>OX244035.2:36983448-39383448 GCA_945859785.2 Tridacna gigas | reverse complement strand
AAAATGAGAAAATGCCTGTTACCAGTATTTTCTCCCTTTTCCACAATGTTTTCAAAAGCCTTTTTCCTCAGGCTTGTTAAAAGTCGGGATAGTGTGGTAAAGGATTAGTGCATCTGCAAAACATATTATCAATCAATGTCAGCCTCTGCAGTCCATGCAGGCTAACCTGGGTTGAAACTTTTTGCTACTGATAAATTTTTTGCATGACAAAAAACCATTCTGCCTCATGATTCAGCTGGTTTTTAGACAAAATGAATCCATGTTACGCAATGGCTCAGTGTAATAGATGCAGATATCAATTCCTCTTTTCATGTTTCTTTTTCAGTAAGAGAGTTAACCCCTTACTGAATGTCAAATTTCAGACTCATCTAAACTGAAAGCATTGCCGACGACAAATCAAATATGACTCAAAAAACTGAAATTTGCATTCGAAAGGGAAGAAAACAGTGGGAATAGAAGAAAATGCTGGTTTTCAGCATTTTCTTCTTTTCCCACAAAGTTTTCAAAAGGCCTCTTCCCCAGGGTTGTGAAAACCCGAAATGGTTTGGTAACGGGTTAATCCCCTCTCCATCCTGGTCTTGTGAAAAGGATGATGGCAAACAACAGAGAAGATCTGACATCACAAAATATGCTGTCTACTCTTGGTGTGCAAGGTTAGAACTACATGTAAGAGTCTGGCTTTTCTTTTGGTCTTTTTTTCCAAACAATCCTTTATGTCAACAAGAGGGCCATTGGCCCTAAAGCGTCACCTGAGTAAAGTCATCTACGGTTAATTAAGCTGAAGCGATTCTTGTTTACATGATGTAAAACATGAGTGTAAGTGACCTACTTTTTGACCCAACATGACCCAATTTCCAATTTGTCCAAGATTTCATCAAGATAAACATTGTGAACAACTTTCAAGAGTATCAGGCTGAAAATGTGGCTTCCAGAGTGCACACAAGGTTTTTCTAAGATTTGGCCCTGTGATGTACTTTTTTCCCAATTTGACCCAATTTCAAACAAGTCTAAGATATAATCAGTACAAACATTCTGACCAAGTTCATAAGTATCCAGCTGAAAATGTAGCCTCTAGAGAGTACACAAGGTTTTTTCTAGGTTATGGTACAGTGACCTACTTTTTGACCCTACATGACCCGATTTTGCACTTGTCCCAGATATCCTCAAGACAAAGATTCTGACCAAGTTTCAAGTGTCTCAGGCTGAAAATGTGACTTCCAGAGTCCACATGAGGGTTTTCTAAGATGTTGCCCAGTGACCTAGTTTTTGACCCAACATGACCAAGTTTCAATTTGTCCAAGATTCTGATCTTGTTTCATGAGTATCAGGCTGAAAATGTAGCCTTTAGAGCACACACATGTAAACAAAAGGTTTATCTAAGATATGGCCCCAGTGACCTACTTTTTGAGCTGACATGATTTGAACTATTTCAAACTAGTCTGAGGTATCACCAAGACTAACAATCTGACAAAGTTTCATGAGTATCAGGCTGAAAATATTGCCTATTGAGCACACACAAGGTTTTTCTAAAATTTGGCCTAGTGACCAACATTTTGACCTGACATGACCTAATTTCAAACTTGCCCAAGACATCATCAAGATAAACATTCTAACCATCTTTCATTAGTATCGGGCTGAAAATGTAGCCCCTGTCACACAATTCAATATCCCCAGCCAATTATAGGTCACATGAATTTACCCTCAAAAAGTGTGACATACAGTAAGATATAGTTTTAACTTATTAGAGAATGGTATGGGCAGAATGCAAAAATGCAAACTGGAAGATGAAATTTGTGGTATTGGATCAAATGAAAAAAATTAGATAACTGGCAAAATATTATCTGAACCATTTCATTAATAAATAAACAACAATAGAAAACATGATTTTGTTGCTAAAAAAAATCATTTGAATAATAATTTGCTGTGGGATATGGAATTTTCTGATGTCAGCGCATGGCTATCAGGTAAATAAACTCAGGAAAATACACTTTATACATGTGTATAAAAGAAAAGTCAATTCTTTTCAAGTTTATTTATCTTGGATATCAGCAAAAGCAACTATATTTATAAAGAAATAACTTTGACTTACCAGTAAACAATGCACATACTCAGTACCTCCAACAAGTGGTGTGAACTGACCCAACTGTTCTGCCAAAGCCAGTAATACTTCATCCTCATCATAAATGGTATCTGTAACAAAAACATTCACATAATCCTTTTAAATTGTTTGATATTGTACCTATTGTTTGCCACTTAACCCTTTACCACACAATATCAACTTAAAGCAACCTTGAGAAAGAAGATTTTTGAAAACATAGTGTGAAAAGAAGAAAGTGCCAGTAACCAGCATTTTCTCATGTTTTCTACCCTATCAAAGACAAATTTCACCACTTGACTTTGAGCCACATTTTAAATTGTTGTCTCCAAATGCTTTCAATTTGGGCAAGTCTATTTCTTTGTCGTTGGGTAAACGGTTAAACAAACAGTATTTCAACATAAAAGCTTGTTTATGCCTTACTTTCCAGAGTGTCATAAGTACAATGCTGAGTTCTATGAAGCAATGCCCCAAGCCACTGCAAGATTATCAGCACTATAATGGAAGCAGACTAGGATTACTTCATAACATATTCATGTCTTAGCTAGCTAAGCTACTGAGCTATTGAAGACCACACATAATATGCATCCACATTTTTGCATTTTTGATGCAGAAAATGAAAGGCTGGCGCAACAAAATTAATACATCTGGTCTTCCTTGACGCAATATAAAGCAGAACTAAAAAGTAATACACACACACACATCATACACACACACACACACACACATATATATATACACACACACACACACACACACACACTCTCTCTCTCTCTCTCATTCAATCTATATATTTTACAAAATTGTCAAATTTATAACTGCAAAATCATAGAGATCATTTTCTACCACTGAATTTTTTTGTTTCTGGTTTACACTCTGTCTAAAACATGACATTATTCTGTGCGACATCACTGTAGTCTTAACGTATGGAATCAGTGTTTTTTCAACGTTTTGTCCTGGTTTTAGACCCTGTGTGGTCATGGAGTATAGGGGATAAAAGACGACACAGCTTCTATGAAGTCATTGTCTTTAACTTTTACCTTTGATACAACACTGTCATATGAAACTTTTAGCATTATGCCACATCCACAAAGTGGGTCATGTGAAAGAAAAAATTTAAAAGGTTTTAGACCATGACCCTTAGAATTTCTGAATGACCCCCAATATTCCAAACAGCGAGTCACAGATGACCCCCAAAATTCATGAGCTAGCAGAAAAACTGATACAGGACAAAATATACATCAAGTAAGAGGGGTAATTTATTGGAACTGCAATATGTGGTGCCTATGAACAATAAAATCATTGAAGGATCTAAGTTGAAACAAAATAGAGTTAACTGTTAACTATAAATGTCCGATTTAGTATCCTATACCTACCATTCTGAGTAATTTGAGCTCAATCTCTTGACCTAAATTATCTCAAGTTAAACCAAAGCTTGAGCCTTACCAGACTATGAAATTTCAAACTTGTCCATTTTTGAATCATTAGCAGATGAAAACTAAAATGTGTCTGAAATGATGGAATTCCTCTTGTAGAAAACACTGACAAAACAAGAAAATGTGGGTTACCCCATTTTTTCCTTATCTCCCAGTTTTCAAAAATGTTGTCCTAGGGATTATTAAATCTCAGAATTGTTTGGTAAAGGGTTTATATATAAAAAACAAGAGGGCCCTGTCTTGCTCCACGGCCTTTTAAATCAATGTATTATGCACTTAATTGGACTTAATTATGCACTTAATTGGAACTGATAGAGACATAAATCATAAGGAGTCGTTACGGCATTAACTATCACAGAGAAAACGGCCTAACCCCCCCCCCCCAAAAAGTCACATTCTTTTTTCAAATGCAAAGACTATGTAAGTGAATACATGCAGGTATAATCAAGTATCTTCATACCAGATGTCAATGAACTCTATAACAAAGAGCACTTTGTCAAGAAGATTTCCAAAACATTACTTGCAGAATACATTAATCAATGGCATGAATGGTAAAGTTTTAGGACAAAGAGCTAAATGATACAAAGCTTACATCTACTTCATATTAAATGTTCAACTCATTTGAGCATAACAGTTGATATCAAAATAAATCACTCTCACTGAAACCTGAATGTTTTCTATTTAAAGAAAAGAAAAAAACTGAATACACAACAGCAATCATGTTACAGTGCAGTTTGATAATCAAAGCAGGTAAATGGTAACAAACTGAGAGAACTGGAGTTATTTCCCAAGAATTGTATTATAAGCTTCAGTTTTAAAGTTTTCAATTCACTATAAAAGCCTTAGTAAAACGTGTAGATGCTGTTAGGGAGACCCCATGGTCCATGTAATTGTCAAGCAACAGCGGATGAATCAAACATTGATGATCACGTCAGAAATTATCAGCGACTCTTTTTTTACAACACATGTGTCCACATAAAATAAAAGGAAGTTCAAAGATGCATCGTTGCCTGTAAATGACCTTAAAGATCTCCGACATAAATAATATTTATCACTGTTATCGCAGCTAAACAAGCTGGCGTAATCATGCCTGGAAAACATGACAATGATGTTAATCCACTAAACTAGTGTAAAATGACAGTTTTTGAAGTTACCTGGTACCCTCATTGACAAATTTATGTAAAATCATGCTGAACTATCTAAATATTAACCGATATGAAAAACAGGTTGTTGTTAAAAACGCGAAAACCCATGACACAACAATATCTCAATTTGACACTGTCCGATCAGAGGCACTTTAGACTGTCTTTTCAGTTTTAAAAATGACTTTAAGCAGTAAATTTACACAAATGTCTGTATGAAAAAATATCTCGGTGCTAACAACCCTACAAATAAGATGGGGGGAGGGTTGCTGGTGATTAGGCTAACTTGTATTACAGTGTTTGTACTGGAACTTGAAGAAGGTATAGGACATTCATACAGCAAAAGAAGGAATAAAAGGACCCTTTAACGAATGTGACTTTTAGTATTTTTCCAAAAAAGAAGAAAAAAAAAGATACATTAACCTTTTACCACACAGTCCTGAATTTCACTCACCTTGTTTTATAAGCCAGCTTTATCCACTGCAATTTTGTCTAAGAAATGGATGTTTGTTAGCACCAAGGTTCACTGTGTTCATGTTGCATTTGTTTTATTGTTTTTGCCTGTGGTACAGGGTAAAAGTAGGAAAAGGTTTTAAAAATTAAGACAATCAAACACATGCTTATTTTTCAGAAACATTTAACCTTAATTAGCAGTTACTATGTAACATTTCAAAATATTGTGATACTGTATCATAGCACACCATAACTATCGTGATATATCATGATATGTTTTTTCCTGGAAATACCCAGCTCTAGATGAAACTACATGCAGAATTTGGTACTCTTGGACATTACAGTACTGTTAGGAACTAGGGGGGTGCCAATTTTGACCTCAGGGCTATAATCAGGACAGCATTAGTAGATGAAGCTGCAAATTTGGTAGCCCTATACCTTATGGTAAGGAAAAAGAGGATTTTTAAAGTTTTCACTAAGTAAGCCCAGGCTGAAAGTAAAATATTGTTTGTTTGTCCTCGACCGCCCGACCCACAATTGACCCCCCGACTCAAAAAATTATATTGCATTCTTGTGAGGAAAAAATATTTTTATCGTTTGCGACCAAACCATCCGGTAGTTTGCGTGGAATCCGGTTTTATCAAACAAGCTCGCTAGTTCGATGCCAGACATGGACGTTCCTCTTGATCTTCCTGAAGCTTTGTTGTCACATTAATACGCATAATCAAGCGTTCATACGCTCAAGACAGATGGTAGACTGTGCTGGGAGAATTTTCAGACAGAAAGATTACAAATTCCATTAAGTAACACGAAAATCCGTCTATAATAGGGTTCACTCGTCACAACTCGGCCGAATACGTACCCACATTCAGTGCCGGGTGCGATTTGAGTTGGTTGACAACTGGCACTAACCTTGCTAAAAGTGATAGACAGGCAATAAAATCAATATTGGTGTATCCTTTTGAAGTTAAGTATTGATGTATGGATATTGTAAATCTCATCTTCACTCACCGACGTCCACCATATTACTCGATATTTGTACCCAATAATGATCGCACTTTGAATATTATTAAAAATAGTAAGTTAATGAAAGTAACCTATGAAACAGATATCTACATCTCATTTCAAACAAAAAGATACTTTAAACTGCCCATATGAATGAATTTCTTTGATTATTTAGGCCCAGAAAATTATTATAATTCAGAAAATAATAATACTTAACATATTTCTGCATGGTACCAGAAATCGGATAAATAAATCTAATCTTTATTTCAGCAAAGATTATCAAAGGAATTCTGAGTGAAATTTAGTATCCATTATTTTCTTATTTATTGCTTAGGTCAACAAGGTTTTAACCTCAGCCTCCTTGAACAAATATTGTGAGCATGTGTGTGTGTGGGGGGGGGGGCGGTTTCCTCTTTGCACAGTAAAATTTTACCAATTAATTGTTCACATCTTTATTTATCAATATTAAGACTATGTCCAACAACAACAACAAAATGTTGACTACAGACTCTTAAATTCTCCATTTTGACTCCTGATTTTTTTGGTTTGACTCTTGAAAAATTAGATTTGATCCCTAAAATTTTAGGGTCAAGGGGTCAATGACTCCTGAATTTCAGAGGCTAGCTAAAGCCCTGGTACCACATCCAGATCAACCGAGGTATGCCGAATTAGAAATGGTTTTCTCCACAATGGCTGCTGAGAAAGTGGATTATTGTACAGGCCTCACATTTTCTGTCAACGTCAATAAACTTGAGGGGGAAAACAAATACCCTGTGGTCAGAAATACGATACGGAGAATAGACAAGTACATGGTTCGATCTATTCGATTTATAGGCTCATGAAGTCCTATCTGATAGTTCTACCTGTCTGCCAGCGGTGTTTGAGGATGGGGAAATCAGTACCCAAAAGAAATCCTGTTAAATAAAATTCATACCGAGATACTATACAGATAACCTAATGAATACATACATGTACTACAAGGGGAGATGATGCATTTGAAAGTTTTTTTCTTTGGAGACTTCTGGCTATTATTTGCTTTATCGTAATGATTCCAACTTTTTTGAGAGAGTTCTGATTTTAAAAACAGACCAGGCCCTGATCAGACTGCTCCTGTAGGAGTAGTCTGATCAGGATCCATCTGTGAGCAATTCTGTCTACATGTTTTGACCTACTGTTAAAGGTTATTAACCCTTTACCAAACAATTCCTGGTTTTCATGACTCAAGAAATGACTCGAAAACGTGGGAAAAGAAGATGCTGGTAACCAACATTTTCTCTTTTTCCCACCAGATTTTCTACTTTTGTAAGAGAATTAATATTAACATTTTATGCTCATCAAAATTATCATCTGCAAAACCTTTCAATTTGGACCAGTCTAGAATTATGTCGTATGGTAAAGAGATAAGGATGTACAAATTTTTAGAACAATTGTGATACTGTATGCCAAGCACTTCAATTTGAAATGTAAAGCTGTTCCTGAAAACCAGATTCTCTTCTTTGCTAGTTGACTCCTGCTCTTGTAACTGGTTAAAAGAGTTGCATCTCTGTACATGTCTATGTATAAAATCGCCATAGCAGTTTCTTCACTGTGTATGCATACAAGACTTCCCAAGTTCTTGTCAGTTCATTGGTACATTTTAGATTTTATCCAAAGTTTTATGGCAGAATTGATTCTTTTTTTGTTGGTTGTATCAAAAAGAAAAATCCATTAAAATGTCCTTGTTGCTGACAATCCTTAGAGATTTAATTCATTTAAATATCTGTGAATTCATTCTTCTTTTCTTACTAAATGTTTTGGTGATTTAAGGCCCCTTCTTTAGAGCAAAGAATATCTGACAGGTCAAACTGATAGAAAAATGATCATTTGATCCCTCCCCACCACCAAATAGACTGAAAAGTGAGTTCACAGACTTTTATAATACTCTTGTTTTCTGACCCCCTCCAACTTTCCAGACTTGGGACTCTCACAATAGAACAGCTACTATGCTTAAATTGGCCTCTGAGAATGTTTTTTTTTTTTTTTTTTTTTTCTGATTATTTTTAGGTAATAATAAAGACAAATGTTTTCTTGTCAGTATTTAACATTTTGTCAAAGGTGCAGCACAAAGTATTATGGAAACATCATGAACAAAAGATGACACAAAAATTACATTCCCAGAAGCCAAATATAAGCCAAATTTAAGAAGTACCACAATGATTAAAATTTGGAACATACTCAACATATGCTACAATAAGATCAAATATTTTAACATCCGCACCAAGCATTTGTAAGGTTCAAATGTCATTGCTGTATTAAACTTCATGTCTAGGTCTAGACTATTTGCTCATGATTGCATTTGTTCCAATATTTATTATCTTGGGGTACATCTACAAGCTGTTGGTAAAGGATAAAGGTACACATCTATTCTACTGAGGTGTGGTTAGGTCAGACATACACATGCTACAGATATTTGGTTAGTTATACTAGTACTCATCACGAAAGTGCTAAACTACAACCTTTAGCTTAATATGTATGAACAGGGACATGGAAAGCAAGGTTAAAAATGATTAAAATACTCATTCAATGAAAAACAGATACAGTACATGTAAAATAAAAGGCTATGCAAGCAGCAAGTACTGAGGCTAAAATCTTTAAAAATCGTTAATTTATGTTATTTGTCTGCTTTCTACAGAATGCAAAATATAATATAATAATTTCCCTACCTACCTACCCAAGACTGAAATACTGGGTAGGTAAAGGACAACCAAACAATTTTTTAATTTAGGCCCCAGTGGAGCCAATTTTGACCTTACGGCTATAATTTAAAGGAATTTTGATGAAGCTACATGCCGAATTTGGTTGCTCTAGGTCTAACTGTTTAGGGCAAGAAGATTTTTAAAGATTTTCAGTATTTTTCAGTATTTTTGCCATGGCAACCGGATTTAATGAAATTAAACGCTTTAAAGGAATTCTGAAGAGGAATGTGGTAGGATCATTTCTGCTAAGTTTCACCAAAATTAAATGGGTAGTTTCAGGGAAAAAGATGTTTGAAATAAAAGTTAATGCATGCACGGACATATAGACAGATGACGGACACTGGGCCATGACAAAAGTTCTCTGGCCTTTGGCCAGTGGAGCAAAATAAAAAAAGTGAATCCCATTACCTGTAAGAAAAGGAATCAGCTCAATTCTTGTTCTTTCAACACCAAGGGCCAAAGCAATTGTTGACAGTTTCTTAATGCTGTTCAGTCGAAGCTGCAAAATGAAACCATGCTGTCTTCAGTGTTTATCTTCCCAGATAAACAAATCACGATAGTATGTGTTGGGGCTCATACAACTTCTTTCTACATTTTGGTCTATGTTGTCAATATTTATTAAAGTTGTTGTGGGTCTTTGGCTAGGTCAATATCATGAAAATGCTTGAAGCTATTAGGAAAAACCATGCAGGGATTTTTCAATCCTTTACTAGAAACAAAATTTTACACGTGTCTGTATTGAAAGCACTTGCAGTCTTGCAGACAAGTTAAAAGTGGCTCAAATCATTGGCAGGGCCTTCGCTGTCAGTCGCCATTGTCGCCAAATGGGAAAATAAAATTGAACTGGCCAATTAAAAGAGTAATTTGGCCAAAACGCTGGCGAAAAAAAAATCCGGAAAGTAACCATCGGTAAATTATTGATTTTTACATGAGCTAAACGTCTAGACTGGCCATGTTTATCGTAATATTGAAAGTGTGACGAGTAAAATATCACAGGTAACCAATCCAGGTGAAAGGTCATGTGTACATGATAAACTAGTACCCGTTTTATCTACCATAACTGTCCGATAGGAAGACCGATAACAGGCTGCCAGTTTAGCATACATGACAGATTGTAATATACAAGGGGATTATCATAAAATTACAGCTATTCACTGGCGTTAAGTAATTGACAGTTCGTATTGCTATGTTGATATACTGTTAGTATGGACTGCAATTACAGAGATCGAAAAATTCCAATACAACTTTAATTGGATGGAATTGAATGCTGATTGACCAAACAAGCGTTGGTGCAGATAATTAACTCTTTACCAAACAACAAAATTTTAGACTGGTCCTAACTGAAAGCAATTGCAGATGACAATTTAAATGTGGCTTAAGTGATGGAATTGTTTTTGAAGGGGATGGAAAACATAGTAGAAAAGGAGAAAATGCTGGTTACCAGCATTTTTTCCTTTTCCTACTATGCTTTCAAAGCCCATTATGTCAGGGTCGTTAAAACTCGGGATTGTGTGGTAAAGGGTTAAAGGTCAGGTTTGTAAATTTTTAAATGGTATCAAATGCTTTTTATCGAGCGATGATTTAATTTGTGAAGGATCAGTATTAGCATTTATACTGCAGTGAACAGGAAAGAAGCGTCATTAACCACAATGTCTTGCAAAACACAGGGTTTTCATTTTGAAATGAAGCAACCGATTGATTGACAAAAACGACAGGCCGAGGGTCAAGGGGGCCGCCTAGGCTTTGGCGTCCATGATTACCAAATGGAGATCGGAGAAATGTATCATCGCCTACGATTGGATAATTGGATGCAAGTATCCAATGAATGACCGCATAACATTCATAAACCAATTGTTTCTGGTTTCGCGGTAAAATTGAACCGGAGTCGCAGTACAGTTACCAACGCGTGAAATATTTTCGATATAAACAATGTGATCGATTTTTCAAAGATCCAGCAAAAACATCCAATTGAAGGCCGATTTCAACTGATGTTTTTGATTGGCAATCGGCTTTAAATGAAAACCCTGAAAACATAGATAAGATTCTGACTTTCCTGGGCCACCGGCTAATAGTCAAAAAACACATTCTTCTGGAAGTTTTAAGGATTCTTGGATCGTACGAAATGAATGGCTAGTCTATCATCCTAAGTCTAGACAAATGACATGCAATGTTTGCGTCATGACTGAAAGAATGAACATCTTCACAACTAGATGTACCAAAGTGATACTGAAAGAAAATATCTCAAAACATGCCAAATGCAAGGGTATGTGATAATATTGCATCCTACTCAATATGTTGCATTATACTTACAATTAATGTTCAAAATAAGTTTCTAGTTTCTTTCAAATGGTGAACTGCACCAGAAGTAATGTGTCTGTTGCTATGCAGTTAAAGATCAGACTGCTCATTATGCGCATACTATGTTTATTGGACTACATTTCTAGTGAGAATACACACAATAAAGTGTTTGACAACATTTTAAGGACTATTTGAGGAAAATGTTAATAATTACATGTAATGTAATTAATCAAATATAGATTTTGTCTTACAGAATAGCTGCAGATGTGGTAGGGCATATATTAAAGATTCTTTTGTGTTTTCCTAAATTCAGATCATGTACTCGCTCTGTCACTGCTCAAATTGGGGAATGAAATGCAGAAAGCCAGCTAGACAGCTCACTGTAAAAGTGAAAGAGCAATTACAACTGCTATGACTAACATGTACTTTGCTGCGAAAGTGTCATGAAGATACATGTAAAATAAAAAAACATATGGATTGTACTATTAAATGATTATTATTCTAAACTTGTCTATTTTCCTTGATTAAAGCCCTTTCCCTCCCAGGACAATCTGCCATACTAATACTCATTTCAAACTGTCATTAAATACATAATTTTTGAGAGGAAAAAATGAGAAAATTTGGCACCTGATTTGGCTTCTTGAAGCCAAACTTGGCTCCAATTATTTTCAATTTGGCAGAAGTGTTAGCAAAAGGAAAAAATAATCCAGGGAAGACCCTACTTTGGGTTTTTGTCTGAAAGGGCGGAAAACATTGTGAGAAAAGGAGAAAATGCTGGTTATCTGCAGTCAGGGTTGTTACAACTCATGATTGTGTGGTAAATGGTTAAATGGATTGACCTTTAAATTTTGGTTTTGACATTTGGAACTTAAATCTTGACATCTTAATCCTACGTTTCAATGACACTTACTACAGGGTCCTTCGTAAACATTGTTGGAAAATGAGAAAATGCTGGTAACCAGTTTTCTACCCTTACAATGGTGAACTTGTATTAATTTTATAAATCACAATTATTGTTTTAAAATACCGATTGCTAAATTCCCAGTTTTATTTCATAAAAAGCTCCGTCTCGGAGGAAGATTTGAGCCAGAATTTGTCTGGGTTTGGATAAGGGTCTGGGCAGACTACATTGTATTTTCTCTCTTTTCGTCTCTGTTGTGGAAAGTGATCTGCTGCAAGACTTCATAAAAAGATAAATGAAGTTTGCTGGTAGCTAATGTACAAAATAAATGAAATCCACAATTTTGATCTGTAACTTATAAACTAGCCAAAATGTTTCCGTTCATTCAAGGAATATGAATATGATAAGCAACCTGAACGTCTTCATTCCTCAACTCATCTATAAGAACAGCAATTGGGTACAATGAGTCGTCCTGTTGTTGGTCTGCCATTTTCCTTTTTTTGAGAAATTACTATGGACAAAACAGACTGGTATAGGTTTTGAAGATTTCATAAACGATTATTTTTAAAATTTTACTAGTAACCCGACTAGAACAATATTTTTTTTAAAAAAAAGAAAAGATGATTGAATAAAGTGAAAGGAGAATAATTAGGCATCAATTTTATCTTTCTATCAAGGTTGAGATAGTATTCAAAGAAGAAAAACAATGAAATTTTTTTTTCTTAAAATTCGTGTCAGCCAATTGAAACTGGTGATTTCGGAGGTGTGTCACCTCGCGATACTGGTTCTCTGCCTTGTCACGATATCTCAATTTGACCCAAGAGTATATCCTGCGCTTTATGTCACTGTGACATCTGCGGTATTAGGAGAGTAATTTCGAAATCATCTTCACAAATTTTAAGATAAATCTAGACGGTGATTGATTTCACATAAAAGTGCATCTTTATTGCATTGTCTCCGGAATGTAAATGCTTTTACTATTCTTTCTAATTAATACCATAGAAGTGAGAGACCATTGCCATAGGAATGACAGTCATTTCGACACCCGGTCATTTCGACACCCGGTCATTTCGACACTTTCTGGTCGTTTCGACCCCCGGTGAAATTTTTTTTGCAAAATTTGGTCAGTTCGACACCCGGTTTTTTTCCCCGAGCATTATTTATATTTGAGTTCATAGAATTAAATTACTCTAAATGTTTACTGTATAATTTTGTTTTAAGTGTGTGTTCAAAAATATGTGTGTTTTGTTCTATATGAAGATTCAAATAATGGGCATAATGAATTGGCAATGTCAGTACTGATAGCGGGTGTCGAAATGACCACAGTGTTTCTTTTATCACCTAATTTCCTAGACAATTAAAATAACTTATGTTTATCAGTGTTCTGCTTTTGTATTGATCCCGAGTTTTAACGACCTTGAAAGAGGAGGACTTTGAAAACATGGTTGAAAAAGGAGAAAATGCTGGTAACCAGTATTTTCTCTTTTTCCCACAATGTTTTCTACTCTATAGAAGAGAAATTTCATCAGTTGACCCACATTGAAATTGTTGTCTAGAAATGCTTTCAATTTGGGCAAGGTTAAAATTTTGTCTTGTGGTAAAGAGTTATTACGCGCCAACCACTGCACCTATCCGTGCTTTCCTTGAGTTTCTTTTAACAGTTATTGCTGTTGTTGAATTGGAGTTTAACGCCGTTTTGACAGCTTGGGTCATATCACGGCGGTCAGTGCACCCAAACACGTGTTTCCTTGCTTTCTCACACCAGTACTGACACAAGTTTCTTTCCAAGTCACTGGCTACTTTTTTCGCATGCATCAGATATGGGAGGTGTAAAATCGCCGGAAATAAAGTTTGCCTAGATCAGGTTTCGAATTCACAGCCACCAGGTCTAAGTCCGATACGCTAACCACTGAGCTACCCAGCCTGCCTTTCTGTTAACAGTACTCCACACATTACTCTTTCCAAGCATATGATTCATAGATATAATTCACAGTGGTCAGAGTCTCGCAAAGACTTGATGGAATGATACACCAGTTAAATGCCTTTTTCAACATTCTTTCGATTATTTTGCGGGATCATTGCATCTATGTATGCTTTGCTGTAATTTCTTTTACCAGTATTTCGATATATGAGCAAAATCACGCGTATTCGCAAAGTTGCAGTCCGATCCTGATTTACTGCGGCAATAACTACATGCACGGTAATATGAAATTTTCCATCGAAATAGGTCTCATGAATAATTGCCTTGCAAAGCTTATTTTAGTCAGCAAAATTCAACACGTGGAACAGTGTTGAGTCCAGATAGGGCCGCAGTTTTCTGCAGTTCGATCTCGCCCCACACTGCCCGCAAAATATGGTTGTAAAATCAGTAACGAAGAGTCATGTACGTTAAATCAAATCTTCTGACAAAGAAGAAAATCATAAGGCTGCTTTTTGAAGGTTGTGCAGAATCTATATAGACCGCACCTTTATGCAGTCCGTTCTCAGCTCGTATCTATCGTATCTAAGGGTTTATCACGTCTCCTTTAACGATTATGAAATTCATCAAGCAGGTGTCATTAGAATATTTGCATTGTTTTGCGCTGTGTCTGACCGGTGGTTTTCACACCTTGGCCAGGTCTACCGATGGCACGCGCACCTACCGCTGTTGATAATTTCATCAATGACTTTCGGCACTGTTAATGATGCGAATCAATAAAATCATAGATAAGCACAAAAGAACAATCGCCTGAAAAGACCAAAAAAAAAAGGGGGCGCGGCCAATAGCATAAATGACCAAAAAAGTAGTCTGGCTTTGCCTGTTGTCTCCTCCTGACTACACTTAACACAGTTATCTGCCATTGCAGAACAAAAAGGGAGTGCGGCCGATTGCATAAATGACCAAAAAAGTAGTCTGGCTTTGCCTGTTGTCTCCTCCCGACTGCACTTAACACAGTTATCTGCCATTGCAGAACAATAAAACAATGAACCACCATCTTTACAAACTTACGTTTATTTACAAAACTTCAATAGTAAACAAACACGAAACAACGTCAACAAATTTGACGTTACTTTTTATTTTCAATAACCAATTACATTGAGGACATTTCGTTAACAAAATAATGACTACAACATTCAATTTAAAGCTAAACAGCAATGAGGGGGTATAATTTGTGAAAAAAAAAAAATAAACACATTCAATTAAATCAAAACAATTAATCTAACATAACCAACAAATTTGTTTCACATTTATCATATATGAAAGCAGCAGGACAAAACATAACATTAGATATAGATATTCGATTACTACTAACAAATAACACATTATCTGTCTTCTGCTTTTTTAACAATCTCCTCATATAGAATTCAACTGTTGTATCAATCAAGATAGCTGCCCATCTACAATAGAATAACAAAAGTAGTAAACACAAAGGTCGGAAAAGAGGCGACTTTCGCTATATACCGCAAAAATACACCACAATTTTAAAATCAGTGCATCTTACAACAACATACTGTGCAAAAAATTACCTGTTTTTCTCTTAATTTTCGGAGAGGGAGGATCAACGGGTGTCGAATCGACCATTTTTTGCAAAAAAATTCTATTGGGTGTCGAAATGACCAAAATAAGGGTCGAAACGACCAAAAAGTGTCGAAATGACCGGGTGTCGAAATGACTGGGTGTCGAAATGACTGGATACCTTGCCATAGTAGATCTATTTCGATCAAAACTTGATTTTTAACTTTATCTTTTAGCCAAGTTTCTGTTAGGCTATGATATTTTATAGAAATGTTTTGTTAAAGTGGATGAAGAGAATATTTTGTCAGATTGGTAAAAAATATCAAGAATATCTCAACAGGTGTAGATCTACTGGTTGCCTTGATATGAATGGAACATGTAGTACTGCTTTTCTCTACAATTCTTCCTCATTTTCATTTGAAATCTTTTTTTTTGAAAAGTAGCTCTTTACAGGTCAAAATCATAACAAATATTGTGTGCATGTTTGTGTCTAGTTTCTTACAGTATCATGATAAAGCTAATATATTGGATTACAGTATATGGTACTCTTAAAATTTCAGACTGAACTACACAATGTCTCATATAAAAGTGAATGGAGACCACTCGGTTCCCAAGGTGAATGGAGATATAACTTGTCCAAGGGACAGTCCATATCGGAAGTGGGAGAGACCAGACAAACCAAGTCGTTGCACTTACAGTGAAGCCAAGTCTATTTCTGAATCACCTCACAGCCATGTACCTCCGTATGTATGACTTTCTCATGATTTACAACAACTTCTTAGGGTTTTATTAGCTCTTAACTCTTTACCAAACAACAACATTTTTGACTCATCCAAATTAAAAGCATTTGCAGACAACAAAATTAAAACAACTCTAAAATTGAAGTTTGTTTTGAGAAGGGTAGAAAACATTGTGGGAAAAGGAGAAAATGCTGGTTACCAGCATTTTCTCCTTTTCCCACAAGGTTTTCAAAAGGCTTCTTTCTCGGAGTCGTGAAAACCAGGGATTGTTTGGTAAAGGATTAAAGTGCTAAATATGGTTGAAGTTTCTTTTGAATACATTGTGAATTATGATCAGACTGTATGGAATTTGTATTCTGATCTTGATCTACTCTATATCTTCTGCAAAATACCGACAGTACAGATATTAGATTTGAAATATCGTATACTATATAGTCTAACCACAGCAGCCAGAAGTTTAGATTATTGAACATAAAACTTGCGGAAAATTTATTGATTTACTTTGCTGACTCATCACCAATTACACTATTTGGAGACTTATCACACTCTAGTGCAAGCAACACCAAGGAGAAAAATAATGAAGGAAAGGAGAACTTCAGTTTTTGAGTGGTATACACATTTTATGTTAACCCTTTGCCAAACAGTCCAGTGTTTTAGTGATCCGACTGAAGAAGACTGTTTTAAAAACAGTGTGGGAAAAGGGGAATATGCTGGTAACCACCTTGCCCCTTTTCCCACTATGTTTTCTACATCAATTTCTCAAAGACAATTGGTATTAGTAAAACCAGATTTGAATTATGGTCTGCAGATAATGCTTTCAATTTGGACAAGTCACAAGTCTAAACTTATTTTTTGTCTGTTAACCCTTTACCACACAATTCCGAGTTTTAACGACCCTGGGAAAGAAGCCTTTTGAAAATATTGTGGGAAAAGGAGAAAATGCTGGTAACCAGCATTTTCTCCTTTTTCCACAATGTTTTCTACCCTTTCCAAAACAAATTTCAATTCTTGAGTTACATTTAATTTGTCATCTGCAAATGCTTTCAATTTGGACAAGTCAAAAATTTTGTTGTTTGGTAAAGAGTTAGAGGGTCAAGGTATAACTCCTGTACTATATAATCTTGTTTTGAAAGCTGGCTCTGTATGAATTCACAATCCATTCTTGAGAACATTCTTAGTCTTACTCTCCAAGATTTTCTAAATTTGAAAGTAACACAACTAAACCAAATGGTTTAGCCAATCAGAAGTTGTGTTGCTTTCAAATATTGAAAATTCTGGAGAATAAGACTAAGAAAGTTCTTAAGAATGGTTGGTGAATATGGACCCTGGGTTATTGCAGAGCTGTTAAGGGTACGACAATTAGAGAAAGGCGCAATACCTCCTATTTGAGTATCAATAGTGTTGCAGTTGACAGGAATATTTTTAGGTGACCTTTGTTCATAATAAGACCTGATGTATAAATTTGCTAATCATTAGAATTATCTCAATAACTACCTCTCATCTGAATATCAGCAGAGGTACCTAAAATGAGATTACTTTTTGGCGCAAAGAGTAATGTCACCTGTTATCTGAACAAAAACCTTTGTATTGTATACTCATTTGAATTGACTCAATGAGATAGTGTAATACATTTGGGCACATATCAGAGTTCAAGTTTATAATATTAACCCTTTTGTTACATTTGGAGACATTGTAGAAAATTTAGATCAGACTGCACAGAGTGTGAAGTACACTTTCTGCTTTTCTGGTATAGACATATTTAGGGTGATTTTAGTTACTGAAAATTTTCCTCTTCATTCTCTGGTATTTGGGGCTATGAAGGTTATACTGAAGCTGTTACCAAACAATCCCTAGTTTCATGCCGCTAAAGAAGAGGACTTATCAGAGTTCAAGTTTATAATATTAACCCTTTTGTTACATTTGGAGACATTGTAGAAAATTTAGATCAGACTGCACAGAGTGTGAAGTACACTTTCTGCTTTTCTGGTACAGACATATTTAGGGTGATTTTAGTTACTGAAAATTTTCCTCTTCATTCTCTGGTATTTGGGGCTATGAAGGTTATACTGAAGCTGTTACCAAACAATCCCTAGTTTCATGCCGCTAAAGAAGAGGACTTATGATAACAGCATGGAAAAAGGAGAAAATGCTGGTAACCAGTATTTTATCCCTTTTCCATAATGTTTTCTGTCCATCCTAAAACAGATTTCTATTTTAGAATCATTTTCATTTTGTCATCAGCAAAATTTAATGCTTTCAATTTGGACAAGTCTAAAATTTTGTGGTTTGAGAAAGAGTTAAGGATGATCAAAAAGTCTTATGCTGTGAACCCTAAGACAGTTACTGTTGAATAAACCAAACAAAGATCTCCAGTCAGTGATGACCCCAAATATTGCAGTTCAAAGTACTCTATGTGGGGAAAATCTCATCTTCTTGGCTATTAATTGCAGATCCAAGATCAGACTGCACAGTCTGTGCAGTCTATCTTAATCTAACCTGTCCACAAAAGTACATTATATTGCATTTAGAAGCCTGTGAGTTAATTTTTCATAATATGGGATAGGAATTTGACAGCAAGAGTGTTGTTTTCAGTCTGAATATCAGGAAAAGAATTGCACAGTATAATACCTAAGTCAGTCTTCACACTCAGTGTATTCTGATCTTAATATTAAATGTTTATAAGAGTAACTGAAGTTGTAATGATAATACAGCACATGAAGGGTTAACCCTATGACTTTAACAAAAATTCACAGAACACTTTTTGTTTGTGAAAAAAGTGAAGTTATAGCATTATTTTTCCTATAAGATACTGAACAAAGTGATTTGAAGATCAGACCTCAATATTTTCTGTCTGATCTTGATCTGTACTGAATGCAAAAGCATGTTAATCATTTACAAAACAATCCCATGTTTCAATGACCCTGAAGAATAAGGCTTTTGAAAACATTATGAGAAAAGGACAAAATGCTGAAGGGCACTTTTCCATCTATTCAAACCGATATTTTCTACCCCTTCAAAAACAGATCTCATGTGATTCATATTTGATTTATGGCTTGAAAATATTTCAGTTTGGAAAAGTCGAAAACTTGCCATCAGGTAGAGTTTTTTCAGTATCCAATAGGTAAATGAAGTTTTAACTCTTTACCGAACGACAAAAATTTAGACTGATCCAAATTGAAAGTATTTGCAGACGACAAAATAAATGTGACTCAAAAATTGAAATTTGTTTTGGGAAGGTTAGAAAACATTGTTGGAAAAGGAGAAAATGCTGGTTACCGGCATTTTCTCCTTTTCCCACAATGTTTTCAAAAGGCTTCTTCTTCAGGTTCGTTAAAACCCATGATTGTGTGGTAAAGAGTTAACCCTTTACAACAAAATTCCCAGTTTTAACGACCCTACTAAACATTGCTCTTGAAAACATAGTGGGAAAAGGAGAAAATGGTAGTAAATTAGCACTTTCTCCTTTTCCCAATATGTTTTCTTTCCTTCTAAATAAAAATTCATCATTTTGTTCCCATTCCCATTTAGTCATCTGCAAATGCTGTCAGTTTGGACAGGTCTAAAATTTTGTTGTTTGGTAAAGAGTTAAATGTTATGAATTATTGGCTAAATCTTCCTTTAGGCAGTGATAAATGAGATAAATTTACTAGCTGGAAACATCAGCCCTTTTACAAACAGCCATTCCTACATTTTTACAACCTTGAGGAAGGAGAGTTTTGAAAATATAGGGGAAAGGGAGAAAGTACTTCTAATATTATTTCATCATTGCTGTAGTTTAATCATGGCAATAGTTCCTTATTCATGATTTTTGGGTTCCACCAGTACTATCCTAGTTCTTTGAAGTGTCTTGCCATAGAACACCCATGGTCATGTCTTATGATATTGTCATTTTGTTAGTAGTTAATTTAGTAAAAACCTATGTTGTTGCTGCCCACTGGAGTTGTGTCATACATCTGAGAGGTTGTGCAAAATTTAAATAAACTAGGAGATAGCATAGAAAATAAGAAATTAAAACAGCAGGGATTTTCCAACCTTTTCAGCTCAACTGAGCACGAGGTGCTCAAGGTGAGCTTTTTGTGATTGTGCTTTGTCTGATGTACGTCGTGTGTCATTCAGGCGTCAACATACATCTTGTGTGCACTCTAGAGGCCACATTTTCTGTCTAATACTCATGAAGCTTGATCAGAATGTTTGTCTTGATAATATCTTGGACAAGTTTGAAATTGGCTTACATTTGGTAAAAGAATAGGTCATTGGGATAAACCACAGAAAACCTTGTCTGCAATCTAGAGGCCACATTTTCAGTCTGATATTGATGAAGCTTGGTCAGAATGTTTTTCTTGGTGATATCTGGGATAAGTTTGAATTTGGGTCACACCAGGTTAAAAAAAAAAAAAAAAAAAAATAAGGGATATTTCTTAGAAAAACCTAGTGTGCACTCTATAGACCACATTTTCAGTCCAGTACTCATGAAAGTTGGTCTGAATGCTTGTCTTATGGTATCTCAGACAAGTTCGAAATTGGGTCACTCCAAGTCAAAAAGAAGGTCACAGTGACAGATCTTAGAAAAACCTTGTGTGCATTCTAGAGGCCACATTTTCATTCCAATACTCATGAAAATTGGTCAGAATGTTTTTCTTGATCACATTTAGGACAAGTTTGAAATTGGGTCATGTCAGGATCAAAAAAGCAGATCACAGGGACAAATATCAGAAAAACATTGTGTACATTGTAGAGGCAACATTTTTTGTCTTATACACATGAAACTTGATTAGAAGGTTTGTCTTGATGATATCAGGGTTTCGTAGGGGTAAAAGAAGGTCGTTGGAACAGACTGTAGAAAAATCTTGTGTGCACTCCAGAGGCCACATTTTCAGTCTGATAATCAAGAAACTCCGTCAGAATATTTGTCTTGATTCTATCTAGTACAAGTTCAAAATTGGGTTGCATTTGGTCAAAAAGTAGGTCAATGGGACAAATAATAGAAAAACCTAGTGTGCACTCTCGAAGCTAAATTTTCAGTCTGATACTCATGAGACTTAATCAGAATGTTTGTCTTGATGAAATTTTGGACAGACTTTGAAATTGATATCTCAGACAAGTTTGAAATTGGGTCACTTCAGGTCTAAAAGTAGGGCACTGGGACAAATCTTAGAAAAACCTTGCTTGCTCTCTAGAGGCCACATATTCAGTCCAGTACTCATGAAACTTGATCAGAATGTTTGTCTTGATGACAATTCAGACAAGTTCAAAATTGGAACATGTCAGGTCAAAAAGCAGGAATGGTCGTCTGGATAAATCTTAGAAAAACCTTATGTTCACTCTAGAAGCCATATTTTCAGTCTGATACTCATGAGACTTAGTCAGGATGTTTTTCTTGATAATATTTTGGACCAGTTTTCAACTGGGTCAAGTTGGATCAAAAAGTAAGTCATTAACACTCATGTATTTACATCATCATAACCAGGATGTCTTCAACTTTATCAATCCTCGGGTGAGCGCTGTAGGGCCCTCTTGTTTGAAGTAGGAGCCAGGGCCCATTGAAACTGGGAGATTTTGTGTGAAAATCTATCAAATTGTAAAACATGCAATTCCATTTTGCAGTTGTCTGTCAAGGAGGGGATTCTGTGACATTGTCCTATTGAATTGGAAAAAATGTCCAATGGTAATGTACACAAGTGGGACTTTTTCCCTTCATAACCCTTAGAGTGCTGAATAAATGAAATGGAACTTTCCAATTAGGAAAAAACATCTGAAATATTGTCATTTCAAGGTTGTTTTGGTAAGGATATAAAAGGTAGTAGCGGAGATTGTAGATCCAAGATCAGAATGCATGTTCTGTACAGTCTGATCTTGATCTACACTGCATGCAAAAACAACTTCAGTTGGTTCCAATGCTTTATAGGATAATGTATGTGAAAACTAATCTTGAATGCCTTTGTCTCAGTAATTTTGAAAGTGCCCCCTTTGTCTGGGAGTGTATTTGACAGTTGGCGCCTGCCCCGGTAGTTCAGTGGTTAGTGTGTCTAACCCATGACCATGTAGTTGCGGTTTCGATATCCGGTTTAGGCAACTTTCTTTCCACCAATTTTTCTCCTCTCATCTCTGATGCATATGAGAAAAGTAGTCATTGACTTGGAAAGAAAGTTGTGTCAGTACTTTCAGTGGTGTAAGAAAGCCATGAAGCACATGCTTGGGTGCACTGACTGCCATAATATGACATAAGCTGTTAAAATGGTTAAACCCCAATACAAACAAACATGGACAATTGCCACTGAACAGTCCTCAACAGAACACTGTATTTTAACTCTTTCCCAAACAACAAATGTAGATGTGTCCAAATTGAAAGCAGTTACAGACAACAAATCAAGTATGGCTCGAAGAATGGGATTTGTCTTTAACTCTTTACCAAACAATAAAATTATAGGCTTGTCCAAATTCAAAGCATTTGCAGACAACAAATCGAAGGTGGCCAAAATTATGGTATTTTTCCTTGATGAGGTAGAAAACATTGTGGGAAAAGGAGAAAATGCTGGTTATCAGCATTTTCTCCTTTTCCCACTATGTTTTCAAAACTCTTTTTCTTTAGGGTTGCTAAAAGTTGGGATTGTGTGGTAAAGGGTTAAAAAGGTACAAAAAATAGTGGGAAAAGGAGAAAATGCCAGTTACCAGCATTTTGTTCTTTTCCTCACCATGTTTTTGAAAGCTTTCTTTCTCAGGGTTGTTTGAATACAGGATTGTTTGGTGAAGGGTGAAATCTTGAAACTAAAAATTGTGTGCTCCAGAAATAGAGTATTTATCATGTGATTGGATATAAAATGCAGAGAACACAGACCTGTTTTTCTGACTCATTTTTAATCACTACAAATATCTGAGTGGCATGCTGGAACAGGGAGTTTGATGCATTTCTGTGATGCAAGTCATCACATAATTATGGATCTGTAAAATACTCATTTGTCTAACAAAATAACAGAATCATGAAGTGGAACAATTCTTGGCCCTGCAGAAAAGTTACAGATAGCGAAAAAGTTTAACCTGTGTTAGCCTGCATGGACAGTGCAGGCTTACATGGGTCGATACTTTTTTGCAGATGCATTAAACCCTCTTTTCACAGAGTATGACTCATCTACAAATTTCATAATAATATTATTGTAAAATTTGAGCATTAGCCAAAAGGTTGTATTACAATGAAATGCAAGAGACCAATCCGTTTGTATTCTTGGCATATATTCTGTTTTAAAACTCAAGTTAGAATTGGTAATTTTATGAAGCCCGTAGTCAATCATAACCCTTTACCACACAATCCCAAGATTTAACAACCCCTGAGAAAGAGGCCTTTAGAAAAAATGGTGGGAAAAGAAAAAATGCTGGTAATCAACATTTTTTCTTTTCCCACAATGTTTTTTATCCTTTCAGGCTCAAATTTCCTAATTTTAATCACACATTTGGTATGTCGTATGGAAATACTTTGGATTTGAACAACTCCAAAATTGTGTTGTTTGATAAAGACTTAACCCTTTACCACACAATCCTCAGTTTTAACAACGCAGAGAAAGAAGCCTTTTGAAAAAAATATGGGAAAAGGAGAAAGTGCTGTAACCAGCATTTTCTCCTTTTCCCACGATGTTTTCTACTCTGTCAAGGACAAATTTCATCATTTGACCCACCTTTAAATTGTAGTCTGCAAATGCTTTCAATTTGGATCAGTCTAAACTTTTGTCATTTGGTAAAGAGTTAATGTGTGTGTGTGTTGGGGGGGGGGGCACCACCACACTTGTTCCAACTCAGAAAATGAGATATTGTTTAAGAAAGAAATAGAGATATGCTCAGAAAAGATAGAAAATATTGTGAGAAATAGTGGTTACCAGTATTTTCTAGTTTTCTCAAGATGGTTTCAAAAGTTATTGGTTTTAGAAGTGTTTTCTAAAGGCAAGGGGTCAAAGGCTAGACTTGTCAGTGAACCTTAGTGCACCAATGTGAAGGAAAAGCGTGTTCATAACATGGTGGAAACATTAAAAGAAAAATGATTTACATGTATTTATTTGAAGAAACATAGTGACTTTTTATTTCTAAAGGTTTTTTTTTTTTCTTTTAATTTGTGAAGCTTTTTCCAAAAATGTTTCTGCATAGACAAATCCTATGACCAAGCCCCCTGGTTGCTCAGTCAGTCGTGTACAGGACTTGAAATAATGGGGTCACTGGTTCGAATCTCAGGCTCGGCGAAATTCTTTTCAAGTCCTCTCTAACTGTTGATCATTGTTGCGATTATGCTTAAGTGGGAAAGCAGCCAGTGGCTTGGGAAGAATATTGTACAAAGTACTTGTAAAAGAACCTCTAGAAAAGCATGGATAGGTGTACTGGCGGCAGCAATATAACTGAATTAATGTTGAAAATCGTGTTAAATACCATACAAGCAAAACAAACAAATCCTGTCATTTTAGTCACACTAAATAATTGTTATGTCTTTAAATGCTCTCAGCCTAGACAAGTTTAAAATTTTGTCGTCCTGCAAAGAATCAATTTGTTCTATCATACCATATGCAGGTTTTGGAGGTATTTTGAAAATATTCATGGAAAAAGGAGAAATTGTTGGTTACAAGGTAAGGATCATACAGGAGAATGCCAGTTCGTACCAACTTTTAATTTGTTGTCTGTACATGCTTTTCATTTGAAAGAATCTCTCATTTGTCTCTTGGAAAAAAGGCAAAAGAAAGTAAAAAAGGATGACAACCATTTTGAACAAAATCATGGATAACCTTTTCAGGAAAAATAGGTCAATTGATACAACCAAACAACCCCTTTTTAGCTTGACTGTTTTTTAAGAAAACCTCCAGGTATTAGCTCTGTAGTATCTGGGTTGTTGTCATAGTGCAAAACTTTTGATGTTTTCTGACTGAATTATCAAAGCGGAACCAGCAGGACAAGTAACCTTCAAAATATTGTTGATAAAGCTGTGTCCATTTTCACTTTAATTAACCCTTTAACACACAATCCCGACTTTTAATGACCTTGGGAAAGAGGTCTTTTGAGAGCATTGTGGGAAAAGGAGAAAATGCTGGTAACCAGCATTTTCTCCTTTTCCCACCATGTTTTTTACCTATTAAGGACAAATTTTTGTCATTTAGGCCACATTTGATATGTTGTCTCCAAATGCTTTCAATTTGGACCAGTCTAAAATTTTAGCGTGTAGTAAAGAGTTAAATGTAGGTGGAGTGACATACTTTTTGTGACTTAATTTAACTCTTTGCCAGATGATAAAATTTTGGAATATTATAAGCATTTGCTGACAACAGATTGAATGTGACCCAAATGATGGGACTTGTCTTTGGAAGAGTATCAAACATTGTTGGAAAAGGAGAACCTGCTGGTCAACCGGCATTTTCAACTTTTCCTACAATGATTTTGAAAGCTTTCTTTCCTGGAATTGTTAGAACCTAGGATTGTTTGCTAAAGGGTTGATATGCAGAATTTAATCTAAATGATTATGAAATGAGGTGTGTGTGTGGGGGGGTGGGGGGGGGGGTGGAAACTACTACTAATAAAATTGTGTACATGAAATGTATAGTTTGTGACAAACGGCTTAAATAAGTAAAGGCAGTATTAGTCCAGGCAATAGTTACCTTTTACTTAACAATTCTGTGTTTTTACAAACCAGAGGAAGAAAGCTTGAAAGCATTTCGGGAAAAGGAGAAAATGATTCCAACCATTCAAGTACAGTTTCCATCATGAGCCATGTCATACAGTTTTCTGTCTGCTAATCTCTGTGAATTCAGACAATTCTAAACTTATGCAAAGATTTAGTTATACCCTTTTAAGGCCAATAAAGTGAAATGGCGTGTGAGTCACATTCGGATAAAAATCAGTGACATGTGTTTCTGTCTAAGCGCCTACCTTCACTATAAGATTGTAGTATGCTAATGAAATAAATTTTATATGCAAATCAGATTAACTGCCTTGTAATATATATAACCCTTTACCAAACAGTTCCATGTATTAATGACCATGAGAAATAAGACTACAGATAACATTGTGGAAAAAGGGGAAAATGCTGATTATAACCAGCATTTTCTCCTTTTACCATGATGTTTTCTACCCAATTTAAGAAAATTTTCAATATTTGAGCTGCATTAACTTTTTATCTGCAAACCCTTTCAATGCAAACAAGTCTAAAATATTGTCATCTGCTACATTATTTAACTCTTTACCACACAATCCCGACTTTTAATGATCCTGAGAAAGAGGCCTTTTGAAAACATTGTGGGAAAAGGAGAAAATGCTGGTAATCAGTATTTTCTCCTTTTCCCACAACGTTTTCAACCCTGCCCAGAACAAGGTTCATTTTTTCAGTCACAATCATTTTGTCGTCTGCAAATGCTTTCAATTTGGACTAGTCTTATATTTTGTCATTTGGTAAAGAGTTAACAATCTCACTCATGTTCCCCTAAAAGCTATTTGCCGCAGACAGCTCTTAACCCTTTACCACACAATCCCAAGTTTTAACGGCCCGGAGGAAGAAGAGTTTTGAAAACATTTTAGGAAAACGAGAAAATGCTGGTAACCAGCATTTTCCCCATTTTCCACAATTTTTTCTACAATATTAATTAACCCTTAAAGCGCCTTTTACGACTATAGTTGCATTTGCGGGCAGTGTAGATCAAGATCAGGCTGCACAAAACGTGCAGCCTGATCTTTGATCTACAATGTCCGCTTTGCTTAATCACTGCAGACAAAAGCAGCCATGAAATTGCAATTATTTGGGTCATACTTCTAGGATGAAGATGTCTGGCAGGTTTATATGGCGCTGTAAGAGTTAAACACGGAATTCATCGTCTGAGTTACATTTATTTAGCTACATATGCTCTTCAGTTTGGTCTAGTCCAAAATTTTGTTTATGTTATAAAGAGTTAAGATATCCCTGTAAAATAAGGATAATCGACATGTACAGACTAATTAATATATGAATATTTGTAAAAATGTTGTGTCAAATGTAGAAATTGCCTTTGAAGAGCCTTTTCCACATTATACCGAATTTTAACAACCTTGAGGAAAATGACCTTTGAAAGCATTGTGGGAAAAGGAGACAGTGTTGGTAACTAGCATTCTCTCCTCTCTACATAATGTTTTCTTTCCTTCCAGGGGCAAAGTTTAGGTTTTGGGTCACATTTGTCGTCTGCAAAAGCTTTCTTTTTGAACCAGTCTAAAGTTATGTCATTTGGTAAAGAGTTAACCAAAACCTTTTCAAAAGTGGTCTGTTGCAAGACCGAAAAGGTTGTTGTCGTTTTTCTGTTTGTAGTGCAAAGGATCTAGCTTTACCCCTATTGATGTTGGGTGTTAAAAAAATAGCAAAATGGTGGCTCATAAATCCTGATTTTTCTTTTAAACCTTTTATCTGTAGAAAACCAAAACCGGCTATAATGGAGACAGTGCTGGAGAACATTGGTAACACCCCGCTGGTGAAACTGCATAGAATTCCGAACTCCGAAGGACTCCAGTGTGAAGTCTGTATGTATGCACCCTACTAGGCGAACCCTTTACCAGATCAACAAAATTTTAGAGCTGTCTAAATTGAAAGCTTTTTGCAGACAACAAATGGAATGTTGCCAAATGATAGTAATTGGTTTTAAGGTGGAAAACATTGTGGAAAAGGAGAAAAGGCTGGTTATCATCATTTTCTCCTTTTCCCACACTTTTCTTCTTCAGGGTCATGAAAACATTAGGATTATTTTTTATACGGATAAACTTTTATTATGTACTTACTTCCTGCAGACGACTTTTGCATCTTGCCATAGACAACTTTTGGAAACAGCGTGAAAAGGGAGAAATTCCTTTTGTCAAACAAATTCTTCCTGTTTCTGAATATTTTTAGATGTACATGTATATCTATGAAACCTTATTTTGTGTTGATTTTTCCTATTGTTCAATGGGAAATTTGACCCTTTACCACATAATCTAAAGTTTAAACAACCCAGAGGAAGAAAACTTTGTTGGAAAAAGAGGAAATGCTGGTTACCGGCATTTCTTTTTTTCGCAATGTTTTCTACCCTTCTAAAGAAGCGCACCATCATTTTGGCAAGACTTAATTTGTCAACAGCAAATGCTTTCAATTTGGACAAATGCAAAGATTTGTCATCTGGTTGATAGTCTTTGTCTATCAGGAAGTAATGAATTAAAAATGCAAGGCACATCTTTAGTTCATGTTTTTGCAGACAGTGTAGATCAAGATAAGACTGCACAGAACATGGTGTCTGATCTTGCACCTCTGCTGTGAAATGCATCTACATGTATATTCAGGTCAAAAAGAGACTTTGAGTTGCTCCTGTTGGGCTTTTATTTTCATCTGAAAATGATATAATTGCTCTTTTTGTTTCTCTGTAGTTGTCTTTTGTGGTCTTCTATGAGAATGAATTCTTTTGTAATCTGACCAGAAATGTTTACCTTACATTTCGTATTGAATGTAGTCCAAAATTCTTTCTGATTCAACCCTTTACCACACAATCCCAGCTGTTAACGACCCTGAGAAAGGAGGTTTTTGAAAACATTTTAGGAAAAAAGGGGAGGGATTTCTCCTTTTCCCACAATTTTTTCTATTCCTCCCAAAAGAATTTTAATTTTAAGTTCGCATTTATTTTGTCGTCTGCAAATGCTTTAATTTCAGCCTGTCTAGAATTTTATTGTTTGGTAGGGAAATAACCCTTTCCCGAAGAAGAGACTCTGCAAAATTAAAAGTGTTGGCAGATGCCAAGTTCAAACTTGATACAAATGAACTGATGTTTTCTGATAGGGTAGAAAACATTGTGGGAAAAGGAGAAAATGCTGGTAACCAGCATTTTCTCCTTTTCCCTCAGTGTTTTCAAAATCCTCTTCCTTGAGAGTTGTTAAAACACAGAGTTGTTTGGTAAAGGGATAAAATGCATGTCACATGTTTAATATTCAATCTAAACAGTTGTTAATTCCTTGCATACTGTGTGCATGGATACAATAAAGTGCTTTTGAAGACAGTAATACATGGATCCGTGGCGATGAGATAAACCGACTTCCTTGGTTACCGTAACTAAGGGCTCACAAACAAACGCAGTAAATACATATAGAGTATAGCAGAAAGGCTACTTAAATCTTGCTATCATGACTGTTTCTATCGATTAAATCCCGGAAAAATATTCCTGTTCATATGTTTCTGTTGATGATGGTTCCTCGGTAAGAAATATATGGAAACTTGAACTTATTTACACAAGGATATGTACAAAAAGTGTGAATTTCAGGGGCTACAGACAATGTAATACCTGTGCCAGCAAAGTTTTGAACATCTACGAGAAAGAATGAAACACCTCATAAACCTCAGTTTTGCTTAAAAATAATAGAATTAAAGATGATTAATATTTTTGTAAAGCTTGTTAAGTTGTCTTAACATTGTATTCGATAATACATCACACTAAATTAGGCTACAAGCATTTTGAAATATTTATAAATTGCCTCATTCAACAGAGAGGTGGAAGTCTAAGAAATGCTTAAATAAGAAGAAAAGGGAAAATGGTTGCCTGATGAATTTAAAATGTGTAAAGTGTGCTGTCAATTAACAAACTTGTCACATCATTGGAGGTAGTTTGTTTCATTTTGTGATAGGCCTATACTGAAGACAACGGGTGGTCGAGTGGATTACAGCGGCAATCAAACACACATCCTATCAGTTAACAGTTTACCGACATACCCTTTGAAATGGAGATGTGCTAATCCACTTAAACATGGCTAAGTCAAAAGCTGATTTAATTAACTCAAGTTGCCTTTTGAGCTGAACTTCCTAAACTATACAAAACAGAACTTAGTCTGTTTCATAAATGAAATCTTCATGTACCTTCAGTAAAAGAATACACGTAAATAGACTTAATTTAAGTAGCAGATGGTTTGAATCCAAGAATAAACTGCATTTTTTGCACTCTGATCTGTATCTACACATTCAGCATTCTTCACACACCAAGGGTTAATGTTAAGGTCAAACTGAAACATTGATGACATGTGCCCCCTTTTGGATGTGCGGAGGTTATTAAACAAGGTTTAGATATGTTAGTGAACGTACTTTCTTTTTATTAGTATTTCATATATTTTACCTTTGTTTTCCACTGTAAAACAGTTTATGTTATTTTTCAGAGAGTTTCAGAGAAAAAAAAACTAACATTAATTAATCCATTGCGTAATATAGCGTTGATCGAAACTCTTTGCTCACGTCCCATTGTCAATCATAATCATAATGCAAACTTGTCATCTCTTCATATATCTCACGTAAGCCGTACACGATTGCAAAGCACATCTTTTAAACTTTTTCCAAAAATTCAAGCGCTGAAAACACACATACTATCGCACTTCTCCAACATTAACAGTCGTTTGTTTGTGAGCCGAAATAGCAGACAGCATGGCTGGACATCGGGCCAAATAAATGCGATGACCTGATTGGTCAAATACTGATTTCCACAGATCCATGTATAGATCAGGATCATACTACAGAGCACTTGCAGTTTGATCTTGTTCTTCACTGTCTGACAGTTTGTAGAGGTAAATATATTCTTGTCAAGATTTTATGTGCACTGTTGGTCTTCACTTATGACTGTAAAGTGTCCAATTACATTTCCTTACTATGCAAGTATATTTATATATAGTTCAACAGCTTTGAACCCAGATTTGTTTTGCTTATGCAGACAGTGTAGATCAAGATCAGATAGCACAAAACATGTAGTCTGATCTTGGATCTACACTGTCCATGCCTTAGCCAGTTTTCTCACAAAAAAGTCATGAAATTGTTACCTGTGCATCTCAAGTACTGACTTCGGAGAGTCATTTCATTTATGTATCATGACAAGGGTTAACCCTTTACCAGATAATCCCAAGTTTTAATAACCTTGGGGAGGATCACTTTTGAAAACAATGTGGGAAAAGGAGAAAATGCAGGCTACTAGCATTTTCTCCTTTTCCCAAAAGGTTTTCTATCCGTTTTTAGCACAAATTTCACCATTTGAGCCATTTGCAAATGGCTTCAGATTAAGTAACTGTAAAATTTCGTCAAATTTTTTCATTTGTTAACTCTTTACCACTCAATCCCGACTTTTAACAACCCTGAGAAAGACGCCTATTGAAAAATATTTTGGGAAAACGAGAAAATGCTGGTAATCAGCATTTTCTCCTTTTTCCACAACGTTTTCTACTCTTCCCAAAACAAATTTCAATTTTTGAGTCACATTTATATTGTTGTCTGCAAAAGTTTTCAATTTAGACTGGACTAAAATTTTACCGTTTGGTAAAGAGTTAAAGGGATAAAACTGCAGACTTAGCTATTTGATATTGTTTGCATGTTTATTATGTACAGGGACTCCTCTCTTGAGGCCAACCCTTTGGGTGCACAACGAAGGAACTTGATATTTTACATGAATATTTTAACTCCTAATCTTGCAATTTTAATGCTCTTTTGGCCTAATATCTTATTAAATGTCATACAGTGTAAGTCATAGATTAGAATGCACTTTCTATGCAGACTGATCTTTGATCTGTGCTAGTTGGCTGGTCACAAATACTTATGAAGCTGTTCTTGAAATTTAAAGCCTACATGCAGATAAGAGTCAAATTCAAAATAAAGACCAGAGATCCCTCTCCTTATTGGGTTGTTTTTCAAGGACATTTCTAGATTTTTTTTTCATGTGTTGTTTTGATAAGTTTGAAATTGACTTATTTTTGTCACAGAATAGAAAAATTAGTCTGTTTTCAACTGTTTGCAAAACAGCTCCAAAGTTTCAATGAGCTTGTGATAGAAGGCTTTTGAAAACATTGTGGGAAAAATGAAAATGCTGGTAACCAGCATTTTCTGTCTTTTCCCACAATGTTTCTTACCATTTCAGAAACATAATATAATTTGAGCCACATTCAATTTTTTGTCTACAAAGGCTTTCAATTTGGACTAGTGTAATATTTTGTTGCCTGGTAAAGGGTTGAGGGCTGAAAATATAATTCTGTAACAAAACTGGGCATTTGTAGACATGGTAGAGCCATGATCAGACCAAGCAAGTTTAGATTGACAAAAGCAATGACAGACAAGAAATTTTGTATGGCTGGAATAATGGGAGTTGGGTAGAAGATATTGTGGGAAAAGGAGAAAATGCTGGTTACCAGCATTTTCTCTTTTTCCAGTAATGTTTTTAAAAGCCTTTTATCTCAGGGTCATTAAAACTTGGGATCTTGTGGTAAAGGGTTAAACCTATTCATTTTACGTTGGCCCAAAAATACTGCAAAATATCAAACAATGTAAGGTACAGGATCTTGATCTATATGCTGATGGCAAAAGTACTGTAGATCTAGAACTACCATTCTTATTTCAATTGTAACTCCAGTTCCAAGACCCTCTTCTGGATGGGGGGGGGGTCCTGTGTGGCTTAGCGGTAAAGAGTAGGACTTGGAACCAGGAGGCCTTAGGTACGAGTCTCACTGGAAACACTGGATTTTTATGGGAGTGTCCTTGGGCAAGATACTTCAGAGCCCTAACTGGGCACTGATGAAACCCAGGACATACATGAATATGTGAGCTGTTGCAGTGATATGACTGAAATAGCATTAAAAGTGGCAAAAATCACTGTTCAATCATTCAATCTATTTGATTTGTATTTCTGAATATTTGCCTTTATATACAAGGTTTTATAATGTCTGCCCTGGATTGTCGTAAGGCAAATGCCACAGAAGGAAGGCCCAACGGCGGCCGCCATATTTGTTGATAATGATGTGGGCTTTACCCGGTTTATTGATATCAACGGAAAAAATGTGATTATTCTCTACTACAAGAGAGTATCACTATGTTATCGACAAATTCGATTGGCTATCAGGTGTAATTCGCAATCTTATGAATATTCATAGAAACGATGGTTTTGCAATTGAATGTCCCAGGGGTGATGAATGGTAATACTTCACACCTGGGTTAATGAGGGTGGGTAAAGTGTTCAAGGGTTTAAGTGATTTTTATCGATAACATGGAGTTAAAAATATCTACATCAAATTTCTAACTTGTGAAATGCAAATTTTACCTAAAATTTATGTGTATGTTGTTATGTACATACATATTCATTTATTATTATTTTATTCCTGTGGAATAATGAATTTATAAGTAATACAAAGCTATAAACTTCCTTATCAATTGCATTACCATTAGAAACTTTGAATATTATACATATTTGCAACCTAGATAATGTACAAAATAATGAAAATAAATTCAGTTCAATTTAACCCTTTACCAAACAACAAAATTTTGGACTTTAAAGCATTTGCAGACAACAAACTAAATTTGGCTGAAATAATAAGTTTTCATTTTGATAGGGTAGAAAACATTGTGGGAAAAGGAGAAAATGCTGGTTACCAGCATTCTCTCCTCTTCCCATGATGTTTTCAAAAGCTTTCTTTCTCAGGGTCGTTAAAAGTCAGGTTTGTGTGGTAAAGGGTTAACTTGTCTACCCAGAAAGCAATATCCAAACCATCAATATTCATTCTTTTTACAGTGGCAAAATGTGAATTTTTCAATGCTGGTGGGAGTGTCAAGGATCGTATTGGTTTGAGGATGGTGGAGGATGCAGAAAGAGCTGGTGTTCTGAAGCCGGGAGATGTGCTGATTGAACCTACATCTGGCAATACAGGTTGATTAATCCTTTACCAAATGACAAAATTTTAGACTGATCCAAATTGAAAGCATTTGCAGACGACAAATCAAATGTGGCTAAAAATCGAAATTTGATTTGGGAAGGGTAGAAAACATTGTGGGAAAAGGAGAAAACGCTGGTTACCAGCATTTTCTCCTTTTCCCACACTGTTTTCAAAAGGCTTCCTCTTCAGCGTCGTTAAAACCCGTGATTGTGTGGTAAAGAGTTAATGTTAGTATGTCTGCTAGTGCAATATACGAAGCTTTTCAGATTCGGTTAAACATCAAGTCCAGACTGCACATTTTCAGTCCAGAATTGAGACCCTGTTGACCCTGTACCAAACAATCCCGACTTTTAACGACCCTAAGAAAAGAGGCCTTTTGAAAACACTGTGGGAAAAGGAGAAAATGCTGGTAACCAGCATTTTGTTCTTTTCCCACAATGTTTTCTTACCTTTCGGAAACAAATTGAATTAATTGCTTTCAATTTGGACCAATTTAAAATGTTGTTTGGTAAAGGGTTAAACCTTAGAGTACCAAATAAACCTCTCAGACATTTTCATCCTAGAAATATGACCCAAATAACTGCACTTTCATGGTTGCTTTTGTCTACAGTGTTTCAGCAAAGCAGACAGTGTAGATCTTGATCTTGATCTACACTGACCACAAAGGTAACTTCAGTCATGAAAGACACTTTAACCCTTTCCCAAACGACAAATTTTGGACTAGTCCAAATTGAAAGAGTTTCCAGACGACAATTTTAAATTTGATGAAAATGGCAGAAAGGTCTCTAAACAGGTAGAAAACACTGTGGGAAAAGGAGAAATTGCTCGTTTCGAGCAATTTCTCCTTTTCCCACAGTGTTTTCAAAAGACTTGTACTGCAGACACGTGAAAACCAGGGCTTGTTTGGGAAAGGGTTAAGGGTTAATTGTAATTTCAAGATTGTCTATTGCCAGAATGTCTTAGCAAGGCATACAGTGTAGATGAAAGATCAGTCTGCATGTTTTGGCTGCAAAGGCAGCCAGAGTCGTGAAAGCTACTTTTAGGGTTAATACAACAATAAATTCATGGTCAGTAGAAACTTTCAGGCCTTTTTTGTTGCAGTATTTCAAGAAATAGGTACCATCTCCTGGGCCTCTTGTTGCAATATTTCAATCCTAAGAGCACCTTTTACAAATATACATGTAGTTGCCCTCATGCAAGTTTGAGTCTTTTTCACATTAAGCTGATACCATCTACATTATTGGAAAACTTGAATTTTTGAGATGTTTAAGAAATCTGAAGTTTTTTAGGATGTAGCTGCATCAACCAGCATGATTTTTTCTCTCCCATAATCAATTACAATTTTTTTTTTCTATGCATGTAATCTACATGGACTTTTTTCGTGTTAACCTCGTTCCCTTGTACTAGGAAGAATTAGAACATGGACGATAGATGGCACGTCAGTCAAGTTGTCTGATTGCATGCTAGTTTGTTTGTACAGAGATTGAATAACAAAACTCATAGCGTACTTAAAGATCCACTATTGACCAAAAGTAAACAATTCAGGCAAATTTAATTCATACCACTTAAAAGTATGGATATTGGAGTCAATATGTTATCGTTTGGTCTATCAAAGTTTCATTTGCTGAAAAATGAATCTGGCATTGAAGTTGGCAATCTCAGTTCTAGAACTACTCTATGACACTGCTTGTTTTCAATGCAGTTGTGAGGTTGTGAAGTTACAGATTTTGCTGGGACAGAAATGAGACTGCATGTTTTCAGTGCAATCAGTCAAGTTTTAGATTTTGCTGGGACAGAAATGACACTGCAAGTTTTCAGTGCAGTCATTGAAGTTTTAGATTTTGCTATGACAGAAATAGTTCTGTTGTATAAAAGTCTTGAAAAATTTCAGAATGCATATATTTCACTTAAATTTCACCGAAATGTCTCAAAAGCTGTTTAAATAATACCAAACTTTGTATATCATAGAAACTCCATCTATAGATACAAAGAAATAGTTGCTGACATTGTTTTAATCATGTTTCTACAGATTTTCTTTTCATGTCACCTTCGCTGCTGACAAGTCTTTTTTGCTTCTTGCAGTAAACCTGCAGTAAACCTGTTTGGCAAAATAGAAATTGCGATTATGAGCAATTACTTCTTTTACCATATTGTTTTCGAAGTTGTCTGCTGAAAAATTTGTTTCAGATGGTGATAAGATAAGCATTAATTTTGCCAAACAATCCGGTGTTTTTAATGACACTGAGGAAAAAACTTTTTGAAAACATTTTGGGAAATGGAGAAAATGCTGGTAGCCAGCATTTTCTCCTTTTCCCAGTGTTTTTTACTCATCCAAATATAATTCTTATTATTTTAGACACATCTAATTTGCCACATCTAATTTGCCATCTACAAATGTTTTTTAATTTTGGTAGTTTGGTTTGGTTTGTATTGGAGTTTAACGCCATTTTAACAGCTTAGGTCATATCATGGCGGTCAGCGACGCACCTATGTGCTTCCTGGCTTTCTCACACCAGTACTGACACAACTTTCTTTCCAAAGCCACTGACTACTTTTCTCACATGCATCAGAGGTGAGAGGCGAAAAATCACCGGAAAGAAAGTTTGCCTCAACCGGGTATCGAACCCGCAACCACCAGGTCACGAGTCTGACACGCTAACCACTGAGCTACCTGGGCGGGCTTTAATTTTGGTGGAATCATTTATGGTTTAATTAACCATGTTGTTTTCATGATAGGACTCAAGTACTGCTGAAAGCAGCTTTTCGTTAAGGCTTTACCACACAATCCTGAGTTTTAATGACCCTGAGGAAGGAGGCTTTTGACAACTCTGGGAGAGAAGGAGAAAATGCTGGTTACCAGCATTTTCTCCTTCTCCCACAAGGTTTTCTAGCCTATCAGGGACCAAATATTGTCATTTTGGCCATGTTTGTCGTCTGAAAATGCTTTCAAGTTGAACTGGTCTAAAATTTTTTGTTTGGTAAAGAGTTAAAGACCATCTCAAACAAGCAAACAAATTGTCATTATTTGTGTATTTTATCCCTTTCTGTCTGAAGGTATTGGAATGGCTTTGGCAGCAGCTGTTAAAGGGTACAGGTGTATAATAGTAATGCCAGAAAAAATGAGCATGGAAAAGGTGCGAGTAGTGTATGTCCTTAGTTTGCTTTTACATGTATAGTGCAATGTCGATAGTTTGTCACTTAGGATTGAACTAAATGGCCATTTGGTTGGAAAATACATTAGATAAAACTTAAATGATATTTATAAACAACAACTTGTACTCTAAAATATACATACATAATTCAGAAATTCAAAAGAATGCTTGCTGTTTTGTATATTTTGTATTCATACAAGTGACACAATATTGGCATTGAAGTGCATTTGAGCCATGCTCTGGCAAAAGGGGGCTTAATATATCTCTGTGATGTATTATACCAAATAAGCCATCAGATAATTACTGATCCGTAAATCTATTTTGCTCAATAGTTGACTGAATCATGAGGTAGACTGGTCCTTTGACATTCAGAAAATTGACCAATAGCAAAAAGTTTTGTCCCTGGTCAGCCTGTGCAAACTGCTTAGGCTGACCTGGGTCAGTACTTTTTGCAGATGCATTAAGCTCCCTTTTCACATGGCATGGCTCATATATATATATATATATATGTGTGTGTTTACGAAATTTTAACCCTGTACTGTAGAGGATACACACATATTGTTGTCATCTATCAAAAATATCTAACAAGGTTGGGAGAATTCATAATTGTCAAGCCTTTCTACTTAGGGTCATTATCCCTTTACCACACAATCCTAACCTTTAACGACCCTGAGGAAGAAGCCTTTTGAAAACATTGTGGGAAAAGGAGAAAATGGTGGTAACTAGCATTTTCTCCTTTTCCCACAATGTTTTCTTCTCTTCCCAAAGCAAATTTCAATTTTTGAGTCAGGTTTATTTCATCGCCTGCAAAAGCTTTCCATTTGGACAGGTCTAAAATTTTGTCATTTGGTAAAGGGTTAAAACTCAGCACTGTGTGGTAGAGGGTTGAGCTGTCAACTTCAGGGGCATAAAAAATAATATGACTATACTCTGTATAGTTATGCTACAGCCCTTAACCCTTTACCACACAATCCCAAGTTTTAATGACCCAAGAAAGAAAGCCTATAAAAAACATTGTTGAAAAAGGAGAAAATGTTGGATACCAGCAATTTCTCCTTTTTTCCACAGTGTTTTATACCCTTTCGGACACAAGTTTGAGCACCATTTAATTTGCCAACTGCAATAGCTTTGAATTTTGAATAGTCTAAAATTTATTAATTTGGTAAAGAGTCGAACAACAGAATTTTGATTTAGTTGATTATGCAGATAGTGTAGATTAATACCAGACTGAACAGAACATGCAATCTGATCTTGGATATGCATGCTCCATTTTTGTGCCTCACACTCTGACAGTGACTATCTTTTATTGCAATTTGTGCATGTTTTTTACTAACCAGGAATGTTCATTTTAGTTATTTAGCAGTACAAAAGTTAAGTCATTCTGCTATAAACCCAATTGATTCAGAGTAGGACTGTATTATACACACATTACATGCAACCTAGAATCTCCAGTGATATCCAAATTCTTTCTAAAGTTTGACGCTTTACCAGATGAAAAAAAAATTAGCCTGATCCAAATTAAAAGCATTTGCAGATGACAATTTCATTGTTGCTAAAATAATCAATTTTCTCTTGATAGGGTAGAAAACATTGTGGGAAAAGGAGAAAATGCAAGTTTCCCATAATGTTTTCAAAAGGCTTCTTTCCTAGGGTGGTTAATAGGGGGTATTGTGGAGTAAAGGGTTAAAAAAGTTATTTTAAAAAACTTATTTAACTCTTTTTCAAACGACAACATTTTGGACGTTTTCAAATTGAAAGTATTAATTAAATTTTGCAGACGACAAAATAAATGTGACTCAAAAACTGAAATTTGTTTTGGAAAAGGTAGAAAACATATTGGGAAAATGGGAAAATGAGAAAATGCTGGTTACCAGCATTTTCTCCTTTTCCCACGATGTTTTCAAAACACTTTTTTCTCAGTGCAGTTAAAAGTCATGTTTGTATGGTAAACAATTAACTAAAATACAGATGAAAATGGAATTAAAGACCATTCAAAAGGAGAAAAAGCATAAAGGAGCCAGTGCCTTAACTCTGTACCAAATGACAAAATTTTAGACTTGTCCCAATTCAAAGTATTTGCAGACGACAATTAAAATGTGACTCAGAAATTGAAATCTGTTTTTAAAAAAGGGTAGAAAACATTGTGGGAAAAGGAGAATATACTGGTTACAAGCATTTTTTCTTGCATTTCCCCTTTTTCTATCATTTTTTTCAAAGCCCACTCCTTTAGGGTTGTTAAATCATGGGATTGGTTGGTAAAGGGTAACAGAAAATACCAGGAACATATAAATAGGTGCAATGCCTTCTTTCTCTGATATCCTTTGAATCCTATCGTAAAATGGCTTGAAACACTAAGGAGAATGGTGCTTTATTATCACTCAGTTTGATTGTTAACTCTTTACCACACAATCCAGAGTTTTAAGGACCCTGAAGAAGAAGGCTTTGGAAAACATTGCAGGAATAGAAGAAAATGCTGGTAACCAGCATTTTCTTCTTTTCCCACAATGTTTTCAACAATCACAAAAACAGATACTGTCATTTGTACCCCGTTTTATTTGTCATCTGCAAACGCTTTAAATTTGGACTGGTCTAAAATTTTGTTGTGTGGTAAAAAGAGTAAATAGCTTCTTTAACTCTTTATTAGATGACAAAGTTTAGATTTTTCCAAGTTGAAAGCATTTGCAACAAAAATATAAATGTTGCTCAAATGATGGGATTTGTCTTTAAAAAAGAAGAAATGGAGCATATTCTCCTTTGCCCACATTGTTTTTAATTGGGTCTTTCTTCAGGGTCCCTAAAACACAAGACTTTGTGCTAAAGGGTTTAGAGAATAACATTTTAATGTCAATTTTGCCTAAGTAAATAGTTGCTTTAACTCTTTCACTACTAATGACGACATTAGTAGCTTTTGATCTACACCATCTGCTACCCGATGCTAGACTATGACGCAATTCATATTCAGTAGCAGTGGGAATCTTCTTTTAGACCTCGAAAAAATGTGGAATTTCTTGAATCAGTAATGAAAGAGTTAAATGCATATTATATTATATGGATATTTGCTGTATTTCATTTGAAAAATTTGACTAAAAGGCACTGATGGAAAAGCAGCTGCAACTCATTAATGCCAACATTCTTCCCATGAGTCCATTAACTCTTTACCAACCGACAAAATTTTAGACAGGTCCAAAGTGAAAGCATTTGCAGAAGACAAAATAAATGGGACTGAAAAATTGAAATTTTTCATGGGTAGGGTAGAAAACATTGTGGGAAAAGGAGAAAATTCTGGTTACCAGCATTTTCTCTTTTTCCCACAGTGTTTTCTAAAGCTTTCTTTCCCAGGGTAGTTAAAAGTCGGGATTGTATGGTAAAGGGTTAAATAAAATCAAACTACAGGGTAATCTTGAAAATAGAGTTTGTGGCTAAAGGATAAAAGCTTTTGGTCGAAAGGTTTGGTAAAGAGTTAACTCTATACCACACAATCTCGACTTTTAATGACCCTGAGAAAGAAGCCTTTTGAAAACAATGTGGGAAAAGGAGAAAATGCTGGTAACCAGCATTTTCTCCCTTTCCCACAATGTTTTCTCCCCTACCCAAGAAAAATTGCAGCATTTGAATCACATTGAAATTGTCGTCTGCAAATGCTTTTGATTTGGACAAGTCTAAATTTTTGGCATTTGGTAAAGAGTTAAAGTTGTCTGCTGTGAATTTGTTTCAATCAGTAATGCACAAGACTCAAAATGTTATCTGCCGTTAATGGTACTACCAAAAGTGATTTAACTCTTTACCAAACGACAAAATTTTAGACTGATCTAAATTGAAAGCTTTTGCAGACGACAAAATAAATGTTAACTCAAAAATTAAAAATTTGTCTTTGGGAGAGTAGAAAACATTGTGGGAAAAGGAGAAAATGCTGGTTACCAGCATTTTCTCCTTTTCCCATAATGTTTTCAAAAAGCTTCTTCCTGAGGGTTGTTAAAAGTCGGGATTGTGTGGTAAAGGGTTAAACTGCATGGTTAACTCTTTACCAAACAACAAACTTTTAGACTGATCCAGATTGAAAGCATTTTGAAGATAATGAACTAAATATTGATCAGATGGTAAGATTTGCCTTTGATAAGATAGAAAATATTATGGGAAAAGGAGAAAAAGAATGTTGCCCACATTTTCTCCTTTTCCCACAACATTCTCAAGACCTTTTTTCCCAGGGTTGTTAAACATCAGGACTGTTTGGTAAAGGGTTAATGCATTTTAATCTTTAAATGTATATACAAGTTTTAGAACAGTCAAGTTCAGTATCAAAGATTCCAGGGATAAATATTTGACAAATTTTAAAACTTAGTTTTTGGGTTACATGTAAAAAGCATGGTGGGAAAATAGAAAAATTCCTTTTACTTCTTTACCCAATGAGAAAAGTTTACAGTCGTCCAAATTGAAAGCGTTGGCAGATGACAGAGTCAGTGTAGCCAAAATTATGAAATTTGTCTTTGTAAGAATAGAAAACATTGTGAGAAAAGGAGAAAATACTGGTAACCAGCAGTTTCTCTTTTTCCCACAAAGTTTTCAGAAGTCCTGTTCTTCAGGATCATTTACACTTGGGATTGTGTGGTAAAGCGTGAATAATCAGTAGTTGCTTCTTTTCTCACAATGTTAATAAAAGCCTTTAATTAACCCTTTATCACACAATTCCGACTTACGACAACCTTGAAAAAGAGGACTTTCGAAAACGTTGTGGGAAAAGGAGAAAATGCTGGTTACCAGAATTTTCTCTTTTTCCCCACAATGTTTTCTATCCAATCAAGGATACAACTTACACAATTTTAGCCACATTTAATTTGGCGTCTGCGTTTGCTTTGGATTTAGACAGGTCTAAAATTCAGTTGTGTGGTAAAGAGTTAAGAGGCTTATTTGAATAAATATGTATGACTTTTAAATGCATCTTAACATACAGGTTGATGTCCTAAGAGCACTTGGTGCTGAAATAGTAAGAACACCTACAAGTGCTGCATTTGACTCGCCTGAGTCACACATTAGTGTTGCGAAACGTTTGATGGAGGAGATACCAAACTCACATATCTTGGATCAGTACCGAAATGCCAGTAACCCACTGGCCCACTACGATGGAACAGCCGAGGAAATTCTTCAAGCTTGCAATGGTATATTTTTGTGTACTTTGCTCAGTTTGAAACCAACAATGAGAATTTGAACCCTTTACCAGACAGTCATATGTTTTTTTACAACCCTTAGAAATGTGACTGGAGAACATTGTGAGGAAAGAAGAAATCACATCTATCAAGCACTTTTACCTTTTTTTTCCCCACAATGTTTTCTACCATCCCATAGACAAATCTCATCCTTTTTTACCACATTTAATTTGTGGTCTGTAATTGCTTTAATCGTGATCAGTCTAAATTTTCTCAACTTGTAAAGGGTGACCCTTTATGACACAATCTGGAGTTTTAACGACGCTGACAGATGAGGATGTTGAAAACATTGTGGGAAAAAGAGAAAATGCTGGTAACTGTTCTCCTTTTCCCACGATGTCTTATACCATTTCGAAGACAAAAATTATCTTTTGGGCTACATTGAATTTGTTGTCTGCAAATGCTTTTGATTTGAACAAGTCTAACTTTTGTCGTATGGGAGAATTAATGAAAAACTACCTAACTCATTAATCATTGTGAATTGTAACTAGCAATTTCTCTGTTTGCATTATCTCTTAAACAAACAACACCATATTTTGATGGGTGGCTTTTGAAAATATGGTCGGAAAAGGAGGAAATTCTGGTAACCAGTATTCTCTCCTGTCAGACCACAATGTTTTCTACTCTTTAACCCTTTACCACACAGTCCCGACTTTTAATGACCCTGGGAAAGGAGCCTTTTGAAAATACTGTAGGAAAAGGAGAAAATGCTAGTAACTAACATTTTCTCCTTTTCCTACATTTTTTTCTATCCTATTAAAGACCAATTCCCCCGGATCTATTGAGCCACATTTAATTTGTTGTCTGCAGATGCCTTCAATTTGGGAAAGTCTACAATTTTATTGTTTGGTAAAGAGTTAAAAAACCTTTCAATTATTTGAACCGAATTAATTTTTTGTCTGTAAATGCCTTTTATGTAGAGGAGTCTAGAATTTTGGTATCTTGTAAAAAGCTTCACTCTTCATCGAACCACAAAATTTTGGACTTGTTCGAATTCAAAGCATAATGCATAAGACCATTTAGATGTGGCTAAAATTATAGCATTTGTTTCTGATAGGGTAGAAAACATTGTGGGAAATAACAAGAAAAGCTGTTTACCAGCATTTTCACCTTTTCCCACAATGTTTCAAAAACCTTCTTTGTTAGGGTCATTAAAACTTGGGATTGTTTGGTAAAGGGTTAACCTTAATTCAGATTGCTTTCTCAAAGTGGTCAACTGTAAACTTGTTTCAGAGGTATTTAGTTTAGTAGTGTGAGTGTATCACAAAATGTCTGATGTCAGGTTATCCCTTTAAAAACAATCCTGTGTGTGAATGACCTTGAAGAAAAAGGCTTCAGATAACATTTTGGGAAAAGGAGGAAAGACTGTTAATGGATATTTTACCCCTCTCTATGATGTTTTCTACTCTAACAGAAAGAAATCTCATTATTTTTGTTAATGTAACTTTTCATCTGCAATTTCTTGCAATTTGGACTAGTCTATTGCACTCTAGGTTTTAAACACCTGTCCTCACTATCAGCACATTTAGTGTGAGTATTCAGTCACCTTCTAGTTCCAGATAACTTATTTTGTATTTCCTCACCAGATAAAGTTGACATGGTGGTATTGGGTGCAGGGACAGGAGGGACCCTGACAGGTATAGCTCGGAAATTTAGAGAGCGATGCCCAAAGTGTAAGGTAATGAAATAAATGTACTTGAATTAACCCTTACAGAATGGTCCCATGTTTAAATGCTCCCCAAAGAAGATGACTTTTGAAACATTGAGGGTAAAGGAGAAAATGCTGGTAACCAGCATTTTCTCCTTTTCCCACAATGTTTCCTACCCTGTCTGATACATATCTCATCACTTGCACCATATTTGATTTTTCGTCTTCAAATTCTTTCATTTAGGGCTAGTCTAAAATTTTGTTGTCTGGTAAATTGTTGATATTATATAGACAGATTTTGGACACCTTCATCACTTGAGGAAAGAAACAGAAATTAAATAAACATTTTTTCAAAGAAAGTTTTTGACATGCTACCTTGGCAGCAGACTGTTTTTGTCTAAGACCAATTTTGGAAACATTTCAGCGTATCAAGCAATATCTCTGGCTGCCAAAATGTTTTAAAAATAAAAGCAAGAATTAAACCTAAAATATGTATTGTGTTTTCTAGATTGTAACGTTCAACATTTATTATGGTTATAACAAATTCAAGATAATAACATTGTAGAAAAAAAATTGTCAGTATGCATTATAGAAAAAAATTGTCAGATCCAACCTTCATATTTTGCATTCATTGTAAAACAACCTCTCAAAGTGAACTAATCACTTTTGATAATTTCTTTGGGGAGACAGGCAGCTCTTGTGCCATGATGTGAGTTGTTCCAGAAGTAGATTCCTGCTGATCACAGGTTTCAAACCTAGGATTCCTGATAAGAGGGGCTGCTGCGCTGCCCCTACATAACTGTCTTTTATTTTGTTTATGATCATTTTTCATCAAAGACAGAGACTAAATGCCTTTCACAGTTATAATTGCCTTAGCAGTGGGTGTAGATCAAGCTGAGATGCCACAAAACATAAAGCCTGATCTTTGATCACACTTTTTGGCTGTGCTGAGACATTTTGGATTAGAGCAACCTTTACTTTAAGGTTCAATTAATTTCTATCCATTGCTCACTGACATTATTTCTCAATGAAAATGTCTGTTGGGTTTATTTGGTTCTCCAAGGGCCAATTAGATCAACATTCTGCCCATGTATGATGTCTGATCTAGATCATAAATGTTTGAAAAAGGTACATTTGTCACTCATGGTGGTTAAACTGCTGAACCAGCCGTAGCTGAAAATTTAACTCTTAAAGAACCGTTCACAGCTAAAGTTACCTCTGTGGCCAGTGGAGATCAAGATCAGACTGCACATTTTGTGCTGTTTTATCTTTGATCTACAGTGTCTGCTTTACTGTGCTTAAAATTGCAATCTGGACTGAAATGTCTGTTAACCCTTTACCACACAATCCCGACTTTTAACGACCCCAAGAAAGAAGCCTTTTGAAAACATTTTGGGAAAAGAAGAAAATGCTGGTAACCAGCATTTTCTTCTTTTCTCACAATATTTTCTACCAATTACGAGGCAAATGTTATGTTTTTAGCTACATTTAAAATGTCATCTGCAAATGCTTTCAATTTGGACTAGTCTTCATTTTTGTTGTGTGGTAAAGAGTCAAGTTCATTTTGCTACCTAAGGGTTAACAATGTACATGTATGTAAATTTCAGATCATAGGGGTTGATCCAGAGGGTTCTATACTTGCCCAACCAGAGGAGCTGAATAAAACATCTGTAACTGGATATGAAGTGGAAGGCACTGGGTATGACTTTGTACCAACTGTTTTGGATAGAAAGGTTAGTACTGTAGTGGGGGAGGGCCATGGTTGTGGAGGGAGGGGCAGTCATTGTAGTGGGAGGAGCAAGAACTGTGGTGGGGATTGGACTCAATAGAGGATTTACTGACATTAATAGTTTATAATAAAACCTCTTATGCTAGAGTAAAATGAGTTCTGATATTAAAGCAAAGTTTAGGCAAAATTTTGTTGAAAATGAATGAAAGTCTTTCAAACAGAAGCTATTTATCTCTCAGAACATGTTTGGGACTTGGTTTGTGGGAAAATAGTAAAGAAAAAAGGGTGATGTATGTAGATCTTGTTAAAACTACAAGGAATAATTGGATAGTTGCACCAGTTATAGGGATATAACTGTTATAATGTTAAAAACAGCAAGCCCAACAACCATTAAAAATTAAGTGAAAATTGTGTTGCTGTATATTATAGTATATGATTGCTAGTTACAATAATGTTTTCTGTAACTTCTTTACAATTGAAATTGACTTGCTGTGTATTTATGCTGTCCAAAAAGTGTATGAACCAATTATCAACAAGACTTTTTACTGGTCTGAAGTTGACAGCTTTGACAGACATTGGGGATGAAAAAGCAGTTTGTAACAGGCAATTGCTCCTTTACCTGTATCTCTTTCCTCTCTATTGATGAATTGTTATGTGGTTTCTCTTCTTTAACATGGGTGCACTTTACAAAACAACAAAATTTTAGACTTGTCTAAACTAGAAGCATTTGCAGATGACAAAATAAATGTGACTCAAAAATTGAACTTTGGGAAATGGAAAAAAAGCAGGTTACCAGGATTCTGTCCTTTAATTATCCACAATGTTTTTAAAAGTCTTTTTCTTGAGGGGTTTTAAAACTCAGGGTTGTTTTATAAAAACTTATTCCCTAACCACATATTCCTGTGTTTTAACGATCCTGAAGAGAAAGGCATTTGAAAAAAATAGTCCTGTACAGAAATTAGTTAAAACCATAATCTATATTTCAGTATGTGGATAAGTGGTACAAATCAGCGGACAAACCATCATTCCAAATGTCTCGACGTCTGATTAGGGAAGAGGGCTTGCTATGTGGTGAGACAATTTTTTTTTTTTAATCATATAAACTATATTTCTGCCATGATATTTTCTTTTTTTATCTTTCACACATGAGAGATGAGCAAGAAGTGCCATCATTTGTCATAACTCTAAGTGTGAGCATATTATGAACTATGATTCTGGCAATACAGTCATCTGATGAAAAGAATCTGATGTTCAGTAGCTTTTGAGGTTAAGTTTCTTTAATCTTGTGGGAAACTTTTAAAAATTTTCTTGACTGGTTCAATGAATTTTTTTTTAGAATGACAACTTCATATAAGATCTTATCTGTCCTCTAAACAGAAATATGAATGATTAATAGGGACATAATTCAGCTACTTAAGTCTTTACCAAACATAAAAAATGTAGACTTGTCGAAAATGTAGACTTGTCGAAATTAAAAAAATCTGCAGATGACATTTCAAATGTGGCTAAAATGATGGAATTCATCTTTCATAGGGTATGGGAAAATGGGAAAATGCTGGTTACCAGCATTTTCTTCTTTTTCTGCAATGTCTTCAAAAGGTTTCTTTCTGTAGGGTCATTGAAACTCTGGACTGTGTGGTAAAGAGTTAAATGAAACATACTTTTACAATTTTACGATTGACCCATGACTAGACAGTATGTCTATTTCTATACACCCTCCACTATAATTGGTTGACTTAAACAGGAGTTGTTGCCTTTTGAATGTTTTTCTTTATCCAGTTAGAGGCTACCAGTGGCAGGGGGTATTTGTTGGCATGCAACAATTCTAGTTTTAATCTGTTTCATGAGTTAAATTCTTTACCAAGTGATCTTGCATTTTTTGTGATCAGAGGAAAAAGGCTTCTGAAAACATGAGCATTTCTTCTCTCTTTTTTTTTTTTTTTTTCCCAATGTTTTCTACCTTTTCAAATACCATAATTTGATTACGAGTATTGTTAGTTTGTCGCCTGCAAACTCTTTCAAATTGGACCTGTCTAAAATTTCATGGTGTGGTAAGAATTTAACCAGCATTCTGTTGAGATTTTAGAGCGTCTTCCCAAGGACATTCCCAGGCAATCAATGTAGCATAAGAGGATTAAATCCCCAACCTCTGGATAACAACAGCAAATAGTCGTTTAGTATGTGAATTCTCCTTCATTCCTTAACACTTTACCACAGAATCCTGAGTATTATCCCTTTACCACACAATGCCAACTTTTAATGATCCAGGGGAAGAAGCCTTTTGAAAACATTGTGGGAAAAGGAGAAAATGCTGGTTATCAGCAATTTCTCCTTTTCCCACAATGTTTCCTGCCCTATCAAAGAAAAATTGTGTCATTTTAGCCACACTGAAATTGTCGCCTCCACTGCTTACAATTAGGACTGGTCAAAAATAGTGTGGTAAAGGGTCAATGACCCAAAGAAAGAAATCTTTTGAAGACTTTGTGAGAGAAGGATAAAATGCTGATAACCGGCATTTTCCGCTTGTCACACAATGTTTTCTAACCTTTCACAGACAAATCCCATTATTTCTGCCACAATGAATATGCCAGCAAATGCTTCCAATTTGGACCAGTCTAAAATTTTGTCGTTCGGTAAAGAGTTGATAATTTCAGGACTCCTGATACTAGGACTATGTTGTAATTTTGATAGCAACTGTTTTTAACTTCACCAAACCTTTACATACAGACTCTTCCATGTTGAAAGTATTTGCTGATGAGAAATTAGATGTCTTTAATAGGGTAGAAAGCATTGTGGAAAAAGGGGAAAATGTTCGTTGCCAGCATTTTCTCCGTTTCCCATATTTTTTTTAGAAGACTTCTTCCTCAGGGTCAGTAAAAAAAGGGGATTGTTTGGTTAAGGATTAAATTTTCTCAAAATTGTTGCAAAGATTAATTTGTGAACATCAGTCAAGTTTTCATCTGAAGATATTTAAAAAACAAAGTTTATCATAGAGTAAAACCTTTTCTTTTTGCCGCCTCTGTTTAGCAAGCAACCTGTATTAAGCAAGCATGGATTATGTCCCAAAAGAAGGCATCTGTATTGAAATGTACCTGTTCTAAGCAAGCGCCTGGCCTACACAAGCGCATTCTGTGTGTCCCTTAGGTGCTTGCACAACTTTTTTTTTCCAGATGACAAAATTTTAGATGAGTGCATTTGCAGAAAACAAATCTAATGTTGCTCAGTTGCTGGAATTTGTCTTTGAAAGGGTTGAAAACATTGTGGGAAAAAGGAGAAAATGCTGATTAGCAGCATTTTCTCCTTTTCCCACAATATTTTCCAAAGTTTTTCTCTCTCAAGGTTGTAAAAACTCAGGATTGTTTGGTAAATGGTTAATACAGGTTTGATTGTATTACAGGTATTATCTTTTGTATTTTATAACCAGGTGGAAGTTGTGGGGCTACAGTCTATTGTGCCATGCAAGCAATGAAAGACTTCGGACTCAAGGATGGACAACGATGTGTTGTCATTCTCCCAGACTCTGTCAGAAATTATATGTAAGTTTGTGATTAGCAGCAAGTTTTAGTTGAGAGGGAATTAACTTTATCAAAAGTTGCATAAGTTTGTAAGAGTTGTCCACAGGGCATGGTGAATAAGCTCTTTAGTAATAAGGTAGTTTGTTTTGGGTAAGAGAAAATATGTGAGGTCAGTAGATTTTAGACAAAAGAAAATCAATGAAATTGTTTCATCAAGCTACATGTAATGACCTAGTCTGTACTCACAAACAAACCCTGAAATACTGCAAAGTCTAACCATGTTCTATCTTCCCTCATCTCTCAATAACTGTATAACCCCCCTCCCACATAGAGAGAACCAGTTTAAATTTTGAGGCATTTTCATTTTGTGTATAGAGTTTGTGTGCCCTCATTATTTCCATCAGACAGTCCAGATATTTCTGAATTAATTAACGCTTTACCACACAATCCTGACTTTTAACGACCTGAGAAAGAAGCCTTTTGAAAACATTGTGGGACAAGGAGAAAATGCTGGTAACCAGCATTTTCTCCTTTGCCCACAATGTTTTCTACCCTTCCCAAAACAAACTTCAATTTTTGAATCACCTTTATTTTGTCGTCTGCAAATGCTTTCAAATTGGATGTGTCTGAAATTTTGTAGTTTGGTAAAGAGTTAACTACTTTCTGAAACAAATTTGCTGGAGAAACACCCCCCCAGTTACATATCGATAAGTTTTAATACAAACTAAATTATTGCAGCAAAAATTACTTCTTACAAATTATTTGAACAAGTTACATTGTACAACTTATTTGAATTCTCCACCAAATAAAAAAATTAGACATGTCCTAACTGAAAACATTTGATGACAACAAATGTCTTTAAGAGGGTTGAAACGGTTGTGGAAAAAGGAGAAAATAGTTTTTAGTAACATTTCCTGCTTTTCCCACAATATTTTAAAAAAACATTTTTCCTCAGGGTCTTCAAACATTGGATTGATTGTTAAAGGGTTAACCCTTTACCACACAATCCTTAGTTTCAGTGACAATGACAAAGAAAGCATTTGAAAACTTGGTGGGAAAAGGAGAAAATACTGGTAACCAGGATTTTCCCCTTTTCCCACCATGTTTTTTACCTTTTCAAAAACAAATCGGATTGTTTGAGTTACATGTAACTTGTTGTCTGCAAAGGTTTGTGAGTCAGATAATTTGAAATTTTGTTGTGTGATAAAGGGTTAAGACATTAGAGACTTTCATTCCAGGTCCAAATTCCTGAGTGATGATTGGATGAGTCAGAGAAACTTCTTACAACTGAGTCCAAATGAAGATTCCTTGTTGTCATGGTAACATTTTTCATTAAATCTGAAATGTGTCTTTGAAAGGGTAGGAAACATTGAGGAAAAAGGAGAAAATGCTGGTATTCTCCATTTCCAATGATGTTTTAAAAGGCCATCTTTCACAGGGTTGTGAAAGAACGGGATTGTTTGGTAAAAGGTTAGGCTTTTTGTAAGCTAGTATAGTGGATGAACAATGGTTATTGCATGATGGCACAATTACTTTTTTGGGTCTAAGATTGGAGTTTGTCAGGGATATAACTTTCTTATATAAATACAAACACGGATTTTTGCAATTAACAACTTAAAGCCTCCCCCCCCCCCACTCCCCCACCCCCCCCGCACCAGCCACAAGGTGTGTGTGTGTGGGAGGGGAATATACTAGAACCAAGTTGTCTATCCATCCGTCTATAGACAAAATTCCATGTCCTCTTCTCCTAGAGGCCCTGCTTGGTAGCTCAGTGGTTAGCATATTTCACTTGTGACCTGATGGTTGTGCGTGTGATAACCGGCTGAGGCAAACTTTCTATCTGGCGATTTTTCACCTCTCACCTCTGATGCATGTGAGAGCAACCTGTTGCTCGGAAAGAAAGTTATGTCAGTACTTGTGTGAGAAAGCCAAGAAACATATGCATAGGTGCACTGACCGTCATAATATGTCTTAAGCTGGTAAAATGGCATTTAATTCCAATAGAAACAAACAGTCATCCTACAGATTTCAAGCAATTTGGCTTTATTTACATGAAAGCCTTTCTGCCATGGGAACTGGTGCACCTGCATTTTCCATTAGGATTAATGGACTATTACCTGAATTATGGCTCTTTGATTTTTTTTTTCTAGTTCAGGAGTGTAAACTCATATGTTGCACATTGACAACATTATAATTTTGTCTACCATTTCCAGGCATTCCAGTGATCACTGGTATGCATATCCAAGCTCCTCTCACAGATTTATGTAGCTGTTGATGGCTTGCAGTGTTTCTTAAAGCCTTCATCCTACCTTTAGCTCAAACACGTTTGTTAAAAATGTTTACCCATGACCAGATTGCACAGAACATGCAGTCTGATCCTAGGCATGTTATATGAAGTTAAGTTTGGCCAGAATATATCACAAAATACTTGGAAAATGTAGATCCAAGCTCAGACTGTGTTCCTTACAGTCTGACATCTGTGTATACTTTCTGCTCATCCCATGTCATTCTAGGCATTCAGTGGCAAACTTTATAATATCTACCTCTTTCAGTTATAACAAACTTGCATACAATTGCCAAAACTTTTACTAATACAAAACTAGATACTTTAAAGTGCTTTGCCTGTTTGAGCAGAACACTTCTGTTTTAACCCTTAATCTTCTGAAAGAAATTTGAAGCAAACTATCCTAAAAAAACAGCTTTGCAAAATATGAAATATTAACATGAATTTAGCTGTAATAAGCATGTGTGAATTCATTGTTGACAATTGAGAAAATTGCTTATGAGCAAAGAGGTTTTTTTATGACAATGTTTCTGTGTGTGGTTGCAAGATGATAGGAGTTGTATACAGTTGGGATTGTGTTAAGAACTTTTTTTTCTCTAACTCTTTACCAAACAGCAAAATTTTAGACTTGTCCAATTTGAAGCATTTGCAGACGACACATTAAATGTTACTCGAAAACTGAAATTTGTTTTTGGAAGGGTAGAAAACATTTTGGGAAAAGGAGAAAATGCTGGTTACCAGCACTTTCCCCTTTTCCCACAATGTTTTTAAAGGTCTTTTTTCTCAGAGTTGTCGAAAGTCAAGATTGTTTGGTTAAGGGTTAACCTTGAAATGTGCAGTGTTTGATAAGTGAATATTTTTACTGTAAGCCTTTCTGGCACTACCTCAGTTGCTTTTGTGCCACGATGCAAGATCAGATTACTGTAAGTATCATGCAACCAGATTGCAGTTTGCTAGCTTTTGAGAAAATCTCAAGATCTGGGTCGGTATTCACCAACCATTCTTAAGAACGTTCATTGTCTTATTCTCCAAGATTTTCCAAATTTGAAAGTAACACAACTTCTGATTGGCTAAACCATTTGATGTAGCTCATCAGAAGGTGTGTTACTTTCAAATATGGAAAAATCTGAAGAATAAGACTAAGAATGTTCTTAATAATGGTTGGTGAATACGAACCTTGATCTTTTATTTGTATGCAAAATTACCTCAAAACCAAGACATTGACAGAAATACACTTCTAGAAAATATGAGGAATTTCTTATTTTATTTTATTTTAGTTATTTATTGTAGTTATTTATTTTATTTAATTTTATTTTATTTATTTATTTTTTTTATTTTTTTATTTATGTATTCATTTGAGCAGTGTTCTGGGATAAGGGGGTCTAATGCATCTTCATAAGGCATTATACCAAACAAGTCATCACATACTCACATCTTTTTTTGTCAAAAAACAAGCTAGATCATGAGGTAGAAGGGTAAGAATTGTGTGGTAAAGGGTTAAGAAAAGCTTGGAGTATCCGAGATATTTTTGTTTCAACTCCTTATATGGTTATGAAAGGGTCTCTTGGAAAACAGGGTTCACTGCATCTTCCTTATACATTTGAGCCAAGCTCTATGAAAAGGGGGCTTAATGCATCTGCAAAAAGTATCGAACCAGGTCAGCCTGCGCAGTCCGGGCAGGCTGACCTTGGCAGAAACTTTTCAATTGGTCAAATTTCTGCATGTTTAAGGACCAGTCTACCTCATGATTAAGTTGGTTAGTAAGATAAATGGCTATTATGGATCTATAATTATGCGATGGCTTGATTGGTATCATTCATCATGGAGATGCATTAAGCCTCCTTTTTGCCAGAGCATGGCTCATTCATAGAATGTGAGTCATTGCATAATAATGGGATTTATTTTGTCTAAAGGCTGATTGAATTAAATGGTAGAATGGTCCTTTAACCCTTAAAGTGCCTTTCACGACAATAGTTGCGGCCAGTGTAGATTAAGATCAGGCTGCACAAAATGTGCAGCCTGATCTTTGATCTACACTGACTGCTTTGCTGAATCACCGTAGACAAAAGTAACCATGAAATTGAAATTATTTGGGTCATATTTATAGGATGAAAATGTCTGACAGGTTTCTTCGGCACTCTAAAGGTTAACATGCACACAATTTCACTGCAGCAAAAAGTTTGGACCTTGTACGCCTGTGGCGATTGCGCAGGCTGACCTGGGTCAATACTTTCTGCAGTTGCATTTGACTCCCTTTTCACAGAGTATTACTATTTATAATGATGGATGAAAAAGAACTCAACTTCAGCTAGACTAATTTGTAATGTAAGGAATTATAGTACTTTGATTGGGGGTTTTTTTTTGTAATTATTTTTATGCTACGGTATATTTTTCTTTCCTCCTTCTAGAATTGGGAATTCGTGGATTTTTTTGATAATTTTATAGTAAGCAAGCAATCACAGAGACTAATTAACTCTTTACCACACGGCTAAATGTAGACTTGTCCCAAATGAAAGCATTTGCAGACGACAATTTAAATGTTACTCAAATGATAGGGTTTGTCTTTGATAGGGTAGAAAACATTGTGGGAAAAGGAGAAAATGCTTTTCCCACAATGTTTTCAAAAGCCTTCTCTTCCAGGGTCGTTAAAAGTCGGTATTGTGTGGTAAAGGGTTTATAGAAGTTTTGGGAACTTTCTGCATGATTAACATAAGACAAATACATGTAAACTAGGATTATGTTTTTTGAATTGAAAAAGAATAAGTGCCAAATGAAGAAAATGAAATGTTTCTGGTCTTTGATTGACATCAAGGTGTTTGCATATCTGTGGTACCAAATCTTGATCTACACCATAAAAGATTCTAACACTTCAAACACCAAATAAACAAAATTTAATGAACATTATCATGAAAGAAAAAGATCACAAATACTGTTATTTCAAGACTTTTATTTGAGTAGAATACCCTTATATAGTGGGTAGTAGTCTGATCTTCATCTAGACTGTCTGTGAAAACAACTAAATCTGTGAATGGCACTTTTAAATTTTAGCTCTTGATCCCATTTTAACCCTTTACCATACAATCCTGAGCTTTAGTGACTTTGAGGAAGAAGGCTTTTAAAAAAATTGTTGCAAAAGGAGGAAATTTTGATTAGAGCTGCATCTAAGATGTTGCTTTCAAATGCTTTCAATTTGGAGAAGTTGAAGAGTATATCTGTGGTAAAGGGTTAACAACTCTGAGGAGGAAGACTTTTGAAAACATTGTGGGAAAAAAGGAGAAAGATTCTGGTAACCATTTCCCACAATGTTTTCTTCCCGTTCAAAAACAGTTTCCTACATTTGAGGCAAATTTAAGTCTTTACCGGAGGACAAAGTATTAGACTTGACTTACTTGAAAGCATTTTGCAGACGACATTATATGCACCCACAAATAATGGGGCATATGCTTTCAAATAGGACAAGTCTAAAACTTTGTCGTGCAGTAAAGAGTAAAAGGTTATGTTGTAATCTTCATTTTAAGGGTTGATTTTTGTAAAACCTCATATTGTTAACTGTTTACCAACTGACATAATTCCAGACTCGTCCAAATTGAAAGCAATTGCAGATGACAAATTATGTGTGGCTCAAATGGTTGGATGTGTCTTTTTCGTAAGATATGAAACATTGTGGGAAAAGGGGAAAATGCTGGTTACCAGCATTTTCTCCTTTTCCCACAATGTTTTTAAAAGCTGTATTCTTAAGGGGAGTTAATTCTCTAGATTGTTTGGTAAAGGGTTAGCAACCTGTTTACCTTCCATCGAAGTAATGTCCCACACAATGTATTGTATAATGATTTTACCTGCCAACTCAGTACCAACATAGTAGATTAAGTATGTATGATAGTCTTTCCTGGGTGCTATAGAGAATTCAATATGTAGATCTTCTTAGTTCAAAGTAACTTAACTCTTCTCTAAATGACAATGTTTCATACTTATCCGAATTGAAAGCATTTGCAGATGACAAAATAAAGTTGACTCAAAAATTGCAGGTTGTTTTGGGAAGGGTAGAACACTTTGTGGGAAAAAGAGAAAATGCTGGTTACAGCATTTTCCCTTTTTCGCACATTGTTTTCAAAAGCTGTCTTCTTCACGTTAGTAAAAATTTGGGATTGTTGGGTAAAGGTTGAGGGAATTAGTACCTCCCACTGGAAGGTATAGGGATATTGTTCAGGCATTATCCAACCTTACAGCTGTGCAGCCAGCTTTTCATCTGTCACATTTGATTGGTTGCAGTTGCCTGTAGATCTTTGAATGTTGACGAGTATTATTTTGTTGTTAACCCTATCCCAAATGACAAAGTTTGGACTGGTGCAAATTGAAAGAGTTTGCAGACGATAATTTTAAATTTGATGAAAATGGCAGAAAGGTCTCAAAAAGGGTAGAAAACTCTGTGGGAAAAGGAGAAATTGCTCGTTACGAGCAATTTCTCCTTTTCCCACAGTGTTTTCAAAAGACTTGTACTGCAGACACGTGAAAACCAGGGCTTGTTTGGGAAAGGGTTAATGGTTGTTTGTAAATATTTACATATACTTGAACGTGCCATTATTTCAGTGAAAACCCATAATTTTACTCTGCAATATCAATGGTTTGTAAGATATTTTACAGTTTTATTACTTGGTATCTAAAACAAAAAGAACATAAATTATATTGGACCTTTTTTCATTTCCTCCAGCAGCAAAATTTGAAGCAAACAAAAAAATAAACATCTAAAATATGGGTTAATCAACAGTTTGATAATAAAATACATTCAAAGACAGATTGTGGCAAAAAGAGAACTTATTGTTTGCTAGGAGCAGTTTCTTCTATTGCCAAAGTATTTAAAGAATTAGTTATGGAAGAAATCATTTGCAGGAGGTCATGATGCAGAAGTTAGGCTTTTTTGCCAGAAGTGGAGACTGCTCTGAGTGTGCATCTACAATTTCCAAAATTCTGTTCAAGACAATTTCTCTTAACTCTTTACCAATTTGTAAATTTAAGACTTGTCCAAGTTGAAATCATTTGTAGACGACAAAATAAATGTGACTCAAAAATTGAAATTTATGTAGGGAAGGGTAGAATACATTGTGGGAAAAGGAGAAAATGCTGGGTACTAGCATTTTCTTCTTTTCTCACAGTGTTTTCAAATGGCTTTTTCTTCAGGGTTATTAAAACTCAAGGTTGTGTGGTCAAGAGTCAGTCAGCTTTGGAAGTACATGTACAGTATTTTTCTTTCCCTTTTTTCCTCTTGAAGAAAATTTACTTGATTAAGTTCTCTATTTGTTAACATTGCAGGTGGTGGAATCTTAATGTAAGTGCCTTGAAATTAATGAGCCCATTGACAGTTCTGCCTACAGTCACCATTGCAGAGACTCTTGAACTCCTGAATAAAGAGGGGTTTGACCAAGTCCCTGTGGTCAATACAGAAGGGTAAGCTGTTTTTTAATCTTACACATTTTATGATAAGTTTTAATGCTTAACTCTTTACTAAAGGACGCGTTATAGCCCCTTCTGAATTAAAAGCTTTTGTAGACAACAAATTAGAAAATGATACCGGCATTTTCTCCTTTTCGAACAAAATTTTTAAATACCTTCTCCTTCAGGGTCATTAAAACTTGAAATTGTGCAGTCTGATCTTGGTTCTACACTGTCTGATTTGCTGTAGTAACAAATTCTAGACTCTTCCTAGCTGAAAGCTTCAGCAGACAACAAATTTGAAAGTGATAAAAATGAACCAAAGTTCTTTGACAGAGTAGAAAATGTGGGAAAAGGACAAAATGGTGGTAACCAGTATTTTCTCCTTTTCCCACTATGTTTTCAAGAGCCTCTCCTTCCGAGTCGTTAACTTTAGACTGTGTGGTAAAAGCACCTTTCACCAACTTTAGATGCCTTTGTGGCCAGTGTATATCAAGATCTGATTGCACAAAATGTGCAATCTTGTCTTCGATCTACATCGTCTGATTTTCCTGTTTATTGTATACTGTACCTGAAAATTTTCTGCCTCAAATATATGTGTCACACGTGGATAAAATAACACACACAACAGAAAAAAAAATCTGTATCTACACACTGTGAAATATGGTTCCAAATGTGGTATGATGACATACCTCACAAGCGGAATATGTTTGTATTGATTTGCAATTTGATTGGCCAAAACATTATTCTACAATATTTATCCACCATTCATATGAACAAAGTTACTTTTCACTTTACCATTATTTCTTTTATCGCCTTTACCATTATTGAATAAAATGTCAATAATTGCAAAATTTGTCTTTGAAAAAAATATATATAATAAAAGGAATATTATGTTGTGGTAAATTTCCTGGTACTTGTATTTACTTCTCACTGCGTAAGAAAATTCTGACATCTTGCTTGACCTTCTGTCTTGCACGATATCAAATTTTCTCATGCTGCTCAAAGTAAAAACGAACATCGGGAAAGTCACTACAACATGATATTCCATATATCTCTGTCTGTCTCTCTCTCTCTCTGTGTGTGTGTGTGTGTGTGTGTGTGTGTGTGTGTGTGTGTGTGTGTGTGTGTGTGTGTGTTTTCTGAGCAAGAGCAATTGAGAAATTTGTCTCATTTCTAGACAGAAATGTCTCCTAGGTTTATTTTGTGCTGCATAGGTTAAAATTTTGTTGCATGGTAAGAATTCTGGTCACTGGTTACCAAACTGTCCAAAAAGTGCATAATGCCATTTGTTTGGACATTTTCCCCTGATATCATTGTCATCAAACACAAGGTGATTTAAAGGATTTCTCATGAGCAGTTAAAAGTCATTCAAAAATGATGACGATGAGGCTATGCCAAGTTTTTATCATTTTTGAATTACAGGTTAGAAAAAAACAAGAACAAATGATGACAAATTTGATACACTGTCTATATCATATCCCATTAAATTAAAAAAACAAGAACAAATGAAGACAAATTTGATACACTCTCTATATCATATCCCATTAAATTACATATTTTGCCCATTATAAGGGTCATATTGACACTCTTTTACTACAAGGAAATTGGAAAAGTGTGATGTGGCATTTTACATTAAAATGTAGAAAATGGAAATGTCTGGATTCAAAATAAGAAATGGCCTGATCACTCACAGCATTTCAACATCTTTAAAATACTAAGTTTAGCAAGAAAGACTTCTTTATGCACAGAACAGAGGTTTTAATAGCGATAAAAACCTTTTTTTAAACCCTTTACCACACAGTCCCAAGTTTTAAGAACCTTGAGGATGCAGGCTTTTGAATCGGCATTCTCTTCTTTTCCGACAATGTTTTCTATCCTTTTGAAAACAAATCCCAGCATGTGAGCCACATTTAAATTGTTTTTTTCTGCAAATGCTTTGGATTTAAGTTAAAAATTGATGAGATGTTACAGCAATTGTGGAATATAACAAAAGTTATCCATATGTTGTTATTCACCCGTGTGCTGCCGACATGCATTTGTCATCTTTAGAAATATGAGTGTAAGATAACCAAAACAGGAAAAGGCTTACTATTTTTGAAATCTTTATTTACCAAATCAGAAAATATGTGCTTGCAGAAAATAGATGAAGGATTGTTTGATACACAATCCGAAGTTTTAACGACCCTGACATTGACAGCTTTAGAAAATGTTGTGGAAAAAGAAGAAAATGCTGGTAACCAGCATTTTCTTCTTTTTCCACAGCATTTTCTATCCTATCTAAAACAAATCTCAACAGCTGAACCACATTTAATGTGTCATATGCAAATGCCTTCAGTTTGGACATGTGTAAAATTTTGTCATTTGGTAAAGAGTAAAATGACTAAGCCAAAGATTGTTTTGAAAACTCTTCACAGGACTATTATGGGAATGGTTACCATTGGCAACATGATGTCACAAGTTGTTAAATCCAAGGTCAACAAATCTGATCCTGTCTCCAAGGTCATGTACAAACAATTTAAGCAGGTAACATTTTATTTCTGAAACTCTTATTCTCAATTTCAGACCTTTTTTGTATGATCATGCAGTTGAGACTATAACATATTTCTACATATCCAAACAAAAGGAATGTTTTCTATGATGTACTGGAATAGGCCTGTCTTTGAAAAGAGCTCTGTCTATCTGTGACATGCACCTATAGGTACCCTTGTGTTGAAAATCCTGTGGTTATGCTGTCACAGAGAGTAGTTTATTTATAGCATCTATAACCAGTCTTGCAATGTAGCTAGTTTTTCAGTGATGAGGTTTTAATGCATGCTTTTCCATGATAGTTAACTCTTTACCACACAATCCCGACTTTTAATGACCCTGAGAAAGAAAACTTTTGAAAACATTGTGGGAAAAGGAGAAAATGCTGGTAACCAGCATTTTCTCTCATTTTCCCACAATGTTTTCTCCCCTTCCCAAATCAAATTTCTATTTTTAAGTCACATTTATTTTGTCATCTGCAAATGCTTTCAATTTGGATAAGGCTAAAATTTTGTCGTTTGGTAAAGAGTTAATCAGTGTAAGTTATGCTTAATACTTGGATTGCTATTACATGTCACAGTTGTAGCAAAACATTTTACTACTTTAGATCAGAAAACTGTAGATGTTTAACCCTTTACCACACGATCCCGACTTTAATGACCCTGACAGAAAAAGCTTTTAAAAACATTGTTGGAAAACATTGTTGGAAAAGGAGAAAATGGTGGTCACCAGCATTTTCTCCTTTTCCCACAATGTTTTCTACCCTATCAAAGAAAAACTGCATCATTTGAGCCACAATGAAATTGTCGTTTGAAAATGCTTTCAATTAGGACTGGTCTAAAATTTTGTTGTGTGGTAAAGGGTTAAGCTCCAATTTTTGGACTTCCACTTCCATGCCTTTGAGATTTATCTACCTTTTACTTATATATGAGCCATGGGGACTTAATGCATCTGCATAAAGTATGACCCAGTTCATTCTTTGCCGTCCCCTATTGGTCAGTTGTCTGTATACAACTTTACGAAACAATCCCTGGTTTTCACGACCCTGAGAAAGAAGCCTTTGGAAAACATTGTGGGAAAAGGAGAAAATACTGGTAACTTTACAAAACAAATTTCAATTTTTGAGTCACTTTTATATTGTCATCTGCAAATGGTTTCAATTTGGACAAGTCTAAAATTTTGTCGTTTGGTAAAGAGTTAAAGGATCAGTCTACCTCATGATTTAGTTGGTATTTAGACAAATTGATTTTATGGAGTCATAATTATGTGGTGACTTGCATGATATAATAGTATAATCAGGGAGATGCTTTAATTCCACTTTTACCAGAGCTTGGGTCATATTTTTGTATGTAAATGCTCAACATGTCTGAATATTTTACTTTTCTGTTTTTGATATGGAAGAAAACATTGTGGGACAAAAAGAAGAAAATGCTGGTTACCAACATGTTCACCTTTTCCTACAGTGTTTTCAAAAGGCTTCTTCCCTAGGGTCATTCAAACTTGGGATCGTGTTATAAAGGGTTAATATTTAAACTTAATTTACAGGTACAGATGAATGTTTCCCTTGGTCAGCTGTCGCGAATGTTGGATACAGATCACTATGTCCTGGTGGTGCATGGTCAAACTCAGTGTAAGTACATGTACTTTGTCTTTGTTGTGTACTGTGATATATGAGGTTATAATGTGTGTCCAGTTGATCTCTGGTCAAAGTAAATGTGATAGTAAAATAGAGTCAAATTGAGTGTAAGTACTGTTTGGTCAGTGTAAGCATTATGTCAATGTGTCAAATATGGCTTATCAAAGTTTTTGCTTCAAATTTATCTCAGAAGGTAAAAGTTAATAATGAGTTAATAATGTAATTTGAGTGGTGCTCTGGGAAAAGGGGCATTAGTGCATCTGCATAATGCATCATACCAAGCAAGCCATCACGTAATTACGGATCCATAAATTCCAATTCGTAGAATAACCAACTGATTCAAGAGGCAGAATTGTCCTTGGATAGACTGAAAATTTACAAGAAGCAAAATGTTTCTACCCATGTCAGCCTGCTCTGACTTTTTGCATATGCATGAAACTCCCTTTTTACAGAGCATGTCTCATTTCTTTTTTCAATAGATGAAGGGCAGAACAAAACTACACAAAGACAGATGATCTTCGGGATAGCAACTCGTATTGATCTTCTGAATTTCATCACAGAGAACCAGCCTATGATGAATGGGCATATGAATGGGGAGAAGTGAAGAAGGTGAATGGGGAACATATCTTTGTAAATTTTAACAGTTTAACAATAGAATAAACTTCACTGTTAATAAACTTCAGTACTGAATTTTTTTGTTATGGGGAAACAAACCTCTGTTTAACTGAAATGGATCTGATGAATTTAACTGGGAACCAGCCTTTGAGATATGGTACCAGTTTTTGTACCAATTATTTGAATCAGCACTGTGAGGCTATTTTTCAAAATACTATTAATACCAAGTTCACAAATGGCATGTAATGAATAAGAAGTTAGATTTGACCCATATTTCAAAGACAGATACATGTATATGTATTGACTATCATAATGCTAAAACATTAAATAAATAAGCAAAATATGAATGTCATGTTAGTTCCGAGAAAAAATAATACATTCCATTTTTGAGTATTGTAAAGTTCAAGTTGCTGCAGTCTGTTTTATGATATTGTGTTCAATTATTTCATTGAGATGAACTCATTGCCTCTTGGAATAACTTTGCATCAGTCAGCTTTAACACTTTACCTCACCGTAAAATTTTAGACTTGTCCAGATTGAACGCACTTGTAGAAGACAAATAAAATGTAACTGAAATGATGAGATTAACCGTTGAAAGGTTGAAAAACTTTGTGAGAAAAGGAGAAAATACTGGTAACCAGCATTTTCTTCCTTTTCAAAAAATTTTTTTTTCGTCTTTTAGCTCTTTACCACATGACAAAAATGTAGACTTGTCTAAATTGAAAGCTTTTGCAAACAACTATTGAAATATTACTCAAATGATGGAATTTTTTTTCAAAAGCCTTCTTTCTCAGGATCATTAAAACTGGGGATTGTGTGGTAAAGGGTTAAGAAACAAAATCCATTGATTTGAGCCAAATGCTTTGACCTTGGATAAGTCCATACCACACAATCTTGATTTTTAATAACCATGAGGAAATAGCCTTTTGAAAACCTTGTGGGAAAAGGAGAAAATGCTGGTAACCAGCAATTTTTTCCTTTTCTCAGGTTTTCTACCCTTTAACAGACAGTTACAATCACTTCAGCTTTAATTAATTTGGTGTCTGCAAATGCTTTCAATTTGGACAAGTCCAAAATTTTGTTGTTTGTTGAAAAGTTAAAGAATGCTCAGCTTGCAGGTGTTAAAGCTTGTGTTCAGTAGGTAATGAGTTTGGTCATAGAATTTGAACAGATGGCATAAACATGTATTTTGATGTATATGTACCCCTATTTTTCTATTTAACTCTTTACCATACGGCAAAATTTTAAACGAGTCCAAATTGAAAACTTTTGCAGACGACAAAAGGAATGCGACTCAAAAATTGGAATTTGTCTTGGGAAGCGTAAAAAACATTTTGGGAAAAGGAGAAAATGCTGGTTACCAGCATTTTCTCCTTTTCCCACAATGTTTTCAAAAGGCTCCTTCTTCAGGGTCGTTAAAAGTTGGGATGGTGTGGTAAAGAGTTAATATTTACTGTGAAATATCATGAGAAAGTCTTCATATCATGTGAAAGATCTGTGAAAATGTTATATGTGTTTTCTCTGTTTATACATGTTTTTGTTTGTCTTTTTGTTTAACTCAATTTTAGATGCTTTTACAGACAATATAGATAGAGATCAGACTCCACAAAATGTACAGTCAAATTCTAGGTCTACACTGTCTTGATACATAGTGAGATATCCAGACTACTGCAAATAGCACCATAAACTTTATCAGACAACAAAATTTAAACTTGTCCAAACTAGAAACATTTCCAAGCAACAAATTAAATGTGGCTCAAATGATTGGATTAGCATCTAAATGGGAGGAAATACTGGTTAACAGCATTTTATCCTTTTCCCACTATGTTTTCAAAAGGCTTCTCCCTCAGGTTCGTTAAAAATCTGGATTGTTTGGAAAAGGGTTAGTAAATAAAATTGGCCTTCCCAATTAGTAAAGCAGACCAAAGTATTTTAATTCTATGCTATAAAGTACACCAAAGTTTTGTAATTCTAGCATGTTCTGTGAAATCTGATCTTGATCTATGTGACTTACTTACGTCAATCTTATCTTGTTCTACACTGTCTAAAAAATCAGTTAGAGGTCTTAAACTTAGAAAAACCTAGTAGTATTAGCACTCTTGGACTTTTCTACATATTGAATCCATCTCCTTCGTTTGGACCTTAAGACTCAATTTTTGCAATATTATCACTGTTTTAATTGAAATTTTTCACTATGCAATGTACAAAAGAAATTAATAGCCAGACATTATGTTTGTACATTCTGACCTTGGTCTGCAAAGTCCATATAAGCACTAAAATTGCCTAAGCATTCCAAGGATGAAATTTATTGATATGTTTATTGTTTGCTGTCCAACCTGCAAGCACCCAAGGGACACCCAGAATGTACTTGATTAACCCTTTACCAGACGAAAAATTCTAGATGGGTCCAAATTGAAAGCATTTGCAGAAAACAAGTTAAAGGGGACCCAAGTCATAAAAATTTGTTCTTGATGCTTTACCAAACAACTAACTTTTAGACTGGTCCAAATTGAAAGCAATTGCAGACGACAACATAAATGTGACTTAAAAATTGAAATTTGTTTTGGGAAGGATAGAAAACATTGTGGCAAATGGAGAAAATATTGGTTACCAGCATTTTCTCCTTTTCCCACGATGTTTTCAAAAGGCCTCTTTCTCAGGGTCGTTAAAACTCTGGATTGTGTGGTAAAGGGTTAAGCAGCATTTTCTCCTGTTACCCAATGTTTTCAAAAGCCGCCTTCTTCAGGATGCTTAAAAGCCAGGATTGTGTAGCATATGGGTAGGATAGTTGCTTGCCTAGAACAAGTTCATTTGACATCTTTGCCATTTCTGCCTATCAGTATGTCTTTGCTCAATACAGATTGCTTCCTTAACCCCTAACCAGACAACCCCAAGTTTTCACAGCTCGGAAAGAGATTCCTTTTAAAAACATTGTGGAAAAAAGGAGAAAATGCTGGTAACCACTTTCTTATAGACAAATCCCATCATATGAGCAACATTTAATTTGTTGTCTGCAAAGGCTTTCAGTTTGGACAAGTCTGAATTATGGTCATATGGTGCAAAGTTAACTCTTTACCACACAATCCCGAGTTTTAATATCCCTGAGGACGAAGGCTTTAGAAAACATTGCGGAAAAAGAAGAAAATGCTGGTAAACAGCATTTTCTTCTTTTCCCACAATATGTTTTCTATCCTATCAACAACAGAAATAATGATTTTAGCAACATTTAACTTGTTGTCTGCAAATGCTTACAATTTGGACAAGGTTATAAGTTTGTTTGTTAAAAGGTTAATCCATTAGCACACAATCCCAAGTTTTAACGACTCTGTGAGAGAAGGCTTTTGAAAACATTGTGGGAAAAGGAGAAAATGCTGGTAAACAGCATTTTCTCCTTTTGCCACAATGTCTTCTACCCAATCCAAAACAGAAATCATCATGTGAGCTACATTTGATTTGTCATCTGCAAATCTTTTCAATTTGGATCAGTCTAAAACTTTGTCGTTTGCTAAAGGGTTAATAGATATAGTTACTAAAACAGGTTTTGCTGTATTTCTTTCAAAATCAGTTGATTTTCTGTACTATCATGTTTTGAATCTCTCATAAATTTTTTGCTTGAATGAGAGGGTAATCCTAACCTTTGTACAAGTGCCTTTGGACAACTTTGCAGTATTAAAGATGTTTTAGGTATAATTGTGACAGTCACTGGCTTTTGACAATATTGAGACCATCAATAGCTTTTGACAGTAGTTTGACAATTTGAGAGAAGTGTTCCAAAAACAATTATTCTCCTGGTTCTGTATTCACCAACCATTCTTAATTTCAAATGCTTGTGGATGGCCTATATAGTCCCTCAAATATTTGAAAAAAACAACATATTTTTGGTTAGATTGTTGCAAATTTGATATATGTATCATATGTATAATTGTACTGTTAAAAGTGCCTTTTCATAACCATGTTTCGATGTGAAATTAACATTTATATTGTCAAATTTTATTTTTTTCCCAGGGCAGTTTACTTTAAGAAGATCAGACAGAAGAATTGTGATATTTGATAAAGTACTTATGTAATATCCTTTAAGGGACCTATTTAGAATTTTTTTGTAGTGAATCAAATGAAAAACAATTTTTTTCCCTCTGATAATGTAAAGAAACAAGGTGATTATACTTGGTAAAATTGTGCAAGTTTGGCACTTAGATAATGGGATAGTCGGTTTGATTGATTGAATTTGCGTTTATTTATCGTCGCCACTGGTTTCCCATATGGGAGACGCCCCTGAAAGCTGTTAATTATGTTATGGGGGATAGTACAAGATACAGGATGAAACACATCCAAAGTTATGCCTGGTTGTTTAATGTGCTCGATGTATAGCACCGTCACATGGAACAGCAGTTTAACGTCTCATCCGAAAGACTATTAGTAATTTTAGATGGCCAGCCATGGGAATCGAACCCACTCCCTCAAGGGGCCCGAAACATGACGTTCACGAGTCCTACAGTCTACCACCTAAACTATATGGGCTGATAGGTGGTTTTGCAATTGATAACCCTCTATAAGTTTCTGAAATCAAATATGATGTTATCATGCTTATTTGAATATGATGCAACACAAAAGACATGTCACATTGATAATCCGTAGTTCATAACTACCCGCAGAAAAATTGTCAGTCTGACTTACTATGTGGGTTACATCCTCTTGATCCCAACTCCCGACGAGAGTTTTTTGGGGCTTGATAGTTTGGGGTTTGGTATTCTGATGATCCTCTTCCCCTGAAACCTCTGGTCAAACCACAACCTGGAACACGACCCCCTCTGGGTCGGAAAAAACCATAGGCCCCTCTACCAGAGCCGTACTGAAGTTTATATCCCATCTTTGAACACTCCTCTAATTCCTTAGCTGTCTTAGAGACATCATCCCCAAAAAGCTGTGACGTATAAGGGAGCGAATGGGTGCACAGATGACTATACTCATTTCTCAATTTAGGCTTTAGTAAATCACGCCTTAACATATTTATTTGTTTATTTGTGTGCCCCAGCAAAGCATTTGCATCATTTATTGCTTCTATAGAGCTCTCAAGGGCATTAGCATCTATTTTAGCCAATTTATCAACTGTTTTGGCCAAAATGCATGCTGATTTAACACAAGACATCTCAATATTCTGAAGTTTTTTGTCCCTTGATCTTGCAGTTGGTGACACAATGTCCCAAATCAATTGGTTCAGCTTAACTGTTACAAGCCTTTCACAGTTTGCAGGCCTAGGGTGAGTTTCATCATGAATAATATCAGAATATTGATCATCATCCATACCTTTAGGAAATAACTCATTTATGTTGTCAGCCAACACCGGCTGTATGTCCTTATCACACAATTCAACAGTCTTAAACCGTTTTGCCATACTGGGAAAACGACTGTCATTTAGTTCAGTTTCATCGGCCTTATGTTTCTGACACTTACTAGACCCTTCTCTGTATTCAGATTCTGTTTCGTCATACTGATAATAAGCTGTATTATCCTCATTATAATCAACGTAATCGTAGGACTCCATTTACCTGAGTCTTTTGTCGAATTCATCCAACCTGCGGTTGGCTTCTTTTTGTTCTGACCAAATTTGTTGGAGAATAGATACAATTTCCTCATACCGACTTGTGGCCTTACTTGTCACCGTCACCGATTTTGACGTCTTCGGCGGTTGCACTTTGTTCTTATCCGTACTTTCGATCGCCTCGGGATCCTTTTTCTGTTTATCTTTGTCGGCTATTTTGCAATTTTCACCCCACCACATGTGGCAATAACTTTTGTCGATTTCAGGATGAAAAAAGAATGACAGTAGTTCCCACTACGTGCGAACCTATGTAATGATCCAAGGTTTCGATAAATTCCAAAAATAACGAAGTATGTTCGTTTTGAAATCATGAAAGCATCGAAATTGCTTTCAAATCGAAACCACACACTTGAAAATGGCAGCGCTGCAGGTGCACTGAAGTGTGCATGCACGGGTCACATCTCATTTAATACCGCAGTTATTCTATTTAGTGAAATAGAATCCATAGCTCATAAGGATGGTTTCAAAGTTGTCTGCTGCAAGTTTGTTTCTAGGGTTAAAGTGGTGGAAGATGTATATACATGAAACTGCATCAACTATGAGTTATCAAATAGGATTATGAATTATCCTACCAATGGACTGGATAATTTCAACCTAAAAAAAAAAAATTAGAAAATAAAACTTTAATAATGTTTTCTTTTATATTTTATTTAAAACATATGAGCTATAAATACATGTATTTCCATGGGTAGAGAATATTCATCTCACACTGAATAATGTAGAATGCATTTTATTTTTTATTCATCATAAAGATCTGTTAATCTTGTAGATATGTAACGATAGATCCACTGTGATAGATATTCAATTAGATGGTACAAATAGAAGAAATTGACTGTGGTGGTCTCTTCATATCCTGTGATGTTGATCCCTACCGGATGGAGAGTGTGTAGTTGGTAGATCCAATATTCTTCCTTAGTATGTCGAGTGACGGTACTTTTGGGTGATTCAGGATCTGAACGTAAGATTTCGATAATTTGGTATTGTACATGTTCAGGGGTATGAGAAACTGTGTTGAAATGGTTGGCTACAGGACTGTCCTTTTTTGAACGTATATCTCTCAGGTGTTCTTTGATTCTTATTTGAAATTCTCTTAGTTTCTCCAACATACTGTTGGCCACATTGTTTGCAAGTCAAGAGGTAAATAATGTTTTTTGTTGTGCAGTGTCCACGCAATTTACATTTATATTTAAGTTTTGTGTATGTGCTGGAAAATTGCTTAGATTTCGTCATGTTGCGGCAGAACTTGCAATTTGCATCTGTGCAGTCTTCTACATAATTAAGATAGGACTTGCCCGATGTTGAGGGGTCTTTGTTGGAGAACTTAGCATGTGTCAGGTGGTTGCCTAATTTTTTGCCCACCATGTGTGTAATGGTTGGTTTTACCTGAAATATGTTTGGTAGTGTAATACTGATGAGTGGCCAAAAGTTACAGTTTCTCTCATAAGCTTGAGGTCTAGATCGTGAGTGAGTACTGCTGGTAGTGGATCCTTTTTTGTCTGTCTTCGACTGGGTGAGAGTAGCTTGTTCCATTGTTTGGAGGATGCTTTTATAAAGCAATTAACCAAGATAAATTTGGGATATTCTCTCCTGTGGAAGAATGAAATTAGAAGTTTCAAATGTTTTACGAAGTCTGCCTTTGATGTGCAGATTCTTCTGATCCATAGGAATTGACAGTACGGTGTCGATCTTTTTTAATGTTGCGGGTGATTGGAACTATATTCCAAATAGCAATGTTTGTCAGTAGGTTTTGTATAAAGATCAAACAGGATCTTTCCATTTCTATCTCTCTTAGTGATAGTGTCAAGGAATGAAATTTGTTCATCCAAGAACTCCATGGTGAACTTGATAGATCTGTGAAAGTTATTACAGAATTGGTGGAATGATTGGAGTTCAGGTATAGGGGCACAAGTCTCCGACTACCCTCCCCCAGTCAACTTCTTCTCATTGTTCAATTAGATGGTAGTTCATGACATAGAATTGTCTGCATGCACAACTTGTATTTAGTATTATTTGAAAAGTTATCTATATATATATTTTTTTAATTGCTGTTAAGATCAATTGCTGTGTTATCAAAATGCCTACAGTTTAAAGTAACATCACAGGGGATAATTTTGGATCAAACCCCCCCCCCTTTCCACTTTCCCCGCTCCCAAGTACCATATATATACATGTACATGCAAAGGATTTTTTTCCTAACCCTCTACCACACAGTCACAAATTTTAACAACCTCAAGGAAAAGGACTTGAGTGAAAAGGAGAAAATGCTGGTAAACAGTATTTTCTCCTTTTCCCACAATGTTTTCTACCCTTTCAAAGAAATATTCCCTAATTTGAGCAGCATTTAACTTGTCTCTAAATGCTTTCAATTTGGATTGGTCTAAAATTTTGTGATTCGGTAAAGAGTTGAACTTTTCTAATTTTTTATTGAACAGAACAGATATTTGTTTTTCATATTCAACCATGACATACTGTATTGATTTGAGCAATTTACATTGTATACAGGGCCAGTTTAATTTTTATTTGACTCCAATTAATTGAAAAAAAAAAAAAAAATCATTCTTGAACAAAATTTTATTTCTCATTAAGATCTACTAATGCTTCACATAAACAATGATTAGTCTAGTTTGATAGTTCTTTGAATAGATGGTACACCATGACTGAAGATTTTCTATATGTAAAATTTCGTTTAACCCTTTACCACACAATCCTGAGTTTTAACGACCCTAAGAAAGAGGCCGTTTGAAAACATTGTGGGAAAAGGAGAAAATGCTGGAAACCAGCATTTTTTCCATTTCCCAGAATGTTTTCTATCTTTCCAAAAACAAATTTCAATTTTTGGGTCACATTTATTTTGTCGTCTGCAAATGCTTTCAATTTGGACTAGTCCAAGATTTTCTCGTTTGGTAAAGAGTTAGATAAGAAAACATATATATACAAGGGTTGTCCTGGAATTGCAGTTATTTTACTTGGTGATTGTATTTTGATTGAAATATATGTAGTAACATGTATCAATAATACATCCAATAATATGTTGCTGAATTTTGGTATTAAATTGTTCATGAATAGTCTACTTACTTCTACAAGAACCCTTATATATCAAAAAGCATTTTAACTTAATTTTGAACTCTTATAAGGTTTGTTGATGGCATATCTGTTTAACTCTTTACCACACAATCCCGAGTTTTAACAACCATGAAGAAGAGGGCTTTGGAAAACATTGTGGGAAAAGGAGAAAATGCTGGTAACCAGCATTTTGTCCTTTTTCCACAATGTTTTCTACCCTATCAAGGACAAAAAAATCATCACTTGAGCCATATTTTTGTCTGTAAATGCTTTGAATTTGGACCAGTCTAAAAATTTGTTGTTTAGTAAAGAGTTAATATGAGAGAAGGTCTTTCAGATTTTCAAGCATAATATCAATCTGTGATATTTACATAAGTGCTTTCTGAAGGAATCGACAGTCTTTTGAATTGTAAATATTAAAGGTATATGTATAGTGATTACTGGAGATTTTTGAGGATCTGGGCTTTTGGCTGCTTCCTGCACATAGACAAATCTTTTTGTGCGATGTCTTTTTGTTTCTGAATTAAAATACCCAAACTCTATCATGACCACATAAATGTGAAATTTTGAAGTCTTAAAGGAAAATATTTATGGTTTTTGTCAAAACTTGGAATTGCTGTTTCCCAATTTAAGTCCAAATAACAGAAGCTTCTATTAAGTAGCTTGTTCCAGATAACAAAAGCCTCTTTCTACTAGCTTGTTTGGATAAAAATTAAATGCTTAACTCTTAACCAAACCACAAAATTTTAGACTTGTCCAAATTGAAAGCATTTGCAGATGACAAAATGATTGTGACTGAAAAAATGAAATTTTTGCTGGGACATGTAGTAAACATTGTTAAAAAAGGAGAAAATGCTGGTTACCAGCATTTTCTCCTTTTCCAACCATGTTTTCAGTAGGCTTCTTTTTCAGGGTGGTTTAAAGTTGGGATTGTGTGATAAAGAGTTAAACTCATTAGCAAACAACAAATTCTAGACTCTTCCAAATTAAAAGCATCTGCAGATGAAAAATTTGAAGGTGATGCAAATGAGTAGAATATTTTTGATAGAGTAGAAAACATTGTTGGAAAAGGAGAAAATACTGCTTAGCAAAATCCAATAATACCCAAATCCTGTACCTCACAATCCCAAGTTTTAAAGATCCCGAGAAATCAGGCTTTTAAACAGAAAAAAATGTTGGAAAAGGAGAAAATGCTACTAACCAGCATTTTTTCCTGTTCTCAACTTTTTCTTCGCTATGAGAGACAAAGTCCAACATTTGAGCTACTTTTGAATTGTCATCTGCAAATGTTGTCAACTTGGACAAGTCTACATTTTTGTCGTTTGGTAAAGGCTATAGAGGCTACACAGACCATAAAGGAAATACAATTGAAATATGTTTGCTTAATTTTGTCTTTCTTTTTTACTAATAATTTGCCAGCTATTTGCCCTACTTAATTCTGTGATAAAAATATTTTTTCTAAAGTTTAATGAGATGATAAAAAACTGAAGCAATAATTGTGATTCATATTTGATCTGTCACAAATATTTTATTGGTGGAAAATTAGAGTTTGTCACAAATTGAACTCGGTGAAAAATCAATGTTGGAGATATTACTATAACAGAATGAAAATCCTAATGTGCCAATATGTTACAAGGGTTATGATTTTTAGCTCAACTGTTTTTGAAAAAAATGTCAAGTTATTGCCATAGTCCTGCTGCCGTCACCATCTTTGTCATAGTGCAACAACTTAGACATTTTATAATATCTCTGGTATAGCCCACTTCATTTAACCTGATCGAGGTCAACATCATTTACATAAATTAAAATTCTATTTTCACCATGGGGCTGCCTTTGGCATATGTTCCGGATGGTCACGGAAATATTTGGTACAGTATTAAATTGCTTACCTGTGTGTATAAGTACCTAACAGAGAACTATTTAAGTCTTCCATCACTTCAGCGAATGTGAGCTAAACTTCCCGCTAAGTAGTTGGAGTTCTATTTATATGCCTACTTATATATTCAGCATAAAGGTCAGAATCAGGTCAAAAGAAGTATGCTATAATACTGAAGATATTGACTTCAAACTTGGACAAGTTTTTAATTATTAAAAGGGAAACACATACAACAAGGGCAGGTAACCATCTAAATATTTTTGACAAAGTTATGCCCATTTTTAAGCTTAGAGTTTTCACTGAAACTCAAGCAGCTGCAGCCGAGCATTGGCATCTACATGTGGTGCTCTTGTTTTTTATTAACTGTTTACAAACAATCCCAGCTTTTAACAACCTTGAAGAAAAAGGCTTTTGAAAACATTATGGGAAAAGGAGAAAATGCTGGTAACAAGTGTTTTTAGCTGATAGTCATCTGCAAATCATTTTAATTTGGACAAGTCTAAACTTTTGATGTCTTGTAAAAGGTTGTAGATCTATGTTTTTCACCTTTTAATGGCTGAAAGCCAGGAGAGCTTATGTCATGGCGTGCTTTCTGTTGTCTGTCTGTCCGTCCATCTGTCTGTGCGCAATTGCTTTATATCATCAACAACTTGAACCTTATTGACTTTGAAAAAAAAAATCAAATCTGACAATTAATATGGGTAAAGTAGCCACTTAGAATTGAAAATTTACATTTTTTGTTTTTACGTGATAAAGTCAGTATTTGTGGTTGGATTTTCATGAAACTTTCACAGTTGCTTGAATAGCATAAAGCCTGTTGATATTAAAAAGAAAAAAAAAGTCATACAGTTTGCTAGGGAAAAGTAGCCATTATTAGTTGAAAATTTACATTTCTTGTTTATGCCATTTAGTCCGCATTTTTCTATCCAATTCTTTTGAAACTTGCACAGATCATTTGTATCATCAAGGGATTGAAATCTTTTAAAAATGAAGAAAATCAGCAATCAGTTTAGGAAAAGCAGCCATTTGATGACTTAGTATTGTTTACTAAACACAGTCCACATTTAAACTTGCAAGGCTTGTTTAATGCAGTGAGTACTTAAACCCTATCAAATTTGGCAGGATTCCAAACATTTGGTTTTGAGAAATTGTACTTCAATTTTTTCACTATTTGTTCAATTCGCCATGCCTACTTATGCTGTCTTAGTGGGTTCAAGTCCAGTTTTACCCCCCTTCCTTTTTGTGTGTGTTTGTCTTTTTTCCATTTTGCATCATGAATTAATGATGTGTACAAGAAAATAAGCGAAATCACTGCCAGGAGAGCAGTTCAGGCCCTCAGGGGCCTCTAGCTTTTTTGTCTCAAAGATGAGACCATTTTGATACATAAGTAAGTGAAGAAATCATTTGCAACTAGCTTTTTCTCCTTTTGTCCTGATCTTTTTAAACAGAACCATGTATTTAGCTTAACCCTTTACCAAACAATCCCGGGCTTTAACGACCCAGAGGAAAAAGCATTTTGAAAACATTGTGGGAAAAGGAGAAAATTCTGGTAACCAGCATTTTCTCCTGTTCCCACAATGTTTTCTACCCTATCAAAGGCAAAATCCAGCATTTAAGCCACATTTAAATTGTCGTCTGCAAATGCTTTCGATTCGGACAGGTCTACGTTTTTGTCGTTTGGTAAAGAATTAAACAAATGTTTATTATCCATATTTAGCAAGGATATTTTCAAAGCCGTCTGTTTCAAACTGTGGGGCAGTTTAAGTGAATCCTTTTGAAATATAAGATGTAAATAATGTTTGATACAAATCTTAGTTAACGCTTAACCACACAATCACAAATTTTAACAACCTTTAGCAAGAAAGCTTTCAAAAACATGGCAAAAGGAGAAAATGCAGGTAACCAGAATTTTCTCCTTTTCCGTCAATGTTTTCTACTCGTCTAAATTGAAATCATCATTTGAGTAAAATCAATGTGTTTTCTGCAAATGCTTTCAGTTTGGACAAGTCAAAAATTTTGTCATTTGGTAAATAGTTAACTTACTTTTTTTTTTTTTTTTTTTGTGGTGTTTCTTAAGGGACCATTGGTGATGTAAATACTACGAATCTTACTTACTGTTTTTTTTGTGTGGTGTTTTTATAGAACCACTGGTGAGGGGCTCTGTTTGAAATTTGGATTGATAAATTGCTTATATTAACCCTTTTTCAGATGATTTTGATTTTGATTGATGAGCTTTTGAAAACATTATTGGAAAAGGAGAAAATGCTGGAAATCAGCATATTCTCCTTTTCCCACATTGGTTTTCAAACCTGTTAGAGAGAAATTTAGTCTTTTTAGATCAACCTACATGTCTTTTGTTGTCTTTAAATTATTTCAATAAAGACTTCAACATTTTGTTGTCAGATAAAAATTTAACCCCTTAGAGTGCCAAAAAGATGGAGGTTAAGATCTTCAGGCAAGGTACTTTTTTGTTTTTGCAATCTCAAGGCTATTTTTGCTAGATTGTCTTTCGGAAACATTGGAAAACAAAGATCCAAGAGCAGACTGCATGTTCTGTTCAGTCTGATCTACACTGTCAGCACAAACATTTAGGGCTGAGTATGGCACCCTAATAGTATGTGTAAACCCTAATGTAGAATGATTAAATTAAAGATCCACTCTGGCAAAAGGGGGCTTAATGCATCTCAGTGATGCATTTTATCAATCAAGCCATCACATAATTATGGATCCGTAACAGCCATTTACTTATGAATGGACTGAATCATGAGGTAGACTGGTCCGCTGACATACAGAAAATTGGCCAATAGCGAAAAGTTTCAGCATAGACTGCTGACCTAGGTTGATACTTTTCGCACATGCATTAAGCCCCCTTTTGACAGAGCATTGCTCATATATGTTTTTCTCTATTGATAACAGTTCATTAATAAAATTTATTTTTGAAAAAATCCAAGTGATAGTCTGTTTTTTAAATGAGTCCTTTTCAGACTAATTACTGAAGTAGTTTTGCTTCCTAGGACTTTGAATACATATTTGTAATGCTAGGTTCCCACTGCCAATCAGATCAGTTCATTCAGCCACATCACTCGAATTCCCCGACCAACCTCTATTGAAGGCATGTATACGACTTCTTCCCGACCTCTACACGATAATACATGACCCCCAATGCAATCATTGACTCACCCACGATGTCAACCCAACAACCACTCAGATCTCTGCCTGTCTGCCTTTTCTCTGCATCTTTTTAGTACTTGAAGATAGATGTTATCTCTTCCAGTTCTAAGCAGCATGTGAGAGATCAGCATGCCTTATTACATATAAATGGTGTTTTAGTCACATGCGCTTGTCTATGGTCGAATAGCGAATGGGAAGTGAGTGAGTGTGGTTGGGTAGCAGTCAAGTTTATCTGGACATCAGATTGAACAGAGGTCGCGTTGATCGGGTAAAGGTTGAGATGATCAGGTACAGATCAGGTAAGTGATTTTAACCAGACCAAACTAGATCTCTGCATCATTGTTATCCAATCAACTTGACCCTCAACAAGATCAATACCGGATGCTTCTCAAGTGCTTGGCTACTCGATCTCTACTTGAATTTTTTTGACATGTCAAAAATTTTCAGGTATGAGGCCTGAGCAATGCAGACAAAGGTATACCTCCCCTACCACTCCTGTTGAGCAAGTCAGACCAGTCACCAATCGTTTTATCGAGTTGATCTGATCGGCAGTGGGAACCTAGCATAACAAAATAATTTGTACTTATATACAATGAGAGTTAACATTTAGTCTACCACACGACAACATTTTTAGGCTTGTCTTATTTGAAAGCATTTGCAAAAGACAAATGTGGGTCAAATATGGAATTTGTCCTTGAAAAAGTAAACAACATTTTTGGAAACGACGGGAAAGAGGAAAATACTGGTTACCTGCATTTACACTTTTTTCAACAATGTTTTCAAAAGCAATCTTCTTCAGGGTTGTAAAAACGTGGGATTGTGCAGTAAAGGGTTAGCATGAATAAGAGTGAAAAATGTGGTTAAAAGACAAAGAAAATATTTGTTGTTATCATGTTATCCATTTTGTCCAAACATTTTTAAAAAGCGGGTAGCCAGTAGATCTAACATACATAAAAAGTCATCTGCAAGACGTGCTTGTGAGTTAACACTTTACCAAACGATAAAATTTAAGACTTAACCAAATTGCAAGTTTTTGCAGGTGACAAAACAAATGTGACTCAGAAATTGAATTCATATTTCAAAAGTTAGAAAAATATTGTGGGAAAATGAGAAAATACTGGTTTCCAGCATTTTCTCTTTTACCCACAATGTTTATAAAGTGTTCTTCCTTAGAGTTGTCAAAAATTGGGATTGTGTGGTAAATGGTCAATCCTGTATCAGTCAATCCTGTGTTTTAACAACCCTTAATTCTTTACCATACCATGAAAATGGTGACCAGCATTTTCTCCTTTTCCAAAAATGTTTTCAAAAGCTTTCTTTCTGGGGATTGTGTGGTAAAGGGTCAAATGATTGATTGATTGTATGGTGTTTAATGCTGTTTTCAACGCTAGTTCAATTATATTGTGGCGGCCAGTGCACCTATCCATGCTTTCCTGGAGTTTCTGCTCCAAACGATAAAAGTACTGGAGGCGTATTCACCAACCATTCTTAAGAACGTTCTTAGTCATTTGGTTTAGCCAAAATGGTTCAGCCAATCAGAAGTTGTGTTACTTTCAAATTTAGAAAATCTTGAAGAGTAAGACTAAGAATATTCTTAAAAATGGTTGGTGAATATGCATCCAGTACTTCACACAATATTCTTCTCAAGCCACTGGCTTCCCACATAACCATCTCAAAAACAATCATCACCAGTCCCAGAAGCTTAAGAAGACAATCAGGAAAAAGAGAGGCATTTCCTTTCCTTTAAATGGATCTCGTTTATCCCTTTACCACACAATCCATATTTAACGACCCTGAGGAAGAAGCCTGTTGAAAACGTTGGAAAAGGAGAAAATGCTAGTAACCAGCATTTCCTCCTTTTCCCACAATGTTTTCTACTCTATCAACGGCAAATTTCGTCATTTGAACCACCATTGATTTGTCATCTGCAAATGCTATCAATTTGGACCAGTCTAAATTAATGTCGTTTGTTAAAGGGTTATAAGACTTCAGGCTGTCGTAAAAGTAGCCTGCAAATTTTGCTCATATCAAGGGAAGTCACTCGTGTTATACTATCTATCTTATAGATCCAATACTAATTTGGATTACCTTTCTTGACTTAACTTCCGGCTCATCAGTTTGGCAGACAACACATTTTCATGCAAGCTGTTGCCAGTGATATTCAAACGTTTAGATGCGTGTCGTTCATTAATGCATCAAAATGACTTTATATAGAAGTTTTACAATCGGAAGGACTATCATTAGTCGACTGTCAGTGCGAAGAGTTCGCGTGGTAGTTTCTTTTGAGAAAGGTGATGAAGGACGCGATTTCTCGAGTCATGGAACTAAAAACAAGGCAAATCGTGTATTCGGTTTCAGACACGGAATAGCTGCTGCCGTAGTGGGTGCATTTGGTAAGGTGCTTTTGTGATTCAAAGATGCTAAAAGCAGTGCAAATACTTTGTTTTTCAGATCGGGGTGGTGTTTTTTTTTTTAAGTATGGGCTTTACGAGATCTATAGCATATTATGCATATTTAGAATCTGAAGTTTGGCTAGATTTATCCATTTTGTGTTAAGAGATTTGACCATAAAAAAAAAATCGCCCAGTCTTCGATCATTTACACGTAGGCTATCCATGGTATGTGAGAGAGGCTGGACATTGGTTGCACATGATAATTCCCTCTCCAAAGTTCTCTTTGTTTGCTTACATCTTTTTTTTTTTGCAGCAGAGTCCACTATTAAAAACATAGCAAGAGAGAAATTGCTCATTACCATCAACTTTTCCTTTTACCACAATGTTTTTTCGATAAATTCATGTATTAATGTATTAAACCTTGGTTCAAATCATTTATTTACCTGTAATTTACAAGGGTGCTTTTAAAGCCACCTGCAAAATTTTTGTTTCTGGAGGTAACGAGCTGACCATCATTGAACCTTGACCAGTGAATGAACTGGCCTAGTTTGACCCTTATCCACTAGAAGGCTGATCTATAAACCCTTTACCACACAATGCTGCCTTTTAACGACCCTGGGAAAGAAGCCTTTCAAAAACATTGTGGGAAGAGGAGAAAATGCTGGTAACCAGCATTTTTTTTTCCTTTTCCCACAATGTTTTCTACCCTATCAAAGAAAAATTGCACCATTTTAGCCACACTGAAATTGTCATTTGCAAATGCTTTCAGGTTGGACAAGTCAAAAATTTTGTCGTAAGGTAAGGGTTAAAATGGATATTTTTAGTTTGCATGAAATTGAAGATGTTCCAAGTTCAAAGCAAGAACATCTGACCAGATGTTTGATAGTCCAGATTTTTTAACCAGACTACATGTGCAGTCTGATCTTGATCTACATTGTCCTCAAAAGCAAAAAAATGGTTGCTCGGCAAGGTGTTAAGGTGTTAAATAAATGAAACAACGCTGTCATTCAGTGAAAAAGACCATGATATTACATCTGTTTGTGCCGAATATCTCACTATGTATTGAACAATGTAGATCTTGATTCAAGATCAGACTGCACATTGTGTGCGTTCTGACCATGAATCTACATTGTTCACAAAATTGAGTTGTTTTGACATTCTAGGATTTCAGAGTTCACTGACACCATTAATGTCTGTCAGTAAACACTTCACTACACAACAAAATTTTAGACTTCTCCAAATTTAAAGGATTTGCAGACGCAAATTTAATGTGACTAAAATGATCCAGTTTGTTTTGAGAGGGTAGAAAACAATGTGGAAAAATGAGAAAATGCCGATTACTAAAATTTTCTCCGTCTTCCCACAATATGTTTTTAAAAGCTGTCGTCCTTAAGATCATTATATTGGGATTGTGTGGTAAAGGGTTAATAGTTGACATGGATGATAGAGGATTTACGTAACCCTTTACCACACAATCCTGACTTTTAACGACCTTAAAAAAGAAGCCTTTTGAAAACATTGTGAGAAAAGGAGAAGATGCTTGAAACCAGCATTTTCTCCTTTTCCCACACTGTTTTCTACCCATCCCAAAACAAATTTCAACTTCAAAGTCACATTTATTTTGTCATCTGCAAATTCTTTCAATCTGGACCAGTCTAAAATTTTGTCGTTTGGTAAAGAGTTAATGCTTGAATGTTACAAAGGCCGTAAATTAACTATTATTAATTCATCTCAGTTTCGCTCCTATGTTCCTGCAGCAGATAGCTTTTGAAAGCATTGGAGAATAAGGAGCAACTGCTTGTTAAATGTAAGTGCTCCTTCTCCCACGATGAATTCCAAATATCATGTGACATTTAACCCTTAACCATACAATCTTGACTTGAAACAATCCTGAGTATCCAGTATTTTGTTTTTTTTTTTCTCACAGTGTTTCCTAAATTTTAAAGGGAAATACTATCTGACATTTGAGCCATGCTTTAATTTTCCTTTGCAAGTTCCTTAGATTTGCATTTTAAGGTTAAATCTTTACCACACAATCCTGAGTTTTAATGACCAAGAAAGAGAAGACTTCTGAAAAGATTGTGGGAAAAGGAGAAAATACTGGTAATCAGCATTTTTTCTGTTTCCCACAATGTTTTCTACCCTATCAAAGACATAAATCATCATTTGACCTCCGTTTGATTTGTCGTCTGCAAATACATGTACTCTCAATTTGGACGAGTCCAAAATTTTGTCGTTTGGTAAAGAGCTAAATTTTTTCCATCAAATAAAGTTACAAAGACGCTTTCTCCTTTGAAAAGATTTCTTTCATATCTTGGAGATTTACTCTGTTATTAGATTTTACAATAATGTAGGCTAAACATACTTAACCTATTACCACAAAATCCCGAGTTTTAACGACCCTGGGAGATATGAATTTTGAAAACATTGTAGGAAAGGAGGGAAATGCTGATAACCAGCATTTTCTCCTTTTACGACAATGTTTTCTGACCTTTCAGAAACAAATCAAATTGTTTGAAGCACATTTAATTTGTCGTCTGCACATGCTTTCAATTTGGACCAGCCTAAGATATTGTTGTGTGGTAAAGAGTTAACTTATAATAGCCCTAACAACAAAATTTTGGACTGGTCCAAATTGAAATCATTTGCACGCGACAAATTAGATCTAAATGTTTAACAAAGTAGGCTTTTTTTGAAAGGATAGGAAACATTATGAGAAAAGGAGAAAACGCTGGTTACCAGCATTTTTTCCTTTTCTTACAATGTTTTTAAAAGTCCTTTTCCCTGGGGACACTTAAGAGCATGATATTATCAACCTTACACAGCAGGGGTAGAAAAATCAACTGTCTGTTGTTTCACAGCAAGTACACACCAAACATTCATAAGGAATCAGATTCATTGACAAAATAAATATATTAGGAATTTTGATCTAGAAAAATAAACCCTTTACCTAACAAATGTTTATTGTATTGACCCTGAGGAATAAGGCTTTTGAGAGTGATGTTGGACAAAAAGATAATGAGGGAAATGAGCATTTTCTCCTTTTCAAGCCGTTTTGCTTCCCTTACAAAGACAAATCCCTCTGTTTGAGCCACACATTGATCATTTATTTGTTTCATCTTCAAGTGTTTTTAATATGGAAGAGTTATAATTCTGTTGCTGTGCAAATTTTAAATCAAAGCATACTTGAATTTTCCTGCACAGAAAATGCAGTTGAAGCCTTGACATACACTGTCCACTATTTTGGATACAACAGGAAGTTCTGAGAGGCAATTAGGCCTCATCATCCTCGAAGTTGCAGTTTTGTTTGGTTCATTTGTTCTGCTTAGTTTAGCAGTGAAAATGTAGGATTTTACACCTGGAGGCCACGGGTTAAAACCTCACTCTAAGCACTATGATTTTGTGGGAGTGTTCTTGGGCAAGACACTTCAGAGCCAAAGCCTTGTGCTGCTGAAACCCAGGACAGAAATGAATAAATGAGTTTTATCGTGATAGTGCTGGAATAATGTTAAATTGGCGTAAAACACCACTCTTTCAATCAAACAATGAAATTTTGCTTCATTTATTTCTTATTCTGATGTAAGAGTCAAAGTTTCTTGTCTGTGTTACTTGTAACAATGATTAGTTTGTCAATACTGAATGAAACAAGAGGGCCATTGGCCCTAAAGCGCTCACCTGAGTAAAGTGATCTAGGGTAGATAAAGCTGAAGAGATCCTGGTTTTAATGATGTAAAACATATGAGTGTCAGTGACCTACTATTTGACCAACTTGACTAATTTTCATACTTGTCAGAGATATCATCAAGACAAACATTCTTACAATGTTGCATAAGTATCAGACTGAAAATGTGGTCTCTAGACTGAACACAAGGTTTTTCTAAGATTTGGCCAAGTGATGTACTTTTTGACAGGACATGACCTAATTTTGAATTTGTCTCAGATATCATCAGGACAAACTCTCTGACCCAGTTTCATGAGTATCAGGCTGAAAATGTGGCCTCTAGAGTGCACACAAGGTTTTTCAAAGATTTGGCCAAGTGTCCTACATTTTGACCCGAAATGACCCAATTTCAAACTTATTGGAGATATCAAGACAAGTACTCTGTTCTGGTTTCATGAGTATCAGGCTGAAAATGTGGCCTCTAGAGTGCACACAAGGTTTTTCTAACATTTCGCCTAGTGACCTACTTTTTGACCTGGCATGACCCATTTTTGAAATTATTCGAGATATCATAAAGACAAACAATCTGACCAAATTTAAAGTGTATCAGGCTTAAAATATGACATCTAGACTGCAAACAAGGTTTTCCTAAGATTTGGCCCAGGGACAGACTTTTTGACTTGGTATGACCCAATTTCGAACTTGTCCAAGATTTTATCAAGGCAAACATTCTGACCATGTTTCTTGTGTATCTGAATGAAAGTGTGGCCTCTAGAGTGCACACAAGGTAAATATTGACGATGGCACATCAGACAATGCCCGATGGATGACTGACAGCGCTCAAGGGACACTGGACACAGCACGATCACAAAAGCTCACTTTGAGCACTTCATGCTCAGGTGAGCTAAAAATGATCTAGCAGAAAAAATACTCTGAAATTCTGACCAACTTTCTCCATCTGTAGTCCTGCTAAAAGTAACAAGAAACTTCTACAAATAGATTTTCTGGTACTGAATTTGGATCTCATTTAGATTTCATTTCAAGTCTTTACCAAACAGTCCTGTGTTTTGACAGTCCTAAAGTAGAGTACTTTTTAAAACACGGTGGAGAAAAGGGGAAAATGCTGATATCCGGAATCTTCTCCATTTCCCAAAATCTTGTCTACCAATTGAAAGAAAACCATTTAACCTTCTACCACACAATCTTGGGTTTAACAACCTTGAGAAAGAATGCTTTTAAAAACATTGTGGAAATAGGAGAAAATGCTGGTAACCAGCATTTTCTCCTTTTCCCACATTGTTTTCTACCCTTCCAAACACAAATTTCAATTTTTGGGTCACATTTATTTTGTCATCTGCAAATGCTTTCAATTTGGACAAGTCTAGAATTTTGGCATTTGGTAAAGAGTTAAGCTGCCTTTACTGTGTGCAAACGCTTTCAGTGTTTATTGACTAGTTTAAATTTTTGGCATCTAGTAAAGAATTAATTTACATATTTCCAGGTTTTGCTTACTTCTTGAAGAAGTACAGTCCATCAGTTTTAGCTGCGTCAAAACCCAGTGAAGACGCAGGGGCAATTCAGGACGGACTTCCTACCTATACCAAGGCTGATGTTGCAAGTCATAAAAGTCTAGATGAGAAAATCTGGGTCACCTACAAGAACGGTGTCTATGATATCACAGATTATGTTAGTCAGCATCCCGGGGGTAAGAAAATACTCCTTGGTGCAGGCGGTGCAATTGATGCTTACTGGAACATGTACGCTGCACATAAAAAAGATGAAATTTATGAAATACTGGAATCCTATAGGATTGGTAACATAACAGAGGTTGATGCAGCAGATGATCTAGATGCAAGCGATCCTTATGTAAATGATCCAAAACGCCATCCTGCGTTAATTCCTAGTTCAAAGAAGCCATTTAATGCTGAGCCACCTATATCTTTGTTACTTCAAGAGTTCATAACGCCAAATGATTTATTTTTTGTGCGAAATCATTTACCTGTTCCTGAAATACAAGAAAATACATATCAACTTGAAATTACTATGGATGTTCCTAGTATGCCTAAGACTCTTAATTTAAGTGGATTGAAAAATAAGTTCAAAAAGAAGACTGTAACTACAACAATACAATGTGCTGGGAACCGACGGAGTGACATGACGAAAATAAAAGCTGTTAAAGGTCTAGATTGGGGCATTGCAGCTATAAGTACTGCTAACTGGTCAGGTCCCACTCTGAATGATGTCTTACTGTATTTTGGAATTGACATAGATAAAGTGGACTGTGAGCATGTCCAGTTCGAGGGGATGGATAAAGGTCCTGATGGAACAACTTATGGAGCATCAATTCCCATTGAAATGGCACGTGATCTCAAAAACGACATAATTGTTGCATTTGAAATGAATGGACAGGACATACCCCGTGACCATGGTTACCCAGTCAGAATAATCATTCCAGGAGTTGTGGGTGCAAGACAGGTGAAATGGTTAAATAAGATTGTACTTAGTAAGGATGAAAGTGATTGTCATTGGCAACAGCGAGACTATAAAGGGTTTAATTCATCTATCGACTGGCATAACGTAGACTTCAGTATATCTGAGGCCATACAATTTTTACCTGTGCAGTCTGCAATATGTGAACCAGAGAATGGAACAGTATTAGAGGATAATGAAGAAGTCACAGTAAAGGGCTATGCTTGGAGTGGTGGTGGACGGGGCATTTATCGGGTGGATGTATCCGTTGACGGAGGTAAAACTTGGGTTACAGCTGACCTTGAACCCAATGGGCAGAGCCCGTACAGAGCTTGGGCGTGGAGATTTTGGGAAGTTTCTGTGCCTTTGCCAGAGGGTTCTAAAGGCAAGTCCATTGAAGTGGTCTGTAAGGCTTGTGATTCACAATATAATGTTCAGCCAGATAGTGTGGAGGGAATCTGGAACTTAAGGGGCTGTCTGAGCAATGCTTGGCATAGAATCAATGTGGAGGTGCCGGAGTAATTGTGAAGGGGTTGTTTGCCTTTACTTCTAGATAAACTGGAATAGAATTTGTTGGAGAGCATTTAGACAAAAAGAGAAAATGCTTATTACCAAAATTTTTTTCCTTTTCCCACAGTGTTAAAAGAAGCTGTCTTTCTCATGGTTGTTAAAGCATAGGCTGTTTTAAAAGATGTTAATTAAGTCTAAAGGAAGACCCACAGTGTAACTTATACCGGTACATACCAATATATCTTTAGTTCATGTAACACTTTTATTCAACATTTGTATTACAATTGTAATCATGGTAATAGAGGCTTTAAAGTTTACAGCGAATCACTGCTTTTGATCTCACACTTCTTTTACTGCATATACAGTCACACCTATCTTAGTGGCCACTTCTGTAAAGCAACTAACTTGTCTTAATGGGCCAAAATTTCAGTTCCCAAATGTGACAAAGGGTAAGAAATTTACCAGTATTAATGCTTTGTCAAACAACAAAATTTGGCCTTGTCTAAATCCAAAGCATTTGCAGGTGACAAATGTTCCTCAAGTGATAAGATTTGTCTTTGAAGGGCCAGAAAACATTATGGGAAAAGGAGAAAATGCTGTTTTCTCCTTTTCCCATAACATTTTCAAAAGCCTTCTTTGTAAAGGTCTTTGAAACAAGGGATTGTCTGATAAAGGGTTAAGCAGGCACCTGCCTAAAGCAAGCAATTTTCAATAATCCATAAGCCGAGAGCAGGTGGCACAGGTGGTAATGTACAGGACTGGAGAAAAGGGGGTCGCTGGTTTGATTCCCCCACTTGGCCACTTTTTTTCCAAGGATTGATGATAGTCTTGCTACAAGATTCATTCCTCTCTCACCACTGATCATAGTTTTGATGATTGTTATGTGGGAAAGCAGCCAGTGGCCTGGGAAGAATATTGTGCGAAGTACTGGTGAAAGAAATTCCAAGAAACCGTGGACAGGTGCACTGGCCACCATGATATATTGGTAAATGAAATAAGGGCGTTAAATATCATGCAATCAATCATCCATAATCTGCTTGCTTTACTCTGCTAACTGCTTTAAATCAATGAGATTGACATGATTGGTTTGTTAAAAAATACTGCAGTAGTAGGTTGTCTTTGTAAGAACATACACTAGCTTGCAGTGTAGATCTCTCCAGTTTCAGAAATGCTGTTTCTTTGCATTCTGCAGTGTCAGCAAAAGCATTCACAGTGATGGTAGACATTTTTGAGGTTGAAATGAACCCTTTCTGACCTTTTTGAAATGTGATTTTAAAAACTAGCATTTTGCCTTTTGACGTCCCCGAAAAAAATTAGGGGACATTTAGTTTTTGTTTAGTCCATCCGGGCTATCTATCCATCCATCTGTCAGTCTGTCGGTCTGTGTGTATGTCCGTCTGTTTTTGTAACCACATAAAGATGATGTGTTATGCCCAAGAACCATGTCAGTAGGTCAAAGATCAAGGTCATAGCTCGGTCAAGTATCTTTAAAAAAAAAAAAAGAGTTTGTTTGTATTTGAGTGTAACGCTGCTTTAACAGCTTAAGTCATATCACTGTGGTCAGTGCACCAGCGCATGTGTTTTCTGGCTTTCTCACACCAGTACTGACTCAACTTTCTTTCCAAGTCATTGACTACTTTTCCCACGTGCATCAGAGGTGAGAGGCGAAAAATTGCTGCAAAGAAAGTTTAACTCATCTGGATATCAAAATCGCAACCACCTGGTCATGAGTCAGATATGCAAACCACTGAGCTACCAGGATGGACGTAAAAAGTTTGGACAGTTATGTTCATGCCTGGCCTGTAACTTTTTTAATTATGAATGAATTTCAGTGTAACTTTGTATAATTGTCGACACGGAAAAGACAGTGTGTTGTGCCCATGAACCATGTCACTAGGTCACAACAAGGTCAAATATCATTTAAAAGAGAACTATGTAGAACTGTAAACTACATAAAGATGATGTTTTGCATGCAAAAATCATATCCAAAGGTAAAGGTCACAACTAGGTCTAATGTCCATTTTTATGTCATGGGCCGTAACTTTTTTCCCATTTTCTCAATTTCAGAGTAATTTTTCACAAATATTAATCACATCAAGATGATGAGGCATGCACAGGAGTCATGTCTGTATGTTAAGGGTCAAGGTCAGAGCAAGTTCAAATGTATTTCCCTTGGGTAGAGCCTGTAACTTTTTTTATTACAAGTGAATTTTGGTGTAACTTTGTAGAATTGTCATCCTGGAAAAGATAATGTGTTGCATCCAAGAACCACGTCACAGGGTCACAACAAGGTCAAATACCATTAAAAAGAGAATTATTTTTTTGTGGGGGGGAGGGGGGGTTGTTCCTGTCTGGCCTGTAACAATTTCAATTATGAGTTCAGTTATTAATGAATTTTGATATAGCTGTGCAGAATGGTCAGCCGCATAAAAACGATATGTTGTGTCCAAAAACCATGTCCATAGGTCAAAGGTCAAGATCATAGCAATGTCATATGTCTCTTTTTGTGTCTGGGCCATCACTTTTTTGCCTATGATGCAATATTAAAAGAACTTGCACAAATGTTAACCACATCAAGAGGATGTGTTATGAGCAAGTCATGACCATCGGTTAAAGGTCAGTTTCATAGCAGGGTCAAATATGTTTTTCAGAAGTAATGTTTGTGTCTGGCATGTTACTTTTTTCAATTATCAATGAATTTCAATATAAGTTTGTAAAATTATCAACCACATATTAACAATGTGTCATGTTCAAGAACCCTATCCATAGGTCAAAAATCAGGGTCAAGGCATGGTCAGAAGTGTTTGCTAGTACTGTGTCTATAGTCAGTGTTCATATTCAAAGCTCAAAGGAAAAGTTTACTATTTACAGGGGCATCAGTCATTTCTCAGTGATAGATCTTGCTCCACAATGTTTTCTATCCTTTCATGAACAGATCATAACATGCTAGTCACATGTAATTTGTCATCTGCAAAGGCTTGCAACCTGAAAAAGTCTAATTGATACATAAGTATATTATACTGGTACATGTAAAAACAATGCAGTCATCAACATTTACCTTGTGTGCACGCTAGAGGCCACATTTTCAGTCAGATACTCATGAAACTTGGTAAGAATGTTTGTCTTGATAAAATCTTGGACGAGTTCGAAATTGGGTCATGTTGGGTCAAAAATAGGTCACTGGGCTAAATCTTCTAAAAACCTTGTGTGCACTCTAGAGGCCACATTTTCAGTCTGATACTCTTGAAACTTGGTCAGAATGCTCTTTAGAGGCCACATTTTCAGCCTGAAACTCATGAAACCTGGTCAGAATGTTTATCTTGGTGCTATCTTGGTCAAGTTTGAAATTAATGTCATGTCGGGTCAGAAAGTAAGTCAGTGGGCTAAATCTTCGAAAAACTTTGTGTGCACTGTAGAGGCCACATTTTCAGCCTGAAATGCATGAAAGTTGGTCAGAATGTTTGTCTTGATGATATCTAGGACAAGATTGAAATTGGGTCATGTTGGGTCAAAAAGTAGGTCACTGGGCTAAATCTTAGAAAAACCTTGTATGCACTCTAGAGGCCACATTTTCAGCCTTAGACTGATAAAGATTGGTCAGAATGTTTATCTTGTTGATATCTTGGACAAGTTTGAAAGTGGGTCATATCGGGGCAACAAGTAGGTCACATGGTCAAATCTTAGATAAACCTTGTGTGCATTCTAGAGGCCACATTTTCAGCCTGATTCTCATCAAACTTGGTCAGAAAGTTTGCCTTCAAGATATCTTTGATAAATTGCACAGTGGGGCACATCTGGTGAAAAAAGTAGTCACTGGACCAAATCTTAGAAAAACCTTGTGTGCACTGTAGAGGCCACATTTTCAGTCTGATACTCATGAAACTTGGTTAGAATGTTTGTTTTAATGATATCTTGGACAAGTTTGGAATTTAGTCACATTGGTTCAAAAAGTAGGTCACTTACACTCATGTGTTTCACATCATTAAAACCAGGATCCATTCAGCTTTATCAACTGTAGATGACTTTATTCAGGTGAGCGCTTTAGGGCCAGTGGCCCTCTTGTTTGTCAAAATATCTGGCGAAATAGCAGGCTAGTAGATTCAAGATCAAACTGCATGTTCAATGGAGTCTGATCTTGATTTACAGTGTCTCCAAAAGCAATTAAGTCCTGGTTCAGGGCTACTAGGATAAACTCCTTAATAAATAACAAGATTTTAGAATGATCCTGCACATGTTTGTAAAACAAATTGAGTGAGGCCTAAGTATATTTGTTTTTGAAAGGGTAGAAAACATTATGAGAAAAGGAGAAAATGCTGATATCTATTTTTTTTTTCCCCACTGTGTTTTCAAAAGCTTCCTATATCAGGGACATTGAAACATGAAATTGTGTGTGGTAAAGGATTAATTCAATCCTAAGTTTATATTTCAATTATAGCCATTTGATTTGCTGAGATTTTCTGTCCTGACCAATCAGATGGCTAGTCTTGAAATGAAGCTGTGTAGAATGATTGAGGACTAGGGCCCCTTTTGCAATTGTTACAATCGTTTAACTCTTTACCAAACAACAAAATTTAAGACTGGTCCAAATTGAAAGCATTAGCAGAAGACAAGTTTGGGTCAAATAGTGGAATGTTTCTTTGATAGAGTAGAAAACATTGTAGGAAAAGGAGAAAATGCTGGTTACTAATTTTCTCCTTTACCCACAGTGTTTTCAAAAAGGCTTTTTTCTTAGTGTCTTCTAATAGTCTGGATTGTGTGGTAAAGGGTTAAGGGTTTTTTTTCGTCTGGCCAGGTCAAACCGATAAAAATGTCATCAGAGACATGAAACTTAGTCAGACATGTAATACAGTATCTTATTTACCCTAGCTGATGACTTTTGTCATCCTGCTGCATACATTTTCTAAAAACATGCTGGCAAAAAATGAAATGCTGGTAAAGAGGCAAACCTTTTTTTATATTGCAACACTGATTTCATATGTATTAACCCTTTCCCAAACAAGCCCTGGTTTTCACGTGTCTGCAGTACAAGTCTTTTGAAAACACTGTGGGAAAAGGAGAAATTGCTCGTAACGAGCAATTTCTCCTTTTCCCACAATGTTTTCTACCCTTTTTGATAACTTTCTGCCATTTTCATCAAATTTAAAATTGTCGTCTGCAAAGTCTTTCAATTTGGACCAGTCCAAAATTTGTCGTTTGGGAAAGGGTTGACCCTATAGGCCTATACCAAACAAGAAAATTTTAGACACAGTCATTCAAAGCATTTGCGGATGACAATATTAACCCTTTAAGCATCTTTCCAAGTAAAGTTGACTTTATGGACAGTTTAGATCAAGATCAGACTGCACAAAATATGCTGTCTGATCTTTGATGTACACTGTCCCCTGTGCTGAAACACTTTAGACAAAAGCAACCATGAAGTCTCAATTACATGTATGTGGGTGTTATTCATCACTAACATGGCCGCTGGGTTTATGTTTTTAGAATTTTAAGGGTTAAATGCGGATGAAAGAACACAATGTAATATTGTCATATTACCCTGTAGAAGTAGTTTGAAAACATTGTTGGGATAGGCAAAAACTGCCGTTTAACAGCATTTTCTCCCTTTTTCTGAATGTTTTCTGCCCTTTCATAGACTAATATAGCCACCTTTACTTTGGCATGCTCGGGGACTAGTCGCATCATTTTGCTGTCTTATAAGGAGTTGTATAGGAAACCCTTTACAAAACAATCCCATCTTTTAATGACCCTAAAAAAACAGGCGTTTTAAACTGTTTTGAAAAAGACGAAAATGCTGGTTACAGAAAATGGCTAGTAACCACCAATCTTCTTTTCCCACAATGTTTTCTTACCCGTCAAAGGTAAATTCCAACATTTGAGCCAAATTAAATTTGTCAGGTCTACAAAAATTAATGCTTTCAATTTGGACACATCAAAAATTTTGTCGTTTGGTGAAGAGAAAAGGATTTTTCAGAGGTTTCAGCAAAAAGAGCCATGTCCAAGTGGCTTGTCCTTGTTGTTGTCAGCCAGGTGGATGATTGCATTCAGGGCTAAGCTAATTGATAGCTTGCATGTGTGTAATAAATTGTTTGTTTTTTGTGTCCTTTTGTGTTTACATGAGACAAAATTAAGAAAACAGATGTATTTCTGTATAATTATAGCTGTGTTATGCATGCATTTAAAATCAAAATGTGCTGTCAAAATTGTTGAATGTGTAAGACCATCACTAACCAACACAGGGATCAAATAGGCAGCATGTCGTTTTATTTTGAGAATCTGAAAATGAGCGAAAAACAGTCACAGACTATGCGGATGTCTCGGCTCAGTCTGAAAGATAGTAAACAATTTTCAATGTTTTATCTCTGCCTTTAAATGCTTTTAAGTATGTTTTTTCCTATGTGCATGTTTTATGTGGCAAGATTGAGCTGATAAATCATTGTCCTTTTGTCATCTTTAAAAACTCCATTGCAGTTTCTGTGGACGTCTTCATTTTGACATAGTAAGGTCATTTAATATGTTAATTTCTCATCTTGATTTTGTCAAACAATAAAGTGTGTTTGATAAATACATGTTGCAGGAAAGAAAATTAACAGGCCTGTCAATAAGCAATACTAGAATATAATAGGTAAATACAGGTGTATGGTACTGGTAATTAATTATCACTTCCTTTCTTTGGCCATCGATAGAATATTATCTATAGTATACCTTCACTGAAAATTGGTATGAGCCAAATATTATTATGCATTTACAGACACATTATAGTATTAAAAGGAAAGCTTTGCTCAGTCTTTGCACTATTTATTTTTTTTTTGTTTACAAGTAACATAGCCACTTTTTAGCTCCACTGGCCGAAGGCCAGCGGGCTTATGTCATGGCCCGGTGTCCGTCGTGCGTCCGTCCGTCCGGTCGTCCGTCCGTCCGTCCGTGCGTTAACTTTTATTTCAAACATCTTCTTCTCTGAAACTACCCATCCGATTTTCACGAAACTTCACAGAAATGATCCTGACATGGTCCTCTTCAGAATTTCTTGAAAGAATTTGATTCCTTCAAAAACTCTGGTTGCCATGACAACAAAACTGAAAAATATTGGAAATCTTTAAAAATCTTCTTGTCTGAAACCATAAGGCATAGGGCTACCAAATTTGGCATGTAGCTTTATGTAGTAGACCTCTATCATGTTTCTTGAAATTATAGCCCTGGGGTCAAAATTGGCTCTTCCCCAGGGGTCACAAGTTTTACATAGGCTTATATAGAGAAAACTTTAAAAATCTTCTTGTCTGAAACCATAAGGCATAGGGCTACCAAATTTGGCATGTAGCTTTATGTAGTAGACCTCTATCATGTTTCTTGAAATTATAGCCCTGGGGTCAAAATTGGCTCTTCCCCAGGGGTCACAAGTTTTATACATAGGCTTATATAGAGAAAACTTTAAATATCTTCTTGTCTGAAACCATAAGGCCTAGAGCTACCAAATTTGGCATTTAGCTTGATCTAGTTGGAGTCTACCAAAAGTGCCCAAAGTATAGTCCTGGGGTCAATTTGGCCTCATACTTGGAGGGGGGGGGTTCACAAGATTTACATAGGCTTACATAGGGAAAACTTTTAAATCTTGGTGTACATAGCCATAAGGCTTAGGCTACCAAATTTTGCATATAATTATAGCATTATTTAGTGGACAGTTACAAAGAGGGCCCAAGTTACAGCTCTAGGATCAAGTTTGGCCCTGCACCAGGGATCACAAGTTTTACATGGGTTTATGGAGTGAAAAGTTCAGAAACCATCTTGTTACCAGCCATAAGGCCAAGAACTCCCACATTTGGCATGTTATTCTTCTAATACAATATTCCCCATTTAGTCAGACTGTAGCCATGAGGTCAAAGTTTTATAAGGGCTTATATAGTGAAGACTTTTCTTCGTGGTTTATATTTATAAGCAAGTGGAGCGATACAGGGCCATCATGGCCCTCTTGTTTGAATTGTAGTACCAAAGAGTAATTGATTTAAGCTTTTTGTTTCAGTGATTTTTTTTTTAAGTTTTGTCATTTTTTTTGTCTGATGTTTACAAACACATGAAAGAATTGTATTTGCAATATTCCATTTTTGAATGATTCCAAAATGTGTTTAATTAGGTAGATAAAAAGGGGCTTAATGCATCTCTATGATTAACAACCGACTGGATCATGAGGTAAACTGGTCCTTGGACATACAGAAAATTGACCTATAGGGAAAAGCTGCGGCCGAGGTCAGTCTGCATGGACTGCGCAGGGTGACATGGGTCAATATTTTTCACATGCATTTTCACAGAGCATGGCTCAAATATATTTGGACTTTCTTGTGAATATTGGGAGGGTATATTTGCATCAAATATTCCACATTTAACACTTTTCAATGCAACAAAAATTTGGACTGGTCCAAAATGAAAGCATTTGCAGAAGACTAAATAATCGTTGGTCATGTGATAAGGTATGTCTGACAGGATAGAAGATGTAGGCAAAAGAGAAAATGCTGGCTACCAGCATTTTGCTCTTTTTCAACAATGATTTTAAAAGCATTATTCTGGAGGATCACTGAAACACAGGAATGGTAAAGGGTTTAGGTTGGAATTGTAAACAAGTGTTCTTATTGGCCGATTTGTTTTTGTCCCAACCAATAGGAAGACTGGCTTCTTGCTTTGTAAGAGAGGTAGCTTTTTTGTTGATCACAAAGTATATCTACCTGTATGCCACTGAATGTGAATATTTTAACCCTTCACCAGACCACAAGTTTGACTTCAAAGCATTTGCTGACAATAAATGTGGCTCACATTGGTAAATCTTTTCTTGTAGAGGTTAGAAAACATCATGGGAATAGGGGAAATACTTGGTAGCATTTACTCTTTTTCCTACAATGATTTCAAAATCCTTTTTCCTCATGGTTGTTAAAAATCAGGATTGTTTGCTACAGAGGTAGATCATGAAACTAGGGTCACAGGCCTATTGCTTTCTAGAGCAACAGTCGGGTTCTTTTGTGAATAGTGTTGATCACAATCAGAGTGAAGATTCTGTTTAGTCTTATCTTGAAATTACACTGTCATCTTGTTTTAACACTTCACCAAACGACAAAATTTTAGACTAGTCCGAATTGAAAGCTTTTACAGATAACAAATTAAATGTGACTTAAAAATTGAAATTTGTTATGGGACGGGTAGAAAACATTGTGGGAAAAGGAGAAAATGCTGGTTACCAGCATTTTCGCCTTTTCCCACAATGTTTTCAAAAGGCTTCTTCATCAGGGTCGTTAAAAACCGTGATTGTGTGGTAATGAGTTAATATATTCTTGCGAAATATGCCACAGAGAGATTTGGTTTGTATGATCAACCCTTTACCACACACTTTTTAACCTTTTACAACACAATCCTGAGTTTTAACGACCCTGAGAATGAAGCCTTTTGAAAACATTGTGGGAACCAGCATTTTCTCCTTTTCCCACCATGTTTTCTACCCTTCCTAAAACAAATTTCAATTTTTCAGTCACATTTATTTTGTTGTCTGCAACTGCTTTCAATCTGGACTAATCTAAAATTCTGTTGTTTAGTAAAGAGTTAAATGGCCAAGCTTTTCTCCTTATTCCACAGTGTTTTCTCTGAAAAAGCTCTGTATGTGCACTGCTAATCTTTAAGTTTATCTCTGTAATGAAGACCTACATGTAGATATTGCAAATGTAAAATTATTTTATAGGAACATTTCAATCACTAGTGTATAGTCTAGAACTAAGATCGGACTGCAATTTCTTGGCCGTCTGATCTTAATGTCTACAAAGGCGACCAAAACTGTCCTTTTTGCTCAATGAATCATTGTTCATTCAGTTTGTGCGGGTTATCTTCTGTTCATAAAATCAACTTTTAACAATAATATTGTGACAATAAATGGATTGACATAAATGTAACAGAACTGTTGTTTGATTTTATCGTGTTTGTTTGTTCTAGGCCACCTTCTACAGTTTAGCAGTCAATTCTCCACAACAACTCACTTTATCAGATCTACCCATTTACCATACAATCATGAGTTTGAACAAGATGCCTTTTAAAAACACTGTGGAAAAAGGGGAAAATGCTGGTAACCAGCATTTTCTCCTTTTCCCACAATGCTTACTTCCCTTTCAACAGCAAATCACACTGAGCCACATTTGCCATGTCACCTGTAAATGCTTTCAGTATGGACAAGTCTAAAATTTTGTCTCCTGGGCACATCTTACATACAAGGCTTGGGCTCTACATCAGTGCCTTGCCAAATCGATTTTGTGCAAAAATGAGTGTGCATATATAGACAGATGTTTATGTCTGTGTTTGTATGCAAATGCATTGTGTTTGTGCAGACAACTTATGTGTACCTTTTAATAAATGTTCTCAGTATTAATAAGGCTATTCCACATTACCCCACTGTTTTCCTCTTGGGAGGGGAATAATTTTGAAACAGTCGTGACAAAAGAAGAAATTGCTTGGATATTTTCAGACAGTGCAAGGAGTATCTCACCAAATACAGATCAGCACAGCCTGATCTTAATCTGCACTGTCAACAGAAAAACCCACCTGAACTTGTTTCTAGTTTCCAAGGTAAAATATAGATTAAAAGTGTCAAAAGTTGTTTCAGGATCTCAAAGGTAAGCCTAGCCCGACAGCCTAGTCTGTAATGTACAGGGCTTGAAACCATTCGGTTACTGGTTTGAATTGCCACCTCAGCCATTTTTTCTCAGGAATGATCACAGTCGTTGTGACAGGACTGCTCTCCTAGCTGATCAGTGTTGTTACTATACGGTTAAATGGGAGACTAGCCAGTGGCCTGGAAGAATATTGTGTAAAGTACTGGTATAAGAATCTCCAGGAAAACACGGATAGGTGCATTGGCTGCTGCAACATAACTGAAATACCAGTAATGTTAAAAAGAGGGTTGAACAACATACATACAGATCTCAAAGGTAACTGAAGTTGACTGCTGTTTGTAGGCAAATTATCATGAAACCCTTTGCCAAACGGTGTTTTCACAACCTCGAGGAAGGCTTCCTTCAGAGACATCATGGGTAAAGGAGGTGACCATTGTTTTCTCATTTTCCAGTATTTTTTAGCTCTACAAGCTGAAAGCCAGAAGAGCTTATGTCACACTCTGGTTTCTGTCTGACTTGGTCTTTTTCTTTTTACTTGATAAAGTCTGCATTTGTGTTTGGATTCTTGTGAAACTTGCACAGGTTTTTTTTTTTTTAAATCATCAAAAGCTCGAACCCTATTGTTTTTGAAAAGAATCTGACAATCAGTAAGGGAAAAGTAGCCATTTAAAGTAGAAAATGTACATTTCTTGTAAGTGATAAAGTCCACATTTGTAGTTTGATTTTCATGAAACTTGCACACTGTCTTCAATAGCTTGAAGCTTATCGATTTTGCAAAAAAGCCGACAATTTGTAAGGGAAAAGTAAGTTGAACATTTACATTTCTTATTTACGCAGTAAGGTCCACATTTTTATCTAAATCTTTTGAGGCTTGCAAGGATCATTTGAACACTATCAAAAATGAAGAAAATCCAGCAATCAGTTCAGGAAAGGCAGCCATTTGATGACATAGTCTTGTTTACTTAACACAGTCCGCATTATCATTCACATTTCTTTGAAACTTGCAGGAATTCTTTTATACAAAGAGTACCAAATCCTATTAAATTTGGCTGGATTCTATACAGTCGGTTTTGAGAAATCATTATTTCACTATTTATTCAGTTCATCATATCTAAATTACCGGTATGCCCCTTCTTCAACTAAGCATTTTTATAAAAAATCAAGCATCTGCAGCCAAGTGTTGGCATCCACATGTGGTGCTCTTGCTTGTCCTCTGGTAAAGAGATAACTCTTTACCCTATGACAATATTTCAAACTTGTCCAAATTGAAAGCATTTGCAGACTGAAATAATTCTTTGGAACTATGGATAACTTTGTACAAAAAGGAGAAAATGCTGGTTACCAGCATTTTCTCCTCTTCCCACAATGTTTTCAAAAACTTCCTCCTTAGGGTCGGTTATACTTGGGATTGTATGGTAATTGGATAAAACACTGAATCATTGGCTAAAGGATTAAGCCAACAAAAGGTACTATTTATAGTCCGATAAAAGCCACAGGGCAGTATGTACATCACAGCTTGTGAAAATGCCTCCATGTCTCAACAAATACACTACCAGGCCAGAGCATGACATTTTGTCAAAAGTGTGTTTCATTGAAATCCATGTACGGTATGTTTTTTTTTTATAGCATTTGCACACAACAGCTCAAATGATGGAATTTGTGCAGGAGTAGACAACATTGTGGGAAAGTGAGAAAATGCTGTTTGCCAGCATTTTCTCCTTTTCCCATGATGTTTTGCAAAGCTTTTTACCTCTGGGTTATTGAAAAGTCATGATTGTTTAGTAACGGGTTTCATGATAGAATTATAGAATAAAAAAATATGAAAAAACAGCATGAATATACTCAATACAAGAATATTAATTTGGTGTAAGACTTTTACTCACAGCCTCCTGAGATATAGTTACAGCAGACAACTTTTAACTCATTACCGCACAATCCCCAAAAGAAAGCTTTTGAAAACATTGTGGGAAAAGAAGAAAATGCTGGTAACCAGCATTTTCTCCTTTTCCCACAATGTTTTCTATCCCATCATAGATAAATTCATTATCTAAGCCATGTATGCAGTGTTGTCTGCAAATGCTTTCAAATTGAATAAGACTTTGTGTGAAATTTTGTCGTTTGGTAAAGAGTCCTAAAATCAAAATCTTTCCCAGACAAAAACTATAAGATTCAACCAATTTGAAAGCATTCAGAGACAACTAATTAATAAAGGCTCAAATGATTGAAAATGTCTATAAAAGAGAAGAAAACACTCTGGGGAAAGGAGAAAATGCAGGTAACCCAAAATTGGATGAACTCTTCCAAAGATGACAAAATGTTAGACTTGTCTAAATTGAAAACATTCTCAAATTTAAACGTTGCTCAAATGGATAGATTTGTCTTTGAAAAGGTGGAAAACACTGAACATTGGAAATGAGAATACCGGTATGCCTTCATCCAGAATTTTCACTTTTTCCAATAGCATTTTCATAAGCTATACACTTAAAACATAGGATTGCTTAGTAAAGTGTTATTTCACTGTTTACTACATGAGTACATGTACAACCAGTTTAACACAAGTAGAAATCAATCATTAAGAGTGATTTTCTCTTTTACCACGATGCAACAAGAACTGGTCCACTGTAAAACAAAATCAAAGGACTCACAGTCCTGGAAAGTGGATTTGTGAAACAGTATTAAGCTATGATATGGTGTAATGAAAAAGACAATTTCTATTGCACATAATGCACGTACATGTATATGCAACTAGTAAATGGAGTTAGCATGAGCCAGGAAAGTCAAAGTTGTTCTGCCAAGCAGGATGCGCAGACACTTACTTTATTACATGAAATTATTAAGGAGTAGCAATTTGATTCATCAATCTGACACGGTTTTCTGCTGGTATAATATTTAAGACTGTATGCACATGGTAGTGACAAAAACAAGGTCGGGTGTACTGGCTAAAATTGAAAATAGCATCAGTAGAGCACAGGTATGAATGATAGTCAAACCGATATCATGGTGCAGACCAGCTATTCAAAACTGGAAGTGAGCGCGCATGCATTGTTATGCATGATGTATTTGGTTCCTGCCAGTTTGATCACAGTAAGCAGATTTGATATACAAATCCTCTTAAGTCATCAAGAGAAGATTGGTAGCTTTAATTGTGAAACACTAGTGACACTTGTCATAACTTAGTCAATTCCTTAACTACGGGTACATCTAACAATTTGATCAACGGATCACCCAAGGTTTGCCGAATGCACTGGTGAAACATACAATGCTTCACCTATCCAAGAAATTTAACCCTTTACCACACAACCCCTGTATCTTATTTCCCTACCACACAATCCTGAGTTTTAACAATCCCCAAGAAAGAGACCTTTCGAAAACATTGTGGGAAAAGGAGAAAATGCTGGTAGCCAGCATTTTCTTTTTCCTCAATGTTTTCTGTTCTTTTATAGACAAATCTCACCATATGAGCCACATCTAATTTGTCATCTGCAAATGCTTACAATTTGGACAAGTGTAAAATTTTGTTGTGTGGTAAAGGGTTAATAACCCTGGGGAAGATGGGTTTTGAAAACATTGTGGAAAAAAAAAAGAGAAAAGGCTGGTTATCAGCATTTTCTCGTTTTCTCACAGTGTGTACAATCTATTAAAAAAAATTCCTATAGGTTGAACCAAATTTGACTTTTGACTTGCAATCATGTACAGTTTGGACAAGTCTTTTAAGACTCAAGACTTTATAATCCTTTTCAGCCTAAGTTTGATTCAATTCAATAGTTTTATTCTTTGACTTGAACCATGAGGTTCCTTGTCAATTACATATGAGCCATGCTTTATGAAAAGGGGGCTTAATGCATCTGCGAAAAGCCAGTCCGCGCAGCCTGACTCATGCAAAAACTTTTCGCTATCAGTTTTCTGTATGTCAAAGGATCAGTCTACCTTATGATACAGTTGGTTGTTGGACAAAATGGATTTTATGGACCCCTGACTATGTAATGGCTTGCTTGGCATGATGCATCAGGGAGATACATTAAGCCCCTTTTGCCAGAGCATGGCTCATAATCAAATGCCTGTAAATGCAGAACAGACAGTCATAAACAGAATTAAACAAACAAAAAAATTAAAAAAAAAAAACTGGAATAATGGACAAACAAATACATGAAATCACAACTATCAAAAGTAATACATTAGAAAATAAACAAGTAAGCAGAAGAGGCTGCCTAAACAAACGTCTCTTCTGGAGTACATGTAAATGCTTTTATCGGTAATTAAATTTCTTGTGTATTTATATTTAGTTTTTCTTTTCTTAAATTCAAAGCTTTGATGCTAAACAGAGATATATTATTCAATATTCTATGATTAGTACTATTAGAAGTTTGTTGGGCTTGTACACACTTGGTCTTATATAAAAGTATTTTTTTAGATAAGTTTTCCTCAAAATATTGTATAATGGGCATAATAAAATGAAAGGATATTCATCTTATGTTTTGTCGAAATTACAAAATGAACATTTTGTCTCATTGTGCTGGATATTTCTGCTCCTTTCTTGGTAAGTGTTAAGTTCATGATTGATGAATGTTAACTTAAATATGGCTATGTTTTGTTTGGGGACATTAAATGACTAGAACCATGGATTGTTTACCAGAAAACAAGATTCTAGACAAGTTCATATTAAAAAGCATTTCCAGACAGCAAATTAGATGTGGCTCAATGTTGTGATTTACCTTTAAAATGCTAGGAAACATGTAGTGCAAGGATAAAATGCTGGCTGTCTGCATTCTGTTTTTTTCCCATTTTTTTTTTCACTTTCAAAGACAAATCACATCATATGATGTCTGCTAGATGCATTCAATTGGGAAAAAAAACTAATTTTGTCTATTTGTAAACCCAGGGCTTTCCTTGATCCCCTGTTTCTTTAAATTCAGATTTCACATGGTTTTTATGGTATTTGCTGGCCTTTTCAACACTATTTCAATTATACCATTGTGGCCAGTGCACCTTCTACCCTTTTCTGAAGCTTCCTTTATCAGTACTCTACACAAAATTCTTCCCAAGCCTCTGGCTGCTCTCCCACATAACCATCATTAAAACAATAATCAGTGGTGAGAGAGGAATGAATCCTGTCACACTATCATCAAAAGAAAAGGAAAGAAACTGGCAGAGCTGGGCATTTGAGCTTGCATCCCCCTTGTTTCAAGCCTTGTACATTACCAACTGAGCTACTTCTTTAACCGAAACCGTGATTTGTCCTCGGCTATATCAAAATGGACGACCCAGAAATTAGCTGATGATGGCTCGCGCGGTGGAAAAATGGTTTATTACGTCTCAACTTGAAGATTTTTCAACTGAGGAACTATCTGTCTGTTGCAAGTAATTCTTCTTTTTCTTTTGACTGCATGCATATTTCAAGAGAATGGCATGTGATTTGGTGCATTTTCAATGTAATTCCTTAGTGAATTGTGTACATGTATGTTGGTCAGATCTCGGAGACCTGACCATTCTTAAAGTTTTAAGATTTATTTAAGTCGTCTTAGTGTAATTGTGCTCAGGCATGTGCGCGGGTTTTACAGAATAATATATATACCATTGATAAAACGCATTGTTATAGGATTCTTATATGTCTTGTGGTAGATTTGTCATGTAAATTGACTGAATCCTGATTGTTTGGAGTTGTATACCTTTCTTTTTTTAGAAACAGACATTTCAATTTTTTTAATCACACAACCGTCACCTTTGGTACAAATTATAGGTATAATAGGGTAAGAGATACTGTGCTTTTACTGGCTGTATTGTGCTTTAAAAAAAGATCAATCTGAATTCATGTAGATGATTTATTTTCCATGAACATGCATTTCTAGATTTAAATTTAACAAGAAATGTGAGCCACACTCTGGCAAAAAAGGAGGCTAAATGCATCTCCATAATGCATCATACCTTTCAAGCAATCACATAATTATGGATCCATAGTAGCCACTTTTTTTTTTAACAATCAACTTAATCAGGTAGATTAACCCTTTCCCAAACGTTAAATTTTAGACTGGTCCAAATTGAAAGAGTTTGCAGACGACAATTTTAAATATGATGAAAATGGCAGAGAGTTCTCAAAAAGGGTAGAAAACACTGTGGAAAAAGGAGAAATTGCTCGTTACAAGCAATTTCTCCTTTTCCCACAGTATTTTCAAAAGACTCGTACTGCAGACAAGTGAAAACATGTGTTGTTACACATGATGCATTTGGTTCTGGCCTGTTTGATTTTCCAGACTGGTAAATGATCCAAGAAAGATAATGCGAAATTTCAGGAAAAACTGACAAACTTTAAGACAAAGTGAGCCATTCTATGGCTGAATTTTAATTAGTTTGGAATTGCCTGAAATAAAAAGCAAAACTGTGGGAAATGACTTAACCAGGTAAAAAATAGCAAAAAAAAACCCTTTGTATGAAATTATTAATGAAAGAGAAATTATCAAAATGAGAATTAAAACTAGGCAGGAAATGATAAAAGCAGGTAGATCTACAGAATGACCAGTTAGGTATGAAAATAAGAAAGTAAACATGGGTATGAAATGACAAAAATGAAGTCAGCATGAGTACAAAATGAACAGCACCATTCAAAATGACTTGGGTATGAAATGACCTTGGTACAAAATGTCTGGAATCAAACAGGGTATGACTAAGGATTCTTTTGAATGGGGTCGAGTCATCAGAAAATAAAACATGTTTATAAAGCACCCATAGGGTATTTGTCAACCCTTTCCCAAACGACAAAATTTTGGACTAGAACAAATTGAAAGCATTTGCAGATGACAAATTAAATCTTACTCAAAACATAAAATTTGTCTGTCATAGGGTAGAAAACATTGTGGAAAAGAAGAAAATGCTGGTTACCAGCATTTTCTCCTTTTCCCACAATGTTTTCAAAAGTCTTCTTTTTCAGGGTCATTAAAAGTCAGAATTGTGTGGTAAAGAGTTGATAAAAGTCGGGAATCAATCCATGGATCTATTTCGCCGTGCAATAATGGCAAAGTCAGGCCATCATAATTTTGTGTTTTGCCCACTCCTGTACCTTTTTATAAAAATGTGCATCCATAAAATCTTGCTGATCTGAAGGAGGGGGTCTTTTTTTCATCATGTTTCTAAGATTTGCTACCCTCTCATTTTCTCCTGTTGATGAATAAATACCTGTTAACCACATGAAAGCCCCTATGCGATTGATACCTGCAACCAGTTTCTCCATATATGGATAAAATTCCTCCAAACAATGTTCATTATATTGTTCCAGATGAACACAAGTAAGACCAGAGTAAATCTTAACCATAGATTCCTGGCTCTCCATATTATCATCTTGTGTTGACTTTTCAATGTACTCTTTGTATTTGTTATGAGCAAACAATAAAACAGATTTGACTTTGTCAGCTTTCCCAATATGCCTTAGAAATACTGCAAAGTCATTACAAAAGTTGTAGATGTCGTAGTTAAATGTCTTAGGAACCAGGGTGTTGGCAAATTCCCCAGCACATTCTACTGAGACAATATCACCAATTCTCATCAATTCACTGTTGCCACATAACTCTACAACTATTGGATTTGGTAACTGGTTTTTCAGATGAATTTCAGCATATGCTGAGAACCAAACAATTGTATTTTGATCCAGCCCATTTACTACATGTTGAATGAATAGGTGGTATGGTAGAGTATCATCACATGTACTGACAGACAATCTTTCTTCAAAAGTCTGAGAAAGCCAATTGTATCCCAAGTCAAAATATTCTGCCTTCAGGTGTTCTCTAGTGATCAAAATGGAAGCTGGGACAAGCGTTTCCAGTGTTGATTTTTTTATATTTCTATGTTCCAGAAATTTTGGAATATCTTCTTGTATCATCTGAAAAACTTTTTTTCCTTGGGCTAAAAAACTACATGCTTCATGAAACTGAAACAAAAACACCAGAGGTTGATATCTCACACTGACAATTTTCTCCTCAACATCAGATAGTTCTTTCTCAGTAAGATGATCAACCATATTGTTAGTTTCTACAAAGTAATTTGGTAAGAACTTATTCTTGATTTGTCGCAGTAATTCATCAAACATATAAAGCAGGCAAGCTCCTGAGTTGGATGTCCAATATTCAACTGGGACTCTTTCACAAGTGTACAAAAATACTGATCTTAAATGTTCCAGTCGTAGTGGTCCAGTTAGCAAGTCTGCAGTTTGCATCATAAGACACCTCCATAAAATGTAGCAATACTTTTGGTCTGCCGTGACAGCATCCCTGAAAAGGATTTTTTCTGCCAGGTCAAATGCAAGTTCCCATTCTAGACTTGGTTCCTTGCTGTGCTTGTGATGGTTTGGTTTCAAAAGGCAACCAGCTGATACAATGTTGTCAATAATGTGCTGTGGTGGCCAATTCTCGCACCTCTCTCTTGACTTCCATGATAAAGCTGATCCTGGCCATGATAAACAGTGTTTTACATATTCGTAATAGAATCTGAAATTACTGAAATACATACCATCTACATACTTGGTTTCATCTGCCGGTGGTTCAAGGTGATTCAACACTCCAAGCGTTTCATTTATAAGATAATTAGATGAATTTTCCTCTTTTAGTTTTGCATAACCTGGGTGAACTCCTGATTCCTCAAGAATAAACTCTGCAGAATACTTGCCTTTGTCCATTCTGGAGACAATGTAGGGATAGTCTTGTATGTCAACTACTTTGATCAAAGATTTTAACTTTGGACCAAACCCCAGTTGTATGTATACTTTATTGCCACATTCCCCAACCAACTCTGTTTTTTCATATTCACTCTAAAATGACATGATTACAATAATTACTTATGTAGGAGTCTTTAACTCTCTACCAAATGAGAAAAATTTTGACTTGTCCACATCAAAGGCATTTGCAGATAATAAATTAAGCGTGACTGAAATGATCGGTTCTCTTTGAAAGATTGTTGAAAAAGGAGAAAATGATGCATATCCCGTATGCACCTGTCACTGAATGGAAAGGTGTCATACATGTTACTTTCATTACACATAAACATGGAAATTTTTTTCGATGATGTTTTAGAAATACATGTACCGAGTTTGACTACAGACCTTTAACACTTTACCACACAGTCCTGACTTTTAATGACCATGATCAAGAAGGCTTTTGAAAACACTGTGGGAAAAGGAAAAAATGCTGGTAACCAGCATTTTCTCCTTTTCCCACAATGTTTTCTACCCTTCCCGAAACAAATTTCAATTTTTGAGCCACATTAAATTTGTCATCTGCAGATGCTTTCAATTTTGACCGTCCAGAAATTTTGTCGTTTGGTAAAGGGTTAACCTACTACATTATTCTTACAGGTATCTCAAATGTGTGCTGGACAAGAAAATTCATTATGGCTATATAAACACTTAAACTACTATGTCAATTGGATGACTGTTTCTAGTAGATAGTAAATACCCAAATACTATACATGATTTCAAAGTTCTTTAAGGTAGAAAAATCTCACCGTATTGAGAGTGTAGATCAAAAATCAGACTGCACAATTTGTGCAGTTTAAACCTGTATTCACTAGCCACTCTAAATTCCAGTTTTTGTCTAACCCTAAAGATTTTTGTAATTTTATAAGTATTACAACTCCTGATTGGCTTTACCAAACAATCCCAAGTTTTCAAGACCCTTGGAAAGAAGGCTTTTGAAAACATTGTAGGAAAAGGAGAGAATGCGGAGAACCACCATTTTTCCTTTTTTTTCCCACAATGTTTTCTACCCTGTCAGAAAGCTTAAGTTCATTTGTGACAATTTCGAATTTATTGTCTGCAGATCTTTTGAATTCCAGAGTCCAAAAGTTGTTGTTTGGGAAAGGGTTAAATAAATGGTGATTGGTTAAACAAGAGCAGATTATGAAAGTGAGACACACAAAAGTCTGAACTACAGAATTAATGTTTTAGCGATTTGTAATACCAAACAATTTTACTGTGAGGAGTTATAATGCAATGTTATACAAACCATTTGTTTGGTATACATTTCTTCCCATGCTGAAGCTAAGATGGCTGCCTGATCAATGATAGTTTTTGGTATAATCTTCTTAAGTATGTAAGACAAGTGTAAGACTGGAATTTGACTTGCCGAATCAATATGGCCTTCCTTAAACATGGCTATACTCTCTGTACCTTATAAATTGTGAACAAAAAGATAATCCAATTATACATTAACTCTTTACCACAAAACAAAATTTTGGCATGGTCCAAATTGAAAGCATTTGCAGACATGTCAAATATTACTCAAAACATAAAATTTGATTTTTGAGGGTAGAAAACAATGTGGGAAAAGAAGAAAATGTTGGTTACCAGCATTTTCTTCTTTTCACACAATGCTTTCAAAAGGCCCCATCCCCAGGGTCGTTAAAAGTCGGGATTGTGGGGTAAAGACTTAACTGCTGAAAAATGTTCGCAGCAGAAAACTTTTCAAACATTCTTTTAAGCTATCCATAATCAGATGCATTATAAAACATTATTGTAAACTACCTACAATCAGCAGATGACTTATAAAATATTATTGTAAACTATCTATAATCAGTAGATGCCTTCCAAAACATTATTGTAAACTATCTGTGATCAGCAGATGTCTTATACAATATTATTGTAAACTATCTATAATCAGCAGATGACTAATAAAACATTATTGTAAACTATCTATAATCAGTAAATGCCTTATAAAACATCATTGTAAACTATCTATAATCAGCAGATGCCTTATAAAACATTATTGTAAACTATCTATAATCAGCAGATGCCTTATAAAACATTATTGTAAACTATCCATAATCAGCAGACACTTTAAAAATATTCTTGTAGACTATTCATAGTCAACATGAATAAAAGTTTATTATGCCAGTGCACAGGAAGACAATGCTCGTTATGAAGGTCATTAAAAATGGGATTGTGTGGTAAAGAGTTAATGGACTGTATAGATGTAGATCAGACAGTACAGAATGTTGGCCAATATTTTACAAGTAATTCTAGCCAAAAGTCTTGAAATGGCAAGGTTAAGGTCTTCTCACCAGACATTGAAATTATAGACATGTTCAAACTGAGATCATTTGTGGGCGTTAAGTTCAGTCTGGCTAAAATGGTTGTACATGTATTTGTCTTTGAAAGGATAGACAACATTGTAGGAAGAGGTGAAGATGCAGATCACCAACATTTCTGCCTTTTCCAACAATTTTTTTGATAGCCTCTTTCCCCAGGGTTATTAAAATACAGGGTTGTGTGGTAAGGGCTTAATAACAGCAGGTTAACTCTTTACAGCATGACAAAATTTTGAACTGGACCATATTGAAAGCATTTGCAGACAACAAAATATATGAAGCTCAAATGATGATTTTTGCCTTTGATAAAGTAGAAAACATTGTGGGAAAAGGAGAAAATGCTGGTTACCAGCATTTTCTCCTTTTCCTACAATGTTTTCAAAAGTCTTCTCTTCCAGGATCATTAAAACTTGGAATTGTGTGGTAAAGAGTTAATGTAATCTATCTATGATTAAATTATAATCATGTACCTCCAGGTGGACTTTAAGATTTCAGATGAGATGCAAGTATTTAATGACCAGGATTATTTGCCCTTGACTACTGAATCCTTGCATCTAGACTGATATCTTAAAGACCATCTAAGGTTCATGATCATAATTTCATGATGGAGAGGTTACCATAAAGGCACATTAGCTGCCAAAAATAAACAATCAGTCAAAATGGAAGCAAATTTAATTCAAACCATTTAACCCTTTACCACACAATCCCGAGTTTTAACGACCCTGGAAAAGAGGCCTTTTGAAAACATCGTGGGAAAAGGAGAAAATGCTGGTTACCAGCATTTTCTCCTTGTCCCACAATGTTTTCTGCTATATCAAAGAGTAATTCAATCATTTGAGCCACATTGAACTTGTTGTCTGCAAATGCTCTCAAGTGGACAAGTCTACAATTTTGTTGTGTGGTAAAGGGTTAAAAGTACATGTATGGATATCACGAGTCTGATAATGTGTTACATGCAATCTGTCAAAGTTCCAGTAAACTGATTCCCTTTGTAGGTATACATATTACAACTGGCACAGGCTATTGTATCATTGCTTTTCATTGGGCTACATGTATATCACAGATAGCCAATCAGAGCAGCATACACATTTTCATTTTGGCTGTAGAGGTAAAATTGTGATTTTTTGCACAATTTGAAATTAGTAATCAAAACTAAAAAGAATATTTGCACACATAAGAGGTGATACCAAAAATACAATTCACTTATCCGTGAGGTCAAAAATATCTGAAAATCTGCTGCTCTGGATTTGAGAGTGACCTCCCCTGAATTGCTATTAGTCTCGCGTCATGGCTGTTCTAAAAGTAGATGGGCAGAATTCCGCCTGTTTTTAGTAGTCTATACCGATCCCTATACACTTGCTGTATCAGGGGAGGTAACCAATCTTAAGTTCCAGTTGATGGCAGAATATGACTAGGTTAAGTCTTCAGTGAAGGGTGAATTTTTAGCACCGGCAATATTAACTCCTTACCATGTGACAAATTTATAGACCTTGCCCAAATTGGAAGCATTTGCAGACGACAAAATAAATGCCGATAAAATGATGTATTTTGCTTCTGAAAATTGAAAAAAACATTGAGGGAAAAGGAGAAAATGCTGGTTACCAGCATTTTCTCCTTTACCCACAATGTTTTTCAAAGGCTGCTTTCTCAGGGTGGTTAAAACTTGGGACTGTGTGGTGAAGGGTTAATTAAAGCATCAACAGATCAGAGTTTAAATGTGGTCCATATGATTGTTTTTTTCTCTTAGAAAAGGAAAAAAAAATCACTTTGGGAAAATGAGAAAATGCTGGTAAACATCATTTTCTTCTTTTGTGTGTCAATACCATACTCCTGACTTTTATAAAAACATGGGTGACTTAGTATAAAGTTTATTTTTTTAGGTGGTAATTTATAATGTAAGTAATAATAAATTTCTGTACCTTCAAGCTGCGGGTTTATCAAGTCTTCACAGACCTCTCCTTCTCTATTCTGATATTTGGCTATTTCATCTGGTGAGCCTCTGACAGAGTCATGCAGATCTTGAAATAAAATAATGAGCCATTCTCTGTGAAAAGTGGGCTTAATGCATCTACAAAAAGTATTGACCCGGGTCAGCCTGCGCAGGCTGACCTGGGCCGAAACTGTGCCATAGGTCAACTTTCTGTATTTCCAAGGACCAGTTTACCTCATGATTAACTCAATTATTCAAAAAAGTGGCTTTTTTTTTTATCCATAATTATGTGATGGCTTGATTGGTATAATGCATGTCAGAGATGCATTAACCCCCCTCTTTTGCCAGAGCATAGCTCAATTCATTTTGTGGCTTATGACCAGCAAATCAAAACAAAGAGCAAATTGAGACAAACTAGACCTATACAGCACAGGCTCCTAGTTTTGGGACACCTAATGCACACAAACATACCATGGTATCTGTCATATCAATAAAAGTGCTTCAGCTACAGCTGATATGCCCACTCAAGTAGCCAAAAATTTTGCCTACTGCATATCCCATTTGCATAAGTGAAAGGGAGGTAACTATGATAGCAATAACACTTTACTTAGTGAGCAGTGGTGAGGTCAAGCTTTGGAACAACTCATATCATAGTGCATGTACTGTTTAACCCCTTACCAGATGACAAAATTGTAGCCTTGTCCAAATTGAAAGAATTTGCAGACGACAATTTCAATGTGGCTCAAATGGTGAATTTTTTCTTTGACAAGGTAGAAAACATTGTGGGAAAAGGAGAAAATGCTGGTTACCAGCATTGTCTCCTTTTCCCACAATGTTTTCAAAAGGCTTCTTTCCCAGGGTCGTTAAAAGGCGTCATTGTATGTTAAAGTGTTAACCCTTTACCACACAATCTAAAGTTATAATGATCCTGAAAGAGAAGGCTCTTGAATAAAAAAACTGTGGGAAAAGGAGAAAATTCTGGTCACCTTTTCTCCTTTTCCCACAATGTTTCATACCCTATCGAACATAGAAATTGTCATTTGAGCTACATTTAATATTGCTGTCTGCAAATGCTTTCAATTTGATCCTATTCAAAACTTTGTTATTTGGTTAAGGCTTAAGGTTTCCAGGAGCAATCATAGAAAGTGATTGATATAAGAACTTGTTTCACAAACAGTGTAAGATAAATAAGTTTAACTCTTTACAAGATTACAAAGATTTAGACTTGTCCAAATTCAAAGAACTTGCAGGCTAATTTGCAAAATGAATGTGACTAAAACATCTTTGGAAGGCTAGAAAATATTGTGAGAAATGCAGAAAATGCTGATTACCCGCATTTTCTCCCTTTTAATTAGTTGTTTAAAAATGATTTGAATTTGGATGAGTTTTAAATTTTGTTATCTGGTATGTGAATGCACTAACTCTTTACCAAATGACAAAACTTTAGACTGGTCCAAACTGAAAGCATTTGTAGATGACAATTTAAATTTTGTTGAAATTATGGAATTAGTCTTTGATATGGGTAGAAAACATTGTGGGAAAAGGAGAAAATGCAGCATTTTCTCCTTTTCCCACAATGTTTTCGAAAGACGTCTTCCTCAGGGTCATTAAAACTAGGGATTGTGTTGTAAAAGGTTAAACAAGGAACTTACCTGCAGGATGAAGACTAACGTAGTGGAATTCTCCAACATGTCCAATCATTACAGTCAGCTTGTCTCCTTGACTACCACCATTGGTTGGTTTCAGAACCGTCCATTGACCTTCACCTTTATTGACCTTCATGACCTTGACAATTTGACCTATGACCTGAACAATAGCTCTCAGAACAATGTGGTCACCCCACTGACCTTCTCCCAGCTAGAATATACAGTAATTGAAAAATTGCTGTTACTCTGTTTTATCTCTTGTGAAAGATGCAGTCAATAACTCTTAGAGTACAAAAGTAGGTTCTAGTTGCTGCTGTTTATGGCAGACACTAAGATAATACAGCATGATGGAAGAAGTCTCATCTTAGATCTGCATTGTCCCATATGTTGAGACCAAACTTTCCAGACAACAAAACTTGAGTCTAGACTCATCCATATTGCAGATAAAAATTAAATGTGGCTCAAATGATACAATTTGCATTTGAAAGGGTAGAAAACATTGTGAGAATAGGAGAAAATGCTGGTGTGATTGCAGCATTCTCTCTTTTTACCCACAATATTTTTAAGAAAAAGCTTCTCTCTTAGAGTCATCATATCTCTGGATGGCTTGGTAAGAGGTTAACTATTTAATTCACAACAAAAAATGTAGACTTGTCCAAATTGGAAGCAGGCGACAATTTAAATTTGGCTCAAATGAAAGACTTTGTCTTTGATAGGGTAGGTAACACTGTGGAAAAAGGAGAAAATGCTGGTAACTAGCATTTTCTCTTTTTCCCACAATGTTTACAAAAGGCCTTCTTCCTCATGGTCATTAAAACCTGGGATTGTGTGGTAAAGGGTTAAGTATGATACTGGCCAAGACATTCTTTCCTATCTGAAATGAATTTCCAGCTGAAGACTTTGATTGATTGTATAGTGTTTAACGCCATTTTCAGCATTATTTCAGTTATATCACGGCAGCCAGTGCACCTATCCATGCTGTCCTGGAGTTTTTTTTAACCAATACTCTGCACAATATTCTTTCCAAGCCACTGGCTGCTTTCCCACATAACGATCGTCAGAACAATGGTCTGCGGTGAAAGAGGAATGAATCTTGTCACTTGCTGGACAAGTCTAAAATTTTGTCGTTTGGTAAAGGGCTTACCTTCTTCCCAGTAATCCTGACTTTTAATGACTCTGGGGATGAATGCTTTTGAAAATAAATATGTGGGAAAAGGAGAAAATGATGATTACCAGGCTACATTTCCTCCTTTTACTAGATCCACAATGTTCTTTTTTCCAAGACAAATCTCATACTTTGAGTTCCAGTGCTTTTGTCATCTGCATAATGTTTTTAATTTATGTACAAGTTTTTTAGACTCATCCAAATCAATAGCATATGCAGAGGACAAACCAAATGTAAAGGTAGCTGAAAGGACGATTTCTTTTTTTGTCTAAAAAAGTACGGGTAAAAACAATGAGAGAAAAGAAGAAAATATCAGTCAATAGCATTTTATCCTTTTCCCTCTATGTTTTCAAGAGCCTTCATAATGGTTGTTAAAAAATGAGATTGTTTTGATAAAGGGTTTAATACTGTTTTCAACATTATTTCAGTTATATTGCAGTGACCAGTGCACCTATCCATGTTTCCTGGAGTTTCTTTACAACTACCAGGCATAGCATTCTTTCCAAGCCACTAGCCACCTCCTCATCTAAACAATGTTCAGTGGTGAAAGAGGCATGGATCCTTTAACCATAGCTTTCATCAATCTTTGGAAAGAAGTCGGCCTAGCTGGGAATTGAATCAGTAACCACTGGGTTTCAAGTCCTGTGTGTTTGCAACTCAGTTACCACACCCAATAGTAAAAAATTATGAAAAAGATACATGGAAAATAATAAACATTGAGTTAGTTCTTTACCACACAATCCTGACTTTGAAGGACCCTAGGGGAAACGGCTATTGAAAATCCTGTGGCAAAAGAAGAAAAAATGGTAGAAAAAGGTAACCAGCATTTTCTCCTTTTCCCACCATGTTTTCTACCCTATGACACAAATTTTCTGTTTTGAGTAACATCTATTTTGTCATCTGCAAGTGCTTTCAATTTGGACAAGGCTAATATTTTGTCGTATGGTAAAGAGTTAAGATGTCAGATGGCTAGTTTTGGAATTTAGAAAAGTATCAGTGTGTAGAACGTATGGCAAGTATGGCAGCTCAACCCTTTACAATGCAATCCTAAGTTTTAATGACCCTGAGATATGAAGCGGCTAAGCCTTTCAAAAAACATTGTGGGAAAAGGTGAAAATGCTGGTAACCAGCATTTTATCCATTTCCCACAGTGTTTTCTACCCTTTCAATGACCAGTTTTACTATTTGATTCATATACAGAATGATGTCTGCAACTGTTTTCAATTTGAACAAGCCTAAAATTTTGTTGTTCGGTAAAGAGTTAATCAAATTGAAATTATAACAGGAAACAATGAGAAAATTACCCACCATCCTCTGCAAATATGTATGCCAGTCTTCTTCCAGGAATTGTTCAAATGGGGTACCATCCTCACTGTTTGGATTCTCAATCAGCCAATTCACAGCAGCTTCCCGCAATGATTTGGAATCATACTTACAATTGCCGTAAAAATGTAACTGATCGACAACAGCAGAGAACATACAGTTACCATCAGGGGCTACATCTCGAACTTCGAACCCCACTGCTTTAGCAGCTTGCAGCATCTCCTTCATTTTCTGTAGATGTACGCTATTACAGTCCGGCCTTCCACAACCTGTCAAAATAGTACCAAAATAAATTCCATGTTTTTCATGTTGAGGAAGATGGCATCTAGAACATTGTGCAAAAAGGAGAAAATGCTGCTTACCAGCATTTTCTCCTTTTCACACGATGTTTTCTACCCTTTAAAAGACAAATGACATTTCAGTCATGTTAAATTTGTTATTTGCATTTTTTAACCCTTTACCAAACAAAACCCTTTGTTTTAAAAACCTTGACAGAAAGGCTCTCTTTCCCAAACGACAAATTTTCAACTGGTCCAAATTGAAAGAGTTTGCAGACAACAATTTCAAATTTGATGAAAATGGCAGGAAGTTATCAAAAAGGGTAGAAAACACTGTGGGAAAAGGAGAAATTGCTCATTATGAGCAATTTCTCCTTTTCCCACAGTGTTTTCAAAAGACTTGTACTGCAGACACATGGAAACCAGGGCTTGTTTGGGAAAGGGTTAAAAAACACTTGAAAAAGAACTATTGCTCATTCCATTGTAACTTGATTTTTTTCCCCTCTACTTATTGTATAATTTGTTCCAAACGCGGAGATCTAAAATTAGCCTATTTTGTAATGTGTTTACAGTAATATAGGAATACTGTCATCTTGAATTAACACTTTACCAGAAAATGAAATTCTAAAACTCCTCCAAAATGAAAGCATTTTGCAGACAACATGTCAAATGCAACTCAAATACAGATAACTGTCATAGAAACAGTAAAATTCAATGTGGAAAAAGCAGAAAATAACTACATGTAGTAATTTCTCCTTTTCACACAACGCTTTTAAAAATGGGTCTTCCTCTGTGTTGTTAAAAGAAGGCTTTGTTTGGATTTTTAAATGGTTAACCCTTTACCACATAATTCCAATTTTTAATGACCTTGAGGGAAAAGCTTTTGAAAACATTGTGAGAAAAGGAGAAAATGCTGGTAACCAGCATTTTCTCCTTTTCCCATAATTTTTTCTACCCTATGAAAGACAAATTTCTAGTTGCGATTGAGTAACATTTGACATCTGCAAATGCTTTCAATTTGGACAATGCTCAATTTTGTCTGGTTAAGAGTTAAGGGTAAGCATACTACATAAATACATGTGGAAGGATTGTGATAAAGGAGATATTCTTTGTGAACAGTAATTGCTCTTTTTTCACAATGTTTTTTTTAACCTCTTTACCACACATCCCAAATTTTAATGACCCAGAAAGAGAAGGCTTTTGAAAACATCGTGGGAAAAGGAGAAAGTGCCAATAACCAGCATTTTTTTCTTCTCCCACGATGTTTCCTCCCTGTCAAATTCAAAAATCACCACTTGAACCACATTTAATTTGTTGTCTGCAAATGCTTTCTATTTGGTCCAGTCTAAAATTTTTTTGTATGGTAAAGGGTTAAAATAGTCTCCTACAAGGCTCAAAAAATTATCTACATTAGGTAATGTGTAAGAAAAGTATTGAAAAAGTTAGCTAAAGCATTCATAAGAATTGGCAGAGCAAAAGAGACAGGTGATAATTCTTACTGCTGCATTGAATTCCCATTTGATATTGTCCCTGCTTCATGCTTCTGAAAGCTTTTGCTCTTTTTTCAGCAATATTACTCAACTGTAACTTCAAGACATTTGACTTGGGAGTTGTCTCTCTTTGCTCCATTGTCCTGTTTTTTGTGAGTTTCTTATTATCTATGTTTGTATTCTTTTTATGTTCAAGGTTCTTGTCTCTTGGCACAGGTTTCTTTGGTTCGCTAGATACTGGTTGTGCATTAGGAATGATTCCTGTGAGACTTTGGGAGAACTGACTAGAGTGAGCTGCAATTGCTTTTGTTGAATTGCTGGATGATTTGTAGTTATCTTTTAGCACTTGACTTGAAGCATTTTTGTTCATCTTAGAAGGAAATAAAACTGTTTGAGAATTGTCTACTGATTTAACTGGAGTTTTAAAATCTGACTGTTTCTCCCTTGCAGTGAGCTTGTGTTTGAATGACTGCCTTTCAATCATTGAATTTTCTTCATCATACAGTTCATCATCTTCATCACAGAAATCATCAGAAAAAAATTCATCATCAAACTCATCATCTGACAAGTAAAACTCATCAGAACTGTAACTTTTCAACACAGGCACACCCGGTTTGGTTACATTTGTTGTCATGCCTTTTTGTGTTTTTTGTTTTGATAAGAAAAGCCTCATGGCATATGGAATAGCATCATCTTCAACAATAGCCTTATCATGTGTCTTTGCATTTTGCTTCTTTGTTTTATTATCAGGAAAGCACTTATCTGATGTTTTTGTTGAGTTTATCTGATTTCTCATATTTTTTTCCTCTTTTACTTTGATTCCACAATTATCGTCCCTATAAAAAGTTGTTTTATAATTATTATGCTCCTCAGTCTTAAGAGATTCATATTCACAAGGAGGTCTTGTCAATTTTTCTAACCTTTTTTTTCTGATAAATTCTATCTTCATGTCTTCTTCTTCACTCTTCCTCAATTTATGATCCTGTTTTTTGTCTTTTGTAGATTCTGATTCATTGAACTCCAGCTGATTTCTGACATGACCTGTATTTGATTTCTGAGTGTCTATTGTAGATTCCCTGATATGTGAGTCTTGCAGGTTACTGACAGGTTGCCCGTTTTCTTTTTTTGATAGATTTTTTGAGAGTTTTCTAATCCCTACAGCCTTTGTATCAACTGATGGTTCCATTTTCTCTGAGAACTTTTCATCTTTCTCTTGTTCCATGTTCCCTGAACTCTCCATATCTTTTGCTGGTTTTCTGTTTACTAAATTTTTCACATTTTTTGTCACTCGTTCCCTGTTCTCTGATTCCTTTAGATCTTTTGCCGATTCCCTGTTCTCTGATTCCCTTAGATCTTTTGCTGATTCCCTGTTCTCTGATTCCCTTAGATCTTTTGCTGATTCCCTGTTCTCTGATTCCCTTAGATCTTTTGCTGATTCACTGTTCTCTGATTCCCTTAGATCTTTAGCTGATTCCCAGTTCTCTGATTCCTTTTGATCCTTTGCTGATTCCCCTTTCTCTGAGTTCTCAAGATCTTTTACTGGTCCCCTGTTTTGAGAGTTATCATGATCTTTTAAGGGTTTTTTATTCTGTATGTGCTGTTCATCCTCTCCAGATTCCTGCTTTCCTGATTGGTGAACACCTTTTGCTGGTTCTGCTTTCTCTGTTTTTTCACCTATTGCAGATTGTTCTATCTTTATTTCAAGGTCAAAAGTATCTTCAACATGCGTATCAGGTTGACTAAATGTCCTATCCAAATTTTTGTTCTTGGTCGGCTTCCTTGATTGAGCATCTGAAAAGACTTTGTTTTTCCCTTGCTCAGCCAACTTGTTTTTATTTTCCTCTTCAAATTTTTCTAGTAACTGTTTCTGTTGATACAAATGCAAAGACTGCTGTAGTGTTTTCTTATCAATATCACCTGTAAGAAACAGAACTGAAGGGAGTTCATCAAAAGGTGGAACATTGTCGAAGTCTTCATCAAGCAACTCTTTTGATTCCGAGTCAACTAAATCTGTCGTGTTAAAAGTAGGATCATTGTAGAGAGATGTACCTCCTGACCCTGAAAATGTTGCTTCTGAAAGACCATGGTCTGTCTGATCATTTGGCCCACTTGTAAAAAGTTCGGAGGTTGTCCAATTATTTTCTTTGTTGTTTTCGTCCTTAACTTTTGGCATGATGTCAACAAACTGGTTGTAGATGTTGTTGGTCGATGTGGCAACTTCGTCATCTGCTATCACTTTACCTAGTGTACATGATAAAACATATGAGCCATGCTCCTGAAAAGGGGGCTTAATGCATCTCCGTAATGTGTTATACCAAACAAGCCATCTCATGATTATGGATTCATAAAAGCCACTTTTTTTAAATAATCGACTTAATCATGAGTAATACTGGTCCTTGGACATACAGAAAATTGACTAATAGCGAAAAGTTTCGGCCCAGCAATATTTGGGTTTTTACTATGGGCTTGAAAGTTTCTGCTGATTTATATAGCAGGTTAAGGCTTACCGGTAACTCTTTACCACACAATCCCGACTTTTAACAACCCTGTGAAAGAAGTCCTTTGAAAACCTTGTGGGAAAAGGAGAAAATGCTGGTAACCAGCATTTTCTCCTTTTCCCACAATGTTTTCTATCCTACCCAAAACAATTTTCAATTTTTCAATTACATTTATTTTGTCGTCTGCAAATGCTTTCAATTTGGTCCAGTCTAAATTTTGTCATTTGGTAAAGAGTTAACATGTCTACTGCTAATAAATGGTAGGCTTTATCTTTGAAAGGGTAGAAAATATCTTGGTAAAGGAAGAAAACACTGCTTACCAAAATTTTCCCCTCAATGTTTTCAAAAGCCTTCTTAACTCTTTACCACACAATCCTGACTTTTGATGACTCTGAAGGAGAAAGATTTTGAAAACATTGTGGGAAAAGGAGAAAATGCTGGTAACCCTCATTTTCTCCTTTTATCGTAATGTTTTCTACCCTAAAAAAGAAAACCTGCACCATTTGAGCCACACTGAAATTGTTGCCTGCAAATGCTTTCAATTTGGACAAGGCTAACATTTTGTCATCTGGTAAAGGGTTAAATGGCAGGCTTTGACTTTGAATGGGTAGAAAATATCCTGGTAAAGGAAGAAAACACCTGTAACAAAAATTTTCCCCACAATGTTTCCAAAAGCCTTCTTAATCAACAAGGTCTTGAAAATTTATACAACATTGTTTAGAAATGGCAAAATATTTTCCTTAAGCCTTTTTCACTTGTAAATGCAAGTTTTCTGGGAGTGAGAGCTTTTTGAAAACATTGTGGAAAAAGGAGAAATTGCTAGTAACCAGCACTTTCTTCATTTCCAGCCATGTTTTCTGTCCTCTTGAAACCCAATCCCAAGATTTTAGCCATTCATAATCTGCTATTTATAATTCTGTCTATGACTGCTTTAAATTTTGACAAGTCTATAATTCTGTTGTTTTATAAAGAGTTAATGATAAGGAAAACATCATGGGAGGCAGAACAATTCCTTTTGCCACAATGTTTCCAGTAAAGTTCTCCTGCAAGAAATAAGTTTTCTGCTGGAGATTTTGTACTGAGCCGAAAAAGCTGGCTTGAAGGGAACAACATGCCTTTTTATAAAAGCTATGAGGATTTCCAATTGACCATACAAGCAATGTAAACTGGTGTAAGAGTCCTTAAATGTTCCGAGCCATCTGATCTTGATCTACACTATCAGCCTATGAAGCCATAGTTCCAACAGCATCTCTCAGGGCCTAGAATACTGCAGACACATAAGGTTTTAATTTGAATAAATTATAAGCTCGTAAGGTTTACTGCTTTTGAAAATATTGGTGAAAACTGTCACATGTACCTGTTACCAAACAACCCTATGTTTTAACAACCCTGAGGAAGAAGGTTGTTGGAAACATGGGAAAAAGAGAAATAGTAAAAACCAGCATTTATTCATTTTCCCACAATATTTACCCTTTCAGAGACAGAAGTAGTCATTCTGGCAACATTTGTTGTTGGCAAATGCTTTCAGTTACGACAACTCAAGCATTTTGACTTTTGGTATTGAGCTAAAAAATGTACTTACTCATTTTAAACAAAAAATATTGGTCTGATCCTTCTCTCTTTAGTTACATCTCATTCTCTGCATTGATATGTTTACCTGTAAGCTAATGAGAAGTAGAATTACATGAAATGGAACTATTACTCACACACTGATTAACCCTTACAGCCCTGGAACAGACTTAACCCTTAAGCTGCTAAATAAATGAAACGAAACTTTTAAGCCGATAGTAAAAACACAATTTTTGCTATTTCCTAAGTAGTTTTTAAGGGAAAACGTTTCCTTATTGGACAGTGTAGACCCACGATCAGACTGCACATTCTGTGCAGTCTGATTTGGATCAACACTGTCTGCAAAAGGTCTCTGAGTTGTGTTTAGCAGGCTAAGGGTTAAGTTGTTTTTGTGGACAGTGTAGATCAAGATCAGACTTCACAGAATGTGCAGTCTGATATTAGATCTACACTAGCACTGCTATATAATATATTCTAATGGAAACAACCTTGAAATAGCAATATTTCAGAATGTTTTTCTTAACTAAACAAGACCATATCATTAATTCAGTGCTTTAACATTTAAGATTTTTGATCCAGTCTGTTTGAAGGTGCACAACCCAGAAGCATAAGGTACATCAAAACTTTCACAATGAAGTGTGGTGGATGGAGGCAAGTACTATTTCAAACATTTAATCCTTTACAAAATAATTTCGTGTTTCAGCCTTTTCCCACATGACACAATGTTTGACTGGTACAAATGGAATGCATTTGCAGACCACAGATCAGATGTGACTCTACTGATAGTATGGTATTTGCCATTGAAAGAGAAGAAGGAAAAGAGGAAATGCTGGTTTCCAGCATTTCCTCCTTTTGCCACAATGTTTTTATAGGTCATTAGAAACTCAAGATTTGTTTGGTAAAGATTAACCACCCTAATGAAAAAGACTCAAAAAGCATTGTGGGCAAAGGAGAATATGCTGGCTACCGTTTTCCTCTTTTCCCATAATGTTTTCCAGCATCTTTGATACATATTCCAACATTTGTACCACATTTAGTTTATTGTCTGCACACACTTTCAATCTGGATCACTCTCAAATTTTCGGATCAGGCAAGAGTTAACTCTTTACCTCACAAGCCTGAGCTTTAATGACACAAATGGAAAGGTCCTTGAAAAACATTGTGAGAAAATAAGAGAATGCTGGTAACCAAACTCTAGTCTTGGTAAAGGGTTAATCCAAGGGGTCTTATTTTTCTATTTTTATCTCACCATCATTTTCAGCTCTCTGGAAAAATTGGAATGGAGCTCTACCTGTCATAAAAAAAGAAATGAGTCATGCTCTGTGAAAAGGGGGCTTAATGCCCCTGCAAAAAGGATTGACCCAGGTCAGCCTGCACAGTCTGGGCTGAAACTTTCTGCCTTTTGTCAATTTTCTGTGTGTCAAAGGCCCAGTCTACCTCATGATTCAGTCAGTTGTTAGACGAAATGTACTTTATGGATCCATGATCATGTGACGACTTGTTTGGTAGCATGTATCACAGAATCCCCTTTAGCCAGAGCATGGCCCAAATATAAAAGGTTAAGATCATTGTAGATCCAAACCTTTCCATTTATTCTGACCACACAACAACCTACAAATCACAGAAAATAAGTTGATTTATTTCGCTTCACCCTTTACCAATCAATCCCGACTTCTATTGACCCCGAGAAAGAAGGCTATTGAACAGACAGTGGAAAAAGGAGATATATGTTGGTTTCCAACATTTAAAAATTCATACTTTACCCATAATGTCATCTAGACTACCTCTTGAAAGACGAACCCAGATTTAACTAACAATGAGTTTATCTGATTTCTCATATTTTCTTCCTCTTTTACTTTGATTCCACAATTATCGTCCCTATAAAAAGTTGTTTTATAATTATTATGCTCCTCAGTTTTAAGAGATTCATATTCACAAGGAGGTCTTGTCAATTTTTCTAACCTTTTTTTTCTGATAAATTCTATCTTCATGTCTTCTTCTTCACTCTTCCTCAATTTGCATATGTTTTCATTTTGGAAAAACCAAGATTATGTCACCAGGTACAGAGTCTATACTATATTCATTGTCCTTTAACCCTTTAGGCTTTACCACACAATCCCAACGTTTAACAACCTCGAGAAAGAAAGCTTTTGAAAACATTGTAGGAAAAGGAGAAAATGCTGGTAACCAGCATTTTCTCCTTTTCCCACAATGTTTTCTACTCTCCTCAAAACAAGGTCCAATTTTTAGGTTACATTTATTTTGTCGTCTACAAATGCTTTCAATTTGGACCCGTCTAAAATTTTGTCGTTTGGTAAAGAGTTATGTAGTGCCACTTAAGGCACTTTTTTCCCTGCGTTTACAATGGAAGGGTTTGTGTATATATATATATATATATACATGTATGTACCCGTCACCACTTTAAGTAAAATTTTGATAGTACTAGATCTATTACTGTTTAAAAAAGTGTTACTCATGCACAATATGGAGTCCTATTTTCACCTAATGTAAGCCTCATTCCGATCGAGTCGCGCCTTCCAATCGAAATGGAAGACAACCTTTTCAAGGGTTTTCCCCTTTCCCACATCGGGTCTTCCAAATAGATAAAACATTTACACAGCGAAGGAAATCAATATAACTTGGAATACAACTCACTTAAGATACATAAACTGCTTGAAATTTGTTATGAAAATTGGACCTACCGCCTTCTAATATCAGTTTTCCTGGTTCGCTTAAAACTGTCGAAAACGAAAGTAGGGAATCCCACAAAATGTAGAATGGTACCGAGCTCTGTACTTAGTTAACATTAACATTTCACGTATTAAAGTAATCAAACTTTCTCAATAGCATTATCTTCGGCTAGGTAGCATTTTTCAAATACAAACATTCTGGGTACAGAACGGACCACTTTTCAAGGTGGCAATCAATGCAGCGAATTTCAAAATAAAATGAACAACTTTAGTCGCTAAAATGTACGATTCGTCCAGCCATGGTTAGCTAGCATTTAACATATGCATCAGCCATTTACAAATACAGGCATGGGAAAAGGCCCCGGTATAAGCTCAGCAAGGTGGTGACGTTATTTTTGTTGTCAGTCTGTTTCACAAATCCAGGTTTTCCCCATAGTTATAAGTCTACACAGATTTGCAGTAAACACTGGTATTAATAAAATCATTTTCCCCGTTTGAAATCATTATTTTTTCAAGAAATCAGTAGCGAAAAACTGGCTTGATTTTTACACAGACGTATTATTTAAAGCCATTTTGCACTTGCTAATTTGAATATCGATTTACGCACCGCATATTAATATTTAGGCCTGTAATATTTATCCTGTACAGGATACTGATGCCTCATGGCAGACATGTCCAGTGTCCGAGGAATATTAACATGCTTAGACAACAGATCTAGTAGAAATATTGACGGGGGAAATCATTGTTGGAAAAAAGATACTTTAAAAAAACTTTTTTTTTTTTTTCCATTTTTCGAAAATGTATTTTCCTTTACCAAATACAAAAAACGTACACTTTCCCCAACGGAAAGCATTTGCAGACGACAATTTAAACGTAACTCAAATGATGGAATTTGTCTTGGATAGGCAAAACATATTGTTAGAAAAGGAGAAAAATGCTGCTTAACAGCATTTTATAATTTTCCCACAATATTTTCAAAAGGCTTCTTTCTCATTGTAGTTAAAACTCGAGATTGTGTGGTAAAGGGTTAACCCTTTAACAATCCCGTGTTTTGATGACCATAAGGAGAAGGCTTTTGAAACCATCGTGAGAACAGGTGAGAAAATTGTGGTAACCACCGTTTTCTTTTTTCCACACAATATTTACTACCCTATCGAAGACAAAAATTGGTGTCGTCACTTTGAGCCAAATGTAAATTTTCGTCTGCAAATGCTTTAAATTTGGACAAGTCTACAAATTTGGCATCCGGTAAGGATCTTTTTAAAAATTAATTTACTTGCTTAAGAACATCTAAAAGGTCGTTTCTAGGTGGAAGTAAAAGATACATCTACACTCGTTTTCAGCCAGTTTTTAACCCATTTCATCTTTATTTATGAAACTATAGTTATTTTTGCATGTTCATGCCAAATGTTGCCTCTGACAGTTGCGAAGTTGCACTGATTACGACGGATGGAAAATGCATTTCATTTTCTGGAGGCCCGCATAGAAATCGCTGTTGTCGTTTCAGGTTATAAATGAAGACAAATCCCTTGAGTTTCTCTATGACTTACACCATACATATTTATGACTTATCTATGTTTTACACATCTTACTAAATTTTGAGCCTTTCTACATACTATCAAGTTTTAACAGTGTTTTTTCTTTCCACTCTGGCCGTAAGGATCTAACATTAAGTTTAAAAAAAAAAGGGGGGGGGGGAGGTGGGGGCGGGGGAAAGACGAGGTACGTCCGTTGAATGCCTCCGTTATCAGAGTGTAGAATGATAAAACAATTTAACCGATACGGATATAGATAATTTTGAAGCAGGTGTGTTGGTCTGCGCCCTTCTTGACAAAGAAATAAATTCATTCCAGTTTATGCAGTCGTCAAGGAGTAATTCATTCTCCTTTACAAAAAGACCGTCACCAACAAAATTATGAAATAAACAGGGATCGTTTTCACCAGGAACCGTATATAACCGTACTTACGATCCCTGTTTTCACCAAACATTCCATTTTCAAGCTTTTATGAAGGCAAGCGAATTGAATTAAATGGTTTATGTTTTACACTAAACTACTAAATCGACTTTTTCTATGCTTATAATCACGACGTTTAACGTTCCCGAGGAAGAAGTCTTTTGAAAACACCGTGGGAAGGGAGATAATGCTGGTTTTTACCAGCAATTTCTCCTTTTTCCACGATGTTTTTTTGGGGTTTTTTACCGCATGACGTAAAAACATTTTTTGGTTCAATTGAACTTGTCGACTGCCAAATTTAAGAATTTTGTCGTCTGATAAATAGGCCTAGTTAATTGAATGAGAACTGCAAGCCTTTGGTAAAACTCCGAACACAGATCTTGATCTACACTGTTGGCAAACAGCGCATTGAGTCTCACATAGAAGCCTTAAGGTAAATGCAGGTCAATACAATACGAGAGACTACAAAGCACAACCTTTCTGATCTTTGATAAAAACTGTGGGATGTTCTGCATACAGAAAACCTTTAAAATTGGAATAACTCTGCTTTTGCTGCTTCCGCTTCTCTCCCCCCCCCCCCCTTTTCTCTCTCTCTCTCTCTCTCTCTCTCTCACGCTCTCTGAATATATCCATTCCTTTCATTTTTGTGCTATAAATGCTTTCAATATTTACCAGACACTATTTAAGACAAGTCAAAGTCGAAAGCATTTTCAGACGACAAAATTAATGAGGATAAAGGACGGTATTTGTCATTGAAAGGGTAGAGAATAATTATTTTTGGAATAGGAAAAATGCTGATTACCATGCTGTTTCAAAACCTTACCTTATCAAGGTCTTAATCCTTAGGCTGCTAAGCGCGACTCACTGACTTTTTTGAGGACAGTGTAGATCAAGATCAGACTGCAGAGAACCTGCAGTCAGATCTTGGATCTACATTCACACGTCCGATGAGAAGTTATATTTTTCTCTGAAGATTTAGTTTAAAATAACATTATTGGGGTGTTTACTATCGGCAAGAAAGTTTAGGTGAACTTATTTAGCAGGAGAAGGGTTAAAACGCGGAATGCTTTGTTTAAATAGTTTTAAAAAAAAACTCATCGGAGAGTTTCGTCCGCTCTTTTGGCCAAAAGTACCACGTGACAGTTATTGTGCCTCGCACACGGATAAGATACGGTTATCCCGTTGTCGGTTGGTACTGGTTAACCTCATCTCAAATAAAACGAAGGACTTTATTACACAATATTCAAACAGTTGGTAAAGCTTGACCTGTTGACCCGAGAAGGCGTTTCTCTAATTCTAGAAAATTAATTTTTTGCGTTTTCAACATTTTTTCGAAGTAAGTGTTCTGAGTTTATGTATTTTTTTTCACATCCTCTCCTGTAGTTTCTGTTTGAAAAAATATTTCTATTTGATTTAAATGAATTGCATATTTAGCTAGTTTATTGATTCCACGCGATTTCTAAACGTATTTTTCGTGACAACGTACAACGGGTACGACATAGAAGCACTAGCCTTAAGTCGTCACCTTTTTTTCATATCGGCTTTTTAACTGTTTTACCTGTAATAGTGTCTAAGGTTTAAAAAACGAAGAAAAAGAGAAATAAAATAGATATTTCTTCAGAGTTTCAGAATCAGAGCAAAATATGTCAGAAATCTCAACTGTTCTAGTTGTTTTGGCACTGACACTGAACTACTTGGTAGACGGACATAGTGCTGGAAATCGCCCGGTTGGCGATGTGATCAGACGAGCAGATTCATCATATGGATACCCAGCAAACGGGAACAGCATCGGACTTCCGTTTTCTTCTGCAGCTGGATCGGGATCTAACAATGGTGGAGGAGGCGCTGGTAGTGCAGGTGGCCCTTTCTCAGAAACAGTTGGTATTGGAGACGGGAACAAGGACAATGGGATGGCCGGTGGTCCCTTTGCCTCTGGGGTAGGAACTGGAAATAGTGATACTGGGTCTGCAGGCAGTTCAGGCCCATTTTCCGTATCATTGGGATCTGAAAATGGAGGCACAGGAATCGGCACAGGCGGACAAAATCCTTTCGCGGCAGCTTTAGATAGCAGTTCTGGACTAAACCCATTTACATCGAATATGGACGGTAACCTAAGGGCCATGCTCTGGCAAAAGGGGGCTTAATGCATCACCGTGATGCATTATACCAAGCAGGTCGTCACATGATGGATCCATAAAGTCTATCTGGTCTAACAACCAGCTGATTCATGGGGTAGACTGGTCCTTGGACATACAGGAAATTGACTGATGGCGAAAAGTTTCGGCTCAGGTCAGCCTGCGCGGAATGCGCAGGCTGACCTGGGTCGATACTGTTCGCAGATTCATTAAACCCCCTTTTTACAGAGCATGGTTCATTCTTATCTATGAAAAATACTGTTCTCTATTCATACATTTTCAAGTAGAAAAGCATCTTCGGCCTAAGATTTCGCTTTAGTTGTCATTTCACCGTTTAACAAAATTTCGGAAATCTGATTTTAGTTCCTCTCGTAGAATACCAGCAGAACAGAGATAGACAAAAGAACAGGGGGAAGTAAATCTGAAAAAAAAAAAAAAATGTATATGAGACACATGTCTAAGTACTTGCTGCCTCCTACTACAAACAGACGACAGTGATTTCTGCAAAACTCCTTTATTACCATATCTTGACACCATTGCTCAGCATGTTACTGAAGTTTGATACTGACCTGTAAATAGATTCACTGTGATGAAATTAATCCAGGTAAAAAAAAAACAATTCATGGTTCAACATGACACAATTCAAAGATGGCCCATGCTGAGGGAAAATCTATACAAAGGTTCAGATAAAAGTTAAAGCGGTCATCAAAGTTTCAGTTGCACTGATACTTTTTATGTCATTCAGTGCAGTCGCAAACCTTTACCAGGTTACAAAATTTCAAACTTGTCCACTTTGTAAACATTCAAAAACAATAGGTTACATGTAGCTCAGATGATTCAAAATGTCTTTGCATGGGTGGAAAACATTTTGGGAAAAGGAGGAAATGCTCGTTTCCAGGATTTTCTCCTTTTACCGTAGTGTTTTCAAAAACCTATATCCTAAGGGTCATCAAAGCACAGAATTGACTGGTTAATGGTTAATAATCGCCACAAACCACATCCATTCAGATATATTTTAAACCGTTATTTAGAACTGAGAGAAAAAGACTTTGACAGTGAAAATGAGTCGTGCTCTGTAAAAAACGGGTTTAATGCATCTGCAAAAAGGATCGATCCTCGCAGACTGACATGGGTCGAAACTTTTTGCTATTTGTAACTTTTCTGCGTGTCTTAAGACCATTCTAACCTCCAGATTCAGTAATTTGTTAGATAAAATGGATTTTGTGCATCCATAACTATGTTATGACTTGCATCGTATTATGCATTACAGAGATGCATTAAACCATCTTTTGCCAGAGCATGTCTCAAATATTAGTAGAGCTTTATGTGGGCAAATCCATTTAGTACATTGTCATGTCATCGAAATTTTTTTTTAAAATTATGTCCACAGGTGATTTCACGACTCTGATGACATCAGATGGTCCTGGGGGTATGGCAGGAAGTAATTTCAATCTGAACAATTCAAATATGTTGATGGGTCATAATTTTGCCAAGGACATCTCAGGATCTGGTAACGGAGCCGCGGATGGTCAGTCAAGGTTTGATACCTCAGAATACCAACAGATGTTAAACCTTATGTTCAGCAATGAAAACACAGACAGTAACCTGCAGACATTGGGAAATCCATTTGATGGGAGTGGTTATAATTTGCCTCAAGGAGAGTCTAGTGGTGATAATACTGATCACTATAATGCCGCTGTAGAAACAAGTATTGGTGGGTACGCTTCAACAGACATCTCTAGTAGTAGTTATGGAAGTTACAGTGGTGACGCAAAGGGTCAAAACCCTTTCCATATTGCAAACTATAATGGTGGGACAGTAAATGGAGCTGGAGCTAGTTACAACTCCGGTAGGGGAAGCAATGGCATGGGAAACGATAATTCGTTACCTGCCATCACCCATTCACAATCTTCTTCGACTTCTGGCCTCATTTTAAAAAGCCCATTTAACATAAATAGTAACGATGTCGAAATGTCAAATGCCCAAATTTCTTCTCAAAGTTACCCAGGGGACCATAATCCATTCGATACTAGTAAATTTAACCTGGGAGATTCCCCGTTTAAACTATCGAATGATCACTCGGGATCTGGCAGTGGAATGAACCGAAGTCCATTTAAGACGGGTGGATACCAGATTTTGGATGCTACCTCCAGTTTATTCGCTACAGATAACTCCGGGCTATCCCACTCAAACTATAACGGGTTGAAAGCATACGGAAATGTGGACTTCGGAAAGATCTCCGACCTATCAGGAAGTGACTACAATTCCGTTCATGCTTCGGCACCGTTCGACATTGCTGGCAACCAGCCTTATAAAACAAACTCATATACATCAAATATGGGAACGGGTACCAGTTCCGGTATTTCATATTCATCATTCCACACTGACTCCTCAGATAATCGATTTGAAACCCCATTTGAATCAGAGAACTACAACGATCTATTAGACAGCCCGTTTCAGTCTGGTTTCACAGCTGGAGATGGTCGGCAAAGCTACCAGGGCCAGTTTCCGAATTCTGCACCAAGCGGAATGTCACAGCCTCTTGCTTACCAAGGCAATGGAGTATCTTCACTGGGGTCTGGACCAGGAGGCGATCCTTTCAACCAAGCAGGACATTCTATGGGAAACCAAAGGATGAGATAAATAATCGTAGGTATGATTATCACGATTTTACACGTTCTAATATTACACTTTAATTTTGATTTCAGAAGTAATGACGCCCTCAACTGACCCTTTATCAGACGACAAAATTGTAGAATCCGTCGAAATTGAAAGCATTTGCAGACGACATGTCAAATCTTGCTTAAATCATGGAATTTTTCTGTGCAAGGGGAGACAACATTCTGGGAAAAGGAGAGCATACTCGTTACCAGCGTTTTAACCTTTTTTTCACGGTTGTTTCAAAAACTTTCTTTCTCGGGGTCGTTGCAACAAGGGAACGTTTTGTAAAGAATTAGATAGCGCTTTTTTGCTAAACTTGTTCTTCTTATCTCTTTACCAAAAGACAAAAATTTGGAGTCGTCTGAATTGAAAGTATTTGCAGACGTTAATTGAAAGGTGACTTAAAATATCCTGTTTGGCTGTGAAAAGGTGGAAAACATTGTGGGAAAAGGAGAAAATGCCGGTTACCAGCATTTTCTCCTTTTCCAACAATGTTTTCAAAAGCTTTCTTTATCAGGGTTGTTAAAACTCGGAATTGTGTGGTAAAGGGCTAAAAAGAATGGCAACAGTACTAGTTCATGTCTTAGTGCTCTTTCTTTCCAATATTGCGAAATATGTAGACAAACTTACAAAGGCAAGGGAAATGGTATAACTATAAACATAGTTTTAGAGGCACTCATTTCAGTTGATTTAAAAACTTTGAATTTACAATTTTCCAATTTGTTTCTCTTTCCTTTTTTTTTTTTCATGCAGTGGGTCCTCATCACAACGGCTACCTTTCACTAGCTTCTTTGTCTAGTTATATGATTTCAGAGTAGTATGATGTGTGTGAGGAGTATTAAACTGATATGTAGCCTTGTAATGTTTTTATGTGTAACCCATATGTTACACAAAAACTGTGTGTAAGCACAAATTGACTTTACATAGCTTTAAACATTTTTAAAAGTATTTAACTTTAGGAATTTTATTTAATGATCGATAGATAGATAGATAGATCCCCCCTTAGGTTAGATAGAGAAATTTGATACCTATGTGATGTATACTCAATTTATTGTTACATGCTTGTGATCAGCAGTTAGGTATCCAAGTATTCTGCATCTTATGAATAAATAAATATGTTGCCTTGGGCAATCATCCAATAGATTAAACTTAAAGTTTTGATTCTGCAACATTTGTGCATGTTCTTGAGTTTATTTACCAAAATGAAATACAAAGTAAATTCTATGCATTTACTTTCGATCTTGCTTTTTTGTAGGTTCGAAGTAGCGAGAGTGTTGCCTAGATTGTACAGTAGAATTAAGGTATTCTTTAAAGGAGAAAAAGGACTGTGTTCTATTTGATTACAAGTTTTTATGTTGTTTAATTGAAATTAATTCAAATCCCTATAATAGTAGGATAGTCCTACCATATGGGTGTTTACAGTTGCTTTATTCGTTTATTTACTTATTTATTATTTTTTTGTTTATTTATTTATTCATTTATTTCTTTATTTATCCATTCATCCATTTCTTCTTTAAATATTATATTAGCTCGAGGGAGGAATATATCCATTTTTGAATTTGCAGGTTTAATATGTATCACAGGTTTAAGTCTGTTCTGTTCTATGTATCGAACACGATGATACTGAACTTCAATTAATCCTTAAGCTGTGAAATAAGTCAAATGAAACTTTCAAGCCGATCGTGAAAAACCAAATGTTGCCATTTCAGTGTTTTGTTTTGGGGGAAGATATGCCCTATTGACAGTGTAGACCCAAGATCTTAATTTACACTGTCCACAAAAGGTTTTCGAGTCGCATTTAGTAGCCTAAGGATTAAGAATAAAAATGTGAGGGAAAAGATACAAATGCTTAACTCTTTGCCAAATGACAAACATTTAGACTTGTCCAAACTGAAAGTACTTGCAGGCGATAAATAAACTTCGGCCAAAATGTTAGAATTTGTCTTAGGAAGGGAAGTTCTCTAAAAACTTGTGGGAATAGGAGAAAATACTGGTTACTAGCATTTTCTCCTTTTTCGGACAATGTTTAGACCTTCTTTGCTGGGGCCGTTAAAACCTGAGATTGTGTGGTATCAAAGGGTTAAAATACTAATATCAAACATTGCCGAGGTTGAGAGAGAGAGGGAGAGAGAGTGTGTGTGTGTGTGTACCCATCCGTTTTTGAGACAACTTGCTTTTTCCCTTTGAATGAAACATTTTTATTTTACTTTTCCCTACCCCGTTAATAACATTAGATTATCAGCTGTCTGGACAGTACAAGGCAATCTTTTTAAATTCAGATTCGACAACACAGTTACATGTACTTTATTTTCTTACGAACTTCGCCCTCCATGACCTAATATAGCATGCCATAAGAGCGCAATGTTTGTCAAAAGAAATCACTTTATTTGACATTCGAAGAAATAAATAGTTTTGGCCTTAAAAGCGAATATTAAAATCTGTGTGGCCTACAATTGCATCCGGATCGATAATCGTGTCCTTCCCTGACGCGTGAACACTGAATCATCGATCGGCGTCAGTAACATAACGAGGATTGGAAAGAGGAAGAAGAAACTCACAGGTAGTCGTAAGTGTCTGTCTTTTTAATCAAATGCTTTTCTTTCTTTTGTAAACAATATTCTTTCAAGTTTGGAGTCTGATTTGACTGAAATTGTATAACATGCAAACAGACCTAAATCTAAATAAGATCTAAATCTCTAGAGAGACCATTGTTAGTAATATTGATCTAGTAATGTGTTATTCATCTAGATTATATTATAGATCTAGATACAGATCGTGTATCTATACAACCAAGGCGACTAGCTAAGCCTACTTTAAAATTTCGGGATTCCTTAGTCCAATCTACAGAAAAAAAAAATAGCTGTTTTTTTTTCCCCATTTTAGCCTAGATCTATTCTGAATCGGAGAAAACGGTGTGGGAGAATTGCTTGTTAGATCTAGATGTTCTTTATTGTTTTTTTCTCCAAGTTCATAAGATTTTCCCAAAGGTTGTAAAATCGCGATAGAAGCTACTGAAAGGGACAGGGAATAAAAATAGATTTGAACAGAAATCCTGCATATGTAAAGTTACGAGTTTTTGTGTAAAGGGAAAGGTTTGTGTATTTCAATTTTACAGTTGACGTGTAATATAAAATACAGATCTAGTTTACATGTACGAGGGCTGATCTAAAAGTTCGTAGAAACCGCTATTTTGTTGGCAAAATGACTTCCTACCGTTTTCGTGATGTATTATGGTCCAGATTATGCCGACTCTGACTACCCAATTTTAGAGCAAAACAACCATTTCTTCATCATGTAATAAAGTTTGAATAGAGGTAGATCTAGTTACTACTAGTATCAAGATCTCGGCGGAGTCCAGTCTTTGCCTTTTCAATCAGACATGCCCAGCTGTTGTATGTGCTCTACAGACCATGTAAACCCTCAGAATTGCAAGAAATGCCGCAGGAAAGTTACTAGTACGGATATGAAGTCATTTTGTAAAGATTAGAAGCCATTTGAATTTCCGGTTTTATTAAAGGTGAGTGAAATACGAGGGCTGTTCAAAAAGTTCGCGGAAAAGTACAGTAATTCTCTCAAATATTGCCTGAATACAGCGAAATTGATACATATTGTAGATAAATTGATACTATAATGAAAGAACAAATTTCAGGTTATTATTTCAACATCTAAATAAAGATATGGTAGTTATGGCAACGTCGTGTTCCAAAACCCGGCCCAAAATAAAAAAAAAAACCCGAAATTATTTGTCGTTTGGAAAACGACGTATTTCTTTTGTGTTTGATCAGATATGTTCACCAAATTTTGTCATGATTTAGCATCCAACTCTTGGTATGACGTTCATGAAGTCACATTTACGTCTTACGTCAGCTCAGCGTTTGGCGGCCATATTGTTTATTCACGAGCGTCAAAATGAGTTCCGAACAGAGAACTGCAGTTAAATTTTGTGTTTTAAATGGAAAATCTAGAAAAGAAACAATGCAAAAGTTAATCAATGCATACGGCTATTCAGCTATGAAGAAAATGGCTTTATACAAAGAAAGTGACTATTTACCCGACCGTCGTGTACACACTGAAGAAAATTCATATTGCGAGGACGACTGTCGTGTACTCAATGAAGGAAAACTTCTTGGGTGCCCGACTGTCGTGTACTCAATGAAGAAAAACTCGTTGGGTGCCCGACGGTCGTGCCCAGACTGATGAAATTTCGTCTTGGGGGCACGATGACGTGCCCGCTATTTCCGATTTCTTCATTCAGTACACGATGCGGTCGTGTACGCACTGAAGAAACGGGATATTACGAACACGTATTAATGGGTTGGACCAAAACGCAGACTGCTATGTGAACCAGCACGGCGTAAACCGTCTCAGTGGAGCAATAGTCATTTATACAGGGTGTCATGCCCGAAGGGTCGTATTATGTTATACACCCGGTCGTCCGTCCGTCCGTTTGCAATATCTTATGTGCGCAACTCCTCCTACAGTTTCCATCGGAATTAGATTTATTTGAAATTTGTCACAAAGGTATCCAGTCGTTTCGGCACCCGGTCATTTCTACACCCAGTCAGTTCGACACTTTTTCATGTAAATGAAGGTCGGACTGCACAAACGTGAGGTCTGATATTGGATCCACTTTTACCGATAGAGAAATACCTTTTCCCCAAAAATACCTTTGAAATATCAAACGTTAGGATTTTACCTTTGGTTTTGAATTTACATATCAATTATTTAGCGGGATAAGGGGTAAACTCGATAAGTACAATTAATGGTAAGCCAAGCTTTTCCACTGAAACTATGAAGGCGGTTGATTGTCTAAGAGTACACAACAAAGGACAAGAATTCTGACTCGATCACAACGTTTGACGACGTGTGCGTGTACTACTTGAAATCATTTGCAGGCAACAAATTCAATGTGACTCAATGTGATGGAGTTTTTCTTTGATCATATGGTTAAAAGCATTGTGTGAAAAGGATAAAATGTGTGTTTTTTCACAATATGTCCTAAAGGCTTGTAACTGAAGGTCATTACAACTTGGGATTGTGTGGTAAAGGGTAAGGGAGATTAATTGTGCAGTAGATGAAAGATCGGACGGTATGGTTCGTGTAGTCAGATATTGATTTCTGTAGTTTATTTCAGTGGAGGGAAAAAATAAAAAATTCTACAAAGTAATTTTTGATCGACCTGTGTCACATATTGGATGCTGCCATCTCATACATGTATCGCACGAAACCGCCTGTTTTCTCCTCCCGACCACACCCCTACTTCCTTTAAAAACTCCAAATTATTCATTAAACTCCAAAAACAAACACACACAAAACAACTATTAACATATTCTTGTCACTGCAAATTTAAGTAGTCTATATAGTTATTTCCCACAGCACATATAGTATATGTAGCTGAATTTCAATTGCATCTGCTTTAAATACTTTTTGGGATACCCCTATCTAGAGAACTCTTTCAATACATGTAGGCCTACTCAAATGAATTACCAATACTTTTTATCTACCATTTGTTGCTAAAAAAAAATTGTGGGTCGAATTGACTTAAATATGGGTCGATACGACCAAAAAGTTTCGAACTGACTGGGTGTGGAAATGACTTGGTGCCGAAACGACTGGATACCATTGTGGCAAATTTCAAATAGATCTAATTCCGATGGAAACTGTAGGAGGAGTTGCGCACACAAGAAATTCCAAACGGACGGACGGACGACCGGGTGTACAGTATAAGGTAATACGAGCCTTCGGACGTATAAAAAGGATGCCAGCTACGCTTGTGCATGCATTTGTTCTGTAACACGCTGTATAAATGACTATTGCCGTGTGCTCCAATGAGACTGTCTACGCCGTGCCGATTCACGTAAAAGTCTGCGTTTTGGCCCAACCCATTTACACGTGTACGTAAGAGTCCAATTCTTCAGTGCGTACACGACCGCATCGTGTACTCAATGAAGAAATCGGAAATAGCGGGCACGTAATCGTGCCCCCAAGACGAAATTTCATCAGTCCGTGCACGACCGTCGGGCACCCAACGAGTTTTCCTTCATTGAGTACACGACAGTCGGCCTCGCAATATGAATTTTCTTCAGTGTGTACACGACTGTCGGGTAAATATCATCGGCCTTATACAAATGGTATGCGCGTTATGAAGACGGTCATGAAAGTGTTACAGATGACCAGAGGAGCGGACGGTCGACGTCGATAACACAGCGTAAAGAGTGCAGTGCAGTCCGCGATTGCGTCTATTGAGTCTGGTGCCGACAGGAAAAGCTTCTATTCATTGGTGAAACTATGCAAAAAGTGTACTTCATTTCGAGGAGATTATTTTGAAAAAGATAGAATTCTATCTATAGTTATCTCATGTAGGTATGTGAAAGACACGATTAATTAGTGATGCAAATAAACCGACGTAAAACTGACGCTGGATGACGTTGGGTCGGTTTTCGAGTGATGACGTTGCTTTAACAACCATATCTTTATAGGTTGTTGAGATATTGGCATGAAATTTATTCTGTCGATACAGAATTAATTTGTCTACAATATGTATTAATTGTAATGTATTTAAGCAATATTTGAGAGAATGACAGCACGTTTCCGCGTATTCATTGAACACCCCTCGTACATACCGGGCACAGGCGTTCGTTTTGTGACGAACTTCGCCATCTATATAATATAATATATAAGACTTATATATTACATTATATAGATGGCGAAATTCGTCACAAAACGAACGCCTGTGGCGTGGAGGATGACCAAAGTCCGGCAGACCAGTCGAAGTCACCGACTGGAAATAGAATTAAGAGGACAACCGTTCAACAGTATTGAGAGGTTGCGAGGTGCTACAAAAGGGATTTTTTGGCATCTTTCAGCAGGGACTGGTATACTAGGATATTTACCTACTGGGTTCATCAACAAGCGAAATGTATGGATACAAGGGCAAGTACTCTGGAAAAGTATAGAAAATTAAGACACTGACATTTTCAAAACTGCCTTTAACGACGTAACGTCATACACAACGTCTTGAGCTGCACCGCAGATCATGAACTGCCTGTGTTATAAGATTTTAGTTATAGCAATATTCAGTGAATTACAATGATATTTGTCGTAAATATAGATAAATAATGACTTGCATATACAGCAAAGTGTTAGATGGATAGACTATATCCAGTAAGTTTTATTTTGCACATACTGTCCATGAACTTTTGGATCAGCCCTCGTAGATATAAATTAGTCACGAAAACACATGGGAAATTTTCAGTTTTTGTCTTTTCCTAAGCTGGCATTTTATCCCACTGTAAGTGTGAACTAATCGATTCCCATGTTTTCATTATTCCCATGGGAGAATCCTGTTGAAACAGCATGGGGGAAAAGTAGAAAATGTTCAGCTTGGGGAAAAGAGACAATTCTCATACCCAACTAAGCATTTTCTACTTTTCCAACAACATTTTCTATCCGGCTTCGGAGACAAACCTCGGCATTTCTTATTTCCATGATCTCGTTTTGTATTACGGTTTCCTTTGACTAAGGTTTAATGTCTAAATTTAACGTGGTTACAGGCTCGAACTCCGGTCTTGTCGCACCAGAAAATAACTTAACAAATTGATAGTGGCGCCGCATGTGTCGTGGGAAAAGCATTAACCACATGAGAAAAATGTAGACTTGTCCCAATTGAAAGCATTTGTAGAGGACAATTTAAATGTGACTCAGATGATGAAATATATCTTTGATAGGGTAGAAAACATTGTGGGAAAAGGAGAAAATGCTGGTTACCAGCATTTTCTCCATTTCCCACAATGTTTCCAAAAGGCCTCTTTATCAAGGTTGAAAGGAGGCATTGTGCAGTAAGGGGTTAAAACTGACCCGACAGGTCAGTCTGACTGTTTAAGTTCTGCATTTTAGTCCGCCGATGACTGTGTATACCAACTGATCTATGCATTACTTTTAATTTAATTCTAAAGTCCAAGACCGGCTACGTAATTGGTCGAGACCCTCTATATCGGCCAGTCAGATGGCTTATCTTGCGTTTAACTAAATTTGGAATATTTGTTGAATACAGACGCAGGAAATGCGGCACCCGTAACATGTTTTACAAAAAAATAAAGTGAAATTTATTCTCTTTGAACCTGTGCTGCTTTTTTACTTGACGAAGCGGCGGCTTTGCCGTTTATTTCTCATAAAAGTATGTTTAGTGGCCTGTGCAAAAAGGTACAGAAAGTAGCATCGTGAGCATTACATTGTTATGATATACCTCCTAAAACACAAATACCCTAGGAAAATCCCAGTGAACGGATGCATCACTAGTATAAACTATGTTTCTTGATAGGATCACAGACACTAATACGCAAAGGAAGTGCAAAGGTACGTTCACTCTCCCAAAGAATGATCAAGTCAGCATTACAATCACATTTTATGTGTCCGTTTATCTTTTCTGGAAAGACAATATAAATATCAAATTTTCAAGTGGGTCTATTTTTGACTACTACGATCCGAAATTAATCCGTACTGGCGTTATAGCATGAACATTTTATACGACGCACGCTGCACTGTTCCAATCTTGTTTTGCATATATTTTTTCAATTAAATGGAAGCAAGAACAACCATTTTTAATTTATACTAGGACATGTATATAGCATGAAACTCTCATGCAGGTATCGTAGTTTTAAAGACATTAGCGTTAAATTTCTTAACGAAGTTACGTGTAAAATAGGTATACCTGGTAGATGAAGCCTTTGGCGAAGGTCTGTGTAGAGTGCCAAAGACTTAAATTCTTTCCATGGCCCGTTGTCCCCTCGAAAAGGCATTTTTTTTTTGCAAAAATGATTACGAATACTGTGCTTTTTTTGCATCTTGCTGTACGCCTAAGAATTCATCTCTATTTATCATAGAAATTCAAAGAAAACTGACTGAGCGCTTGCTCTAGAAAGTGCCATTTATGTCGCTAGATCTATATGTTTTATAACGTACTTTGTAATTTACAGGGCCGATCATTAGTTTGCAGCCTTGGTGGAAAGGAGCGGAAAGATGCTACGGATGGCGACTTCGTGTAACCAAGAACAGCAACGCCTGGGGTTGTTTCTAGTCATTCTTGTGATTGCGGAAGTTACTCTCATCTGTGCAATCATCAAGTTTGAGCACAAACATGCGCAAAGCATACAGATGAAGAAATATATATGGCGAAATCACTCCCGTCGGGCGCCAAAAAGAAATATACCAAATGGCTTTCGGAAGAATTCAGTGATTCTTCAGGTAAAGTACTATCATATACTTTTTGTCAAGGATCGTAGGTTAGGACGTATAAAGTTTGTTTTTTTTTAATTATTAGATCTAAGACAAACCGGCTTGTGTCGGACACTAGTTGTCTCAGCTTGTCTGATTTAGCTTCAAGTTTAGAATTGTTGATTGACAGAACTGTTGGTATCTTATAATTAAAGGACTGAAAGTCCTGAAAAGCGGATTTGTAAAAAGTATTAAGCTTTATTTATATGGGAAATTATGAAAATATAAATTTAATGACAGGTCCGTAATAAGTGTGTAGATATGATTAATAAGTGGAGTTAGCAAGGACAAGGAAAAAGGAAGTTGTTCTGTCAAGCGGGCCACACAGTAACTGTTATTTTATTACATATCAAGGTGTAGTAATTTGATCCATCAGTATGACGCAGTTTTCTGCTGGTATTGGATTAAGGACTTCATACACATGTAGGGGTGTGTAAACGGTAGTAACAAAAGCGACGTCGGGGTGTAGTTGCTAAAACTGAAAGTAGAATGAGTAGAGCGCAGGCGTCTGGGGCAATGTTTGTTTCCGGCCAGACCGATCACTGTATGATTTGCTATACAAATCCGCTTAAAAAGAGCCACTGTCGTAATTACTACAACCTTAAAATGGATACATAAGAAAGGAAACGAACCCTACAGAGTTTCAAATTAGTTTTTTTTTTTTTAAATGAACAATAACCCGTCCAAATGCTTTTACGAGAGGTTTACGACATGTAGCGTTATTTGATGACGTCATAACTTTGGGTTTTTTTACGCTGTTTCTATCAGTTACAATCACGTGACTTTGCATCAGATATCATGAGGCACCACCGTTCTTTTTATATAGGCTTTAGGTCGTGGAGAGCTTGATGAATTGTCGACAAAAAACGAGCGTGAACAGTACCACCGTACATTTTAATCTGGGGAACGACGACTCAATTTGTAAATCATCCTACCAAGTGGACTACGGAATACTGAGTCGACTTCATACTTATAGACCACTTGGAAAGCCGAAATCACCAAAAGGAGCTAGGGTATGAACCATACTAATAGTTTTGTGTCTTGCCTCTCTCTCTCTATCTCTGTGTGTCTTTGCACAGTAATAAGGATTGGATTTGTTATGAGAAGACGTTCAAAATGTTTGTTATCTAGGATTATCCAATGGTTAGGCATTGAAGAGCCCAGGGAGCCCTGGGATAGAACTGGTTAAATCAAGAAAAGACATTAAGTGTGCTGTTTTTGTGTTGCAGTGATATCACTGAAAGAAAGAAAATTTCAGTCCTTGATTTGTGCGGAAAAAATTAGATCTAGGAGAAAAAAAAATGTTACCTAATACTTAACTCTTTACCAAACGACAAAATTTTAGTCTCGTCCAAATTGAAAGCATTAGCAGATGACAAAATTAATGCTACTCAAAAAATTGAAATTTGTTTTGGGAAGGGTAGAAAACATTGTGGGAATGGAGAAAATGCTGGTTACCAGCATTTTCTCCTTTTCCAATAATGTTTTCAAAAGGCTTCTTTCTCTGGGTCGTTAAAAGTCAGTATTGTGTGGTAAGTAGTTAAATTGCTGCTTTTACAGAAATACTTTTTACCAGACCATACAACAAAATTGACTCCACCAAATTGAAAGTATTTGCAGATGCACAGATTATTTGTAGCTCATTAGGTGATTGCTGTCTTTGAAAGAGTAGAAAACATTGTGAGCAAAGGTGAAAATGCTGAGAACACGGGTTTGTATGATAAGGGTTAACCCTTTACCGCTCAATCCCGACTTTTAACGACCCTACAGAAAAAGCCTGGTAACCAGCATTTTCTCCTTTTTCCCATAATGTTTTCTACCCTTTCGAAAACAAATTTCAATTTTTGAGTCACATTTATTTTGTCGTCTGCAAATGCTTTGAATTTGGACAAGTCTAAAATTTTCTCGGTTGGTAAAGAGTTAAGCTATGTCGAATGGTTGCTCTTGAATTGTAGAATATGTGTGAGTATAACTATCTTGTATAGTTCATCTCTTCAGATTCTACCAGATGTTGTGAAAGGTGCAGAAAGATATACATGGACGACCTCAAATATGCTCGACTTCTCTGGTTTTGGAAATGAAGCCCGGAAAAGGGCTTACGAGACCAGCAGGGGTGATTTTAAGGAAACCAAGGCCATCCAGACAAAAGATAATGGGCTCCTGAAGGATGATTACGCCATACCACAAAAAACGCGGTATAAAACCGACTTTCAATTGAGCGGTCCAGTACCGGAAATTACCTTCGTGATGAATATATCCCAGAATTCACTGCGGAAAGTTTATGGAAAGAGGTAAATAAATGAGCAAAGCTCTGGCAAAAGGGGGTTTAATTGCATCTCCGTGATGCATTATAGCAAGTAAGTCATGACATAATTATGGATCCTTAAAATGCATTTTTTCTGACAATAGACTGAATGGTCCTTGGACATGCAGAAGAATTACCAAAAGAAAAGTGTTTTGACCAACACTGCGCAGGCTGACCTGAGTCGATATTGTTAGCAGATGCATTAAACCCCCTCAGAGCATGGCTCAAATACCTTTAGCTACAAATATTATCTTAGTGTGTAGACAACCCTTTTATTATTATTCATAAAAAGTAACTTATTATTTATCTTTATCGGCCTTGATAATCAACAACTTGAGCACAGATTCTAAAAATAGCTTGTAAACTGGATCATTTTATGCCGACAATGAATGTCCTATTGTTTACGTTCATTCTGGAACTGCGGTTAACGTTTCATTTGGATTATCAGCATATTCAAAATTACGTATAAATACGGGTTTCAGTGGATTGTATTTCCAGCTGTCGGAAGAGGTCGGGTTGATGTTTTCGGCGCGGAAATAGTGAAGTGTTAAAGATACATCCTTACAGTCAGAGAGAAAAAAACGCTGTAAACCCTTTACTGCACAATGCCGCCTTTTGACGCCCCTGGGAAAGAAGCCTTTTGAAAACATTATGGGAAAAGTAGAAAATGCTGGTAACTAGCATTTTCTCCTTTTCCCACAATGTTTTCTACCCTATTAGAGAAAAATTACACCATTTGAGCCACACTGACGTTGTCGTCTGCAAATGCTTTCAATTTGGACAAGGCTAAAATTTTGTCGACTGGTAAAGGGTTAAGACTTGAAAGTGTGTAAAATTTCTCAGCTGTGTACGCATAGATAAATTACCAATATCTATAGTGTAAGGGATAAAGAAACTCAAGGGATTTGTCCTCATTCAAAACCGGAAACGACAACAGCGATTTCTTTGAAGGCCTCCAAAAAATGAAATGCATTTAGAACTATCCGTCGTAATTTGTGCAACCTTGCAGCCGTTAGGGGCAACATTTGACATGAAGATACAAGAATGATCGTAATTTCATGAAATAAAGATGAAATAGGTTAAAAACTGTCGGAAAGCTGGCTGAAAACGAATGTAGATGTATCTTTAACTCTTTGCAAAACGACAAAATTTTACACTATGAAAAACGACACGCTATCGTCCGATATTTCGGCAGTAATTCACGCTAAAAAATTTTCTAGAGGAAAAAGTGTTTCGAACTCTTGAAAAAGGTAACAACCGTAATATCGAACGATAGAGCGTTGATTTTCATACTGTTTCATTCAGTCACTGAGGAATTCATAGTGTCATTGTTACAAAATTTTAGACTCGACGGCTTGACCACATTGAAAGCACGTACAGACGACAATATAAATGTAGGTTAGATAATGATTTTTGTCTTTGTTAGGGTAGAAAACATTGTGGGAAAATGAGAAAATGCTGGTTACCAGCATTTTCTCCTTTTCCCACAATGTTTTATGCTTATTCAAAGCCATATATCATAATTTCAGCCACATTTGGATCTTCGTCTGCAAATACTTTGCACAGAGAGACGTACAGACTGGTAGATATACATATAATTGATTCACAAGCGCTGAAATTGTAGACATAAACAAGGCAGGCTTTCTTTTCTCTTTGCAGAAATTTGTCCACAGCCATGATATCTGAAGCGAGACACGCCTTCCAGTGGCCGTCACGTGATCGAATCAAACTACCCATACACATAAACAATCGAAAAGTCTCTGGGTGACATCTGAAATGGATTTTTTTATACAACTGTGATTTTCCTAAAACTTGCCATGACTTTTTGTTGTAAAGATTTTTCTTTTAAGATAAGACGTATGTTTTTATTGATTGTCGTATTTATTTCAGCTAAAGCATTTTACAGTTCCTTAATTACATGTACTTTTATTAAAGCGCAGCAGATCTACACTTGGTGTGTTTTGTACCTAATTTTGTCGGTAGACAGGACGACATTTTTAATCATTCTCTACACGATCTCGAGTTTTAACGACCCCGAGGAAAAAGCCTGTAAAAAACATTGAGGAAAAAAGAGAAACTTGTTGCGGTGAACGTGTATTCAAAATGGCGTGAAAATTGGGCCATATTGACCAATAATTCGAACTATTCCTCGAATTTTAATTTTTTTGAACAGCTGTCTGATAGGCTGCGGTATTTCGACTTACTGCATGAAGAATATCGTATTGATATATGGTGTTCAGCGCCGTTTTCAACATTTTTTCAGTTATATCGCGGCAGCCAGTGGACCTTTCCATGCTTTCCTGGAGTTTCTGTTACCTGCATTTTGCACAAAAGTCTTCCCAAGCCACTGACTGCTTTCCCACATAACCATCGTCTAAACAATAATCAGCGGTGAGAGAGGAATGAATCCTATCGCAATGACTATCGTCCGTCCTCGGAAAGGAACTGGCCGAGCAGGGGATTCGAACCAGTGACATCCAGTTGTCAAGTCCAGGGTCTCGGCTCCAAACAGCATGCGCAAGGTTTAACTCCGTTTTAAAAAATAATTCAGTTATACAGCTTCCCCTAGCGCGCCTATCAATGCTTTTTTGGATTCTTTTACAACTTATAGTCTTCGAAAGCCACTTCCTGCTTTCCCACATAACCATCGTCGAACAGGGTTTGCACAGGCTTGAAAAGGCCCTAAATTTCAGAGGTCGCCCTAAAAAGGCCTTAAAATGAACAAAGAACCTTGAAAGTCCCTAAAAATGGGTTTTGTGACGCAAAATTCCTTGTTGTTTGACCTTAAATAATTGCTTTATCCTTTCCCTAAAATTAATTCTTTGGTTTGATTCATTTCTTGAAGTTTTCGAACGAACGGCGCTAAATCGGCCTTCGTAAATGCATGATGACGATAAACTTGTACCCGTTTTACCTCAAATATACATGGATTCGAAGATCGATAACAGGCTGCCAGTTTACCAGTTACTGTCGAAGATGTACGGGTTTTATACTTGATCTGTACAACAGAGCACAAGAGATTGCGATTTATACTAAGTTTTTTCAACAACAAATCAGAGTCTGCCAAATCGTTAATATGGATTTCATTCAAATGGTGTTGAAGCAGTCGACGTGTTTGCGTCATGGAAAAGATTATATTCAGCCCAAAGTGGCTGTCAGCATACTGATGGGTATTGAAAGCTGAAAACAGACACAAAGAGTATTGCAGGTATTGTCAAAAAATCATTGATTTAGGAAAAATGGGAAAAGGTGTGCTGAAATCACTCGAAAAGAGTGAAAAGGGCAAACCCGGCATGCGATCGACTTAGACTCAGCCAGGTGAGGGATCGTACATAACTTACGATCTCTGGTCAGGTATAGAATCTTTCGGGATTCTTCCAGCTCCCAAAGAAGTTTCTTGTTCTGTAACAAGCTCTGATGGAAGCTTACCAGTTTTTGTTTGTAAAAATGACGATCTATAAACCAGAATTACTTTCGAACTTTCATACCATAGTATCGATAAATCATAATTCATACAAGTCTAATAAAACCGTGAGTAAACTTTTAAAAGTGATGTTTCCAAATAGCGAAATAGGAGATGAATTTTAATGTAGTGAATATTACACTGCTTACAGTACTTTACAGTCTGTTATTACTTAATCCACAAAACTTTGAAGCCATAGAGACATTATCATAATCAGTCAATGTGTCCTTTACCTCATACAGATGGTTTTCAGTACCTCTTCATCTACTGCAGAATCTATTGAAAATATTGTGTGAAATGGAGAAATTGCTGTTGTGAAGGAATTCCCCCCTTTTCCCACATTGCTGTCTGCTGGGCTCAAAGTGATGGAGTTAGCACTCCAATCTTTTAAGTACAAGAAATTTGAGATAAATCACCACAGTTTGGCTGAAAGCTTGGAAAAAAATGTTATGATACATTTTCAGCTTGATGCAGGGACCACTACATTTTATCGGCCTTTGGACACTTAAATTTTTGCAATCTGTCGTTGAACCCATTATATTTTGTTAGCCCTAAATATACATGTATATTTAATAGCCCCAAACATTTAACTTCCCTTTGTCTGTATGCACCATGTCGAAACAAGACAACGATAGAAGAAATGACTATTAATACCTGAATGTAGGTTACTTGACCAAACAAGTCAGATTTTCTTATCTTCCCGGTCAAGACAACATTACATGAGAGGTTTGTCAAATTTCCCAACATGTTTTTGTCGTTAATTTTTTTCCTGAATTTACCAAGTAATCTGGTGTTTTTATGATCCTGAGGAAGAAGGCTTTTGAAATGGGGAAAAAGAGAAAATGCTGGTGACCAGCATTTTCTCCTTTTCCCGAAATGTTTTATGTCCTTTGAAAGACAACTCCCATTATTTTACCAACATATTATTTGTCGTCTGCAAATGTTTTCAATTAAGATCTAGGATCTCTTGTCGTCTGTAAACAGGCAAAGTTATATTTGTAGGGGAAGATAAAGCCGGTCTGAGTCAGGCTTCTTTATAATATGGGCCATGCTCTGGCAAAGGGGGGCTTGATGAATATCCATGATACCAAGCAAGTCACCACGTGATCATGGATCTTACAATCCATTTTGTCAAACAACCGACAGAATTATGAGATAAACTGGTCCTTGGACATGCAGAAAATTAATCAACGGCAAAATGTTTCGGTCCAGGTCAGCCTGCGCGGACTGCTCTCTGAAAAGGGAGCTTTTGCACAAAAAAGGGACATCTCCAAATAGTATCGACCCCGTATTCACCAACCATTTATAAATGGACTAATTTTTCATAACCTTATTGACCTGAAAGTCACGCGGTTTCTGATAGGCTAAATCGAATGGTATAGCCAAATATAAATTACGTTTCTTCCTCAATGTAGACATAAACCAGGAGTGCAATTTAATGTGGTTGTTCGATAGAGGCTCTAAAATTTCCTTTGTGTTTGCTGGTCAGTTAAGGGCTGAATTTTGCTGTAAATGATTTAATTGCAATTTTTACAAACATTTAACCCTTTACAAAATGACAAAATCTTAGACTGGTCCAAATTTAAAGCATTTGCAGACGACAAATGAAATTTTGCTAGATTGATGGAATTCGTCCGAACTATATAGATATGGTAAAAACATTGTGGGAAAAAAGAGAAAATGCTAACAGCATTTCCCCCTTTTCCCACAATGCTTTCAAGGGCCGTTTTTTTTTTTTTTTTTTTCTAATGGTCGTTAAAACACGGGACTGCGTGGAAAGGGGTTAAGACGAAAGCGATTTTGTACTTTGGCTTTGAACAAAGTAAAGCAAACGAGGACAGGCTTAGGCTTACTGGTGGCCTCGAAGTCAGTGAAACGAACCATAGAACAATCTAGCAATGATCAATAACTGGCTGGTCATTGACACAAGAAGAGGTAGAAGAAGAGAGAGAAAGAAAGAAAGAAAGAAAGAAAGAAAGAAAAGCAAAAGAAAGGGAGGGAGGAAGGAGAAGAACAAGAAGAAAATAGGTCAAGTTATCAAAGCTTCAATTTGTTGGCAACTATGACGTCGGTACAGAATAATTCTGCACATATATCTATTGAAGAGGTCACACAACCAACCCTATGGGAACTTTCTTCATTCTACTGGCTGTGCTGTTCACAAATGACACAGGTAAAGAATACTAGTTTCTCTTTTTAAACATTTATTTTGCTAAATTAAGCCTTATCCTGCTAAATAAGTTAAATAAAACTTTCAAGCCGATGGTAAAAACCGGAATAATGCTATTTTAAACTTATTTTTCGGAGAAAAATATCTCCGTATTGGAGAGTGTAGAAAGCGCGTTCTGCGCAGTCTGCTCTTGATCTACACTGTCCGCGAAAGGACAGTGAGTCGCGTTCAGCGGCCTAAAGGTTTACAATTTACCAAACTAACCCGGTTTTTAAACATCATGAGAAAAGGAGACACTGCTGTTAACCAGAAAATAATGCTGGTAACTAGCATTTTCTTCTCCCACAACGGTTTTTTTTGGAAAAATCGACGATATTTGCCACAATGACGTGTCGTCTGCAGATGTCTTTACACGGGAGTTTAATTTTGCCATCTGGTACAGAGTTCATATAATCAAAGGGATGAACCATTGTTAACTCTTATCCTGCTAAATAAGTTAAATAAAACTTTTAAGACGATAGTAAAAAACCCGAATAATGTTATTTTCTGGAGAACAATAACCCGTTATCGGACAGTGTAAATCCACGATCAGACTGCACGTTCTGTGTAGTCAGATCTTGATCTACAATGACCGCAAAAGATCAGTGAGTCGCGCTAAGCAGCTTAAGGGTTAAGGATCCAGTTATCGATTGTAGAAAAGCATAAATGTGCCATATACAACAACCTCTTAGAAATTGAATCCAACGCGCTTTACCACCAAGAATTGTTGAGATACATGTAGATACAGGATGGAAAGAGAGAGAGGGAGAGATAGAGAGAGAGAGAGAGAGAGACAGACAGACAGACAGACAGACAGAGAGAGCAGCCACCTGGCACAAATTCATACATAAAGATTGATTGCTTGAATGAATAGTGTTTTACGCCGCTTTCAACATTATTTCGGTCATACCACGGCGACAGCTGTCATATTCATGTATTTTCCTGGGTTCCACCTCAATTAGGCTAGTGCTCTGAGTGTCCTGCTCAAGGACACTCCCATGAAAAAACCAGTGGATCCTGTGAGCCTCGGCCACGGGGCCTCCAGGTTACGAGTCGTGCACATTACCATTGAGCAACGCAGGACCCCTCATGACGATAAAACATAAGTGATAGATCAAAACAAACAAAATCACTTATTTTTTTTTATTTGTCTGTCACGGACAGTACATGGTTTAACTGAGTACTTCAGCTGGTCCCACGCACGTCACTACGACTCGAATATCAAACAGTATGTATTAGACCACTTCAACACGGATACCAGCTACTCTTTCGGGTGGAAGCTGAGCGGCGACACGGATTCTTTAAAGCTTGCCAGCGACCCGGACGGCTCCGGCTACGTGCTACAAGTCTACTATAAACATGGTAAGAAGGCAATATTAATGTACATATGTAGTTACTTTGGCCTTACACTCCTGTACAGGATCACGAACGTGCAGTCTGATCTTGTTTTAAACTGGTCTCCATTACAAAGATGTCTACAACATAAATTTCTGATTGGCTTAAACTATTTGGTTCAGCCAATCAGAAATTACCAAACGCTCAAATTAAGAAAATTCTTCAGTACTAGTATTCGACTCAGAATGTTGATAGGATTAGTCAATGAATATGAATCCCGGCGATCAGGATAATTACAGTCAAAAATCTAGTTTTGGTCTTTGAGTATTCTTTTTGCTTTTGTCCAAGTGCTTTGAAAAGCTTTTAGTTTCGGATCTGAGAATAATGAAAACAAGAAACATTGGAATAAAAAAAAAAGCAACAGGCAGCGTAAGAGATACTGGAAAGTGAAAACTGAAACACTCTTGTGGCTCAATATGAAGAGAAATAACCACGCTAGTCTGGTGTCCCGCCGTGCTTCAAGAGTCCGACCCGATAACGTAGTGGTAGGGGCAGGTAATCCAGACTATAACCACGCCAGCATTGCTTCTTTTTCCTAATTGTTTCTTTTTTGCATATTCTTGAAAAGTAAAATTTTTTATTTTGATACATTTTCAAAGTTAGATATTAATGCAACTCATGGTGGTTAGTAAACATTGCTGTTGTAAATAGTGTGTCTGAAAATATAAGTAGACTACAGTAATGGGTTCTACATGTAGGGTAACGATATGAAGCATACTCTGGAAAAGGGGGTTTAATGCAGCTCCGTAATGCATAACACCGATCAAGCCGTCACCTATTTACGGGTCAATAAAAGCTATTTCTATAATAATAATCGACACAAGCATGAGGTAAACTGGTCCTTGGACATACAGATAATTGACCAATAACGAAAAATTTCGGCCCGGGTCAGCCTGCTTGGACTGCGAAGACTGACCTGGGTCGATAATTTTCGCAGATGCATTAAGCCCCCTTTTAACAGAGCAAGGCTCAATGATAGAAATACCAATAAGTACAAGAAAAAAAAATATCCCTTGTCATATCCATTTGCTAAGGTGTGAGTAAGTGCTGTAGGGTATCGAGGAGCCCTCCTAGGCCTATATTGTCTTAAAATTGCCCGCAGAGTAAACATGTCCATATTTTTTTACCAATCGCAAAACCACTGATTATTCATTCGATCCTAATACCAAGAAGTAGGTCAAAATTTCGGCTTATAAAGTTACGTCGAAATTTCCGTCAGCAATAACGATTGTGACTATAAGCTACATGTACGGATTTGTTTGGGAAATATACGAGTAGTAGGTTGACAAGGACAGCCGAATTTTGCCGGTCTGTTCCACAAGCTCATAAACGGCCTATTTTTAATTTCACATTTTGCCGGTTTTGTACACCAAAGACGCATGAACTGCCTGTTTCAAATATCAAACTTTGCCTATTTTGTAAATTTACAAATTTCTTATTGATGCAGGTACCCGAGCAAATTATGACAGTAATGGGCACTCGTGCCCCAGTAATGGCCCGTGTCACCGTGGTGTACAGTTCTACATCATGCCTCCAAACCTTTACAAGAGTGGCCATACCTTCGCAGCCGTGGAATACCAGGTCATACAGAGAATTTTATTATCAGTGTTTGTCTGCATTTTTTTTTTTGTGTGTGTGTGTTTAGTTCTACTTGCGAGCTTGTATACCAGGGCCCATATTTACATACCATTCTCGTTCACCCTTTATCACAGAATCCCGAGTTTTAACAACCATGGGATAGAAGGCCTTTGAAAACATTATGGCTACCAGCATTTTCTCCTTTCCCATAGTTACTTCTGCCATTTAAAATACAGAAATAATCTTTTGAGCCATTTAATTAGTGGTCTGCAAATGTTTTCAACTCTTGTCGTCTGGTAAAAAAGGAATTCTTAAGAATTTTCCATATTTCAAAGGGACACAATTCCTGGCAAATGATTCAGCCAAGTTGGTTGAGCAAATCAGACAGTACGTTAATTTTTAGTCTATAAAAAGGCTAAAAGTACGATTCCAAAGGGTGGTTGGTGAATACGGGCCAATTTAACCGTTAAACTGCAAAGCGCGACTCACAGAGCGGACAGTGTAGATTAAGATAAGACTGTACAGAATGTGCAGTCTGATTTTGGATCTACACTGTTTGATAAAGAGATATATTTCTCAAAAAACATATTTGAAATAACATTATTCGTGTTTTTACTATCGGACTGAAAGTTTTATTCAACTTACTTAGCAGGATAAGGCTTAATAAGAGTGTTCAATGCCAGTCTTCATCGTTCTCTAATGTCTGTTAAGTTCATGGATGCCTCGTTCACAACTACGAGGTTGGACAAGTTAACAAATTTTCGAAATGTGTCCTCATGAAATACCTGCATTTATTCATTTATCACATGCAGAAGAGAATTATTCGTATTGAAGCCGCTAACTTTTGAAATCACTGTGGCGAAAAAGGGATATTGCTCGTAATGAACTATCGGTGTTCTTTTTCCCAACATGTTTTCACGTTCATACTGGGATTAATAAACCTAAATTCGTGTCGATAATCAATGGCCAAAGAGGGCCATTGTTGGTTACGAGTTATTTTTCCTAACACTACTCTGTGTCAACTATGACAGTATTTCACAAGGACGGTTTTGAATGTATTTATGTATTTATTGCAAATATCTGCTGCAAATTTGTGAGTACATGCAATCCTTTACAACGAATAAATCTTGCAAGACAACAAGTGTTAGACTTGTCCAAACTCAAAGCACTGATAGACGACAAAATAAGCGTGGCTCGAATGATAAAATTTACCCCCGACACAGTAGTAAACATCGTCGGTTACCGGCGATTTCTCCTTTTCCAACATTAGTTTCCAGAGGCTTCTTTCACAAAGTAGTTGAATCGAGGAATTGTTTGGTACATGGTCAGTTAAAATAGTCTTACCGAATGCGGCTTTATCTACTGTCACAGGTGTATTTCGCAAAAGGTTTCGAATTCGCTAGCGGAGGAAAATTGCCTGGATTTTTCGGTGGAAGACGAGATTCATGTAAGGGTTGTTCTGGTAATGCCGAGGGTTGTTTCTCCGCTCGTCTGATGTGGCGAACTGGAGGCCATTACGAGGTATATGCCTATATTCCGGATAGACAAGATGGCGGATGGTCCAGCTGGTGTAATAAATACGGAACTCATAATAGAGTTATTTGCCATAGGGGGCACTGTGGCACGGAAATCGGACTAACATCCACCGATGATCATAAATTCGTCCCAGAAAGATGGTATACAATTCGACAAGAGGTAAATTTGGGCCAACCAAATCACCACGGACGTATTTCCTTGTGGATAGATGATGAACTTAAAGTTCAGATTACCAATGTTGTTATGCGTACATCCTCGAGTATCAAAATCGAAGGACTATTTTTTTCCACGTTCTACGGCGGAAGTGACAAGTACTATGGCAACCATGGTGATACCTACAGCTACTTTCGGAACATAAAAATCACAGATGAAAAATATCCTATTCATTCCGGTGAAGTATTTATCGGGAAATAAATATTTGGAAACAGTTTCAATTAATTTTTTCGTCGTCTTTGAACAAAAGAAGAAGCTTCCGCAATTTTCATTCCCTTATAAAACACAGCAGTGTACCCATACCACGAATAAATTGAGCCGCGCTATGACAATGAGGGGCTTTTATGGATCTCCGTAATGCATTATTATATATACCAGGCAAGTCATCACATAACCATTGGATACATAGAATCCATTTGTCTAACACACAAGTGAATCACTGGTCCTTCGACATGCAGAAAGTCGACCTGTAGCAAAAAGTTTCGACGCTGGCTGACTGGAGTCGATACTTTTTGGAAATGCATTCAAACACCATTTGACAGAGCATGGCTCATTTCAAAGTGAACACCTTAAGCTCTTCGAGCATCGCAGATGTGACACGATTGTTGTATTCAGACTGTAAAAAGGATCTAATCGGATCCAATATCAGATAGTACAGAGCTTTTGAATTACACTGTACGGAGTGGTGACTAAAATAGTCTCTCATTTCCCCATCAAGACAGAGGCAAGTTTTAGACTAGCGAAGCTAGTCTATAGGCATCATGATTGACCCAGAGTCAGAGTTAACAAAAAACCCCACATTTGCCAAATACTGCCTCACAGAAAATACTTCTTTCTGTTAGAAATCTTAATTCTGTTATATATGACAATTTTGACAAAAACCACTAAATCTCTACCACTCCAATTTGAACATGTCTTCTTACAAAGTAATAGACTGAACAAGATGTCAGTTATAAGGTGCAAGATTTTTGCTTATATGTAAATTAAGTGACCTATGCAAAGCAAGCTATTATCACTTATTCCTACACCACTGTAACATTATGATATGAATGAATCTAAAAATAGATACACCTTGGTAACTTGTAGCAAATCCCAGCTGCATTAACCCTCACTGGACAGGGAACCCTTGTCATTCCCTCAGTCATTCATGATTTCGATCATTGTGTGCAGTTAAACTGTTATTTTACGTCTTGAATATTAACCCTTTACTACACCATCCCGACATTGGGGAAGAATCCCTGGTAACCAGCATTTTCTCCTTTTCCCTTTTCTTGTTTTCTGCCCTTTTGGAATAAGGTTTCATCAGTTCAGCCACATTTAATTTGTGGTCTGCAACAGCTCTGAATCTCGTTTCGTAATGAGTTAAATACATCTTGTGGTACTGGATATTGACTTATTGATTGTATGGTGTTTGACGCAGTTTTCAACATTATTTCGGTGATATCATGACGGCCAGTACACCTATCCATGCTTTCCTGGAGTTTCTTTTACCAGCACCACTGCGATTCAATGACCTTATGTGGACAGTGTGGATTAAGATCAGATAGCACAGAACGTGCAGTCTTGTTCTTGCATCTACACTGTCTGATAAGAGGATATATTTTCACCAACATGTAATTTTGAAAAAAAGCGTTATTCAGGTTTTTTCCATTGGCTTGAAAGTTTTATTTAGTTTTTTCTAGCAAATTAAGGGTTAAACTTAAACTGGATTATAATTAACCAATAGCATGCATAGCCCGAGTAGCTCACTCGGCAGCGTACACGACTTGAAACAGGAGGTCGCTGGTTCGATCCCCGGTTCGGCCAATTTCTTTCCGAGGACTGATGTTTGTCATTGCGAGAGGATTCATTCCTCTCTCAAGTTTCGACGATGATTATGTGGGAAAGCAGCCAGTGGCTTGGAAAAAATATTGTGCGGAGTACTGGTAACAGAAACTCCAGGAATGAATGGATATGTGAACTGGCCACCGCTACATAACTGAAATAATGTTGAAAATAGGGTTAAACAACATAAAATCAATCAGTCAATCAAATTCGCTAGTCTGTCAGTAATTTCAGTACTTTGATTTTGTTTGTTCGTTGTTCAACGAAGTTTTCAGCTTTATGTAACTTCCATAGCGACAACCAGAGTACCAATCCATGTTTTCCTATAGTGTCCTGTACTATTACTTCGCACAGCCTTTTTTCAACGCCACTGGCTAAGTTCCAACTTTAAACATCGTTGAAAAAAACGTTCAAAGGTAAATAAGTTACATCCTGGTGCAATAACCGTCATCAATCTACAGAAAGAATTCGGCTGGGAAGCTGGGAATCGAACAAGCCCCCCCCCCCCCCCCCGTTTTAAATCCCAGTGATTTACTGACTGACTCTGTGGCAAATATTTCCATTGAACAATATGCAGTTATAAAGTATTTACTATCAGTGCATGTATTTTGCTCCTAATATTTCCTTGTCAGATCTAGGACACCAAGATAACACTTTAAAAGTAATCCCTGAGGATGCAAGTCCGTGAAAAATTAGTAGGAAAACGAAAAACTGCTGTTAACCGGGATTTTCTCCTTTCCCCAGCATGTTTTTTTTTTGCCCTTAAAAGAGAAAATCCGACTACTGAGCCACATTTACTATGATGTCGGCAAATGCTTTCAATTTCGCTGTGTCTAGAATTTTGTCATTTTATAAAGAGTTAAATCTTCTTTAACCCTTCCTTTTTGTCAACCGCTGACCATTGTTTCGACGATGGTTATCTGGGAAAGGAGCCAGTGGCTTGGAAAGAACATTGTGCGGAGTACTGGTAAAAGAAACTCCAGGAAAGCATGGATAGGTGCACTGGCCGCCGCGATATAACTAATGTTGAAAACGGCGTTAAACACCATACAATCAATCAATACAATCAATCAATCCTTTTTGTCAACCAATTAGAAATAGAAATTACGCTAAAAAGTGTATCACATCATGACTATTGCGTTAATTCACGTTTTTGAGGTCGTTAACATTTACAGAGGCCCGAAAAATGGTTTAACGCCAGAGTGCGAAGCACGAGGGTATTTAACCATTTTGAGAGCCTCTGCGAATGTAAACGACCGAAAAAACGTGAATTAACGCTATTATTGCATAAAATAAGTGTATTTTTGCAATAATTTGCAACGAAAGCAAAAAATATTTCCATAGAAATGCAAAGAAACAAACTTGAAATGTATCGGACTTGTGCCGGTCAAAACTGGAATTCGACGATGAAATTTTTGTTACGCGTAGTGAAGGGCCATAGTCCTGAGCCACTGTTTTGGACTCTCGCTGTAATTCACTTCTAATGATATTCAATGCATACCGGACTTTGGTGGTATTAATTTGCACACTTTTGGATCTCCTACAACTAGGATAATTGAGTGGATATGAAATTTCTGTAATTGGGAGACGTCAAAGGGATATATCAAAGGAATTGACGACCACGTTAGGAAAGTGGGTGGGATGTAGAGTGCATTACGATTGATTTTTTGCTCATATCTCGATAATACTGAGATACTGGGAAAGATTTCGTTTGTGGTGTACTAAAATCATCAAAGACAAGCCATAATACGGATCTAATATGGTACAAGTTCCTGCAGCTTTGTTGGTCGGAGAGAGGGACAAACGTTCAGCGTACAGTGTTTACAAGGTAGGCTCTGATCGAGGATATTGAAAGTGCAAAGCCGGGCGTTAACAGCGCGTGACTTTACTGATTAATACACATTTTCTCCCGTTAACGCCCGATTTTTCCCCGTTAATGCATACTTATAACGGCCCGGAAACTTACTTTTTGTGCAGTAATATGCAAAGAAGTCTCTGTGAGCAGCTGAGATATATACATAATAAGAATGCAATTACTGCAGACTGTGATTTTTCCTTAACAAAGAGATTAGGAGTTTAAAGTTCCAATAGCAGCCAAATGTAAACAAAGAGGTTGTAAAAATGTTTTTAAATTTAAATCATACCATTTAAAAGTATCGAAATTATTGTGAGGGTGACAATATGTTATTGTACCGTCGGTCCAAGGGTTAGTCGCTGGCTAAAAAAAAAAAGAATTTTAAAAAGTAGGTCAAAAGTTGCCAGGTCGGTCTATTTTTTGTTTGCTTTTTGCCTGATTTTGAATTCTTTTTCTGCCAGCTACTGTGCAATACTATTTTGTCATTTTTACAATAATTTCCATACTTTCAAATGGTATTATATGGATTTAAATGCATTTTAACACCCACACTGTTTACTTCATTCCGCCACTAGACCTTTACTGATTGCCAAAAATGCGGGCAGTGAATGTCATTTCAATCACAAAACAGTAACAGCTGTTCGTTATCAATAATTTTTTATATTACAGAAAGCTGTCAAACAATGAACCAGTGAAAAAAAACTGTTCACAATTACCATGATAGCAATTTATGGCATATACGACTCGTACATAAAAGCCATACAAATCTGTGTCATCCATGAAAATACAGAATGAATACCTATCTTGACACCTGTTGAAAGATTCAAGGAAAAGAAGCAGATGCTTGTAAAAAGCTTATCATCCTTTTACGTAAATACTTGTGCAGGATACAACTCAAAGCCATTAATTTCCCTTTCCTCCTCTGACTCAACAGTATTAGTGTTATATGATTTCAAAATGACTAATTCAGTAATGCTATAAGCATTAGAGCTGGTTTTTTCAAGTCTATGTTTTTGCAGAATCACTTTCTGTTTTCATATTTTACAGGAAAATATCTCTATCTAGAAACACCATTTCAAGATCACAATTTAGTATCTATTCCTCCTTTCACTGAAATTTTAATGCAAAGAATGGCATTGCAAAAAATCCTAAAGGTATCGTAATGGACCATCGATTCTACGAGTATAGTAGTGTCAATGTAATCCTGTTTTCAAAAGTCACTTAGAACAGACACAACAAAGTCAGCTTTGTAAAACTTCCTGTTAAAATTGATGTCTGTTGCATTTAAAATCTACCCCTCCTGTCTCTGGACCTTGATCGTCTCCTTTCACGACTTGCAGAACGTCGCTTCCTTTCACGGCTTCTACTCCTGCTGCGGCTTCGCCGTGTGGGTGGAGATCGAGACCTGTTATTTGAAAAAGATATAATATTAATGATTACATACATTTAGAATCTTTTTATATCTTTTGAAAAGATAAGAGTTGCTTTTTCTGCATTTCAAAAAACTTTATTTGTCAACAACTTACATTTTTCATCCAACCAAATTTCCAACTGTCATTCTGGTGCAAAAGACCCAACATAGATGAAAATTGCTGTCTTCATAAAGATATGAAAAACACTGTGATACACAGTAGCATGTAATTGCTTGTTTTTCCACAAAGTTCTCAAAAGGTGTCTACAGATAGGATGTGCATGTCATGAAACTGTTGCAACAGTTTGAATTGCTTACAATTACTTTCTACCGGATAACACTGTAAAAGGTGAAATGTTAAAACATTTCAGTGCCGTCGGCAAAAACAGGGACTTCCGACTATACCATTCAATTTTTTAATCATGCCTGAAGATAATAAGAGCACTGCATGCAGGTGCCAATGCCTTGGCTGCTGTTGCTTTTAGTGAAAAATCTAAGTTAAAAATGGGGCATAACTGTGTCAAAAATATTTCGATGATTACTTACTAGTCCAAGTTTGAAGTAAACATCTTCATTAACCACAGAGATGTTATAAAATATCAGTCTTTGCAAGACAAGCAGACAACAACACCAGGCCTATGACAATACCTTAATACAATACAATAAATTATTTTTATTCAAAGTATTAAGGCCTCTGGCCCATAATGTTCTTTTCTTTGTTCTATGAAAACAGCCAAGCTAAAAATCTGAGTCAATGGATTGTAATAAGTAGTGTTAATTTATTTGTCCTGAAAGAGTTAAGCATTAATTCACATTATCTTTACCTCTTCTTTGACTTTCTTGACCGGCCATACAACTCACGACGCAGCTCTCTAGAAATTGGCTTGAGGTGCATGAAGTTACAAAATCCGCCTCGAGTGCATTCCCTGAAACAAAGTAAACCAATTTATCTGTAGAAATGCAGAAGACAGCATGAGATACCATAAAGAACAATATGAATTACAAATGGACGAACATGATGTGCATGGTGATTTTTTTTTTCCCAAAAAGTAGTCTGTAGAAAGGGGACAAGAAATTGCAATTATACAGGTAACACATGTAGGTAACAGGAAAGATAGATGATAAATAATAATTCCTTTTCTTGGAGAAAATGAATGTGCCAGCAGTGTATAAACAGGTTACCCCAACAATGTGAAGAGATTTTTTTTTTTTATTCTAGTGTTGTCATTACTAACTCTTGACCAAATGACAAAATTTTAGACTTGTCCAAACTGAAGGCATTTGCAGAGAATGTAGCTCAACAATATTTGTCTATAAAAAGATAGAAAATATTGTGGGAAAAGGGGAAAATGTCGGTTACCAGTATTTTCTCCTTTGCATTTAATTTTTCAAAAGGATTCTTCCCCAGGGTCGATAAAACTCTGGATTATTTGGTAGAGGGTTAAATATGTCACTGAATTAAACAATTCTATTCATTTTGTTTGTAGCTTAAAGCCTTTTTAAATTGTCATGTTGAGGTCATTCTGTGTTGGATTTCCTTAATTATGAAACTCCTTTCATGCACTAACTTCATCGGTACAAAAGGCAAGTCAAAAACCTGTTCAAGAGTAGGAGAGGAATAAATCCTATCTAACAGACTTTCATCAATCCTTGGAAAAGGGATTACTAGCCGTGTTGGTTACCATAGTAACTGTGCTTGGTATTCAGTTCATTACCAGTCAACAAATATGTATTCTATTCATTACCCAATCATCAAAAAGTATTCTATTTGTTACCTAATAAACAGACATTCTGTTCATTTTCCCCTCCAATCAGGTATTGTATTATTAGCCATAAAATAGCTATTCTATTTATTACCAAGTCACCAAATAGGTATTGTATTCATTACCCACCAAATAGACATTTGATTCTTTACCCACCAAAAAGGTATTCTTTTCATTGACCAGTCACCAAATAGGTATTGCATTCATTACCCAGTCACCAAATAGGTATTCTGTTCTTTACCCACCAAATACATATTCTATTTATTAACAACTGAATAAGTATTCTATTCTTTACCCACCAAATGGGCAATTTATTTGTTACCCACCAAATGGGCATTCTTTTCTTTACCCACCGTTCGGGCATTCTATTTGTTACCCACCAAATGGGCATTCTAATTGTTACCCACTGAATGGGCATTCTATTTGTTACCCACCAAATGGGCAGGCATTCTATTGGTTACCCACCAAATGGTCATTCTATTTGTTACCCACCAAATGGGCATTCCATTTGTTACCCACCAAATGGGCATTCCATTTGTAACCCAACAAGTGGGCATTCCATTTGTTACCCATTGAGTGGGAATTCTATTTGTTACCCACCAAGTAGGCTTTCCATTTGCTCCCCACCATGTGGGCTTTCCATTTGCTTCCCACTGTGTGGGCATTGAGCAGGCTTTTCATTTGTTACCAACCATGTGGGCACTCCATTTGTTACCCACCGGGTGGGCATTCCATTCATTACCCACTGAGTTGGCTTTCCATTTGTGACCCACTGAGTGTGCATTCCATTCTTTACCTACCAAATAAGTTTTCTATTCATTACCCACCAAATAGGTATTAATGCATGAATAACTTTGTTACTCTGGGAATTATCCAAATACCATCACTCCCCTGAATTCAATTTCGGTGTGAAAAACTGGCTTTGTTATGTTATTTGTACATAATGATGATACACAACATTTTAACATAGCCCATTAATACTCATTCATACATCGATGCAGTTAAAGCTGTGGAAAATATTGTAGTAAAAGGATAAAAATGCTTGTAAAAAGCAGCTGCCCCTATACCTACCATCTTCAATGCTCATTACAAATGATGTCTTCCATTCCTTTGTGTACTTAGAAAAACGGTTTCAACTCATTACCAAACAACGATTTTGCAATTGCTGACAACAAGACATATATCCCTTAAAAGATGGAATTTGTTTTCAATAGGGTAGTAAACACAGTGGGAAAAGGACAAAATGCTCGTTACCAGCATATTCTCCTTTTCCAACATGTTTTCACAAGATTTCTTTCACAGTGTCGTTGAAACTCTAGATTGTGTGGTGAAGGGTTAATTGGTCTATAACTCGCCAGTATAAAAATTCTAGTAAATACAAATGACTTGTCTATTTACCCCATTTCATATTGTCTGCAACAAGCTTCCCTAAAGTCTGTTACAGGAGATAGTTCAGCGTGAACTGGTCGTCCGTTAAACCATCGATTGTTTAGATCATTGACTGCTTTTTCTGCATCTTCTTCATAGCGGAACTGAAACATAATTTTGGAAGATTTCTTTAAATGGTGTTTTGTGCTGCTTCATGGAGTATATCAGTCACATCAGAATGGAGCCCATTTCTCATTTTTTCAGCTGTGGCTTTGCAATGCCTTGCACTAGGACACTCATATCATTGATCACACCAAAATTTTCTGGCTGTAATGCAATATGAGTAAAGCATTTCAAGCTTAAAAACTAATACAAGCTAAATAATTATGTCTGCTGTATCCTTCTTCTTACTTTAAAACTATTTCAGAAACCCTTGTCTGTTTCTAAACATACCTAAATACTTTAAATACCAGAAATAACCATTCCGTTAATTTAAATACTTCCAAGACTTCAATATCCTTACTTATTGTAATTATTTTTTTTCCAAAATATGTCAATACTAGCAAAAGAAAACTACTTTGAACAAATTTCTATATGAATACAGGGTACTGCAATACTACAATATTCTTATTTTTACACACATTTTTTCATCTAAATATGTCAATCCTGACAAAACAAAGATAGTTCCATTTTTATTTCAACACAAACAAATACCTGCCACAATAGCACAGTACTCTTAGCATTCTTCAATGTATCTAGTAACTCAGTGTAATAAATATTGAAAACACCAATGTATAGTATAATATATGAGTACATTCGAAAATGTTGTCGCAAATGGATTAGAATTGCTTTTAAAAGCAATTCCTCCCTTTGTCACAAAGTTTTCAAAAAAGGTCTTTTGCAAGTCAGAAAAAGCTATCTACAGGAGGTATTGAGTAAATCTGTCAAACATCAAAGTACACAAACATCTCCCTGCAAACATAATTTCTATGTAAATATGAAACACCACAACACTGTAATAGCCTTACATGTACCTTAACCCTTACAGCCCTGGAACTGACTTAGTTGTTTTTACAAGCAGAGTAGATCAAGATCCAACTGCACAATTTATTACATTTAATAAGGAAACAGCCTTGAAATAGCAGTACTTCCAGCATCCTGAGTAAATAGGTCCAAATCGTCAATTCTGGGCTTTAAAGGTTAACAGATATATTTCCACCAAAATATATCATATAACAGGAAACAAATATCTCCATGCAGACACTTCCGGGTGTACACTATGCACTTGGTCACAATACATGTACCTCAACATTCTTACCTCAGTCATCATGTGCATCACCATAAAAAGAATGGCTTCCACAAAATTACACCAATATTTCAACAACCGCAATAAAGGACAGTACCCTTACCTTTACATAGACATTTCCAACCAGGTGATCTCCCATATTGTCACAGACGTTCATTTCTTCAATCTCTCCATACTGTAATACAAAACCAATGTGTCAGAGTTCAAAATATCGAAAAAAGAATACATAAATTGTGATGATTCTTTGTTAATTAACAAAAACAATTCAAAAAAGGCAAATACATGTACCTTTCATGATTGAGTATAAATTGTTTTGTTTAATATTTTAATACTAGTTTTAACTGCACAGTATCTCTCTGTTTCATAACAAGTGCACCTGTCCATGCATTCCTTTCTTGTGTATTCATACTACTACATAGCAAGATTTGGCAGTAGAAAACCTTAGATCTCTGCTAATTACTAACCATGATGCAGAACACTAGAACTGTCACGAAGAGACGAATACCTCCACCTGGTGTCTCATCACTGAATGAGTGCCACTTTCATTGAGTCCAATACCACTGATTTTTGGTCTTTGTAAACCAACAATTGGGTTCTTCCTTTAGTCTCAAGCAACACTTGTGTCAATTTTCATTGCCCTATGTGTATCATTTTAGATTAGAGGACTGAACTAAAGTCATACAAAAAGTTCTCTGTGACCTTGACCTCTGTGGCACGAAAGTCATAAGGTTCCCCCTTGATACACAAGCAACACTTGTGTAAATTTCCACTGTTGAGCTAAGGTACAGAAAAAAAACTAAACAAAATGCTCCAGTGACCTTGACCTTTTATCTTTGTTGCCCAAAAACCATAGAGTTTCTCCTTTGGTCATAATCAATACTAATGTGAACTGATATTAGCCTATGAAAATGGACTGTAAAAATCAAATACAAGTAAATACATATACATGTATATTTTCTATATTTGCAAAATACAGGATATTTTAAAGGGCCATAACTCAAAGACAAGTTATTGACCCAGAACACGTGGATATAAACCTGGAAAACATTTAATACTTTAAGGTGTTAAATGGTCTTCAATATGATCAATCTGTTTTGAAAGTGTAGAATCAATAGCTTTCATCCTTTGGAATAATGTTCTGGAAGTAACAAAAAAAAAAAAAACTAAAATAACGAACAGCGTAAGTAAAAGAATACTAAAAAGAGAACAATAAATTTTGCATTGCTCTTGTCAGTAAAGCTGAAGTGCTCTCTGGACAAGGGAAACAAAAGTAAAACTATTTGAAGGACAATAACTCAAAAAAAAATATTGAAGGGTAGACTTTAAGATCTTATGCACTCCATTTCTCCACAATATGATCTATCTGTACACAAAGTTGGAAGTCCATAACTTTGATACCTTTGAAGAAATGCCCTGAACAACAACCCAAAATGTAAAGTAATAACAAACAGTATATCCAAAAACACCAGAGACATTATGCATGTTATGTAATGCAATTATCCTCAATATGATAAACAGATTTTCTGGATGCACTTGCACATGGACAATTGGACAGACAAAGTCACTCAAGTATAAACCCCATCCCCCAAGCTTTGTGGGGTAAAGCAAGCTGCTGCAGGGATAGACTGACCCACTGTTGAAAGTGGCAAAAAGCTCCATTTAACCCTTTACCACACATTCCTAAGTTTTAACAACCCTGAGGAAGAAGCCTTTTGAAATCCTTGTGGGAAATGGAGAAAATGCTGGTTACCAGCATTTTCTCCTTTTCCCACAATGCTTTCTACACATTTAACCCTTTACCAGACGACAAAATTTGGACTGGTCCAATTTGAAAGAGTTTGCAGATGACAATTTTAAATTTGATGAAAATGGCAGAAAGGTCTCAAAAAGGGTAGTAAACACTGTGGGAAAAGGAGAAATTGCTCGTTACGAGCAATTTCTCCATTTCCCACAGTGTTTTCAAAAGACTTCTACTGCAGACACGTGAAAACCAGGGCTTGTTTGGGAAAGGGTTAAAGATAAATTCCATCATTTGTGCAAAATTTAAAGTGTTGTCTGCAATTGCTTTCAATTTGGCTGAATCTAAGAGTTTGTCTTGTGGTAGAGAGTTAAACAACACATCAAACTGTATTTCCTGTAACTCTTTCAGTGCCAAGTACATAGATCAATCAACCTCTTTTGATGACTGAAAATACAATCCACTGCAACTCAAAACTTTCATCTTAAAACGCTTGACTAAATAGGCTGCCAGTATTGATCTATCATCAGACTGCACATTCTGAGCCATCTAATCTTGATCTGTTCCATCCACAAAAGCCCCTGTTTTTGCAGATGACAAAATAAACGCGACTCAAAAAGCTACTTTGAAGTGCTTTCTCATTCACACTGATGTTATAATATTACAGCTGTGAGTCAGGAACATTTTCCAGTCTTCAACAAGGCAGGCTTGTACATTTTAATGAAAGATCTGCCAAAAAAACAGGTTTGTAAACACAAAATTCCTCAGTGCTAACCATGCTGATCTATCTACACATACAATTAAATTTCAGTATTTTAAATGGTATAATCATTGTTCAGATGTCATAAGAAATGAGTTGAATTATCTGGACATTAGTATTGTCAAAAAACAAACCTGCTTTAATTGATGAAAACAGAGTGAAAAAGAAAAGAGTAAATGGAAATGTTTAACCTGTCCTTTACTTCCATACACTTAGGCACAAGTTTTTCCCTTGAAATTATAGTGTAGCAGCTGTTCTCAATGCGGGCATGAACAATTAGATTTGAGGTGACACAATTTTCTTAGGATAGATCTTGACATACATTCACTAGTTTATCTCAGTTAGGCACTATTTAGAGAGATATAATTGTATACAATATTTTCATGATTACATTTCTGACAATCAGTAAATGAAATCCATACCAAACCATGCAAAAATACAGATATTCCTGATCAATTACGGTTATCCTTGTTAGTTATAAATTAAATATCCTCAACGGATTTTGGAAGATTTTAGTGTTATTCTTCACATGCTCATGGGGGCAGATTCAGGTACTTTACAAATAGTTTACTTCAAGATTATGCATAACATACTGTCTCATTTTGGATATACAATGTTCCTTTACTATCAGAAGTAATTGCTTTTATTTCGATATCAAAGAATATTCAAGAAAAGTTCTGAAACATTTTCTTTGCCTTCGTAGTGTCCCTTTTTTAAACTATTTTTGGGAGTCTAATATAGGCATTAACAGCAAGATGTTGAATTACTGGGCAGCAAAACAGACAAGGTATAACCAGGGATTTTCTGTACATACACACAAAAAAAACCCCCAAATTTTGCACATGCAAGTTCTGAGTTTCAATAGCTGGCATTTGACTGATGGTAAAGATAATGATTAAGTCAGCCATTAACAAATCCCCATACAATTTAATGCTGTGTATTTCTTTTGAAGGTTTCATTTTCTTTGAGATAATTGTCTCTTATAGTCATCTGGGGTAACTGCACCATGCAAAATAGGACGGGTGGTTCACCAAGAAGTATAAGTATGTTTAGTAAGTAATGAAAATGTTAATTCATACAAGTTTAGTAGTAGGTGTTATGGTTTAATTACCTTCTCCAATTCAACATAAATTTCCTCAAAGAACTCATCATAGTGCTGCTGAATTTCTAGCTCATCCATTTGGACTAAAGACAAAAAAATAGATCTTAAAGCTATACATTTGTGGGAAAGTTTCTAACTTAGTGAAATAGTCCTTAGGCAGGCTGTAAAGAATAAAAAGAATTGATCCTGTGCTGGCTATGGAGAAAAGATATAAAGTGAAATATGATTTTAGCTGCAGATTACCTGTGACCACTACAACAGGAACACTGCTACATAATGGACTCACTGAAATATCAAATATTATTAATATACATGTTTATACACAGACCTGTTACAGGCAGAATTTATTCATTACTGATTTATGGGGATATATGTTTCAATTACTGAATTTTTCTCCCCCAAAACACAACTTTTAGACCACTGTAATTGTATGACTCATAATTGTCGCATATAAAAAAATTGCTTGTTGATGAGATCAACAAAATAAAAGGGGATCATGGGACTAATATAATTTCTCCTGATATCACAGTATTTTCATTTGCAGTCTGATGCAAGAGAAAAAGAGCCATCTGAGAGAAAGAACACAATCCCACGCATAAAGCCAGTGCAATTAGGACATATTCTGCCTGTTTGTTCAGCGTAATTTTAAATGCAAAGGACCCTCTCACAAACCTTATCTTCAAGTTCAGTAAAAACCTCCTCAAAGAAATCGTCAAAAGTTTGCTGTGCTTCAACATCATCCATAGTAACTGAAACAAAGGCCCATGTTAATTCTTCATAAATAATGCATTTGTTAACAGTTTTCAATAATACTGATGCTTTTCTAAGATCAATAGCAAGGACCTAAGTATGAAATCACTTTCTAAAAAGATCAAAAGATAGTATGGCAATTCTGTAAGCCCCAAAGATCAACAACCCTATAGTTATGAAAGAAAAATGGCTGTATTTCAAAAGCCTCTTTGCTCCTATGAAGGTTTAATTAGATAAAAATCTGTTGAGAAATTCATCCATTCAGTGCCACGCAGCCTACAACATTCTCAAAGTAACAGAAAGATTTAAAATTGAAAGCAAATTTAAAATCAAAGGCAGCTTCTTTTGAACGTAACTTTACTGTAAAAAAGGGCTCTGAGAGTGATAATGGTCAGTCACCCTATCTAAACTCTTAAATGACTTTAATTATGACCACACATCTCTTTCTACTTATATGCTAATGGAATACATATACACATCAAACTCTGCTTAATACTATATTCATGTTGCTTTGCAAACATTTATCAAATCTGAATGCCATCATTACTGATGACATTGAGAGTCCAAAGGATATAGCATCTGATGAATTTACAGCATATAACACTTATTATAAAAGCCATGAGCAGAATTTGGAAAATAGACAAACCCTAGCTTAAATGTTATATTTAACAAATTGTCTTTTTTATTTTGAAAAAAAAAAAAAAAAATTCACTGGTTTCAAATATATTTGTGTCACACTGAGCATTTGGTTCATTATTACTCTATCTAATATCGTTACACGTATAAGCAGAGCTTTGACGTAAATAAACAGATTTACAAAAGAAAGACTACAATACAGCACAAATTAAAACAAAATTCTAATTAAACATAAAGCAAAACAACAGATTATCCAACAAAAAAAGGGAAGCCATCAGCCTACAAAATAAACAACAATATTAATCACACTACAGGATACATGTAAATTGTTTTTCAGTCATAGAACATGCAGTCTGGGCTTGGATTTACAATGTCTGATATCTAGTAAAAATGTAATAAAATTTTTATTGATACAGGATTGAAATTGCCAAAAGAGCTACTATTTCTACCAGACGACAGTATTTCCACAAAGCTATTTTCCTGAGTAAGTTAATTGGATTCCAGTCCATACAATGAAAAACAATGTACATGTACATGCAAAAGAATGACACAACATCCATGCATAAAGAAAGTCTAAGCTACCAGGTGAATATAGGCAATTGCTTTTTTTCCTCCCAAGAACAGTAGTTAAAAGAGGGTAAAAAGTCATTGTGAGAAAAGGAGAAAAATACAGGTAAACAACAGAATTTTCTTTCTCCTTTTCCCATGTTTCCTAACCTTCCCAAAACAACTTTCAATTTCTCAGTCACATTTGTCTTCAAAAAATGCTTTCAACTAGACTAGTTTAAAATTTTGTCGTTTGGTAAAGAGTTAAGTAAGTTAAGAAAAACTACAGTTGCATTTTGTAGACAATGTGGATACGATACGACTGTACAAAATTTGCAGGCTGATCCTTGATTTAATGTAACATTGAACAGTACTATTTCGGACAATATGACAAAAGAAAAGCCTATAAATTGAAACATCCAACTCTCTTTTTACAGACCATAAATGTCTGTACTAAGCACTTTAAGTCTTTACCACATGACAATGTCTTAAAGCGTTTGCAAGCTAGAAACTAATAGTTACCACAGAATAAAATTTGTCTTTCAAATGGTAGGAAACCTGCCAGTTTTTCTTTTCCAACAATGTTTTCAAAAGCCCTCTTTTGACAAGGTTGTTTAAACTTGGAATTTTTTCATAAAGGCTTAATACATTACTAGTTCCTGATGATTTCTTTTGTAATGCGACTGACCACTTCTGAAAACATTGTGACAAAATGAGAAAATAGCTTACATGACAAAATGAGAAAATAGCTTACACTGATCAATTTTTGTCACAATGTTTTCTCATGTATTCATGTAGTAAACTTTGATTATATTGTTGCTTGTCCACTTCTATACCCTTCACCACAGAATTCTGAGCTCTAACAACACTGAGGAAGTTGACTTTTAAAAAGATTGTGGGAAAAGGAGAAAATGCAGGTTTCCAGCATTAAAAAAGTGAACCACTACAAACAAGAACATATGACTAAACTTTTATGTAAAAAAAAAACCCTTTTATGTAAATTTGTTTGTCTAGCATTTCGTGCCATTTTCAGAATTATTCAGTTATACTGCCGCAAACAGTACAGCTATCCATTCTTTTCTGGGGTTTCTTTCACCAGTACATGTACATCTCACATAATTGTTCCCAAGCTGCAGTTTCCTCACCTTCATAACCATTCTTGAAACAAAGATCAGCAATGAGAGAGGAAGGAATCCTGTTGCAACAACTGTCATCAATCCCCGGAAAGAAATTTACTGAGCTGGGAATTTAAAGCAGCGACCTCTTTCTTTCGAAACATGACATATATGGTGTGAGTATATCACAATGGAATTTAAAAGAAAATAATAATTATGTTTGTAAAAAATAAATAAAAAATGTGCAGACTAAAGAGGAGTGACAAGAGTGTTTTAACTCTTTCCCACATGAGCCTCTGCATGAAGTTTTACAAACATTGTGACATAGACAAATTTCTCAGAACAAGCAAAACATATTTGTTATTGAAAAGAGCAGATCACGAACAGGCTGCATATATACATGTATGAATAAGTTCAAAATATTCCAGATGGAAATTTCTACACATATAAGAGTTCACAACATTCAGACAGTGTTGCATCATTATAAAAAAACTTTAAGTTACATTGTAACTTTTCCTCATCAAGAAAATAGTGAAGTGGAAATAATTTCTTTGTCATAAAATACATTTAGATTGGTGTAATCTTAGCCCGTCACCAAAGAACATAATTTTAGACCCTACTACATGTGTAATGGGAGCATTTTGCAGACAAGAACTTCAAAACCAATACAAATCTGCTGAAGTTCTCCGAAAGGGTAGAAAACATTGTGGCAAATGGAGAAAATGCTGGTTAACCTTTTATCACACAATCCTGACTTTTAACCCTTTACCACACAATCCAGACATTTAACAACCTTGAAAACATTGTGGAAAAAGGAGAAAATGCTAATAAACAGCATTTTCTCTTTTTCCCACAATGTTTTCTACCCTTTCCAAAACTAATTTCAATTTTTCAGTGGCACTTATTTTGCCGTCTGCAAATGCTTTCAATTTGGACTAAACTAAAATTTTGTTGTTTGGTAAAGAGTTAACTATCGTAAGGGAAAAGGCTTTTGAAAACATTGTGGGGCAAAGGAGAAAATGCTAGTAACCAGCATTTTCTCCTTTTCCCACGATGTTTTCTACCCTTTCAAAAAGGTTTTCCACCATTTAAGCCACATTTATTTGTACGCAGATGCTTTGAATTCAAAATTTTATTGTTTGGTAAAGGGTTAACAGCATTTTCTCCACTTCCAACAACACTTTCAAAAGCTGTCTTCTTCTGGGTTGTTAACTCTTTACCGTACAATGCCACCTTTTGACACCCCTGGGAAAGAAGCCTTTTGAAAGCATTTTCTCCTTTTCACACAATGTTTTCTACCCTGTCTAAGAAAAGTTGCACCATTTGAGCCACATCAAAATTGTCGTCTGCAAATGCTTTCAATTCGGACAAGGCTAAAATTTTGTTGTCTGGTAAAGGGTTAAAGCACAGGATTGCATGGTAGAGCGTTATCATATTTAGATGTGCTTACTTTCTTGTCACTCAGTCCCTTTTGGAACATGTAAATTGCTTCTAATTTTAGTCTATGACTACTGGTAAGACATTTATTCATGCATGTTTTAACCCTTTGCTATGCAATCCCGAGTTTTAGCAACCCTGAGAAAGAAGTCTTTTGAAAACATCATGAGAGAAGGATAAAATGCTGGTAACCAGCATTTTCTCCTTTTCCCACAATGTTTTTTACCTTATCGAAAATATTCTATCATTTGAGTCATTTAAATTGTTGCCTACAAATGCTTTGAAATTGGAACGGTCCAAAATTTTGTAGTTTGGTAAAGATACATATAGATCACTTAATAAGGCAGCCATAAAGTTCTAATTTTGATGTGTTTAGTATGAGCCACCTGGAATAAAATCCATAACTTTCCACTTAGTCTACAGAATGTCTTTCAGCTGTAACTTTGATAGTTACCTTAAAATTACCACTATTTATGTTATTGTAACAGAAAGCTTCTTAACAGAATTGAAGGAAAGGAGTAATTGCTTGTAACAAACAGTTGCTCCTTTTCCTTCAATTTTATCCTTACAATCTAAAAAAAAACTTTCTCTCCAAATGATTCTTGGGCCTGATTCTCCTTGGTGCCATTTAAACCTTTACTAAACAATGCCATGTTTTAATTACCCTGACAACGGGCTTTTTAAAAACAATGCTGGAAAAGGACGAAATGCCGATTAACTGGATAATTTTCTTAACCTGTATTTAGGCCACAATTAACCCTTATGCTGTTAAATAACTTAAATCAAACTTTCAGGCTGATGGTAAAAACCAAACTGTGTCATTTCAAAGTTATAGGGGTTGGGGAAATATCTCCTTATATCCTTATCAGACAGTGTAGATTCAAGATCAGACTGCACGTTCTGGCAGCCTAAGGGTTAATTTGTTGTGTGCCCATGCTTTTAATTTGGACACCTCAGAAATGTTGTTGTCTAGTGGAGAGTTAAACTAGTTTTGATTGATTTAAATTCATTCTATAAAAAAATGGGTTCCAGTCACATCAAATTGTTCAAGTCTGTAGAAGTACTCACTGTGTGATCCATCTGCTGTAAGGGCAGCATTTTGAGGATTTAAGTACAGGTTTTGTAGCAGAATTGTCTGGAAAAAACCAGTAGCAATGATTATAATGGTTAAAAAAAAAAAATAAGAATGTGAATTATTTTGAAAAAGAATGCTTCACATGAAAATGGTAATGCATATTTAAAAAAAAAATTCTGTACAAATATTGCATTTCACATCCCTTCATGTGACAACTTACGAAAACATTGTGAGAAAAGGCACAGTTGCTGCCCCTTTGAAGTTTTCCTACTATTTTATTTTCTATACTATGTACAAATGATACTGAAAAAATCAATTTTAAATTGTTAAAACTAAATTTCTGACATGCAAACTGCAACATGATAGTATATATCAGTATAGATCATGATAACTAAACTTGAGTCTCCATGTTTTGTCTGTGAATCCAGATCAGACTGGCACTGTCATGAATACTCTAAGATCATCACTTCTACTGGAATTTTGGACCCAACAGCATTAATTTGCAATCTGTCAGACTTTCCTCGGGGCTCCAGAATAATGATATCCTTTATACAGCAGTGTATCGATTTTCTGAAATTTCCTTTCAAATTTCCTCTTGTTGGAGAGACATGGACATGATTGGTTGATTGACTGGAGTTTAATGCCTGTTCTCAAGTCCTGCACCCTACCGACTGAGCTACCGGGGCTCGGCGACATGGACAAAGGTTACCTAATGCTCCCAAAAGACCATAAACCATTCACTAGTCTAGCGTAACTTCTTTTGCAGGCTTTTTAGATCAAGATCAGATTGCATAGAATGACTGCTATATTATGTGATTCTCTGACAAAATTTCTTCCAATTCAAATTGGATGATTGTTTTCTTTCAACCCTTTACCAATAATCCCCTGTGTGAACTTCTACAAGGGTTAGATTATAGCTTTTTGAGAATATTTGTGAAAAGGAGAAAATGCTAGTAAAAAGCATTCCTTTCCCCATAATACACAATATCATTTTACCCTTTGAAAGACAAATGAAATGGTGTTGTAAGCAACATTTCAAAGGGGAATAAATTCCCCAGACAGACCTCTATAACTGGAGTGGACCCTAGAAAACCATTTCAAGAAAAAATTGGTTTTTGTGTCTTGTTTATTTGGGGCTGAAGTTTCATGGGGATGACTTTTCTCGATTTTTTTCTGCCTTGGGTTTGAATCTTCTTGGGGTTAAGTCTAAATAGTTCTCTTGTTTCTGTTTGATGAAAGTATCAAAATAAAATAATGAATAGCGATTCAAAAGACAAAAAAAATGTAATAATAAGTGGAAACATTATGAATTCAGGCCTGATTTGGTTACAAGGTCTGATCTTGATAATTTACCCACCAACATTTTATTGTCTGCCTTGGAAACTTGTTCATGGCTGTGGCAAATCATGTTGCCCCGAGCCTAAGACGAGACAGCGATATGATTAGCCACAGCCTTGAACAAGTTTTTAAGTGCCCTGCCAACTGACTGGACCATGAATTTATCATACTGCAAAGATTTTCCAATGTGTATTCAAGTGAAATTCCCGTTTTATGGTCTCACAAATCGAGTACACTTACAAAATGGAATTTCCCTTCTCAGTGCCCAAAACACACTGAGAAATGATGTCACTGAAACCTTGTAGAATGTGCAGTTTGGTGTATGAAGTCACTGCGATTGACATTCAACATATTTTTATCTAAACTAATAAACAACTCTAAGGTAACTAACTATTCATTTTATGATTTGTTAGCAAAAGTAAATGGCCATTAGTTGTTTCAAACAACCATTAGTTTATCACAAACGACCACTAGTTCATCATTATTTTTTTTTTGATGTTACAATGTATGACCTTTGACAATTCACAGATTGTTTTCATGACAATTCCACACTGCCATCTAGGATTTTGCTTTGAAGTGTATAAGTATCTACCAGGCTCCTAACAGGAAAGCTGTGCAGTACCCTGGGAGCTGCCAGTGTACAGCAATATATATTCTGGGCATTTTATCTGATCATATTGCGAGGAATTTCTTTGCAGTATAATAATATGACAAGTCTAAAATCTTATCACTGGGTACAGAAATAAGACTGAACAATATCTGCCAGTGTACAGCAATATATATTCTGAGGATCTTATCCAATCAGATTTGCAAGAAATTTCTTTGCAGTAAAATAACAAATTATGACAAGTCTAAAATTTTATCACTTGGTACAGAAAGAAGACTGAAAAATGTCTTTGATAATCTAAGGGTTCATAATCACTTACTTGACTGAAAGTAGGCTTATTGTGTAATCTTGAACATCTTTCACCATGGCGACAGGCTCCAATTTTAAAGTAAAAGGAGCAGTTAACCCTGAAAAAAATTGAACACGATTGAATCATTTGGTTCATAAATTTACACTGAACAGACATACAAATAAAGAGACTGATGCTTAATTATTAAACAGATGTGCAGTGACCTTCTTTTTGACCAAAAATGACCTATTATCCTACTGTTGTGTGACACTGCAGACCATATAATTGAACACAACATCGAAATCTGGTACGCTTTCAGCTGTGAGCAGGCAGTAGAAAGCAAATCATCCCTAAACTGAAAGTCGTCCAAAATAAACAATTTTTAAAAATCATCTGGAAAAAGCCACTGAAACAGGGGGTCACAATTACGCCGCACAATTAAATTAAATTAATCAATACATATTTTGTATATTTAACCCTTTCCCAAACAAGCCCTGGTTTTCACGTGTCTGGAGTACAAGTCTTTTCAAAACACTGTGGGAAAAGGAGAAATTGCTCGTAATGAGCAATTTCTCCTTTTCCCACAGTGTTTTCTACCCTTTTTGATAACTTTGGATTCCTCTACTGTCAGGATAAATTTTCATACACAAGTATCGAAGGTCTAAAAACTGTATAGTTAAGATTTGTGCATCATGGAGACAATGCCTGTAATGGTCAAGTCTACATTTACATTAGAAATTAATAGTTAAGAATTTATTTGTAATTGCACAAAGGATTAAAGAAGTTCAATAACTTTTCACTTTTTTTATTTAGACTGTGTAAATAATTCAACATGATAATGTTTATTTTAGATATTCATATTAATAATGGCAACAATTCTGGAACCATCTTCAAAAGCAGAAAATTTTGTAAATTCAGTTCTAATTCCAATTTAATGTGTAATTGGAATCAAATTTAGAATTGTTTGTCCATATGGACCATGATGTCAATTAAATCTTTTCAATGGTGGAAACATTTGTCGGAAAAGAAGAAAATGCTTCTGTACCCACAATTTTGTCTCAAGCTTTCTTTCTGAAGGTTGTTGAATTCTGTATACATGTAATGGAGTTAAGTGTTGATTAGCAAAGAGCAGCTATTGACAACGAGCATGGAGGAACAAACAGCATTAAGTTAGGCCAGTGGTAAAAAAACCAAAGAATTAGGAATTTTCTATTGTCATAATGTTTTCAACTTCTAATTAACTACTGAATACAAATCAAATGAAAATTTTTATCTCTTTTCATTCGTTCTTTTTATGATCAATTTAGAGGCTAAATTTTCAAGGAACATTGTTCTTAATAAATCAAATAATTGTTTTTACTCGAAAGGTCGTCTGAAAAATTAATCGGAGAGTTTTGACATCATGGACAATACTCAATTATCTATTATCGTTGCTTCCCGTTGATCGCATCATCAGATGTTCACCTACTTTCTTTAATTGATTATTCTTTAATTTATGCCTTTTGGTGGTTTGACCGCTTTTTGGTAGTTTATCGGGAAATAGAAATAATACTGGGAAATAATGGTGGATTATGGTTTGATCATTTCACCGTTTTGATAAACTCACTGTTAACTGAAATACCGAGAAACTCCCCTTAATTCGCAAGACCAACCAAAAAACAGGATAAAAAGCATTAACTAGATAGAATATTTGTTGTTTCTTTTTTTTGGTAAAAGATTGAATCTTTTTTCATCTTGTGAACATCACACTGTAATATTTTCACCTGTGGCTGCGCAAATCGTAAACATTATTGATCATGTGCAAATAAAATTTTGATATTTCACCTTAAAAAAAAAACAAATATCCTCTATGTAATCCGTTGATTGATGCATGATTTGCAAATGTCAAACAACATGGCAGGCAGTTACGGTATTAGCTACTTGTCATCAGGGTTCTCATTTGACCTGGGACCCCGGGTTTTGATGCTTGGAATTTTGAAAAGACCTGATTTTGACGCTCAAAAATACCTGCCCAAGCGTCAATCTGATGCATGAAATTATTGGCTAAAGCTTCACATAAATTAGCTGGCGGGCATCTAGTTGAAAAATGGCCTTTCATAAATACTATCTGCATCAATTGTGAAGGACGCATGCGACTGTTTATCACAGGTGATCAAGCTGGCGAGGCATTACATGGCAATGGTGTTAATTCACTTATCTGAAGTAAAATGACAGGTTTTAAAGTAACCTGCCATCCTAATTGGCAAATTCTGTCCATAAATAAACAACAAAACCAATGAAAAATGGTGTTTACAGGCCTCTGCCAACTCTCAGACTTTGGGGAGAAGTGACTTCTCCCTAGTCTGAGAATTGGGAGAAGTTTTTCAAAATGGGGAGAAGTGGTCAGACTTTGAGGAGAAGTTTAGATGGACCTTAAAATGCGGACGTGGTTGGATTTATTGAAGGAAATAACAATATTTTAACAATTTAACAGTTTGATTGGATACAAAACCATGTAAATTAAATGAAGATATTTATATTACCGTATATCTTTTTAATGATTACTATACTTATTCCTATTAGAAACTACTTAAAACATATTTATTCATTGTTTACCATGCTCAATTCATACACTTTTTGGATAAAAACATTATGGAATGAGAAAACAAATACTTCTGAGCAATGGTTTCTCCTGGCACATTTTTTCCCAAAATCTTTGAAGCACTATTTTTCTTTTCCCCAAAAAAAATCCTGGGCAAAATATTTGCTGAAAATCATTATCTTTACCAAGGATCATGGATATTACAATCCCTGTCCCCGACAAGGTAAGAAAAAATTCTAAATCTCAAATCAAAAGCATTTACAGCGGGCAAATAGATAATTTAGGATGTAAGTAATGTTAAAAAGTAACGCAAATATTGTGTCAAAGGAAGGAAATCTTGCTACTAGCATTTTGTCCTGTTGGCACAATGTTTTCAACTTCCTCATGGTAATTAGCCAGTTTCAGACAGCTAGAGAAATCGAAGATAAGTTTGTATGAATACTATTTGTCTTTTGCTGATGACTGATAAATCGTTAATGAAAACATCGCTAAATACATTTCCAACTTAAATACCTGTTTTAACCTTGTAGATCTATCGTTCGTTTGTAGATAGGGTCCGATCAAGAAAAATGTCAAAATTTTGATCAATAACAATACATGTTCATTTTCTTTAATTTCATCTTTTTGTTCGCGTCAAAGAAAAATATACAATTTCATCCAAACTTTTGAAAGAAAACCGCCCTTGAGCTATGAGAACGTACCCAGCAGCCATTTTGAAATTAAATCATGTGACTTGCTGGAATTCGGCAAAAAAAAATCAGTTATAACGTAACACAGTCGGCGCCAATTTGTAGTCACATGATTTAAAAAATGTTGTTTTAAACGCTAGGTGCTGATTTCAATTCAATTCGGGGACAGTAAATAAACGTCGATATCTGAATCAGGATTTTACACTGAAAAAAAGATGCCAGACAAGCCGCTAGACGGCGCCGATGTTTGTTATGACGCGAAAACTATTGGTTGAACTTAGCAAGAATATATTTTAGCGACTTGACGGGCAAAGGGGTGAATATAGTGTCGGTTAAGATGATACCTACCAAGGAGGGGGATTTGGTACCCGAGAAACTAATTAACAACTGCATGTCAAATCGTGCAGCTGGAAACAATTAATTTTGCTGATTGGACACCGGCTGTGAATCGGGTATAACGCACTGTTAGGTAATAGATCTACACACGCTGATTGTGTATCGAGTACCCGACGCGTGGTCATTTTATGCGAGGCGACTTCCCGATTTTTTCAGGCGACTTCGATTTCGCTTTGCCCGGCGAAATGGGCGAAGTTTTTTTAAATCAGGCGACTTTTTCGCCTAAGTCGCCCACTCGGATGGCCTGGTTTATTTCACCCTTATTTCTCCGTAATAACCGCGTAATTTTGACCCTTGGACAGTTCTCTTTGACCCTTGGAAATTCCATTTTGACTCTTGAAAATTTAGGCCCATGAGTCAATGACTCTTGGGATTCAGGACCTAGTGAGAACCCTGGTCATCTACGGTTTGACGGGTACTGGGCAAGTACTAGAGAATGATGCATTCCGATTGATTGTTAGTCTCACAGAAAGCCACACATACCTCTTCCAGTTCCACTACCCGACTTTAGTGATTACCAATGTATCAGATTTCACACCTCGTTAAACATCTCATAAACAATCACTTGACAGTATTGGCATTTCTGGGAACTCTGCTACATGATATGCTTACCACAATAAGGGTCTATTAATCAAAGGGTATCAACTCGGCGACAGTAACGAACATGTCAAAATAAGATTTGTAGCGTCTGTAGTAAATACATGAGTCATTAAATCACCATCTCAGTATGTGATCCGAGAAAACATGGTTCCTCTATGACTTTTGGCAACACCAATTCATGGGTGCATGGAAATACCGAATTACACCTGATATACCGAATTACACCGAATTACACATAGTAATACCGAATTATACATTCTAAACACTTATTTGTTAACTAATATATGAATTAAACTTATTAAAATTATTTTATTCAGTTTTTTCTGGCTCTCAACTGTGTAATTCGGTACTTCACATTACCGAATTACACCTATATACTATGACTGGTATCACGCTATGATAAAGAACGACATAAAATAACACTATTTTTCCAATCCGTTTCTAAACCTGCGCAACACTTATTGCCTGAATAAAATATTAATTTGACTATTTGAAAATAATTCCAGTCCGGCTCTAAACACTATATAAATCGTTGATAATAAAGTACCGAATTACACCTTCACACCGTTTAAATCAATAAAAATCGAAGTACCGAATTACACCTAAAAATTGAATTCGGTAGCACCGAAAACCCGAGGACCAAATTATACTGAATTATTTTTTTATACCGAATTATACCTGTAAAACCCTTAAATTACTTGATTATAGAATTCCAACGATTGAATATACTTCGGTGTGCTGAGGAACAGTGCAATTTTGGTTATAAAAAAAGTACCGAATTACACATTCGAACAAAATAAGGTACATGACCAAAATACACCGACTTAACTTGAATTACCTAAATACACTTTATATAATACCGAATTATACCCACTAAAACTGATCGCTAAATATTAGAATAATAAGATTTGTTAGTAATAGGTGAATAGGTAAAAAAAAGATTAATTACACTTGTTCAGGTCAGTTCTTTGTGGTTTTCGACAGTTTTAATAGTAGATGAAGAATACCGACTTACACATTTAAAATTCGGTATCTCGGAGCTCTCAGGGAACCGAATTATACCGAATTATACTTCATGATACCTAATTATACCTGCTAGTTCTTACTTTGTGATCATTCGATTAATAACAATGTTACATCGACTTAACCCGAATTACCTAATTCCACTTTATAATACCGAATTCTACCCTCTAAATCTCGTTCGATTAATATTAGAATTATAATTATAGGTAAAATATATAAGATTAAATAGATTTGCTCAAATCAGTTCATTGTGGTTTTCGACAATTAACCGAATTACACATTTAAAATTCGGTATCGCGGAGCTCTTAGAGAACCGAATTATATCGAATTATATCGAATTATACTTCATGATTGCCCTTAAGTATAACAAAATATTGGACTGGTCCATTTTTTAAAGTTCGTCTTTGTAAGCTTTCATTTTCCAATGAACTTGTGATGGGTTATTTTCGCATTTCTCTTTACAACAAAATTTTTGACTTTTGACCAAGTTTATAGCAAGTTTTCAGGAATTAGCACACCGAATTACGTTAAATTCGGTGTATCTAACGAATAAGATTTCATTTAAAAATTCAATGAACACAATTACATTTCATTTCTTTTTTATTTATAATGGAAAACTGCAAAAATGACATATAATATATAACATGTACATTAATTCATTATGATTTTGACACTGTCAATCTGTTATTATTGAAACAAAATGCTTATCCTTTGAAATACACTCGACGGATGACATGAAGGCAACTTCACAATATAAACTTTGATAGTTTCGAAAATCATAAAATTGGAGAACATGATGATTACAGTGTTTACATGTTAACGACAAATTTTTAGACTGGTCCAGTTTTGAAGCGTCTGCAGACGAAAAAATAAACGAAACTAACAAAATGCTGGATACCAGCATTTTCTCCTTTTCCCACCACGTTTTCAAAAGGCCTTTATAACAGGGTCGTAAAAACCCGGGATTGTTTGAAAAAGGTTTAATTCAGTGTCGATATTTTACCGGTTACTACTTATTTAAACAATTAAACCATTTTTTTAGAGCACTGGTAAAAGAAATTCTAGAAATGCATGGATAAGTGCACTGTCCACCGCGATATAACTGAAAAATTGTGGAAAACGTTTAATACAAGCATATAAATTTTCCCTCCAAAACGAGAGGAATGTAAACTTATTACATGATAAACATGAAGGGAGTTCTGCCGTTTGTCCTCACAACAGAACGAACAAATCCGTCATTAGCCGAAACCATGTTCTCCAAAATCACTATGTTGTCTGCGACATTTTTTTTTGTGTCCAACGTCAGGTTTGTCTTTCCTATCGTCGTATTTTTTTGTATCTCGTATTTGTGAAATACTGGTTGGTCTTGATGTCTCGTCATATTTCCATTGGAGAGTCTGATATACTTGATGCGGTTTCATTTTTTTAGACAATTCTCTTGCTTCGTCAAGTACGTAGTCAGGAGTTCTTAGGTACTCGCTACTTTTTGTGGAATTTCCATGTGAAGAGAGGCCAGGAAAGGTTCCTAGATATTCAGCTATAGTGTAGGAACTTCTTAACCCCCCTTCACCAAGCCATTTTACTCTTTTTTTGTAATTGTTAGATAGTTTCGATGAGTATAATACCTATGAAGCACAACTACTTTGTCAGAAGCTGGCTGTGGATCCATTGGTATAAAGACTCTCTTTTTATTGACTTGTCTAGGCAGACAGTACATCCCATCTCGCAGAAAAATATTGGTTAACGCACCGTCAATTCCAAGGTGATAGTAGAATTTGGGAGTAGCTCCTTTCGAAGCATCCCAGGCTCCACAATCATCTGAGAAGCAAGATTTTTTGTTCCTTTTTCTCAAGATTCATATCATTGTTCAGAATAAAATAGACATTTTCTTTCTTTCCTTGTGGTATGCAATCAAGAGCCGTTTGCGTTTGCAAGAGGAGATGCACGGTTTCACTCACATTTAAAAAGCCAGACTGCAATGATCCACTCCCTGTTACCCTGCAATGTTCGGGTTTTGCATCTAGTTTTTCATTGTGAACTGGATCCTTGATTGTGGATAAACACTTTTCAATTTCAGACGAGTCGTTCAAACTGATATTTTGTTCAACTGAGCTCTCATCTGGAATTGAAACCCCATTTTCTGACTTTGATTTTCTGACAGTTTCATATCGGGAGGAGTCATCCAAACAGACGTGTAATTCTGTTAGAGACCTTTCTTGATATGAAACATCCACATTACCGCTTTCGATTGTAACAGTTGGCAATGAATCGTCTGCAGTTTTTTCTATTAAAGGCACGAAATGGTTTGGGTGAAAAGGTTTCATGGTTTGTAAAGTAGATGTTCACATAATTTTTATTGGTGGTTCAGATCCGCAATCTTTCACATTTCTTCCTACTATCCGCCTCGTAAATACATCAGACGTATAATCTGAGTATACTTGAGGAGGATAGTAGGAATGAAATGGGATTGTAAAGGCAGCACTCAGTGCATAAAAGTGGGCTAACTCGGAATACGAGTTAATGCAAATGGCATCATGTAGAAGTTTGTCGTAATCACTTATCAGAATTCTTGAGTCGTTGAGAAAGTTATTGTGTATTTCTCTAATGTCATAAAAGTTTCTGTTCTGTATAAGTTCAAGTGAAGTAAAGAGACGTAGAAGAACGTGGTATTTTTCTATCCCAGCTATAGCCAATGAGATTGCTCTGTATAAACAGTTCCCGTCACCCATTATTTCGCTTGGGTTGTAATGTTCAAGCATTGGAGGATGGAAATACTTCAGAATGTCAGTAGAAGTGCGGTCTACATTCAAATTTTGCATCTTTCCTTTTGGTATATGAATTTTGTAATGCTGCAGAAGTTTTGCCTCGGAATTTGCTTGTTGTAAGAGTATTTGCGGTCCGACGAATCACCGAAATACCGAAATGCCACCGAAACACCAAAATACCCCTATTTTTTTTTCAAAATTAAGTTCAGATAACTGATATTAGTTTGCAGTATTTTTCTTTCTTTCTTTTTTCTTTAACTGAAAATGCAGTCAATGAAAGTATCAATCATTAATGAGAAGAATGATGTTGTTAATATATTCATCATTAATTTACGTGGAGAACAATCACCGAAACACTCGCGTGTCTGGCCTGTTACACACCGAAATACCCGATCTTGATTACGCCAATGTAGACCCGAAGATTTATCAGTATCATATGATCACTTGAATTTATTATTTCTTTGAACGATAAACACACATACAAAATCATTTGCGGACGAAGCAGACCCAAATCAGAATGTAGGTCTCTGATCCATCGAAACGCACAAATAGCTCGGTTCTGTTCTGTTCTGTTAAAGTGATGCAATCGTAATTGAAGGCGTTCGGCTGATATGATCAAACTTATTTTGTGTAAGTTTGTCATTGTGATTTTTAAAATGGCATGGTTATTATTAATAATCTTATCGGTGGAATTATAATTGTCTTATCAATTTAAGCCTGGTAACGTGTTAACCACAGATTTAAAATGGCGGCTGGTTTTCCGATTTGGTGATTTTTAATTTCATCTATATCCAACATAAAAGTGAAAACTATTTTTGCCAGCTTAGTTATGGATAAAAATCAGACAAACCAACCTTGTGCACAAGCACAGCTGCTGTAGTTAGATTGCGGATGTAGAAACCCTGAATCGACAAATTTTACTACGCCGGGCGGGTATTTCGGTGAACATTTACAGTACCGGTGGGATATTCCGGTGCACATTCTTCACGTCTGGCTTCAATGGCATGTTGTTATTTTGTCATTAGGTTTTAAACTAACACTCCTTCATCAGTATGATTACAATTTGTGTCAAACACCACAACTTCAATTGTTTGAAATAAAAAAAAAAGGGGGGGGGGGTATTTCGGTGTTTCGGTGGCATTTCGATATTTCGGTGATTCGTCGGACCCGAGTATTTGTGATGTTTTACACAGGGCTTGCTGGAGGCTGAAATACCGAGGAAATACTTATATACAATATACAATAGGTGTAATTCGGTAATGTCAAATACAGAATTACACAGTTGAGAGCCACAAAAAGCATGATAAAATAATCTTCACTTGTCTAATTAATATATTAGTTAAAGAATAAGTGTTTTGCATGTTTAATTCGGTATTTGGAGGTGTAATTCGGTATAATTCGGTGTAATTCGGTATAATTCGGTAAATTAGGTGTAATTCGGTATTTCCATGGACCGACCAATTCATTTGCATTATGCATATACTCTATGTAATTTGCTAGCAACAGCAAATGCACCTGCTTGTTGAAAATGCGTATGTAGTGCCAGTGTAGACAGTTTCAAGCCAGATTATGACGAAACGAGGAAAGATCGTGTAGTTAGGACATAGCCGCAGTAAGGGCATCCGACGATATACGGAATGAATCCATAAAAAAATACAATATTTTTTGACGTATAATTTTGATTTTCATTGGTTTTCGCGATACTGCGGTGGAGAGTTCCCGGTATTATGCCATGTAACCCTAAATATGCAATACAAATATGAAATTCGATAACCTAGAACTTGAAAAAATATCATGTGGAAAACGTTTACGATAAATTATCGTCGATGTATCTAAAGTCGCGATGTATGTAGATTCGCGGACTCTCGTTATCTCCATTTCGTCTCGCGAGATTTTCCGTGCACCTGCAGGGCTGTGACGTAATATTTACTACTGAAGTTACTCTAGCGTATCGGCTGACACACTTGTGAAAAAATGAGATTTAAACAGGTATTTGATCCATTTTCTTTTGCCTATGCTAAAATCTTGTCATTTTCTTAATGCTTAAAATATAACCATAGCAACAAGTTAGTTTTATAGCTTAAAAACAAACCTTGTAAAATTTGCCCCACTACCCGGTATCTGTTGTCAATGGAGGTCACATGACCACTCAGGAATTTTTACTATTAAGGCCAAACAAATTTTCATGAGCGTTTTACAGTACCCTTCTTCTTAATAGAGAAAACTAAATTTATTGCATTTTTATTTCTGTTTCAGGCAACTCCGCAACCTATCAGACAGAAATACAGGCTTTATTCACCATCTGCCCTAACTGCTGCTTATAAATATGTGAAAGGAGATGGAGTGTCAGTTTTGAGAGCCTCTGAAATGTTCAGAGTGCCTGAAAATACTTTGCGAGACAGGGTTTTAGGAAAGGTGGACCCAGAAACTGTTACAATGGGCAAACTTCCTCTGTTTGACCAATTTCAGGAAGCTAAAATTGTTGAACATTTCAAGACCATGGCTGATTTGGGATACGGGTATACTCAACAGGAGTGTATTGGTGTTGCTTCTCAGTATGCTTTTCAACTGGGTTTGCGTTCTAATGACAAACCCTTATCAATGATGTGGATGAAGGGCTTTCTTGGACGTTGGCCAGAAATGAGGGTAATTAAGCCTAGGGCTTTGGAACATGTAAGAGCTAAGTTAGCTAAAGAAAGTGTAGTTATGTCTTACTTTGACAATCTTGAAAAGTGTCTAAGGAAACATGATCTTCTAAATAAACCGCATTTGATTTACAATATTGACGAAAAAGGTGTATCCATAGAACACAAACCACCCTTCATTGTAGCTGGTTCCGGTCATCCCACTCAGGCTGTAACCTCTGGAAAGGGTAAGACAGTGACGATTATAGGTGCTGGTAGTGCAAGTGGAGCTGCTGTCCCTGCATACTTTGTATTCCCTGGGAAAAGGATGAATTTTGATTTGTTACAATGAGCAACACCTGGGGCAAGTGGGACTGTATCAGATAATGGATGGTCAAATCTTGCAGTATTTCACCGTTACCTCACAGAACACTTTATTCAGTTTGTGCCTGGTAGAGGCAGTTCATTGCTTCTGTTGCTGGATGGTCACAAGTCACATGTGTCCTTAACTCTTGCTGACTGGGCTAAGAAAAATAATATAGTGATGTTTATACTTCCAGCACACACAAGCCACATTCTTCAGCCTCTTGATGTTGCATGTTATGGGCCCTTTCAGAGGATGTATTATGCCCAGTGCCATAAAGTTATGCGTCAGGTGTCAGCAACTATCACTAAGTATAACATTTGTGACATAGCATGTAAAGTGTACAGCAAAGCTCTTAGTTCAGAGAATTTGCAGTCTGGTTTTATGAGAACTGGCGTCTTCCCTACTGATAGAACTGCAGTTCCCAAACATAGCATGATTCCTTCTCAGATGTTTGAATCAGATGACATTAGTTCTAGTCAGTGTAGTGAATCTACTGTAGAAGGTGGTATTGTTGCAGACACAGAGGACAGATTAGATATTTTTGTGGAGAGAGAAAGGGATCTGAGGTCAGTGAAAGTTGAAGGTTCTAAGGCAAAGAAACAGAGGAATACAGTCAGTAAACATGTGTCTGGAAAAGAGTTCACTAGTGAAGAAGTAATGAGTGCAGTAAAACAGCATGAGAATAGCCAGAAAAAGGCAACAAAGAAGATAAACCCATCTAAGAACGGTAAAGAAAAAGTCAGGGGTAATGTTAAATCTATCGTAAAGTCCAAAGGTAAAGAAAATGTTATGAGAAATATTCATTCTAAAACTTCAAAATCCAGTCCTGTACCAGGTCCTTCTCATATCAATTTGGCTCTTGACAGTTCCAGCAGCAGTGATGATATGGAGTTTGAAGATAATGATTTATGCTGTGTCTGTGGACTCTCAGCCAAAAGAGCTTGCTAACTGTGTGTCCCTTACATTTGTAAAGTGGGCAGCTTGTGATGGTAAGGAAAATGGGGTGGCTTTAACTTACTGTTTAACTTACTGTATCCGGACCGATGGTAAGCGTAGTGCTTCTGGGGGTCCTCCTGTTTCTTAATTCATTTATGTTGTTATTTGGAGAGTAGCAGCTTGGGGTGAATTTCATTGGGTGATCTTTCCAATGTTTGTTGATTCTACTTTTAAAACTATTTACACTAGGCGACATTATGACCTCGTTTGGTAGGCTATTCCATGGTTCAGTGACATGAATACTAAAACTATTTTTTCTAATTTCCGTTTTAGATGCTTTCTTAAATAATTTTAAGTTGTTCCCTCGTGTTCTGTTGTAGTTTGATAATTCTAGTAATTTAGCATTGGTAGTTTTTTCATGGTTGTGAAGAATCTTGTAAACTTGTATCATATCTGCTCGTAGTCTTCTGTATTCTAATGATGGTAATCCTAAATATATTAATCTTTCTTCATATGAGAGATGGCCAATGGCAGGCAGTATTTTGGTTGCTCTTCTTTGAACGTTCTCGAGAATAATCTTGTGTTTTTTTTTATGAGGAGACCAGACGGAGCTAGCGAATTCGAGGTGGGGTCTGACTAAGGACTTGTATAAATGCAGAAATATTTCTTTGTCCAAGTAAGTAAAAGTTCGTCGTATTATTCCCAAATTTCTGTTAGCTATGTTGATTTTTGACGTTATATGCGATTCAAAAGTCAGGTTTTGATCTATTAGTACCCCTAGGTCCTTTTCCTCCTCTACATTTGAAATTTCACTTCTACTCTGTTTTGTTTCCATGAAATATTTATAATCAGAGTATTTTTTTCCAAGATGGAGTCTTTTGCATTTTTTTTCATTAAACTCTAAACTCCATTTCCTTGACCATTCAAGAAATTTATCTGTTGTCCTTTGTAATTTGGTTTGGTCTTCATCTTTTGTTATGACATTATAGGTTTTGGTATCATCAGCGAATAATTTAACTGTTGTATCTGCAACTTCTGGTAGGTCATTTATATAAATTAAGAAAAGTGTCGGTCCTAAAACACTGCCTTGAGGGACACCACTAAGTACTGTTTTACTGCTAGAATGACTGTCATTTATCACAACTTCTTGACTTCTGTCCTTAAGTAAATTCTCAATCCAATCTTTGGTGTGACCAATAATGCCATAAGATTCCAATTTTTGTAATAGTTTTGAGTGAGATAACGTATCAAAAGCTTTTTTAAAATCATAAAATATTATATCAACATCAGATCCACTGTCCAGGGCAGATGTCCAGTCTTCCAGCGATTCTAGTAGTTGAAGTTGGCAGGATTTTCCTTTTAAAAAACCAAACTGGTTTTCGGTGATTAGGTTGTTTGTTGTCAAATAATTCATAATTTTATTTCTGACTAGTTTTTGCATCACGTTGGAGCAGATTGGACTAATGCTAATTGGTCTATAATTCTGAGGTAAGAGTTTGTCACCAGATTTAAAAATAGGGGTAACTAAAGATTCTTTCCAAGATTTTGGAACTGATGAGGTAACTAGTGACTTGTTAAATATAATGGATAGTGGTTTTGCTAAAAGTTTGTCATAGGTCCCAAAATACATGTCAGCATTGGACCCACTTGCAGTTCTGCTCACCAGTGAGGTTTATAAGGAGGGGTGATACATTCCTCTGTCCTCACTGTAAGAGTAATGAAGAATAGACATCCTAGACAATAACAACCTGTAAATACGTTATTCCAGTTGAAATTTAAGATCTAATTGTTATTTTTTTTTTTATGCAAGTTACACCAGAACTCACTATATGAACTGTTTTGGCCTTATTACCAGACCGATTTACTGCATTTGTATACATCCGCGAATCAACATATATTTTCAATATGGCTGACCCATTTTCACACACTGCATTTGATGACCTAGTTTTAGCTTGGAAATGTTGTTGACGGGGGTTTATCAAGGAATATCAAGGAAAATAGATTTAACTAATGATAAAGGTAAGTGAAACATTTATTTTATTTGTTTTTATTGCTCTACGTTTCAAAGAAAGCTTAACCTCGCGAATCTACATACATCGAGGGTACAAGACCGAAATTGGTTGCCAATAATTTTGATCAATAAAAGAAAACGTCCATCCAAAGGAGACTGGGTTTATTAAGAAATCACAAGAAAAAAAAAAAGTTTAGTTATCATATTTGGATTAACTGTACACGAAATCATAAAACTTCTCACTTGTCTTTTTCTGTTCCAAAAATTGAAGCTAGATATTCGGCCATATTTCGTTATGCGTGTAAACTTACTGATCACGTGATGGAAAATCGTTGACAAAAACAGTTCGTTCCGATCGATTTTCGCTCCCACTTTATTTCGCTCCTAGTATGATACGGACCAATAGACCGATATGACCTACGTCTGCTTAATGTGTGTGTGTGTGTGTGTGAGAGAGAGAGAGAGAGAGAGAGAGATTTCGCCGTGTTTGTGTAAAGGGGGATTTTTAGCTTTATGACGATCGTATTGATCAATATGTTTGGGGGCGGGGGGGAGGGGGGAGATATTAAAGATATTCAAGTTTATAGTAAGTCAGTACTTGGTCAAATTTCTGTAGCTTATCCCTATAAGAAATTTAAGTATTGTGGTGGTCTTTCTTTATGTAGCCTAGCTGTGGGTCTATTTTGTTTTTCAGAAATAATTTGCAAAGACCTATATGGGATGTCCTATGACCTTTCACTCGCATCGATTATGTAGGATCGTAATGGAATTACCATGAAGTCATATCTGCTCTCCGAAAATTACACAAATTGTATTCCCGATTGAAAAACGACTGATCCGTTTTTTTTTTTTTTTTTTCGGCGTAGGTGAATGCATTATCTTCCGCTAGGTGGCATTTTTCAAATACATAACCTATCTGATGTGGGCATTCTGAGTGACCAGTCCGCATAGCTCAGGTGGTAGAGCATAGGACTTGTAAATATCAAATCTTGGGTCACTTGAGGGTGTGGGTTCGAGTCCAATGGCTGGCTATCTAAAATTACTAATAGTCGGGTGAGACGTTAAACCGAGGTCCCGTGTGACGTTGCTATACACCGAGCACGTTAAAGAACCAGGCGTAACTTAGGATGGGTATCTTGAACTATCCTCCGTAACAAAAACTAACAGTCTTCAGGGGGCGTCGCCCATATGGGCAACCGGTGGCGACGATAAATAAAAGCGAAGCCAATCAATCATTCTGGGTACAGAACCGGACTATTTTTCAAGGCGGAAATCAATCCAACGAATTACAAAATAAAATATACGTTTACTCTCTAAAACCAACCTTGTAAGATTTATCGAGCCATGGTTAGCTAGCATATAACCTGTGCACAAGTCATTTATAAAGGCAGCCCCTATAAGCTTAGGAAATAGGCCCAGTTTAGGCCCGGCAAGGTGGGACGTTAGTTTTGTTGTCATTCTGTTGCACAAATCCCGTTTTTTCCCATGTCTGTATTTAGAAACTGTACACAGAGATTTACAAAAAAATAATGGTATTTCATAAAAAATTATTTTTCCTGTTTGAAATCATTATATTTTCAAGAAATTTGTAGCCAAAACTGGCTTGATTTTTCCACAGACGTACTATTTATGGCCATTTTCCGCTTGCTCTTTCAGGGGCGATTTACGTATCCCGTTTTAAGACGGGCGCTACTACGGTTACATGTATAAGTCATTCTCAACCCCGAAGGACAATTTTTCGGTCATTTTGAATTTCTCCACTTGAAGAAAAAGTACGACGGTATCCGTACTAAATCCACAAGATTAAATTCCAACTGATTTTGTTAAAGTTTCTTAAATGTACACCATTTCGCCTCGTATGAACAACGCAACGTTTCCAGTGATTGTTTAATTAATGGCAAGAAAATCGTCAATATTGTTCATTTTGAGAATGCTGACGCGCGGACGAGAGACAGATTGTTTGGTACTACACGTGGAGGATTAGAGAAAAATATTTTGAGAGAGAGAGAGAGAGAGAGAGTGTGCTTGATGGATGTTTTTGGGGTGGTTGGGTCATTTTCGGAAATAGATGGATGGATGGATGGATGGATATGAGAGAAGAGGGATAAATAGATTGATGGGCAAAAATATAGATGGATAGATGGAGAAAGTTAAGTTTTAGTATCAATATATGCAGCTTACTAGATTTAGTAAAATTCCAGTTGGACAAGAAAAAAAAATTGGTGAGCAGAGCTAGAGACGGGCAACGTACACTCGTACTCATGCATTAATCAGAGGTGTGAAGGGGGCCAATGCTGGTGGAGAATATGTCCTCGCCCTCGCTGGAAAGAGCACTGTAGACATCGGCCCTCATCCGCTAAAATGGTGGTGGTGGTGGGGGGGGGGGGGGTTAATTGTTCAAAGATACTATTTGGTAGCACCTGGTGAGCATATTTATAAGCACGCTTTTTTTTTTTTTGACGTAGCTGAATGGGGGACCTGGCTAAATAAGCTGGCTTTTGACCTGCTTCTTGGTATTGATGGACTCAAATGATAAATTGTAGTCATTTGCAGTTTGTCAGAATGTGGATATCTTTATTCTGGTGGCCTTTTTGCAAGGACTTATTCACACCATAGATAGCAAATAAATATGATAGGGATTAATCTTTTTCTTGTACTAATTTTTAATATGATAGTTTTGTAGCGTCACCCTATAACCCACTAATATATGTATGTCTGGTGTTTTTTTTTTTTTTTTTTTCTTTTTTTTTTTTAATTATTATTTTTTAGACGCACCATTTTTAGCAGCAAGTTCTGCTGCTTTCCTAAAAATGGTTTGGATTAACATCTAATCTTGAAAAAATATATAGATCTATAAATTTAATAGAAAATTTTGCTTTTCGACCATATGCAAAGCAAGAAAAAGAGGCAATTTCTGGCGATTTTACGGCTCCTTATGTCTCTTCCAATAAAAGAGTTTTGACAGTATTCATATTCAAGTGCCTCTTAAATATGTCGTCTATGTTCAGAGATATTTCTTGTTCAACGCGGGTAGATCTATATACAAATTTTGCGAATAGGTATGTACACCCCTGCCTTACGAAATGAAAATGGTCAGAATTTCCTAAGTACACAGAACCAAATTGCAAATACGGGTACAGGGTATGTGTATAGATCTGTTTATTTGTTGTTAACGCAACTTTAAACATTATTTCAGTTATATTGTGGCGGCCAGTGCACCTACCCAGGAATGCTTGCATGAAGTGATTTCGCACTAACTTCTTCCCAAGCCACCACACTGTGTATCAACGTACACCGGATATAGCGATTGTCCAATCGAGGGAAATGTTTACGGAGTGAGATACACGGTCAGTATTTCTTTTATTATTTTTGTGTTTTATAGTATTTTGCCTGGAAAATATAGAACTGACATCAATGATAGATTCGGGTATATGTATGAATATGTGAAACACTTAGGAAAAGTATTTCTGCACTAGAATTTAGCAGAATGACCTGCCCAATCACTGATGTTTTTCTTTACATTTAACAGGCCGACTCAAAATTTTCATATTTCTCAATTTTATTGTTATTCAGGCCCGCAATTCGCTTTGTTATAACTTCTTGGAGGTCTTAAGTACTTACAAACGAAGTTTTACTTCCAATTTGTTCTTAGTTTTCCGAATATTTAGATTTAAAAAAAAATAGCCAGTGTACGGTCTATAGCAGGCAGTTGTCAAATTGGTGTACGACTTATAGCAAAAGCAGTGTACGGACTATAGATGAGAAGAAAAGTTTATATTCTGACGTAAACGGGAGTTATATGTAAATCTAGAAATGAATACCTGTGCATGCCTTTTTAGAGACATTGGCAAGTATCAAATAATTATTGATTTCTTGGTTGTGTGCCGAAAACAGAGAAAATTGGAAATGCAAGTGATTAAAGCATGATTGCATTGAGGTTACAAATCATTGACAGAACTCGAGCGAATCATTACACAATATTGTTTCATTGCATTAATGCTTAACCTTGTTTGAGCTTATCATACGGTTCTTAACTTAAAACAAGTTTAGGCTTTCTTATAATGCAGCTAGTCTTCTGTCTTCTGTCGGAAGGACACTTTATGTGACAACAAAGTGGTTCTTTGCATGAAATTCACGAGCTGCAATTTGTTTCTTTTGCAGTTTAAAGACTTGATTTTGAATCTCACATACTAAGGGCATTGGCAATTATACTGACATCTTGATAAGACGATCATATCATTTAGATGCCCTATCACCCTAGGTTTTTAAATACAGCGTAACACTAGGATGTAAAGGGGTATAAAGTAATATTTCTTTCTGTTTAAAACATGGATTGTGGGTGTTCATTCTAACGTGTACCAATAGTCTTTAACAAAGACCCGATACACATGAAACGAAATGTCATTTTCACAGCTGGTGAGAATTGAAGTGTATTGAATATGTACTGATGAAAAAATTATGATTTCTTGCTCTGTTATGGAGCGCTTAAGTCCTTTGCTTCACTAATTAGGTAGTCAGCTTTGTGAAAAGAAACATTGGCCACAATAAGCCTTTTCAACCCATACGGTAACATGTCCATGTTATACTCAGCAATTTTATAGCATTAAGATGACGAATGTCAATTCGAAATTTTCGTTCATTTTTCTGTTTCTTTTTTCTCTCTTTTTTTTTCTTTCCAAATAGATTGTGGGTACGCGTTGGAACCGTCCGTAAGGCTCTGACAGCTTCAAGGTTGGCATACTTTCGTGATGTATAATACAGTTATCATTACGTTAACATACCTATGCAATATATTGCTATTTGACATGGTTTCAAAAGTGGCATTTTCCGGAAGAAAAACTGCGATATTTTTCTTATTTTTGATCCAAACAGAGATTTTGGAGGGTCGTTAGAAGTTGTGCTTGCGGGTGTGTCAGGTGGTTTCTCCCGGGGAACTCCCGTTTTCGACCTACCTACCAATTAGCTTGTCTCGACTTGTGTGAAATAATCTTGAAAGGGACGGAAAAACTGAGTAATAAAAAATAATAATAGTTATTGCAGGATTTCTCTTTTCATCATAGGGCTAGGTAGTGATTGTCCATCTATGGTCGGTGTACACATGTACCTCCGGTGTCATTTTTCAAGCGCGGTGTCCTAGTGTCAAAGTCGGATTTCTGAGAGAGGTCCTGGGTTCGATCCTCATCAACGGCGTAACCGTGTTGTGTCCTTGAGCAACACACATTTACTCCCCATAGTACTGGTTAAATACCCAGGAAGCGGTGGCTCCGTCCCAACATGACTAAAAAATTGTTGACTGGGACGTAAACTCAAACAAACAAACAAATATTTAAGAGTTTCATAGAAAGTTTTGGTCTTCATTTATTAACACGTTTTGTCGTAGTTTGCGGCGTTACATGTATGCCCTGTATTCAGGGCTGGAAAAAAGAAATAAAAATAACGAAAATACAGTCATGATAATTCTAATAATTAAGGGACAGGATACGTTCGAATGACAAAAATCTATCCTCGAACAGCAAACTCGTCTATTTCCAGCACTAGACAATGTATTTCACGAAGATTTTATCTCGCTATCGACCGTACACTCCTAACAGGAGCTTTTGCTATATAACGTACACCACCCTCCTATAGATCGTACACCGTAGAGAAAAAACAAAGATGAATATATCGAAAAATGCAGTTTTAAAAATAAGTCAGGAATTTTTCTAGCGATTCGCCATGATTAACTAGGCTATTTATCATTGATTTCAATATATGACGGATTAATATTTTATCAAAACAGTCTTTAAAAGCAGCGTTTTCGTGACAGACAAGAGGAGATTATCAGTGATTAGGGGAGTACATGTATTTTTGTTATTCGTAGCTCTTGTGGATGTTTCCCAACCATTTGCTGTGGTAAGACAGCTACATTAATGTATCAGTAACGACTGCCAAATATACTTACGGTGAATTTTTATGTATTTCAACGAAAACATTGGAAAAGTACTGACCTTGTACTGTACTGTGTGAAATTTCCCTCGATTGGACAATCGCTATATCCGGTGTACGTTGATACACAGTGCACCAACAGCCTTCCCACCTCACCTTTACTCAAACGACGATCAGCGGTGACAGCAGGTTGATTCCTGTCGCAATGACTATCATCAGTCATCGGAAAAAAATAAGCCCAGCTGAGGATTCTAACCAGCGACCCCTGATAATATGGGGCTAAAATTCTTTATGGGTGTAAGGATAGCTGCCATAAAAATTTGCTGGGTAATGTCACACAACCATGTCTGAACTGATCAGTTACTGTATGGATTATGTTTGTATATTTTTTAGGAAAAAGGCATCTTTCGCCCGCGTCTAGGCTTTGACTATTTTCATACTATTTATTCTGTACAGGAGAGTGATGTGTCATAGCAGACAGGTCTAATCTTTGAAGAATATGACAACGGTGCATATCAAGCTACTTGACAGAACCGTGGGACTTGATCAGCGGATCACCTGAGCTTTGCTGAATGCTATCTGCTATGACGCATCGCTATCCTGTACATGATAAATATCAAAACACGGTGTGCATTATCTAAAGTCTGCCACTAAGAAGTAACAAGCAGAAAATGCCGCGGCTATAAATAATACTTTTGTGGAGAAATTAGGTCTCCTTTTGGCTCCAAATTTCTTAAAAATATATTAGTATCGCACGGGATAAATAATTTCAAAGAATGGGGTTGAAGATGTTCAAAGATACTATTAGGTACCACCTGATGAGCATTTTTATAAGCATGCTCTTATTTTTTATTTATTTATTCTTTTTCGACGTAGCTGAATGCACTGGCTTTTGACCTGCTTCTTGGTATTGATAAACTCAAATTACATAGTAATTTGCAATTTGTCGAAATGTGGACATCTTTATTCTGTTGGCCTATTTGCATGCGCTTATTCACATCACAATATGATATCAGATAGAAACAATTAAAACAGCAACGCTAAGCCAAAGGGTTTTAATAAGCAATCTGTTTAAGAGAAACACTAACTGTCTTGTGTCGCCATCCGAAAGTTTCCTCTCGGAAGAAAGCGGCTCTACTCAGTATCCTTTGCATATTTCAACGGTAAAATATATCGGCGGTCGAATAGCATTCCATTTTTTCTTGTTAGTACCACTCAAAGAAGCGAAATAAATGAAAATACCGAGCACCTACCTGACATACGGGTTGTTTACAAGCTATAACTTTGGAGCCACAGGTGTCCCGGAAGACCAACACAACATTTTAAGTGCGGAGCCAGCGACTCCGTTTGTAGATTATCCACTGTGTTAACCCTTGAGTAACATATTAACCCTTTGCCACACAACAAAATTTTAAGACTCGTCCAAAGTGTTACTGAAATGATGTGATATGTATTTAAAAGGGAAGAAAACCTTTTCAGGAAAGGAGAATTTCTGATAAGCAGCATTTTCTTCTTTTTCCAATATGTCTTGAAAAGGCCTTCTCAGGGTCGTTGAAACACGGGATAGTTTGGTAAAAGAGATGAAAAGTTTCCAATAGGAAATAACAAGGCAGCGTGTAGATGCTGCAAGATAATGGCTGTTTTTGGGTAGATTGGTATCAATTATCGCATCGTTCTCCCTCTACCCAACAATCCCGATTTTTAATGATCATGAAAAAGAAAGCAGTTGAAAATACTGTGTGGCCAGTATTTTTTTCTTTTCCCAAAAGATTTTCTACCCTTTCCAGAGCAAATTCAATGGTCTGTGGGGCATTTAAAAGTTTTCGTCTGTAAATTCTTTTAATTCGAAAAAGTCTAAAACCATGCTGTAAATCCACGCCTTTCGTGCTTTTGTAACCCGAGGAGACACTCTCCATTTCGATGTAATCTATAGCCGGATTGATACGATTTTCCAGCGTGGTTAAACCGTTAGCACATTGCAAAACTCATCCGTATAAAGAACCTTTTTGACAGACAAATGATGGCAATTATGATAGGACTTTTCTTTGGAAGGGTAGAAAAACTTGCTGGAAAAGGAAAAAAAAAAAAAACACTGGTTACCGTTAATGAAGTGGTTTAAATAGAGTATCGTTGAACATTTGATAAGATTTGTATTAATAATAAGTATCTCTTTCCCTAACTTAAATCTAGATTTATTTATTTAGTAAGTTAGTTATTTTTTTATTTATCTCGGGTTGAATTGAGACAAAATTAATTTTCACTGGTGTAGTTCGGATATACACGTATTCTTATATATCGGCATGTATAAACAGCCATTATAGGCATGCATTTGATAGAAAAATACGTAATTCCAAAATGGTTGAATGTCTCATTGAATCAACAATAGATCTCTTTATTTTCGGAGTCCATGTACGAACGAAAAGACGTCACAGACAATGCAGATGCCTCCGAATTACAGATACATTGTATTTATTTGTTTGTTTGTTTATTTATTTATTGTAGAAATTGATTCAAACTTTTGTTTATCTGGCTTCCCGCTATAAATGTAAGAGCTCTTAGTATCCACAGTAAAATGCCGTTAACTAAGGCAAAGCGGCTAAAGTATCATTGAACCATCGGTCGCTATTCAGTATATGTCACCTTTCTGTCCTATATCTGTTGTTTTCATGCCAAGTGGAAACCACGTAGTCTCTTTGGTACAAATGCCGCCGAACAATGAACCATTTAACCGTTTACAAAACAATTGTCAAAATTGAAAGTATTTCCAGACGACAAAAAAAGTTGTGACTCGAAAATTGAAAACTGACTTTGGAAGGATAGACAGCATTGATGTAAAAGGAGAAAATGCTGGTTACCAGCATTTTTTCCTCGTCCAACAATGTTTTCAAAAGCTCTTTTCCTTGGGTCGTTAGAACTCGAGATTTTGTCGTAATGGGTTCAAGGGATTGAATCATTGCCCGTTCATTTATCTCGCAAGTTTTTCTGCCGTGTCATTTGTAAAGGTCGGTATTTCATTGTACTTTTGTGACGTAGCGTGTGGTAACAGGGGCGCCACAAAGAGGTCCTCCAGGGTAATGCGATTGATTCATCGTTCAACGTCCATTATTTCTCATATCTTGGTTTGGTTGGGTTTGTATAGTGTTTAATATGCCGTTTTCAACATTTATCCAGTTACATCGCGGCGGCCAGTGCACCTGTTCGTACTTCCCCGGACTTTTCTTTCTACCAGTACATCGCAAAATATTCTTCCCACACCACTGGCTACTTTCCAACATAACCATTGTCGAAACGATGATCAGTGGTGAGAGAGAAATGAAACCTGTTGCAATGACTATCATCGATTCTCTGAAAGAAATTGGCCGAGCTAGGGATTCGAACCATCGACCGCTTGCTCTTCATTTCGGCCTTGTCCATAATGTCGCCAAGGACAGCCACTGTTTGCAATAGACCGATAGAATATACCAAGGCCGGCTAACAGTGATCCAAGACAATGGAAGTGTTACAAGTCTGATCCATTATCATTCTAATGGTAACTTGTTGTATTTCTGCTAATATTGTGGGTTAAAATAACAGAATTACGCGGGGTATGCTCACAAAAAAATTGAGTTAATACTCAGCTGAGCTTTAGATTTCATTAAATTCAATGCTTCAAACAGCGAGAACATTTGAAAAATAAACATAAATGGAGAACAAAGACGAAATTGCTCTAAAAGTTAGTAATTTACTCATTAAGTTGTTTCAAATCATATTTATATAACTTTGAAATTTCATGCTCAACTAAATTCAGCACGATTAAGTTTAAAAAGCACCGATCTTATGAATTGATAGGCGATAACCCTTTCTGAACTTATTGGTTTTCAACACCTTTATGTTTTACCCTATTATCAATTACTCAGCTGTCAACATCTATGTTCAGACACACAATTCTTAGCAGCTACTGTTCCTTTTTACTCAGACGAGTAGGATTAACATCTAACCTAAAAAAAATATATCTTACCGAAAATTTCACGTTTCAACAATATGCGAAAAATGAGGAAGGCAATTGCTACAGTGGTTGCTATTCATTATTTCTGTTTATATAAAACCACAAAAGTATCAATATTCATATTCCAGTACCTCATACGCCGTCTCTCTCTCTCTCTCTCTCTCGTTTCATAGATCAAGATCACACTTTTCAGAGCATTCAAGCGGATCCTGCACCCAGTTTATAAAATAATTTTTGGGATATTTTAAACCAAATATGCTTAGAAATTAAACAAGAAATGTCTTTAAAAAAGATAGGCGTCGTAAGAGAAACTGGAATATGAATATTGAAACTCCTCTGTGACACAATATGAAGTAAAATAATAAAAATTATTTTTGCGAGAAATTGCCTCATTTTCCTCACCGTCCTTCATTTTGTTGAAAAAGAATACTTTTTGGGTTATTGGGAAACACTTATGAAATATAAAATCCCCCCCCCCCAAAAAAAAATTGACCATTCTCTGTTACGTTAATTTGCTACGGTATAAATCAAGGCCCCGGGGTATTGATAAGCGGTAGCATTGCTTGTAAATTGTAATTTCATAAATGTGCGAGCAAATATGCCAGCATAGGCTCGCCGAATAAACATGTTCATATTTTTTTTATCAGTCGCAAATGACTATCTATTCATTCTTCATCAGTACCAAAATTTAGGTCTAAAGCCAGTACATTTAGCTACACTCCGAAAAAAATATATAGGGTATACATCGTTGTCTGAATTGAGATGTAAGCTGGTTTCAACTATTTTTCGGTCGTGGTGTCAGCTATTCATGTCCTTCAGGATTCTAAGTAAAACTGTGCTGGCCTCGGCATTGCATTGCAGAATGACACTCCTATGACAGTAGTTATCATTGGATAGCAAGACAGCTAAACGCAGTATTTCCTGATTACAGATTGGAAGCCCTTTGGTAGCACTTAGAGAACATACTGGTACCCTTTTCAGTTACTTGGTACTCAAATGCCCAATACAAAATTTACTTTACCAGTATCAAGGATGATAAATCAATGAACCATGCTCTGGCAAAAGGGGGCTTGATGCATCTCCGTGATGCATTAGACCATGCAAGTCATCACATAATTTCGGATCCATTATGTCCATTCTCTCTAAAAAATGACTGAATTCTGAGGTAGAATAGTCCTTGGACATGCAGAAAATTGATCAAAAGCAAAATGTTTCGGCCTAGGTCAGCCTGCGCTGCCTGCGTGGGCTGGCCTGGTTCGATGCTTTTTGCAGATCCATTAAGCCTCCTTTTCACAGAGTATGGATCATTTATTTGTGTATGGCACGGGACAAAGAGTATCGTTGGTAAAACAAAAACACACTAGGTATGTCGTGGAACTTTATCATTGTGAAACAAGTTATAAATTCTACAGTTAACCAATTTGTAGACTCATCCTTTAGCCTTAAAAGAAATACGTTATATAAAATGTTATAAAAAATGGAAAACAAGCAATGCAATATTTACCATATGAATACTTCTGTCAGCTTCAACTGCCTGTGCAGATGGTGTAGGGCAAGATCATATTTCAAATAATGTGCAGTGTGGTCTTGGACATACGCTGCATGATATTTTCAGTGATATAGGAGAAAAACTGCCTTAGAATTGAGAAAAGTGAGCTTTTTCCACTGCCTAATTTTGTCCATTTTCTTTATTACAGCTATGATGGTTAAATCTTTGGCTGAGGACAATGTTTTTAGACTTTCTCAAATTTTAAAAGGTATTTTCTAACCAAAAGTACAATGTAGCTAAAATAATGGACCTATCTCTTAAAGGATACAAAACACTTCAACACTTTACCAGACAACACAATTTCAAATTTATCGAAATTGAAAGCTTTTGCAGCCCAAAAAATTAAAGTAACTAAAAGCTGAAAGTTGTCGTTGGAGGGGAAGAAAATACTGTAAGAAAAGGAAAAAAAATGGTGGTCACCAGCATTTTCTTCTTTTCCCACGGTGTTTTCAGAAGACTCCTTTAGGTCGTTAAAACTCGGTATTGTTACGAAAAGGATTTTCTCCATTGATCTTAATGTTTTCAAAAGGTTTATTACTCAGCAAACTATGAACACTGGGTCACTTGATAAGGAATAAGACATATATTAAAACGTATTACAATATGAAAAAAGGATTTCAAACAAAGAAAAATATTGTTTTAAAGGTAAGAAAACATTTTCAGAAATAGGGCCGTTGCAATCATTGCTCTTTTTCCCACATTTTTTTTTCAATAATCTGTCAGCTGCAGGGGTTAAACCTCTCAAATGTATTCTGTTAGGGGAGGGTCAACACTGTATCTGGATTGGAGTAAATGCTCTTCATTAACATCTATCGGCTCTTGCAACACGCTGAAATAATGATTTCACAAAACATTTAAATGGCATGCAACCAGGTTTCGTTCCATGAAGTTTTAAGAACGTTTTCATAATAAATGGCAACTTAAGTTTGTCCGCAAAGGTGGATTTTGAAATTAAGATAATGATAAAGTAAACATAAATTTACAAAATACGAGGAATATCCTTTTTCCCATTCTTTGTTCGTTAGAGGGTATCAGTTACCCGGTAACAAAACATAGCCAAATTTTCAACACGTTCAATATTTAGTTGAACGGATAACTAGATAGATGGAGTCTCCGAAGTCTATGGTTGTATAGGTCGTAAGTTGTAGTCGATCAGAGAAAACACCTTTTGTGATATTTTTGTAGTATTTTTTCCCCTATCCAAGCCAACAAAGACGAAACAGTGCAGCGGTATGATTTATCAACTTTATTAAAAAAATCTGTTAACTCCAATATATTGCAGTTATAACATCCCTGTTCAAAAACTCATTATCAGGCGACAGAAAATCAGAACTGTTCATGTTGATAACATTTGCAGACGGAAAATTATATGTGAGTACAAAGATGGAACTTTACGTTTAGAGGGAAGGAAACATTGTGGGAAAAAATCAAATGCTAATTCTTCTCCGAGTTGTTGTTTGCAAATACTTCCAACTTCGACCTGTCTAAAATTTTGTCGTTAAAGAGTTGAAGGCTAGTTACCTTGACCTGATAGAAGGTCCTATTGAAGCAATGGCTGGAAGTTCTTGGAACCTCTCTTCAATTCCAACAATACCTGATCTGAAAACAAGAGGATCTTTATATTCGCTCACAGCAGTTAACCCCTAGGCTGCTAAGCGCGACTCACTGACCTTTTGCAGGACAGTGTAGATCAAGATCAGACTGCACAGAACGTGCAGCCTGATCGGAAATCCACACTGTCCGATAAGGAGACATTTTTCTCCAAAAAATAAGTCTGAAATAGCATTATTCGGACTTTTACTATCGGCTTGAAAGTTTCAGTTAACTTATTCAGCAGGATAAGGATTAATATTAACAAATCAGCAAATACTAGTAATGTAAAAAATGGGGTGCCGCTGGGGATGCCACAACGTTCACATTTGGAATGATATATGCCGGTCACCAGCACTTCTTTTCCCACAATATTGTCAAATTTCTTCCGTCCCGGGTTTGTTTAAACATTATATCGTTTTATAAAAGCTTAAAGTACAAATTAAACTTCTTTTGAAAACACTGTATACCAAAGTCTGATTGAAGAGAACTTGTAGTGTGGCCCTGCATGTAGATCTACACTATCGGGTATTTTTGTAAGATCTTTTATTTGCCCCAAGGTTATCATTTTTTTCGTGACTGAGTATATATAGGTATATTTATCACATAAACCACCTCTAGCGATGTAATTAATGACGAGGGACAGCGAGTTACGGGGGAAGTCTGTAACGAACGAAGCTCGTTTCGCAATAACACCATTTTGAATGTTTGAAAATAAAATTTCGACTTCGTTCTTGGTTTTAGTTTTAATCTAGATGGGGATGGCTAAAATTCGTATGTCTTCCGGTTGGTCGCACAGCATCACACGTACCACAATATTTCGCACATTTTCTTGATTGGTCAAAAACGACAATTTTAAATGATCTTAGACCATCCGATTACTTAAGAATCATTGTCAGTTCACTGAGTACAGGGTCCGTATTCACCAATCATTCTTAAAAACGTTCTTAGTCTCATTCTCCAGAATTTTCTACATTTGAAAGTAACACAACTTCTGATTGGATAAACCATTTGGTTTAGCCAATCAGAAGTTGTGTTACTTTCAAAACTTGAAGACCTTGGAGAATAAGAATATTCTCAAGAATGGTTGGTGAATACGGGCCCAGAATAGCTAATTACCAGCTTACCTTCACCGTATTAATCTTCTTTTTTTTTTTGTATAAATATGTGCAATGTTTCATGCTAGAAATTAATGACGTTATGAATAATACTAATTTTATATCGTGAACAGGCCGCTTTCCCGCGGAAAAATATTGTGTTGATGATATCATGACAGTTTTAACACGCTTTTTGACTGTTTCAAAATGCAACAAATAGAGAAAGCGGGATTAAGTGTTTGATTTTGTTAAAATGATTTGCACATATGTTACCCGTCCAGTTTGCCCTAGACGTCTAACAAGACGTTCCATAGCACAAACATGGACACCATTTTGAAATGTTCGGCAACATTTGTTTGCCTTTGACCTTGCATAAGCATGGTAGCGGCCTGACCCCTCTGAGCTTCTGTCAACCGTAGCATTTTCAAATGCTACCCTAAAAGAAAACAAAGTATTGCAAAATGGTGCGTGTGTATAATGACTATCTAATGACATAATGAGTAGCTCAAAGTCACAACACTGCTTGCACGAGTTTTTAACGTTTTGTGCTCTCCTCGAAAGTGAACGTTACACTATTCCATTATATCACAGTCTAGACAGGGCCTAGCGTGCAGTGATGTAGAAAATTGCCTAAGCGAAATCTATGTATTAGCTCGGCTGTTTTCGAAGAAAACGTCAAGTTATTGTCATAGCCCTGGTGTCGTCGTCGTCTGCATCGTCTACGTCGTCCTCCGCGTTTTCGTGCGAAAACTTTGACATTTCAATGTAATATCTCTTCTCTTACTGAAGACATTTACTTCAAACTTGGACAAATTTTTGCCAGCAAAAGGGAACCCATACAACATGGGCAGGTAACCATCAAAATATTTTTGACACAGTTATGCCCATTTTTCGACTTAGAATTTCACTGAAAATCAAGCAACTGAAGCAGAGCGTTGGCACCCGCATGCGGTGCTCTTGTTTTTGAAAACGCGTTTCAAGATACTGCAATTAATGTTACCATGCGTTTCTTTATCCTCTGAGTATATTGTCTAGACTTTTGTTAATATTCTATTGATACATTCAAATAAAACCAGACGGTCGCTTTCAATCCATGCAGAAACATGATTAGAGGATTTCCTTTTTATATAAATCGACATTTATAGCTAGAACCTTGTATTTCTTTGTTTGTCCGATGAATTACGCCGTTTTCAACATACTTACAATCTATATCGCAGCGGACAGAGCAACTATCATATATCATGAAAATATGACCGTGATTTTTCCCTTTCCGTCTTTCTTTTTTTTCCCTTACATATCTACATGTGATGAGAAAATGTGTCCGTAAATTGCTCTTAAAAAGTAGGCCTATGTGAACCAGTCAGGGGTGTACCAGTCCAAAATAAATTATACGCAAAAGCAATACCGAAGGTATCATCCTAGGCGCAAAGTACCAAGACGGAAAAGGGATTTCACGGGAGGGTCCGGAGGGCCTCCCCAAGAAGAGTCTTGAGTTGTAGATGCCAACTGGTGGCCTCTGGTGACTTTTTTTGTTTTTGGGAAAAAGTACACAGCTGCGTTTTTACGTACAGGCAGCTACGCCCCTGCAAACAATCATTATATGTTATGATTACAATATATTACTTGAGCATTTACCAAAATGAACAAAATTGACAGGGAATTGTCTTGATTCTGTTCTCCCTATTTCACATGTATACATCTACAAGAGAAAAATGCCTTCTATTGCAATGACTTTTGAAAACCCTCAAAATTAGATTTGACAAAGTCGGGATTTGAACACTATACCCATGATATCAAAATCTAGTTTGTCGTTTAAATTATTAGACATCTATTCCACAAATTATTCATGTCGCTCGTGATGAAGCGTAGCCTTTTTCATATTAACAACAAGAAGTACAACGAAAAAATTTAAAATCAGTGAAATTGTGGAAATATTTCGATTTACCTCCTGATTCATTCTACTTTCCTTGTAAATGTCACAGAGCTCTTCTTGTGTATGCACACATTTAAAACCGAACCACATCTGTTAACATAAGTTCCATGACCGGTATACAGGCCAAAGCTAATGATGCAGGATACTTGTTTGTCTGTCATTCGTTTTATGTGATAAATAAAATCTCATATAGATGTTAATGAATTATCATTTATATCAAAATCGTTGACCAAAATGTATATAACCCTGCCAAGGCTTGCGTCATATATCTTTAGTCAGCACGTTGATAAAAATGATAATACATAAATACTCATGTAACATCCTGTATTTAACCTAATGATTTTACCAAATGTTCAAATCTCACTATTTTTACCTTTTTTTTTTCAAGAAATTGTTTGTTTTGAAATGTAAAAATTACAAGGAAATATTAGATAAAATAAATGTAAAAGGACAACTCAATGTCGAAACGTACTCCTGCATTGGAAGAATCTGCACTGGGGTCCTTTGCCAAGGAACTCCCTCGGAATGGATGGGAAACTCTTCTAGCTGGACTACAGCCTTTTGGACCTGAATAGGAAAATCTTGAATGTGCATTGATGCATGTTGGATTGCAGTCCTTTGGAACTGAATAGGAACTTTATGTAGTGCCGAGGAAGCTTCTTTTGCGTGGAGTGCTACCTGTTCCATCTGTATCGGAACAGTTTGCATGTGAAGTGGGACATCTTCGACTGCTGTTCCTTGGAATTGGATAGGTACCTCCTGCAGAAGCATGGAAGACTCTCTAGCATTAACAGCAACTTGTTCCGTTTGCACTGGAAATTCGTGCATATGAAGAGGGACTTGTTGCATGTGACCAGGGACCTTCTGCACTTCTATGGCGGATCTGTGGACTTGAGAAAGTTCTAATTGGACTGGAACTTCTTGCGTGTGAATAGGGACTGTCTGTGCTTTGACAGCACCCCTTTGTACAGGAACCAGGGATGTCTGTCGTGCTTGGAATGATACCCTTTCCATTTGGACTGGAACTTCTTGCACATGAACAGGGACTTTTTGTATTTGGAGTGTGTCTCTTGAAACTTGAACAGGAACAAGAGAAGTTTCTCTTGCTTGAATTCCCATTTGTTTTATTTGGACAGGAATTTCTTCAATGTGCACTGGCATCTCCTTGGTTTGCACTGCTACTCTCTCCATTTGCAATGGCACCTGCTGAATGTTAAAGGGTATTTCCTGGACTGTGGCCCTCTGAATTTGAACAGGAATTTCTTGTAGAACCATGGAAGTCTCTCTTGCTTGGACAGCCACTTGCTTCGTTTCCACAGGAACTTCTTCAAGGTGCATTGATATCTCGTCAGCTTGAACTCCTACCCTTTCCAGTTGTATTGGAACCTTCTGAATGTGAATGGGAACTTCCTGGACTGCTCTCCCTTGGACTTGTATAGGAACATTCTGTAGAAATAAAGATTCCTCTCTCGCTTGGACTGCCACTTGCTCCATCTGGACCGGAACCTCTTCAAGGTGCATCGATGTCTCTTCGGCATGGACTGCTACCTTCTGCAATTTTATTGGAACCTTCTGAATGTGAACGGGGACTTCCTGGATAACAGCTTTCTGAACTTGAACAGGAGTCTCCTGTAAAGCCATGGAAGTCTCTCTTGCTTGGACTGCCACTTGTTCCATTTGAACTGGTACTTCCGGGATTGGTATCTCCTCAGCTTGGAATGAAAGCTCTTGGACTTCAACTTCTTGTGCTGCAACTGCCCGAGAAGCAACTGCTTCTACCTGCATATTTCCAACTTCCTGTTCATCTACACTTTCAACGTATGCCTCTTGCCTTTTGTAAAACGAAAAAGAGTGGAAAACTAGTAAGTTCACATCGTGAATCATATTCCATAACTAAATAACTCATAATCTTGTAAGAAATATTTGGTTTCTTCCAGATCGTAAAACTGACTTTCGAAGAAAGATGTAAAATGCTTGCATAGATAAAATGGATAAAAAGAATATGAGGAAACGACAAAACACTGGGGTAAATTTCGTCACATCGGAAAAAAATAAGACATATATATTGTGTAAAGTAATGCTCGATGTATTTACTAAAAGATAAATTCGTTCTTATATCACGAGAATGTATCCGGGTAACTACACTCACACTGAATTTTCAAGTTCTACCTCCGTGAAAGTCGTTTTGATCCTGGAAATAAAAGACAAATAAAGAAATAAATATTTTTCTTGGAAACATAGAATTTACAAATATTGCTGGACTTTAATTTAAAATTATCCTTACCCTTAGAGCAATAAACACACCCCGAAACAGTTCTATAGTCTAAGTAGATCAAGATTAAATTATACGGCTTGTATTATCTTGACTTAAACCTTTCTTAAAATACCTTTAGTTGTACTTATCATGATCCTGTAAAAACAAATAAATTTAAAAAAAAAAGGGCGCATTCCGATGTACTTTTGGCATTGATCTGGATGCTATGAGGTGCTGTATTTCAGTACCTAAGATCGGAGATTTATGACGCATGAATCAATAGATACTCGGCAGATTTTCATGCATTTTAGATTTTTCTTCGATCATTTGCATTTAACCGCACATTGGGGTAGAGGAAGCTATGCACCTAGGTCTGCGAAAAATCTCAAAATATTGCTCTTTACAGTTTTTGCCGAATAGCGGACAATGTAACTCCAAGATTCTGTGCAGTTTGACCTTGATCTACACTGTCACAAAAGCAACTATGAAAAGTCGTGCTTAATCATTAGGCTTAAGGTATGACTGCTCTTTCAATACTTACTCCAATGTGTGAGGATTATATCTTGGTAAGACAAACTTAAAAGGTGGGTCTTCCGAAATCACGGATTCTTCTGTCCTGAAATTTTTTAAAAGCCTTAGTAGATCTGGTAAGCTTTGAATTTACCCTTTACCAAACAGTTCTACGTTTTAATGACCCTCGGGAAGCCAACTTTTGAGCACATCGTTGGAAAACAATATCATCCTAGTAATAAATAATGCATCTACTCTTTCAAAGACTAATCCCATCATTTAAGACACATGTTATCTGTAATCCGAAGGAAGATGCTTTCGATTTGGACCAACTTGAAACATCGTCTGGTAAAGAGCTAAAACAACAACTTCAACTACAGAAGCAAGTACTAGCTTCAGAAAAGTTTTTGAGCTTTTGAAATACATGTAGTCTTTAAAATGAGGGATAAGAACGGCGTCGCATTCGTGTGCATGGAGCATATAACATGTCATGCCCCTCCAAGAGACGACTGCCACTAGGATTGACAGCTCTTGCGAACTGTGTTTAAGGGAGCAGTTAGTATATATATTAATGATCCCTTCCTAAAAATGTTTTCACCCTTTTGAAAAAAAAAAACTGTGTGTTATATAAAATTATATATAGTCAGAGCCCCAGATAATTTTTTGAGCCAAGGAGTATTTAAGCATCATTCTTTTTAATGGCAGGGGTAAAATGAAATGACTTTGCTTACGCAGCAAATTTTTAAGCAAGAAAATTCTAATGGTAGCGTAACAAGAGGGCCATGATGGCCCTGTATCGCTCCACTGGCTTATAAATATAAACCATAAATAATAAACATTTCAATTCTGAGCCAAATGGTTTCAAAATGAAGAGTTACAAAGTTTTCTCTGTAAAAGCCCATGTGAAAGTTGAGACCCGCAGGGCAAAGCCATTTTTGATCCCAGAGCTATAATTACTTGAACCCTGGTAGAGGTCTACAAGATTAAGCCACATGCCAAAATAATACAAATCTATGCTGTATGGTTATAAATAAGGTGATTTTAAAGTTTTGTCCATATGAAGCCTCTGTAAAACATAAGACCCCTGATGCAAGGCTAATTTAAAAAAAAAAAAAAAAAAAACAGGAAGATTTTTTAAGTTGTCACTATGTAAGCCCATGTAAAACTTGTGACCCCTGCGGCGGGGCCAATTTTGACCCCAGGGCTAAAATTTTGACCCGCTTAGTAGAGGCCCACTAGATATAGCTACATGCAAAATTCAGTAGCTCTAGGCCTTATGGCTAGGAACAGGAAGATTTTTAAAGTTTTCTCTATATAAGCCTATGTAAAACTTGTGACCCCTGGGGCAGAGCCAATTTTGACCCCAGGGCTATAATTTGAAGAAACTTGATAGAGGTCTACTACATAAAGCTACATGCCAAATTTGGTAGCCCTATGCCTTATGGTTTTAGACAATAAGATTTTTAAAGATTTCCAATTTTTTTCAGTTTTGTTGCCATGGCAACCAGAGTTTTTGAATGAATCAAATTCTTTCAAGAAATTCTGAAGAGGACCATGGCAGGATCATTTCTGTGAAGTTTCATGAAAATTGGATGGGTAGTTTCAGAGAAGAAGATGTTTGAAATAAAAGTTAACGCACGGACGGACGGACGGACGCACGGACGCACGACGGACACCGGACCATGACATAAGCCCGCTGGCCTTCGGCCAGTGGAGCTAAAAATGAGTTTTACCCCATAATTGAACATAGTATGTTTCAATCCCATAATGTTACCTTCTTTTTTATTTTATATAGTGTCCAGCTAATAAGATTGATTGAAATATATGGCAATTTTATTTCATTCCTTTTATATGTTATATACTGAGCATGGTATAAACAGAAAATGTGTTGCTAAAATATGGATACCTTGATTAATTCCAAGCTCATGATCACCAGAAAGATGGAGAGATGAATTTTAACTTGCAGTCTAAGCGTGCAAGTCGTCATTATGAATAAATGGCCAAAGACAAGGTTTTAACAGTTTTCCAAACAACATAATTTTAGACTCTTTCACATTTAAACCAGTAGCAGATGATAATTGAAATGTGGCTTGAATGACTGGATTTGTCTTTCATATAGCAAACTAGAACACAGTGGAACAGGGAGAAAAGACAGGTCGCCATCATTAAAGGGTTCTTGCATTCTAGTGTTCTTTCTTTGTATGAGTGACCAATACCTTCTTAACACTTGTTCCAGTGCTAACACTGTAAAACAAGAGGGCCTAACTTCCACCCTTCCCTGTCTAATTTATAGGTTGTCCTATAGTTTTATTTCATAACGCAACCAATGGTGTTTACTCACTACAAAACACATATTTTGGCTTCCACTTCTTGATTTATACAGAGATTTGTGTAAATTCGCTGTTTTAATTCATTATTAAAGACTATAAGACTGATTAAAGTGCCTCTGATCGGACGACATCAAACTGACCTTTGTTGTGTCATGGGTTTTCGCGGTTTTTTTTTTTTTTTTTTTTTTCCAGCGTCCGATTTTTCATTTCAGTTAATTTTTGGAGAAGTATTTCTGCATCATTTGATACGAATTTTTCAATTAGGGTAGCAGGTAACACTAAAACCTGTCATATTACACTAGATAAACGGATGAACACTTTTATCATGTTTTCATAAAATGCCAGTTTGATCAGCTGTGATAAACAAAGCCGTGTGCATACTTCACATTTGACACTAATTGTGTAACTTATTAGAGCCCATCAAGCCGATCAAGATGACGATCTCGGTTGTCAACAAAATACGCATTGAAAATCAGTCAAATTGCGTATCGTGAGAAACATGTGCGTATTTGTTACGCTTTAAAATAAGTTTTGTTGCGTATTTGCTGTTCCAAATAGAGTAAAATAAGCAAATACGCAGCTTATCTGGGGCGCTGTATAGTTTTAAGCACTTGATGTAGGTCTAGACTAGCTTGGACAGTGACAGATGAATGTAGAGACATAGCTAAAATAAGAAATAAAGCGCACTCCCGAGTAAAGCAAAAAGCACTACTCGAGGCACTTAGTGTCGCGTGCTTCAAGGGGAATGTTTAGGTCGGTTTTCTTCGAGGAAAATTCGAAAACGAAGACACCATTTTGTGGCATCTGCTGAGCATTTTTAGCCACAAAAGCGATTTTTTATTTTTTATTTTTTATATGCACGCAGCTTTTGCGTGCAGGTTGATACAAATTATTACAATATTCAACTTACGACGGTAAGTAAGATGGTGGAAGTCGAGGGGTCAAGCGCCCACAGTATGTTCTGAAAGCTCCACACCACAACAACGTGTATACAAAAAATAATCCTGATGGAATCAAAAAAGGAATAATGGCAAAGAAAGGAGGGGATGAACAGTCGGTTTCTTCACACCTGCAACAGAAATCATGACTCTTGTCATTGTTGCGTGCAATTTAGCTCATAGAGAGACTCCTAGTTGAATCTTCATTGGGTAAACTGGTGAAATATCACAAATTCAAGGTTTATGATATTTAACCGTTTATCAGACAATGTATACCAAAGATTACATTCAGATCAATCAGCGCTTGATATATGTTATTCTAAACAGATCATAACCTTTTTTCATCATACAGCAACAATGCGTTAGAAAAAAATTGTGACTAAAGCAGAAATCACTTGGTGCAACAAGATGAAATTGACAACTTGTGAAATATAGCAGTATTTTGAAAACATTCTGAAGTATGAGAAGATGCTTGTAACCATTATATTCTTCTTTTCCCAGTCTAATATACCCTTTTAAAAACGAATCACAAAGCACGACATTACACAAAGCACGACATTACATGTATATTTGTAGTCTATAAATGTATTCAAAAGGGGCGAGTCGAGAAATTTTGCAGCCTTTTGAAGCCGTTAGTGTACTTACTTGCAGAGTATTTCATCCCCTTTTTGGACACATAAATCCATCTCCAAACAAGAGTTCAAATATTTGTACCAGAAACAGCTTGTATTTATAGGAACTGTAATAAAAGTTTGTTAGTCACCTGATTACCTCCTGCTAATTACATTTCGCTTGATCTTGTGGCAGACAAAATTTGTCGAAGATGTTATGAATTAAAGGTAAGGAATGTGTAATGCTACTAGCACTCAAAAAGGTAATTTCTTGACTCAATGTGCGATGAAAATAGAGTGATTATTTGACCATAAGTTTAGAGTACAAAGAAAACCAAACTAAAAATTGATTTGATGAAATTGTTTCAAACTTTAAAAAATGTTAAATTATCACAGCAGATTGAGATGTAAGTGTTTAGTATTACCCATAACCTACTATCAGTCTTTACGAAACAATCCAAAGATATAATGACACTGAAGAAAGCTTTTTACAACATTGTGGGAAAAAGAGAAAATGCTGGTGACCAGCATTTTCTCCTTTTCCAACAAAAGTTTTACCCTCCTTTTCAAACAATGTTTTTCTTATGATTTTGAGCAATAAATACTTTGTTGTCTGAGAATGCTTTCAATTTTAACTGGTCAATTTTTTTTCGTCTTGTAAGGACTTAAATACATCCTCAATTCAAACTGATATAGTTGCGGTATAAAAGAATTTTATCCTTCAACTAACAGGATATCCGTGCCATAACACCTATGTGATATTCATTTATTATATGGCAGTTAACTGTAAATAGCCAGAAGACGCAGAATTGGCTATTTACAGTTAACTGTCAATTGCCAGTTGTACGTCTTTTGGCTATTTACAGTTAAAACAGGTTTTAATGTTGTAATATGTAATATAGATAAAATTTCAATCATGTTTTTGAGAATTGGATCTACAAAGCGACATTATTTTTTTCCCGGCTTAAATGAACATCGAGGTCTGATCCTCTGTATTGTTTCAACATACATAATCACGTTTTAAAAAATTGAGCAAATATAGTACATAATTAAGATGAATACATTTTAAAAAGCTCTCTAGGGATGTTCATATTATGCAGTAAATTTTGCCCTGGCTTTGGTGTTGCAAATTGTTGGTTTTGTCTGCCTTAACATGCTTAAAAAAAAAACTTATCTATTAGGATTATTCTTATGGCAGATTGTTTTTTCTCCTTTTTCAAATTAGTGAGCTGGATTTTTTTTTCAAGTGAAGTAATCATATAAGACTATTACAACTGTTGCTGATAGTACACATTAAAGTTTGGACTTTCGAAACCAGATATTTGTTACTTTGTATTGTAATGATGAATTGCTATGAAGGTCAAATTTAATTCATATATGTTCTGTCCTGTCAAATAACTGATGCATCATTTCAGCAAAAGTTTAGGTATGAACAAGTCACAGTTTGGCTGAAAGTTTTGTGGTCAGCTCTTGAAGTAATATAGTACTGGTCAATTGTCATTGAACAGACAATACTGGTGAGCTGCTGAAAATTAAGATTTCTTTCAGAGATAGACTGGGTGATTCAATACTTCGGATTTTCGGATTTTTTTTTTAAACTTTGATTTTATTACCACTGTAAATGATGAGGCAACAAAACAGGTTAAGCCATACAAATTCAGATAAATACTGTTATCTAGTGAAGTTTTCAACTGAGAAATAAGCTATGACTGGTTCATTAATATTTTTTGCCACTAAGGCACGCCCGAAACTTTGCATAATCTGCCTAGTAGTAGCTGACAGACAAGTTCTAGCAGATCTTAGAAACTACAGAAAAGAGACGGGTGCACACACTGACGAAAACTGCTCAGTATAAAAATAGGAACCAGACTGCAAATTTCCAATTAAAGGCTATGGATACCTCAAGTTTCAAATTCTATTACCTATTCAATAAACTGCTAAAGATGAATTAATATTCATTTTGCACCACTGAAATAAAATTGTCACATTTCAACTCATGAGCGGTTTATTCTGATTCAAACTTGCGACCCAGATGTATGTGAGACAGCGGAATTATTTCTACATAATGTCATGTATGTTATTTTCAGCCAAAATATCCAATTTTAACTGTCAATAGCCAAAAAACGTAGAATTGGCTTTTTATAGTTAAATGTAAATAGCCCAAAACACGTAAAGTAGCTATTTACAGTTAACTGTAAATAGCCAATTCCACGTTTTTTGGCTATTGACAGTGATCTCTAAATAGACATTTTAACGTTTTACGGCTATTTACAGTTAACTGTAAATAGCCACTCCGTTTTTATATACCACGGATGTTTATAGGTTTTTTTTTCATACCACGGATATACATCGAGCAGTATCTTCTAGTGATTCCGCTCCTATTCACCATTTTGAATGAAATGTTTCCAAATATGGTAACAATTACTACAGAAAGCCCGCGAAAAAAAGAATGATGTCATAGCACGCGCTCTACTTTGCGATGATTAGCCTCACTAATTCCTGCTTGTGACGTCATTTGAATGTCTGTTTGCATCAGAAATTGCGCTACTTTGAAATTTAGAAAATTCTTGAAACTTAGACTATAGGTTCTATCAAGAATGGTCCGTGAATACACGGTATTACTTACTGGGGTTTCTATCTGGAATCACAAGCTCTGGCACACCATTTACAAGTAACAAAGTATCATTTGGATTCTGATAAATTTTCAGCACAAATGCATTACCGACATCTGTGATGATCTCAGGTTCGGATGTTGCGGGAGTGAAACAAACATCTACAATGGCTGTTGCATTGTCTGCAGAAACCCTTCTAGAACTAGAAAAAAAGTGTAGTCAAAATGGCTTTAGGCTCTATTCGTGTTCAACAACTACCCTGTTTGTAGCAACTAAGACTGAGAGTTCCAAAGTTAGTTTTCAACGTAAAGGAGCCTGTGTATAACACAACTGTGTTATAATGTCAGTTTTTTTTTTTTATGTTCTCCTTATCAGTTTGAATCCAAGTTACCAAAATTTCTACTTTGTCTTGGTAATAACTGTAAGAGCTGCATAGGGCGGAATACTACAGTAAGGAGTCTGCCTGTTCCAGCCGATGCTTGAGATAGATCCGAGAGAATTTAATCCAACAGAAGCTCTGGCCGTGTATAAACTTTATGGTTTTTTACCAGACGATAATATATTAGACATGTCCATTTCGGCAGTACTTGAAGACGGTAAAGTAAATATGGCTGAAATAATAGGACTTCTCTTTGAAAGTTTAAAATATGGCTAACAGCATTTTCCCCTTTTTCTCTCGATGTTTTCAAAAGCCTTTTACTCAAAGGTTGTTAAAACTTGGGACTTGTCTTAGTGGCAAAGGGTTGATAGCCTACACAATTTTAAAATAGTATGGATTTTAAGGGATTTGAAAAAAAAAAAAAGTATTTTTGTGTGTGTGTGTGTGTGTATGTACTGAAGTTTTGCAACCTGGTAAAGAGTTAACAATATTTAGAAATGAACTTACACCACCGATGTGATTGGTACTGTATTCAGATTTGTACTATTTTCAAGTAAGATAACTCTAATAGCCTGGAAAAAGAATGGAACATTATTGTTATGAGCTTTAAGAACAGAGTTGGTAGCTTTTGCAGACAGAACAAATTAAGATGAATCGGCATTAGCTACAATTTCATGGTATATCCTAAATAAGAAAATCTGCGAATTGGCAATACAAAGACATCATCGCTTCTTCACTGAACAAAAAGCCCACGTTCAACTGGCAATACATATATATCTTCTTTTATCCACCGAAAAAAATAATTTCACCTGAGTCTAGACATTTTGCTTCTAGTAAATATTTTGCATGTCCCAGCCTGTTCAAAGCTCATGACTTAGCCGGTTGTTAAACAAATCTATTTCATATATATCCATAGCTATGTGATGACTTGCTTGGTATTATTCATCACTGAGCTGCATTACACCCCCTTTTGCCAGAGCGCTGCACATGCACATGTACCTGGTATTCTACGGGTTAACTTTCTACTTTCCAAAACAAATTTGATAACTTCGAAAACATCAATAACAAATGTGCGTTATTAGCATCAAATGAATATGATTAAGAGGAGCACATTTGAAAACATTGTAATAAAAATGACAGCTTTCATTATCATGTCCATGTTTTTCTTTTGTCATACTGTTTCAGATTGTTGGCTGCAGCAAGACAAATTAAAGACTTCTGTAAGCGAACATATATTGACTTTTAAAAGTTTTAGATTTTTCCATATTAAAAGCATTTGTAGGCAACGACTTAGAAATGGCTGAAACTGCAGGTTCTCTTCTTGAAATGATAGAAAATATTGTGAGACACTGCTTCATAAGTAACATACTCTCAGTTTCCCAGATTGTCGGTAAAAGCTGTCTATCTTGGGGTCTATAAAACAGAATAATAGATTTAATCATCTATATCAAATGCTTTAAAAATGTTGTTAGGATACAACTGGCTTCGCAAGGAAAAGACTTTTGCCTTTCATTGAACAAAACCGTGATTTAAAGGCCCTAAAACGAAAAGGTTTTTACAACGTTGTGGACGAAAAAGAGAAAAATGCTGGTACCCAGCTTTTCCCTCATTTTCCAGAATGTCTACTACCCTTTTAAAGACAGGTATTTTAGCCACATTTTTGTCATCTGCTTATAAATGCTCTGTCCAGAAATCTCTCTTTTTTTGTACAAAGTTTATTAACCTTTATCTTGCCAAATTTGAAGTGTGTACTATTGGGAAAAAAAAAAAAAAAAAATCGTTAAGTTAATTTGCATTTGATTGGGCTCAGAGACCAAAAGTGTTGACAGATAATCGGAGAGTGAAAAGCAAGACCAGATTGCACAAATGTGCAGGCTGATCTAGTTTAACACTCTCCGTAAACACATCCATGGTTGCAAACGGCAGGAGAAGAGTAAGAGTACTGGAAATGGAAATATAACATACATCCGATATTTCGTCGTTGGTCATTCCATCAGCAATTATACTGCCTTCTATTTCACTTCTGATACAAAATAGGCTTATCAGCTGATCTGGATCACCATCTAGAAACCAAGTAAATTATAATCAACCTTTTCTCCGATACAGAAACTTGTTTTTATTATGCAAAATTTTATCAGAGCAAATAAAATTCTAATCTTTTCTGTTCTAATTTCTTTCCAGCAGCATTTTTATCTTTTTTTTCACTCTATTTTTCTGCAAGAAAAATTAATATTTGGTTGAAAAAAGTAAAATCAAATAATGGACTAACCTTGCGTAATTACCAAAAGAGTGTTTAGATGCGTATAACTGATGATGAAAAATCAGACTTGTCAAAAAAGAAATAAGACCTGTATTCAGCTTATTCTTATAATTGATCTCATGAGGAGCAGACAACTTTTGATCTTTGTATGATTGCTTTTAACGCCGTTTCAACACTATTTCAGTAACATCGTGCGGCCAATGCACAGGTCTATACATGTTTTTCTAGAGTTTTTTTTACCAGTACTACGTACAACATTCCTTCAACCCACTGGATGCTTTCCCTCACAGACATTGTCGAAATATTGTTAAGCGGTGAGAGAGGAATGAATACAAACACAAAAACTATCACTGATCAACGGAAAGAAATGGCCAAGTTGGGAATCAGATAAGCAACTCCAGAGTTTTAAGCCCATAAAGACACGTCCTTATAGCCTGAAAGAAAGAAAATGCTGGTAAAATTGGATAGACTGCAGAATAGTTCAGAATGAGTCGGCTGTGTGAACCCAGAAAAAATACCGATATATATCGTGTAAGGGATATAAATACACATATCGGAAATCTTCGACTTAAAACGGAAACATAACAACAGTGATTGTTTTAAAGGCCTCAAGAAAAAGAATTGCATTTTCTATCCGTCGTATTCTATGCAACCTTGCAACCGTCAAGGGCAACATTTAGCATGAAGATACAAAAATTATTAAAGTTTAATAAAATAAAGATGAAATGTGTTAAAAACTGGCTGAAAACAAGCTAAGATGTATCTTTAAGAAGATATTCGACTGGGCTACCGAGCTCTGCCGTACAACATCTGAAACATACATTGTAAAAAAGAGATGTGCTCATATCAAACAAAATCTCCTGTAGACACAAGATTTAGTCGATTGCCTTGGACTTAAACGAATCTGCGAAAAAGACCATGACTACAACAAACAGATGAAGGCACTGAAATAGAAACTCAGACAGGGGGGATTCAGTGGAAAAACCGTTGAATCACAGGTCAAGAGAGTTTATAGCCTGGATCGGGACAAATTGTTCTAAACGTTAAGATTAATAAAAAAAAAGAACACTGCACCGGTATCAATGGTCCTAACATATCCACACCTTTTACAGTATATCTATAAAATATTGACCAAGCACACATGATGTTATACGAATCTGATAGAATGAAGCAATTTTTCAAGAACCCCTATAGTAGGATTTAGAAGAGAAAAGAAATCTAAGTGGTGCAAGCATTTGGCGAAAGGAAATAGTTGTGATTTATGTGAATCTTATTGTGAAATATGTGAAATGTGTGAAATTCCATCTGAAGTCAAAAGCACAAATTCCAAAAGAAAGTAAAACGTTCCATAACATGAGGAAAGGTATTCACATTTCAATCGCTTGTAGTGCGGAGAAAACTGAAGAGAACTTTACCCTTTACCAAACAAATCTTGTGTTTTTACGACTCCGAGAAAAGAGGCTTTTGGCACCATTATAGGAGAATCCAGCATTTTCTCCTGTACTCCCAATAATTTCTTCCCTTAGAAAAAAAATCACGTCGATTCAAACACATTTTACTTACATTTCACATTTCATTTACATCTACAGACATTTTAAATTTGAACAACACCAATATTATGTTGTCTTTTATTTAAAAAATCTTCCTTTAATACCTTGACACTGTGTTCCGTTTCCTGTGAATCCATTATCACACACACACAGATAGCTTCCAGCAGTGTTGGTACATGTGGCATTCCTGTCACAGTCATTGAGACTGGAGTCGGCACATTCATCAATATCTGTAATGTTTGTGCAAAACCCTATTTCTAAACATTCGTATTACAATATTACTTCAATCATATCGAAAATATCCAATGCCTGGTACGTCATAAAATACATATAATGAATCAACCTACCTTAATTTCTTTAATGACATTGAGTTTTGACGATTGCTTTCCGATGTAGACAAACAATTTATTACACTTCTACCAATCACCTTATTGCAATGTTGCAAAACCATACTTGTAAACCAAGTTTAAAAATTCCGAAGACAAAAGGAAAAGGGGAGATCTGTTTCATAAATGTACCTTGACAGTCAGTTCCGTCTCCGGTAAATCCGCTGTTGCATACACACTGATAACTTCCATTTGTGTTGGCACAGGCGGTATCGTTGTCACAGCTGTTGAGATTGGAATCGGCACATTCATCAATATCTGAGATAGTTGTTCAGAAAATCGTTAAAAATATGTACAGCAATTAATTAAACGGTTGTTCAGAATATCTACTTAAATACATCAATATCTGATTTTATAAGATGCCATGTTTGTTTCTATTCTAATTGAAATAATTAAAGGAAAAAAAGAATCGCAGTGCTCTAAAGTTGGTTTGTCAGTACTTCGTTTTTCAGAAACTTTCTTAACATGATGCAAAATCGCCTAAATAGTGGAACAGTTTAACTAAATATTTCTCCCTTTCTAAAAAGGAAAGAAATAAGACCAATCTCAACAATAAAGTTTGTCCCATCACCAGAAAATCCATCATTTCAAACACACTGATAACTTCCACCTGTGGCACATTCGTTTACCCCAGAGTCGGAACATTCATTCACATCTTTTAAACAATGACAACAACCAAAATTTGCCTGTGTATCGTAATGGAAAGCACTAGAACAGTTGTTTTTGAAATAAAAGCGAATCATACTGGTCTGCGAGATAAACGTACAATCATTCGTTAAGATATTTACTTTAAGTCGCTTTAGGAACATGTTTTTAGGTGTCCAACTCATTACCTTGACAATTCGTCCCGTCTCCCGCAAAGCCATTGTTACAAGCACATTGATAACTTCCATCTGTGTTGGTACATGTAGCCTCTGTTTCACAATTATTGAGATTTGAGTCGGCACATTCATTAATATCTGAAATAAGTCATCATGAAACTTTTTTTAAAATCAGTTTTATCATGTTGATTATATCGGATTCTTTGCATAGTTCACTTTAGAGAACATGTTCTTAACTTTTACAAAAGAGATTTATTATCAGATAGATATCCATGGAGTTCTTTGAAAGAATGAGGTAGGGGAGTTATACAATTCTATAGCATTCTTGAAGTTTTAGGAACATGAGGCAACAGTGTCACAATTCTTGAGGTTTGAGTGTGTGCATGAATCATCAATATCTGAATTTATTTAGCAGGAAACAATTTTGGGGAACATTGCTTGTTTTCCTACAATATAGTACTTATTGTTCCCATTGAACTCAAGAATTTAAATCCAGCTAATCATGTCTAACGTATCTGATTATTGACATTTGAACATTTTCTTATATTTCAATAACAGGAAGATATTCCTACATTTCTTGGAATTGGGAGATATGTTTGCAGCACTAAAATATTAATTCAAGTACTGCAATATTATAAAATGAACACATATTTCGACCAGAATTACACTGACAGTCCGCCCATCATCTGTGAATCCGCTATTACATGCACACTGATATGTTCCGTGAGTATTGATACATGTGGCATCTAGGTCTATGAGTTTGTATCTCCACATTCATCGATATCTGTAAAGTTAGCCGATGAGATGTATCTTTTTGTAGCAGAGTAGATTCTTCACATAAAATCATAGATTTTTAAACGATTTATCAGGCAAAAATAATCTAAACGCAACCCATTCAATACTTAAAACTTTTGCTCCGTGTTGTAAGAAATTTTTGTTAGCATAAGGTCTATTAATTACCTTGACAATCTGACCCGTCGCCTGTATATCCATCATTACACACGCATTGGTAACTTCCATCTGTGTTGGTACATGTGGCATCTGTGTCACAGTTGTTTGAGTTTGCATTACTACATTCATCGATATCTGTAAAGACAGTATATAGGATATATCTATTCAAGAAATGCTCACATCTCTAGCAGAGCAGTATCTTCGAATATATAGATTTAAAACAATTTGTCTGGCACAATAGTGTTAAGGGAATCCATGCAATAATTTAACATCTGTTTTATCTGTTTTGTAACATATTTCAGTAAATTTTAGGTCCATTTATTACCTTGACAATCTGTCCCGTCTCCTGTATATGCATCATTAAACACACATTGTTAACTTCTATTATTTTTCGTATGGATTTGACCTAACAGATCCTTTATAATCTTGTATATCCTCTTCTTTTTCTATTTTAAAAATCGAATACATACGACCAATACGACGATATTTACCTTGACAGTTTGTCCCATCACCTGAGAACCCATCATTACAAACACATTGATAACTCCCTTCTGTATTTGTGCACGTTGCGTCTGTGTCACAGTTGTCCATACTAGAGTCGGAACACTCGTTCACATCTGTGAAACAATGACAACAATCAAAATTTGCCTATGTATCTTACTGAAAAGCACTGGAACAGTTTTTATTGAAATAATAGAAAAGCATGATATACTGGTAAGCTGAGATATACTGGTAAGCTGAGATTAACGTGTACTGGTAAGCTGAAATTAACGTATAACCCTATTCGTAAAGTTAGGATCTTTACTTTCAAGTTGCTCTAGGAACATGTTTTCAGGAGTTCATTTCATTACCTTCACAGCTCGCCCCATCTCCCACAAATCCATTGTTACAAGCACATTGATAACTTCCATCTGTGTTTGTACATGTAGCATCTATGTCGCAATTATTGAGATTTGAGTCAGCACATTCATCAATATCTAAAATAAGAAATCATAAAACATTTCAAAAATCCGTTTTATCATAGTGAATGGCTCTGATTTTCAACATAGTTCACTTTAGAGAACATGTTCTTACAGTATTTAAAATGGGATTTGAAAACAGACAGCTATTCATGCAGTTCTTTAAAAGACTGAGGTTGATTTTACTGCAATACTATAGCATTCTAGAATTTTCAGAACATGTGGCAACGTTTTCACAACTCGTGAGGTTTGACCGTGTGCATTCATCAATAACTGAAATGAGTTAGGATGTTTTCGGGAGTTTTCTTTGCGCAATCTAGTGCCCATGGGAACGAGCTTTTTCGTCGACAGGCTTGTTCGCCCCTGCTTGTTCGTCCGGACGTGTTCGTCCTTTTGAATGAGCTCATTTCTTTTCAAATCAAATCTGGTGCACTAAGAAGGCAAAATAGTATGAAGGACGATAAATGACTTTCCAAAAAGGAAAAGGTTGAGTAGTACTTCGATATTTTCACCGCACGGCGCGAAATCATTAAAAGCCATAATATGTTTCCTTGTAAAGGGCATTTTACGAAGTAATCAAAGTTAAATCGTATTTCAAGGGTTCAGTCTGCATTTCCAAGAAATGATACTACAAAAAATACCGGCTATTTACAACTAGCGAGGTAGAAGAAACAAAGGTAACTGTTAGTTCCCCACCAACCTCTTCTGATGCAAAGTATACAGAAACGTATTCCCGCGATGAGAAATCAACATCGTCGAACGGGCCATGGAAAAGTGGTCGTCGAATTAGTGGTCTACGTCGAAATATTAGCCAACAGACTTGACTAAACAAGCGGTCTATATAGATCAAAGATCAGACTGCACATACTCTGCAGTGTGATCTTCATCTATGCCATCCGCTAAAGCTCATGTTTAGCCTATGGCGCTGAAAGGGTAAATTGGTGTTCCTTATCCAGGCTTATACTTACCTGATGTCAAGTAATGCATATTGTAACCAGATTACATTCTTCAAACATTTTAAAAACCTCATTTAAAACAAATTTGAAAATTTACCATGTTTACCGGAACCGATCATCATGTATGTGTGGTCTTTGATAACAGATGATCTGTCACTTGAATTTGGCTTACCAAATGTTTTATTGTGTTCCCTAATACGCTATGCATGTACGTTTTAACAATAATTTTGCGTTGTCAGATTTCGGTAAAAATAGGTATTTCTGTGTAAAAGTGTATTATGGTTTACATGGAAACTGTCATTTTGTTAAAGTGTAAATACGTCAACCTATTGTTTTTGTTAAATTTGAATAGGGTACTTTAAGGATTCTATACACAAAAAATGGACAAAATCTTTGGAAGGGTACTTTGATAACTCCGTTTCACTTGCAGAATTTTTTTGCCTTTTGTGGATAAAGAATTGTGATAAAATGACCCTTTCTACAAGAAATGTAAATGAAAACCAAATTTTTTGAATGTAAATAAAAATATACAAATATTTAGGTCAGATTCTACATAAATTATCAAATCAAAGCTATCCGACAATGTTATTATCATTTTCAAGCAAAAGTCACAATTTTTAGGGTATACTGTTACCATGGAAACATGTATTTAACAATAAAACAAATACGTCAACATATCATTTTCTATTTATTTTTGTATTAAGCATAAAATATTTTATAATATAACTAAATCATAAATCTACATCCACTCAAACATATCTTATGTATCTGATTCTCAACATGGGTCTCTCTACAGAACATGTTTTTGATAAAGTTACAATGATGTTTCAATAAGAGAAAGAAATTAATACAAGTTTTAGAAGTGGAGGATATTTACGCAATATTAAAATATTCATTTAATATTAGTACTGCAACATTGTAAAATGAACACGAATTCCAATAAGAATTACCTTTACAATCCGTCCCATCATCTGTGAACCCGCTATTACAAGCACACTGATAAGTTCCGTCGGTATTTATACATGTGGCATCTGTTTCACATTTGTTAGAGTTTGCAACTCCACATTCACCGATATATATTAAGTTAGCCTATAAAATATTATCTATTTAAAAATTTCACATTTCTAGCAGAGCAGATTGTTCGCATGCAAACATAGATTTTAAACAATTTATCAGGCAAAATAATCTAAAGGGAATTCATACAATAATTCAACATTTGTGTTGAGTGTGATGTAACATATTCTGGTTTAAATAAACTCTATAAATTTAATACCATGACAATCTGTCCCGTCTCCTGTATATCCAACATTACACACACATTGGTAACTTCCATCTGTGTTGGTACATGTGGCATCCGTGTCACAGTTGTTGAGATTGGAATTGGAACACTCATCAATATCTGAAATAGTTGTTCAGAAAATCGTTGTAAACACATCAATATCTGATCTTACAGATGTAATGTTTGCTTTTATTCTTATTGAAATGTTCAAAGGAAAATAGTCATGGTGTCTAAAGATGATTTGTCTGTAGTTTACTTTTCACAAACAGTTTTTTAACAAGATGCACGGCGCCTCAATAAATCAAAGCGTTGAAAGCACTGGTGTGGCATTTGTCAAAGCAGCCATTGTGTGGAATTAATAATTTGAAAAATAAACCACAGAAATAGTTTAAAAATATTCACTTCAAAGTCAACCTACTATATATTCATGCACAATCCAATAGAGTAGCATGCAATCTTGTGGGATGATAAGTCCGGGTGAAAAAGCTCAGGGACAAATTAGCCAGTAACGAACTGGTTTGGGACGATCAAGCACGGAATTGGGTCTTCAGTAAACGACGATTGTGTGTATCATTATGCCTATAGAAGATCATAGCGGATCAGGCTATTTTCGATAAAAAGAAGTATTCCCATGATCGATGGCCTAATCCAATTTATTTTGATTCGTCATTTTCATTTTCATATATGAGTGCAATCGAAAATCTTATTTGTCTTAGAAAGATTTGTTTTCAAATAAAAACGAAACATTTAGGTCAGTTGAGATTAACGTATAACAATGTGCGTAAATTAAAAATCCTTTCTTTCAACCTGCTCTAGGAACATGTTTTCAGAAGTTTAACTTATTACCTTCACAATTCGTCCCATCTCCCGCAAATCCACTGTTACAAGCACATTGATAACTTCCATCAGTGTTGGTACATGTAGCACCTGTATCACAATTAGTGAGACTGGAATCTGCACATTCATCAATATCTAAGACAAGTAAACATAATATATCTATTTTCAAAATCCATTTTATTATATTGAAATAACCTGAATCTTATCATGGTTTACTTTAGAGAACATGTTCTTAAACTATTACAAAAAAGATTTAATTTCAGATGGATATTCATGCAGCTTTTGAAAAGGAGGGGACGGTTTATTACAAAACCATAGCATTCTTTGTTTATTAGGAGCATGTGACAACCGTGCGACCGTTCTTGGAGTATGAGTGTATATATTCATCAATATCTAAAATTATTTACCTCAAAACGTTTTTGCAGTAAATTAATACTTTCCTATGAAATACATGTAGTTCTGTTCCCACTGAAATTGTGAACCTAATTACGCTTTATGATGTATAATGTGTCGGATTCCTGACGTTGTTCACTTTCAAAAACATGTTCTTTTCATAGTAGAAAGATGTTTCTGTAACAGAAAGATAGTCATATAGTTTTTGAAGTGGGAGATATTTTTCCAGTACTAAAACATTCATTTAATTTTAGTACTGCGACATTACAAAATAAACAAGAATTTCAAGCAGAATTACCTTGACAATCGGTTCCATCACCTGTGAAACCGCTGTTGCAAACACACAGATAATTTCCGTCTGTATTTATACATGTGGCATCTGTGTCACAGTTGTTTGAGTTTGCATCACTACATTCATCGATATCTGTAAAGATATCCTACAGGATATATCTATTCAAGAAATCTTCACATTTCTAGCAGTGCAGAATCTTCGTATAGATACATAAATTGAAAACAACTTGTCCGGCACAATAATTTTAAGGGAATCCTTGCAATGATTTTAGCGTCTATCTATCTGTGTTGTAGCATATTTTTGTAAATATTAAGTCCATTTATTACCTTGACAAACTGTCCCGTCTCCTGTATATCCACCATTACACACACATTGGTAACTTCCATCTGTGTTGGTACATGTAGCATCTGTGTCACAGTTGTTGAGATCAGAATTTGAACACTCATCAATATCTGAAATAGTTGTTCAGAAAATCGTTGTAAACGCATCAATATCTGATCTTACAGATGTTATGTTTGCTTTTATTCTTATTGAAATGTTCAAAGGAAAATAGTCATGGTGCTCTAAAGATGATTTGAGTGTAGTTTACTTTTCACAAACAGTTTTTTAACAAGATGCACGGCGCCTCAATAGATCAAAGCGTTGAAAGCACTGGTGTGGAATTTGTCAAGAGAGCCATTGTGTGGAATTAATAATTTGAAAAATAAACCATAGAAACAGTTTAAAAATATTCCCTTGCAAATCGACCTACTATATAGTCGAAGTAGTACATATTACGCCTTTTTCATTTTCATATCTGAGTGCAATCGAAACTCTTATTTGTCTTGGAAAAAATGGAGTTTAATTCGGTTTACTTGCTTCCATTTTGCACAAACTACGCTACATGATTTTCAAACTGTTGTATTGAACTCATGGTGGCATTGTCATCTACAAATGCCACATACACCAAGATCGCATTTGACTTTTCATATAAATTCGACCCAACAGGTCCTTCATATTTTAATATATCATCTCCTTTTCCCACTCTAAAAATGGAAGATATACGACCAGTTTCGACGATATTTACCTTGACAGTTTGTCCCATCACCAGAGAATCCATCATTACAAACACATTGATAACTCCCTTCTGTATTTGTGCACGTTGCGTCTGTGTCACAATTGTTCATACTAGAGTCGGAACATTCATTCACATCTGTGAAACAACGACAACAATCAAAATTTGCATGTGTATTTTAAGAATAAAGCACTAGTAGAGTTGTTTTCAAATAAAAACGAAACATTTAGGTCAGTTGAGATTAACGTATAACAATGTGCGTAAAGTGAAAATCCTTTTTTTTTCAACCTGCTCTAGGAACATGTTTTCACAAGTTTAACTTATTACCTTGACAATTCGTCCCATCTCCCGCAAATCCACTGTTACAAGCACATTGATAACTTCCATCAGTGTTGGTACATGTAGCATCTGTATCACAATTATTGAGACTGGAATCGGCACATTCATCAATATCTAAAACAAGTAAACATAAAATATCTATTTTCAAAAATCCATTTTATTATATTGAAATAATCCGAATCTTAGCATGGGTCACTTTTGAGAACATGTTCTTAAACTATTACAAAAAAGATTTAATTACAGATGGATATTCATGCAGCTCTTGAAAAGGAGGGGACGGTTTCTTACAGAACCATAGCATTCTTTGTTTATTAGGAGCATGTGGCAACCGTGCGACCGTTCTTGAGGTACGAGTGTATATATTCATCAATATCTAAAATTATTTACCTCAAAACATTTTTGCAGTAAATTAATACTTTCCTATGAAATAGTTTTGTTCCCATTGAAATTGTGAACCTAATTACGCTTTATGATGTATAATGTGTCGGATTCCTGACGTTGTTCACTTGAAAAACATGTTCTATTCATAGTAGAAAGATGTTTCTGTAACAGAAAGATAAGCATATAATTTTTAAAGTGGGAGATATTTTTCCAGTACTAAAACGTTCATTTAATTTTAGTACTGCGACATTACAAAATAAACAAGAATTTCAAGCAGAATTACCTTGACAATCTGTTCCATCACCTATGAAGCCGCTGTTGCAAACACATAGATAATTTCCGTCTGTATTTATACATGTGGCATCTGTGTCACAGTTGTTTGAGTTTGCATCACTACATTCATCGATATCTGTAAAGATATCCTACAGGATATATCTATTCAAGAAATCTTCACATTTCTAGCAGTGCAGTATCTTCGTATAGATATATAAATTGAAAACAACTTGTCTGGCACAATAATTTTAAGGGAATCCTTGCAATGATTTTAACGTCTATCTATCTGTGTTGTAGCATATTTTTGTAAATATTAAGTCCATTTATTACCTTGACAAACTGTCCCGTCTCCTGCATATCCACCATTACACACACATTGGTAACTTCCATCTGTGTTGGTACATGTAGCATCTGTGTCACAGTTGTTGAGATCGGAATTGGAACACTCATCAATATCTGAAATAGTTGTTCAGAAAATCGTTGTAAACACATCAATATCTGATCTTACAGATGTTATGTTTGCTTTTATTCTTATTGAAATGTTCAAAGGAAAATAGTTACGGTGCTCTAAAGATGATTTGAGTGTAGTTTACTTTTCACAAACAGTTTTTTAACAAGATGCACGGCGCCTCAATAAATCAAAGCGTTGAAAGCACTGGTGTGGAATTTGTCAAGAGATCCATTGTGTGGAATTAAAAATTTGAAAAATAAACCATAGAAACAGTTTAAAAATATTGCCTTGAAAATCGACCTACTATATAGTCGAAGTAGTATACAATAATCCTTTTTCATTTTCATATCTGAGTGCAATCGAAACTCTTATTTGTCTTGGAAAAAATGGAGTTTAATTCGGTTTACTTGCTTCCATTTTGCACAAACTACGCTACATGATTTTCAAACTGTCGTATTGCACTCATGGTGGCATTGTCTTCTACAAATGCCACATACACCAAGATCGCATTTGATTTTTTATATGAATTCGACCAAACAGTTCCTTCATATTTAAATATATCCTCTCCTTTTCCCATTCTAAAAATGAAAGAAATACGACCAGTTTCGACGATATTTACCTTGACAGTTTGTCCCATCACCAGAGAATCCATCATTACAAACACATTGATAACTCCCTTCTGTATTTGTGCACGTTGCGTCTGTGTCACAATTGTTCATACTAGAGTCGGAACATTCATTCACATCTGTGAAACAATGACAACAATCAAAATTGCCTGTGTATTTTAAGAATAAAGCACTAGTAGAGTTGTTTTCAAATAAAAACGAAACATTTAGGTCAGTTGAGATTAACGTATAACAATGTGCGTAAATTAAAAATCCTTTCTTTCAACCTGCTCTAGGAACATGTTTTCACAAGTTTAACTCATTACCTTGACAATTCGTCCCATCTCCCGCAAATCCACTGTTACAAGCACATTGATAACTTCCATCAGTGTTGGTACATGTAGCATCTGTATCACAATTATTGAGACTGGAATCGGCACATTCATCAATATCTAAAACAAGTAAACATAAAATATCTATTTTCAAAATCCATTTTACTATATTGAAATAACCTGAATCTTATCATGGTTTACTTTAGAGAACATGTTCTTAAACTATTACAAAAAAGATTTAATTACAGATGGATACTCATGCAGCTTTTGAAAAGGAGGGGACGGTTTATTACGAAACCATAGCATTCTTTGTTCATTAGGAGCATGTGACAACCGTGCGACCGTTCTTGGAGTATGAGTGTATATATTCATCAATATCTAAAATTATTTACCTCAAAACATTTTTGCAGTAAATTAATACTTTCCTATGAAATAGTTCTTTTCCCACTGAAATTGTGAACCTAATTACGCTTTATGATGTATAATGTGTCGGATTCCTGACGTTGTTCACTTTCAAAAACATGTTTTCATAGTAGAAAGATGTTTCTGTAACAGGAAGATAGTCATATAGTTTTTGAAGTGGGAGATATTTTTCTAGTACTAAAACATTCATTTAATGTTAGTACTGCGACATTACAAAATAAACAAGAATTTCAAGCAGAATTACCTTGACAATCGGTTCCATCACCTGTGAAACCGCTGTTGCAAACACATAGATAATTTCCGTCTGTATTTATGCATGTGGCATCTGTGTCACAGTTGTTTGAGTTTGCATCACTACATTCATCGATATCTGTAAAGATATCCTACAGGATATATCTATTCAAGAAATCTTCACATTTCTAGCAGTGCAGTATCTTCGTATAGATATATAAATTGAAAACAACTTGTCTGGCACAATAATTTTAAGGGAATCCTTGCAATGATTTTAACGTCTATCTATCTGTGTTGTAGCATATTTTTGTAAATATTAAGTCCATTTATTACCTTGACAAACTGTCCCGTCTCCTGCATATCCACCATTACACACACATTGGTAACTTCCATCTGTGTTGGTACATGTAGCATCTGTGTCACAGTTGTTGAGATCGGAATTGGAACACTCATCAATATCTGAAATAGTTGTTCAGAAAATCGTTGTAAACGCATCAATATCTGATCTTACAGATGTTATGTTTGCTTATTATTCTTATTGAAATGTTCAAAGGAAAATAGTCATGGTGCTCTAAAGATGATTTGACTGTAGTTTACTTTTCACAAACAGTTTTTAGCTCACCTGAGCACGAAGTGCTCTGGGTGAGCTATTGTGACCGGTCATCGTTCGTCGTCCGTCCGTCCGTCCGTCCGTCCGTCCGTCCATCTGTCCGTCCGTCTGTTAACAATTTCTTTAAAAATCTTCTCCTCCAAAACCAGATGGCCAATCTTGATAAAACTTGGCAGGAATGTTCCTTGGATGAAGCTGTACAAAAATTGTTAAAAGAATTTAATTCCATGAAAAACTGTGGTTGCCATGGCAACAAAATGGCTGAAAATGGAAAAAAAATCTTTAAAAATCTTCTTGTGACAAACCATAAGGCCGAAAGCATTCATATTTTGTATGAAGCATCATTGGGTGACCCTTTACCAAAATTGTTAAAAGTAATCCCCTAGGGTCATATTTGGGCTTTGCCCGGGCGCACCCTATTTCACATAATAACAAAGAAGGAAATCTTCAAAAAATCATCTTCTGACAAACCATAATGCCTAGAGAATTCATATTTGGTTTGTAGCATTATATGATGACCCTCTACCAAAATTGTGAAAATTAAACCTCAGTGGTCATATTTGGGCTCTGCCAGGGCACACCCTATTTTACATGGAAACAAAGAAGGAAATCTTTTAAAATCTTCTTGTGACAAACCATATTGGCTTGAGCATTCATATTTTGCATGTAGCATCATCTAGTGACCCTTTACAAAAATTGTTATAATTATCCCTTTGGGGTCATATTTGGGCTGTGGCCGGGCGCACACTATTTTACATAGAATTAAAGTTGGAAATCTTTTAAAACCTTTTTGTGACAAACCATAAGGGCCAAAGCATTCATATTTTGCATGTAGTATCATATAAAATTTGTTAAAATTATCTCTTTTGGGTCATATTTGGGCTCTGCGCGGGCGCACCCAATTTTACTTGGAAACAAAGAAGAAAATCTTTTAAAACTCTTGTTCTGACAAATCATAAGGGCTAGAGCATTTTTAATTTGTATGTAACATGATCTTGAGACCCTGCACCAAAAGTTTAAAAATGGACCTTTGGGTGGAGTTTGGGCTCTGCGCGGGCGCACCCTATTTAACATGGAAAAGGAAGAAAATTACATGAGCTTTGATATTTGGCATCTAGCATCCCCTAGTGGACCTCTACCAATTTTGTTCATATGATGTCCCTTGGGTCAAAACTGGCCCCACCCCGGGGGTCACAAGTTTTGAACATAGGAACAAAGAAGGAAAACTTTAAAAATCTTCTTCTCTGATTCTAGAAGGCGTAGAGCTTTGATATTTGGTATGTAGCATCTCCTAGTGGACCTCTACCAAGTTTGTTCATATGATGCCCCTGGGGTCAAAACTAGCCCCGCCCCGGGGGTCACAAATTCGAACATAGGAACAAAGAAGGAAAACTTTAAAATTCTTCTTCTCTGAAACTGGTTGGCGTGGAGCTTTGATATTTGGCATCTAGCATCTCCTAGTGGACCTCTACCAATTTGGATCATATGATGCCCCTGGGGTCAAAACTGGCCCTGCCCCGAGGGTCACAAGTGTCTAACATAGGAACAAAGAAGGAAAACTTTAAAATTCTTCTTCTCTGAAACTGGAAGGCGTAGAGCTTTGATATTTGGTATGTAGCATGTCCTAGCAGACCTCTACCTACTTTGTTCGTAGGATGCCCCTGGGGCCAAAACTTGCCACGCCCGGGGGATCACAAATTTCGAACATAGGAACAAAGAAGGAAAACTTTAAAAATCTTCTTCTCTGAAACAGGAAGGCGTGGAGCTTTGATATTTGGCATCTAGCATCTCCTAGTGGACCTCTACCAAGTTTGTTCATATGATCCCCCTCGGGTCAAAACTGGCCCCGCCCCGGGGGTCACAAGTTCTAACATAGGAACAAAGAAGGAATACTTTAAAATTCTTCTTCTCTGAAACTGGAAGGCGTAGAGCTTTGATATTTGGTATGTAGCATCTCCTAGTGGACCTCTACCAAGTTTGTTCATACGTTGCCCCTGGTGTCAAAACTGGCCCTGCCCGGGGGGTCACAAGTTCTAACATAGGAACAAAGAAGGAATACATTAAAATTCTTCTTCTCTGAAACTGGAAGGCGTAGAGCTTTGATATTTGGTATGTAGCATCTCCTAGTGGACCTCTACCAAGTTTGTTCATACGTTGCCCCTGGTGTCAAAACTGGCCCTGCCCGGGGGGTCACAAGTTCTAACATAGGAACAAAGAAGGAAAACTTTAAAATTCTTCTTTTCTAAACCTTGAAGGCATAGAGCTTTGTTATTTGGTATGTGAACCTGTTCTAAGTTTGTTAGCCCACCTGAGCACAACATGTTCAGTCAGTTTGAAATTGGGTCACCTAGGGTCATAAACTAGGTCACTAGGTCAAAATAAAGAAATACCTTGTGGGCACTCTAGAGGCCACATTCATTGCTCAAATGACCTGAAATTTGGTCAGAATGTTTGTCTTGATAAAATCTTAGATGAGTTTGGATTTGGGTCACCTGGGATCATAAACTAGGTCACTAGTTCAAATTAAAGTAATACCTTGTGGGCACTCTAGAGGCCACATTTTTTGGTCAATTGACTTGAAAATTGGTCAGAATGTTTGTTTTGATAAAATCTCACATGCGTTTGAATTTGGGTCATTTGGGGTCTTAAATTAGGTCACTAGGTCAAATTAAAGAAATACCTTGTGTGCACTCTAGAGGCCACATTTATTGTTCAATTGATTTGAAAATTGGTCAAAATGTTTGTCTTGATGAAATCGTAGATGTGTTTGGATTTGGGTCACCTGGGCTCATAATCTAGGTCACTAGGTCTAACTAAAGAAATACCTTTAGGGCACTCTAGAGGTCACATTTCTTGCTCAATTGACTTAAAAGTTGGTCAGAATGTTTGTCTTGATGAAATATTGGGTGAGTTTGAAATTGGGTCAGCTGGGGTCATAAACTAGGTTACTGGGTCAAATTTAAGAAACACTTTGTGGGCACTCTAGAGGCCACATTTATTGCTCAATTAACTTGAAAACTGTTCAGAATGTTTGTCTTGATAAATTTTTTGATGAGTTCTAAATTGGGTCACGTGGGGTGATAAATTAGGTCACTAGGTCAACTTACGGAAATTCCTTGTGGACGCTCTAGAGGCCACATTTTAAGCTCAATTGACCTGACAATTGGTCAGAAATTGAATTATACACGTTGAGTGAATTTCGCCTATTGACTCAGGTGAGCGTCCAGGGCCATCATGGCCCTCTTGTTTAACAAGATGCACGGCGCCTCAATAAACCAAAGCGTTGAAAGCACTGGTGTGGAATTTGTCAAGAGAGCCATTGTGTGGAATTAAAAATTTGAAAAATAAACCATAGAAACAGTTTAAAAATATTGCCTTGAAAATCGACCTATTATATAGTCGGAGGAGTATACAATAATCCTTTTTCATTTTCATATCTGAGTGCAATCGAAACTCTTCTTTGTCTTAGAAAAATGGAGTTTAATTCGGTTTACTTCCTTCCATTTTGCACAAACTACGCTACATGATTTTCAAACTGTCGTATTGAACTCATGGTGGCATTGTCTTCTACAAATGCCACATACACCAAGATCGCATTTGATTTTTTATATGGATTCGACCAAACAGGTCCTTCATATTTAAATATATCCTCTCCTTTTCGCATTCTAAAAATGGAAGAAATACGACCAGTTTCGACGATATTTACCTTGACAGTTTGTTCCATCACGGAAGAAATACGACCAGTTTCGACGATATTTACCTTGACAGTTTGTTCCATCACCAGAGAATCCATCATTACAAACACATTGATAACTCCCTTCTGTATTTGTGCACGTTGCGTCTGTGTCACAATTGTTCATACTAGAGTCGGAACATTCATTCACATCTGTGAAACAATGACAACAATCAAAATTGCCTGTGTATTTTAAGAATAAAGCACTAGTAGAGTTGTTTTCAAATAAAAACGAAACATTTAGGTCAGTTGAGATTAACGTATAACAATGTGCGTAAAGTAAAAATCCTTTCTTTCAACCTGCTCTAGGAACATGTTTTCAGAAGTTTAACTCATTACCTTGACAATTCGTCCCATCTCCCGCAAATCCACTATTACAAGCACATTGATAACTTCCATCAGTGTTGGTACATGTAGCATCTGTATCACAATTATTGAGACTGGAATCGGCACATTCATCAATATCTAAAACAAGTAAACATAAAATATCTATTTTCAAAATCCATTTTACTATATTGAAATAACCTGAATCTTATCATGGTTTACTTTAGAGAACATGTTCTTAAACTATTACAAAAAAGATTTAATTACAGATGGATATTCATGCAGCTTTTGAAAAGGAGGGGACGGTTTATTACAAAACCATAGCATTCTTTGTTTATTAGGAGCATGTGACAACCGTGCGACCGTTCTTGGAGTACGAGTGTATATATTCATCAATATCTAAAATTATTTAGCTCAAAACGTTTTTGCAGTAAATTAATACTTTCCTATGAAATAGTTTTGTTCCCACTGAAATTGTGAACCTAATTACGCTTTATGATGTATAATGTGTTGGATTCCTGACGTTGTTCACTTTCAAAAACATGTTCTTTTCATAGTAGAAAGATGTTTCTGTAACAGAAAGATAGTCATATAGTTTTTGAAAGGGGGATATATTTTTCCAGTACTAAAACATTCATTTAATTTTAGTATTGCGACATTACAAAATAAACAAGAATTTCAAGCAGAATTACCTTGACAATCGGTTCCATCACCTGTGAAACCGCTGTTGCAAACACACAGATAATTTCCGTCTGTATTTATACATGTGGCATCTGTGTCACAGTTGTTTGAGTTTGCATCACTACATTCATCGATATCTGTAAAGATATCCTACAGGATATATCTATTCAAGAAATCTTCACATTTCTAGCAGTGCAGTATCTTCGTATAGATCCATAAATTGAAAACAACTTGCCCGGCACAATAATTTTAAGGGAATCCTTGCAATGATTTTAACGTCTATCTATCTGTGTTGTAGCATATTTTTGTAAATATTAAGTCCATTTATTACCTTGACAAACTGTCCCGTCTCCTGTATATCCACCATTACACACACATTGGTAACTTCCATCTGTGTTGGTACATGTAGCATCTGTGTCACAGTTGTTGAGATCGGAATCGGAACACTCATCAATATCTGAAATAGTTGTTCAGAAAATCGTTGTAAACACATCAATATCTGATCTTACAGATGTTATGTTTGCTTTTATTCTTATTGAAATGATTAAAGGAAAATAGTCATGGTGCTCTAAAGATGATTTGAGTGTAATTTACTTTTCACAAACAGTTTTTTAACAAGATGCACGGCGCCTCAATAAACCAAAGCGTTGAAAGCACTGGTGTGGAATTTGTCAAGAGAGCCATTGTGTGGAATTAATAATTTGACAAATGAACCATAGAAACAGTTTAAAAATATTCCCTTGAAAATCGACCTACTATATAGTCGAAGTAGTATACAATAATCCGTTTTCATTTTTATATCTGAGTGCAATCGAAACTCTTATTCGTCTTAGAAAAATGGAGTTTAATTGGATTTACTTCCTTCCATTTTACACAAACTACGCAACATAATTTTCAAACTGCCGTATTGAACTCATAGTGGCATTGTCTTCTACAAATGCCACCAAAACCAAGATCGCATTTGATTTTTTATATGGATTCGACCAAACAGGTCCTTCATATTTCAATATATCCTCTACTTTTCCCATTCTCAAAATCGAAGAAATACGACCAGTTTCGGCAATATTTACCTTGACAGTTTGTTCCATCACCAGAGAATCCATCATTACAAACACATTGATAACTCCCTTCTGTATTTGTGCACGTTGCGTCTGTGTCACAATTGTTCATACTAGAGTCGGAACATTCATTCACATCTGTGAAACAATGACAACAATCAAAATTGCCTGTGTATTTTAAGAATAATGCACTAGTAGAGTTGTTTCCAAATAAAAACGAAACATTTAGGTCAGTTGAAATTAACGTTTAACAATGTGCGTAAAGTAAAAATCCTTTTTTTTTCAACCTGCTCTAGGAACATGTTTTCAGAAGTTTAACTCATTACCTTGACAATTCGTCCCATCTCCCGCAAATCCACTGTTACAAGCACATTGATAACTTCCATCAGTGTTGGTACATGTAGCATCTGTATCACAATTATTGAGACTGGAATCGGCACATTCATCAATATCTAAAACAAGTAAACATAAAATATCTATTTTCAAAATCCATTTTATTACATAGAAATAATCTGAATCTTAGCATGGTTCACTTTAGAGAACATATTCTTAAACTATTACAAAAAAGATTTAATTACAGATGGATATTCATGCAGCTTTTGAAAAGGAGAGGACGGTTTATTTACAAAACCATAGAATTCTTTGTTTATTAGGAGCATGTGGCAACCGTGTGACCGTTCTTGAGATATGAGTGTATATATTCATCAATATCTAGAATTATTTAGCTCAAAACATTTTTTGCAGTAAATGAATACTTTCCTATGAAATAGTTTTGTTCCCACTGAAATTGTGAACCTAACTACGTTTTATGATCTATAATGTGTCGGATTCCTGACGTTGTTCACTTTCACGAACATGTTCTATTCATAGTAGAAAGACGTTTCTGTAACAGAAAGATAGTCGTACAATTTTTGAAGTGGGAGATATTTTTCCAGTACTAAAACATTCATTTAATTTTAGTACTGCGACATTACAAAATAAACAAGAATTTCAAGCAGAATTACCTTGACAATCGGTTCCATCACCTGTGAAACCGCTGTTGCAAACACACTGATAATTTCCGTCTGTATTTATACATGTGGCATCTGTTTCACAGTTGTTTGAGTTTGCATCACTACATTCATCGATATCTGTAAATACATCCTGCAGGATATATTTATTAAAGAAATCCTCACATTTCTAGCAGTGCAGAATCTTCGTATAGATACATAAATTGAAAACGATTTTTCTGGCACGATAATTTTAAGGGAATCCTTGCAATGATTTTAACGTCTATTTACCTGTGTTGTAGCATATTTTTGTAAATATTAAGTCCATTTATTACCTTGACAAACTGTCCCGTCTCCTGTATATCCACCATTACACACACATTGGTAACTTCCATCTGTGTTGGTACATGTGGCATCTGTGTCACAGTTGTTGAGATCGGAATCTGAACACTCATCAATATCTGTAAAAGATGTTCAGAAAATCGTTGTAAACGCATCAATATCTGATCTTACAGATGTTATGTTTGCTTTTATTCTTATTGAAATGATTAAAGGAAAATAGTCATGATGCTCTAAATATGATTTGTCCGAAGTTTAATTTTCAGAAACAGCTCTTTAACAAGATGCACGGTGCCTCAATAAAACAAAGCGTTGCAGGCACTGGTGTTGCATTTGTCAAGAGAGCCATTGTGTGGAATTAATAATTTGAAAAATAAATCCATCGAAGTAGTTTAAAAATATTCGCTTGAAAGTCTCCCTACTATATACTCATGCACAATCCAATAGAGTAGCGTGTAATCTTGTGGGACGATAAGTCCGGGCGTAAAAGCCTAGGGACGAATAAGCCCAGGAACGAACTGGTTTGGGACGATCAAGCACGGAATCGGGCCGTCAGTAAACAAAGATTGTGTGTATCATTACGCCAATAGAAGATCATAGCGGATTAAGCTATTTTCGATAAAAAAGTAGTATTTCCATGATCGATGGCCTAATCCAATTTATCTTGATACGCCATTTTCATTTTCATATCTGAGTGCAATCGAAACTCTTATTTGACTTAGAAAAATGGAGTTTAATTGGGTTTACTTCCTTCGAATTTTGCACAAACTACGCTACATGATTTTCATACTGCCGTATTGAACTCATAGTGCCACTGTCTTCTACAAATGCCACAAAAACCAAGATCGCATTTGATTTTTCATATCAATTCCATCCAACAGGTCCTTCATATTTAAATATGTCCTCTTCCTTTCCAATTCTAACATGAAAGAAATACGACCAGTTTCGACGATATTTACCTTGACAGTTTGTCCCATCACCAGAGAATCCATCATTACAAACACATTGATAACTCCCTTCTGTATTTGTGCACGTTGCGTCTGTGTCACAACTGTTCATACTAGAGTCGGAACATTCATTCACATCTGTGAAACAATGACAACAATTAAAATTTGCCTGTGTATTTTAAGAATAAAGCACTAGTAAAGTTGTTTTGAAATAAAAATGAAACATTTAGTTCAGTTGAGATTAACATACAACATTGTGCGTAAAGTAAAAATCCTTTCTTTCAACCTGCTCTAGGAGCAGGATTTCAGAGGTTTAACTCATTACCTCGACAAATCGTCCCATCTCCCGCGAATCCACTGTTACAAGCACATTGATAACTTCCACCTGTGTTGGTACATGTAGCATCTGTATCACAATTATTGAGATTGGAATCGGCACATTCATCAATATCTAAAACAAGTAAATATAAAATATTTTTTTTTACAAACAGTTTTATAATGTTGATAATAATTTAAATCTAAACATGGTTCACTTTAGAGAACATGTTCTATACAAAAAAAGATTTAATTACAGATGGTTATTAGTGTTGGGCAATCGGTTTAAAATCTCAATCGATTATCGCTTTGTAATCGGAAGAGCAAACCAACTAGCTATCGATAGTACAATCGGTTTAGACTGTCACTCCATTTAACTGAGAATGACTTTTTTCTTAAAATACTGCGACAATTTTGTAAACATGACAGTCTTCATGTATTAAATTTATAAAGATGTTGTATTCTGCACTTTAATCAATATCATTCATTTTGTTCCTTATAATTTCCAAACGAGTTTAAAAAGAATCAGACATATACCTTAATAGTTCAAACATTTGCAGACGACCCTCTTTCTCCCCATCCCCCCCATTTCATAAAACAACATTTTTTTCCACTCATGAACAGAATTTTAACTTCCACTTATTGCTTTATTCAGAAATTTGTGTAAATTCACTGTTAAAATTCATTATTAAAGATAAGAAGATGGTTTGAAGTCTCTCTGATCGGACGATGCCACGTTGCTCACTATAGTGTCATGGGTTTTCGCGCTTTTTTGGCGATCTATTTTTACTTGACAATTAGTTTCTGAAGAAGTATTACTGCATGATTTGACATCATTTAGTCAGTTTAAATAGCAAGTAACTTAAAATGCTGTCACTTTACACTAGATAAAAGGAATAACACCTTTGTTACTCTGTCATAATAGACTCGCCAGCTTCATTATCATCCGGGTGTCTTTCGCATTTTATACTGATCGTGTTTAATCCATTTTTCTGCCCGCTGCACGCAAGCTAGGTTATATGAAGTTTTAGATGATAATTTCGTGCCTCAGATTGACATTTAGGCAGATATCTTTCATCGCCAAAGACAGGTCATTTCAAATTTCCACATGTCAAAACCTGGGCTCAGTTAAGCTTGCCGAGTTGTCAACTTTTGTCAAGACATTCATGGACAAAGATTCGTTTCTCATTTTTCAGCCAGTTTTCGTGTTTGTTATCTACTATGTTTAAAATCCAAGATTGTGATTAATAATAGTCACAAAACCAAGCGTTAAAAACCAGAATTCAAGTTTTGGCACCAAGCCAGCTTATCAACCGACTACAATCGATTCCGGGATTTCTCAATCGATTATCGGAATCGGAAGCCAAAGCCAACTGACTTTCGACTATAGTCGATCATCGGCCCACCACTAATGGTTATTCATGCAGCTCTTGAAAAGGAGGTGACAGTTTATTACAAAACCAAAGCATTCTTTGATAATTCGGAGCACGCCGCCACCGTGTGACCATTCTGGAGGTTTGAGTGTACATATTCATCAATATCTAAACTTTAACTGTAAACATTTTTGCAGTACATTAATGCCTTCCCATGAAAAGGTTTTGTTCCCACTGTAACTATGAACCTAATTACGCTTCATGGTGTATAATGTGTCGGATTTCTGACGTTTTTCACTTTCAAAAAAACATGTTATTTCCATAGTAGAAAGACGTTTCTGTAACAGATAGTCATACAATTCTTGAAGTGGGGAATATTTTTCCAGTACTGAAACAATCACTTAATTTTAGTACTGCGACATTACAAAATAAACAAGAATTTCAAGCAGAATTACCTTGACAATCGGTTCCATCTCCTGTGAAACCGCTGTTGCAAACACACTGATAATTTCCGTCTGTATTTATACATGTGGCATCTGTGTCACAGTTGTTTGAGTTTGCATCACTACATTCATCGATATCTGTAAAGATAGCCTACAGGATATATCTATTCAAGAAATCTTCACATTTCTAGCAGTGCAGAATCTTCGTAAAGATACATAAATTGAAAACGATTTTTCTGGCACGATAATTTTAAGGGAATCCTTGCAATGATTTTAAAGTCTATCTATCTGTGTTGTAGCATATTTTAGTAAATATTAATTCCATTTATTACCTTGACAATCTGTCCCGTCTCCTGTATATCCACCATTACACACACATTGGTAACTTCCATCTGTGTTGGTACATGTGGCATCTGTGTCACAACTGTTGAGATTGGAATCGGAACACTCATCAATATCTGAAATAGTTGTTCAGAAAATCGTTGTAAACGCATCAATATCTGATCTTACAGTTATGTCTGCTTTTACTCTTATTGAAATGATTAAAGGAAAATAGACATGATGCTCTAAAGATGGTTTGTCTGTAGTTTTTTTTTCATAAAAAGTTCTTTAACAAGATGCACGGCGCCTCAATAAATCAAGGCGTTGAAAGCACAAGTGTGGCAATTCTCAAGGGAGCCATTGAGTGGATTTAATAATTTAAAGAATAAACCATACAAATAGTTTAAAAATATTCGCTTGAAAGTCACCCTACTATATAGTCATGCAGAATCCAATACAGTAGCGTGCAATCTTGTGGGACGATAAGTCCGGGCGAAAAAGCCCTGGGAAAAATAAGCCAGAAACGAACTGGTTTGGGACGATTAAGCACGGAATCCGGTTGTCAGTAAACAAAGATTGTATGTATCATTACGCCAATAGAAGACCATAGCTGATCATGCTAGTTTGAATAAAAAAGAAGTATTTCCATGATCGATGGCCTAATCCAATTCATTTCAATACGCCATTTTCATTTTCATATCTGAGTGCAATGGAAACTCTTATTTCTACTGGAAAAATGTAATTTAATTGGGTTTACTTCCTTCCATTTTGCACAAACTACGCTACATGATTTTCATACTGCCGTATTGAACTCATAGTGCCACTGTCTTCTACAAATGCCACGAAAACCAAGATCGCATTTGATTTTTCATATGAATGCAACCCAACAAGTCCTTCCTAATTAAAATTTCATCTTTTTTTGCCATTCTAAAAATGGAAGAAATACGACCAGTTTCGACGATATTTACCTTGACAGTTTGTCCCATCACCAGAGAATCCATCATTACAAACACATTGATAACTCCCTTCTGTATTTGTGCACGTTGCGTCTGTGTCACAATTGTTCATAGCAGAATCCGAACATTCATTCACATCTGTGAAACAATGACAAGAATCAAAATTTTCCTGTGTATCTTAACGATAAAGCACTAGTAGAGTTGTTTTCAAATAAAAACGAAACATTTAGGTCAGTTGAGATTAACGTATAACAATGTGCGCAAAGTAAAAATGCTTTCTTTCAACCTGCTCTAGGGTCATGTTTTCAGAAGTTTAACTTATTACCTTGACAATTCGTCCCATCTCCCGCAAATCCACTGTTACAAGCACATTGATAACTTCCATCTGTGTTGGTACATGTAGCATCTGTATCACAATTATTGAGACTGGAATCGGCACATTCATCAATATCTAAAACAATTAAACAGAATATCTATTTTCAAAATCCATTTTATTATATTGAAATAATCTGAGTCTTAGCATGATTCACTTTAGAGAACGTGTTCTTAAACTATTACAAAAAAGATTTAATTAGAGATGGATATTCATGCAGCTCTTGAAAAGGAGGGAACGGTTTATTTACAAAACCATAGCATGCTTTGTTTATTAGGAGCATGTGGCAACCGTGTGACCATTCTTGAGGTATGAGTGTATATATTCATCAATATCTAAAATTATTTAGCTCAAAACTTTTTTGCAGTAAATGAATACTTTCCTATGAAATAGTTTTGTTCCCACTGAAATTGTGAACTTTACTACGTTTTATGATGTATAATGTGTCGGATTCCTGACGTTGTTCACTTTCAAAAAGATGCTCTTTACATAGTAGAAAGACGTTTCTGTAACAGAAAGATAGTCATACAATTTTTGAAGTGGGAGATATTTTTCCAGTACTAAAACATTCATTTAATTTTAGTACTGCGACATTACAAAATAAACAAGAATTTCAAGCAGAATTACCTTGACAATCGGTTCCATCACCTGTGAAACCGCTGTTGCAAACACACTGATAATTTCCGTCTGTATTTATACATGTGGCATCTGTGTCACAGTTGTTTGAGTTTGCATCACTACATTCATCGATATCTGTAAATACATCCTACAGTATATATCTATTCAAGAAATCTTCACATTTCTAGCAGAGCAGAATCTTCGCGTATATACATAAATTGAAAACAATTTGTCTGGCACAATAATTTCAAGGGAATCCTTGCAATGATTTTAACATCAATCTATCTGTGTTGTAGCATATTCTAGTAGATATTAAGTCGATTTAGTACCTTGACAATCTGTCCCGTCTCCTGTATATCCACCATTACACACACATTGGTAACTTCCATCTGTGTTGGTACATGTGGCATCTGTGTCACAGCTGTTGAGATTGGAATCGGAACATTCATCAATATCTGAAAAAGTTGTTCAGAAAATCGTTGTAAACGCATCAATATCTGATCTTAAATATGTAATGTTTGCTTTTATTCTTATTGAAATGATTAAAGGAAAATAGTCATGATGCTCTAAAGATGTTTTGTTCGAAGTTTAATTTTCATAAAAAGTTCTTTAACAAGATGCACGGCGCCTCAAAAAAACAAAGCGATGCAGGCGTGTGGAATTGTGTGGAATTAATAATTTGAAAAATAAATCCATCGATATAGTTTAAAAATATTCACTTGAAAGTCTCCCTACTATATACTCATGCACAATCCAATAGAGTAGCGTGCAATCTTGTGGGATGGTAAGTCCGGGCGAGAAAGCCTAGGGAAGAATAAGCCCAGGAACGAACTGGTTTGGGACGATCAAGCACGGAATCGGGTCGTCAGTAAACAAAGATTGTGTGTATCATTACGCCAATAGAAGACCATAGCGGATCAAGCTATTTTCGATAAAAAAGTAGTATTTTCATGATCGATGGCCTAATCCAATTTATTTTAATACGCCATTTTCATTTTCATATCTGAGTGCAATCGAAACTCTTATTTGACTTAGAAAAATGGAGTTTAATTGGGTTTACTTCCTTCGAATTTCGTACAAACTACGCTACATGATTTTCATACTGCCGTATTGAACTCATAGTGCCACTGTCTTCTACAAATGCCACAAAAACCAAGATCGCATTTGATTTTTCATATCAATTCCATCCAACAGGTCCTTCATATTTAAATATATCCTCTTCCTTTCCAATTCTAAAAATGGAAGAAATACGACCAGTTTCGACGATATTTACCTTGACAGTTTGTCCCATCACCAGAGAATCCATCATTACAAACACATTGATAACTCCCTTCTGTATTTGTGCACGTTGCGTCTGTGTCACAATTGTTCATACTAGAGTCGGAACATTCATTCACATCTGTGAAACAATGACAACAATTAAAATTTGCCTGTGTATTTTAAGAATAAAGCACTAGTAAAGTTGTTTTCAAATAAAAACGAAGCATTTAGTTCAGTTGAGATTAACATATAACATTGTGCGTAAAGTAAACCTCCTTTCTTTCAACTTGCTCTAGGAGCATGATTTCAGAGGTTTAACTCATTACCTTGACAATTCGTCCCATCTTGAAAGTCAACCGACTATATAGTCATGCACAATCCAATAGAGTAGCGTGCAATCTTGTGGGACGATAAGTCCGGGCGAAAAAAGCCCAGGGACAAATAAGCCAGAAACGAACTGGTTTTGGACGATCAAGCACGGAATCGGGTCGTCAATAAACAAAGATTGTGTGTATCATTACGCCAATAGAAGACCATAGCTGATCATGCTAGTTTCGATAAAAAAGAAGTAGTATACAATACGACTTCTTCATTTTCATATCTGAACCAACATGTCCTTCGTATTTCAATATATCCTCTCAGTCGGTAGCGTACAGGACTTGAGAACAGGAGGTCGCTGGTTCGATCCCCGGCATAGCCAATTTCTTTTCGAGGACTGATGATAGTCATTGCGACAAGATTTATTTCTCTCCCACCGCTGACCATTGTTTCGACGATGGTTATGTGGGAAAGCAGCCAGTGGCTTGGAAAGAATATTGTGCGGAGTACTGGTAAAAGAAACTCCAGGAAAGCATGGATGGGTGCACTGGCCGCCGTAATATGACTAAAATAATGTTGAAAACGGCGTTAAACACCATACAATAAGTCAATTTAAATATATCCTCTTCTTTTCTCATTCTAAAAATGAAAGAAATACGACCAGTTTCGACGATATTTACCTTGACAGTTTGTCCCATCACCAGAGAATCCATCATTACAAATACATTGATAACTCCCTTCTGTATTTGAGCACGTTGCGTCTGTGTCACAATTGTTCAAAGGAGAATCGGAACATTCATCCACATCTGTGAAACAATGATAACAATCAAAATTTGCCTGCGTATTTTAACGATAAAGCACTAGTAGAGTTGTTTTCAAATAAAAACGAAACATTTAGGTTAGTTGATATTAACGTACAACAATGTGCTTAAAGTAAAGATCTTTTCTTTTAACCTGCTCTAGGAGCATGTTTTCAGAGGTTTAACTTATTACCTTGACAATTCGTCCCATCTCCCGCGAATCCACTGTTACAAGCACATTGATGACTTCCATCTGTGTTGGTACATGAAGCATCTGTATCACAATTATTGATACTGGAATCGACACATTCATCAATATCTAAAACAATTAAACATAAAATATCTTTTTTTCAAAATCCGTTTTATAATGTTGAAATAATCTGAATCTTAGCATGGTTCACTTTAGAGAACATGTTCTTAAACTATTACAAAAAAGATTTAATTACAGTTAGATATTTAAAAGGAGGGGACAGCTTATTACAAAAACCATAGCATTCTTTCTTTATTCGGAGCATGTGGCAACCGTGTGACCATTCTGAAGGTCTGAGTGTACATATTCATCAATATCTAAAATTTAGCTGGAAACATTTTTGCATACTTTAATGCTATCCTTTGAAATGGTTTTGTTCCCACTGTAGCTGTGAACATAAATTCGCTTTATGATGTATAAAGTGTCGGATTCCTGACGTGTTCACTTTCAAAAAAACATGTTCTTTACATAGTAGAAAGACGTTTCTGTAACAGAAAGATAGTCATACAATTCTTGAAGTGCGAGATATTTTTCCAGTACTAAAACATTCATTTAATTTTAGTACTGCGACATTACAAAATAAACAAGAATTTCAAGCAGAATTACCTTGACAATCGGTTCCAACACCTGTGAAACCGCTGTTGCAAACAACTGATAATTTCCGTCTGTATTTATACATGTGGCATCTGTGTCACAGTTGTTTGAGTTTGCATCATTACATTCATTGATATCTGTAAATACATCCTACAGGATATAACTACCTTGACCTAATTACCTTGACAACCTGTCCCGTCACCTGTATATCCATCATCACACACACATTGGTAACTTCCATCTGTGTTGGTACATGTGGCATCTGTGTCACAGTTGTTGCGATTGGAATCGGAGCACTCATCAATATCTGAAATAATTGTTCAGAAAATCTTTATAAACGCATCAATAACCGCCTTTATAGATATTGTGTTTGTTTTTATTCTTGTTGAAAATTTAGAAAAGCATATTCATATTGCTCTAAAGATGATTTGTCTGCAGTTTACTTTTCACAGACAGTTCTTGAACAAGATGCATATCGCCTCAATAATGAACCAAGTACGTATTTGATTTTTCATATGAGTTTGACCCAACAGGTCTTTCATATTTAAGTATTTCCTCCACGTTTTCCCATTCTAAAACTCAAAGAAATACGACCAGTTTCGACGATATTTACCTTGACAGTTTGTCCCATCACCAGAGAATCCACCATTACAAACACATTGATAACTCCCTTCTGTATTTGTGCAAGTTGCGTCTGTGTTACAATTGTTCAAACTAGAGTCGGAACATTCATTCACATCTGTGAAACAATGACAACAATTGAAATTTGCCTGTGTATTTTAACGATAAAGCACTAGTAGAGTTGTTTTCAAATACAAGAGGACCATGATGGTCCTATATCGCTCACCTGTGTACCAAGCAGTAAAGGTCTACAATGAAGATAAATGCCAAATATCGAAGTGCAAGGCCAAAGCTCTAGGTCTTCTTGCTTTAGACAAGAAGACAATCTTTCTTAACCAAACCCGGTTATATAAATATTTGTTAGAAGTTTGAATGATATTTGTCCAATAGTTGTTGAAAAATAGGGAGAACAAGAAATTTCATCGAAGGAAAATAACTTTGTAAAAATTCAATGAACCGTCACCAAAATATAATATGCACATTCTTGCTTGGCACTGAGTCTCTCTAAAGTTTGAATGAAATCTGTCCTGTAGTTGTTAACAACTAGCTCTGACAAGAAAATGCTACAGAAAGACTGATGGATGAATGGATGGATGGATGGACCGACAAGCTGACTCCTATATACCTCCAGAACAGAGTTTTGAAGGAATAATAACAAAGCCCGAGGCCTTTTGGTGTGTGGCAAAAAGTTGCCTGATTTGAACAAACTTAGTAGAGAATGTTTGCCGATTCAATTGATTGTATAGTGTTTAACGCCTTGCCGATTCAAGACTTTCTATACAAGTTAGTATTATAATGTTGTTAAATACACCAACAACTACAGTGGTTCTCAAGGGACATGTTCATGGGTAATTGCTATTGTAAACACATAAACAATGTATTTACACTTGCAATAGTCTTGCACCAACCTTTCAATGCGTCCAGCTTACAAAAATTTGACCTTCAAGTGTGACAATGACCTTGGCCCGGGGGGGGGGGGGTCATAAACTTATTTATAAATTAAGACAAACACCACAAAGTGAAGAATAAAAATTATAATGACTTCTAAGATTTACAAGATAAAATCTGTACTACAGAGTTAAATGAATGAACAAAAATGAACTCAAAATACAATGAACACAACGTTCAAAGATACATCCTAACAGCCAGAGAGAAGAATGCTGTCAAAGCCTTTAACCCTTTACCACACGGCAAAATTTTAGATCTGTCCAAATTGAAAGCATTGCAGACAACATTTTCATATTGGCTCAAGTGACACAATATTTCTTTGATAGGGTAGAAAACTTTGTGGGAAAAAGGAGAAAATGCTGGTTACCAGCTTTTTCTCCTTTTCCAACAATGTTTTCAAAAGTTTTCACAGAATTTTTCTCATCATGTGACCTAGCGCATATTGTCAAGGTTCTGTAATTTATAGCTGCATCATGGAAAAAGGGGTCTTCATGTTATATTTCATTTTTCACCAATATCTCTTTAATTACTGGACATATCTCAACAGATTTGGATGAAATTTTCACACATCAAGTGACCTAGCGCATATTGTCAGGGTTTTGGAATTTATTGCTGTCATGGAAAAAGGGGGCTTCATGTCCAATTTAAACTGTATCCGTCCGTCCTGAATAGATAAAAGGAAAAAATGATCAGGTGGGAACCGAGGCTAGGGGTACGCAACACAGGATGTTTTATCAGACAGTGTAGATAAAGATCAGACTGCAGTTGGATCTTGGATATATATGCCTTATATTCTGCAAGATAGTATTGCCTACAACACAGTCTTGAAATGCATATTACTTGGTCTATCTTTATCTCTTTACCAAACAAAAAATTTTATACTGGTCTATAATTCAAAGCATTTGCAGACAACAAAATAAATTTGTCTCAAAGAATGAACTTAGATTTGGGATGGGTAGAGAACATCGTGGAAAAAATAAAAAAAATGCTGGCTACCTGAGTGCTTGGCCCAACTGAGATTTAAACTTTACATCCCTGCATAGCTAGCCCTGTAGGTAATGAGCTAACAGGCTTGGCTCAAATCATTAACAAACAACAAAATTTAATCCTTAAACCCAAAGGCCATTTTCATTCCAGAATGAGTCCAAGATGATAACAACTGCGTGGGTGCCTTTTGTCTGCAGTGTTTCAACAAAGCACACAGTATAGATCAATGATTGGACTGCACATTTCGTGCAGTCTGATCTTGATCTACACTAGACACAAAGGCAACTATAGTAGTGAAAGGCGCTTAAAGGGTTAAGACTTGTCCAAATTCAAACCATTTGCTGACAACAAAATAATGTGACTCAGAAATTTAAATTTGATTTTGGTTGGGCGGAAAGCATTGTGGAAAAAGGAAAACATGCTGGTTACAAGTATTTCCTCTTTTTCCCACAATATTTTCAAGAGCCTCATTTCTCACAGGCGTTAAAACTTGGGATTGTGTGGTAAAAGGTTAAATAGAACAAGACTAAGTTCATTCTGTATACCTTTATGTCCTGTTTTGACCCAGGGGCATCATTTGAACAAAATTAGTAGAAGTCCACAAGGAAATGCCACATACCAAATATCAAAGCTCTAGGCCTTCTAGTTTCAGACAAAAACATTTTTAAAGTTTGCTCTATATACAGTTTTGCCCAAAACTGTGACCCCTGGAGTTAAAGGGTTAATTCAATTCTTATAACAACTTTGGTAGAACTTCACCCAGGAATATGACTGTCAAGTTTCAACATGATTGGTTTAGGGGGAGAAGATGTTTAAAGGAATTGTGGAAAGACGGACGCTGGACAACGACGAATCACAATACCTCATCCAGCACTTCGTGCTCAGGTGAGCTAACAAATAGGCCTAACCATTGTCTGTGGCTTGTGATAAACAACATAAAGATGGAGTTTCATAACATTTTGTCCTGTAGTTAAAGAGATATAAATCCATAATGAAAATATATGTGAAGCCCCCTTTTTCCATGACACGACATTTAATCAAAAAAGCTAAACTAATGATATTGGCGGACTATCATAAGGAACACACGTATGAAGTTTCACAAATTTTTGTCCAGGATTTTGAGTTGAAGATACATGTATATTGATCCTTAACAGAAATATACATGAAGCCCCTATTTCATATGAGACAGTATTTGATATCAAAAAGGAAAAAAAAAAAATAAATAAATAAATAAATAAAATAAAATAAATATCAGCGGACATCATTAGGAACACCTGTATGAATTTCTATTAGTTTTTGTCAAGGATTTTAGAAGATATCTGTCCTGAAAGATGGACAAACAGATGGTCATTGGTCCATGACGAAATTAAACATTTAGCCCCCTTTTTTCATGACATGGCGTTTCATGAAATAAAAACAAATAACTATTGTCTGTAAACAATAAAAGATGAAGTTTCATAACATTTTGTCCTGCAGTTAAAGAGATATTGGTCCACAATGAAAATATACGTCAAGTCCCCTTTTTCCATGACACAGCAATAACTGGTCCTATTAGACCTACAATCAAACTCATTCGAGGTCTTATGGTCATATATATTTTGACCAAGTTTGGTGCTGATTGGATTAAATTTGTAGATGCTAGCGTGTAAACAAAGTCAAATGTAGCAATTTTTTTAATTCAAGGGCAAATAACTCCAGTCGTTCTGGTCCGATTAGACACATAATCTAACTCATCCGAAATCTTATGGTCATATATATTTAGACCAAGTTTAGTGCTGATTGGTTAATATTTGTAGATGCTAGAGTGTAAACAGTCAAATATAGCAATTTTTCTAATTCAAGGGCAAATAACTCCAGTTGTTCTGGTCCGATTAGACACATAATCGAACTCATTCGAGATCTTATAGTCATATACATTTTGACAAAGTTTTATGCTGATTGGTTAATATTTGTAGATGCTAGAGTGTAAACAAAGTCAAATATAGCATTTTTTCTAATTCAAGGGCAAATAACTCCAGTCGTTCTGGTCCGATTACACCCATAATCCAACTCATCCGAAATCTTATGGTCATATACATTTTGACCAAGTTTGGTGCTGATTGGTTAATATTTGTAGATGCTACAATGTAAACAAAAAAATGTGAACGGACGGACGACGGACGGACGACGACGGACGGTGAGTGATCACAATAGCTCATCCTGAGTACTTCGTGCTCAGGTGAGCTAAAAATCGAAACATTTAGGTCGGTTGAGATTAACGTGTAACAATGTGCGTAAAGAAAAGATCCTTTCTTTCAACCTGCTCCAGGAACATGTTTTCAGGGGTTTAACTCATTACCTTGACAATTCGTCCCATCTCCCGCAAATCCACTGTTACAAGCACATTGGTAACTTCCATCTGTGTTGGTACATGTAGCATCTGTATCACAATTATTGAGATTGGAATCGGCACATTCATCAGTATCTAAAACAATTAAACATAAAATATTTTTCTTTCAATAACCATATTATAAGGTTGAAATAATCTGAATCTTAACACGGTTCACTATAGAGAACATGTTCTTAAACTATTACGAAAAAGATTTAATTACACATAGATATTCATGTAGCTCTCGAAAAGGAGGGGACAGTTTCTTACAAAACCATAGCATTCTCAACAAGTGTGACCATTCTTGAGGTTTGACTGTATATATTCATCAATATCTAAAATTGTTTAGCTGAAAACATTTTTGCAGTAAATCAATACTTTCCTATGAAATAGTTTTATTCCGACTGAAATTGTGTACCTAAATACACTTTATGATGTATAATGTGTCGGATTCCTGACATTTTTCATTTTCAAAAACATGTTCTTTTCATAGTACAAAGATGTTTCTGTAACAAAAAGATAGTCATACATTTCTTGAAGTGGGGAATATTTTTCCAGCTCTAAAACATTCATTTAATTTTAGTACTGTGAAATTACAAAATAAACAAGAATTTAAAACAGAATTACCTTGACAATCTGTTCCATCACCTGTGAAACCGCTGTTGCAAGCACACTGATAACTTCCGTCTGTATTTATACATGTGGCATCTGTGTCACAGTTGTTTGAGTTTGCATCAATACATTCATCGATATCTGTAAATACATTCTATAGGATATATCTTTTCAAGAAATCTACATAATTCTAGCAGAGCAGAATCTTCGTATATATACATAAATTGAAAACAATTTGTCTGGCACAATGCTTTTAACGGAATCCATGCAATGATTTTAACGTCTATCTATCTGTGTTGTATCATATTTTAGTAAATATTAAGTCCATTTATTACCTTGACAATCTGTCCCATCTCCTGTATATCCATCATTACACACACATTGGTAACTTCCATCTGTGTTGGTACATATGGCATCTGTGTCACAGTTGTTGCCATTGGAATCGGAACACTCATCAATATCTGACATAATTGTTCAGAAAATCGTTATGAACGCATCAATATCTGATCATAGAGGTACAATATTTGCTTTTATTCTTATTGAAAAAAAATTAAAGTACAATATTTATAATGAGCTGAAGATGATTTGTCTCTAGTTTACTTTTTAAAACTGTTCTTGAACAAGATGCACATCACCTCAATAATGAACCAAGATCGTATTTGATTTTTCATATGAATTTGACCCAACAGATCCTTCACATTTCAGTTTTTCCTCCTCTTTTCCCCATTCTAAAACTCGAAGAAATACGACCAGTTTCGACGATATTTACCTTGACAGTTTGTCCCATCACCAGAGAATCCATCATTACAAACACATTGATAACTCCCTTCTGTATTTGTGCAAGTTGCGTCTGTGTCACAACTGTTCAAACTAGAGTCGCAACATTCATTCACATCTATAAAACAATGACAACAATCAAAATTTGCCTGTATATCTTAACAATAAAGCACTAGTAGAGTTGTTTTCAAATAAAAACGAGAGATTTTGGTCAGTTGAGATGAACGTATAAAAATATGCGTAAAGAAATTATCCTTTCTTTCAACCTGCTCTAGGAACATGTTTTCAGAAGTTTAACTTATTACCTTGACAATTCGTCCCATCTCCCGCAAATCCACTGTTACAAGCACATTGGTAACTTCCATCTGTGTTGGTACATGTAGCATCTGTATCACAATTATTGAAATTGGAAACGGCACATTCATCAATATCTAAAACAAGTAAACATAAAATATCTCTTTTCAAAAACCGTTTTATAATGTTGAAATAATCTGAATCTTAACTTGGTTCACTGTAGAGAACATGTTCTTACTCTATTACAAAAAAGATTTAATTGCAGTTAGATATTCATGTAGCTCTTGAAAGGGAGGGGAGAGTGTATATTAAAACCATAGCATTCTTTGTTTATTCGGAGCATGTTGTAACCGTGTGACCATTCTTGAGGTTTGAGTGTGCATATTCATCAATATTCAAAATTTAGCTGTAAACAGTTTTGCACTACATTAATGGTTTCCTATGAAATAGTTTTGTTCCCACTGTAACTTTGAACCTAAATTCGCTTGCTTTTTGATGTATAAAGTGTCGGATTCCTGACGCTGTTCACTTTCAAAAACATGCCCTTAACATAGTAGAAAGATTTTTCTGTAACAGAAAGATGGTCATACAGTTCTTGAAGTGGGATATATTTTTCCAGTACTAAACCATTCATTTAATTTTAGTACTGCGACATTACAAAATAAACAAGAATTTAAAACAGAATTACCTTGACAATCTGTTCCATCACCTGTGAAACCGCTGTTGCAAACACACTGATAATTTCCGTCTGTATTTATACATGTGGCATCTGTGTCACAGTTGTTTGAGTTTGCATCAATACATTCATCCATATCTGTAAAGACAGTCTGTAGGGTATATCTATTCAAGAAATCTTCACATTTCTAGCAGAGCAGAATCTTCGTATATATACATAAACTGAAATCAATTTGTCTGGCACAATAATTTTAAGAGAATCCATGCAATGATTTTAACGCCTATTAATCTGTGTTGTAGCATATTTTTGTAAATATGAAGTCCATTTATTACCTTGACAATCTGTCCCGTCTCCTGTATATCCATCATTACACACACATTGGTAACTTCCATCTGTGTTGGTACATGTGGCATCTGTGTCACAGTTGTTGCGATTGGAATCGGAACACTCATCAATATCTGAAATAATTGTTCAGAAACGCATCAATATCTGATCTTATAGATATTGTGATTGCTTTCATTCTTATTACAAAAATTAAAGAAAAATAGTCATAATGCTCTAAAGACGATTTGTCTGTTGTTTACTTTTCACAAACGGTTCTTCAACAAGATGCACAGCGTCTCAATAAATCAAAGCGTTGAAAGCCCTGGTGTGGCATTTGTCACGGGAGCCATTGAGTGGAATTAATAATTTGAAAAATAAACCATAGAAATAGTTTCAAAATACTCGCTTGAAAGTCAACCTACTATATAGTCATGCACAATCCAATAGAGTAGCGTGCAATCTTGTGGGACAAACAAGTCTGGACGAACAAGCCCGGGGACGAATAAGCCCAGGAACGAACTAGTTTGGGACGATCAAGCACGGAATCGCGTGGTCATGAAACAAAGATTGTGCGTATCATTTCGCCAAAAGAAGACCGTAGCGGATCAAGCTATTTTCGTTAAAAAAAGAGGTATTTCCTCCATGATCGATGGGCTAATACAATTTATTATGATACGCCATTTTCATTTTCATATCTGAGTGCAGTTGAAACTCTTATTTGTCTTAGAAAAATGGAATTTAACTGGGTTTACTTCCTTCGTTTTGCAGAAACTACACTACATGATTTTCAAACTGCCGTATTGAACTCATAGTGGCATTGTCGTCTACAAATACCACTAAAACCAAAATCGCATTTTGACTTTTCATATGAATTTGACCCAACAGGTCCCTCATATTTAAATATATCCTCTTCTTTTCCCATTCTAATAATCGAAGAAAAAAGACCAGTTTCGACGATATTTACCTTGACAGGTTGTCCCATCACCAGAGAATCCATCATTACAAACACATTCATAACTCCCTTCTGTATTTGTGCACGTTGCGTCTGTGTTACAATTGTTCATACTAGAGTCGGAACATTCATTCACATCTATGAAACAATGACAACAATCAAACTTAATGATAAAGCACTAGTAAAGTTGTTTTCAAATAAAAACGAAACATTTTGGTCAGTTTAGATGAACGTATAACAATAAGTGTAAAGAAAAGATCCTTTTTTTCAACCTGCTCTAGGAACATGTTTTCAGAAGTTTAACTTATTACCTTGACAATTCGTCCCATCTCCCGCAAATCCACTGTTACAAACACATTGATAACTTCCATCTGTGTTGGTACATGTAGCATCTGTATCACAATTACTGAGATTGGAATCGGCACATTCATCATTATCTAAAACAAGTAAACATAAAACATCTATTTTCAAAATCCTTATTATAATGTTGAAAGAATCTGGGCCCGGTTTCACGAAAAAGCTGAAGTCCGTACTCAGTTCAACTGAATGAAGCGACTTAAGTCCGTTAAATTGCTGAGTTGAGTCTGAAACTTTGAGTACGTTTCACGAACGCGTTCTCAGCTGAGTCGCTTATTTCGATGATTTTCCAAACGTCTTCAGCGGTATTTTTGATACTCTTCGGAAACAACACCTGTCAATATCGTTGTCGTCTTCAATAAATTAAGCCTATATTCTTGCATACAAAATACCTGTAGATGTAAAAAGCCATTTTTACGGAATTCTAACCGTGTATGCATGCATCGTACGTAAACTGCTTCACTGTACACACAGATCTAGTACTAGTCAAAATTTATCGAAATCGAGTGAAAAAAAAATCGAGGAGAATTCATAACATTCCATGTACAGATCTAGATCTACATGTATGTATTCGAATTCAATAGTTTATTGTAATTTTAGGCCACCGGCCCATATACAAATGATAATAGCAATTACAAATATCAACACACTACATATGCAGAGAGAAATAGTACATGCGAATTACTTGCAAATAAAGTAAAGAACTGGTCAACCCATTACCACACCATCCCTACTCTTGACGACCCTGAGAAAGAAGCATTTAGAAAACATTGTAGAAAAAAGGAGAAAACGCTGGTAACCAGCATTTTCTCCTTTTACCACCATGTCTTCTACCCGTCCCAAACCAAATTACAGATTTTCAGTGGCATTTATGCTTTCGTCTGCAAATGCTTTCAATTTGGACCAGTATATAATTTTGACGTTTGGTAAAGAATTAAATTTCAATCCAGTAATGTGGGAAGTGTTCAGAAAACATCCATATGAAAAATACTTTACAATTTGATTTGACAAGAGGACCAGCACTAGCAAATAAATAATTAAGTTATATAGAAGTATTTCACGTATTCCAGCTCTTGAAAAACTTAAAATTCATGGCTTTTGATGTATTCAGACCTTCTTTTAAATGCATAATACAGAAACATTGCTAGATTTCTAATAACTATCTCATTTCTACATGACATAATTCTGAGGAAAGACCATGTATAAGCACTACTAGTAAACCTAACATCAATGTACATTTCACGAAGATTTGAGTATAACGGACAGACTAATAGAAAATGTATTTCATCCTCAACGATACCATCACAATAGACACAAAATCTGAATTCTCTGGGAACGCCATAATATCTACCCTTTTCAGACATTAAGGAATGAGATCCGCTCCTAAAATTCGCTAAGCAAGACCTAAATTTATCTATATTGATTAATTCTATGTACGGTTCACAACAAAAAGATTCTTTATAGCCATGATAATTTGATAGTTTAACATTATCAATACAACCTGCCCTCCATTTTTGTATGTATTGGTCCTTAAGGCGTTGAGTGTAATAGTATAGAAAAAGTTTTTCGTTCGCAACATGTTGATTTTACCAAACATAACCATACCCATTACTAGATAAATTTAATCTAACTGCAGTAACCCAATTTGAATAACCTAGATTGTCTAAATGCAACAACATTTCATAACACAATTTACATATCGAGTCCTTGGCATTTTGAGAATACGTAACCAATATTTAATGCATCTTTTTGAAGATATAATTTGTACAGGGAATCTGCCAGTATCACCAAGTATAGAAAGATTACAAGAGTTTGTCTTAACACTTAATAAACGTTTACAAGCATAAATTTGCCATTGTAATTACAAAGTAGTAGGACAACAACTTTCTAATTGTGGCAATAAATACTGTTGTCAATACGCAACATGAGGCGAAAATGGAGATGGCAAAGAGTGTTGTTATCTGTCCTGTTGATTATTAGAACTACTCATCACACAAAACAGGTATATGTTAGATGTACATGTAATACATGTAATATTTGTTACGGGAGATCACTCCTTCCTTACAGCATAGCTTCTATAAAATCAATACCTGAGACCTGCGTTAGGAAGAATTCTCTTTAGCTAAGGGGTTAGTGTATTGGTCTTTTAAACCTCAAAAAACGAGGAACATTGCCGCACGGGTTCGTATCCCAGCCGGCGCGGTATATATTTTAGCTATGCATTTGTTGCGAACTTTCATGTTCGTAAGACTCTTGAACACGTCTATCCTTGCCTAATACGGAGGCTATGAACTGCAAAGGCGCTCTTTCATCATCGTAGTATAAAATCAGACTACATGTGGACATAGTCATGACATGCAGCCTAATCTTTAATCAACACAGTGCGATACGCCAAGTTTTATCAAGGTAAAAGTAGATCTACTTTGAAATCACAATGTTTAGGTTTTTGCAATCTGTCTGAAATTCGCGCTACTTTCATTTAGAAAGGGTCAAAATATTTTTTCCCAATACGTGGGTTGTCCGGAAAGTTCGTGTAAATTTATCACTGAAATTATCAAATATCATGTAGGTATAAATCTGCTCATTTTCTTCACAAATCAAAGAAAACCATTAATGAATTAGCTTTCCAAAGTTAAACATAAACTACCTTTCGGCATATAAACAAACCCTTGGTAGATTTTAAATGTTTCTTGGTAATGCATGTAGTTGTGGCCACCGCACGCGAAAAATAGACAATTTTATCAGTATAATTACCCAGTTGCAAACAGCTTTGAAAGCTTTGTTTGGAACGGGTGGAACGGGACCCCTAACGCTAAAGCAATGATGTATGTATGATTAAATTGAGAGAACTTCGTTTCCGCTTAACATTAAGTCATCAAGTTTTCGTGGTAGGAGAAAATCAAGACCAGTCATACTGAAATTAAAAAAAAAAAAAAAAAAAAAAAGTAACGTGCTCTTCGTGTCTTTTAAAAGATGTCAAAAAAGATTCTGTGATGAAGATTCTCGAGACAAGCCGCTTCAAAAATAAACGTACATGTATGATTCGCACTGATTCACATTATGATAGTGAGGTCTATTCCACATGAATCAACTGTGTCTTGTAAACTGTCCACAATGCACTAAATAAAGAGGCGGTGAGGTCAAAGTGCCGGTGAGTTTCAACAATGTACAGCAGTTTTAAAAAGAAGATCGCCGAGCACCGTACGTAGTCGTCTATCTTCCTGTGATATAATGCAGCTGAAGGAGATGCACTTCTGAATAGATTTGAGACCACAGTTTAAACATGGTTTCAATAATACTAGCAGGAAATTTCTAGATTTGAACTTCTGGAACATTCACCGCACGGCTCTGACTTTGCACCGATGCATTTTAATGTTTCCCCCTAATAGATCTATTAAACAACACAGCTCCGTGGACAGTGACTTTATACAACTATTGATCAAGATTACGTGAAAGAAGGCACACACTACTGTATCCAAATTCAGAGAGGACTGACATGCAAGCGTTTGCTAGTGGCTTCCACGGCACTGTATTAGTCCAAGCGGATATGTTTAGAAAGTGTGGCTACCACCAAGAGGAGGAAACTTCAAACACCGCTTTGTTACACACAGAAATTTAGAACTAATATTCTTGCAGGATGTTATGCACAGACACATCTTCACTTAAATTAGCCATGCTCTGTGAATAAGGGGCTTGATGCATCTCTGTTATGTATGATACCAAGCAAGTTATCACAGAATTATAGATCCATAAAATCCGTTTTGTATAGCAACCTACTGAACCCTGAGGTAGATCTACATTGGCTCTTCGACATGCAGAAAATTTAGCAAAAGCAAAAGGTTTCGGCCTTGGTCAACCTGCGCAGGCTGAGATAGGTCGATCCTTTTCGCAAATACATTCAGCCCCTTTTTCACAGAGCATGTTTGCCACTGTCGTGCTTCAGGAAAGTTACATGATCGCAATACTATTCTTTTTTCGTGATCAATAATGAGGACTTTCCGGACAGCCCTGGTAATTTGATGATGTAATCACCTCAGTATGATGTCATATTTTATGTCAAACATGCATAAATAGCTAAACATCAAATCAGCGATTGCACCTAAGTTAGTGTACTTTGATTCCAAGGTTAAGGATGTAAAGATTACAAGGGTATGTTTTTTTTTTTTTTGGAGTTGTGCTCTTACCTGACCCCTCTTTCATTCTTGACATGCAGATCTACATTGGCTCTCTCTCTCTCTCTCACTCTCTCTCTCTCTCTCAACGGAAATTTAATCATACAACGATGTCTAAAAATCTCTACAAATGGACAGGAAAACATTGAATAGCATTGATTGATTGATTGATTGATTGTATGGTGTTTAATGCCGTTTTCAACATTATTTCAGTTGTATCACGGCGGCCAGTGCACCTATCCATGCTTTCCTGGAGTTTCATTTGCCAGTACTCCGCACAATATTCTTTCCAAGCCACTGGCTGCTTTCCCACATAACCATAGTCGAAACAATGGTCAGCGGTGAGAGAGGAATGAATCCTGTCGCGATGACTATCATCAATCCTCGGAAAGAAACTGGCCAAGCCGGGGATCGAACCAGCGACCTCCTGTTCTCAAGTCCTGCACGCTACAGCATTGAATAGACCATGGATATTTGTACACGTTTTGCAAAAATGCGACCAAAAAAAAAAAAAAAAAAATAATAATAATAATAAGAAGAAGAAGAAGAAGAAGAAGAATTGATGATGTAGAACTTCCTTTTAATCTTTTATGATAGTCAAAATTCTGTTAAAATATGACGAATCTTGTCTATCAAACTACACGTTTAGTACTTTTTGCTATTTTTAAAAAGCGATTCTGCATAGGGAGGTTGATGAGAGAGATGTCTACGGATGGAAAACCATTGTAATACATTAAAATATTTACCCATGCCGAATGAAGTGGGGGGAAGATGCGGATGCATTATTAAAAATGTTACATGCGTAAGCTACCTGTGACAGGCGTGACAGATGTGAACAAGAACCGGTCCGAAATTTAAACAATGGCAATGTATCAAACAGCACTTGAATTAAGAAAACCTAAATAAAAGGGAAGATTTTTTAAATAGTTTACTTACACATCTTTAAAAACAACAATGTAGATCTATATGAACATGAATTTTGACTCTTTGGACGATACCCCAAAATTTAATTTGAGGACAATTTCTGAGTTTGGGGTCGATTTCTCCTTTGGACGATTTCTCCAGCAGCAGAGTAGATGCTTCAGGATTCATAATTAGAACATCTGTCAAGAATATTCTGACTGAGAGACGATTCTTTGAAAAATTTCCTCCATCCTTAAGGTTAGAAATCGATAGATTCTGTCCCATAAAAAGACGTTATGTCTGTTTATATCTTTCCAGTGGCGAACCCTTCGGAAGAAGTCCGCCATATTTGAGTCTACAACAAGCTACTTAAGTCCGCATAACGGTACACCCAAAATAACGGACTCAACTCAAGGTTTGAGATCGTTACTGGGTCTGTTGATTTTCGTGAAACGCATCTTAAATAATGAACTCAACTTAAGTCAGAAACTGAGTCCGTTAGCGGATTTGAGCAAAATAACGGACTTTCGTGAAACTGGGCCCCGAATCTAACCATGGTTCACTTTAGAGAACATGTTCTTAAACTATTACAAAAAAATTTAATTACAGATAGATATTCATGCAGCTCTTGAAAAGGAGGGGACGGTTTATTACAAAACCACAGCATTCTTTGTTTATTCGGTGCATGTTGCAACCGTGTGACCGTTCTTGAGGTTTGAGTGAATATATTCATCAATATCTGAAAACATTTTTGCAGTAAATTAATGCTTTCATATGAAATAGTTTTGTTCCCACTGAAACCGTGAACCTAAATCCGCATCATGATGTATAATGTATCGGATTCCTGACGTTGTTCACTTTCAAAAACATTCCCTTAATATAGTAGAAAGATGTTTCTGTAACAGAATGATGTATAATGTGTCGGATTCCTGACGTTGTTCACTTTCAAAAACATTCCCTTAACATAGTAGAAAGATGTTTCTGTAAGAGAATGATGTATAATGTGTCGGATTCCTGACGTTGTTCACTTTCAAAAAAAATCCCTTAACATAGTAGAAAGATGTTTCTGTAACAGAAAGGTAGTGATACGATTCTTGAAGTGGGGAATATTTTTCAAGTACCAAAACATTCATTTTATTTTAGTACTGCGACATTACAAAATAAACAAGAATTTCAAGCAGAATTACCTTGACAATCTGTTCCGTCACCTGTAAAACCGCTGTTGCAAACACACTGATAATTTCCGTCTGTATTTATACATGTGGCATCTGTGTCACAGTTGTTTGAGTTTGCATCGCTACATTCATCGATATCTGTAAAGACAGCCTATAGGATATATCTATTCAAGAAATCTTAACATTTCTAGCACAGCAGAATCTTCGCATAGATACATAAATTGAAAACGACTTGTCTGGCACAATAATGTTAAGAGAATCTCTGCAATGATTTTAACGTCTATTTATCTGTGTTGTATCATATTTTAGTAAATATTAAGTCCATTTATTACCTTGACAATCTGTCCCGTCTCCTGTATATCCATCATTACACACACATTGGTAACTTCCATCTGTGTTGGTACATGTGGCATTTGTGTCACAGTTGTTGAGATTGGAATCGGAACACTCATCAATATCTGAAAAAAATGTTCAGAAAATGTTTATAAACGCATCATTAGCTGACCTAATAGATATTATGTTTGCTTATTCTTATTGAAATAATAAAAGAAAAATATTCATTATGCTCTAACAATGATTTTTCTGTAGTTTACTTTTCACAAACTGTTCTTTAACAAGATGCACATCGCCTCAATAATGAACTAAGATCGTATTTGATTTTTCATATGAATTTGACCCAATAGATCCTTCATATTTTAGTTTATCCTCTTCTTTTTCCCATTGTAAAAATCGAAGAAATACTACAAGTTCTGACAATAGTTACCTTGACAGTTTGTCCCATCACCTGAGAATCCATCATTACAAACACATTGATAACTCCCTTCTGCATTTGTGCACGTTGCGTCTGTGTCACAATTGTTTATACTAGAGTCGAAACATTCATTCACATCTGTGAAACAATGTCAACAATCAAAATTTGCCTTTGTATCTTAACGATAAAACACTAGTAGATCTGTTTTCAAAATAAAAACGAAACATTTTGGTCAGTTGAGATTAACGTGTAACAATGTGCTTAAAGTAAAAATCCTTTCTTTCAACCTGCTCTAGGAACATGTTTTCAGAGGTTTAAATCATTACCTTGACAATTCGTTCCATCTCCTGCAAATCCACTGTTACAAGCACATTGATAACTTCCACCCGTGTTGGTACATGTAGCATCTGTATCACAATTATTGAGATTGGAATCGGCACATTCATCATTATCTAAAACAAGTAAACATAAAATATCTATTTTAAAAATCCATATTATAATGTTGAAATATTTTGATTGTTAACGTGATTCACTTTAGAGAACATTCTTTTAGGATGGCTCACTCCACCTTAAGGGGTTTATGTGACTAAAGGATCAGACTAAGTGTCTGACTCCACCAGACTAACCAGTACTTTGTATAGATAGAATATACAGGCTCGCAAGCGTTTATTATGGTATGCGTGAACTGACTACTTGAGCAGAATAATTTGTTGGGAGCGTATGGGTTTTAAAGAATTCGTAAATAAACAGAGGAGATTAAATGGACAATCAACTATCTTTTTTTCAGAACAGTAATGTAAAGGACTTATGAAAACAGTTATGTGACTAGTATATTTCAAAGAAGTAAATGGCACCTGAATGGTTTATAGAGCACACTGATGATAAAATATTAGTTTGAGCGATACGTTTTAATAAAAAATACTTTGGAATTACTATTATTCAAAAATATAAATCCGCCTTATGATTTATAATGTATCTGATTGTTGACATTGGTCTATTTCCTGAACATGTTTTTAGCTTATTGTTTCTATAACAAAATGAATATGAATTTCAATCAGGATTATATGTTGCATATGTTTTACAGTTATTGAGATTTGAGTCAGAATTCTCACCATCTTTTAAATAAGTAAACATTAAAAGATTTTCAAAATCCAATCTACTGCAATATACTGACTGCTTTCAACATTACATTTGTATCATGCTAAGTGCTATTAGTGTCATCACTTTCATCAATTTCTAATTATTTGAACGTACATGTATAATTTGTCAGCTTAGGACATTCTATGAATGTAAAATATAAGTTCAATTCGAAAATTAAAAGAAGCATTATAGAGACAAAATGAATATATCAACACACATCAGCTCGTCCTGTCCCCTGTAAATTCGCTAAATATTAAACGCACAATGTTTACTTCCATTTGTGTTTGTATACGTGGCATCTGAACCCCCGCTATTTAGCATGGCTTCAAAATATTCATTGAAATCTATAAAGATAGCTCGCACACTCACATCTTTTTTTTAAATAAATCTACTCAATTTTTGATGTGCTGCTTTTCGTTTCTTTATGAAAGATATGAATTATTTTTTGTATGGTGCTGTGTAAAAGGGGACAATTCAGATAATCGTTGAAACCACCGGACAAACAAAATTATACTCATTTAATGATTAAAAAAAACCAAAAAACAAAAATGTATTACCCTGACAGTCTGTCCCATCTCCTGTAAATCCACTATTACATGCACACTGATAACTTCCGTCTGTATTAGTACATATGGCAACTGGGTCACAGTTGTTGAGACTTGAATCGGAACATTCATTTATATCTGTAAAGATATCTTATTCTGTATTCTTTTACAAATATCATCCTCTTTCTTAACGAAAAAACAATCTTCCACTGTGTTACAATTTAACATAATTTAACAAGAGCACCGCGTGCGGGTGCCAACTCTCGGCTGCACTCGCTTTTAGAAGAGATTGGTCTTCAGTGAAAATTCTAAGTCGAAAAAGGGACATAAGTTTGTCAAAAATATATTGATGGTTACCTCAGGTAACGGTATAGATTTCCCTTTTGATATTTAACAACTGGTCTGAGTTTCAATTAAATATCTTTAGTTATGACACAGAAATAATAAAATGCCAAAGTTTCGGCAGGCCGACGACGACAGGGTCATGACAATACGTCGAGGTATTATTCGAACAAAGCCGGGCTAAAAATGTCATGGATACTATTACCCAAGAAAAAAATATAAAGTTTTCTAGCCTGGAAAAAAAATAGGAAAGGCGATGAAAAAAACCCTGACAAGCTATCTTATTTTCCTTTAATCTGTTATCTCACACACTCATATATTTGAAATTGGTACATGTGGCGCTTGCGACACACACTTCTTGACATTCGAATTGTTGGGCACTGTGGGTCCGTTACACATCTATTCTCAATTCTTTCTCCTTTTTGTGTTACGAAAATAAACAAAAATATGCTTCAGGTAAAAAGTTTAGCAACCAGTAATATTTTAGAAATCAGGCAGCTATGCGGGGATTACAGAGAAAGAAAAACTGCCGTCATTGAATAATTTCCTACTTAACTAACTAGTGGACGTGAAATTTGAAATCAAACCAATTTGAAAATGAAGTGACTGAGATAGGTTAACTGACGACAGTTACAGAGGGAAGTGTCACAGTCAATACCGTGTTTGACCTCTCCTGTGGGTCATGATAGCAGTGCACTTACGCCTCATGTTAGCGATGAGGGTTCTGACAATGCGCATATGGATTCTGTCCCACTATGTACATAAATCCGTTCGAGGTCTTGGACGTTATTGACATCATGACGTTTTAGTACTTGCCGTCCCAAGTGATCCCAAAAATGTCCGATAGGCGAGGATTTCGCCGGCCATGAAAGTGTAAGAACACCGTGTTGCTGTAAAAGCAAGCGAGTACGAGGACGGGCATTGTCGTGCTGTAGAAATGGGATAGGCCCAAGTATTTCCTTGCAGTATCGGTCTGCTGTCAGGTTTTCTGCAACGATGATAATGTCCGTCTTTGCTTTGTGACTTATTCCACCTTATGTCAAAACGCTACCTTCACCATAACGATTATGTTCAATGACGATTTCACGAAGAAATCATTCACCCCGTCGCCACCACACTCTGGCTCGTCCAACATTATATCGAGACTCATCGGTAAAAAAAAAAAAAAAAAAAATTATTCCATTGGTGTCTGGCCCATCTCTAAGGAGCCCATTGTAGCCTTGCTTGACGATGACGTACCGTAAGTGAAAACCAAAGTACGGCCTATTGGATCTCAAACCTGCAGATCTCAGTCAATTTCGTTCTGTTCTAAATGAAATTATGGTACCAGTTGCATTTCGTTTATGACTGGCGATTTTGCTTCTGGACCAAAGCAGGTACGTCTTGATGAACGTGGCCTGCCTGTAACATTTCCGGTTTGCTGGTGTCTTGTCTGAAGACGGCTTATTGTGCTTCTGTGAACACCGAAATGGCACTCATACCACCTGTCAACATACAAATCGCCATCTGACGTTGATTTAACCCTATACCCGGTCAGGTCCCCCAGCGGGCGGGGGTATAGAAATAGCCCGGCTGTCGCCCAACAGAAGGGATAAGACTCCGCCCATTGTGCCTGTCCGTTTGCCATCGGCTGCAACTCGTGTCGTTTGATGACGGGATATTGGTGCTTGAGTGGATTCAGAGTAAGACCCTTAAATCGTTTTTTTTTTTTTTTCCCTACGCATCACTTTGGCCTTAAAGAGAGGTCTGGAGGGCCCGTTCTGATCAATCGGCTGGTCATGGTTAGCCTAAGGCAATTCCCTTAACTCTCTTTTTTTAAGACAGATATTCACAGAAGAAAATCTAATGATTTTTACCCCTTTGTCACAGACACAAAACAGTGTCCTAGAAGGCAGTGGCTCATGGGCTAATCAGGTGAAAGTTGGTGTTTGATTGACCCCTGTAACCGCCCAAAGATAGTCTGTGCTTGGTGTGATTTTCTATACCCTTTTTGGGCTCCGAGGCGGTCGGAGAGCATCGGTGACAACTTTCATAGCAAATCAAAAAAAAAAAAAAAAAAAAAAATCGCAGCTTGTTCCTTTAGATTCGGGTTCAGAATCAGATATTTCTTTTATTTCACTCTCTGGTTTTGCTATGTTTATTGTCATCGAGTCAGCTGACACATCGAAAACAATCACAAAACTATCCCTTTTCAATATTGAAAAAACAATCTCTTCTATTTTAGGCACTCCAAAATCTATAAAGAAATTAAAAAATGAAACCGTGCTCGTAGAATGTTTTACTTAACAGCTGGCAAGAAGTCTTTTAGGTCACAAAAAATTCCTCAACCTGGATGTTAAGATATACCTTCATAAATCCTTGAATACAAGCAAAGGAGTCATCTGGTGCAAAGAACTTTAATATTGCGATTCTATAGAAGAGATTAAAACTAATTTAAAATCTCAGACTGTGTCTGACGTCAGCTGAATATCTTTCTTTAGAGATGGTGTAAGTAGAGAGACTCACACCTACATTTTTACATTCTCCACACCCTTTTTACATGCTTGTATTAAGATAGGATTTCAGTTGGTAAATGTCGATGTGTTGCTATAAATGCCAGCAGTATGGCCATCATGACAGCAATCGCACAAACACCCCTGTTTGCCCAAAATGTGTTTTAGAGGGCCCCGACCATGAACCCAAAATTTGTAACAATCCAATGCTCTGTTTTAATTGCAAGTGTTCTCATCCAACCTCCTCCAAAAAACTGCTCAGTATGGAAGGATGAAAAGGAAATTCTATCCATTAAATTCAAAGAAAACATTAGCTTTTTTGAAACAAGGAAAGTGGTTGAAAAACGACGAAATGATGAGACACTGATGACTAGTGCAAATTCTTATGCCAAAGTCACATCTCCTATATATCCTCACAGGGACATTGCTCAACCTGTGAACTCTTGGCAAGAAAACTGCTTTAAAAGTTTCCAGAAATGGCCAATGAGTTGAAGAGCTTAGTCCCTGACAAAAAAACCTTCCAAACCTCCAAAACAGGTACAACCTGCTCCCAAACCCACAATTACATCCAAAACATTATCTACCTTTTCTCAAATTAAAAACAAAGTTCACAAGAAACAAAATCCCCATCCGAGTTCCAAAAACTCAAACCAGTAAAGAAACAGCCGACTGTCTCTACACCCAAAAGACTCTAGTTAAACCACAAATCAAAATCTCCAAACAAAAAGACATTCACACATAATTCTAAAGCTTCCACCTCTACTGGTGACAAGAAGTCCAAAAATGAGGATTCATTTCCTATTTCAAAAAGGTATGAATCTCTGAAGGACCAGGAAGAAAACATGGAAGAACATGGATTGGAGGGAGAACTCTCCGACTCTGAACTCACCCCTTGTCGAACTGATTGGGATAAGGACATAGAAGCCTACCTCTAAACCCAAGACTAACGTTATCGTCCATATAAATTCATGGGGTATGTGAGATACCTACAGAAAAATTTCATAACCCATGTTTACATTCTTTTAATGGGCATAATGGCTCTCAATGTCATACAATGGAACTGTCGAGGTCTAAAGTCAAATAATGAAGAGATATCACTTTTATTTAATGGCCACAATCCTTTAGCGATTTATTTACAGGAAACTTTTCTGAAGGAATTGGACACTGTCTCTCACAGATGTCACTCAATTTATAATAAGATATACAAGGAAGGTGATAAGGCCCAATGCGGTGTGTCTGTTATTGTAAATAACAACATTCCCATACAGAAATACAATTAAAATCTACAAGCTGTTGCTGTTCGCCTTTCTCTTCATAAAGTCACCACCCTCTGCTCCTATCAAAGAAAACAAACTCTATGATCTCATTTTACAGCTACTCTCTCTTTTCATACTGGCAGAAGATTTTAATGGTCATAATATTAGCTAGGGTAGCAGTGATATTAATCAAAGAGGTTTACAACTGGAAAACTTCATTTCTAACAACTCTTTGTCAATTATGAACGACAGTACTTCAAAAACATATCTTTATCCAGCAACTTGGTCTTACTCTTCCCTTGACCTTTCTCTGCGTAGCCCAGCTTTATTTCTGGATTTTAACTGGAAAGTGGGAGACGACCTGTATGGAAGTGAACACTTTCCAATTTTTATTACATCTTCTGAGCGATCTATATGTAAACGTCCGAAGAGGAAACTCACCAAAGCTAACAGGAACCTTTTTCAAGTTCTTTATGAGCAGACGATTACAAGACTTAAAAATTGCACTGATCCTGCAAAATTGTTCTCCCGGCTGATTATTAATTCAGCAAAACGATCAGTACCACAGATTTCGACAAAGCCAAAACGCCCAAACAAGCCGTGGTTCTCTGATGAATGTATATCGGCTATAAAAGAAATGAAAGAAACTCTCAGAAAATTCAATCTGAGACCAACACCGAAAAATCATAATCTTTTCTGTATTTCCAGGGCAAAAGCTAGACAAACTATAAAACAAGTAGTAAGCGTAAGTCTTTTAGGCATTTTGTTTCTAAACTAAATGCTGGAACGTCTGCAAAAAAGTCTGGGACATGATCAGAAAGATCGAAGGTACTGTATCATCTCCAATTAAGCATCTTTCTGCAAACAATACTAATATTGAGAAATTGCAGATACTTAGGCTATTCTTTTGCCAAAAATTCCTCCTCTGAGAACTTTTCTGAAAGTTCCAGAGGAATAAAGTTAAAGAAGAAAAGAAAAGGCCAAATTTCATATCCAACAACCTCGATTTAACAATAAACTGTTTTCACTTAAAGAACTTAAGTCCGCTTTAGACAAAGTCCATGATTCCTCTCCAGGTCAAGACAAAATACATTTACCAGATACCAGCATCAGTCTTACTGGTGTTTTGCCACCCGCCTTGTTTGGATTTTAAGGTAAAGAATAATCTCATTGTTGATTTCCAAAGTGGATTTGGACGTCAACACAGTACAGTTGACCATCTTGTACGCTTTGAAACCTTTCTTAGAGAAGCCTTCATAAAAACGCAACATGTTGTATCGTGTGAGGGTTGGCAAAACCTTGTCAGATGCAAGGGAGCAAGAAATGGGTGTGCCACAAGGATGTATCCTTTCTTTAACACTTTTTAATTCAAGATAAACAGCATAATAAAGGCTATTTACCCTGGTGTGTATTGTTATTTATATATGATAGCATTTACCAGATACCAGTATCAATCTTACTTGGTGTTTTGCCGTCCTACTGGAAGAAGCTTTAATAATCCCAATTCCAAAACCAGGGAAAGAGACTTCTGACTCAAACAGCTACAGACTCATACCTCCACAAGTTGCCTTTGTAAAACTTTAGAACGAATGGTCAACACCCGCCTTGTTTGGATCTTAAGGGAAAATAATAATCTCATTGTTGATTTCCAAAGTGGATTTAGATATCAATACAGTACAGTTGACCATCTTGTACGCTTCGAAACCTTTCTTAGAGAAGCCTTCATAAAAAAGCAACAGATTGTATCATGTGAGGGTTGGCAAAACCTTGTCAGATGCAAGAGAACAAGAAATTGGTGTGCCACAAGGATGTATCCTTTCTTTAACACTTTTTAATGTCAAGATAAACAGCATGAAAAAAGACTATTAACCCGGGTGTGGATTGTTATTTATATATGGACGATTTCTTTATATATTTTAGATCAAGTCATATGTCCATCATCCAACGGCAACTTCAACAATGTTTGAACAAATTTTAAAGATGGTCTGATGGAAACGGTTTTAAGATTTCAAAGACAAAAACAGTGTGTTCATTTTTGTCAGTTACGAGTTCATAATCCAGACCCGGAGCTACATCTTGACAAACCAAAGAATTGAGGTTGTATCAGAATTTAAATGTTTAGGTGTCATCTTTGACAAGAAATTGTCCTTCTCGCCCCATGTTGAAGCACTTAAAAAGAAATGCTATAAGGCCCTAAATCTTCTCAAAACAGTTGCTCGTGAAGAATTGGGAGCTGATAGGAAAGTCCTTCCCCGTCTCTGTTGCTCCCTCGTTCGCTCCAAGGTAGACTATGGCTCCATTGTGTATGGTTTAGCTCGCAAATCATACTTGAAGATCCTAGACACAATCCACAGTCAGGGTTTACGTTTGGTCCTTGGGGGCTTTTCGAACCTCTCCTATTAACAGCCTATGTGTAGAGGCCAATAAGCCTTCTCTCTTTCAGCTATCCCTTCAATATTTGCTAAAACTGAAAGCAAAACTCTCCAAAGCTACACACAAAATTATTTTTAACCCTGGCTGCAAAAAAAATCTCTTTGCTAGGAAGCCCAACGCAATACCATGGAGACACATATAGTCAATCCCCATGTTGATATGAATACCATTTGTTAAAACAAAATTCCTGATACCCCTCAATGGTTGATAAAGATCGTTGAATTTCACTTTGACCGTCTAGCCCACAAGAAGCAGTATTTGGTAACAAAAGAAAAAAAAAGAAAAAAAAGTCGCCTTCCTGACAATTATTCAATACTTCAATTATTCAATATTTTCTGCTGAAGGGAAGGCAGTCGACCTTACTTTAGTCTAGCAGAGGAAAGTAGACTCTCGACACTCCAGGCTCTCTATAACCAGGAAACTGAAAATTCATCAATGTGTGCTGTTCTTGAGCGAATTTCCTCCCTCTCTGATTCATACAAGTTTGTATTCTGCTGGCTTCCTAGTCCCATGGGTATTCGAGTCAATGAAAAGGCCGATGAACTTGCAAAGTCGGCATTGACTTTATCCATATCTCATTTTAAAATACCTAATACAGATTTCAAAGCGTCGACTTTGCCTTTCATCCAGTCCCTTTGGCAATCCCAGTGGGATGCAGATCATTTCAACAAACTTCATTCTGTTTAACCAACCTTTGGTGAGTGGTACCCCTCTTACAGGTCTGTTCTTCGAGAAGAGGTGATAATCACAAGGCTTCTAATTGGACATTCTCTATTAACACAATCCTGCTTTTTGCACCAGAATGTATTCCATGCAATGAAAACCTTACAATTAAACATATTCTCTTAAATTGCATTGACTTTCAGCCAATTCGTGAGAAATACTACAGTGTTGACAGTATACACAACCTCACAACAACACAGTGCGCGTTGATCCATTTACCAAAGAGATTTGTCTACACAACAAGCTGTGATATTTTCTTAAGTACCTTTTTAACCTGTTGTGTAGACCCATATTCTACCACTTAATCCTTTTATCTTCAGTTTGCATCTCCTTAACGGGAGGATTAGCTCTTTTGGGGGCATCTTATCTCATTGGAGACAGGACGTCTTTAATGGGAGTGTTTTGATCCCATTGAAGGCTCCGGACTTTATCAATTTTAAGCTCTCATTTCCTTGAAGCTACTATTCACAGTCTCAACTTTTTCATTTAAAACTTGTGAGTAGGCAGGAACGCCCAGTCACTTAATATTAAATCTTATGAGTATTTAGAATTATACATAATCCTTCCTACATTTACAGACTTTTTACTATCAACTTAATATTTTGCTCAAATCTTTATATCACAATCTTAACTTCATCATTTAAAATCTTTTGAGTAGATAGGGATTGCCCTGTCACTCAATAATATCTTTTATGCATACCAAGATCACACATAATCCTTTTTAATTCAACTCTTTTACTGTCAGCATTTTTTCCAAATATTTTTCAATTAAAAAAAATGCCGCTGTAATCATCTTTTAACACACACATGCACGCTAAATGACCAAACCTGTCGATGCGCCATAACACAGCATTCATTCATTTATACCCGGTCATCGCCCCGTAACAAGTTTTAAAGATTTTTTTTAGCGTTTTCTTTTGAGCCGATAAACGAGCTCTCTAACCACATATATCACTTTGATACATGCACAGACATTGAGCTTGTGCACGTCCAAAGCTTGATTGTAAATCGACCCCATATTACGGATAAACAGACAAAAGCACATAAAAATGCTTTAGGGCAAACCTTAGTCGATAGGCATATGCTGTGTAAAGGTTTGGATTTTCAAAATTGCTTTTGTGTAAAGTAGTGTCAGTTCGAAATTTGTTGATAAACATTTTCCCTTTATATACCCACAACATGAGTTATCCTGAAACAAACGTTTACGCAGTAACCGTTTTTTTGTTTTGTTTTTTTAACACGAATTTCCCTGCCACCCAGTATCCTTGCATCTATCTGTAAGATAAAATCTTCTATACAAATTTAAATGAAAAGAACATATTGAAGATGTTAAAACAACTGTCACCTACTTGTTTACTCCAATTTACCCCCCAGTTTTTTAATCCTTTAATCATTTTAATTTTAGTCATATTAAAGTGATATCGATAACAAAGTTGGCTCGTGTGCTAAATCATATGAATTTTTCATCATGTGAATTCAGATAGGCACAGTAAGTTGAAAAAGAAACACGGGGTCGCGTGGCATCCATTTCAGAATGACTGTGGAATAGATGTAAGCATCAAATAGGGTTTTCTTTCAAACAAATGAATACAATAGAAGTTGTGTTATCTGTGACGCTCACTTACAGATAACGGCAAACAAAGAAGATTGTTAGTGATATCCATTATTGAAATTTTTGCGGTTTTCTTAACGGACCGTTATTGCCGCACCTTGACAGTCTGTGCCGTCTCCTGTGAATCCATCATTACAGGTACACTGGTAATTTCCATCGGTATTTGTACATGTAGCATCGGAGTTGCATTTAGAGACTTGAATCAGCACGTTCATTAATATCTGATTGATTGATTGATTGTATGGTGTTGAACGCCGTTTTCAACATTATTTCAGTTATATCGTGGCGGCCAGTGCACCTATCCATGCTTTCCTGGAGTATCTTTTTACCAGTACTCCGCACAATATTCTTTCCAAGCCACTTGCTACTTTCCCACATAACCTTCGTCGAAACAATGGTCATCGGTGAGAGAGGAATGAATCCTGTCGCAATGACTATCATCAATCCTCGGAAAGAAATTGGCCAAGCCGGGGATTGAACCAGCGACTTCCTGTTCTCAAGTCCTGTACGCTACCGACTGAGCTATGGGTCTTGGCTCATCAGTATCTGAAATGATGGAAAAAAGAAAAGTGTATGTTTCATCTTGCTCTTATTTTAAACAGTACAGATAAATTGTTAAAATTCACTTAAACTTATTTGATTAATGTTCTGCTGAACTCTTACAGATAGTCATGTTTTAGTCAAGATATCCCGCACAATTACACAAAAAGCTTTATTTCATCTCTATATGAAAGATCTGTACACTTACAAAGTACTTTTAAGTTAAAAACTGATCTGCAATTCTAGGGTATTGCATACATTCTCTTTTCTTTACCTTGACAGTTCATTCCATCCCCCGTAAAACCACTATTGTACACGCATTGATAATTTCCCTTTGTGTTTGTACATGTAGCATCTGAATCACATTTGTTCAGCGTGGTATCATCACATTCATTTATATCTGTAAAGATGGCTTATACGCTTATCAAATTAAAAAAAATCATATTTATCTTTGCATGTATACAATAAATTTTGTTGGATAATAGATTTTAGGGTGTTAAACCAGACGATCTTGGAAACCATCGTTCTAACTTTGATGAAAACCCAATTATCTAAAATTATCTTTGAGAGTCTGTCCCCTTTCAAGCAATCACTACTATACACACTCCATCGGTACTGGTGTATGTGGCATCTATCTCACATTTGTTTAAATCTTAGTTGACACATAAATTTAAAATTTACTGTGATGTAACTTTTCTGGGTTTTAAAATTTTCAATTTATTACCCCGGCAATTTGTACAAACTCCTGTAAATCCACTGTGTTTGCACATGTGGTATCTGCGTCACAGTTATGAAAACTTAAAATCATACATGCTACAACATTAGAACTATGTTTGTTGTATCTATTGCAATAAGAAAATCATCATGTTAAACTTCTCAAACCCATAGTATCAGTAACATTTACTTGTTTTTGAAGTGAAACAAAGCCGAATCAGTAACAGAATATCTATTAAATGATTCATAAAATCATTTCAAAACAATTGTAAAGCATCGTTTAAGTTTCAGTACTACTTGTACCCCTAGAGTATAAAAAAATCAATCAGTCTGTCCCATCTTCTATAAGTCTTCTACTGCATACGCATCGACGATTACTGTCTGTATCTGTGCATTCTGCACCTCCATCACAGTTGTTGAGGTTGGCGTAAGCACTTTTATTGATACCTTTGGAGATTGCAATAGTATATCAATTTTGTCTACACAGCATAAATCTATAAACTTAATGATTGTGTTCCACTTCTACTGCAATTGTTATAAATTTGGCTAAATATATCTACATTGGAAAAAAAAAAAAAGCAGATTACAGAGCTTGACCAGGATGCACGAATATGGACAACCTCTGTATACAAAAATTCCTAATTTTACCTTAAAGTGATAACCGGTATGCAAAATTATTTTGAAAACATACAAATATAGTCATGTATTAGTAAACGCAATAAAACATTTGATTAGTCATATTTAAGTGACAGGTCACATATTATCAAAGACCACTAATAAGTGAGGACCGCTTGGGGTAAACATGGTAAATTTTCACATTTATTTTAAATGGGGCTCGTAAAATGCTTGAAGTATGTACCCTGGTTATAATATGCATTACTTAACATCAGGTAAGTATAACCCTGGATTAAAAAAAAAACACTTAACCCTTTCAGTGCCATAGGCGAAACCAGGGCTTTAGCGGATGGCATAGATCAAGATCTAATTGCAGAGAATGTGCAGTCTGATCTTTGATCTATGCCGACCGCTTGTATAGTCAAGTCTGCAGGCTAATAATTCAACGTAGGCTAAAAGCTCGACGACCAATGGCTCTATCGAAGATTTTGATTTCATCGCCAGAATACGTTTCTGTACTTTGCTTCAGAAGAAGTGGGTGGGGAACTGACAGTGATCCTCGTTTCTTCTGCCTCGCTAGTTGTATACAGTCGGTATTCCTTGTTGTATCATTTCTTGGAAATACAGACTGAATCCTCGAAATACAGTCTAACTTACATATTCCTCTCAAAATGCCCTTTACCAAACGACAAAATTTTAGACTATGTCAAATTGAAAGCGATTGCTGGCGAAAAATTAAATGTTGCTCAACAAGTGATATTTATCTGCCATATGATAAAAAACTGGAAACCAGCATTTCTCCTTTTTCCGCAATATTTTCAAAAGACCCTTTTTTTCAGAGTTGTTAAAATTTGGGATTGTTTGGTAAAGGGTTAAAGTGAAACATGTTTATAATTTCGCGCCGTACATTGTAACCACCCGAGTACTACTCAATTATATCACTCGTGAAAAGTAAAATATCACATATATATCATTTTATACTAATATACCTTCTTCGTGCCCCAGTCCAGGCAGATTTGATTTGAGAAGAAATTAGATCATCCAAAAGGACGAACGCGCCCGGACGAAGCTCGGGCAAACAAGCTCAGTGAATGGAAATACTTGGAAATACAGACTGAACCCTCGAAATACAGGCCAACTTAGATATTCCTCTCAAAATGCCCTTTAACTCTTTACCAAACGACAAAATTTTAGACTATGTCAAATTAAAAGCGACTGCAGGCGAAAAGTTAAATGTTGCTCAACTGGTGGTATTTATCTATCATAGGATAAAAAACATTGTGGAAAAAGGAGAAAATGTTGGTAATCAGCATTTTCTCCTTTTTCCGCAATGTTTTCAAAAGACCCGGTTTTTCAGAGTAGTTAAAAGTTGGGATTGTCTGGTAAAAGGTTAAAGTAAAACATGTTTATAATTTCGCGCCTTACGTTGTAAACGTCCAAGTACTACTCAGTTATATCGCTCATGAACAGTAAAATATTACACACACACACACACACACACGCACGCACGCATATATATGTGTGTGTGTGTGTGTGTGTGTGTGTGTGTGCCTTCTTAGAGCTCCAATCCAGTCAGATTTTATTTGAAAAGAAATTAGATCTTTCAAAAGGACGTACCCGCCCGCACTCAGGGTCGAAAAAGTTCGTTCCTGTGTGCACTAGGTTTCTCAAAGAAAACTATCAAAAACGTCTTTCACACTTTCGAGACCATGTTCTTAAAGTTATTTAAAATAGCGAATAGGTATCTACACAGTTTTTCAACAGGAGGGTTTTTAATGCACTGCTATATATCGTTTTTTGGTTTCATTACATGTGGCAACCGTGTCGCAATCATTGAGAATTGAGACCTTGGATTCATCAATACCTAAAATTATTGAGCTGAAAACATTTTTGGAGTATAATGATAGTTTTCCTATAGAGATGGTCCCTATTACTTTTGTATCAAACTACTTTTTAAAAGCATCACCGATAAGCGTCATCATATTCACAATTACCTAAATAATTAAGCACAAACCATTTCATTGTAATCATTTAGTCTGTGCTTAAACAAACAAACAAACAAACAAAATCAGTTTTCATTATATTGAACCAGACTAATTTGTATTATGATTTTCTTACAGCAAAGAGTTTGAGAGACCATGAAAGATTATTCATTTGAGGGCGATCGAATGGTTTTAATGTAGTTTCTTTCTTAAAAAAAACATGTCTTTGACTTAAACGAATGAAGTCGGTTTATGCACAGAGTCAGTAGAGAATTTTAGATGTAACTCGTGGGGTGCTCATAATTTAGAAACATATCCAAATCAATAATGATGTTGAAACTCAATTGATAGTGATTTGCACATTTGATCGACATGGCAAAAAGCTCTTTGAGCAATCAAGTAAAAACTTACAACACACACGTTTGCACGCACACATGCACGCACGCAGACACGCACACACGCACACAAAAACTGGTTATTAGGTAAAAGAGTCTCTGCCCAAAAAAATTTCGAGACATGTTTGAGTTTCAATTTACGTGCACTGGACATGATGAATCTGGCACATTTGTAAAAAAAAGAAAAAGCAGATTAAAAACTGAATGAGAATGAAAAAGGCAAAATAACAACATTTGCACGTATCAGCTCGCCGCATCTTTATTAAATCTGCCATTAAACGCACGTTGCTAACTTTCACTTGTGTTGTGTATGTGGCATCTGAGCCACTGTTGTTCAGCATGGCGTTACAGTATCTTTTGACATATAAAAAGGATAATTACATACTTAACTTTTTTTTCTATATACATCTACTCGGTGCCAAATATGACCTTTGATGTCGACCGGCTTTAAAAATTCCTTCCTTCATTCATTCATTCATCCATTTAGCCACAGTTTTTTTTAAAATTGATTCGGACATTTATATATGTATAGATGACAAAAAACTCATTTTATTCAATGTAAAAAGGGATCTGAAATTTATTTTGTTCGATAATAGATTTTAAAGGGTTAATCCAGACAATCATGGTAACAATACTCCGACAGTTTGTCCCGCCTCCTGTAAGCCACTACTACACACAAGTTCTTCCATCAGTGTTGGTATAAGTGACATCTAGTTAACAGTTATTTAAATCTGAGTTAGCATATTTTATTGTAACATAACCTTACTATGTTTTAACTAATTCAATTTATCATTCTGACAATCCGCACACTCGTCAATATCTGTATAAGTAAGTTTAGAACTTTTCCAAGTTAATTTGTTTCTGCTGCAATTATTAGATCAAATTCATGCATCATATTGAACTTTCCAAAATCAAAATATAATATGGATCACATTTAAGTTTTTTTTAAAGAGAAACAAAGCTGAATCAGTGATAGATTATTTATTAAGTGATTCATACACCCACGTCACTTTAAAGCAATCGTGAAACATCTTTTAAGTTTCAGAACTGCTTGTTGCCTTAGAATATAAAAGAAATCAATCAGAAGTACCTTGACAATCTGTCCCATCTCCAGTAAATCCACTACTGCATAAGCATTGATAACTTCCATCTGTATTTGTGCATGTGGCATCTGTATCACAGTTGTTAAGGTTGGCATTAGCGCATTCGTTGATATCTGTAGAGATAGCCATATTACTTATATACCTATTCCAGATAAATATACACATTATTAGTGTGCCACTTCAGCATGATAGATTTTACTAGCTGTCGTTGCTTGATTCTTAAATTTGAATTAAAGAACTCATAGGGTTGATTTGAGCTTAGGGAAGATATTCATTAACTTGGCCGTTCATCCCGTCTCCTGTAAATCTACTGTTACACGCACATTAATAACTCCAGTTTGGCTTTGTGCATGCGACATCCATTTCACATTTATTTAAATTTAGACCGCATATTTATCAATGCGTATTATCGCTTTTATGTACTCTTGCTCCTCATTCAATGATATTGAAATTGTGAAAATGAAAGATGTAAAATACCCGTCGCTTTTATGCTTTATGTTTTGGTTCACTTTTAGGAAAGTTATCTTAAAATAAAGCTGCATCAAAAGCACACTTATTTTCAAACTTGAATTGACACACTGATTGACATCTAGGGAATATCAGTTGTTATTATTTTTTATATCAGAGTTAATGTTCAACAAACACTGATCATAACGTATGTGTCTGCTCTAGGATCTGATTTAAGTCGGAAGTTGACGTAAACTTGAGTCTAACGATCCTAGAAAAAAGTTATTCGGCAGCCTTTGGCGGGCTGAGTAAGGTTTTTCAAAATGAGTTAAAACGATTTATCTCAAAGGCAAATGAGCATCAGATATTTAAATGACATACATGTATGTGTTGGCAATTGAAGTTTCCTTGAATAAGACAAGACTCACATCTCTTACAGTAATGTAAAATGATGTAAAAATTGATGTCCCACAATGAAAGTTTAAAGATGAAAAGAAAAGCCTACATGTATACTTCAAAAAGTCTATAACTTCAATTAGAAACAAGTCTAAACTTAGACGAGAAAATTTAGAACAAGTCTGGTGCTCAGCGGATATACATGCTTTTCTTTACCGTCACAATCTCTTCCATTTCCCGTGTATCCATCATTACACACACACTGGTAGTTCCCTTCTGTATTTATACAAGAAGCGTCAAAGTCACATTCATTTAAGTTGAAGACAGCGCATTCATCAACATCTGCAGTAAAACAAAACACAAAACGGTATGTTGATTAAAAAAAGAAAATGCATTCGAACCACAAAATAATATATTTTTTTGAATAAATGGAATCAGTTACTCAAAGTTTAAAAGTCACAACAAGGCACTCGACGAACAAAATGGTTGAACAGGCAGTACCCAGGCTACAAGCTTTTCTTTCCCTATAAAATCGAGCGTACTGCAAAGGGCTCGGGGAAAATAACCATGATCAACGAGCATAATTAAATAATTTTAAAGTTTACGGTACCTAGTATCTGTGTTGAATTCCCTCAGACACAAACTCTTGCAGACGACTTTTTGCAGATCTCTTTTGAAAATTTTGAGACAAGAAAGAAAAATGACGAGAACTTTTCTTTTGCTACTATGTTTGTACCTATGATTAAATATTTAAGCTTATTTTATGTCGCTATCCATATTTTACGAGGTTATTTCTAAGTCGATTGCTTCAGCTCAGAAAAACTTTTTTCTTTGACAAGTGCTTTGATCTCGAGTGAGGTTTAGTATGTAGCCCATTAAAAACACAAGGAAATATTTCACTCTGCTAATTCTTTTCTGCTGATCTTATGATCGCTAGTACAGTGATTTGAAAGAAAGCCACCGAATTGTTGCCATGACAAAGTTTTGCCTTATTACCGCCTGCAGACGACTAGATGCGTCCTACAACCGACTACTTTCACTCTCTTCTCGACGACATTCCCACACCGTGGCCCGTAATCACTAAACATTCCTACTAACATTCTTAGTCTAATTCTCAAGGTTTTCTAAATTCCAAAACAAGCGAATGTTGTAGCCAATCAGAAATTGCTCTACTTTGTAAATTTAGAATGAGTAAGACCAAGAATGCAATTTAGAAATGGTAAGCGAATAGGAAAATCATTTCGTTCAAGTAACTTGTAGCTTGTTATTTTTAGGTGCGGCATAGTGCCATTACAGAGAAAGAGAAATACTTCTATTATTACCAGCACACGCTTTCGTATATGAAATATCCTTCTGTAATTAAAGGGTTGTAGGCAACCAACAGAGGTGTAAAACTAGAATTTCCGAAATGTCGAGAATATTTGTTGCAATAGTAGTAAAAACATTTATTTTTCTTCACCTTGACAATCTGTTCCATCTCCCGTAAATCCGTTATTACACGCGCACTGAAAACTTCCATCTGTATTTGTGCATGTGGCATCAGGATCACAGCTGTTTTGGGTTGAATCAGCACATTCATTTATATCTATAGACACCATGAGAAGAAAGAAGTATGTCATCCAAAACAAATATCACAGAGAGACGTTTTCTATAAAGCTCATGATTGTAATCTAGGTTTAAACAAAATTCGGTGGAATCAATCTAACGAGCTACATGTATATGTCTTATGCTTGGATGTTAATCCAAAAGTTTACATCAGACTGGCGATGATAAATCCGCATTCGCATTGCTGTACTCATTGTTATTACCCAGAATAAATTAAAATGAACTTAGAGGCCAAGACATCTCGAAGGGGGGGGGGGGGAGAATTGTATGGAAATACATTTGATGTAGATCTATGAGGTTTATATCAAGCCTTGTTGAAGAGTATGCTTTTCCAACGATGCTTGTATCAACTTGTCTGGTAACGCGAGCTGTTTTACGTTACCCTAAAATACGTACAATATGCACTTAGTTTTTCTTGCAATATATGGTTATAAGTATATGAGCAGTGCTTTGGCAAAAGGGGTTTAATGCATCTCCGTGATGCACGAGAGCAAGCAAATCATCACTAATTATAGATCCATAAAATCCATTTTGTTTAACAAACGAATGAACCGTGAGGTAAACTGGTCCTTTGGCATGCATAAAACCTATCAAAAGCAAAGAGTTTCAACCCAGGTCAGCCTGCGCACTCTGGCTGAGAGCGCAGGTTCACCGGGGTTGATACTTTTTGCGGATGCATTAAACCCCCTTTCAACAAAGAATGGCACACATATGTAATTTCCATACCTTCACAGTCTATCCCATTTCCTGTATATCCATTATCACATACACACTGATAAGTTCCGTCTGTATTCAAACACGTAGCGTCAAAGTCACAATCATTTAGGGAGAAGATGGCGCATTCATCAATATCTATATCGAAACGAAATTGTTCGGAGCCATTTCAAATATTAAATATTGCGTAAGTTTCTCGTGAAATCTGTAGGTTCTTTTCAAAAAGTTTCACCATTAAGGGCATTTGCCACAGTTTTTACCTATGTTTTTTTTTCCCCTCAGATGATAATATAACTTATGCGGAGTATACCAATGAAAAGAAAATCATACGTTGCGGTACAAAATACAAAGAGACAGTTCTTCAAAGGGATAACTATTGTCGAAATTACAGAAATTAAAGTGACTAACATTGCTCTAATAAAAGATTATTCCTAGAATGTGATTTTTGCCAATAGTAAGAAAAGGATTAATCGAAAGACCAAAGGCAATACGAGGGTCATTCATTTAACTGTGTCACTGGGTGTGTATGAGACGTATTATATTAAATGCATATATTTTGTTCGTTTCATCCCTTCAAAATATTCTCCATTGACAGAAATACATTTTTGAAGTCTGGAAATCCAGTTTGTGAATGCTGCAAAATAGATTTTCTAGGAATATCCTGCAGACACTGAAAATGGCACTTCCTAGGGCACTTTTAGAGTCATATCGACGCCAAGAGAGAGTTTTCTTCAATAAAGGAAAGAGAAAAACGTCACATGGGCTGAGGTCGTGAGAATAGGGTGGGTGGGGAAGCTGTACCACATTTTCCGTTTCCAGGAAATTCTGAACAATTGCAGACTTGCTAGCAGCTACACTGTCTTGAATAAGGCACAGGCCTCTTAATCTGGTTTCAGTAATATAGCCAGTGTATATAACTGCACCTACTGTAACTTTCAATAACTTTTGAAAGAATGAACCTATTACAACAAAATTTCGTGCCAATATTCCGAACAACTTCCTTGCTAAAATACAGTTATTTCCTTACGATATGGTCATGCTGTATGGAGGCCCATTAGTGACACAATTAAATGAATGACCCTCCTAGACAGATCGCAGTAGCAACTAGAAATGTTCTAACATGTCAACAAAAACGTATTTTCTTTATTCTGTTTCTGTAATGAAAGAAATTCAATATGCAGATGTTTTAATTTTTTACACAGAAACAGTACTCTCATATTTCCTGTAAAAAATTAAAAGGAAAAAGTACATCAAGCACTGCATTTAAGAGATATTGTCAATTCTTTGGAGTTATTGACATGTGAATTACCTCTCTTTATAATGAAGGTCTATTTTGGTGTGATTTGGCATCCGGATCATTCATAAATCTCCCATTTTTCTTCTACGTCTGTGATTTCCTCATTTTTGAAAGGTAACTGACATATTACAGATGAAAATATACTATCTCCCTTTCATATAAAACCCAATGGAATATAACAGAGTTACACAAACTAACAGAAAGAAAGCATGTGAACTAAGATGGGCAGAATAAACTGTGGCATATATGCCCTTAAATACGATATTTCACCAAGTTTAATTTCAACTATCACACTAATAATAAAGACGATAAAATAAGTCTTCAAAAACCTTCAAACACAAGTCATAAAACAACAACAACAACAAAAATCCGTCACATACAAACAAAAGTGCACTGTCTATTATGTCTTTGTTACTTTCTACGGACATCATAAGCGAGACAGTAGAATTTGACAAAGAGATCGGATAGCAATTTGACTTTAAAAAAAAAAAAAACATATAACATTTTTACTACCTTGACAATCATTCCCATCTCCTGTAAAGCCATCATTACAAGCACATTGATAACTCCCATCTGTGTTTGTACATGTTGCATCTGAATCACAGTTGTTTAGATTTGGGTCAGCACATTCATTGATGTCTATAAAAAGGAAAAGAATTTTCGAGAGCTTAGAGTTTGAATCGGTCTGTGAATGACTAGAATACCCTGCGTCAGTCCCTAGTGGGAGTTCTAGTTATATAGGAGTGTCATTGGGAAAAGGCACTACAGCTCCCTACTCTAGTTTTTGTGAAAAATGAATAAGTCACTTACCTTTCGTCATTAACAAGACTGAAATATTGATAAAACCGGTGTAAAACATAATCGAAACAAACGAACATCATATTTTTTTTCATGACAAAATGTAAAATTACCAACGCAAGCTAAGACAGACAGTTACCGTCGCAGCATCAGAAATTACATTGTGACTTGAAAAGTGCAGAAACCAGTAGGATATTCAATATACAATGAAAATCGATGATTCGAAAATGATGTAGGTCGAATGTACAGATTCATTTGCAGTGTTGTCTGGGAACAGCCATACCTTTGAAAATAAGACACAGGCTCTTCTAGTTGTTAATGCAGCAATAAATTATCCACTCATGCAAGGTTACTGATAAGTACAGCTGCTTATGAATCCTTCTAACTTACTTTGAGGTTTAAAATGATTTTCCAATCCCTCGAAATAGATATAATCTGAGGTAATTTCTAAGTCCATGTGGTATTTGATCACAAATTCTAAACACTTCCTTTACCGTCACAGTCTATTCCATCTCCCGCATAGCCATCGTCACATACACACTGGTAGCTTCCGTCTGTGTTTACACATGTAGCATCAAAATCACAGTCATTTAAGAAGAAGCTTGCACACTCGTCTACATCTACAAAGACAGAGAAAGGGATTAATACAAATTTGCTAAGACTGGTGAATTCTGGATGTAAATTATGTTCTTTGAGAAAGGAAAACAGTGCCCGATTAAATTGGTAGCGAGAAATTTTAACAGAAAGAACAATTTGTCAGAAATCATTCCTTTGCAACTTTTCAATGTTGTCATTATTGGTTTAAACAGTATTGAAGTTTAAGGTGATATTTTAGTTTTGAGAATTATTGATTATTCGAGGTAATTACTAGGTCTAGCTAAATCTATTATTTGACCAATCGAGGATTAATAAACACTTGTACCGTCACAGTCTATTCCATCTCCCGTATAACCATCATCACATACACACTGGTAGCTTCCGTCTGTGTTTACACATGTAGCATCAAAATCACAGTCATTTAAGTTGAAAGCAGCACATTCGTCGATATCTACAAAAAATAAGATATAAAGGTTTTGTAGAGGGATGGTAAATTGTTCAGTGGTGCATTTCTTATATAAATCATGTATTTTCAGAAGGAGAGCAGCATCAACTTAAAAATTCATTTGTGATTACATGAGTTTTCAGCAATCACAACACATTGTACACAGTGGCAAGATATATAGGATCTGACATGAACTGGTGGTTGAGAGAAAAGACATGCTCAAACACGTGTCGTCTCCTCGCCGGAACCAAATGTCCCGTAGCCTTGAGTCAAGAAAATGCACATTTCACTTCCTGTCGCTAATACTCCCAGTATTTTTAGCTCGGCTGTTATCGAAGAAAACATGGAGGTACTGTAGTATCACTGCGTTGTCGTTAACGTCGTCGTCGCCTGCGTCGTCGTGCAAAAACTTTGACAATTTGTAATATCTCTGTTATTATTGCCTCAAACGTGGACAAACTGTTAACTATCAAAAGGGAAACCTAAACAACAAAGGCAGGTAACCATCGAAGTATTTTTGACACAGTTAGCCCCTTTTTCGACTCAGAATTTTCACTTAAAGTCAAGCGACTGCAGTCAAGAGTTGGCACCCGCATGCGGTGCTCTTGTTATCGTTCTGATCACTCGTGGTATTTGAGTACCTCTGTGAAGTCAGGACCACAAAAGTGTTAGGAACATTTAGCTCCTGTGGCCGAAGGCCAGCGAGCTTACACTATGGCCCTGTGTCCGTCGTGCGTCCCTCCGTGCGTGCGTTAACTTTTATTTCAGACATCTTCTCTGAAGCTAACAACCCAATTTTGATGAAACTTCACAGAAATATTCCTACCATAGCCCTCTTCAGGATTTCTTTAAATAACTTGATTCCAGTAAAAACTCTGGTTCTCATTGCAACAAAAGTGAAAAATATTAAAAATCTTTAAAAATCATCTTGTTCGAAACAGTAGGGCCCAGGGCAACCAAAATTTTGTAGGGTAGCATCATGTAATAGACCTCTACCAAAATTCTTCAAATAATAGCCCTGGGGTCAAAATTGGCCCCGCCTTGGGGGTCACAAGTTTTACATGGGCTTACACAGTGAAAGCTTTCAAAATCTTCTAGTTCCTAACCATAAAGCATAGGGCTATAAAATTTGGTGAGTAACTTTGCCTTGTGCCTCCCTACAAATAAAATTCAAATTATAGCCCTGGGTCAAAACTGCCCCGCCCCGGGAGTCACAGGTTTTACATGGTAGTAGTACAAGAAGTAAATATGCTTTGAGCTTACATACACTGATCTAGGGAAATAACTGCTATTCACTTGTAACAAATTAATATGTCCGTTTGTGACCATTTACCTACCTTGATAATCAAACTGCGTTATTACATGAATGGTGTTGGGTATTGAAGTTTTTGGATAGAAAATGTTCAGTTTCAGTGAGAGTTATTTACGTTTATCTTTATTGTTATGCTCAGATGATTTGAATAATTGATACGAAGTGAGGTTTGTATCATTCAGTTTTTTTCCCCAAACTCTGCCATTCATGCCAGCGCAAAAATGTTTTCTGCTACTAAAGTTCTGGCAATCTTCGTGTCAATGCATGGACGATACTTGACTAGATCTGACTTTTTTCATTGACGTCATCTTTGCTTTTAACAAATAAGAATGACCTTTTATGAAGGAGGGGAGGGCTTGGCTATTTTCTCTATGAAGTTTATTGCCATACAAACTTCTTACGATTGATGTCTGTATCAGTGCCATTTAAGCGCATGATGCATCTATTTAAAAGGAAGTGGAGCGATATAGGACCATCATGGCCATCTTGTTTTTGTCTTGGCATGTGGGAAGTTTATTTGAAGATGAACGTTTGTACGTGCCACTTGAAATAACGCGAACAAAGTAAGATTCTAGACGGGTGTGGGGTGCATAAAAAGACACTATGCAATCTCTATCGAGACGACACCAAAACACATGCAGTGTTTTACATGACCTAATTTCGGGGTGATACCTGGGTACGTATCCACCAGTCATTCTTAAGAACATTCTTAGTCTTATTCTCCAAGATTTTCTAAATTTGAAAGTAACCCAACTTCTGATTGGCTAAACCAATTGGTTTAGCCAGTCAGAATGTGTGATATTTTTAAATTTAAAAAATTCTGAAAAATAAAGTTTTGCCATTAAGCAATTTGTGAAGCTTCAAAGATGGCCGATTTCACCCTATTTTCAAATATGGCAAAAAACCAGTGGTGTGACCACCTATGTTACCATTACCTTGACAATTTATTCCATCTCCTGTGTATCCTTCGTTACAAACACACTCGTAGCTCCCATCTGTATTTTGACAAATTGTGTCAAAGCTGCAATCATTTAAGAAGAAGCCAGCGCATTCGTCGATATCTGCAAGTATTGGTGAATGATTGAATGTTAATGGCTTTTGCATCGCTTTCAACACTCTTATGTCACTTACGCCGGGGGGGGAGGGGGGAGGAAACATAAACAATGCCTGAACCCTTATCCTGCTATGCAAGTTAAATGAAACTTTCATGCCGTTAGTAAAAACCCGAATAATGCTACTTCAAACTTATTTTGTGGAGAAAAAAAAATCTCCTTATCGGACAGTGTAGATCCAAGATCAGATTGCACGTTCTGTGCAGTCTGATCTTGATCTACACTGTCCACAAAAGGTCAGGGGGGTCTCGCTTAGCAGTGTAGGGACCCGTTAGGAACTAAGCCCTCTACGGAACCCTGCAAGCGAAACCTTTTCTCCAATTTCAGCCCATAAACTATATTTGTATCATTTTTGCCTATAAGAGTAAAATTAATATTTTCAAAGCTAGCAAAATTATACAAGCGCTTCTCAAAGTGGCCTTGTCAAAATTTCGAACTCTTAAAAGAATATATTCAAATACATAGAATATTCTAAACACTGAAAGAATTCGACTGGCAACATAATGAGACCTGATACCGTGGAGCACCCTTAAATGGCCGAGCACAGTAAGACTTAAAGTTTCCGATTAGGGTAAAGATAAGGCTGCACAGAAGATGCATACTGATCTTGTTCTTCCCAAGAAAGTCTTTATCTCTAAAAAAAAGGAACCATTGTTACAAGCTGAAAATATTTTATTATTAATAGCATCAAAGATGACAAGGGGGCTTTTGCGGTGGCACAGATCAATATCACCGAGTATCATCGACTCCGGAACTTGGTACCAGCCGAGTCGACACAAAAGGTAGTCATGACACGTAGTGGGGTGAGTCAATCGGGTTTTTTTTTTTTTCAATTGTTTTTAATGAGTGTCTTCCAAACAAAGGATAAGCATCGGTGTTTAGAGATGTCCAAGTGTTGTCCATAATCTTGAATCAAAAATAATATTCCCGTATGCTTCAAAAAACAGCGAAATCCTACTAGCTGGTACTGCTCAAACCACCATATCCCATTGAAAATCGTTGGTTTTGCGTTGTTACAAAGCTCGTTACCCTCGGTTTTTAATATCGTAATATTTCGGACATTTGGAATTGTCTTTGATATAAGTTTCATATGCAACAATCAAGATTTGATTGAATTATTCTCGAAAACAAGAATCCTTGGGAGTGCGGCGATTTGAAAGGTTGTTTCACGGCAACATGAAAATTTTATTAAATTAACTGTACGGAAACTTGCATCGGTATGATACAGCAAAAGTGGCTATTCTGACGCATTCTTTTATCCCTTTCAGGTTCTAAGCGGCCCTTCGCTTGCGGATATTGCACCAAGAAGCATCTAAATCAGGACGACTAACATATTTAGCGTTCTGACGTCACAGAAAGGCAAAAATAATTCGGCTACAATATAGAAAGGGGCTACCATGAACCACGGCAGTAAGGAACTTAGAGTTTATCAGTACCAAGAAGTATGTCAAAAACCAGCGCACTCAGCTACGCCGCAAAAAGAGGTTGCATTCTCGTGGTACTTGAAGCAGTTGTCCGCGATTCATGGTGGTCCAAGATTTTAGGTGGTTGGACGCTAATAAATGAGTCGGAGCACAACAAATTCTACAGTTTACATGTGCATCCTGCTAAGATCAGCCTGTTCATTTAGATCGTTGTCTACAATGGCCACTCTATTGATAGCTAAGGACCCAACCCTACTTCAGGCGACCAGCGAAGACTCTGACCAGACTCTGACTATAGATACGGAGACTGAGCTAATTAATGTATTTGCTGGGCGCGCATACTGGTTGTACGAGTTGCCGCTGCCCGGTACGAGGGCCGTTTGAAAAGTTCATCTGCGGCGATTGCCCACTTAGGAAACCATTCATATTTGGTATCACTGTAAAGATCAACAACTACACTTTCTGCTACAAAATACAGTCACAAGAACTTATACTGTTTTTATACTGGAAACTTGCATGGTCAGTTACCACACCCACCCTGCTCAGAAAAGGGGGAGGGGGTGTTGGGTTTGAAATAATGTTTCTGTGAGAAAATGCCAGAAACTGAAAATTTAAGAACGAAGAATGAGTCGCAGGTCGTGACAGTGTTCTGCATTAAGAAATGTTTGCTTTCCATTAGTTTTGTGGTCGTGGTAGGATCAACAACAGAGATTTTATGGAATTATATATATACCCGGAAACAGAACATCATGCATGGAAACAGGCCGCGTGAGTCGTCAAGTAATGTCCTACTGTACTTAGTATGGCAGTTTCTTTTAAGAAAAATGATTAACATTTAGGGTACAATTTCATCATTGAAATAGTTCACTTTTCTACAACATGTACTCATAATTATTTGATATAGATATGGCATGGCTGTACGGGCGTCTCGAATAATACCACCGATATTGCTACAACTTGTGACACTTTTTATTGCACTAAATTCATGCCAGTGTCCATCATACTACTGTGTTTTTCCCCATCTTTTTAAGAAAGGTTAAAACTTTTCTTTACATATATGAGTTCTCCGTTTAAAGCTACATGTATGTCTCTACTAGAAATACAATGTACCCTACAAAATTAATGGCCTTCCTATAAATGAATCCATCTTTAGCTCAAGATACTGGAAATATTTCTCTCGGGTAATATTTCACAAATTATAAACTTATTGTCACAGGCCGATATACGACTCGGTAGTTTTGTGGCTAGACTACTCGCACGACCTGTGAGAGGAATTGGCAACTGTGAAAATGGTGCTAATTAGGAAATAATACCCTTTTGCGGGCTACATTGCATTAAATTCTATTATTTTCACAATAAATCGCCGTACAGTTAGCTAGCAGTATATTTATGCAGTGCCTCAAGTTGCCGTACACAAGCCTTCCGAGTTTTGTTATGTTTTTATCGAGTTCCATTATTGTTTTGAGAAAACTACTTATTATATATAAGCAGCGGTGATGGGAATGCATATGCATAATAATGGGCTGAAATTTGTCACAACCGTTTGTATGATAAACAGGTGGGTTTTGACGAAGACACATAATGTCGGCAGTACCAGGCAGCTCGTTTTGCAATAAAAAGTGAACTTAAAATCATGGACATGACCGGTTTTTGTTTATCACCGCTTCACCTGGTACCAAGTTCCGGAGTCGATGATACACGGTGAATATCAGACTGGACTTCTTTAGTGAGGCAAAGGTCAAACTGCAAAGATTATGAAGTCTATACCGTTTGCTAATCTAGTCAAGTCTATAAGGCGAAAATTCTCCTCTGAGTTTCAATGGATTGCATTTTCACCCGTCGAAAGCGGTCGCGTTTATATATTTGGCGCTAAAATCTCATACTTCACCTGAAACAAATCTGCTGCAGACGACCTTAACCCTTATCCAGCTAAATAAGTTAGATAAAACTTTCAAGCCTATAGTAAAAGCCCAAGTGATGTTAATTCAAACTTATTTTTGGAGAAAAATATCTTCGTATCGGACAGCGTAGATCCAAGATCAGACTGCACGTTCTGTGTGGTCTGATCTTGAGCTACATTGTTCGAAAAAGGACAGTGAGAGGCTATAAGCAGCTCAAGGGTAAAAAGAATTCGGAAGGTGTAGACAAAACAAGTGGCAAAAATTGGCCAATAGGAGAAAGTGACCATCACGGGTAATTCTGATTTGGGGCACAATCTTTATTCAATGAAATCTGTTATAAGACAAAAGGAGTCGTCAACAGCAGGTAATGGGTTAAACGGAAACACAATCATTGGAAAATATTCAGACACAAAAACTATCATATGAGTCATGCTCTGGCAAAATGGGGTTTAATGCATTTTTGCGATGCAATATATCAAGGAAGTCATCATGTAACTATGAACCGATAAAATCCATTTTGTTTTAAAAGCGACTGAATCATGAGGTACAATCGTCCTCACAATGCACTGACCAATAGCAAAAGGTTTTACCCGGGTTAGACTGCACGAACTGCGCAGGCTGACCTGGAGTCTATAAATTTTGCAGATGCATTGCAGCCCATTTTCTCAGAGGATGAATTTTATATAGCTTTCTATCGTGTTATTTTGAAACATTGTTTTCTGAAGCAATATTCTGCAAGACGAAAAGAAAGTCGTCTGTAGAAGCTTAAAAATGGCACCAACCCTCGCAGTTTCTGCCGTCTCCATCATAACCGTCGTTACAGAAACATAGATAGCTTCCGATTGTGTTTGCACATGTAGCATCAGAATCGCATTCATTTAGGCTTCCATCTTGGCATTCGTCGAGTTCTGTTCAAAGATTGCTTTAATTTTATTATTATTATTGTTGTTTTTTAATAAATTAGTGCAACATATGACATTTTAGAAACCTACGTCACAGAAACTTTTGTAATATTTGTTTATTATTTATCTACAGAATAATAGATAACTTGGTGTCGATATAATTGATATATTTTGGCTTCAAAGCTATACGTTGGCTTTAAAACTACACGATTTCATGTCTTTAATCCCTTTGTCGTGTAGAACCTTTGCAAAGGTGTAGAGTGAAATCTATAAAACGAAAATACATAAAATGTCTGACGTTTGCCAGACAAATGGACAAAAGCTGAACAAGCTGACTTTTAGTTCGTTTCAATTTCAATGGTATTTTTCCTTTATGACTGTACTGCCTTTCAACAATTCTACATACATGTAAGTATTGATAAATGGAATCGTTTAAACTTAAAGATCTATTTTGGATTAGATAAATGTACAACAGTGAAATTTTATATTTGACAACACGTATTATCCTATTTCGATGTAAAATTAATTCCAATTGACTATAACTTGTGCTGACCTTGACAGTTTACTCCGTCTCCGCTAAATCCATCATTACACGTACAAAAAAAGCTCCCGTCCGTGTTGGTACAGAATGCGTCATTGTGGCAATCATTTAGTGTGGGATAAAAGCATTCATCAAGATCTGCAGAGAGAAGTTTAGAAGATTGTCGTTCGAGATCCAAGAAAGAGTACTAGTACTTTAAAATCAAGTGTTTACCCTTTCAGCGCCATAAGCGAAAAAAGAAGCTTTAGCGCATGGCATAGATCAAGCTGCAAGAGTTCAGAGGGTATGCTGTTGACATTTCAAGGTCGGCTGAGTCAGAGTATCGGATAAAGATATCAGACATTGTAGATCCAAGATCTTACCGCAGATAAGAGCTGCACCAGAGAATAAAAAGTACACGTTTTAATCTTGACCACTGTCATCTGGAATTATGATGGGCATGTTTAGAGTTGACTTCTCCGTCGTCTCCTTCTTCTTCTTCTTACTATTATTAATGCAAGGCCAATGCTTTTGGTCACAACATCACACAAATCATAGAACTGCACATGCGGGTGCCAACGTTCGGCTGCGAGTGCTCGATTTTCAGTGAATTTTGAGTCGAAAATGGGGCATAACTGTGTCAAAAATGTTTTGATGGTTACATGCCTCTGTTGTATAGGTTTGCCTTTTGATAGTTAGTCCAAGTTTGAAGTAAATATCTTGAATAATGACAAAGATATTATAACATGTCAAAGTTTTTGAAAAGTCTATGTCAAAAAAGGGTATAAATGTGTCAAAACTATTTTAATGGTTGCCTGCTCCTGTTGTATAGATTCCCCTATTGATAGTTAATAACTAGTCCAAGTTTAAAGTAAATACGTGTATCGTCAGTAATTACAGAGATATAACATGTCAAAGTTTTTGAAAATTCGAAGTCGAAAAAGGGGCTTAACTGTGTCAAAGATATTTTGATGGTTACCTGCTTCTGTTGTATGCATTCCCCTTTTGATAGTTAACAACTTGTCCAAGTTTGAAGTAAATATCTTCAGTAATAAGAGAGATGTTACAAAATGTCGAAGTTTTTGCACGACGACTCGGACGACGACAGCGACAGGGCTACAACACCTCGGCGTTTTCTTCGAAAACAGCCGAGCTAAAAATGAATCCTTCTATTTTTTTGTCTATTTCGACATAACCTTTTACATGATCGTTATACCAATTTTTAATGACTAAGTTGGTAATTTTTTTTTAAAAAAACAAGGGTTACCTTGACAAACTTGGGTAGATATATTGCACAAAGCAACAATTACCTTGACAAGCAGTCCCGTTTCCAGTGAAACCATTGTTACAAGTACATTCAAAGCCGTCAAGAAGATCTGTACACGTAGCAGAAGCATGGCAATCGTTCAAATTTGGGTCTGCACATTCATCTGCATCCAGAAAATTGTTCATTGAAAGAAACACATACTTTACATTTGACATGATCTAATTCTGTAATCTAACATTCTAAATTGACTTTTGATACTAATTGGTCTGGACATACGGTTTCTGTTAATCATTCGACTCCTCTTGGAATTTAGACTGCGAGCAGAATCAAGAACTGGCCACGTGGCTCCACATTACTACAATGACTCCAAATCTTTATAAGATACATGCAATCGATTTTTTTTTTTTTTTTTTTTTCTTCTTTTTTTTTTTTCAAATCTGGCCCATAAGACTGCCTGAAATATCCAGTATTTATAAATTGTACAGGTTTAAGCCTTTACCAAACAATCTAGTGTTTTATATTACAAAGAAGGGGACTTTTAAAACTATCATGGGAAAATGAGAAATTGCAGGCTGTATGAGAGCGTGAACGTGAAACGTGAAGTTTGCATTTCCAGAGAGAGAGGGGGGCGGAGAGGGAAAGGAGAAAAAGAGAGAGAAAAAGGGGAAACGACAGAGAGAGAGAAAGAGAGAGAGAAAGAGAGAGAGAGAGAGAGATCGAGAGGGATCTAGATTCTTGTATTGGTGAACAAATACCTTGAACAGTGTTTCCTGTTGTTCGCTTTAATGATGTCAATATTAAGAATGTTTCTATTACCGCCAAACCTCTTCGTACGTGCATTCCTTCTATTCTTGCTCTTTTGTTAAAAGTTCACCTAAAATTTAACAAAAATTAACCCTTAAGCTACTAAATAAAATAAATGTAACTTTCAAGCTGATAGTAAAAACCAAAATGTTGATTTTTTTAGTCATTTTGGGGGAAAAAAATATCTCCTTATCAGACAGAGTAGATCCAAGATCAGAATGCACGATCTGTGCAGTCTGATCTTGTTCTATACAGTCCGCAAAATGTCCTTAGCAGCCTAAGGATTAAGTACAATATTTACCATTATTACTTTATCTCTCACTTGGCGTTTTTGAATAAGCCGATCATTGACAGCATTGGTAGGAGCAACCACTGAACATAGTTTTACTGAAAGACTCAACTTTATCTCTTGATGCTTTCCGCATTGAACAGAAGGGTTCGGTTTCACACACACACACACACACACACAAAAAAAAAAAAACTTAAGTCTCGTATTTTGCTCAAATCCGCTTACGGATTCGGCTTCTGACTTGAGTTTGTTATTTCAGACGCGTTTCATCGACATTTACAGACCCGGGTAACGTTCTCAAATTCTGAGTTGACACAGTATATTTCAGACTCATCCCAGGAAAAAATGGCTTTTAAAAGTGTATTTCCTGTTTTTGGCTCGGTTTTAGATTCATGCAAATTACTTCTAAAAATGTTCAATATACCCATGCCCACTTGGGGTACTTACTTTTGAAAAAAAATCCAAGCACAATGAAACTCAATATGGCCACCAATGCACCATAATTTTGTCCAAAAATATAGCGTTAGAAAAAAAAAAATAATCGAACGTCATGAGCTTTCGATCCAAACCTAAATAAAAAAATTTGTCGAAAAGAAGCGACGCCTTTCCTTTCTGTTCGATTGTTTTCAGTATAATAAAGTTATTCGTTTTTATATTCGTGTGTAAACTGACTTCGGTTTCGATGCAGTTGACTTGATTTGTTATGGTAACGTAGTTTTCCCCTCCGCCCTTTTTGCATCCAAACAATCTTCGAATTTCAAAAATAATGTTTCAGATGGAAAAATAGCTAAATCGTGAAAAAATCCCTTTCTCAGATCTTGACGATTGATCCGCTCAAACTTTATTCGGAGAAAAGTGAATGTCCCTCCTTTAAGAATACTTTAACCCATGGAGTGACAGTTAAGTGAAATGAGGATTTTCGGTTAGGAAAATGAAAAACATAATGTACAGTCATCAAATGCTGAATTCCTAATGGCTCACAAATATTTTTCAGCGTGCAGATAATTTCATTATGGTGCCTCTGGTCATGCAGCTATAAGGAAAGCAATACTGGTAGAAAAGCTAGGTTACCGGAGCTAATTACTCTACTATACTATTATTGTTACTTTCCTGACACCAAAGTTGTGGCATTGTGAAACCTAGTTTTGTTAATATTCTATCAAATTTTGGCGACGTCGCCATGGTCTCTGTTAAATAATTTTGAAATTGTTGACCATTTTTTAAACAGCTACATTATATCATATGATGATGTATCAAGTCTCAATATATATGTCACGCTCTGTGAAAGGGAGTTTAATGCATCTGCAAAAAGTATCGACCAAGGTCACCTTGCGCAAACCGCGCAGGATGACCTGAGTCGATTGTTTTGCTTTTGGTAAATTTTCTGCACGCCCGAGGAGCATTCTACCTCTGGATCCGGCCGGTTGCTTTACGAAATGGATTTGATGGATCCACAGTCATGTGGTGACTTGCTTGGTATCATGCATCACCGAGATGCATTTAATCCCTTTTTTGCCAGAGCGATATAGCTTCATTTTTAACCCACGATAACTTTATTACTAAACCTGGAAATACAGTCTATGGGGACTCGTAGATGGATGAAATATTTATGGACACTGATAGTAGATACCGCAATGTAAAGGCTGTTTTGTGCAGACGAGTCTCAACTTACTCCGTCTGTAATGCAACCGAAACCGTGATTGGCAATAAGCTGGTTCTTGGTTTTATAAAAAAAAAAAAAGTTTGTTGCTCATAAAGTACTTGTAGTGAGTTAATGTGTAATCTACATAGTTCGAAAGTTAAGCCACGGCTTCCATTTCTATCTAACCTAAGGAGGGACGTCCTGGCGTTTGCTGTGATTCATATCTTGATTGATACGATGTTCTTGAGCGGTTGTCATTGCTTTGTTATAGTTTGATCACTGACAGGACAGCTCCAGGTCTGTCTGCTGGTATAAGACACTCTCCGAGTCAGAATTCTGTTAGTGACCCAAACGGAAAATAATATTTATCTGAACAATAACGGTTATTTGTATTTAATGAGTTGGTGTCTTTAATCTGCAATACTTTCCTTTTGATTGTAAGCTCAATATAAAGCCGTTTTCTTCCTTCCTTTCTTCCTCTTTTCATTCACTCACTCACTCACGCACGCACTTACTCATTCATGCACTCATGCACTCACTCACCTAACATGATAATATATACATATAAAAACATATTAAGCAGCAGAAGGTGCAATTGTTGCAAAAACCAATCGAAAAATTGTTTCAAAATTTCAAAATTTTTGTTTATTTTACCTCTTTCAGTCCTGTCGTATCCCAGGTGAAGTTTATGGCGTCTATGGTACCCAGTGTGCAAAAGGGTAGTTGAAGATGAATCAGTGCGACAGAATCCTGGATATTGTATATGTGGCCGTCACCCTCTGGCTGTCTTGTCTGATCGGGGCATTTGGAGTCTATGGTACCTAGAACAGTGCTCCAAGCTGATGCATTTGAATCATCGCTCTTCGCTCCACTAATTCCTTCTTTCAGTTTGCCGTTTCTCTCTACCGGAAGTCGTGATGGAGAGTCCTCGGTATCCAGGGTAGCATGTAGGTATTAAAAAAACATTCTTAATAATGTTGTCTAAATACAGATTTAAAAAGAAACAGAACTTCTGACTGGCTAAACCATTTGGTTTAGCCGATCAGAAGTTGTGTTACTTTCAAATTTATAAAATCCTCGAGAACAAGGGTGTGTAATTGGAGTGCCATCAAACCAAGACTTGATATTCTGCGTGTGACTACCTTGTGGTCTGATGTGTTCTGTGTGTGGCTGCCTTGTCGTCTGATGGGTTCTGTGCGTGACTGTCTTGTCGTCTCATGGGTTCTGCGTGTGACTGTCTTGTCGTCTGATGGGTTCTGTGTGTGACTGTCTTGTCGTCTGATCGGTTCTGTGTGTGACGGTCTTGTCGTCTGATCGGTTCTGTGTTTGACTGTCTTGTGGTCTGATGGGTTCTGCGTGTGACTCCCTTGTCGTCTGATGGGTTCTGCGTGTGACTGTCTTGTGGTCTGATGGGTGCTGTGTGTGACTGTCTTGTGGTCTGATGGGTTCTGCGTGTGACTGTCTTGTGGTCTGATGGGTTCTGCGTGTGACTGTCTTGTCATCTCATGGGTTCTGCGTGTGACTGTCTTGTGGTCTGATGGGTTCTGCGTGTGACGGTCTTGTGGTCTGATGGGTTCTGCGTATGACTGTCTTGTCGTCTGATGAATGCTGCGTGTGACTGTCTTGTGGTCTGATGGGTTCTGCGTGTGACTGTCTTGTGGTCTGTTGGGTGCTGTGTGTGACTGTCTTGTGGTCTGATGGGTTCTGCGTTTGACTGTCTTGCCGTCTGATGGGTTCTGCGTGCGACTGCCTTGTGGTCTGATGGGTTCTGCGTGTTACTTTCTCGTCGTCTGATGGGTTCTGTGTGTGACTGTCTTGTCGTCTGATGGGTTCTGTGTGTGAGTGTCTTGTCGTCTGATGGGTTCTGTGTGTGACGGTCTTGTGGTCTGATGGGTTTTATGTGTTACTGTCTTGTGGTCTGATGGGTGCTGTGTGAGACGGTCTTGTCGTCTGATGGTTTCTGTGTGTGACTGTCTTGTCGTCTGATGGGTCCCGTATGTGACTGTCTTGTCGTCTGATGGGTTCCGTGTGCGACTGTCTTGACGTCTGATGGTCGCTGTGTGTGACTGTCTTGTCGTCTGATGGATTCTGTGTGTGACTGTCTTGTTGTCTGGTTGGTTCTGTGTGTGACTGTCTTGTGATCTGATGGGTTCTGTGTGCGACTGTCTTGTCGTCTGATGGGTTCTGTGTGTGACTGTCTTGTCGTCTGATGGGTTTTGCGTGTGACTGCCTGGTCCTCTGATGGGTTCTCCGTGTGACTGTCTTGTGGTCTGATGGGTGCTGTGTGTGACTGTCTTGTCGTCTAATGGGTTCTGCGTGTGACTGTCTTGTGGTCTGATGGGTTCTGTGTGTGACTGTCTTGTCATCGCATGGGTTCTGCGTGTGACTGTCTTGTGGTCTGATGGGTTCTGCGTGTGACTCTTGTGATCTGATGGGTCGCTGTGTGTGACTGTCTTGTCGTCTGATGGATTCTGTGTGTGACTGTCTTGTTGTCTGGTTGGTTCTGTGTGTGACTGTCTTGTGGTCTGATGGGTTCTCTGTGTGACTGTCTTGTCGTCTGATGGGTTTTGCGTGTGACTGCCTTGTCGTCTGATGGGTTCTGTGTGTGACGGTCTTGTCGTCTAATGGGCTCTGCCTGTGACTGCCTTGTCCTCTGATGGGTGCTGTGTGTGACTGTCTTGTGGTCTGATGGGTTCTGTGTGTGACTGTCTTGTCGTCTGATGGGTTCTGTGTGTGACTGTCTTGTTGTCTGATGGGTTCTGTGTGTGACTGTCTTGTGGTCTGATGGGTTCTGTGTGTGACTGTCTTGTCGTCTGATGGGTTCTGTGTGTGACGGTCATGTCGTCTGATGGGTCCTGTGTGTGACTGTCTTGTGGTCTGATGGGTTCTGTGTGTGACGGTCTTATCGTCTGATGGTTTCTATGTGTTACTGTCTTGTGGTCTGATGGGTCTGATGGGTGCTGTGTGAGACGGTCTTGTCGTCTGATGGTTTCTGTGTGTGACTGTCTTGTCGTCTGATGGGTCCCGTGTGTGACTGTCTTGTCGTCTGATGGGTTCCGTGTGCGACTGTCTTGTCGTCTGATGGGTCCTGTGTGTGACTGTCTTGTGGTCTGATGGGTTCTGTGTGTGACGGTCTTGTCATCTGATGGGTTCTGTGTGTGACTACCTTCTGGTCTGATGGGTTCTGTTTGTGACTGTCTTGTGGTCTGAAGGGTGCTGTGTGTGACTGCCTTTTCGATGATGGGTTCTGCGTGTGACTGTCTTGTGATCTGATGGGTTCTGCGTGTGACTGTCTTGTGGTCTGATGGGTTCTGGGTGTGAGTGTCTTGTGGTCTGATGGGTGCTGTGTGTGACTGCCTTGTCGTCTGATGGGTTCTGCGTGTGACTGTCTTGTCGTCTGTTGGGTTCTGCGTGTGACTGCCTTGTCGTCTGATGGGTTCTGTGTGTGACTGTCTTGTGGTCTGATGGGTTCTGTGTGTGAGTGTCTTGTCGTCTGATGGGTTCTGCGTGTGACTGTCTTGTGGTCTGATGGGTTCTGCGTGTGACTGTCTTGTGGTCTGATGGGTTCTGTGTGTGACTGTCTTGTGGTCTGATGGGTTCTGTGTGTGACTGTCTTGTGGTCTGATGGGTTCTGTGTGTGACTGTCTTGTGGTCTGATGGGTTCTGCGTGTGACTGTCTTGTGGTCTGATGGGTTCTGTGTATTTCCGTGCATTTCGGGCACTACATGTATATGAGCCATGCTCTGACAAAAGGGGTGCATAAGGCATCTCTGTGATGCATTATAGCAAGTCATCACATAATTATGGATCCGTAAAAATCCATTTTGTCGAACAACCGACTGAATCATGATGTGGAATGGTCCTTGGACATACATAAAGTTGACCAATAGCAAAAAGTATCGACCCAAGTCAGGCAGCGCGGACTGCGCAGGCTGATATGCGTCGATATTTTTTGCAGATGCATTAAGCCTCCTTTTCACAGAGCATGGCTCATATACTTTTTTCGAACAGTGATCTAAGAAACTCTGTTCTCTTTGTTCTTTATGTCTACTTTGCCGTCAATGACGATCTTTGCAATTAGGTGATAGACTGTTCCATGAGCGGAAAATAGCGAAGCAAGACAACTTAATAATACATTTCTCAACCATTATCATTCTGATGGTCACTGGAACTCATCACAACTCGGCCGATTGCGTATCTTCATCTAACCTCGCCCGTATCAAGGGGGTTTCCATTTTGAAATACTGCCATTTTTTCGTCATCGAAAATGTATTTTGAAAGATTCCCGCCGAAAATTGTCACCAGGTTTTAGTTTCTAAGTGGAGTGTTTAAGAACGATTAGGCGGTGTACTTCCGGAGAAGAAATGTATTGGTTATGTACATATCAAGCTACTTGATACAGCCGAGGGACTTGATCAACGGATCACCAGAGGTTTGCCGAAAGGGTAACTGGGTGTACGCTGATTACATTTGAGATGAAATTTAGCCATATAGTCGGACCATAAATCTCTACTGCTTGATATTTTGTATGACGTTCTGCAAATAAACGCCCCGTAATCGTAATATTTGTGTTTGTACAAGGCGATTCTGAAAAGGTGTGTATTATAACTTTTTGCGACATACTCTAGGTTAGATATGCTAGGCATGAAAACCTATATAGCTGGAAGATGCCGGAAAAATTGTCGGTTTGCATCTATCTGTGTTTTTTTTTTTCCTTCGATTTTCCCGATTTTTTTAAATGATAAGCTAGAAACCATCCATAGGCAGAAGGATCAAGAGCACGAACAGAAGTAAACAGCTGAGCACATGACGTATTTAATTATGAGTTCCTTTCGATATGAAAACCTTAATGGGAACTTAATGAGACAGAAAAAAAGTCATAAATTTTACACATTTTTGTTCAAAGACGCTCATTAGCTTATCAAACATTTAATCTAAATGCATTAAACAACAACATCGAAAGTCGAGTATCTAGGTTTTTATATAAAACACACATTTTTGCTAAAAGTGACAATTTTGAAAAAGAATATATATGAGAGCCATGCTCTGTGAAAAGGGGGCTTAATGCATCTGCGAAAAATATAGACCCCGGTCAGCCCGCGCAGGCTTACCTTGGCCGAATTGTTTCACTATTTGTCAATTTTCTGTATGTTAAAGGACTTGTCTACCTCATGATTCAGTTGGTTGTTAGACAAAATGGACTTTATCGACCCATGATCATGTGATGAGTTGCTTGGTATAATGCATCACGGAGATGCGTTAAGCCCCCTTTTGCCAGAGTATGGCACACACACACACACACACACACACACACATATATATATTAAAAAAGAAACACTTTATAGAAGAAATAAGATATGTAAGAGGAATACAAGTATTGAAACCTTTTTGTGATTCAATATAAAGAGAAATGATAAAAAGTACTCACGCCAGGAAGTGCTTCTTTTTCCTTATTGTTTAGCATATGGTTGAAATTAAGTGAAATTTTCAATTAGATGTATTTTTCAAGATTAGATATTAACCCTTAAGCTGCTAATCGCGACCCACTGACCTTTTGCGGACAGTGTATATCAAGATCAGACTGTACAGAATGTGCAGTCTGATTTTTGATCTACACTGTCCGATACGGTATTTTCTTTCCGGTGAAATCAACTTTGAAACCGAAATGTTTGGGCTTTTAGTATTGAGTAGAAATTTGCGTTTCATTTATTCAGCAGCTTAAGTGTTAATCCAACTCTTTGTTTGAAAAGAAGCAGATACTGCTATTAATGTTGCGTCTGAAAATACATGTAGACTGCAAAATAATGGGGTTGTAGGGTAACGCAGAACAAAATAATGAATTACCACTTAGCACGAGGAAAGGATTATCTTCTATCATGCCCATTTGCTAAGTATGAACAAGCGTTGTGGGAACCGAATAACAACAGCAACCCTTGCATATTGGTGTCATAAATGGGTCAGCAAAAATTTCCTCAAAGGCCCACAGAATGAACATGTCCCCATTTTTTACCAGTTGGAAATTACTTTTTATTTATTCTAGACTAATACCACAAAGTGTTCAAAAGCCAACTTAGACAGCCACGCCGCTTCTCTCCTGAATCACAACACTGTTTTGTGACAAGAAAAATATCGAGGGGACATCCGGCGCACTTCAGTGGACTATAAAATCGGGCGGAAACGGGATTTTCAATAAAAAAAGCACCAGCAGTCGAACGTTGGCACCCGCATGCGATGCTCTTGTTTCTATATAAAGTTGCTTGCTGAAAAGGAGACAGATTTCTTGAGTGTATGGCGAACACTATTTCAATCATATCACGGCGTCGGCGACAGCTTACCTATTTATGTGTCCTTGATTTCACCTGTAATATGACAGGGCTTTTAGGTGCACTGCTCAAGCACACTCCCACGAAAAACCCAGCCTTTCGCGTGAAGATCGAACCCGCCGTTCTGGGTTGCAAATTCTACACTTTCACCAATGAGCCAAACAGGGCCTCTACAAAAAGAACCTTTCAACCCTTCAGCTGCTTAAGGGTTAAACAATGAAATTGCAAATTTAGGCTTTTTACTTATTCACTTGAAATTTGACCTTTGACTTATTTAGTGGTTGAATAGCTTTTTTAGTGTAGACTATTAAAAAAAAAAGATATTGAAAATATGGGGTGGGGTAGCTACTTTGCTCCCCCTCACTATTCAGAGTGACTGACCCCGGCTGCATCCCTGCTTCAGGGTCCATGACACTTAGAAATCTATGATAGAAGAGGCCTTAGTGGTAAGGGCTCATACTTTGAAGGGTGGTCACAGGCACTGAATACTTCCTGATAAAGTATCAAAGTTTCATCCTGTTTCTGGAAACATCAATTAATCGACAGCAAAAACAAATAGTCTTGAAGTGTCCTGACACATTTCCTAATAAAACATTGCGGGCAGAAGTGATTGAAGTCAAAGGTTAAAATAGGACTACTTTTGACTTTCATGACCAGGAAAAATTACATTTCGGTGTTTACCAGATACTAGTTTAAAGTCAAGAAATATACAAATCCCTGCTTCTCCCCTTTTCCCCTTCTCTGTCTTCCCACCGCCACCCTGCCCCCCCCCCCCCCCCCCCCCCCGCCGCTTTTTACAAGTTTTGAGAATTTACTGCGCGATCAGTTAAAAGATACATCTATCTATACTAGTTTTCAGTCTATTTTAATCTATTTCGTCTTTATTTTATGAAACCATAATCACTCTTGTATCTTCATGCCAAATCTTGCCTCTTACGGCTGCAGGGTTGCACAGATTACGACCGATAGAAAATGCATTTCATTTGTTGGCAGCCTTCAAAGAAATCACTGTCGTCGTTTCCAGTTTTAAATGAGGAGAAATCCCTGGAATTTCTCTATCCCTTACATCATATAAATTGGTAATATATCTATGTGTACACAGCTTACCAACTTCTGAGCCATTCTACACACTTTCAAGTTTAACAGCGTTTCTCTCTCTCTCTTCTTTCCACCTCCCCCCCGCCCCCTCTCTGGCTGTGAGGATGTATTTCTAAGTATCGATTATCATCGTTAGGTTTTTTTTTTTCACATAAAGACCTACCGAGACTTTTTACTTTCTGCTGTTGAGCACTGTTGGAAGTGTTACTGCAAAAGTGTAAACTTTCCTTAACCTGTTATCAAATGCCTCTCCAACGCAATTAGAATTTTCAGCTGTATAATGTGAAAAGGGGGAGCGGATACAAAAACTTTTTTCTCATTCCCATACACATGAAATTTGATAGATGTTATTGGCAATTACTAGAGTACATGATCCGCAAAATTCGGCCATTTTCAGGGGTTATTAGAAACGCTACTCAGACTGTCCAATATAACTGTAGAAAATTACAAATTAATTATTTTCTACAGAGTTGATCGATAGCAATATGTCAAAAGTTGACAGGTAGAAAATGTTGTATATGATAACATCATACAAAAAGGAAAGGCCAGTGTTTTGGTACATGTGTGACAGTATCAAATTACTTTGTACAATAAAGATGCAATTCAATATCTTTTTTGATGTCATGCTAATAACATATGACCTGAGAAAGAACATGTTATGGAAAATATTAAGCTGAACGAGACGAAGAAAAGATCAGAAATATTGTAATGAGATAATAGGTAATTTGGATACAGCAGTGACGTCTTAAAATCAAAAGCCCCATGCTCTCTGTGATGAAAATGATTTGGCAAAGGAATGAAAGTAAGCCGTAAATTAGGTAAACAAATACAGTTTCGAAAAAGATACCAGGACGTTGTTATCTCGCCAAAGCTTTGATCAATATGTTGAGGACACTCTCGGCAGTTTTTTTGCGTATCCTCGTGCGCATGGGAACGAGCTTCTTCGTCCTTGGGTTTGTTCGTCCTCGCATGTTCGTCGGGGCTCGTTCGTCCCTGCGTGTTCATCCTCTTAAATGATCGCATTTATTTTCCAATCAAATCTGGACCGCTAAGAAGGCATATTAGTATAGAGGACGATATTTGATTCTTAACGAAGAAAATGGTTGAGTAGTGTTCGGATAGTTTCACCGTACGGCGCATTATCATGAATAGCGTTACAAACATGTTTGACTTTAAAGGGCATTTTGCGAGGAAATCTTAGCCAGACTGTATTTCAAGGGTTCAGTCTGCATTTCCAAGAAATGATACTACAATGAATACAGACTGTATATAACTAGTGAGGCAGAAGGAATGAGGGTCACTGTCAGTCCCCCCACCCATTTCTTCTTATGCAAAGTGTACAGAAACGAATTCTCACGATGAGAAATCGGCATCGTCGAGCGAGCCATGGAAAATTGGTCGTCGAATTATTAGCCTACGTCAAATTATCAGCCTGCAGACTTGACTAAACAAGCGGTTGATATAGATCCAAGATCAGACTGCACAGAATGATCTATGCCATTTTTACCGCCCCCCCCCTTTTTTTTTTTTTTTTCGCTTTTGGCGCTGAAAGGGTTAAGTGGCATTTCTTTTCCAGGGTTATACTTACCTGATCTTAATAAATGTATATTATAACCAGCTTACATACTTCAAGCATTTTACGAGCCCATGATTTTTGGCGGTCAGTTTTGGCTAAAACTAAGAATTTTTGTGTAAAAATGTGTTATGGTTGCCATAGAAACTGTAATTTTGTAAAAAGCCGGACACATCAACCTTTTTTTTTTTTTTTTTAAATCTGAATGGAAGATACTTCAAGGATTCTATACAGAAAAATCGACAAAATGTATGAGAAGGTATTCTCGATAAATCAGTTTTTCTAGCAGAACTCTTAATTTTTCGGCCGTTTTGTAAATACAAAATTGCGAAAAGATGACTCTTTCTACAAAAATGTAAATGAAAATCATTTTTTTTTTTTTTTGTAATGTAAGATAAAGACATACAAATATTCAGCTCTGATTTTATATAAATATGAAAGCAAAGCTGTCTGACAACGTCATTATCATTTTCAAGCGAAAGTCACAATTTTTCGAATTTGTGGGTATACCATTACCAAGGAAACAGACATTTTCCTGTAAAATGGATACGTCAATATATCATTTTCTTTTTAATTTTGTATTCAGCATAAAATTTTACATCATATATGTAAAAACAGTAAATTTCTATGGAAGAATTAAAACTACAGAAAAAGTCATTAATTATCGAAAACTCCCTTTTCTGCATATTTTAAGGCAAGACCCGAAATATGGTAATGAGATGTTAGGTAATGTGCATACTGCAGGGTCGACACTTTCATGCTAGCTGGCAGATTCCTATTTCGTTACCTAATAACAATTACAGAAACTGCGTTGTTACAAGCCTTGGGACTTAGCCCGGTCGCTCACGTAGAGCGTTTAAAACAGTGGACTCACCAGTTCGAATACCCAGTTTGGCCTTTTTCTGTCTTAGGATTGGTTATAGTCATTGCGACAGGATTTATTTCCTCTCAAGACTGACCACCATTCCGAATTTGGTTATGTCAGAAAGCAGCAAGCGGCTTTGGAACAATGTTGTATGCAGTGCTGGTGAACGAAAATCCAGAAAAGCATGGCTAGGTGCACCGGCCGCCGAGATATAAATGAATCATATTGAAACGGCTTTAAACACCATACAAAAATGGGAAAAACAGCCCTGTTTGTAAAGTCGTTGAATCAAACTTCTTGAAGGATGACATACTTTCAGGTTATTTAGGACTTAATGAGGTATAACAGTAATAACTCGAGTGTGAAGTCTTAATTGTCAACCCATTAAATACTTTGCATTGATTATAATTTCTTATGCTTCAAACCGTTTCTCAATAGCTTAGTTTTAAGGTGTGTGAAAAACCCGGTATACCAAATAATCTCGAGTTTTAACGACCTTTAGGTAAATAAGTTTTTGCAAACATTTTGGGAAAAGAAGTAACAATATTTTTTCCTTTTCCTACAATATTTTCTACATGCTCAAAAGCAAATCCCGTCCTTTCAGTCACATGTAAGTTCATTTCTGCAAGCGGTTTCTCGGAAAAGCCTGAAATTCCGTCGGCTGGTAAAGGTTAATAAAGAAAAGTAAGGAATTAAAAAGCGGCGAGCTTTCTGGATCCTACAGTTGGTGACCAAGAGCTCGAAAACGATTGAAAACTGCCTATCACTTTACCAAAGAAAAACCCTATGTTTTTACGACGATGAAGCCAAGAGACACTTGACAATATTTCTGGAAAAAGAGAAAATATTGGTAAATTATTGTGGTGCTTTCAATGTAGTGGGGGGTACCATAAAGCGAAATATGTTACTGACGAATTTAAGTTCTCTCATAGTGTCTTTCGTAACTTAATTAGCGGTAAATAGCGGCCGCCTCAGATTAAGATCAGACTGCACAGCACGTGCAATTTGATTTTGGGTCCATACTTTTGGTAGTTTGAGACGTCCTAACAAAATACAGCCTTAAAATTGTAATATTTCGGTGGTCATTCCCTGTCAGGTCAACACCGGTATCCAATTCGTTTTCTTGGACATCAATGGTTAAATCAGGTGTGGCATTTTCCTTGTGACTTCATATTTGGGCTTACTTCTATAAACTTAGTATGACGATGATGATTATTATTGTCTAGTTAACTGAACTGTGAAAACAATAAATCAAGCAAACAGTAAACTTTTTGAAAAAAAAAAATGATCGCACTATAAATCAAAACCAAATTTTTATTGATATTTCAAAATATGGCTGTATCTGGTAAGAAAATTATTGGCCTTTTGAAAAGATGTGACGATTTTTAACAGCCACCAGATCGTCACAACCGACATAATTTTTTATTGTCTGTTGGATTCCAAGGTTTTTTTTCTGTGTGTGTGTGTGTCTGTGTTACGATATCTCATGAATGTGTCATCAATCGAGGACAAATTAATTCAAACACCGTGAATAATTCGCCTTATCATATAACCTGAAATATTTCAGGCTCAAATACATGTATTGCAAGCGGGTAAATAACACACGACCGAAAAAAAAAAACAAGCCGTATCTACGCACTGTGAAATACTGTTTCAAATATGGTATTGATGACGGAAAACATACGTACTGATTTGCGATTTGATTGGTCAAAATTTACGCTATGATATTTATCTGCCACTCATACAATTGACGTAACTAGCTACTGACACCATTTTTATTTTGTTTACCAACTTACCTATAAAATCATCAAGAACTGCAAAATTTTGTCTTTGAAAGTGGTAGGTATATAATAAAAGGAATATTCTGCATTTATTATATACATGTACCTGAATTTTTTCCTGCTCAAATACATGTACATGCGTCGCAGGTGGATAAAATAACTAGTATGCAATCAAAATTAAATACAATTGAAGAAAGGGAAAGAAGTGGTTCTGGATTTTATGGAGGATATATCTGTGGGCAAAAGAGCATGTCCTGTCACAAATACTTGTAAAGCGAACTTGCTTCATTTTCCTTAACATTTTCAAAAGCTTTTTAGTTCAGACTCATATCCCTATGATTATGGTTTGATACACTCATGGATCTATGATGGTTCTTCAACATGCATAAATTAACCCTTTACCAAACAATCACGGCTTTTCATGACTCTGGGAAAGAAGCCTTTTGAAAACACTGTGGGAAAAGGAGAAAATGCTGGTGACCAGCATTTTCTCCTTTTCCCACAATGTTTTCTACCCTTTCAAGGAGAAATTGCACCATTTGAGCCACGTTGAAATTGTCGTCTGCAAATGCTTTCAATTTGGGCCAGTCTAAAATTTTGTCGTTTGGTAAAGAGTTAAACTCATTATCTTCTACAGCAAAATTGCAGCAGACAATATCCATGTACAAGATGGATAATTTAGCGTTTTAAACCTTTACCACACACTATCATTTGAAGGAGAGGGTGTTTGAAAACATGGTAGGAAAAGGAAAAAATACTGTAAAATAGTATTTTCTCCTTGTCCCAAAATGTTTTCTTCACTATAACAGAAACATTTAATCATTCAGACAACATTTATGTGTCGTCTGTAAATGCTTTAAATATGGGCCAATCTAAATTTTTGTCACCTGGTAAAGGGTTAATGCAGGTGAATAAATACAGGTACCGGTACATAAGAGAACATTGTGCAGAAATTGGTAGTTACAATGTATATATTCAAAAGTGGTCTACTTCCGAGTTTATCTGGAAGTTTTAACCGTGTGAATGCGAAGAAACTTGGTGAAATGATGCATGTAAATTCATCAATAGGGTAATTTGATACAAAGGTATACCACTACCACTTTAATTACTTCTATCCTTTGTTCCATGCTATTTTTTTATTTGAAATAGTACATGTATATACAATAGATAGAAATGATAATTTATGACTCCTGCAAACATATAAACAATGTAATTCACAAGGCACAAGAGCAATACTTAAGAACAAACAACAGTTAAATTTCGTGGTATACAAAAATGCATATCAACTGTTAAATTCTCAAGAAAATAGGACAGTCCTTTGCTGTTTGTTATATTCTTCCAGGATCATCTTTCTTTCAAATTAGTCTGAAAACATTATTAAAAAGAAACAAAAAGGTATTACATCTGGTCTCATCTTTTCAATTCTTTTCATTTGTATTCATATGTTTTTCCCTAAATAAAAAGTTTTGATTTATCATTCTGCAGCTTCTTGTTCTTGGTTTCCAGCTGCTTGCTCAGCTTCTGGTTCAGCCTCTTGAGCTGGTTCTTGTTGTTCTTCGGCAGGCTGTTGCTGTTGTTCAGCTTCCTGGTTCCCTTGGTTCTCTGCAGGAGCTTCTTCCTGTGTTGTTTCAGCAGGAGCTGGTGAGGGAGCCTTTTCTGTTTGAGGTTCTTCCCCTTCAACTGGTTTGGTCTCTTGTGCCTCTGTTACAAAAAAGAAAAAAACACTGAAAATTTTGGATTCAACTCCTTCTGAAGGCAACTTGTGTTATACATGTATAATATTTTTTGTATACTTTGTAGGTGAAAAAAAAAATGAAATATTTAGCATCCATTTGACAGTGATTGCTACCTTTTCTGTTGGTTATTGTGACTACACAACATTATCCATGGTCCGTTGTTTCTGACATTTTTTGTTGATGAGCTAGAATTACAAATCAAAATGCTAAGTCGATAACTGTTTAATTGAATACATTTGCCCTGTGGTATATATAGTAATTTAGAATGGAAGCAAACTGTACAAAAGACTATATATTTCTTGTATGAAACTATTATTTTATGCAACAAGCATTTGGTCTGTGGTGAAAATTTGGGAAAGTCATAATACAGTTGCTCTAGAATAAGTTAGATGGCTGCAAGTATCAATATTTTTTTCACAGGAAATAATGTGTCATCTGTTAGGCTGCCAGACTCAATTTCAAATTTGCTTATATTGCAGAAAGTGCAGATTCCAGATCAGACCATAACTTCTGTGTAGTCTGATCATTAATCATGCCCTTCCTAACTTTTAGCAAGTATGGTCAAAACTGCTATGGAAATCTATTTCTTGGAACAAAAATGTTCATTCCGCTTAGTATTTTGAAGATAAACTCTTTACAAAATGACAAAATTTAGACCCTTCCAAACCAAAAGCAGTTTAGACAAATATGTTAAATGTGGTTCAAATGATGGAATTTGTCTTTGAAAGGGTAGAAAACCTTGTCCTTCACAGTTATTGAAACTCAAGATTGCATAGTAAACAGCAAAGACCTTAGACTGGTCTGTAGCACAGTCTGTAGCACTTTTTACTAGCTTTATCTATCAAATCTTAAAGTGCTAAATAACTTGAATATATATCTTAAGTCAATAATAAAGACCAAAAACTGTAACTTCAAAGCTGTTTTCTCCTGTAAAGTGTCCCTGTATTGAACAGTCAGATCAAAGATCAGACTGCACCTTCTGTGCAGCCTGATATTAGTCTACACAGCCCACAGAAGCACATTCTTTGCAACTAGCAGCCTAACACTAAAGAATGAATAAGTATGTGAGTACATGCAATGTTGATCAAACTGTATGTTTCTTCTGGTTTGGCAATAAGTGGGAATAAAAGGGATACAAATAACATTAAGCATTATGGAAATTGTACATCTGTTGAAATGAGTATTATACACATGCTGTAGGAAAGATATTGGAGATACATTTTCATATCCATATTAAAACAGACTTATTACCTTGACTGTGTTCTTTAATCCTTTACCAGACAATTACAAGTTTCCATGACCCTGAGGAGGAAGATTTTTGAAAACATATTGGAAAAAGGAGAAAATATTGGTAACCAACACTTCCTCCTTTCTCCCACAATGCTTTCTACCCTCCAAAGACAAATTTTAATTGAGTAATGTTTAATTTATTGTCTGCAAATTATTTTCTTATTGCACAATTCTAAAATTTTGTCATTTGGTAGAGTGAAAAAGAAGTAAATTCAAGAAAAAAAAATCCTACTACATTCACTATAACTAGCAAATGTGCAAGAATGAAATGTTTAACCCTCATGAAGCCTTTCATAACTTGAGTCACCTTTGCTGCCAGCGTGAATCAAGATCAGATTGCATAAAATGTACAGTCTGGTCATTGGTCAACACTGCCTGTTTTTCTGAGGCATGCTGGACAAAAGCAAACTTGAAATCACTAATTTTTTTTTTCATCTTATGTGTTGAAAATGTCTACCAGGTTTATTTGGGCTCCATGGGTTCAAATTAAGACAGAGCTGGCCTTGGATGCACATGTATATAACAAATGATTAATGAACTTTTTTCAAGAAATTGTTCATATAATTTAACAATTCACCTCCTACAGACTACATTTTGAGTCTTGCTGCAGGCCACTTTTGCAAACATTGTTACAGAAACAAATACTGCTTGTATTCGTTGAAGTATACAAATAATTGCTGTTTGTCTATCAACACATTCTGGCAGGCATGAATAGAAAAAACAAACATCAACATCAAAATTTTCTAAAAGCACTTGCAACTAACCATATTCAACCACAGTCAATGCAATTAAAACACAAATGGACAGAAATGAAAATGAAAAAAAATAAAATAAACGTCAAGGATGAATATAATGGGCAAACATAAATGAAATGAAAGTTACAAGATTGGTGATGTTAACTGTTACCTTGAATTATCATAACACTGTTAGTGGATAGTCTAGTCCTCTGCAGAGACTGGATAAAGATGAAAGTTTAAGAAACTGTGCCCCACACAAAAAGGCAGAGAAAAGAAAACACTACTGCATTGTATGCCTTATCTTGAACTTATAATTTAAGCACATCTTAAACGTCTATAAGGCTTAGTTTTTTACCAGGCAATAAAGTCTGAGACTTCAACTTGAAAACATTTTCAGATGACATATTAACTGTGGCTCATAAGATGAAAAATTTGTTCTTGAAAATATTATAGAAGAAGAAAAAAAAAAGATTATTACCAACATTTTCTCCTTCTCCCACAATGTTTTCAAGGATCATTTTTCTTATAGTCCTTAAAACTCTTGATTGTTTAGTATAATACAAGATTGTTTGGTGAAGGATCAATGGGAAAATTAGTACAAAAAAGCTTTAAAGATGAAAATGCCCTGCGTTTCAGAACTGCAACCATTTGGAGTGCCCCCCAAAAAATGCAGATTAAAGAGTATAGAATACAGAATTTAGACATTTAATCAACTGACAGTTTTTCTTATTTTTGTACTACTATTATGCAATGTTTGCATTTTATTCCTGTTTGTGCATTACAAACTTATATAGCATTAGGATCAATGCCTCAATTATTGCTATTTCATCATTCTTTTAATCATAATACTAGTGTGAAACAAAGAATGGACTATGCGAAACTAAGATCAGATAACGTATTCTGTGCAATCTGATCTTGATCTACACTGTTGGCAAAAGCAATTATAGTCAGGTTAAACATTCTGCATGTTAACCTTCTCCATCAATATCTAGTCAAATTCACTATACAGACATCTCGCAATCTCCTGTTTTCATAAACTATTGCCTCACAGGCCCACTTCTGTAAACTTTTATAATTAATAAGTATCAACTTCCCCCATTACCTCTTCAGACAAATTTACTGCTGACAACTTCATTAAAAAGAATAAAAATGAACTGGCATACATTGCAATTCAAAGTTTTGGCAAAAATCTTAAAATCTCCCCTGAACCTTCTGTTCTAAATATCAACTATATCACCATTTAACCCATTCTCACACAATGACTCCTTTTGACGCGTCTGGAAAAGAAGCCTTTTGAAAACATTGTGGAAAAAGGAGAAAATGCTGGTAACCAGCATTTTCACCTTTTCCCACAATGTTTTCTACTCTATCAAAGACATAAATTATCATTTATGTTACATTTATTTTGTCGTCTGCAATTGCTTTCAATTTGGACACGGTCAAAATTTTGTCGTCTGGTAATGGGTTAAGTGGTAAATGTGAGGAAATCACATTATTGGCATCATGAATGTGTCTTTATCCCATTGGATATGATACAAGTGAACAATACAGCTATACATACCTTCAGTTGTTGGTTCAGTAGTTGTTCCAGTTTGACCTTCAGGGGTCAATTCTTCGAGTTCTTCTTCCTCAGATGCTAGATGAATACCAGTGACTGGACCTGATTTCCATTTAGGTATAATAGTAGCTTGGGCCTCATCTTCTTCTCCTTTGTCTTCTTTTTCCTGTAAGACAGACTGGCATCATAGTCTTTGTCAAACAACAAATTTCACTGGACTTGTCGAATTTGAAAGAATTTGCAGATGACAAATTATAATAAAGATCAAATGATGAGATTTGTCTTGAACAAGATGGAAGACATAGTGGCAAAAAGAAGAAAATGCTTGTTACCAGTGTTTTTTCTTTTTGTACAATGTTTTCAAAAACCTTCACTGAGGATCATTACAAGTCAGTACTGTGTGGTAAAGATTTAATCGATTCCCTCCCAGAAATGACTCTTTTTTTTGTTTTTCAACTGAATTTGTTTGAAAACATAGATATGAATGGAGAAATTTCTACATTCACTACAATGTTGTCCTATCTATTAGTCTATTATCCAAGTATATTATTAAACCAAACATTGCGATGATTTTTTCCTGCAACAACTTTGTCTTTAGACGTAATGAGTTTGTCTTTTGATTGGAAGCAGGCAAAACCAACCACAGCATGTGCCAAAATTTGTATTACTTCACCATTTCACAGGAAAATGACATCACTGTTGCTAAGACGTATACACATTGAAAATTTAATGATTTTCATGATTAACAACAAGGAGAAATGCAGCAAAATCTATTCCAAATCAACGAAATTGTTGATTTATTTACTCCCACTTTAAATTGTTTCATTCTGCATTTGGTGTAAATGTCACAGAGCTATATACTGTATACATATTCTTGTGTATAAATATATACATTTCAAACCGAACTACATGTGTAAAGATGGATCTGTAAATGGTATATAGCTAAGCTAAAAGAAATGATGCAGGATACTTGTTTGCCCGTCAATTGTTCTTCTTGATAACTAGAATCTCACATTTGTATTTATGTACTATCATTTCTATCAAACTTGCTTGCTAAAATATATATAATGACTCTCACCAAGACTCGCATCATATGAATTAATTTAGTCATCTCTTTTGATAAAAATGATATTACATAAACACTCATGTAAGATCCTCTATACATCACATAAAGTAACACATGCTTTTTTTCAATATTTTTGCCAACAGCTGTTATGAAGAAAGAAAAACACAGTCTTTTATGACTATAGGTTTACGCTGTTAACAATTAATGTTCATAGAAAGTACAAACGTATGACGTCAAGAATGCACGCATGGGATTGCAACAGACAACATGGTTCAAGATTTGACAGCACTTATTTAGCAGTGTTAGACTTCTGAATAAGTGTAATTTACATTTTGACTCTTTACCATACAAGCCAGTGTTTTAACAACCCTGAGGGAGTATTCTTTTGAAAATTTGAAAACAGTAGGAAGAGGAGAAAATGCTTTTTTCTACGCTTTCAAAGATAAATTCATCATTTGACAATTTCATCATTCAAATCATTTGACCCACAATTATTTTGTTGTATATGAATGCTTTAACTTCAGAGAAGTCTAACATTTTGTCCTCTGATAAAGAGTTACAGGTAAAATGCTAAATAAATGAAGAGAACTTATAGAAAACCTTCAAAACAGGTTCAAAGGAATGTAACTCATGTTTTACAACTTGATCTCACAACTTTTACATCCCTTACTCTTTTCATACAACATACAACAGTATAGTTTGCATATGATCATGATTTGTAGTGAATAGTAAAAAAAAAAAAACACCAACCTGTTCAATTGCAAGATATTCACCATGTTGTTCACAGCCAATGTCAAATACATATTTTCCTTTACCACTTGGCTAAAAATAAACAAGAAAAATGAAATTAAAAACAGCCATGGACAAACAGACTTTGCAGCTATTGTGACTATTATACACACCATTCTGAAACAATGACCTTTTCCTTTCATATTATCGAAATATAGAAAGAAACCACACACATATTTCCCTTTTTTACCAGCGTTTTTTTAAAGCCATTTGCACTAGTTTAACTCTGTACTAGACAGCAAAATTTTACACCTGTTCAAATTGAAACACAATTTTTTTGACTTGCAAAGAGTTAAATGCCACTCAACTGAACAAAATCTAAAAATCTAATCTTTGTGAAAGTCTAGAAAACAGATTTTGCATGACACCAATTAGAGACTGTATATAAGAGTAAAAATGTATCAAAACTTACTCTATCTTCTTTAAAGACTCCAACATATTTGTGATTTGCATGTATAAGTTCTCCATGACCTTCTCGTTTTCCATTGTTCCATGTGCCAACATATTTTGTCCCAGTAAGGGCATATGTGTAGGTTCCCTGGCCATGTCGAACATGATTTAACCATTCGCCTTCATAAGTGTCACCGTTTACATAATAATATTTACCAAAACCACACCTCTGATCATCAACCCAGCTACCTGAAAGAGAAATGTGGGAAATCCATCAGGAAAGGACTGTTGACATGGAAATGATGTAAAGTTGAACCAGTCTTAAAGATACATCTGTACTTGTTTTTGGCCAGTTTTTAATCTGTTTCATGTTTATTTCATCCAATGTTAATCATTCTTGTATCTTCATGCTAAATGTTGCCCCTGACAGTTGAAAGGTGCACTGATAACCTCGAATAGAAAATGCTTTTCATTTTCTGGAGGCCTTCAAAGAAATCACTGTTTAAATCAAGGATTTCCGATAATTGTACTTATCCCTTACACTGAATATATCCGTAATTTTCCTATGTTTACACAGCTAATTCTGAATCATTGTACAGTCCATCAAATTTTAAGAGTGCACATGTTTTTTCTCTCTGGCTGTAAGGATGTATCTTTAAGTCCTAAAGCATCGGAACCCTTGTCAGCTATGTTTGCAGGCACTGTAAGTCAAGATCTGACTGCACAGAATGAGCAACCTGATCATGGATCTACGCTGTCTCCTGATTTGTAACATATTCAATCTGAAAAAAACCTTGAAATAGCAACAGCTCAGTTGTTTTTACTAATGAAAAGGCCCATTTCATAAATTCAGCACTCTAAGATCTAAACATCAGCTACTGCTGCAAGAAAACATTGCTTTGATTCTACAAGCCCCATTGTATCAACTTTAAAAACTTGAAATAAGAGTCCATCTGCTAATTAATAGCGACCACTTTTCATTCTTCCTTTTGGTTGTCTCTAAATGCATGTATAGTTCAGCCATTCGCTGTAAAAAAGTGTCTTAATGGATCTGCAAAAAGTATTGACCAAAGTCAGCCTGGGCACGCTAACCTGGGTCAAAACTTTTTGCTTTTGGTCAATTTTCTGCATTTCCAAGTACCATTCTACTTCAGATTTCAGTAATCTGTTACGGAAAATGGATATAACGGATCCAAAATTATTTGATGACCTCCATGGTATGGTGCATCACGGAGATGCATTAGGCCCCTTTTGCCAGAGCTGGCTCATATGCTTGACTGTATGTGGATGGAACTTTTGTAAGATGAAAGTCTTTACCAAAGAATCAACCAAATGGCAAGTAGAAGAGAAACATTTCTAAAGGTCTTATTGGGCAAATGGTACAATGAGGAAAGGTTTCTTTGTTTGTTTAAATGTTTGTTTGTTTGGTTTGTTTGTATGTATGTATGTTTATTTGTATGGGGTTTAACACAGTTTTTACTATCTTTTCAGCAATAACGTTAGTTTAGTTATTTAACAATCTTACCTTCATATTTTGAACCATCAGGGTATATAAATGTGCCATTTCCATGCTTTTTGTTTTTAATATATTCTCCTAGATATCTTGAACCATTTTTGAATCTGAAATAAGAGAAAAACATGGTGACTAGCATTTATAGTCAATGAGCTTCATTAACTCAATACCATGTGGGCCATTTTGGCCATCAAACACTGTTACAAATAATGCAATTAATGGTGAAACATTGGCATTAAAGAAATAAAAGAACGATATGCTCTGTAAAAAAAAGTATTAATGCATCTCTGTGATACATGATACCAAGCAAGTCATCACATAATTCTGGTACCATGAAATCCATTTTGTCCAGCAACCAAGTGAATCATGTTGTGGAAGAATGGTCCTTGGACATGCAGGCAATTTACAAATAGCAAAAAATTTTGACCAAGGTCAGCCTGCATGGATTCTGCAGGCTGACCTGGATCAAGACTTTAAGCAGATACATTAACCCCCTTTTCACAGAGCATGATATGGAAAAAGGAAGAAATACTTGCAAATAACATTCAGTTTCCTCTACCCCTTCATTATTTTTTACAATATTTTCAAAAGCTGTCTACCATCCACTGAAGGAACAAAAATCTAGAATCTTATGCTGATATAGTAGGCTGGCAAATTTTAAACTCTATCTGTATATAATAACTTAGGTCAGAAAGCTTATTAAATAAACAAAAAAAAAAAAAATGTGTTAAACTGAAATCCCTTGCTTTTCGAAACATACTTTCATACCTGGCAGATACAAAGTGCTGGGTATTAACCCTTTACTGCACTGTCCTGAATTTTACTAAATCTGAGAAAAAAAGACTTTTGAAAACTTTGTGGGAAAAGGAGAAAATTTGCATCTGCAAACGCATGAATTTGGACCAGTGTAAGATTTTGTTGTTTGATAAAGGGTCAAAAAGGTGATAAAAGGAAAACTTGATTCACATATCTTCCACATTAATACCTATATACACCCTGGCCATGTCTTTTTCCATTTTCATACAGTCCTTCATACGTGTCACCATTTGGAAGAGTAGCTTTGCCCTGGCCATGTCTTTCATCCCGTTCATTTCTGGAGCCCTCATACTCCTAAAATGATAGTAAAATATTTACAATATTCTTGTTTGTTCATTCAGATGATTTCAACATTATCTAAGCTACAATAACCTGAACTGTTCAATCACATGTGTATTAACTAGGTTTAACTAGTTGAAGGCTTCAACTAGACAGGACGTACTTACCAAAGTAAATCCTCTAAGAATAGCACCATGGTGGGGATGTGTACCAACATAATGCATTTTGAATTGCTTCATCTTTAGCCTTGTTCGTCATTGATTCAAAGTAGTTACAGTATGTTCCATCAAGAGAAACACCAAAATTTCAACAGAGAATAGAATCAGTTACAAAATCATTTTTTAATTTCATCTTTTAGTAATCATCACAGGAAATGTTATTCAATTTCATCCAAAGGAGAATGATGACCTGAACAGCATAACAAAAGCAATATCAGTATAATAGTTCTGTAAGATTTGTTTTCCTGTCACTGAAGTTTATGAAAGAGGTAAGTAAATTTCAGAACACCTTTTAATGATGATGTCATGGCTTTCTAAATATGGGAATGAAAATAAAGAGGCCCTGGCAAAATTTTTGACTTGTTAATTATGAAAATCTTATTCTCAAGGCACTACAAATTATTACCATTTTTACTTATGTTTCCGTTCTATTGAAATGAGAGAACACTCTAGAAATTATCCACTTTTTACCCAAGAAAGAAGCCCAAAGTGGAGTATCTGATGCTATTTTAAACACAGATGTATACATCTTTTCATTTTTCTCAGTTTTTACAGGTATGCGAAGTAAAACTTTGCTTACAAAATAACAGGGAGAATTTATCTATATCTATTGCTCAAAATTCTTGCTAAAATCACTTTGAAAATAACTTAATTTTCATTTGCAAAAGTTTTACACATAAATAGGACAAGCATGTACATCTTCCTGGGCATAATCTCAATGCCACGATAATTCTGGAAATAGCCTGTGGACCCATACATTTGTTACTTTAACATCGTATTTTTGCACATGTGTGTTACAGCTTCATAGATGATTTTATAAGACTTTGGAAAAATAAGAGATTGGGCATATTTACAGATTGTTAACACTTAAAAACCTGGTAAAAACAACATAATAACAATTTTAAGTTTGTTCTTACTTGTGTATGTTTTGATTTGAATCACTCTTGTGAGGGACCCATACATTCGTTCCCTGTGATTGGTCAGTCTATAACATCAAATTGACGTCATTTCCCAAGTGCTGCTTTCAATATACACTTAGGTTTATCAAATATCTTCCACTTAATCTGACTGGAAAAGTTACTGCAATCTTGGTACAGTACTATTTATACTGTTTTTCCGGAGTAGGTACAAAAAATAAGCAAGCTCAATCAGATAAAATGTTAATGGTTGTTGAAACAGATATCAATTCCCATTAAACAAAACGCCAATCAGACGTGTACACTCGCCAAATTGAATGTAGCGTGGAGAATTAAAACTGGTGAACTTAAGTGTATTTTTTTCAGTATCTTTGGCCCATGTGCAAAACAACAATGACGAAAGCACCTGAAATGTCTCTGTTATGTTTTCGCCTATGCAAATTAGGCCATTTAAACATGAAATAGTGTATTTTTACAAAAAAAAGGAAATTTAGGCACGAGGTAAGACTTTAAACCCACTTTTTAACCGTTTACAACGCATTTTTCACAATTTTTCTTTGATATGGATACAGATTTCATCAGCTCGAAAAAAGTTTACCAATGTTCGGATGGAATGTAATCGGGCGCATGAGAAAATTCTATAAATATATGATGTAATGAATGTATGGGACGTAACGAATGTATGACTCTTAGGCATAGTCCTTTGGTGGTCAATGCTGTCCCCTGCTTTGCCTTGATTAAGAATAGTTAACTGACAAACAGAAAATCAGTTATCGTAGAAACATAAGTGAGATATCATTGCATGTTTTTAGCAACAGAAAAACATCAGTTCACATAGTTCACATAGTTCTAGAGACCTGATACACTTCTCAGTGTATAAGCAAGATGCTTCTATAGGTCCTTTTTCATGGTCGTTTTCCTCAGATCTATACTTTTATTGTAAATGGTTGACACTTCCGGCTTGCACAACACTTAAAACATGTCACTTTGTTTACACATCTTATTTACACTAAATAAAAAATTAAACCAAGAACTGCCAACAATACTGCTGGCTTGTATCACCCTAACTAATTAGGAGATTACCTCATGCAATGTTGGTGCTTTTTTTTCCCCTATATATCAGGCATGACATTAATTTTTCAATACACAGACGAATGTTTTAGTACCACGATAATATGAGATTCATTCCTAAAATTCATTCTTTCAATTCTTGTGGTTCCTCTCCCCACCCTCTTAAATGATAGTTTGATAGAGGTAGCTGTTCTAAGGTTTTAAATGTAAAGTCGGGTTAAGATTAGCATCTTATACTACAAAAAATTCGGAATTCATCAACCAAGGCCCTTGAGGACTTGAGTTGTGTCTGGGTGCATAAAGACACTGGGCAATATTTTGAAGCAGCACTACCAGTATTTCAAAGCAAGGTAAAAATCATAAATACTGTATCATGAACAAAATAAGGTTAACATACTCCGAGGTATGGCCCCTGTTCCTCTTCCATTTCTTCGGATCCAATATCTGACATTTTGCTTCTTTTGTATTTGAAGAAAATTGTTGAAAAATAAAATGAAGCACAGCGTTGCCAAAAATAATGTTTTGAACGGATGTGACTGTCTCGTTGCTAGGCAGTGATTCCGCGGACGGGTATTGAGTCGTAGTTACTTCAGACGTGTATAAATGCAAATATTCTAGCAACCAGTCAAGTCCATAAACAGCAAATACTTATGACGTTATACGCATACCAAGGACGCTTTGGAAAACCTCAAGAACGACAAAAACTCTTATGTTTGCACTTTACCTTGCTTTGTCCTTTTGAAAACTTATTTTAAGATTTCATACAGCCGTTAAATATTTGATTAATAATCATAGATTTTTTTTTAAAATCTCAATTAAGCCACTTCGAACCCACTGTCCGGGCGAATTATGAAAATTACTTTGTATTCGTCACCTACGCTTTTCGTCAAAACCTGCGCACTTCTTTATGCTGATGTTATTTTTTCGGCTACATTTTTGAAGGCTTTGATTTAGTTTTGCAGATTATTCTTTGACATTCAAGAATGTGCATTTACTTGGTAAAACAGGTGTCTCAGAGAGCGGTTAGATGGCCTGAGTGTCCGTATTCCGTGGTGATATGGAAACAACATGACAAAATTTAAAGTTTAGACTACAACATGAGCCATAAAGTACTTGCCTTCATAAATAAATCATTTCTAATCATTTTCATGTAAAACTTATAACCAAATCAATAATTTCAATGGTACAATACTACATACAAAGATATGCTTGCTGTCGGTATAGCTAAACAGTGAAAGGAACTTCCTTTCGCGAAAGGAAGATTCTGTCCACGAAAGGAGGATTTTTTGCTTTGAAAGAGGTGTTTTTCTTACGAAAAGAGGGTTTCTACGTACATCTTAGTACATCTTTTCAGTATCTAATTGAACGCTCTATATCCTTTCACGATATCTAATTGAACGCTCTGTAACAATGCTGTGTAAACGTTTCGGGCGATGCAAATACATGACGATTTGGTTTAAAATACTTGAATTCAATGTGTGAATTTTATCCATATCAAGAAAATATATTAATTGTGACAAAGAAACCCTTCTTTTAAGTATTAAACCCATATTTCAGAGTAAATAATCTTCCTTTCGTGGACACTAACCTCCTTTCACGAAAGGAAGTTCCTTTCGCTGTTTAGCTATGCCCCTTGCTGTCGGCCTTCTTTGAGCAAATATGGCATGCCCTAATTCTGGTAGTAATTGCAGCAGAAAGTAACATGTCCTTGCAAGAGACACTATTCAGAAATAAGAAAAATGGTGTTACTTTCTACAAACGGAGACAAATAATTATTTTTTACATGTTTTTGTCTCACATATGGCTTAAAATGAGGTGCAATAAAACATTCAAAAATTGGTAAGAATTTCAACCTGAAATTATATACAGTGTGATGTCATCAAACTGTGTGTTGTGGGATGTAAACAAAAATCACCGGTTCAAGGACACTCACAGAATTAGGACACTCAACGATATATAAGCACCTAAATCTTGAACTGCTGTTGAGCAAGCGATGCGGGTTTGGGCATTTCTCTTCATGCTAGTAAAGCAGCATACATTATGGACGGGTGACAAGGCTATTGTATGTTATTAAAGTTATGGCTAATGAGGTTCATCCACAAAATATGATTATTGCTTTTACTTAGAACTCATGCCGTCATTTAATTGTGTCCGCTTCTCTAAACGCTTGCTATGGCATGTGTAAGCCGATGTTATCATTTCAAAAATCTGATTACAAATGTAAAAATGTTAATAGACAAATGTAGAAAAAATAGTGATTTCATTTTGTATGTAAGTATGAATTTGAAATAAGGCCTTAACCCCAAGGCTGCAAAGCATGACTCACTGACCTTTTGTGGACAGTGTACATCAAGATCAGATGGCGCAGAATGTTCAGTCTGATCTTGGATTTACACTGTCTGATAAGGAGATATCTCTCCAAAAATATGTATCTCTGGAATGGCAAAATTTGGGTTTTTACTCTAGGCTTAAAAATTCCATTTTACTTCTTTAGCAGGATAAGGGTTAATATTTTGGTAGTCATGATGAAAATATTTCATATTTTACCTATATTTCAACATCTCTCCGAGTATTTTAATGCCAGACTACCGGTACATAGGGGATAAAAATTATGTTCTGGCTCTGAAACATTTCTCTGAAAAGTTCCCTTGTTTTATTAAATATTTATTTCCGGTTTGTAACATTCAGTTTCATTTGTACATATTAATTAATCTTTGACCATTTATCCAATGTTTTTACTACCCAAAAGAAATAGGATTTTTTAAAAAAATATTGCATGCACATGGTAATAATGGCAGGAAATACTGGCACTAGCATTTTTCCCTGTCTAGAAAGTATTTTTTCCCGTTTCAAAAACAAATCCCATCATTTGAGAAATGCTTGTTATGCGTGAATGCTTTCAACTAGAATTAGCGTCAAATTTTGTCCCCAGGCAGTGTTGGCCAAAATACAAATGAGCAATGCTCTGTGAAAAGGGGGCTGAATGTATCTGCAAAAAGTATCGACCCAGGCCAGCCTGCGCTGTCTGCGAAGGCTGACCTGGGCCGAAACTTTTTGCTCTTGGTCAATTTTCTACATCTGAAAGGACCAATGTACCTCATAATTGACTCTGTTGTTATACAAAATGGATTTTATGGATCCATAATACCGTGATGAATTGCTTGGTATAATGCATTGAGGAGACACATTAAGCCCCCTTTTGCCTGAGCATGGCTCAAATGTATGGTGCAAAATTTACTTCAGATGGAGGGTGTAAGTAATGAGGCGATGATGAAGCAAGCCCAACAAATATGGTCTATGCTGGATGATATGGCAGAAAATGATCCAGAGGCTTACAGAAAATTCATTGACAAACAAAATGCAGAGCAAAAAAAATTCATGAAACCTCCAGAGCCACATATGTGTGTTCAGACAAATATGGTAGTAAGTATAGCTTTGTTCAACCTTGACCCTTTGAATGCCAAGGACATACAGAGTGTTATTGAGAATTCAGACCCAGATTCGACCACAGGGAATATGCAGTTAGTTGTGGAATCTACAGTATTGGTTAAGAAATTTTCCTTAACCCTTTACCACACAATCCGACTTTTAACAACCCTGAGGAAGAAGCCTTTTGAAAACATTGTGGGAAAAGGGGGAAAATGCTGGTAACCAGCATTTTCTCCTTTTCCCACAATGTTCTCTACCCTTCCTAAAACGAATTTCAATTTTTCAGTCACATTTATTTTGTCGTCTGCAAATGCTTTCAATTTGGCCGAGTCTAAAATTTTGTCGTTTGCTAAAGAGTTAAAGCAGCCATGAATTTAATTAACTCTTTCTTGCCATTGACAACAGCAGACAGCTTTAACTGATGATGTAGATCTAAATCAGGTATGAAAGAACTTGCAGTCTGATCTTAGATCTACACTGCCAATTACCTGATGCTAAACATGACCAGAATTATCTTTGGGGATCTACATGTACTTTTAGTAGAGATGATATACCTTATTCCCATAAAAAGTCGGCTTTATTTAGCTCACAGTGAAAGAGAAAAATGAGTGAAAAAATATGAACTTCCCTTTCCAGCAAGGGTTCACATAATTTTCATTATCAGACATACAGTTAGCCATTAAAAAAAATATAAGGAAGGTAATGAATGTCTTCCATACTTCAGAAGTAAAGGCACTGGATTACGTGATTAGGAAATCCCGGCTTTATCTTCACTGGCACTGCTGGTCATGTGGAAGTGTCCTTTGTCAAGGCAGGGCAGGGCTCAACTCTTTATCGAACGACAAAATTTTAGACTGGTCCAAATTGAAAGCATTTGCAGACGACAAAATAAATGTGACCGAAAAATTGAAATTTGATTTAGGAAGGGTAGAAAACATTGTGGGAAAAGGAGAAAATGCTGGTTACCAGCATTTTCTCCTTTTACCACAATGTTTTCAAAAGCCTTCCTCCTCAGGATCGTTAAAAGTCGGGATTGTGTGGTAAAGATTTAAGTCTGGTACTGGTGAATACGTGAATAATATGGTGCTACCTTGATATGACTGAAATACATGTACCTCTGACAACCATGTAAGACGCCATTCAAAAATACAAATGAAAAAGAGGAGGCGACCCTCTTGTAATCACATACTGATGCACATTTGAATATATTTCATAGTTTGTATTACTGATGGTAAAAAATTGTATTTCAGAAACCCGAAAAGGCTGCATTTTATATCAATTTTTGTACATGGAAGAGAATTCCTCCACCAGCCAGTCAACAAGAAGCGTGTAAAGTAGCAGGAAGTGCCATTGGTCAATTAGTATCTGAACAGAAAGGTGATCAGTTCAATAATCTGATTGTAGTGAAACTATGAAGCATAAAATAATTCATATTGTTTATGCACTGTTATGCACTGAACCAATCTAGCTTTTTATGCCACATATTTTGACAGATTTGAAAAGTATTTTTAAAAGAATTATGTATTTTTTTCCATGGTGAAAAGAGATATTCTCCTTTCCATTAAACCTTTGCAATTTAAGTTTGTGATAGGCAAAGAGCCTATACTGGCTGTTATTCCTTAACCTGCTAGATAAGTAAATGAAACTTTCAGGTCAATAGTAAGAACCCAAATATTGCTTTTTCAGACTTATTTTTTGGGAAAAAATGTGTTTTTATTGGATTGTGTAGAAACAAGATCAGACTGCACATCCTGTGTAGTCAGATCTTGATCTGCACTGTCCACTGAAGGTCCTTGAGTTGCACTTAGCAGCCCAAGGGTTAAATATTACTCATTCAATCAGTACAGTTTCAAATGTTAAATATGATTTAATTTTACATAGCCAATATTTCTGCCTTGTTGCTTATTGTTCTTCCCTTGTTCAGTATAGCGTTGTTTTTACTAATTTCATTCTGCCAAGTAATATCAGTTTGAGATGAAACTTGAGTGGATCAGTTTCGTAAGAAATTTTCAAATGCCTGATGGTTCAAGGATGTAAAACAAGAGCTCGCATATGGAAAAGGATTTATGTAACACAACATGTTTGTTTTCATTATAGGTAAAGCTGCAGTCACAGCAGTTGCCTTTGCAGACAAAGTTCTGGATGAACATGGTAAAGATGCTATAAATAAGGCAGATCAGGATACACTTATACAAATAGCTATGGATTTCATTGAAAAACAACACAGCCATGTAAAACTCAAGAGAACCTATAAAATCTTAGAGAAATCTCATGTGGGAAATCTGAAAGTAATCCAAGAAAGTTTACAGCAAGCATTCACTGCCAAGGAAAAATCTATGGATGAGAATTTGTCTGATGTTTTGAAAAACTTTGCACCACTAGCTACTGAAAATCCAACCTCGTTACTACAACAACTTAATTCAGAGAATGACAAAAATGAAGCAGAAGGGATAGGAGAGAAAATAGCAGGAATAAAACTGAATGTGAAGGAAGATAAAGCTAAATGCTTGATTGAAGAAGTATCCAGTACCTCGACATTTCCAGAGCCAAAATATGACCTCATTCAAACAGTACTATCAGGAATTAAATGTTTCCATTTAAAAGTGACTCTTCCAAGTGTTCATTCAGTATCAGAATGCGAGTTAGATATTTCACAGGTAAGTGGTGGAACACTAACTGGCTTACTTATAACCTTGGGCAACATATTTATAGAGGATGGCTTTAACCTTTAACCACGCAATCCAGACTTTTAATGACCCTGAGAAAAACTTTTGAAAACATTTTTGGAAAAGGAGAAAATGCTGGTTACCAGCATTTTCTCCTTTTCCCACAATGTTTTCCACACTTCTGAAACAAATTTAAATGTTTAAGTCACATACATGTATGTTTTGTTGTCTGCAAATGCGTTCGGTTTGGACTGGTGTAAAATTTTTTGGTGTGGTAAAGTGTTAAAGAAACAAATGAGAATTACTGCAAATCAGCATGAATTAAAGGTTAACATATACACAAGCCTGTAAAAATTCTATGGCAAAATGAAAGTGTACTTTTTACAAGCCATTTCTTCCTTTGCCAAAATATTTTCAAATGTGGTGTACTGTGAAAATGTGGCAATCTAAGGAAATCCCCTTTACAGCCTTTTCTTTGTTTCAATAATATTTTCATAAGTGCTCTGCAGCGAGAGGACAAAAGTAGTCTGCAGGTTGTAACATTTAAATCCCCCTAGTAGGCAATTTCAGTCCAGAGCTTGTAATGTAGAAGTAATCAGTTTAAATCTCCATCTTGAGTTTTTTTCATGTCAAAACATTCTTGGTTTGACAGAGAAAGCATTGATTACCAGCTTACTTGAAACCAAAAACAGTCAAGTTTTATTTCATAAGCAAAGTATCATTAATTTTGTGTCAGAAAAATTATCAAAATTGTTCAGTATATAATGGACACTCAATATTTTTTGACTAAGTTGTTGCTTGCTTGGTGTTTACCGACAGTTTCAAGTGTTCTTTTGCCTGTCACGGCAGGCATTACATTGTACTGCTATCCATGTATTCATGAAGTTTCTTCAGTGGCACTATGTGCACAGGTTTTGCAAACCTCTGATATGCTGCCTGTATAAACAAAGAGAGGGAAAATACTTAGCAGGGAGAGTTATTGACATGGTAGTATTAGGTTTTATCAACCTATGATAGAGTTTTCACCGATTCAGATTAGCCCCAGTTAATAGCGAATTTAATCAGACAGAAAAATGATTACCAGTAATTGAACTAACTTGTAATAATTACCGGTATATGTCAAAAGCAATTCATTGAATTTTAAGAATTATTGAAAACATGGGCCCTTTATTGTACAAATGGGACTTTTTTTGCTTCTGACATGAGCAACCTTTGAAAAGATTGATGGGAAATGGATCATATGCTTACATGCAAAATTGCTCTTTTTCTCACAAAGAAAACAGTACAGGTATTTTCTTTTGCTTTTTAAATCAATATTTTTCCTTTGAGCAAATAGTAATCTAAGCCTTGCTTAACCCCTTACCACACAATCCCAAGTCTTTAGGACCCTAGGAAAGTAGCCTTTAGAAAACATGGTGGGAAAAGGAGAAAATGCTGGTAACCAGCGTTTTCTACTTTTCCCACATTGTTTTCTACCTTGTCAGCGAGCTTGAGCTCATTTATACCAATTTTAAATATGTCATCTGAAGATATTTTCAATATGAAAGAGTCTAAAATTTCCTGTGTTGGAAAGGGTTAAAGGTTAGTGTTATCTCTTTATAAGTGTTATCTCATTATGATAATTTATCCTTTGCCTCAATTCTTTGCAGGATGATGTGTCACTGTATGTAGAGGAGAAGTATGACTTGAAAGTTTCTTTGCCAGCTCCGATTGATGACTCTCAAGCAAAGGCCAAGTTTAACAAGAAAACTTCTATATTAACTTTAACAATGCCTATAGTCTCAGTTTGATGAAAAGACATGAAATGTCTTGGAGTAATGTTTTCAGCGAATTCTTGTGGCATTCATCATATAATGATACAGATGCAGTAAAACCCTTATAATTCCAGAAATGAAGATAGAGTTAAGTGTATTTCCAATCTTTCTGGACTATTGGCAACTCATGCCAAACTTCTTTAACCCTTTCCCAAATGACAAGTTTGAAATTCTTCCAAATTCAAAACATCTGCATAAGCAATTTCAAAATTATTACAAATGAGCTTAAGATTTCTAATTGGATAGGAAACATTGTGGGAAAAGGAGAAAATGCTGGTTACCAGCATTTTCTCCTTTTTCCACAATGTTTTAAAAAGGCTTCTTTCCCAGGGTCAATAAAACTCGGGATTGTGTGAAAGGGTAAACCCTACACCAGTCCAAATGTTCTTGACAATGGTAGGTGATTACAGACCCAGATAAGGCGGTATTTTAACAGTCTGGAAGAAGACTTACAAAAGAATTGTGGGAAAAGAAGAAAATACCTGTAACCAGAAATTTTCCAATATTTTCTCCTCTATTAAAGACAAATTTCATTATATGAGCTGCATTTCATTTGTCGTCTGCAAGTGCTGTATGGACAAGTTGAAATGATTTCTCCTCCTAAATCAGAATTTCAAGGACCTTGAAAACTGTCTTGTAAGAGTGAGAAAAGCGACATCAAGTAAGGTTTCACATGTTAAACATTGCAGTAAAGAAAGAGAAGATGCTCACTACTATTAGTATTTTCTATCCGTATTTACAAATCTTGCCTGCTGCAAGACAGTAAAGTCATGAGTATAATGAGTCAATGCTTTACTAGACAACGAAGTTTGAGACATATCCATATTGAAAGCATTTGCAGGATAAATATAGCTTGAATGATTGTTTTAGCTCACCTGAGCACAAAGTGCTCAAGGTGAGCTTTTGTGACTGTGCTGTGTCCGGTGTCAGGTCTCACATTTTCCGTCTGATACTCAAGAAACTTGGTCAGAATGTTTGTCTTGATGATAGATGAGTTTGAAAATGGGTCATGTGGGTTAAAAACAAGGTTTCTAGGTCAAATCTTAGAAAAACCTTGTGTTCACTCTAGAAGCCACATTTTCTGTCAGGTACTCATGAAACTTTGTCAGAATCTTTGTCTTGATGATATCTCGGACAAATTTGAAAATGGGTCACATCTGGTCAAAAACTGGGTCAGATCTTTGAAAAACCTTGTGTACACTCTAGAAGCAACAATTTCAGTCCAGTACTCTTGAACGTGGGTCACATGGGGTCAAAAACTAGGTCACAAGGTAAAATCTTAGAAAGACCTTTTGTATGATCTAGAGGTAATACAGAGTCAAAAACTAGGTCATCAGGTCAAATCTTTGGGAAACCTTGTGTTTGCACTAGAGGCCAAATTTTCAATCCAGTACTCATGAAAAGTGGTATGAATGTTTGTCTTGATGATTTCTTTTATGACTTAGAAAATGAGTCATACAGGGTCAAAAACTAATTTACTGAATCAAATATTTGAAAAACCCTCTGTATCCACATTCTCAGTGCAGTACTCTTGAAAGTTGCTCAGATTGTTTGTGTTGATGAGATCTCGGATAAGTGTGAAAATGGGTCATGTCAGATTAAAAAGTGGATCACTGGGTTTCATCTTTGAAAAACCTTGTACATGTCACCAAGACAAATCTTTGAAAAACTTTGTGTACCCTCTAGAGGCCACATTTTCAGTCCATTACCCATGAAAGTTTGTTAGAATGCTTGTTATGTTACCTAGGAAAAGATTGGAAATGGGACATGTTTGGTCAAAAGGCTCAGGTGAGCAACTTCAGGGCCATCATGGCGCTATTGTTTTCTTCGAAAGGGTGGAAGAAGTAGCAAAAGGAGAAAATGCTGCTTGCAGTGTTTTCGAAAACCTTTTTTCTAAGGTTCTTGAAAACATGGGTTGTTCGGTTAAACGTGAGGAATTGAATCTTTGACAAACAACAAAATTCATAAGTGGTTCAGATTGAAAGCATTAAATTTTGGCATTAACAAATTAAAGGTAGACCAAATGGTAAAACTGGCACAGTGATCTACTTTTTGACCCATCATGACCTAATTTTTAACTTGTCTGAGATATCATCAAGACAAATATTCTGACCATGTTTTATGAGTATCAGACTGAAAATGTGGCCTGTAGAGTGCACTAAAGGTTTTTCTAGGATTTGGCCCAGTGACTTAACTTTTTGACTCGACATGACCAAATTTCAAACTTGTCTGAGATATCAAGACAATTATTCTGACCAAGTTTTATGAGTATTTGACTGAAAATGTGGCCTCTAGAGTGCACACAAGGTTTTTCTAAGATATAGCCCAGTGACCTACTTTTTGACCTGACATGACCCAATTTCAAACTGGTAAGAGTTACTATCCAGACAAACATTCTGACCAAGTTAAATAGATATTAGGCTGACAGTGTGGTCTCTAGAGTGCACACAAGGATTTTTGTATGATTTTGGCCCAATGACCTACTTTTGACTGAACATAACCCACTTTCAAACTTACGAGATTTCAAGAAGATAAACATTCTGACAAAGTTTCATGAGTATCAGGCTGAAAATGTGGCCTTTACAGTGCACACAAGGTAAATGTTGACAACCGGACAACGCACGCCGGATAGAGCACAATCACAAAAGTACACCTTGAGCATGTTGTGCTCAGGTGAGCTAAAATTAAGAAGATTGAAAATCAAGACAAACAAATCTAAGAAGTTCAAATTAGATTTTATTTTTGGTAGATTGTATTTACAACTTATCAAGTTCTTACAGTTGAAACAATTTCACTCAAATAGATCGGAGATGTTGGAACCACCGAACCTTGGATTATCAAAACACAATGTCCCGCGCGTACTAAAGTCACTCAAAACTATTACATTTGACTGTTTAATGTCATCCTACAATGGTAGTTCATCCTCTGCACCTTCTGGTGTGGCTAACTTTTCTATTGCTTGCTCTGAAAAGAAGTAAATTAACACTTAAGCTGCTGAATAAATGAGGTGCAAATTTCTTCTCAATACTAAAAGCCTAAACATTGCGGTTTCAAAGTAGATTTCACCGGAAAGAAAATACCATATAGGACAGTGCAGATCAAAGATCAGACTGCACTTTCTTTGCAGTCTGATCTAGATCTACAGTCTGCAAAAGGTCAGTGAGTCGCGATTAGCAACTTACGGGTTAACTCTTTACCACACAACAAAAATTTAAGACTCATTCAAATTGGAAGTCTTTGCAGACAACAAATCAAATGTTGCTCAAAACATGGAATTTGTCTTTGAAAGAGTTGAAAACATTGTCGGAAAAGGATAAAATGCTCATTATCAGCATTTTCTCTTTCCCACAATGTTTTCAAGAGCTTTCTTTTTCAGGGTCACTAAAACTCTGGATTGTGTGGTAAAGGATTAAGAGTTGGCAATCCTAACTAACCCATTTTGACACATTATTAGGATGTCCAACACATACTTTAAAATTTACTCAACGTGTTGCAAATGATTTTTTAAATACAATAAATGTACAGTAGAACCTGCCTCAGTGGCCACCTGTATTAAGCAAGCAACCTGTATTAAGCATACACTTAATGAAGTCCCAGAGAAGGCAAGTATGTTGAAATACACCTGTTTTCCTCTTTTACTACCACCTCCAGAAAGTCAACTTTTATCTGAGTTCTAAAACGGATTTCCACTGCTATCCAAATTGAGAGAGTGGCAGAGAGTGTAGATCAAGATTAGAATGCACGTTCTGTGCTGTCTGATCTTGATCTATGTTGTCCGAAGAAGCTACCCAAGTTGTCATTGGTAGTCAAAGAGTTAAGCAAGCACCTTTAAATGCTTGCATCATACAGGTTGGACTGTACATGTAATTCAAAAATGATTTAAGATAATCTTGGAAAATACGGAATAAAATAATGTATGTTACCTGAATGTAGATTGACTCAAAGTTGAACTGCCCCAGAAAGTAACATAGTAACCCTGTAAAGTGCTCTCATAGAGAAAACATGTTTCAACCCTTTACAAAACGATAAAATTTTGGACTTGACCAAATTGAAAGCCCTTGCAAATTAAATGTAGCTCAAGTGATTGTTTTTGTCTTTGATCAGATAGAAAACATTGTGGGAAAAGGGAGAAAATACTAGTTTCCAGCATTTTCTCCTTTTTCACACAATGTTTTCATGAAGCCTTTTCCATGGGGTCATTAAAAGGCGGCACTGTGCAATAAAGGATTAAGAGAGCTTTGTACAAATACCCACACCTATACCTTAGACACAGACAAGCTTTTGCAGGAGTGTCAAGGTGAAGTAGTGATGAATGGTGCTCCCATAGATTTTCAATGCTGAATACAATGCTCGCAAAAGTACTCTGCTGTAGGTGCCATAAACTTATTCTTCTTTCACCCTCTATGAGGGTAACTGGCTGCAAATGTCATCTGCTCTAATCTTGAATCAAAACAACTCAATACTTTGGAACGTACATTGGACTGATTAACTCTTTACCACATGACAAAATATTAGACTCCTCCAAATTAAAGGCAATTGCAGACAGCAAAATAAAGGTGGCTCAAAAGATAAAAGATGCCTTTAATCAAGTAGAAAACGTTGTGGGAAAAGGAGAAAATGCTGGTTACCAGCATTTTCTTCTTTTCCTAAATTGTTTTCAAAAGTTTTCTTTCTCGGGGTCATTAAAACTCTGGATTGTGTGGTAAAGGGTGAAACAGAAGACCATTATGGAAACAATGATTATCTAAGTCATCATGCTACCTTTGAAAGTAAATGTTGGGAATTTGGTCATGTCTTTCCCTGCCGCATTGTAAATCTTCTGAAGTCTTTGCTTTTCTGTTTCTAAGTCTCTTAGTAGCTCGGGACTGGCATCCACTAATTTCCCACCAGCAGCCCTGTAAAGAACAAGGTATTTTCTCTCTTTTACACAACAACAACATTTGAGACTTGTTCGAATTGAAAGGGGGGGTGTTGTTAAAAAACACTGTGGCAAAAGGAGAAAATGCTGGTTACCAACATTTTCCCCTTTTTCCACAATATTTTCAAAGGCTTTTCGTTTGTGGTCCTTAACAGTTAGGGTTTTGTGGTAAAGGGCTAAAAGCTGTTAAACCCTTTACAAAAAAATAAATCTTAATAACCACCTTGAGGAAATCTAATGAAAGCATTGTGGAATCAGTATTTCTCCTTTTCCAACAATTTCCCACACTCTAAAAAAAATTTCTGCATCATGTGAAGCACAACTAATTTGTCCTCAGCAAATGCTTTGAATTTGTACACGTGTAAAATTTTGTTGTCTGGTAGAGAGTTAACTATGCACAGATTCAACAGTTAACATGGTACATTATTACTAGTATCATCTGTTTGGCAGCTGTAGGTTTCTAAATTTGAGTTTGAAATACGAGTTTACTATGTCCAACATCACATTGAATCTCCTGCCAATCCTGGCTGCTCAATCAGCAATATATAGGACTTGAAATCCAGTGGTTGAGAGTTTTAAGTAGTTCAATGTAGTATTTATTGCTCATATGTCCATTTCTGTACCAGCTATCCAAAATGTGAACTGCACTTTAACCCTTTCCCTCACGACAAAACCTTAGACCTGTCCAAACTGAAAGCATTTGCAGATGACAATTACAATGTGGCTTAAATGATGGCATTTTCTGTAATTGGGTAGAAAACATTGTGGGAAAAGGAGAAAATGCTGGTTATGTGGTAAAGGGTTAATTACGCTTTTCTCCACGACACTCAATATCTTAAAACGAGATCATCACCCATTAATCATAGATTGATTGATTGATTGATTGTTTGGTGTTTAACGCCGTTTTCAACATTATTTCAGTTATACTGCGGCAGTCAGTGCACCTATCCATGCTTTCCTGGAATTTCTTTTACCAGTACTCCACACAATATTCTTTCCAAGCCACTGGCTGCTTTCCCACATAGCCATTGTCGAAACAATGGTCAGCGGTGGGAGAGGAATGAATCCTGTCGCAATGACTATCATCAATCCTCGGAAAGAAATTGGCCGAGCGGGGGATCGAACCAGCGACCTCCTGTTCTCAAGTCCTGTACGCTACCGACTGAGCTACGGGGCTCGGCCCATTAATCATAGGTTTAAGCCTTAACCACACAATCCCGAAGATTAACAATCCCAAGGAAAGTGACTTTTGAAAACATTCTTGGAAAAGAAGAAAATGCTGGTAACCCACAATGTTTTCTACCCTTTCAAAGAAAGATTTCCTAATTTATGCAATGTTTAGTTTGTCATCTGCAAATGTCAAATGCTTTCAAGTTTTACCAGTCTAGAATCTTATCGTTTGGTTAAGAGTTAATATATTTTATTACAGAGACATCCACGTGGGGGCATGGCAATTGAGGGCTGTACGATAAATTCGTGGAATTTTGTTGTAAAAATAAGACTGGACGGTCAAATAAGATCATGTTTTGCATACATATTAAACAGTCTACACCCTAAACATCCTCCAAATTTCAAACAAACTCATATAGAAATATATTTTCAACAGAGAAATACAAAACACATGTAAATGCATATTGCCAGGTTCCAGACTTGCGAAAGTAACCTCAACATCATTACGAGACGAGATCGGCATACTTTTTCTACATAGTCCCTTCAAATATTCACATATTTCATGTGCTTGGACATCCACATGCTTAATGTTCCCCTATACCAACCATCGATAATGGTTTGAATTGCATCCCTTGCAGCACGACATAGGCAAACTTCTGACCACTCATTGTTCACCTTGTCATGCAGACTATCCAAAACTGATACCGTCCTTAAGGACGTTCATCTTTAACCCTTTCCCAAACAACAAATTTTGGACTGGTCCAAACTGAAAGAGTTTGCAGACGACAATTTTAAATTTGGTGAAAATGGCAAAAAGGTCTCTAAATGGGTAGAAAACACTGTGGGAAAAGGAGAAATTGCTCGTTACGAGCAATTTCTCCTTTTCCCATAGTGTTTTCAAAAGACTTGTACTGCAGACACGTGAAAACCAGGGCTTGTTTGGGAAAGGGTTAAGCGATATTCTCCAATTCCTTAACAACTCGTGCCACTTGTAGGCAAGTAAGGTACAACCATCTACAGGAACTTGAAGCTCTCAACTCCTTAATGAATTCTATGGTCTGATTTTGTGTTTTACCAAGTCTGACACAAAAATTTATAGTTGCCCGTATTTCAACATCCATAGAAGATGCCATGTGTCAAGAGTTTCCTAACACTGAAGAGACAAAAACTATGTTATTACAGCAACCGAAAGTGCAGCAGCAGCAATGATGTTTTACGAAAATGCTGTTGTGATGTTGTTTGACCATCTGCACAACTGGAGCCATTTTGACACATTTCTGAATGTTTATTTTAGGCAAGATAACAATTTTCAAATCCGCAGAAAATTGGACCTGTGCATTACATGGGTTACTATAGTTACTCATATTTTGCATTGGAAATGTTTTAAACGTGCAAAATTTTTAAATGAAACATATATGTTCATGCTATAACAGGAAAATCTTAACTTAGAATATAAAGAAACATGGTATTGACAGCAACATTCCACAAATTAATCGAACAGCCCTCGTATAGGTTGAACATGAATGTGGGAAGCAACTAGATTCTAAAAATCTGATAATCTATATTCACCATGTAAGACAGCTTTGAACTATAATATTGATCAAATACATGTGCATGTTCATGTAGAAAACCGGAGGAGTGTTCTGATTTTTCTTTTACATTTCTTCATTAAATTTTCTTTGTCATAGAGTTGTAAGCAGAAAATACATTTTAAACACAATCAGTATTTAACTGTAATGAAAGTTCAGGTGGTACAGTTGTTTCACAATGGTTTTGAGAAGTGCAGGTTCGAGTCCCAGCCACAGCAAATATTTCTTGTGATACCTGTGTGGTTATATCTTACCACGAGTAAAGACAAAAGGTATGAACTGCTGATTTTTTCCACAACAAAATTTAATACATGTATCAATTTCCTTCCAAAAATAATGTTGGTAAAAAAGTAAAGACTCATAGCACAGTCTGTTACATACAGGGCTTGCAATCAGGTCAGCCAATTTCTTTCAGAGGACTGATGACAAGTCATTGCAACAGGATTCATTCCTCTCTTACCGCCAATCAGTTAATAGAAGATGTACTTCTATTATTCAATTTACTGCCACAGTTTTTTTTTTTCTTATCTATGTTTCTAACTTTATGTTTGTGACAGTGGCCTGGGAAAAAATTGTGCAAAGTACTGGTAAAAGAAATTCCAAAGACCATGCTGAGTTTGTGCTCGGCTGAGTTCATGCTCAACTTCAAATTTCATAAACACTTTAGACAGTGAGAAAATGAGAAAAATGGGCATTAAGAAGAAGAAGGAAGGAATTGCTCTAAATGTAGAACTTGCTCTAATAGCTTATCAAATTATATTTACAGAACTTTAAAATTCTATGCAGAAAAAACTTGAGCTGTCACTGAATGTGACTTAATACCCCTGCCAGCGCTTTGACAGAAAAAAAGTGTCAAGTTCAAGGGGAGATAATTCCTCAACCAGGGGGAGTCGACATTTGAAAATTACATCTTGCAAATCTTCAATATATGATCAATACATGTATATGTGCAAAATTTCAATGCAATTGAAGGAAAACTCTAGGAGGAGTTCGCGACACAAAATTGCTAGTATTTTGTACACAGACGGACACACGGACACCTGGACACACTGACAGACAGGCTGATTCCAGTATACCCCCGAAAACATTTGTTTTGCGGGGGTATAAAAAAACTAGAGCTGTCACTGAATGTGACTTAATACCCCCGCCAGCACTTTGACAGAAAAAAAGTGTCAAGTTCAAGGGGAGATAATTCCTCAACCAGGGGGAGTCGACACTTGAAAATTACGTCTTGCAAATTTTCAATATATGATCAATATATCTGCAAAGTTTCAATGCAATTGAAGGAAAACTCTAGGAGGAGTTCACGACATTGCTAGTATTTTGGACACAGATGGACACACAGACGGACGGACAGACAGGCAGATTCCAGTATACCCACGAAAACATTCGTTTTGCGGGGGTATAAAAAGTTTTGTAAGCACCAAGCCAGGAGAGCATGGATAATTGCACTGGCTTTCGTGATATAACTGAAACAATGTTGAAATGGCGTTGAACACCATACAAACAAATCCACCAAAATATAAAATTTTACATAAAAAATAACATACTTGCTCTTTTCATTGTATTCTCTCAGTTTCTGTACAAACAACTGTTGAATAGGGTCCGTGGTTTGGTAAATTACAGCAGTACTTCCAACATTTCTCCGAGCCTGAACCCTCAAACATTGGCCTAGCATTCGAAGCTGGCTGCTATATACATTGGTCAACATGTCTGAACTGCAAATACAAATGAACATTTTACATTTTTGTTGATGAGTGTTTAGCCCTCATCTTTTCCTGTCTTACATTTCAGTTACGCAACGCATGCACATACTGTACATAGAAGACATTAACCCCTTACCAGACAAAATTTTAGCCTTGTTCAAATTGAAAGCATTTGCAGACAATTTCAATGTGGCTAAAATGGTGCAATTTTTCTTTGATATTGTGGAAAACATTGTGGGAAAAGGAGAAAATGCTGGTTCCCAGCATTTTCTCCTTTTCCCACAATGTTTTCAAAAGGCTTCTTCCCTAGGGTTGTTAAAAGGCGGCATTGTGCAGTAAAGGGTTAGACCTTCACCACACAATTCCGAGCATTTATGACTCCAAGCACGAGTACTTTTGAGAACATTGTCGTGAAATTTATCAACAGAAGATGCTTTTCAATTCTGAACTGTCTAAAGATTTGTCTGTGGGAGAGGATTAAGATTCAACATTTATGAACAATTAGTAAGGTTTTACTTGCATTGTAGTTTCAACAGTATTTTACTCCAGCTTAATGTCATAATATCAATATGAAAGCTAACAAGTTTTTTTCACCCTTACGCTTTGCCTCACAGATGCATAATCAGGAAACAAAAACTGTAATCGTGTGCGTCCATTGGACAGATAGAAAAACATTTTGACTCTACTAAGTCTTGTTTTCTAAAAACTAAACACACTTGCAGTGTTTTGCTTATTCTGCATGCACATTTCACTTTATAGTTGTGTGTGTGAGTTTTATTTCAGTGCATCATTTTCACACATTATGTACATTAAAACCTCTCTATCAAGACTACCCCTGGTACATTTGAAGACTGGTCTTATTGGCGGGTGGTCTGATTCAAGTTTTGACTATCGATGAAGTGATTTGGAAACAGAGGCTTACTACATCTTGACTTGACTAGCCTCATTTAGAAAGAAAAGACTAAATGCTCAGTCAATTACTTTTTCTCAAGGGAATTCAGCCTTGTATGCACATAGAAACGACAACCTGAGAAATTTCACATTCCCTGGACAACATGGGTTTCTTGAATTCATAACCAGCTATAAACTGTCAAATCAAAATTGTCTGAAGTTTTACATTATCATGATGTGTGCATAAAAAACAAAAACATACAGTTGCAGCCAAGGAAAATGAAAGGATGAGACAACAACATTAATACATGGTGTCTTCCTTTACACAACATAAAACAGAACTAAAAAGTGACATAAAAGATTGAAAACGCAACACTATTCTATGTATTGTCTCGCTTATATTACTGTATGAAATCTGTACTTTAAACTTTTTGTCCAACTTTTAGACCCTGCTTGGTCATGGTAACCGACTTGCTGGATTAATCGGGATGACAGACACAGTTTCTATGAGATAATTATTTTTACCTTTTACCTATAATACAACACTGTCATATAAAACTTTATGCATTACGCAACATCTACAAAGGGGAACAACATGTGAAAAATAATTAAAGACCTGACCCATAAAATTTCAGACCCCCGAAATTCCAAACAGGGAGTCACAGATGACCCCCAAAATACACTAGCAGTAGACTACATTCACACACATATATATGTGTTCTTTTTCATTTTGAAACATTATCAAATAAGAGCCAATCATCAAAGTCTGATGTTTTACAACTTATCTGTTTACTTAACACTTTCTCTCTTTTTACCTCAGTTAAATGCTTGAAAGGTCCCACTAATCGTCAATCTCCATTGGCTAAGTTTTAACTTGTTTATGAATTGCAGGTTTTCAATAAAAATCGACTTTAATGTGCAACAAAGAAAAATTTGACCCATCTCAACCAATAATTAATCAGCGCAAACTAATTTAAAACATTTTCCATAACCAATAAATAGTTATCACCGAGAATCATTATCAATTATGGATTGAAATGCTTTTCACCATAGCCAGCAGAGAGTGACCAACTCCTGTTTACCCCCGTAAAGATGTCTCAATACTTAGAGATTCAACTGACCTATCATTTGTAATTATTATGTAACTCTCTGGTCAATAAACATGGTTGTATCAAGATAGGCAACAAATAAAGACAGGATGGCTTGTCAGTACATAAGGAATAAAGAATAATCTGGGCTGAAAAATAGTGCTGGTCTGAGGTCTGGGACCTACGGAAATGGAGATCAAGCCTGCTATAAATCAAAGTACTGAAAGTACTGACAGACTAATGAATATGATTGATTGTATGGTGTTTATTAACCCCGTTTTCAACATTATTTCAGTTATGCAGCAATGGCCATTGCACATATCCACGCTCTCCTGGATTTTCTTTTACTAGTACTCCGCACAATATTCTTTCCAAGCCACTGGCTCCTTTCTCACATAACCATTGTCGAAACGTGTGAGAGAAATTAATCCTGTCGCAATGACTATCATCAATCCTCGGAAAGAAATTTGTTGGGGATCAAACCAGCGACCTCCTGTTCTCAAGTCCTGTACACTACCGACTGAACTGCCAGGGTATGCGTGCTATTGGTTACCTATAATCCAGTTTAAGTTTAACCCTTAACCTGCTAAAAAAAGTTATATGAAACTTTCAAGCTGATGGTAAACACCTGAATACCCGGTATTGCTATTTCAGTTATATGTTGGAGAAAATATATCCTCTTATCGGACAGTGTAGATCCAAGATCAGACTGCACACACTGTCTGCAAAAGGTCATTGAGTCGCGGTCCCTAGTGCTGGTAAAAGAAACTCGAGGAAAGCATGGACAGGTGCTCTGGCTGCCGCAATATCATTGAAATAGTGTTAAAAGTGGCGTTAAACATCATGCAGTCAATTAGTCCATATTCAATAGCACAAGATGTAGTTAATTATTTAACCCTCTTTACAAAACAAAAAAGTTTACACTCGTCCAAATTCAAAGCTTTGCAGACCATAAATTAAATGAGGCTGAACTGATGAAACATGATTCCAAAAGGGCAGAAAACAATGTGGGAAAAGGAGAAAATGATGTCCACAGTGTTGTTAAAACTTGGGAATGTTTGGTAAAGGGTTAATATTCAAGATGTAGAATAAGTTTAACATAACAGTTTAACTGTACACAATGATCTAAATAATGAATGACTGAAGGAATGACAAAGGTTCCCAGTCCAGTGAGGGTTAGTATAGCTGGGATTTGCTTAAAGTTAACCTAGGTGTATCTATTAATAGATTCGTTCATAATGTTACAGTGGTGTAGAAATAAGTGATTCTCTGCTTTGCATAGGTCACTTAATTTACATATAAGCAAAGATCTTGTACCTTATAAAAGATATCTTGTTCAGTTTATTACTTTGTAAGACAACATGTTCAAATTGGAGAGGTAGAGATTTAGTGGTTTATGTCTAAATTGTCATATATAATAGAATTAAGATTTCTAACAGAAAGAAGTATTTTCTGTGAGGCAGTATTTGGCAACTGTGGGGTTTTTTGTTTACTTTGAATCTAGGTCAATCTTGATGCCTATAGACTAGCTTCGCAAGTCAAAAACAAGGTGAGGATTCGACAGACCTGTCAAAATTGAGGTCAGACCTGTTCAGTAAAAGTAAAAACTCTGATGCCCGAAAATAAATTCAAAGTAACTTGCATTTAGAATAACAGTTATGATAATTTGGCGAAGGAAAATAAAACAGCTTTCAAAATTGGAGAGAGACAGAAAAAAGAGACATGTGGTACAGTGCACAGTTTGCGATATCTCACACGTGAAAATGAGGTGGTCATGAAGGAGTTCTGAAAACTTGGTGATCATTTCATGGGTTTAAAATCAATGGGTCATCCTATATTGGTTCTTAAAATGGCTTTCGTAATTTCAGTATAACCTGATGCTTGTATATTCCGGGTTTGTTGATTGTTGAAATAAAAAAGGAAAAATTTCATTCCGAAAAAAATCTTTTGTATAAAGGATGGGGTGCTCTTGAGGTATTACTGTACAGGAATGGAAACCCTGCCAGACAGCGGTAAAAGTTTTCCTTGTGTTGTACTCTAGAATCTCCAAGTGTATGCCAATCGATGGCTTACCTGCTAAACAAAATTAATTCTGTTATACCATACATTCTGTGCACTCTTGCTCCTCACTATTCAGATTACATTACAATGGTAATAGCAGGTACAGTTTTAACCATAAATGCGCCTTTACTAGTTTACTATGTGACCAAGGATTTGACCTATGTTGAAAAAAATCATAGATACACAAATTATGATGTATATTAAGTCAAGGTCTAATTGCACATGTAAATCTAGTATTGTGCTCTTGCACAATATCCCTCTTTCAGTAAAAAGTCATTTTGGTAAGCCTATATGCCATACTTTCAAACCAAAGGTAGCTCCAATGTTATTTTGTGACAGTCAGTGTTCCCACTCACATCTCTTTTTGGGAGTGCATGTGCTCCCTGGAATACAAGTTTGGGAGTGCACAAGAAATTCTAGGAGTGCACTTAATATTGACAATTACAGAGCACCTATGGAGAAAAGTAAGGGTCTGTTGCATTGAAAATTTGTTTTGATGAGTCTAACTCTGCAGTCGGCTGCTCTTGAAAACAATATTGGTAATTTAAAAACAGAAGATGCTTGTTATAATTTCCTTACTCATGGGACCAGTTTCAGAGAGACAACTTACAGCCTGACGGCCAGAAGAATTTTCAATTTCACTGTCAATTTCAGACACTAATTAGCTTTCAGTTATTGTTTTATAGAGATATTTATGTAACTTTCCTGTTCAAAGTCATTGATAAAGCTAAATAGACAGTTTGAAATGCCTATGATCGGACAATGTCAAACCAATTTTTGTTGTGTCATAGGTTTTCGCGTTTCTTGCAGCGATCTTTTTTTCATGCCTGTTAAGTTTTGGAGTAGTATTTCCGCATGGTTTGACATAGATTTGTCAAGAAGAATAGCATGTAACTTCAAAACCTTTAATTTTACACTAGAAAAGCGGATTGATACCAAGTTTGATTAGCGGTGATAAACAGTGACTTTCACACTTGATAAAATGTCCCAACTGGTGCCACTGGTGATCGACAATGGGAGCCCTGAAACCTGTGCGTGCATGCATGTTCATATTTTTGTGCATGATTATTCAATTCAGTGCAAGAATCACGCACATATGTGCGTGAATGGGAACCCCGATAGTTTCACTGCTCCATGTGGAGACACAATTACATAAATACCAGTAACATGGAAAAACCTCCCAGTCCGGGGTACATATGCCACTAACCATGCAAGACTTTTGATAGTCCTATTTGTAAGCCTAGATGTATGTTATTTTGAATTCTGACATCCATTTTGTATGTCAGGTCTTATCGTTTCCTCCATAGTTTCCTTAAATAAACTCTGACATGAATTTTTAGAAGATAGGAAATGTTGAGGGCTAAACCAGAATGTCTAGCAGTGTTTTCTCCAGGTGTAAAATTTTGCGGGTCATTTTGTCCCCCTATCCAGAAATTTGGGGGTCAAAAGTCAAAACTGGGGGTCTAATTTCTTTGTGTCATTTTCAAATAAATGATGAATAAACAATTTTTCTATATTCTTTTGTTTCAGTTTCATTAACATCACCCAATATCAATATGTTCAGTCATACAAGAAACCTTGTAACTTACTGTGGAAAATGACAGGCTTCATTTAACAACACCATCCAAAGTTGCCAATTATTTAATGCGAAAGACACTTTATACCACATAAGTCAAGAATCAGTACTTGGGAATCTTGACATGATAAGATTTTTGGTAAGATTTGCTATTGAGATCAGCTTGTTTGCTTTTGGGTGCTAATAACGCCATCAAAAGTCATTTTTTCTTTGGTGCTGATGACATTTTATCCTTAGGAATAGTCAAGGTTTCTTCTTTTGACCCTTGAAATGAGACTCAATCAGTTCAGAGTTTATTGGCCCTGTTATAGCATTTGACGTCTGAATCCAATATAACTGGTGCCCCACTTTTAAAGTGGAAGGTAGTGGAGATTGCATAAGAGAAATTTGACATTCAGATTTGCCACCAATACTTTTCATTCATATACTCAGAAAACAGATTTCAATTTAAACACATCAGAAAAGACACAACAATAAAATTTCCACAAGTGAGTAAAATACGCATCAAAGACAAAAAAAAAACGAACGCGCTATGGAGATATCAATTAATGGTCTTGGTGTGAATATTTGCACTTGACTTCCGACTGTAAACAATTACTGTGAGAGTGCAGGTGACAGCATTAAATAGATCATATGTAAATATTCAAGATCTGCAAATATACTGAAAGACAACAGCATATCATAACCACATTACAGGGTTGATCATGGGTAAAAATAGTTGGTCAAACAAGGCTTCGGTCTTCACAAGTTCATTTTTAAAATGGACAACTGGGTGGGGTAAGTACTTTCCTTTTTTCGAATTGCTTTGCGACACAAAACAAGCTCTTTTGCTCATCACCTCCAAATTGAAGGTAGAGCGAGTACAGGTGTCAAACAATACAGTTTAATTAATTTTTGCTTTCTGCAATAATACCTGTACCCTCGACTTGACTTTCGTTCGACCGAGAAGAATTGTTGATCAAATTACCGAAATAATTTCTAACGGAAATTAATAATGGGAGATATTTTTTTAGATGTCAAAAATTTACGTTATTCATTGAGGTAAAATAAGAATAAAAAATCAGAACACTTTGATTAAAGTAATTTTATTCAGACACTAATGTCCCTAAGGTTAGAACTTTCCAGAATACAATAATAACTATTTCGTTTAGCGAAATTCTATAAGAACTTGGAAGCGTAACTTTGTTGAAGGGTATGACTAGATACCGAAAATAGCCTATTTTCGCGAAAATAGCTTCCCCTCTACGAAAATAGCTTCCGCTAATTGATATATGGATACATGTTTGAGTATATTGCTTTTATTTGTCATTTTCATGTACTATCTTTCGTAATATATCGATAACGTGCTGAAAAAGGGCGAACTTGTAATTGATCGGTCTTTATGAAGTTTTTATACGACCGGACCAGGCATATACAGCCTATTTTCGTGAAAATAGCTTCCCCTCTACGAAAATAGCTTCCATTAATTGATATATGGATACACGTTTGAATATATCGATAAAGTGCCGAAAAAAAGGTGAATTGTGATTTATTGATCATTTTTTTTTTTTTTTTTTTATACGACCGGACCAAGAATATACAGCCTATTTTCGTGAAAATAGCTTTCCCTCTACGAAAATAGTTTCCATTAATTGATATATGGATACATGTTTGAAAATATTGCTTTTATTTGTCATTTTCATTTACTATCTTTCGTAATATATCGTTAACGTGCTGCAAAGGGGTGAATTGTAATAAATCGATCTTAATAAAGTTTTTATACGACCAGACCATGCTTATACAGCCTATTTTCGTGAAAATAGCTTTCCCTCTCCGAAAATAGCTTCCATTAATTGATATATGGATACATGTTTGAATATATCGCTTCTTTTTTTCATTTTATGTACTATCTTTCATAATATATATTGATAGCGTGTTGAAAAAGGGTGACTTGAAATTTATCGATCCTAATAAAGTTTCTATACGACCGGACCATGCATGTATAACCTAATTTCAAGTCGCGAAAATAGCTTCCATTAATTGATACATATACTATCTTCCATCATGTACTGGAAACGTGTTAAAAAAGGCGTGATTTCTTTTGTATTTGTTCGGTTTTTGTAAAAAACAAATTATTCATTGAACAACAATACAGAAAATAAAAAGGAAAATTATAATCTATTTGGCTGTACCAAAGCACCAAATAGAAGACCGACACCGATTATCACAAGTGTGACATTGATGACACATCATTATCAGAGGTGTTATAATCCGATCAAGCTATTTTCGTATATTCATGTAGCAAAACTATTTTCGTGGTAGCTTAAACTGTTAACACAAGCTATTTTCGTTAGGTTGCCATTTTTGTATTGTAATCGGAAAAAAAAATCTCAGAGGAAAGAAACGTTGTGGAAAGAGGCTGCAATCACACGCTATTTTCGTTATATTTTTAGAGGGGCTAAGTCCGGTAGAAAACATCCTGGGAAAAAGGAAAAAATGCGGATAACCAGCATTTTCACCTTTTCACAGAATGTTTTGTACCCTTTCCTCCGAGAATTGCATAAATTTAGCAACAGACAGACAGTCAGACAGACATGGATGGATGGTTCTTTATTTATGTCGAGATTTTTGATACGCTGTCATGCTTTACCTGTATCAGATAATCACGATCACATGTTGCAGATGTCAAGAAAAGAACTACTTCGATGAAAAAAAAAAAAAGAATTCTCGTTTTCTCGAATATTTTGGAACGAATGCTCTGGGTAAGGTCGGCATTCGAAACGGTCCAAAGTGTTGATTGATTGATTGATTGATTGATTGTATGGTGTTTAACGCCGTTTTCAACATTTTTTCAGTTATATCGCGGCGGCCAGCGCACCTATCCATGCTTTCCTGGAGTTTCCTTTACCAGTACTCCGCACAATATTCTTTCCAAGCCACTGGCTGCTTTCCCACATAACCATCGTCGAAACAATAGTCAGCGGTGAGAGAGGAATGAATCCTGTCGCAGTTACTATCATCAATCCTCGGAAAGAAATTGGCCAAGCCGGAGATCGAACCAGCGACCTCCTGTTCTCAAGTCCTGTACGCTACCGACTGAGCTACGGGGGCTAGGCTGGTCCAAAGTGATGAGATGAAATCAGTCACAGTAGAAAGAAAAATCCAAGAAACTAGAAGTAATCTGCTAGATATGGGTTACCAAAGCAAGTATTGCACACCAAGGATAAAAAACTTGATATTAGAGAGTAACGCTTTGGCTAAACGGCCTTGTAGAAAACGAGTGAGCGAGCGACCTTAGAACCGAATTCCGAAGAGAAAAACACAAGTGAGAGCAGTTTCAAGGGACGGGCCGCTGCTTGCACTGCAAATTATATGTAGTTATAGAAAAATAGCATATGTAATGCGGGAACTGAATTTCGATCAAATACGAACGAGAAAAGATCAGATTAAATGTCTGGGTTGAACCTTCGATTCCGCGTATACCATCTAGAAATGCCGCAGAACAAGCAGAGAGTACCAGCGCGGATTACAATGAGTTAGTCCCACGATAATGGTTTAATGATAAAAAAAAAACTTGACCACAGTTCTAAGTAACATACGTTATGAACATGATAGAACATCACCAGATCGCCTTGAGAACGCATAAATAATTCTTCAATATGCAATAATGTTCTTATTAATGGATTGCCAGGAGGAAAAAAAAGATAAATCAGTTTTTGAACATTTCTGTCATTTTTGTCACAATGTAATGGTTGATTTGGACCTTGGCTCCTGTTTGCTGATAAGCCCCTGCACGCCGTATAAATGTGGTATTCCGTCTGTTTGTACAATGTTAGTCTAGATTAAAGCCAGTAAAACTGGCATGTGCACGAGTTCCCATTGTGGGAAGGCCTCCATTAACATTGAAAACTGCAGGAGGGGAAGAGGACACAGAAAGGACCTGCGGACAACCTGATTTCAGTATATATCTCATCCGGGTAAGGAGTGCAAAATATTGTTTGCAGTGTCCTATATGTTACAATGTGTCCGTTGTCAACCTTTGCTTGAAAGAGCTTCTGCCTTAGAACTGTCGGACAAATTTTATTGTAAGTTCACAGTTCACTCATTAAAATATTTATAAATGGTTCCGCTCCACCAAGGTGGCCGCCAGAGCTTAAAATAGAAAAAGCTGTTGATAGCCTGTAGTGGCCTTCTTCGAGATGCAGCCGGAGGTAACAATGACACTTTTGTTAACAACGTTTCCTACTAAAATGATTGACAAGTTCACTTTTTCTATGATTTCACAGAAAGAGTTCCTGTTTTGCCACACACCATAATTAATCGTGAAAATGTAGTAAGGAATATTTACTTCTTCATTTTTGCAGGACAAAGTCGGAACGTTTTTTTTTTTTTGTCACGAAAGGCTGCAAACGTATCAATGTGTAAAACAAATGATTTTTTTCTTACATTTACTTGGGAAGCACAAGCAGAACATGCACTGTTTGAAAACAAACAATATATATAACAGCCGTGCTCTGCCAAAAGGGGGCTTAATGCATCTCAGTGATGATTATACCAAGCAGGAAATGTTTTCTAACCTTTGATAAAAAGATTCAATAAGTTTAGCACCATTTACATGTACTTTGTCGTCTGCAAATGCTTTCAATTTGGACGGGTCTAAAATTTTGTCGACTGCTAAAGGCTCTGGAACACATCACAGAATGTTCACCTGGGGTACCGGACAGTAAGTACTACAGATAAAAAAACGTGGCTATTGATATGTTGTCGATATGTATGGTTAAAAACACTTGAAATCTGAATGATATATTGGAAAGGGATCTACCTGCGAAATGCATTTCTAAGCAGAAAACGTTGCATACAAAGGCCATTGCTCGTTACGGAAAAGATGGTAATTTAATCTTTATCCTGCCACATCTGACCTTGTATGTATATGTATATCGCGGGAGATGTAGATCACAGTCGGTATTCACACTTGCAGTCTGATTTTGGTGTAACCCTCCAGCTCTTCTTAAAATCCGATGCTTATAAATAAACTTGCTGACGTTACAGTTGTAAGTTTTCAGCCGGATAGGATATGGGTTATTTGTAATAAAAGTATCGTTTGAAAACAAAATTAAGCCACGATTGGTTAGTTTAGTTTAAACATATTTAATTTACATCGATTGAGAAACAAGTTCTTACAACTTATACTAATCTCTCTCGATTCTGCTTCCTGGAAAATACACCAGTACTCGCGCCGAATGTGTGGGCCAATGAACAGTCCCAAAGTTGACATCCGCTCCCGGGTATCGAACTCAGGACCTTTTGATTACGAGGCCGACGCTCTACCTCACAACCACGGACACCACACACGATTGGTCCAACAACAATGCTTCAACCTATCTTTTTAAAATACTGCTTTGGATTCCTTTCGTGAAATCCTAAATCTTTTTCTTGAAAAGCAATATATCTTTGTCATGAATAGGGCCCTGTGTCGTGAACTGTTAAGTTCTGCGCATTACTATTCCTATTGCGAAAAGGAATCCCTTTTGTAAGAAGTTCTGTTGTGAAAAAAAATCTTTTTTGTTGAGTGAAAAGGGGTAAGTCCTAAGTAAGAAAAGGTGTGAAAAGTTTCTAAAGCCGAGCCCTGTAGCGCACAGGACTTGAAATCATGGATCGCTGGTTCGGATCCCCAGCTTGGCGAATTTCTTTCCAAGGATTGATGGTCAATTATTGCGACAGGAATCATATCTCTCTCACTGCTGATCATTTGACCAACAACGTTTGTCTGGAAAAGCAGCCAGTGTCTTGGTAAGAATATTGTTTGAAGCACTGTTAAAAGGAGCTTCAGGAAAGCATAGGTAGGTGCACTTGCCGCCGCGATATAACTGAAATGATGTTGAAAACACTATACAAACAAATCTTTTGGTGAAAAGAAGTCCTAATTTGAGAAGGAGTCTTTTTTGTGGAATGTAGAATTCTCTTCGTAAAAGGGCTAACTCTTTTTCGTAACATTTAAAGTCCGTTTCGCGAAAGGAGTCAACTTGAACAGTTCTTTTCGCGAAAAGGAGTCCAATTTACGTCATTTGGTTTTTGTCTAAAAATTAGATTGAGATTGATAAATGTTCAGTCTTTACCACATAATTCCGAGATTAAATGACAAATACGAATAATGCTTTTAGTGTAGTTTGTACATGTGCTAATCGCTTCAAAGCTAATTGACGGATCCCGAAATTGCCCCCCACCAAAAAATGTGATCAGTCATGGATTAAGACCTGATTGATGATAGCATACATGTACATGTATTTAAAAAAGTCTGTAAATAAGAAATAACTCGGTTCAAGAAGTGTATAAGAAATAAATAATCAAAGGTTATTTTCGATGTGTCAGGCGATCATAGACTATTTTCGATTTGTCAGGTGATAAAACTATTTTTGGTAACTGGTTTTAAGCTATTTTCGTATTGTCAGATGAGAAAACTATTTTCGTGAAAATTGGATACGAACACACCAATGATATTTTTTGCACCGAAATAAATATTCAAATAAATGTTCAAAGGTTATTTTCGTATTATCAGGTGATAAAACTTTTTTCGTTGTTGATTTCAAGCTATTTTCGTGAAAACTGGATACAGGCACAAGCTATTTTCGTACAAAGAATGCAAGAAGCGGACATTTAATTTTACAATAAAAGTTATTTCTTTTTACCTTTCAAAAATTGATGTTCATAAAAAGTTAACTAAACATGTTCTTTGAGCCCTAATTCTGCAATGAGAAAAAAAATTTTTAATTAAGAAATTTTTCCATTGCTACAATCACGAGGTATTTTCATAAGAAGAAAGCTATTTTCGGAGAAAATAATTATTTCTATCTCTCACCGAATAGCCCCTATTACCATTCTTTTGTTCATATTCAATATTGATGATAAATATAACAAAACTAAATAAAAGCTAAATGAGGTTATTATCTCAATCTCGAGAGAAAGAAAACAGTAGCATCGATTTATTTTCGAAGTTAAACAGATAAATAGATAAATTGCTCAATGGAATTAATCTTGTCTAGAAATGAGAAAATAGCGATATTCTTAATATTTTAGTATTCTATACAATAAATATGCAACGAAAATGGTCTTAGATACACGACCATGCCGCACGAAAAGCTATTTTCGTAGAGGGAAAGCTATTTTCGCGAAAATAGGCTATATGTGCATGGTCCGGTCATATAAAAACTATATAAAAATAGCTCATAAAAAAATTAAGGTCGATTAGTTTCAATTCACCCATTTTCAACCCGTTATCAATATATACTATGAAAGACAGTACATGAAAATGACAAATAAAAGCAATATATTCAAACATGTCTCCATTTATCAATTAGTGGAAGCTATTTTCGTAGAGCGAAAGCTATTTTCGCGAAAATAGGCTATTTTCGGTATCTAGTCATACCGCTTTGTTGAATGGTACTCAATATTTTACATAAAAAAGGGAGGCTATTCAAGATCTATCCAGGATACCATTCTAATCCGTTCGTTTCCCGTAAAATCACGTGACTACAGACAGTTCCAAGCGGAAGCCTGCTTTGTCTGCCGTTTCCGTTTAAGTAGGTTTCCGGTCAAATTTGAGAAATAAATACAAATTTTCTACACTTGTTACACGCGTCATATTCTAAAGAAACAATCGAACATATCATTTCCAGTAATCTACAGGTAATGCGATAGCTTTTTTCGTGCTTTTTTCCATTCATATCTTTGTGACTCTGCGCGTGTTTTCAGGAAAAACAGGATGTGTAACATGAACGATAGCCGGAAGTTTTCATTTTAAACTTGCGCTGAAGCAGACATCAATTTCCTCTTTGGTTGCGGAATACTTTGAAAGTTTTAAAACAGTGTTTTCCACATTAAACACTCTGAAAACGTTCGTTTCCGTTCAGGCATTTTGTTTGGAATGTATTTGTCCGCCATGTTTGACTGAAATTTTGAGTTGACACGCCCGAAAAGTAGGTCAAACTACCTGTTGAGATACACAACTTAACCAAGTTAAGAGTTGTTGTCATAGGTGTACATTTTTGTCCGTCTGAACCACAAGGTTATTCTGATCATTCTTTTTTTTTTTTTATTTGAAGTTGAACAGAATATGTCATGATTGCAACATTCAGATTTTTTCCTGATAATGATACCCACTTTCATATTTGACTCTGTTCTGTAAAAGGGTCTGCTGTAAAAGACAACTAAACATTATAGACTCATTCATTATGAAAGCATTTGCAGACGACAAATTTATTTGTTTCAATGATGGGATGTGACTCGAAAAGGGCAGAAAACACTGCAAAAGATATAAAAAAAAAAAACATGTTTACCAGAATTTTTTTCTTTTCTTATTATGTTTTCATAATTTTTAAATTTTATAAATACTCTGTAGGATTGTATGGAATAAGCTTTTATTAAGTCTATGCAATTAATAAAACAATGGAAGCCCAGCATACTTAATTGAAAATTTAATTTTATTATTCTTTATAATGTACCACAATCCCAACTTAATGATCCAGAAAGAGAAGAAATTAGAAAATATGCTAGCTTCTAGCATTTTCTCCTTTTTCCATGAAGTTTTCTACCCTGTCCAAGAGTAGACAATGTTAGGGACTTTAGTATCTGAATTAGATCACCTTAATCAAAATGTTATGATTTTTTTTATCCTAGTTTTATCTCATTGGATAACATAAGTTTTTAAATGAAAAAAGGATTTGCCCTTAGGTATTTTGAATTGGTTGGTTACCAGCATTTTCTTCTTTTCCACAATATTTTCAAAAGACCCTTTCCGAAGCTTGTTAAAACTAGGGATTGTGTGGTAAAGAATTAAACTTTGTATGTATTGTTTGACACCTGTATTCCCTTTACCTTCAATTTGAAAGTGATGAGCAAAGCAGCTTCTTTTGTGTCATAACTCAATTTGAAAAAAGAAAAAGTATTTATCCCAACCAGTTGTCCATTATGAAAATGAACTTGTGAAGACCAAAGTTCTTTTTTGCTAAATATTTCGACCCTGTAATTCGGTTGAAATATGCTGTTCACTTTTAAAAGTGTTCCCACTAACATTTTTTGGTAGTGCATGTGCTCCCTGGAGAATAAGTTTGGGAGTGCATGAGACATTCTAGGAGTGAACTTAATAATAACAATTATAGAGCATCTGTGGAGGAAAGTAAGGGTCTGTTGTACTGAAAATTTGTTTTGGTGAATCTCACTCTGTAGTCATCTGCCCTTGAAAACAGTATGGGTAATTTAAAAAAAGAGGAAACTTTTTATGCTTTCTCACCAGTTTCCAAGGGACAACTAACAACCTAATGCCAGTGATGGCCAGTAGAATTTTCCATTTTACTTTCAATTTCAGACACTATTTAGCTTTCACTTATTGTTTTACAGAGATATTTATGTAAAATTCACTGTTTGAAGTAATTGATAAAGCTGAATAGACAGTTTGAAATGCCTATGATCGGACAATGTCAAACAGATTGTTGTTGTATCATGGGTTTTCGCATTTTTTGCAGCGGTCTTCTTTTCATGCCTGTTAAGTTTTGGAGTAGTATCCGCATGATTTGACTTACATTTGTCGATCAGGGTAGCAAGTATTGCCAAGTAACTTCAATACCTGTAATTTCATGCTAGAAAAGCCAATCAATACCATTAATACTTTTAAATAAATGACAACAGCTTGATTAGCAGTGATAAACAGTGACCTTCATACTTGATACCTATTGTATATGTCAGAGTTAAGATCTTTCAAATATCATGTAAAGGCATTACTTATTGCCAGCAGATTCACCCGTGCTTCAGTTTTGGAGACTTTTTTCTAACTTGTCCCAATTGGCACCACTGGTGATCAACAGTGGGAGCCCTGAAACCTGCATGCACATTTCACTTCATATTTTTGTGTGTGATTATTCAATTTAGTGTGTGAATCTTGCACATATGTGCATACATGGCAATCCTGAAAAGGTCACTTTCTGTCAAAGGCCCAGGATTGTTTGGTGAAGGGTTAAAGAATGCTAATTGGTTAGTGGTATAAAGGTTGGTTTTGACAAAGTTTCAGGTCTGCTAATGCAGAATGGCTGACCTGGAGGATTCTTCTGTTGAGGTTGGAGAAGATGGCTATCTTACAATTCGTAAGTAATGATTAGATAATTCATTAGGGCTTATTGTAATTGCTCTTTGATGTTGTAACAATATTTGATATACAGAGAGTCAGTAAGTGCATATTGGTAATAAGTCAACTTTTTACCCTAACAACATAATGTTAGATTGGCCCAAATTAAAAACATTAATTTTGTAGACGACAGGTGAAATGTGACTGAAGTGAATGAATTTGTACTTGACATGGTAGAAGCCATAGTGGGGAAAGAAAAAAATGCTGGTTTCCAGCATTTTCTCCTTTTCCCACAATGTTTTCTAAATCCTACTTTTTCAGGGTTGTTAATAGTTAGGATCATGTGGTAAAGAGTCAAGTAAAAATTCAGTGTTCTCACTAGAATTTTGAAAGTTGGATTCCAGGAATCCAACTCAGGAAAAAGTTGGATTCCAAACTGAAAAGTTGGATTCCATTCTGAAGAAGTTGGATTCCTGTACAGTCAGGATGAATTTCCATGATGCAAGTAATAAACATATAAAAACTGTAAACTTAAGATTGGTGCATTATGGAGACAATGTCTGTAATGGACAAGTCTATGTTTACATTAGAAATAAGTAGCTAGGACTTTCTTTGTAATTGGGCAAAGGGTTAAATAATTTTAATAATTCTTCACTAAATATCTTTTATTCAGACTAGAGCTGTAAGTAATTCAACATGATAATGCATACCTTATATATTCATGATAATAATGACAACATTTATGGACCCATCTTCACAAACATAATTTTTTTTAAATTCATTTCTAATTCCATTTTAATTCGTAACTGGAACTGAATTTAGAAATGTTTGTCCATGGACCATGATGTCAACTAAATCTTTTCAGTGGTGGAAAACTTTGTGGGAAAAGAAAGAAAATGCTTCTTTACCCACAATGTTGTATCAAGCTTTCCTTCTTAATGTTGTTGAATTCTGTATAATGGATTGTTTGGTAAAGGGCTAATTAGCAGAGAGCAGCTATTGACAATGATGGAGGAACCAGTTGCATTAAGTTAGACTTGTAGAAAAAACAAACTATTAGAAATTTTCTCTTGTCATAATGTTTTCAACTTATAATTAACTAGAGTCTACTGAATACAAATCAAATGATAAATTTGATCTCTTTTCATTCTCTCCTTTTATAATCAATATGGAAGCTAAATTTTCGTGGAACATTCTTCTTAATTAGGTGTTTTCATTAATCAGGCATTGATCCATTATCCCTGTAAATTAGTCTTTAATTCATGCTTTTCGGTAGTTTATGGGATATAATGGTGGATTATGGTTGGATAATTTCACCGTTTGGACCAGTGTATTTACAGATTGATAAACACTGAGAATTCCCCAGGAATTCGCAAACTCCAACAAAAAAGGGAATATTAAGAAGCATTAAATATATATATATATTTTTTTTTTTTAAAAGATCGAAATTTCTTTAACCCTTTACCAGACGACAAGTTTTTAGACTGATCTAGATTGAAAGCACTTGCAGACGACAAAATGAATGCCATTTAAAAAGCGAAAATTGTTTTAGGAAGGTTAGAAAAAGTTGTGGGAAAAGGAGAAAATTCTGTTTACCAGCGTTTTCCCACAATGTTTTCAAAAGGTCTCGTTCTCAGGGTCCTTAACAGTCGGGATAGTGGTAATCTCGTGAACATCGTATGGTAATATGATAGCGGGGCCACCCGTAAATATATTACCGATCATGTGCACTCGATGTAATAAATTTCGATCATTCACCTTTAAAAAGAAATATCCTGTTATGTAATCCGTTGATCGATGCATAATTTGCAAATATGGCAAATAACATGCTGTGCAGTTTTGTTATTAGCTATTTCTCATCCACAGTTTAACGGGTACTGGGCGAGTGATAGAAAATAATGCATTCCGATTGGTTGTTAGTCTCCCAGAAGGCCACGCCTACCCCTTCGACTACCCGACTTAAGAGATTACCTATGTATCGGATTTTTCGCCTCGTTAAACATATCGTAAACAATCACTTGATGAACAAATTAAGCTGAGCAACTGATTAGGGGCTGATTAGGGACGCGTGCCCTAAAAAAACTTGTCGTCCGGTGGAATCCTTTGTTAGGATTTTTTGTCGTCCGCCGGAAAAAGTTGTCGTCTCAGACGACAGTATTGGCGTTTCCGAGAACGCTGAAAATTTGTATCCAGATTGCAATGTTCTTACAGTAATTACTAAGAGAGGGGAGAACTGTCCTAGAACTAGTAGAAGCTTTTTTCCACAGTCCTGAGTTTTAGCAATCCTGAATTCCTGATGGAGAACGCTTTTGAAAACATTGTTTTGAAAGGAAAAAAATATGGTAACCAGCATTGTCTCATTTTCCCACAATGTTTGCTATCCTATCACAGACAAACCTCATATGTGGTTCCAGTTGCCTGACTGTGTGTAATTTTTATGTCCGACCCTAAATGTTTTTTTTTTTTTTTTGCCTGTTGATTGCTTATTATTTATCACACCGTAAGGTTATTGACGTCTTTGGAAAATTCAGGAAATTCATTGTCGTTTTACCTCTGTTAATTGCCCCAGACCATGTTTGGAAAGAAAAATAATTTTAAATAATAAAACAATTGTCCTACCTACTGACCCTAATTCTCAGAGGTATGTAACCAGAACATTACATATATTTTGTCTTGGCCTAATTTGAGCCACATTGACTTTGCTTGTCTGTAAGTACTTGCAATGAACACAAGTCTAGAATTTCATTGTGTGGTAAAGGGTTAAACATGCAGAAATTAGATGTGTTTTCCAAGTAGGCAAGACAAATATATTCAAGTTAAGGTCTCAAATAATTTACACGATGGCATAGATGGTGTAGTCTGATCTTAGTCATTTTGGTCTGTAAAAGCAACACAGTTGTGTTAGGCAGTCTTTTGATTAACCCTTTACCACACAATCACAACTTTTAATGGTCCTGGGAAAGAAATCTTTTGAGAACATTGCTGGAAAAGGAGAAACTGCTGGTAACCAGCATTTCCTCCTTTTCACACAATGTTTTCTACCCTTCTCAACATAAATTTCAATTTTTGAGTCACATTTATGTTGCCAGATGCAAATTATTTCAATTTGGACGTCTAAAATTTTGTTGAATGGTAAAGAGTTAAATATATATCGGCTAGTAATAATATAATATACTGCATCTAGTGACAAAATGTTATCAGGAGGAAGCAGTTCATTTATCAGACTTCCTTTAACCCTTTACAAAACAATTCTTTAACAGTCCTGTGTAAGAAGGCTTTAGGGAAAAGGAGAAAATTCAACCAGGATTTTCTCCTTTTCCGACAATGTTTTTTTTTCAACGAAATTCATCCTTTGAGGTACATTTGATATTAAAAAATGCTTTCAATATGGGTCTACTGTTTTGCTGTAAAGAGTTGCAGCAGGATATAGAAGTGAGGGATTCATCTTTTAGCTGTAAAACTTGAATACCAGCAGGCAACATCTTGATAGACCTTTTTTAAAAAAAAATGTATAAAAAATATAAGGTGTCTAGAGCAGTTTCTCCCTTTTCCACACTATTTTCAAATGTGTTTGACATGTATTAAGTCTTAACCCTTAGAGTGCAAAATAAACCTATCAGACATTTTCATCATATAAATATGACCCAAATGATTGCAATTTAATGGTTGCTTTAGTGTACAGTGGTTTGGCGAAGCAGTGTAGATCAAAGATCAGGCTACAAGTTTTGTCCAGCCTGATCTTGATCTATGCTGGCTATTAAGGCAACTATAGTTGTGAAAGGCCCTGTAAGGGTTAATTTGTGTTGGTTATTGGTATTCTACAAGAATGGTTTCAAAGTTGTCAGCTGAAATTTGTTTTCAGGCAGTAATGGGTGTATAGATACTATAGCTACATGTACATAATACATTATTACAAAGGAAAAACAGTAGAGGTTGACTGTTGTCATTGTTGTATGACAAGAGATGTTAAGGCTTTACTAAACAGGATAAGTCTTTACCAGACAATGAATCCTGTCTTCATGGCCATGAGAAAAAAGGCTTTTTAGACCATTTTGAGAAAATGCTGCTTACCAGCATTCCTTCCTTTTCCAACAATGTTTTGTATCATTTCAAGTGCAATCCCTTCAGTGAATTTGTTACAGACCTCAAAAGTAATGCACAAGTATTGTGCATATATATGAAAACTTGACATAATCATTAATGGCCCATTGTTCCATCAGTTCACTCTATTGCCCCATGGACTGCTTGAAAATGATTAAGACACCTTCAGGACTAAATCTGAGAAAAGCCTTATGTGCAATATAGAGGCCTCATTTTTAGCCCGATACTCATGAAAATAGGTCAGATTTTCTTTCTTGTTGATATCTTGTACAATTTGGAAATTGGGTCATGCCAGGTCAAAAAATAGGTCACTGGGTTAAATCTTGGAGAAACCTTGTGTGCACTCTAGAGGCCACAGTTTTAGCCTGATACTCATAAAACTAGGTCAGATTGTCTTGATGACATCTTGGAGAAGTTTGAAATTGGGTCATGTCGGGTCAAAAAGTAGGTCACAGGGCTAAATCTTAGGAAAACCTTGTGTGCACCATAGAGGCCTCATTTTCGGCCTTATACTGATGAAGATTGGTCAGAATGTTTATCTTTAATATTGTCTCAGACAACTTTGAAATTGGGTCATGTCAGTTCAAAAAGTAGGTCACAGGGTCAAATCTTAGAAAAACCTTTTGTGCACTCTAGAGCCAGTAGAGGCCACATTTTCAGTCTGATACCCTTGAAACTTAGTCAGAATATTTGTTTGAATGATATCCTTGACAGGATCCAAATAGGGTCATGTTGCATCAGAAAGTAGGTCACTGGGCCAAATCTTTGAAAAAAATTTGTGTACATTCTAGAGGCCACATTATCCGCCTGAAATGCATGAAACTTGACTAGAAAATTTGTCTTGATGATAGCTTGGACAAATTCAAAATTTGGTAAATTTGGGCAGAAAAGCAGGTTATAGGGCCAAATCTTTATAAGAAAAACCATGTGTGCACCATAGAGGCCACATTTTTAGCCTTATTCTCATGAAACTTGGTTAGAAAGTTTGTCATGATGATATCTTGGACAAGTTCCAAAGTCTGTCACATCTGGTTGAAAGTAGGTCACAAGACCAAATCTTAGAAAAACCTTGTGTGCACTGTAGAGGCCACATCTTCAGCCTGGTACTCATGAAACTTGGTCACTTTACTAAATGATATCTTGGACAAGTTTGAAAATGGGTCACATTGGTTCCAGAAGTAGGTCACTTACATTCATGTCTGTGTTTTACATCACTGAAACCAGGATCTCTTCAGCTATATGAACTATAGATGACTTTCCTCAGGTGAATGTTTTAGGGCCAGTGGCCCTCTTTTTTCCTTTACTTGGGAATAACAAATACTGTTTCTTGTCCTGACAGCCATGAAGAGAGGCATAGATGAAAATGGTTTGGATGAAGATATTGATGGAGAGCCCAATCAAAAACGACTTCGGTTAGAAATTACTGAGGACGGGACTGTAGTTGGAGGGCAGCCTATTATTCAAGAGGTTTCAGGAATAGAGGTATAAAAGCATTCTTGAAAATGAAATAGGCCATACTTTACTTTCTTTATTCCTTTACTCTTTACCAAATAACAAAATTTGCTTAATTGAAAGCATTTATAGACAACAAATAAGACATGTCTCAAACAATGGGATTTGTCTTTGAAGGGCAGAAAACATTGTGAAAAAAGGAGAATGTGCTGGTTACCAGCATTTTCTCCTTTACCCACAGCATTTTCAAAAGCATTTTTCATTAGGGTCATTAAAATTTGAGATTGTGTGGTAAAAGATTGATACCCTTTTAACTAGCATTTTCCTTTATTCTCAGAGTTTTCTACCCCTTCAAGGAGAAATCTTATCATTTTAACGGCATTTACATAGTTATCTGTAAATACCTTTAGTTTTTGTTACCTGTAAATGTCTTTATTTTTGGCACATCTGAAATTTCCTGTCGAACATTCATTACCAAGTGAACAAACATGATTTCTTCCATTTGATGGCCCATTTTTAGCTCACCTGAGCACGAAGTGCTCATGGTAAGCTATTGTGATCGTGCTGTGTCCGTCGTCCGTCGTGCGTCGTCAACTTTTTAACTTGTGTACGTTCTAGAGGCCACATTTTCAGTCCGATCCTCATGAAACTTGGTCAGAATATTTGTCTTGATGAAATCTAAGACGAGTACGAAATTGGGTCATGTGGGGTCAAAAACTAGGTCACTAGGTCAAATATTCGAAAAACCTTGTGTACGCTCAAGAGGCCACATTTTCAGTCCGATCCTCATGAAACTTGGTCAGAATGTTTGTCTTGATAAAATCTGGGACGAGTTGGAAATTGGGTCATGTGGGGTCAAAAACTAGGTCACTAGGTCAGATCTTCGGAAAACCTTGTGTACGCTCTAGAGGCCACATTTTCAGTCAGATACTTGTGAAATTTGGTCAGAATGTTTGTCTTGATAAAATCTGAGATGAGTTCGAAATTGGGTCATGTGGGGTCAAAAATTAGGTCACTAGGTCAAATCTTCGAAAAACCTTGTGTACGCTCTAGAGGCCACATTTTCAGTCAGATACTTGTGAAATTTGGTCAGAATGTTTGTCTTGATAAAATCTGAGACAAGTTCGAAATTGGGTCATGTGGGGTCAAAAACTAGGTCACTAGGTCAAATCTTAGAAAAACCTTGTGTACGCTCTAGAGGCCACATTTTCAGTCCAATCCTCATGAAACTTGGTCAGAATATTTGTCTTGATAAAATCAGGGACAAGTTAGAAGTTGGGTCTTGTGGGTTCAAAACTAGGTCACTAGGTCAAATCTTCGAAAAACCTTGTGTACGCTTTAGAGGCCGCATTTTCAGTCAGATACTTGTGAAATTTGGTCAGAATGTTTGGCCAATTGACTCAGGTGAGCGATCCAGGGCCATCATGGCCTTCTTGTTTAGCTCTACTGGCTGTAAGTCATGGTGTTGTTTCCTTCGTCCGTCTGTCCGTCCGCCCGCCTGCCCGTTTTCCTTGTTTACGCGATATAAACTTCATTTATGGTCGGATTTTCGTGAAACTTGCACAGTTTGTTTATCTCATCAATAGTTTGAACCCTATTGATTTTGAAAAAAATTTGACAATCAGTGTGGGAAAAGTAGCCATTTAAAGTTCAAAATTTCAATTCTTGTTTACGCAATAAAGTCTGCATTTGTAGTCGGATTTTCGTGAAACTTGCACAGTTTGTTTATCTCATCAATAGCTTGAACCGTATTGATTTTGAAAAAAATCTGACAATCAGTGTGGGAAAAGTAGCCATTTAAATTTCAAAATTTCAGTTTCTTGTTTACGTGATAAAGTCTGCATTTGTCATCAGGTTTTCGTGAAACTGGCACAGTTATTTTCTCTCATCAATCTGACAATCAGTGTGGGAAAAGCAGCTATTTAACGTTCAGCATTTCAGTTTCTTGTTTACGCAATAAAGTCTGCACTTGTCGTCAGATTTTTGTGAAACTTGCATAGTTTGTTTATCTCGTCAATAGCTTGAACTCTATTGATTTTGAAAAAAATCTGACAATTAGTGTGGGAAAAGTAGCCATTTAAAGTTCAAAATTTCAGTTTCTTGTTTACGTGATGAAGTCTGCATTTGTGGTCTGATTTTTGTGAAACTCACACAGTTTGTTTTTCTCATTGATAGCTTGATTCCTATTGATTTTGAAAAAAATCCGACAATCAGTATGGGAAAAGTAGCCTATTTAAAGTCAAAATTTCCTTTTTCTTATTTACGCAATAAAGTCTGTATTTGTGGTTGGATTTTCATGAAACTTGTAGTTGCTTTGTATCATCAACAGCTTAAACCCTATCGATTTTGAAAAAAAAATTACAATTAGTATGGGAAAAGTAGCCATTTAAATTTGAAAATTTATAATTCTAGTTTATGCGATAATGTTGGCATTTCTGGTTGAATTTTCATGAAACTTGCATAGTTGCTTTATATTATCAGTAGCTTTAACCCTTTGGATTTAAAAAGAAAAACAAATATTTGAAAATCAGTATGGGAAAAGGAGCCATTTAAAATTAAAAATTGACATTTCTTGTTTATGCAGTTAAGTCACATTTTTGACTCAATCTTTTGAAACTTGCAAAAATTATTTGTATCATCAAGGGATTGAACTCTACTAAGAATGAAGAAAATCTAGCAATCGGTTTAGGACAAGCAGCCATTTGATGACTTAGTATTGTTTACTCAACACAGTCCACATTATTGGTCACATTTCTTTGAAACTTGCAGGGATTGTTTAAAACAATGAGTACTGAAACCCTATCAAATTTGACAGGATTCCAAACCATTGTCTTTGAGAAATTGTACTTCAGTTTTTTTTTGTTTTTTTTCACTATTAATTTTGTTCAATTCACCATGCCTACTTGTGCTATCTTAGTGGGTTCAAGCCCAGTTGCAACAACCCTTTACCCCATTTTTTTGTGTGTTTGCTTTTCCTTTTTGCTTCATGAATTCATAGCGTATGCTATAAAAAACAGCACAATCATGCCAGTGGAGCGATTCAGGCCCTCAAGGGCCTCTAGTTTAATTATCTACATCAAAGAAAAATTATTCAATGAGTATTAGGTGTTTTCAGTGTCTTTAAATAGTCTGCCTTTCTCAGTATTTTGTATTACTGTATCTTAGATGTGTATTTGTATAACTGTAGGGAATACATGTAGCTTGTGGAACAAAAGGAAAATTAAGTTTGAGTGTAGAAATGTTGAGACTTTGACAAAAATTATATATGTATTAGACTTTTTCATTGAATAAAGTTTAAGCATCCTTAATTTTTTTTGTAATGGACAGGCAAACAGTAACTTACAAGTAGAGGAAGAATCTCACATCATCCAAGATCCTCAGGAAGTTCCGTTGTCAGATGATGGGTATGACATTCTTAACCAGTTACCCTGTGCACAGTTTATGGATTACCATAAGATTAACATATTTTCATAGCTTTTTGGTGAGGCTATTGTCAAAAGAAATGTCAAGGTATTGTCAAAGCCTTGTCGTTGTGTGCATGGTGCAAAATCTCAGACATTTTCTGTCATCAATGAAGAGCATTGGCACTAGCTTGTGGTATTTTGTTATCTTGCAGCTCACAACAACTTTTAAACACATCTTTCATCTTGGGTCAAAAATTAGGTCACTGGGCCAAATCTTAGGAAATCCCTGTGTGCAATCTAAAGGCCACATTTTCAGTCTGATGCTCATGAAAAATTGTCAAAATGTTTAATATCTCTGACAGAAAACAGGTTAAGTCGGTCAAAAAGTAGCTTACTTACATGTTTTACATGGTTACTACAAGGATCTTTTCCGCTTTATCAATCCTAGACGACCTTACTCGGGTGAGCGGTTTAGGGCCCATGGCCCTCTTGTTTAATTTCATAATTCTACTTTTTCTCGCAAACTGAAGGATATAGATCATGCATATCAACCTTGTACAAAAGCTAGCATATTGAGATTGTGGAGGTAGAATCCCAGAATCGACAAACTTTACTACGTCAAGCAGGTATTTTGGTGGACATTTACAGTACTAGTTGGCTATATCAGTGCACATTCTTCGCAGCAGGCCTCAATAGCATGTTGTTATTTTGTCATTAGGTTTTAAGCGAGCCTTCCTTCATCAATATAATAACAAGTTGTGTCAAAAACTACAGCATCAGTTATCTGAACTCAATATATGTAATGAAAAAAGAAAGAAAAAGGGTATTTTGGTGTTTGGTTGTTTTACGGTGATTTGTCAGACCCAGGGTAGATGATAAATTTTTCAACTATCTAATTTGAATGCATTTGCGGATAACTAATTAAATGCGGCACAGACAATAGGATTCTTCTTTGAAGGAGAAGAAGAAAATAGGGAAAGGGAAACAGGAGAAGATGCTGGATACCAGCATTTTCTCCTTTTCCCACTATGTTTTCAAAAAGCATTCTTCCTGTGGGTCTAACAACTCTGGATTGTTTGGTAAAAAGTTACCATCAAAATCAAGGTAAGCCTGCACAAAACAGGCCGCCAGATCTTTTGATCTATGTGCTGATGTATTGTTGCAAAAAAAAAAAGATCATTAGAACATTAGAAAGGTTGCATTATTTAGGGTTTCTGTTTTTTTTAACTTGGCTGTTTTCATACCTGTCATTGTCTGCCTCATAGTGGTGTAAAAACTTTGACATTTTGTATTATCTCTGTCACTACTGAAGATATATACTTTAAACTTGGTCTAGTCATTAACTATCAAAAGGGGAACCCAAACAACAGGAGCAGGTAACCATAAAAATATCTGTGACACTTATGCCCCTTTTTTGACGTAAAATTTACTCTGAAAATCAAGCAACTGCTGCAAAGCATTGGCATCTGCATGCAATGCCCTTGTTTAATTAAGTGGGACTCTGTTGATATTTTACCAAACAATCCAGCATTTCTATGACCTTGAGGAAGAAGACCTTTGGAGACAGTGAGAGAGCAGGTGAAAATGTTGCTAAGCATAATTTCTCCTTTTCCAACATGTTTTCTTCTATTCAAAAACAAGTGCTATCATTAGAACCACATTTTTTATTGTCATTTAAAAATGATTTCAGTACGGATGTCTCTGGTTTATTTAGCTGTTTCTTTTCATTTCTGTAATTTTATTAATAGTGTTGTCATACAAGAAGAAGTCATTCATCAACAACCACCCCCACAATATCAGAATTTGATCATACAACACATGGACATTGCAGAACCTCTGTCAACGCTCAAACAGCTGTTAGAACTACGTTTACAGTGCTCCCTGTCAGACCATCAGTTTTATCTTCAAGATAGTATTCCTGTAAGTTATCTTTCGTCATATGTGCAGTGATAATATTATTTTGTAGTCTTGGTTGTCTGTCTGTCAATCCATTACATCCATAAGCAAACTCTGATACTGCTAATTCTGCCTCCAGATTTTATTGGAAGTTTTTGAAACTCGCACTAAAAAATGTACATGAATGTATTTACAGAATACCATTTCTCATCTATTCATGCATTCTCATAGGGTTCATGCTTGGGTTAAATTCTGATGTTTAATCAGACAGTACCAAATTTCAGTAAAAAAAATTGCAGTGAACTATAGAAGAGTCAGTTTTACATTAACAGTCATGGAAACAGCAGTGAAAATGTCTCTGCACTCAAAAGAGAGTTTCAAGTGACTGTTCAGGTTCAGAAAGATGACCAACTGTTTATTCCTACCATTTTAATTTTGCACTGTCATTCCTAAACTCTCTTGTGTATGCAGATATTGGCTATCTTCAATTTTTACAGTTGGAACTTGACATAGGTTCAAATCATTAACCCCACTGGATGATCCAAAATGTAGATCAAAGAAACAAATCCATTGGAAAAACTCCTAGAAATATTGGACTGCTGACCCCTTTCCTCTACAAGGGGTCAATTTTCAATAGATTCAATTGTTTTGTCTTCCTATTGTTTATTGTCTAAAGTTTGCATCTGATTTTTAATTTTTAACCAAATTACAAATTTTAGACTACCAAATTGAAAGTGTCTGAAGACCACAAATCTGAAAGTGGCACAAATGAACTTCAGGTCTTTGACAGGGTAGAAAACATTGTGAGAAAAGTAGAAAATTCTGGCTACCAGCATTTTCTACTTTCCCCACATGATTTCCAGAGGCCTCTATGTCATGGTCTTTAGAACTTGGGATTGTTTGGTAAAGGTTACACAAAATATCAAAGAAAAAAGTTGATAATTGAAGAGGCTGAAGAATGTTCATAAAGATTACAGTTGACTTGCATGAGTTAAAAGGAAACAACATAAATGATTTTTATATACCTCCCCAATAGTAAAGTGTATGTATGAGATTCAAAACGGAATAGGGTTGCAGGGTTTCTGTTTAAATGAAAACTATATACATGTATACGCATGAAAATCAGCTCGGACGCAAAATATCAAAACTGATCGTGTCTGTTGGACACAGTCAAAAATGAGTCAAAACCATGATTTAACTACATCTACGTCAGTAACGAAATCAATACAAAATACCGGTACAAAGATTTAACATTTCTTGTACAAGCTGACCATTGGAATTCTAAAGTGTCTATAAATAGGGCTAAGATATAAGAGAAAGATAAAAATAGATCTCTTTGTCTTCGACTTCAACTGGTTACCTGCATTGTGATCATATTGTCTTTTCTGGCAAACTGATCATAGGAAAACAGCTATTGTTTGGCATTTCTTACCTGAAAATGGCTTCCCGGGCCAAAAAGAAAAAGCATTGGCAATCTTTCCAAGCCCAATGGCTAAAAGATCCTGCCTTCCAAGACTAGATTCTAAGAGAATCTATATTCTTATATTCATGTAAATGTGTTTGAATTGTTATAAAACTAAGCAGAAATAAGGTTTTTACAACAGCTTGCATGGACTTTCAAAGAAGTTCCATCGTGACATAAGATTGGTACTATTTCAAGCGACGGTCACTGGCGAGCACAGCACATTAAATCTGCGGAAGGTTCCATAAAGAAGTCATTTGAAATAGCTTCTTCTTTTTATCCACTAACCAAAGTTGGCTTTAATAAACGGACGATTTATGCAAGCAGAAATGGGACTCAGAAGGAATGCAATGAGACTCAACTTTTGCAGTTCCACTTGGTCCCATGGACTCAGTAAAATTTTATTCAAATGGAAACACTGGGTTGTCTGTCTGTCTGTCTTCCATATGTCTTCACTTCCTATAGTTTTCAACCAATTTATCTGAAGTTTGAAGCTTTTCTACCATGGAACTTCTGCAAATGCCATTTTCATCATCATAATTGATCAATTTTTACAGGATTTATTGTCCTTGGGTCCTTAGAATTTTGCTGGTCCAGTGGGAAGGCCAGGGAGGAGGAAGGGGGGATATTTGTCAACTTGCCATAGTTCTAGTCTTATTAATTGAAGGCCTTTCTGAATTACAATGTACTTGCCAATAAGCAGTCAAGCTTCTTCAAGGCATAGCTTTTATGCATGGTACATGTGTTATTTTTGGTTGAATTATTCCAATTATTCCAATTTAGACATTTGCTGTATATGTTGGTCACTTCACCTTTTACCAAATAGTCCTTTGTTGTAACCACTCTTAGGAAGAAGGCTTTGGAAGAGATGAGAAAAGGCTGGGACCCAGTATTTTCTCACTTTTTTTTTTTTTTTTTTAGATCCTGTCATGGTCAAATTCCATTTTTTGAGCCTTATTTGACTTCTGTAATCACCTTTACTTTTGACTCATTTTGTCAAGTGATAAGAGGAGACAATGTATTTCTTTTACAGCTTGATACAAAAAAGAGCTTGGTGGACCAATGTGTACAGGGAGATGGCATGGTGCAAATTAATTTAGAAGTTAAATCTCAGCCAGGTGAATAGACGTTAATTAATTCCATGTACATGTAGTCTGTATAGTGATCCTGCTTGTGTATAAATCATAGTTAAAGTCTCCATATAACATTAAACTTGTGATGACATTACATTTTTTCTTCAAAAAGGCTCTGTATCTCTTTCAACTCAACAGAATTACTGTATAACAGGTTTTTTTTTAAGCGCTGCCAATTTTTACATCCCAGACACTATTCATGAAAATTGCCCTAATATAAATTGACTGCATGTAAACTAATCTACCAGGCGAGAAGTTTGCAACAATCAATCATAAATTTTCATCATTGATTACCGCACATACTTTTTTAATGTTTCAGTGGATTTTGTTTCTTTCTGGTACTGTGTTCGTAACTCTCATTTAGGGTTCCTGCTGGGCTTTGCATTTGGTGCCATTTGCAAAAGAAATATTAACTTAGCGCAGAAAATAATTCATTGACGAAAGTGGGTGGCGCTGGCACTACCATATAGCGATACCAGAAATTTTAATGCTGGTTCCCAATTTTGCTTCATATGATTATTGACTTGAACCAAAACGGGTAACCATTCCAAAGGTTGATATCAATATGGTGTTATTCTGTTGATTGGCACATGTGATAATTAGCACTTTACTTGTACGGTAGACATTTATCTGATAATTACCTACTTAATTAGAGAAGTTCAAACACATTGAATATTTCACAATTTATTGGCATTTGAATTTTATTCGCAAATGACATACTGTTATCTGTTTTCGGGTTGACATTTATCAAAGTCCATCGCGCTTGTTTTTATTTCGCCAAAGCACCACCAGTAGTGAGCAAACATGGATCTGTATGTCAAAAAATGAAATTTTGATGTAAAGAAATAGTTACAGACTGACTGACTGATTTGTCCAATTAATGGACGAAATGTCAAAAATGACTTTGTTCACCTTGTCGAACTGCAATGTCTTTTTTGATGCTTTGAACAGCAGTTTCCTCAACCATTATGGAAGACCCATCACGTTGAACACCTTGTTTGTAGATTTTACTGCTGAGAAATTTTAATGAACTAGATTTTTTATGACACTTTAAATATGTTAAACTCATAAAAAATTTAATCTTCCATTTTTTCTCCAAATTCCTAAAATTTCAGCGCAAAAATAACCCATTATACGGTATATCCTTACTACAGCACTCCTAACTATGTCTTTCATAGGCTGGGTTTCTACAGTACTTGCCTAAAGGCATCCCCATATATGCAGTGCTGCCAGTAGGGATCAAATGAGAACACTCATAATTATAAATCTAACATTTAACTACTGAGCTATAGAGTTCCCCATCTTATGATGAGAGAAACATTTGAAGAGATAGAGCTGCTGCTTGGGAAAGAAAATTCACAATTTTTACAGTACAAGTTTGTGCTGAACAATTGAAACAAAAGTTGGAGCAATGTTAGATCCAGATAGTGCTAAGTTTCATTGTTAACTTTTTTTCTCCTAGAATCATTAGCTTAGATCAATCAAAAGAGATGCTTAGATAGATTCACTTTGTAAAGTAGACTTATATGTTTGAGGCTGATTTTGTTGATTAAAGAAAAGAAAGGTGTATGTTGTCCTTCCCATTAACAAAGGGTTGGATTTAGATGTTTTCATTACTTTGAACAGCTTCAGTTGATGCATACCTCAGGGCTGGCTGATAAGTTGTGAGCTTCGTATTGAAGGAGTTAAGCAGGGATGTCCTATTTCAGCCCTTCTATTCCCTGACAGTTTAAAGCTGTGCACCCAAAAACTGCTGTCCTATGGTCACTTTCTGTCAAGAGATAGCACTATAAAGTAAACAAGGCAAATGACTTTTGCAAAATTGACAAAATGGCTGAAAAAGCTGTGATTCAATATTTGCAAAAGAAAGGTTTAGCTTTTAAAAATATCCATACTGATATGGTAGCAACACTAGAAAGTCATGCCCCTTCATATGCTGCAGTGAAAACGTGACTGGTGAAATTTTAGTCTGGCAAACCTTTCATTGATGCAACCCCAGAAATGGTCTATAAACTTCATCCATGACATTGTTATGGCTGACAGGCAAGTTATAGAGAGATATATATAGCCAGTACAGTTGCGATTTCATGGGAAACAGTACATTCCATTCTTCTGGAGGATCTTTCAGTGAGAAAGCTCTAAGCTTGGTGTGTACCAAGACTTCTAGCAGTTGATCGCAAGCACACCAGGCGGACTTTATGATGTGCTAATCTAAATTTTTTAGAGGCAGATCCTGGTTACTTTCTGCAGAGGTTTGTGACTAGGGATGAAACGTGGGTCCATCATTTTGCCCCAGAGGCCAAACAGTCTAAACAACGGAAACACCCTGGTTCAGCCCAACCAAAGAAGGCAGAGACTGTTCCTTCGGCTGGAAATGTTATAGCCTTGGTCGTCGATGCTGAAGGTAGATTCTCTGCAAAAGGGACAAAAAATTAGTGGCACATATTATGCCAAAAGCCTTATATGTGAGGCTCACAACTTAACGATTGGCCCTCTTATGAGTTATCATCCTTAATATTATATTTCTCCATTTTTTATCTGATCAAATTGCAGTAATAAAGATGGTGGTCATACTTACAATTCTGTGCAATGTATATTTTCAGGGATGAAACCAAAAATCAATATTTTAGATATCCTGAAGCCAGCTGAGGAAGTAGAAACTGTTGAACAACGTAAGACTAATATATGAACATTCGGTGTAATCTCTATAACTTAAACCTTCAGTAGTCTGAACATATCTTTTGATTTACTATTTAGCACTGTACTAGAGGACAAATTTTAAACTTGTGCAGCTTAAAATCATTTTCAGACAGCAAATGTATGTTTTTTTTTTATTCCATAATGCAAGCAATACACCTGATTAAGGTCAATAAATACTTGCTTTTGACCAAATTAATTGTTTTTATTTTTTGTCATGACATGGCTTTCTGGTAATTTATTTAACTCTTTACCAAACAACAATATTTTAGACTCATCTAAATTCAAAGCAACAAACTAAATTGACCCAAACTACAGAAAGTTTGTCCTTGAATTGGTAGAAAACATTTTTGGAGAAAAAGAAAATGCTGGTTACCAGTGTTTTCTACTTTTCCTGCAATATTTTCAAAATCCAACTTACTCGGGGTCATCCTTCCTCATTTATCAACCTGATTTATGTTGTTAGAATTGAAGTAAACACAAGTGAAAATGGTTTAAATGTTTTATTAAAAGGCATTGTTTGTTATGCTTTGCTGTCGGAAAATTTATGAATTTATTGCAATTTCAGCTGTAGCCCCTATTCAGCCGCAACAAGCTCCTGCCAAAGTAGTTGTTCCTGTGCCAGAGGAAACAGAAAATATTACACGCTGGATTGTCGACCAAAGTTTTAGACGAGAGCAAGACAGACTGAAAATACCCTATGGTAAAGTGGATAATAGTACATGTATTTGAAAATTAAAAGGGTTATTGTGTTGTGGTCATGGTTGTAAGTGAAGAATTTTTTTTTTAATATTCCATTTTGCCCTGACCAAGGTCAAGTTCTAATAAAGTAACTGCTTTGTGTACTCAAAATGCCTTTGATGCATTCTTGGTAACAATTTTAACCCTTTACCGCACAATGATGCCTTTTGATGACCCTTGGAAAGAGGCCTCTGGAAAACATTGTGGGAAAAGGAGAAAATGCTGGTTACCCACAATGTTCCCACAATGTTTTCTACTGTAATGAAGACACAAGTAACCATTTAAGTTACATTTAATTTTGTCGTCTGCAAATGCTTTCAGTTTGGTCTGTTCCAAATTTTGTCGTATGGTAAAGGGTTAAATTCCAATAGAATTGTGGTGTTAGGCTGTAATTAGTGATTGACAGTATAGTTTTAAGGAATTGAAAAGATAGATAAAACCAGGGTCTATCTTCACAAATGGGTCTCAATTCTTTATTAGATGACACAACTGTAGACCTGTCCATACTGAAAGTATTTGCAGATGATAAACTAGATGCTGCTTATTCTTTTAGAATTACCTTCAGGAGGGTACCAGCATTTTCCCCACTTCCCAAAGTTTTCAAAAGTATTTCTCCTAAGGTATGTTAGGGAAGTTTGGTAAAAAGATGAATATATCCTAAGTGAAAATTATTAAATCCACAACTTGGCAAATTTCTCTCCGAGGATTGATGATACTCATTATAACAAGATTCATTCCTCTCTCACCGCTAATCATTGTTTTGATGATGATGATGATGATGTGGGAAAGACGCCAGTTGTTTTGGGAAAAAGTTGTAAAAAATAATGGCAAAAGAATCTCCAGGCACTGTACGCTGAGATATGACTGGATCTTTCAGGAGAGGTGTTCTGCAAGATGACGAAATTTATGTGCAGGAAATGTGTGTTATTTTGTAGATCCAGTGCAGTGGGCTGAGGTGCATGTAAAGCACTGGATACAGTGGGCAGTGAAGGAGTTTAATCTGGAAGGTGTAGATATAAATAACTTCCAAATGACAGGACAGGCCCTCTGTGATATGACTCATACAGACTTTGTGAAATATATTCCGAATGACAAGGGGGATATTTTCTGGACCCATCTAGAGTTGTTACGGAAATGTAAATTTGTGGGTAGGTAACAAGGTTTTACCCTTTTACTGCTAATTCTAACTTAAGTTGCCTTTGCAGACATTTATCAAGAATTATATTGTCGAATATCTATGACGAAAGAGGAAGGTTCATGTTGTTTGATTGTTTACATATTTATGAAAATTGTAGAATGGTTACAGTTTGATTCGTTCCAGCAAAGCTTGTATGAGTAATTGATGTATCCTTGAGCAAGACAGATCTCCAGATAAAAGGAAGTGATAATATTCTAAATCCATTATTTCTCTTCCAAACCCAATTTTGTGTGTACTCATTAGAATCTTGCCGATGAGATGATTGTAATGAGTACCCATAACATAGGGTTTAGTGGAGTGATTAATATTTTCAATTTTGAAATCAAAATCACTCCCTCTATCTAGAGCTCTGGCATGACATTTTTTTTTCAGCTAATACGTGTAAAGGACAGAAAAGGCATGAATCAGGTGCAAGTATACTGCTGCCAGGAAATAGCTGTAGTACTGGTGAACACAATATTAATTGGATACCACACAGGCGCAAGTCTTAATGACCCTGGAAAATAGAGCTTTTGAAAGCATTGCGGAAATAGGAGAAAATGCTGGAAACTTTTTTTTTTTTACAATGTTTTCTACCCTTTTAAAGATAGATAACTACTTTTTGGCTTATGTAACTTGTAGTCTGCAAGTGCTTTCAATGTGGATGAATCTAAAAGTTTATCATGTGGGAAAGGGTAAAGCAAAGCATGTACAAACAAAGTGTACAGTGTAGTAGATAGGAAAAAGGGTGAAGAGACTGTGTAATTGTTAAAAAGATTGTCTTACTTGCTTGTATTTCAGCTGTAATGCAACAACCAGCTCCATGTGCTGTCACCACAATTACTGTCTCTACATCAGGTTAGTTAACTCTTTACGTAGTTGATAGGGGAAAATTGTAGTGTACATGAAGATTGACCACCCAGAATTTGCAATCCATTCCTAATTCTGCACTATCAGGTATTTCATGGATCTGCTAACCAATACAGTCTAGAGATAGAAGTTCTTTTTTCTCAAACAGTTGCCCATTTTCCTGTCCTCCATACCATGTAACATCAGTTGTTTTTTTCTGTCCGTCAAATTTTTGTCACTTATATTATTCATTACTGATTATTATTTGTCTAAAATTAGCTTGAACAATTAGGGGTTAATAAGTTTAAAAAAACTGCTAACATGCACCCATTATTTAAGATACAGAGCCTGTCATTTAATTCCTGCTAGAGGACAAAATTGTACACTTGTCCAAATCAAAACCATTTGCAAAATTTAAAAAATTAAATGTCACTGAAATGATAAGATTGTCTTGAAAGGTAAAAAAAAAAATATGGGAAATACAGAAAATGGTGTTTTTTTTCCCACAATGCTTACAAACGCCATTTTTGGTCATGGTTGTAAAACACAGGAATGTTTGATGGAGGATTGATACTAAAGTATTCTCTTGACTAACTTTTTGATTTTATTATCTTACAGGGAAAAGATCCTGGAAGCAGAATAAGACAAGATCACCAAGAATTACAGGGGATCATGGGTTTTCCCCAGGAAATAGAACAGGTAAATGATTATAAAGTAAAATCTGTGTATACATGTATTTCAAACAGGCAACAATTCTAATATAACAATTGCTAGCAAGTATTGACATGCCTGTTTAAAACTGGGGGATCACATGAGAAATCAGAAATGCTACTGCACTGTTTTCTCATGATAAAAAAAAAATTCATGCATCCTCATGAAACTTGGTCAGAATGTTTGTCTTGATAAAATCTTGGCCAAGTTTGAAATTGGTTCACATGGGGTCAAAAAGTAGGTCACAGGGCCAGATCTTAGAAAAACCTTGTGTGCACTCTAGAGGCTACATTATCTGCCTGATACTCATGAAACTTGGTCAGAATGTTTGTCTTGATAAAATCTCAGAAAGTTCAAAATTGGGTCATGTCAAGTCAAAAAGTAGGTCACAGGGCCAAATCTTAGAAAAAGCTTATGATCACTGTAGAGGCCACATTTTCAGCCTTATACCCGTGAAACTTCGTCAGAATGCTTTTCTCAATAAAATCTCTGGTAAGTTCGAAATTGGGTCATGTTGGGTTAAAAAGTAGGCCAGGGGGCCAAATCTTAGAAAAACCTTGTGTGCACGCTAGAGGCCAAATTTTCAGCCTGATACTCTTGAAACTTGGTCAAAATGATTGTCTTGATGAAATCTTGGACAAATTTGGAATTGGATGACGTTGGGTCAAAAATTAGGTCATTGGGCCAAATCCTAGAAAAACCTTGTATACACTCTAGAGGCCACATTTTCAGCCTGATACTCACAAAATTTGGTCAGAATGTTTGTCTTAATAAAATCTTGGACACATAGAAAATTGGGTCATGTTGAATCAAAAAGTAGGTCACTTAGCCAAATCTTAGAATAAACTTGTGTGCGCTCTAGAGGCCACATTTTCAGCCTGATACTCATGAAACAAGGTCAGAATGTTTGTGTGGATAAAATCTTGGACAACTTTGGAATTGGGTCACGTCGGGTCAAAAAGTTGGTCACTGGGCCATATCTTAGAAAAACCTTGTGTTCACTCTAGAGGCTACATTTTCAGTCTGATACTCATGAAACTTGGTCAGAGTGGTTGTCTTGATAAAATCTTGGACAAGTTTGAAATTTGGTCATGTGGGGTCAAAAACCAAATAATCCTATAGTTTCAAATTGTGTGGATGGGGAACATTTGAAAACACTGGTAAAAAAGAACAATTTGAGTACCAGCATTTTATCCTTTTCCCAATATTTTTTGCTACTTTTTCAAAGATAAAATCCTGTGGTTCTTGCCATTTTTAATTTGTCATCTGTCAATGATTTCAATATGGACAATTCTGAAATATTGTGGAATGTTAATGAGTCAACAACTGAGAGTCTGTAAAAAGAAAAACCTTCTAGGCTTTGGGCCATTAAGTCTTAAAATTAAAACATTGTGTTAATTTGTGTTGCAGGAAATAATGGACAGATCCAGTTATGGCAGTTCTTATTAGAGTTGCTAACAGACAAAGACTGTCGTGAAGTAATCCAGTGGGTAGGAGATGACGGGGAATTCAAACTCAACAATCCAGAAATGGTTGCTCAGATGTGGGGACAACGCAAAAACAAACCCACCATGAACTATGAAAAATTAAGTCGTGCATTACGGTATTACTACGATGGTGATATGATTGCAAAGGTAAGTTGTAATTGTCTGTTTTTAGAAGTGTTCAGAAAACTTTATGACAGTAAAATAATTCAAATAAATGAATGAATTAACTCTTATCCAGCTAAATAAGCGAAATGAAACTTTCAAGCCTATAGTAAAAACCAAGATTTTGATATTTCAAAAGTATTTTTGGGGGAGAGATATCTCCTTATTGGACAGTGTAGATCCAAGATCAGACTGCTTGTTCTGTGCAGTCTGATCTTGATCTACACCATCCACAAAGGGTCCTTGAGACACACTTAGCAGCCTAAGGGTTAATAAGAAAGCATACTTTGCACAAATTGATAAGGACATTGCCATGTTTCAATGTTGACAAGTCTAGAATGAGGTCATATGATTTTAGGAGCACTTTGTAGGGTCAGTGTTGAGAGTGTCAAATAAACCAAATGGACATTTTCACATCATTTATCTCTTAACCATTCATTGTCAAGTTTCAATAACCCTGACTTGGTAGTCTTCTGAAAACATTGTGGGAAAAGGAGAAAATGCTGGTAATCATTAGAGCATTCTTTGTCATCTGCAAATATTTCCGACATAGCTGAGTCTAAAGTTCTGTTATCTGTTAAAGGTAACAGGCCTTCTCCTTTTTCCACAATGTTTTCAAAAGCCTTCCGCCATAGGGTCATCAAAACTCGAGATTCTGTGATAAAAGGTGAAAAGCATCCAGGTATTGTACATTCAATTGATATAGTCCTATGCCTCACACACTATAATTACCTCAGTTTGGGTCAAAGATAAACTGTATGCTATAGGAAGTCTGATCTGATTCTAAGCAGTCTGAAAAGTAATAAAAGTTGTGGAAGGTGACCAAGGGTTCACGTGGATGGTGACCAAGGATTCACATGTAGGAAAGATGAGTGTATGGAATTATGAAGGCTTTTTACCCGCAGTCTACAAACTTAGAAGGAAGAGAAAATGGCTTGTAGTAAATTGCCCAAAATAAGTGAATTGTTCAAAACTCTTGTTGCAGGTCCATGGTAAAAGATTTGTATACAAGTTTGTTTGTGACTTGAAAATGCTGCTGGGTTATTCTGCAGCCGAGTTAAATAGACAAGTGACTATGTGTGCGGAGAAAAAACTGCAGCGTGTTCGTGAATCAATGAGACCAGCCAGCTCAAAACAAAAAGTGACTACGCAAACAGTTCAGACCACAATAGATTAGAGAGAACCCTGTGATTATTCATACCAAATGAAACTCAGGACTAAACTTTCATCATTATGCCTTACATCAAGTAATACATTGCGTTTAATATTCAATCACAACATCATACCCATTATACGTTACAAATCAATTTTGTTTTGTTTTTGTTTTTTGATTTTTTACCAAGGAATCTATTGTCATACAAATGTGACAATGCCCTGCAGTAAACAGTATTTGAAAGCATCATGGAAAAAAGAGCAATTGAACCAGCATAGCTCTTTTTTCTACAATGACATCCACTTCATTGGGAGAGGAAAGATTTTCCTTGATAGAACTCCATTTAGATGGCAGTATGGGGTCTGTATTCACCAACCATTCTTAAGAATATTCTTGGTCTTATTCTCCAAGATTTTCTGTATTTGAAAGAAATTGGTTTAGCCAATCAGCATTTGGTTTAGCCAATCAGGAGTTGTGTTACTTTTAAATGTAGAAAATTCTGAAGAACAAGACAAAGAACATTCTTAAGAATGGTTGGTGAATATGGACCCTGATGTATTATGCTGCAATTATAAAAACTTAAGATTCACACGTAGTCTACACGCACAACTTTCTGGTAATGGTTTAACCCGGCTTTTAATGATGCTGAGAAATAAGCCTTTTGAAAATATTGTGGGAAAAGGAGAAAATGCTGGTAACCAGTATTTTCTCCTTTTCCCACAATGTTTTCTACCATATCAAAAACAATTGACATCATTTGATTCACATTTCAGTTGTCGTCTGCAAATGCTTTCAATTTGGACCAGTCTACATTCTTGTCGTTTGGTAAAGAGTTAAGTTATTAAGCTGTTTGCCAGACAATTTCAAATTTTCGTGACCCTGAGTCAAAAGGCTTTTCAAAACATTGTTTGAGGAGAAAAATGCTGGTAAGCAACATTTTCTCCTTTCCTTTTTCATCTTATCTTTGTAAAGATAAATCCCACCTCCTAAGTCACATTTAATTTATTCTATGCTTTTGATACAGATATGTCTTAAATTTTGCCATATGGAAAAAAATCTTAAGTCAAATTAATTTCAAGAAACAATAGTTGTTTCGTTGTGTTTAACATACATTTTTTAGGATGAGGTTAAAGAGGGTAGTCAGATTACTATAGAATGCATGTATGTACAGTGAAACCTCTCCTCACTACCACCCTGGTAATACGAGCAACCCACTATTATGAATGATTTTTGTCAAAACGAAATTTTTCCTCCTTCATAATCAATGACCACAAACCCGGAAATATGAGCACCCCGCTATTCGGGAATTACAACCACCATTTTCATTACCAATGAGAAATTTCCTGTAGATTTTGAACCCGTGAAACGACCACTAATTTTCACAACTGCTTTACAATCAGCTAATTTTTGCACATCCATAATTGCGAACTGGAGGCTGTGCGTAATGTATGAATATTCTTGGGTCTGATGGAATCGACAATCAATTATCATCTTTTGTTTATCGATTGACTATTGTAACATGATCGTGTTAAGTGATCAGCAGGGTGTTACATTATAATCAAATGACCAATGAATTGATAAGAATTAATTTGGCTTTTATGTGGTAATCAGGCATTTATCACACACATTGCTGACAATAGTGATCAGGATGGGATAATTATTTTGTTTTTGTTACACATTAAAGCCATACTTATATTGTACAGAATATGCGATTGTAAACAGATGAACACTACAACTTTGCGATCAACGATTAGTAGGACTGTACGAACATTGAACTTGAATCAAAGTTGGGGGTAGAAAATTGTAAACATCAGGCTCTTCAATAATATTGGAAATTCTTTGTTTAAACATGAAAATGAGCATGAGGGATAGAAGTTCTTGAGACTACACAAAATAAAAAAGGCCAATTTAAACAGGGAATAGGACAAGTTCTATCAGTAACATTAAATTATGTAACCTTAAAGTTTAGATTCTTAATTCATGTACATATCATACTGTAAGAGTTTAAATAGGCAATTACGAATGGACATGCACTTTCATGTGGATCTATTCATAAAATTCAGTAAACATATTAACTTTTCAAAATACATGAACATTTTATTGTCATTTTAATATGTAGGCATAGGCTTCCCTGACTAAAATACATGTACATTACCTGGCACATAATCTAAATCTACATGAGTCTACACAGAGTCCGGGTTTGATTAAAAATCTAGGTGGGCGAAACCCGGAAATCAGACCACCCCGCCAATAAGACCAATTTTCAAAAGTATCACGGGTGGTCTTAATAGAGGGGTTTTACTGTATATTTTTGTGTTCTTATTTGTTTTTCTAAGACAAGATGACAAAAGGGAACAACTGCTTTCTTCAATAGATAAAAGTTGTATATTTCAGAGTTGTTTAGACTGTATAATTCTTTTCCAAATGACAAAAGGTTGGACTTGTCTAAATCCAGAGCATGTCTAGAAGACAGTGGGGTTCAAATGCATGAAATTTTCATGGAAGGAGAAAAAAAACAGTCACGGAAAAGGAGAAAATGCTGTTACCAGCATGTTCTCCTATTCCCACAGTGTTTTCGAAAGCCTACTTTATCAAGGTTGTTAAAACTTGGGATTGTGTGGTAAAATGATAACAAATCTTTTCAGAGATATTTAGCCTTTAAGTATTTTCCTATAAAAGTCAATATATAGAAAATATGTGTATGTAAATATGACCTGTCAGACTTAAAAACTATTCAGCCATTTTCTGTTGTTTTTATAGATACAAATCTAACTGAAAAATGATTAACAAGAAGTTTATTTTTTTTGACCACAAAAAATATGAATATTTACCTTTCAATTACTTCTCCGTAATATCGCTTATAATAAAGAGAAATGAGCCATGCTCTGTGAAGAGGGTGCTTAATGCATCTCAGTGACACATGATACTAAGCAAGTCATCATATAATTACAGATTCCTAGATCTGGGGGTAGAATGGTCCTTGGACAAGCAGAAAATTTAAAAATGGCAAAAAGTTTCAGCCAATGTCAGCCTGGGTGGACAGCGTAGGCTGACATGACTTGATACGTTTTGCAGATGCATTTAGCCCCCTTTTCACAGAGCACGGCATAAATACATGTTGGAAAAAGTCTGTTTGATCGAATCTCTGTGTAATAGTAATTTGCTTATGTGTTACTTGGGAATTTGTAGACATTCCTGGGTAAAATTACCCTGATGGAAACTGTTGCAGAAAACATTTCTGAAAAAGGAGAAAATGTTAAAAAAAAGTATAATCCTCCTATAACCATAATGTATTGTAACGATTCAGGCTCTCAAGGGCCTCTAGTTTGTTTTTCCTGTGATGTTTTCTACCCCGTTGAAGACAAATTCCAAATTCGAGAGCCACATTGATATTGTTTCATACTAATGCTTTCAATCTGGACAAGCCTACATTTTTGTTGGTGGTAAAGAGTTAGTCTTTTAATGTAGAAGTATTACATTAGATGTGCGTTAGTTGATAGAATGTGGAAAACTTTATGAAAAAGGACCAAACAGTGATAATTGCTCCTGTACCCACATTGGTTTCCATACCATTGAATGAATTGAGCCATGTTCTGTGAAAAGGGGGCTTCATGCATCTGCAAAAGGTATTGACCCAGGTCAGCCTGCACAGTCCGAGCAGACTGACCTTGGCCGAAACTTTTCGCTATTAGTCAATTTTCTGTATATCCAACAACCAGTCTACCACATGATTCAGTCGGTTGTTTAAAAAAAAAAAAACAAAAATTATATGATAGCTTGGTTGGTACAATGCAGCACGGTGATGCATTTGGTCCCTTTTTGCCAGAGCATGGCTCAATTATAGTTACCTTTCCTATAAATGTGTGAACTGTGTGTATATACTTTGTGATAGTGTTTGGTAGGTCTGAAAAATTATGATTGCTTCTGGTAGGTCTAAAAAAGTCCATACCTGTATAGCAGTTTATATTATGCAGGTCGCTTTTGCTATTACAGTTTGAATATGCAACATCCATTTCTGTATATACATCAACTGACTGCAAATGATTTTTTTTATCGTATTCCTGGAAATGCAATGTTTTCGGCCTATGTAAGAGTCATCTTGTCTGTCCATCTGTCTGTGTTAATGCACATACCGTAGGCATTTCGTGTTACAAACTTCTCCCTAAGTTTTGTTGTCATGGTATTGAACTGCGCATTTAACCCTTTACCGCACAATGCCACCCTTTAACGACCCTTGGAACGAAGCTTATTGAAGACATTGTGGGAAAAGGATAAAATGCTGGTAACCAGCATTTTCTCCTTTTTCTGTAATGTTTTCTGCTATATCATAGAAAAAATTGCACCATTTGAGCCACATTGAAATTGTTGTCTGCAAATGCTTTCATTTTGGACAAGGCTAAAGTTTAGTTTTCTGTTAAAGGGTCAATATTAGGAAACTGTAGATCTGCTAGATACAGTTTCCAGATGTCAGATCAAGAATTTTTTCTCTGTTTTAGACATTTTAGTGCAGTGCACATCTTTCCTCGCTACTTGGCGGTGATGTTATTTGTTCAGTGCTGTATTTTTCCTGTAGAAAGTTTGATTCTTTTCTATATTGGATTAGTAAGAAATTGTTAAATGTTATTTTTCTTGCAGTTTTCAATTGTATATTTTATCATCATTATGTACATATGTGTATATACATTTTGTACAAACCAAAAACAAAGATATTTTATGTAAAAAACACACCTGTGTGATCAAGAAATAAAAAAACATAATACAGTGCTACATCTTTTGTCATTGATCTTTTAAATCTGTACCACACAATCCCGACTTTTAACGACCCTGAAGAAGAAGCCTTTAGAAAACATTGTGGGAAAAGGAGAAAATGCTGGTAACCAGCATTTTCTCCTTTTCCCACAATGTTTTCTGCCCTTCCCAAAACAAACTCTAATTTGTCGGTAACATTTATTTTGCCATCTGCAAATGCTTTCAATTTGGACCAGTCGAAAATTTTGTCCTTTGGTAAAGGGTTAAACACCTTGTCAAGAAGATTTAGTAGGTTAATGGCAGATCAATTAAAAAGAACATGACTTATGGAGAAAATGGTTGGATTGAGCATTTTCTTCCATGTGCCATGATGCTTTTTTTTACTTATCATTTTCTAAATTTTAGCATCTAGATTCTGTCATCTTTTGCTCCAAGTGCTGGGCCTGGTATCGGAGTCGGGAATGAACAGAGCTGGTAATGTAGGGGTCGTGAGATTGAGCTCAAGCTGGGCCAACATACTTTCAAGGATTGATAATAGTCATTGCAATAGCATTTACTCTTTCTCATGGTTATCATTGACTCGTTCTGATGTTAACTCTACCAAACCACAAAATCTTACACTGGTCTAAATTCAAAGCATTTGCAGATGACAACATAAATGTATCTCGAAAATTGAAATATGTTTGCAGAAGGGTAGAAAACATTGTGGGAAAAGGAGTAAATGCTGTTTACCAGCATTTCTCCCTTTTGCACAATGTTTTCCACAGGCTTCTTTCTCAGGGTTGTTAAAACTCCGGATTGCTTGGTAAAGGGTTGATGCTGAAAAGTTGCTGAAAAGTTGCCAGTGGCCTTGAAAGGGTGTTGTGAGAGGTACTGGTAAAAGAAACTACAGCAATTCATGGAAAAGATCATTTGCCGCCTTGATATGACTGAAAACTCTTTACCAAACGACAAAACTATACACTGATCCAAATTGAAAGCTTTTACAGACAACGATTTAACCCATAACTCTTTACCACACAATCCTGACTTTTACCACCCTTGAAAAAGAAGCCCTTTGAAAACATTTTGGGAAAAGGAGAAAATGCTGGTAACCAGCATTTTCCCCTTTTCCCACAATGTTTTGTACCTTATCAAACAAAAATCACATCATTTGAACCACACTGAAGTTGCCGTCTGCAAATGCTTTCAATTTGGACTGGTATAAATTTTTGTTGTGTGGTAAAGGGCTAAAGCGCTTTTCATGACTATAGTTGCGTTTGCGGTCAGTGTAGATCAAGATCAGGCTGCACAAAATGTGCAGCCTGATCTTTGTTCTACACTTTCCGCTTAGCTGTATCACTGTAGACAAAAGCAACCATGAAATTGCAATTACTTGGGTCATATTTCTAGGATGAAAATGGCTGACAGGTTTATTTGGTGCTCTTAGAGTTAACCCTTTACCAAACAGTCCCGGGTTTTCACGACCCTGGGAAAGAAGGCTTTTTAAAACATTGTGAGAAAAGGCAAAAAATGCTGGTAACCAGCATTTTCCCCTTTTCCCACTTTTTTTGCTCCGTCAGAGAGCTTAACATCATTTGTACCAGAGTTGAATTTGTCGTCGCAAATGCTTTGAAATTGGTCTGGTCTAACATTTGTCGTGTAGTAAAGGGTTAATTGTTGCTCAAACGATGGATTGCTATGGCTTTAATTCTTCTTTTCCTGAAACATTTTGCAGCAGATGACTTTACAACAGTATCCCGAGTTTTAATGATGCTGAAGAACAAGTTTTTCAATAACATTGTGGGAAAAGGTATAGTTACATCATTTATCCTGTTCCCACAATGTTTTCTACCCTTTCACATACAAAAACTTTCATTTGAATAACATATAATTATGCTTTCAATTTGGACAAGTCTGAAGAGTGGTAAAGAGTTAAAATTGTTCCGAGTCGCTCCATTGTTGGCAAATTTTAGACTTGCCAATATGAAAGCAGTTGCAGACAGAAAAATTCAGCCCTCTGTGGGGCAAAGAGGAAAACAAGGGCTTTCGATGACGACTTAGATCAAGATCTTGTTGTGTCTCATTTTTTTCTTTTTCAACCATGTTTTCAAAGGCTTTCAACTTTGGCTGTGAGATCATGTAATCAATGAATGATAGTTTGATGCAAGAGTCATTGTCTTTTGAGTTTTGATAGCCTTTCAGCGCAGAAGGGAATAAAGAAGAAATTAAAAAAAAAATAAGTCCAACAAAAATCTGAAGTACAAATTTTCAAGCAGGCTCTTTTTCACTTATTACCTCCCGAAACAAGTTACTGAATATAGAAAATGGCAACATTACACTTATCTATATCTCCCTGTTTCACCATCACCAGGTTGGTAGTACTTTGCCCATGAACACCAGGGGTACCTTTATCTAAACTGTATAGATTTATATAAATGCAGATATTTTCGGATTGAACATACAGTGATACACACATATTATCCCAGCGTAATCCACAGTTATGAGCTGGCGTAAAGTTACGCAAATATTTACTAAAATTGTAAAGTCATGTAGGTAAGTGAAACGTGTTTACAGACTTGATGCTTGCTACCTAAACTGCGTGCGCAAAGTTCTTGTGTACGCAGTATAGTGAAAGGCGTGGGGGGGGGGGGGGGGGGGGGCTAATTAAGTTAATTAATCAGGGGTTCGGAATCATTACGCACTCCAAATCAAGAGAGCTATTTCAACCTAAGGCTGCTGAGCATGACGCAGTGCGCTTTTTCGGACTGTGTAAATCAAGATAAGACTGCAGTCTAATCTTGATATACACTGGCCGAAACGGTGGGATTTTCCATAAAAAAGAAATAGGATGGAATCACAATGTTTGGCTTTTCGTTATCGGTTGGAAATTTCCCTCTCTCTCTCTCTCATTTGAAGGTTTTGGCATACATGTAATTATGAAGATGGACTGCTATTTAAAGCGATTACATAATGTTTAGCCTGTTTCTATTTTAGCGTAGCCTATTGGGCGTTATGGACGCTTCTTCCTTGAACGCTCAGAAAAAATATCCATGTAAAAAGTTGTAATTAGGTCAACACTGTTTCCCAAAGTGGTTTAATGCACGAAATCAATATTAAACCCTTCAATTTTAATTTCAAATTACCTTTAACAACTATAGTTGCCATTGTGGCAAGTGTGCATTAAGATCTGACGGCACAAAATGTGCAGTCTGATCTTGGATCTACACCTTCCGCTTTTAGTCTAGTGGGATCGGCGCTCAGAAAAAGAGTATCATAAAAGGCAAGGTCTATTATATTCGGATAGGCAGCATTTTTAAAATACATACCTATCCATCATCTTCCCCTAGGTGGCATTTTTCAAATCTAATCTTCGAAGAATATTGACATGCACGGACAACGTTGCATGGTCATATCAACAGTACTTTGATTAAAATGAAACTAATCATGTGACATTGTAAGTCATGTGACTTCAATGTCCGCGTCCCAGAAACAGTTACACTGATGCCGGATAATTCATGAATACATGGGCGTCTCTGCTGTGAGTAGATCTAGAATTATACTTTATGGTAAACAGTTTTCTTTGCAGCATTTTTTCACGTTACCATAGTCTGCCACAATATCACAGAGTAACCAACAGAGCGACCCTACCTTCAGTCTGAAAGCTCGCTCCGATGTTATTTTTTGTGATTGTTTTTCCGTTCAGAAACAATCACATAAATAACACCGGAGCGAACATTTAGAGTGAAGATATGCTTTTCTAAGTTATGGAATGAACATAGGGTCAGGCAGCACGGAACTCGCAGTCAAATCTTATCTGCAGTGCAGTGTCCATCAGATATCTATACCCAAAACAGCTTTTATACTGCAAGAGATATATTTCTACTCTACTTTTTTTTTTTTTAATCTAGCTACAGGCATATTTTTTTGTAAACCATCAAAATGCGTAAAAAAGGATAGAGTTTGTGTCTTAACTCTTTACCACATCATCACATGAAAAAATGTTAGACTCGTCCAAATTGAAAGCATTTGCAGACAACATTGTCAATGTGGCTCAAATAATATGGTATTTCTTTGAAAGGGTAGAAAACATTGTGGGAAAAGGAGAAAATGCTGGTCACCAGCATTTTCTCCTTTACCCACAATGTTTTCAATAGAATTCATCCTCAGGGTCGTTAAAACTTGGGATTGTGTGGTAAAGGGTTAAGGGTAGTCTACATCTAGATCTGGATAGTACATTATGGGATATGCAGATAATGCTTGTAACAACAGGGTATAGCTCTAGTATCATGCTTTTTAAGAGCAAAGATATACTAACGTGTATTTTATTACAGTATAGTAGATCTCGAGCTTTATCTTTCCTCGCTAAAAGCATGATAGATGGGTCAACTAGCTCCACTGCTTGTAGTATTTTCATCTTGTCCTACAGTATCTTCAAAGCCTTCTTCTTCAGAGTCGAAGGAACACAGTATTGTTTGGTAACTTCAGGGTTTGGTAGCTTAGGGTTAAACAACTCAGTTCTTTGAAAACCCTATCAGCACCATTGGCAAAAACATAGCCTTTTTCAGATGGCATAGCTCAAGATCAGACTGTCCAAAGTATACAGTCTAATCTTGGACCTATACTCTTCGCTTGGTCTGTCAGTCATATAAGATAAAGATCTTTCTAAGTGTTAGAGGATTGTATCTTCAGTCATCAAATGAGTTGATGTGCATGTATTTGCCACTGAAAGACTTGGCATGCTCCAGGTAAATTTTAGAAGCTGAATTTTCGTAAGGAAAATTATTTGAGATTAGAATTCCCTCACAGATACCCACAAATGCGCCACAGAGAGGACTACTTTTCGAAACTGTATAAAATTACAGTAACTAACTTACTTAACACACTGCTGCAGCTAACCCTCCACCAAACAATCACTTTTTAACTCCTTACCAAATGACAAAATTGTAGAGTAGTCCAAACTGAAAGCATTTGCAGACATCAAAATAAATTATGTTACTCAAAAACTGAAATTTGTTCTGGGAAAAGTTGAAAACATTGTGGGAAAAGGAGAAAATGCTGGTTACCAGCAGTTTGTCCTTTTCCCATCATGTTTTCCGAAGCTTTCTTTCTCAGGTTCATTAAAAGTCAGGAAAAAAGCTTCAGAAAACAACATGGGAAAAAGACAAACTGCTGGAAGAGTTAAAGACTTGAAAACATTAAAATCAACAAATTTTGTGATGGGCATCCAAATAAGAGTAGAAACATATTTAGCTACAGGATTAGAATCATTATGAAATGCACATCAGAGTATTTTAACCCAGTGTTTTAAAAAGAAGCTTAAATGTGAGAAAAATATAAAATGCTGGTTGCAAGCATTTTCTCTTTTTTACCATAGTGTTTTCTGACCTTTCATGACAAATCCCATTTGTCATCTGCAAATGTTTTGATGTTGGACAAACCTAAAATTTTGTTGTGTGGTAAAACCTGAATGTGAATCGGGGTTTGTATCATTAAATACATAGTTTTTATTATTTAATGCTTGAGCATTATCCTCCGTCAGGTGGCATTTTTTAATTACACACCTATCTGATATCCATGGGCATTCTGGGTACAGAACCAGACTAATTTTCAATCTGGCAATCAATGCAGCATCCTCGTTAACCCAGTTCTGATGTATTCTGTAAACTACATTCATCGCCCCTGGGTTATCTTGCATGTTTTCTCGTTCTCATGAATTATTCATGAGGCATTTTGATTGGTAATCTCAGTTTTTCAGTGAGAAAATTTAATCTGTTTTTATCAACCACATGCCATCATTTCTATTTTTACCTCGTCTACAACCGATCAAATCGATGAATGTAGTTTACGAATTGCATCGGAACTGGGTCAACAAGGATGACGTCACCCCTGCGACATACCCCTAAGGACTGCTGCAGCATGCTGTATTTCTGAATATTTGCCTTTATATACAAGGATTTATAATTTCTGCCCTAGATTGTCATAAGGCAAATGCCACAGAAGGAATCCCCACCAGAGGCCACTCTGTTCATAGATAATCATGTGGGTTTTACCCAGTTTATTGATAATGAGAAATGTGATTATCCTCCACTACAAGAGAGTATCGTTATGTTACTGACAAATTCGATTGGCTATTGGGTGTAATTCGCAATCTTATGAAAATTCATAGAAACGACGGTTTCGCAGTTGAATGTCCCAGGGGTGATGAATGGTAATACTTCACACCTGGGTTAAGGAGGGTGTCAATGCAGCTAATTTCAAAATAAAATATTATGTTTACTCACTAAAACCTACCTTGTACAGTGCATCCAGCTATGGTTAGCTAGCATATAACCTATGCACCAGCGGTTTATAAACATAGCCTAGAGATAAGCTTGGGGAAAAGCCCTGGTATAAACCCAGCAAGGTAGGGATGTTACTTTTGTTGTCAGTCTGTTGCACAGATCCTGGTTTTGCCCATTTCCATATTTAGAAACTTTTTACAGAGACTTGCAGTAAACAATGGTATTACCGGTATATAAAATCATTTTCCCTGTTTGAAATAGCTATATTTTTAAGAAATTTGTCGCGAAAAACTGGCATGATCCTGTACAGGATAGTGATGCATAATAGTAGACAGGTCAAATCTTCGAAGAATATTGACATGCGCAGAAAACAAATGCTTGAAACATCAGCTAGTTTCACTTTTCAATACCCAGATCACTTATTGCAAGGGAGGCAACCCAAGACAGACTAAAAATGGGAAGAGTAAAAAAATCTGATGTGTTTTTATCGTCCCATATTAGCACTGAACATTTCTTTTTTAGTACATTTTAACTGTTGACCTTTAGGATAATTTTGTATTTATGTAACTGACTGTATTACCTCTGAATTTTCAGTTCTGAAGATTAGTTTGTCAAACAGTTACACACATTACTCTTCAAAATGGATAACCTGTTACCACTCACATTAATTATTGTCACAGCTGTTTGTGAGGCTGCACAGAGACCCAACATTATTCTTATAGTTGCTGACGATCTGGTATGTAAAAGAAGCTATTTTTGTATTCATTGACTGCAAGACTGCACAACTTCACATGCTTTTATGAACAATACAATCAAGATCAGACAACACTAAAGTTTTAGTCTGATCCTAGACCAAAGGAGCCTAGTTTTGTAACCTTAACAGCTTTTGAAAGGATTTTTTGGGAAAGGAAATCATGCTGGTAACTTTTTCCAGTATTTCTTTTGACCTTTCAAAGATAAATTGCCTTTTACCTGAATGAGATTGCAATCTGCAAGATTTTAATGCTTTCAATATTGAAAATTCTTTAAATTTTGTTGAATTGTTACAAAACTATATTGCAATTTAAATGAAGTATTGCGAAAAAAGTGCTTATCCACTACTATACAAATGTACCTTTGTATACTCTTGCAGTTGACAGCTTTTAAAAATATCATTAGAAAAGGAGCAGTTGCCTGTATAGAAGCAACTGCCAAACCTGAGCCATGCCAAAGACAATTTTTTAACTCTTTACCAGACAATGAAATGTTAGGCTCATCTAAATTGAAAGCATTTGCAAACAGCAAATTATAAACGACTCAAAAAATATTTTCAATAGGAAAGAAAACATTGAAGAAAAAGATAAAATGCTGGTTATTAACATTTTCTCCTTTTCCCACAATCTTTTCCAAAGCTCTCTCCCTCAGGCTTGATATAACTCAGGATTGTGTGCATCAAGATCAGACTGCAGAAATAGAAGTTGATTTTTTGTCTAAACTATTTAATAAATACAGACAAGTGATATTCATGCAAAACCGGCATAGCAATTTGCTTTTTCTTATACTTGCAGAAACAACTGGTATCATTTCACATTTAAATCAAGTGAAAAATAAAACCCTTTTCAGTTTTAAGTACAAATATGTTATTTTACAATGATATCTATCCAAATCTAGATAGAAGATACAGAAAGACTGCATGTTTTGTTCAGTTTGATCTTGATCATTATCTGCAAAAGCATGCAGAGTTGCTTTTGCGATGGAAAGGGTTTAGTCTTTTTCTCTACAAATATGACTGTCCAAGCCTTATCTTAGGTTACTTTCAGAAAAAAATAGCAGAAAAAGAAGTAATTTGCAATTTTTTCTGTGAAAGATATTATCCTTTTCTTCAAATGTTTTTCCTTTGTATCACTTATGAAAGATCTCAGCCTGTCTAGAATTAGCCCTTTTGTAATGGGTCAAAAGCAAAGATAATTTTGTGTGCACAGGGATGGAATGATGTTGGTTTTCACGGCTCAGAGATCAGAACACCAAATATAGATCAACTGGCTTACAGTGGTGTGATCTTAAATAACTATTATGTGTCTCCTATCTGTACTCCAACTAGAGGTGCTCTGATGACAGGCCGACACCCAATTCATCTTGGTAAGGTTTTTTTTATTGTTGTTTAACTCTTTACCAAATGACAATATTTCAGACTGGTCCAAATTGAAAGCATTTGCAGACAACAAATTAAATGTGACTAAAATGATTGCATTTGTTTCTGAAAGGTTACAAAACCTTGTTGGAAAAGGAGAAAATGCTGGTCACCAGCATTTTCTCCTTTCCCACGATGTTTTCAAAAGGCTTCTTTCTCAGGGTCATTAAAAGTCAGGATTGTGTGGTAAAGGGTTAAGAAATAATCCTCTTTCTATCATGTTTTATCATTTAATAAACCATGGTTATGAGTTATGAGGCACAATAACTAATCGATGAGGGTGAAAGTCTGAGTGGTTTATTTATTGCACCTCATAATTTACAACCATGGTTTATTGAATAATAAACCATGATAGAAAGATTGATTCTAACATGACCAACTCTCGATAAAAGGAAAACAAGTTCATACTTAGTAATAGTATATGAAAGCGGATACGGTTTAATTCTTACTTTACATAGAATATCAAATGACATTGATTTTACCACACTTTTGTTGCACTGTGTTGATAGAGCCAAATTCACATTTCATGTTAGAATTCATGTTTTACATGATTAAAACAACAGTATTGTATCACTTTGGCCAGTTCACCTATCCATGCTTTCCTGGTATATCTTTTTCCAATACTGTGTATCATATCAAGTAGACACACCAGCTACTTGGAAGCACTCTTTCCAGTTAACTTGCTGTTTCCCATAATTATAAACAAAGTCAAACTCACACCCCAGATTTCTAGTCCTTTATGCTAAAAAACGTAACAGGATTTCACCCAGAGTGAACTCCCTGAAATTTAACAAAGCCCTTATCAAGAATGGGACAACATCCCACAGCATGGAATAGCCTCACAATTTTGTTACGAGATGAAGCTAGCAAGTTTTAATAATTTCAAGGGGTGGCCATACTCGATATTAATCTTGTGACTTTTTGATTTGCGGTAAGGAACTTTTTGTATCTGTTTCTGTTAGAAAATTTTGAAATCATTGTAACATTATTCAGTAGAATGACAATGAAAAACATGCAAAGTAAAGTATATCAAAACTTGTTATCATCCATCTTATTTTCAGCATACAACTAGTGTGTGTTTTTAAATTTATTTAGTGTATAGCAGAGCCCAATGGCTTGGTTGGTAACCTACAGGGCTTGAAACCCAGGGTTCACTGGTTCATTTCCCAGTGATTGATAGTTATCGCAACAGGATTCATTCCCCCTGCTGGGATGTTTATGCTGACGCTTGAAAAAAAAAATAAGAAACTACCGGTACGTGAAAGCAAGGAGGATAGCACTTACTGCCATGTTATCCTTGTTGTAATGTTGAAAACACTATCAAACACAAAAAAGAAATAAACTAGCCCTGTATGAAAACTCTTACCTAATCTGGCAGAGAGAGTACTTGTTGAGCATAATCATTCTCATAATTCAGAAATGCTTTTTACGTATAAATAGCCAAATTTTGGTTTTAGCCAGATCTTTGTCAATTCTGGGGTAGATGAGCTATGCTGGTCATCTACAATGTTTCTCATTTGTTTATGACATGCTGTATCTTCTTACAATTATTCTACTACTGTATGGGCTAATTGTACACCAACTTAACTGTCACAGGCGATTCAAAGGAAGGAAATCTGAAGGAAAGGAAATAATTTCTTTGGATTTGTATGGACAACATTGTCGAAAATGGAGGCTGAGCTATTTATTGTTACAAGTAGTCATCTTTTCTCTCCTCAGAGGAAGAGGAGAAAATGCAGGTAACCAGCATTTTCTCCTTTTCTCATGATCTTTTCAATAGTCCTCTTCTTCATGGTTGTAAACCCATGGGATTGTTTGGGAAAGGGTCAATAGATCGAGACTTGAGCTCTTTTCGATATACTTTTTTAATTCTAAAATCTGAAGTTCTTCAAATCTGTAACTTTCCCTCAATTTTAGTACAACTGGTGTAAGTCTCAGTCTGATACATTATACTTTTTACAGTTTTGCTATGACTGTTTTGTTTCAACATTTTTGTATCTTCCCCTACCACAGAATAGAATGCAACAGAGAAAAAAGCAAAATGCTTGCAAGAGGTAGTTGTTCCTTTCTGAAAATATCATATACATGTGTACATGTATTTCAAGAGCAGTATAGTTTTGTCTGTGAGTCTGAGCAGCATTTTCTCCTTTTTCCCACAATGTGTTCTACCTTTCCAATGACAGATCTCTCATGAGTCTAATTTGTTACCTGACATAATTTGTTAACTTAGGCAATAGTGCAGCATTTTTGTCTTCTTAAAGATTGTAACTGCTTACTCTGTTTTCATTTTGTCATTCTTGTGTTACATTTTAACAATGACTAGTTTGATTAAAAAAAAACTGGGCAGGGCTTCCTGTTGACTGATACCTTTACCACATAGATTACCTTTCAATTTGATAAAAGCAGAGCATGATAACAGTGAGGAATTTATTATGACACTATAACTAAAACTTTGGTTGTTACAAGGTATTATAGTTAAAGACCATTTATGAGAGAATTCATAATTTTCCACAGTGTTTTCCATACCAGTTTATTGCATACTTACATTGCTGCATGCTGTCAGTTTATGACCAGTATATAAGCTTATCTTGTAAATGTTTATACACAGCAAAAACCTTTTTTGTTCTATCCAAAATCAACCCAATTTTTTTCATATGCACAGCTCATACTGATTTTATGGGACCTCTTTATTTTTGATTCAAACCAAAATTAAGTGATTTTATTGGCTGAAAAATCATGTTGGACTGTAAAGCCTGTAAAGAGTTGAATAACCATGCATTTTTTTTTAATTTGATTAAGGTTTACAACATGGTGTAATAATTGCACCACAGCCCTGGGGCCTCCCTCTCTCCCATACAACAATGGCACAACACCTGAAATTGTTGAATTATTCGACACATCTTGTTGGAAAGGTATTCTGTATTGTATATCAGTGAATTCTTGTAATGTTATTAATCCTTCACCAAGCAATCCTGAGTTTTAATGACCCTGAAGGACAAGACTTGAAAACATTGTGGGAAAAAGAGAAAATGCTGGTAACCAGCATTTTCTCTTTTTCCCACAATGTTTTCTAAATGTTCAGGGTAAACCTCTGTCTTTTCAAATGCATTTAATGCTCTTCTAAAAGGTCTAAAATTTTGCTGTTTGGTAAGGAGTGAACATATTTCAAAGAAATTGTTTTGGGATGGGGGAGGTTGCACATGAAGAACATTTCATTGTATGTTAAGAAGCATTCATTTCACTCTTTACCAGATGGCAAAATTTTAGACTTGTCCATTTGGAAAGCATTTGGAGACAAAAAAATATTTGGAGGTATAATAATGGGATTTTTCTTTGGAAGGATTGAAAACAGTATGAGAAAAAAGGAGAAAGTCTGGTTACAAGTATTTTTATCCTTTTTGCACAATGTTTTCTAAACTTTTCTCCCTCAGAGTCACTCAAAGATGGGATTGTTTGGTAATTCATTAACAGCTTTATCTTTAGAATTTCAATTGTACTTTCTTGGAAAGGCTTGCAACATAAAGTGATTCTTGGACCGCAGCCCTGGGGTCTTCCACTCTCCCATAAAACAATGGCGCAACATCTGAAATCGCTTAATTATTCAACACACCTTATTGGGAAGGTATTCCTTTCACCATTGTATAATATTTTACTTAGGTCTCTCATTTACTTCTTTTTTGTTTTGCCAGAAATATGGGATATTTTATGCATTGGGCATTTTCATAGAGCAGTTGCTGTAATAATGATCCAAATCCTGTAGCTTGTAGAATTTATGTAATGGTTTATATTCACCAACCATTCTAAATTCAATATTTATTGGAAAATCAAATACTGCATATCTGGTGGGCTGAGATGTTCTGTCTTAGCCAATCAGGTAGCTAGTCTTGAAACTACAGTAAGAAATAGAACAATACTGAGAAAGGTTCGTGAATATTTCACCAATTATAAGCTCTCTGATGATAATTTAACCCTTTACCACACAATCCGGACTTTTAATGACTCTGAGAAAGAAGCCTTTTGAAGACATTGTAGGAAAAGGAGAAAATGTTGGCAACCAGCGTTTTCTTCTTTTCCAACAATGTTTGCTACCCTACCCAAAACACATTTCAATTTTTGAGCCAGATTTATATTGTCGTCTGCTTATGCTTTGAATTTGGACCAGTCTAGCATTTTGTCTTTCGGTAAAGGGTTAACTGCTACCTGGTCTTTGTCTCTGTTCTGTTCTACACTGTTAGTTATTGATAAAGATACCATACCTAACATTTACATGTACCATATATATCACTATATTTCTGTCCCCTACAGAATTTTGCACCTATTATAAGCTCTCTGATTACAGTTTTAATGCATGGCTCATCTTTTTAGTTCACCTGAGCACGAAGTGCTCAAGGTGGGCTTTTGTGATCGTGCTGTGTCTGTCGTGCGTCGTCCAGGCGTCAACAATTACCTTGTGTGCACTCTAGAAGCTACATTTTCAATCGTATACTCATGAAGCTTGGTCAGAATGTTTGTCTTGATAATATCTCAGACAAGTAAAAATTTGGGTTGTGTCTGGTCAAAAAGTAGGTCACTGGGCTAAATCTAAGAAAAACCTTGTATGCACTCTAGAGGCCATATTTTCAGCCTGATACTCTTGAATCTTGGTCAGAATGTTTGTGTTGATAATATCTTGGACAAGTTTGAAATTGGGTCATGTCGGGTCAAATAAAAGTAGGTCACTGGGCCAAATCTTAGAAAAACCTTGTGTGCACTCTAGAGACCATGTTTTGAACCTGAAACTTATGAAATTTGGTCAGAATGTTTGTCTTGATGATATCTTGAACACTTTCGAAATTGGGTCATGTAGGGTCAAAAAGTAGGTCACTGGATTAAATCTAAGAAAAACCTTGTGTGCACTCTAGAGACCATATTTTCAGCCTGATACTCTTGAATCTTGGTCAGAATTTTTGTGTTGATAATATCTTGGACAAGTTTGGAATTCGGTCATGTCGGGTCAAAAAGTAGGTCACTGGGCCAAATCTTAGAAAAACCTTGTGTGCACTTTAGAGGCCACATTTTGAACCTGAAACTTACAAAACTTGGTCAGAATGTTTGTCTTGATAATATCTTGGACAAGTTTGAAATTGGGTCATGTTGGGTCAAAAAGTAGGTTACTGGGCTAAATCTAAGAAAAACCTTGTGTGCACTCTAGACGTCACATTTTCAGCTTGATTCTCAGAAAGTTTGCCTTGATATCTTGGACAGGTTTCAAAGTGGGCCACATCTGGTCAAAAAGTAGGTCACTGGGGCAAATCTTAAGAAAAACCTTGTGTGCACCGTAGAGGTAACATTTTCAGTCTGATGCTAATGAAACTTGGTCAGAATGTTTGTTTCAATGAATTCTTGGACAAGTTTTGAATTTAGTCACATTGATTCAAAAAGTAGGTGACTTACACTCATGTGTTTTACATCATCAAAACCAGGATCTCTTCAGCTTTCTCAGCTGTAGATGACTTTACTCAGGTGAGCGCTTTAGGGCCAATGGCCCTCTTGTTCTTTGTTACGTTCACACTGTTAGTTGCTGATAAAGATACCATTTCTAATATTTTGGAGGATACATGCACTCTTTTGGGAACAACATTTCCTTCTGCCACATTTTCAGAAATGGTCTGCTGCAATATAAGAAAGCCATTTGTAGGAGTTATAATCACTAACCCTTGATTATACAATAACCCGTTTTAACTACCCTGAGAATAGAGCTTTCTAAGATTATTGTGGGAAAAAGGAGACATTGCTAGTAATCAACCTTTTCTCCTTTTCCAACAATGTTTTCAACCCCTTCAATGGCAGGTCCTAATAATCTTCATTCATTAAACAACAAAATTTCGACTGATCCCAATTGAAAGCATTTGCAGATGTCAGTGTAAATTTGACTCATATGACAAGATTTGTCTGTAATAAGGCAGAAAACATTGTTGGAAAAGGAGAAAATGTTGATAACCAGCATTTTCTCCTTTTCTCACAGTTTTCAAAGTTTTCTCAATCAGCGTCATTGAAACTGAGGATTGGTTGGTGAAGGATCCAACCATGGTTAATTTATCGTCCAGTAAAGCTAATAATTGTGACAAGCTTAAACTTGTTCTTAAAAGAATTAAATAGAGGATACAAATTATATGTGGAATAATAGAATTTGGTTTTGGCAGGTTGAATAATATGGGAAAAGAAGAAAATGCTGCTGATTTTTGTTTTTCTCCTTTTTTCTCAATGTATTTTAACCCTTTACCACACAATCCTGAGTTTTAACGACCCTGAAGAAGAAAACCTTTTGAAAACATTGTGGGAAAATGAACAAAACGCTGGTAACCAGCATTTTCTCCTATTCCAACAATGTTTTCTACTTTTTGTAAGACAATTTTCTCCATTCTCTATGCATTTTAATGCTTTACCACATAATCCCGACTTTCAATGACCCTGAAGAAGAAAACCTTTTGAAAACATTGTGGGAAAAGGAGAAAATGCTGGTAACCAGCATTTTCTCCTTTTCCCACAATGTTTTCTACTCTTTCTAAGACAATGTTTCTCCATTTGAGCCACATTAAAATTGTCGTCTGCAACTGCTTTCAATTTGGGCCAGTCTAACATTTTGTCGTTTGGTAAAGGGTTAAGAGACATCCACCTTAGAGTCATAAAATAATAAGACTGTTTGGTATAGTGTTAATTTCTAAATGAACTGAATAAACATCCTAAATTTATATCAAATTTAAAGCGAAAACTTTAGATGTAGTCCATTTTGAAAGTATTTGCAGATGACAAAATAAATGTGGCTGAAAAGTAGAAAAAGTTGCACAAAAAGGAGAAAATGCTGTTAACCAGCATTTTTCACTTTTTTGCACACTTTTCAACAGCGTTTTTCCTGTAAGTTGTTCAAAGTTTTACCTCATGACAATATTAATTTAGGACTTGTCTAAATTCAAAGCATTAATTTTGCAGACAGCAAAGCATACTGCGGCTTAAATAATTGCATTTGTTCAGAAAGGTTAGAAAGCATTGTGGAAAAACCATGTTCTCCTTTTTCCACATGGTTTTGAAGCCTAAAATCCCAGTGTCAGTAAAGCTCGGGACTGTGTGTGGTAATGGATTAAAACAGTTGTTTGGTAAAATGTAAAGCCATTATTGCAGATCAGAATATTGCAAGTGGATCTATTAGGTTTGCACTATCTCCCAAAGTTCCATATACTTGTGTTGTAGATCCATGATTAGACTTATATTGTAGTATGCAATTTGATTGCAATCACCTCTAGTTCAGACCTAGAGTGCCTTGAATATTGTCAATCACAGACCGTGTACATCAAGATCAGATGGCATGACAATGTAGATCTACATCAAGACTGCACTACAATGTAGATCAAGATTAGATCACACAAACTTTTAGCTTTGTTAGATAGTGGAGCAGTGTTAAGCCATTATGTTTGTAGTTATAAAATTTCTAAGAAATTTTCTGTCATAGTGACTGAAATCGTCCATTCAGTTATATTTGGGAACTCAGTGGGTTGCAAAACTTTAATTCACAATTACATGATTCAGGGCTTCAACATTATGTCATAGCTGCACCAGAACCCTGGGGCTTGCCTCTGAACTTTACAACTATGGGCGAGCACTTGAAAGGACTTGGATATGATACCCATATAGTTGGAAAGGTATAACCCTGTATCTTTCATTACGTGCCTGTGCTTTTGATGGAGGAATGATTCTGTAAATATCTCTATAGGTCTGGAAAAGTCTTACAGCAACTAAACCCTGTATCACATAAATTTTAAGATTTGGCCAAATTTAACTCTTTACCAAACGACAAAATTTCAGACAAGTCCAAATTGAAAGCATTTGCAGACGACAAAAGAAATGGGCCTCAAAATTTGAAATTTGTTTTAGGAATTTAGGAATTAGGAAAAAACACTGTGGGAAAAGGAGAAAATGCATTTTCTCCTTTTCCCACAATGTTTTCGAAAGCTTTCTTTCTCGGGGTCGTTAAAAGTCGGGATTGTGTGGTAAAGGATTGAATCATTCGCAGATGACAAAGTACACATTGTCTCAAATGATTGGCTATGTCTTCAGTAGGCTAGAAAAAATTGTGAGAAAGGGGGAAAATGCTGTTTACCAGCATTTTCTCCTTTTTCTACAATTTTTACAACAGTGTTTCTCACATTGTTTTTTTTTTTCTTATAAGCTGTCCACCTGAGTGTTTATAAAAGGTAAGATTGCATTTTGAAAAACAATTTTGAAAACATTTCTGAAAAAGGAGAAAATGTCAGTAACCAGCATTTTCTCCTTATCCTCTCAAAGACATGCTACATTTCAGTTGTTCTCTGCTAATGCTTCATTATGGTCAAGTCTCAATTTCTCTCACCTTGAAAAGAATTTATACTATTTTTTACATCGTTTTTAAACCCTGATTTTTTTTTTTATGAAGAAATATTGTCTATTGGCTATTTTTCGTCCAGTGTAAGATGTCATTGGCTCTTTTATGTTTGTTGGCTATTTTGGTCAAATTGTTGTATCAGCTAAGCCAAGCCTGTAGCTCATAGCTCATACAGGTTCGATTCCCAGCTTGGCCATTTTCTTTCTGAGGACTGATGATAGTCATTGCGACAGGATTCATTCCTCTCTCACCGCTGACCATTGTCTTGACGATGGTTATGTGGGAAAGCAGCCAGTGGCTTGGAAAGAATATTGTGTGGAGTACTGGTAAAGGTAACTCCAGAAAAGCATGGATAGGTGCACTGGCCGCCGCGATATAACTGAAATAATGTTCAAAACGGCGTTAAACACCATACAATCAATCAATCAATCAGTGTATCAACTGAAGTTGCAATTGAAAAAATTAAAACACATTTTGAAAGGCCATTGCTGAAGGAAATACTAGTAACCAATTAGAAGTTGTATCACTTGCTGCACCAAGTAGCATAGAAACTTAGACTGCTTTATTGCTGTTTTTAGTATTATCCTTTTTGCTACTGCTTTAACACTTTACCACACAATCCTGAGTTTTAACAACCCTGAGAAAGAAGCCTTTTGAAAACATTGTGGGAAAAGGAGAAAATGCTGGTAACCAGCATTTTCTCCTTTTCCCACAATGTTTTCTAACCTTCCTACAACAAATTTTAATTTTTGAGCTGATTTTCTTTTGTCCTCTGCAATGCTTTCATTGTGGACAAGTCTAAATTTTTGTCATGTGGTAAAGGGTTAACTATTACCATTTTATTGCTGCTCCTAGTATACCAAACTTCATTTTTGCCTCTATTGTTCCTCTTTTTTTCTTTTAAGGTGGGGGGGGGGGTTGGAACTGTAGGGAGTATTTTGGGAATCACGCAGTGGTACTTTTGTAGCTTTTCTGTGTAAAGCTTATTGTGGGTATCCCATAATACTGTCTCATCAGAAAGTTCTAGTGTGTACCAACAACAAAGGTTTTAGTGAAGAAAAAATGATTTAAAAATTATGTATATGTTTAGATACATGTACTTTTAACTCTTTACCGGATGACATCATTTAAGACTGGTCCAAATTGAAATTATTAATTTGCAGATGACTGATTTGATACAAAAATGGGATTTGTATGAGAAAGGTTAGAAATTATGGTTACCAGCATTTTGTCCTTTTCCCACAATGTTTTGAAAAGCCTTCATTCTCAGGGTTGTTAAAAGTTTCCAATCTGTGGTTAAGGGTTAATCATTGTTTCATATACAGTATTTCATATACTCTAATTGTGAGCTTGTGATAATAAAATAGTTTTATAAGCTCACCTTAGCACAACGTGCTAAAGGTGAGCTATTGTGATTGCCCTATGTCCGGCGTCCGGCGTCCGTCATCTGTCGTCCGTCATCCATCAACAATTTCTTTAAACATCTTCTTCTCCTAAACCACTGGGCCAATCTTGATGAAACTTGGCAGGGATGTTCCTTGGGTGAAGCTCTACCAAAATTGTTCAAAGAATTAAATTCCACCCACAGCTCTGGTTGCCATGGCAACAAAAAGGAAAAAAAAGCAAAATCTTTGAAAATCTTCTTCTCTGAAACTAGAAGGCACAGACCTTTGATATTTGGTATGTAGCATCTCCTAGTGAACCTCTACCAAGTTTGTTCATTTGATGCCCCTGGGCCCCGCTCCAGGGGTCACAAGTTTGAGCATAGTAACAAAGAAGGAAAACTTTAAAAATCTTCTTCTCTGAAACTTGAGGGCATAGAGCTTTGATATTTGGCATGTAGCATCTCCTAGTGGACCTCTACCAAGTTTGTTCATATGATGCCCCTGGGGTCAAAACTGGCCCCGCCCCAGGGGTCACAATTTCCAACATAGGAACAAAGAAGGAAAACTTTAAAAATCTTCTTCTGTAAATTTGATATTTGGCATGAAGCATCTCCTAGTGGACCTCTACCAAATTTGTTCATACGATGCCCTTGGGGTCAAAACTGGCCCTGCCCCAGGGGTCTCAAGTACGAACATAGGAACAAAGAGGGGAAACTTTAAAAATCATCTTCTCTGAAACTGGAAGGCATAGAGCTTTGATATTTGGCATGTAGCATCTCCTAGTGGACCTCTACCAAGTTTGTTCATATGATACCCCTGGGGTCAAAACTGGCCCCACCCCGGGGGTCACAAGTTTGAGCATAGTAACAAAGAAGGAAAACTTTAAAAATCTTCTTCTCTGAAACTTGAAGGCGTAGAGCTTTGATATTTGGCATGTAGCATCTCCTAGTGGACCTCTACCAAGTTTGTTCATATGATGCCCCTGGGGTCAAAACTGGCCCCACCCCAGGGGTCACAATTTCCAACATAGGAACAAAGAAGGAAAACTAAAAATCTTCTTCTGTAAAACTAGAAGGCATAGAGCTTTGATATTTGGTACGTAGCATCGCCTAGTAGACCTCTACTTAGTTTGTTCATATGATGCCCTTGAGGTCAAAATTGGCCCTGCCCCGGGGGTCACAAGTTCAAACATAGGAACAAAGAAGGAAAACTTTAATTTTTTTTTTCTCTTAAATGGGAAGGCATAGAGCTTTGATATTTGGTATGTAGCATCTCCTAGTGGACTTCTACCAAGTTGTTCCAAGGATGCTGCTTGGGTCAAAACTGGCCCAGCCCCTGGGGTCACAAGTTCAGACATAGGAACAAAGAAGGAAAACTTTAAAATTCTTCTTTTCTGAAACAGAAAGGTGTGGCGCTTTGATATTTGGTATGTTGCATCTCAGAGTGGACCTCTACCAAGTTTGTTCATATGATGCCCCTGGGTCAAAACTGGTCCCGCCCCAGGGGTCACAAGTTCGAAGATAGGAACAAAAAAGGAAAACTTTAAATTTCTTTTTCTCTTAAACGGGAAGGTGTAGAGCTTTGATATTTGGTATGTAGCATTTCCTAGTGGACCTCTACCAAGTTTGTTCATATGATGCCCCTGGGTCAAAACTGGCCCAGCCCCGGGGGTCACAAGTTCGAACATAGGAACAAAGAAGGAAAACTTTAAAATTCTTCTTTAAAACTGGAAGGCATAGAGCTTTGATATTTGGTATGTGGTGATTCTCTTCTAAGTTTGTTTGCCCATCTAAGCGCAACAAGTTCATTGAGTTCAAAATTGGGTCATCTTGGGTCATAAACTAGGTCACTAGGTCAAATTAAAGAAATACCTTGTTGGCACTCTTGAGGCCACATTATTTGCTCAATTGCCTTAAAAAATTAGTTAGAAAGTTTGTCTTTATAAAGTCTCACATAAGATTAATTTGGGTCAACTTGGGTCATAAACTAGTTCACTGGGTCAAATTAAAGAAATACCTTGTTTGCACTCTGGAGGCCACATTTATTGCTCAAATGACCTGAAATTTGGCCAGAATGTTTGTCTTGATGAAATACCAGATGAGTTTGGATTTGGGTCACCTGGAACCATAAACTAGGCCACTAGGTCAAAATAAAGAAATACCTTGTGGGCACTCTAGAGGCCACATTCTTTGCTTAATTGCCTTGAAAATTGGTCAGAATGTTTGTCTTTGTAAAATCTCACATGAGTCTGAATTTGGGTCAACTGGGGTCATAAACTAGGTCACTTGGTCATATTAAAGAAATAGCTAGTGGGCACTCTAGAGGCCACATTTATTATTCATATGATTTGAAAATTGGTTAAAATGTTTCTTTTGATATAGTCAAAGACCAGTTCAAATTTTGGTCACCTGGGGTCATAATCTAGGTCACTAGGTCAAATTAAAGAAATATCTTTAGGGCACTCGAGGCCACATTTTTTGCTCAATTGACTTGAAAATTGGTCAGAATGTGTGTCTTCATGAAATATGAGTTTGAAATTGGGTCACCTGCGGTCAAAAACTAGGTCACATGGTCAAATTAAAGAAAAACCTTAAAGGCACTCTACTAAGGTGAGCGACCCAGGGCCATCATGGCCCTCTTGTTTATAGAAATAAAATAACTTATCACTGAAGATTTTCACAACACAATGTGATAAATAGATAATTCACTAATTTTTTAGTTAGGTGTCCATTGGGGATGATGTTTTACAATGGCTGTCATTTCATTTGAAGAGAGATCAGAAGTTCTATGTAATGATGGTCTACATATTTGAGTGTGGGATACTGGGCTTGTTTGTGTCATTTTAATAAAGATTCATCATGTACTTCTAAGCTTTGAATGTTACTTTTGCGGACAGCAACAATCAAGGTCAGTGTAAAAAATGCAGTCAAAGATCTACCATATCAGATATTTCAAGTGTCTTGCCAAAACAGGACTGAAACTGTAATTCACTATACTGACCGAGACTGTCTATTCCATTTATTGACCCTTGTATTGTTATTGGCTACTAAGCTGTTTATCAAGTAATTCCATGTGTTTATGGCCCTTGGGTGGAAGTCTTTCGAAAATATTGTTGGAAAAGGAGAAAGTGCTGGTCACCAGTATTTTCTACTTTTCCCACACTGTTTTTACCCTTTCATATGATACAAGTTTCATTGGAAGAGCAATTTTGATTTGGCTCAATAGTTTCTCACTAAATTTTTGACATTTTCAAAAAAAAAAAAAAAAAACAGGTATAGATTTCCTAGCAATTTTCTTTTTACCACAATCTTTTCAGTAGTGGTATACTACAAGATGCTAAATTTTCTCAAGTATGGAGTCACCTCAAGTCTTAAAAGTGATTTAAAACTTGTTTAATAGAAGGCAGAAGAGTAACAAAAAGAATTTATTTTTTTTTTACCAGTGGCATCTTGGGTTTTTTAAAGAAGCCTATCTACCAACAAGAAGGGGCTTTGATACCCATTATGGATACTGGAATGGAAAAGAGGACTACTATAACCATCTGGATATTGATGTAAGTGACGTAAGTATGGACATACATATATGTTTAACTTAACTTTCTACCACACAACAAAAAAGTAGACTAGTTCAAATTGAAAGCATTTGTAGACAACATTTTAAATGAAGCTCATAACATTTGTCTCTTATAGGGTAGAAAACATTGTTGGAAAAGAAGAAAATGCTGGTTACCAGCATTTTCTTCTTTTCCCACAATGTTTTCAAAAGGCTTCTTTCTTGGGGGTCGTTAAAAGTTGGGATTGTGTGGTAAAAGGTTAACCATATGTCAAACAATACTGTGTTTTGACAACCCTGAAGAAAAAGCTTCTGAAACCATTGTGTGAAAAGGAGAAAATGCTGGTAACCAGCATATTCTCCTTTTCCCCACAATGTTTTCTACTATACCGTAGACTTTTCCCATCATTTCAGTGACATATGATAATTATGTAGTCTGTATAAACTTTCAATATGGATGAGTCAAACATTTTGTTATCTGGTAAAGGGTAAACATATTCATGTAATACTTTTTCAAACCCAGGTATAAACTGTTTTTAGCTCCACTGGCCGAAGGCCAGCGGGCTTATGTCATGGCCCGGTGTCCGTCGTGCGTCCGTCTGTGCGTCCGTCCGTCCATCCGTCCGTCCGTCCGTGCGTTAACTTTTATTTCAAACATCTTCTTCTCTGAAACTACCCATCCAATTTTCATGAAACTTCACAGAAATGATCCTGCCATGGTCCTCTTCAGAATTGCTTGAAAGAATTTGATTCCTTCAAAAACTCTGGTTGCCATGGCAACAAAACTGAAAAATATTGAAAATCTTTAAAAATCTTCTTGTCTGAAACTATAAGGCATAGGGCTACCAAATTTGGCATGTAGCTTTATGTAGTAGACCTCTATCATGTTTCTTGAAATTATAGCCCTGGGGTCAAAATTGGCTCTGCCCCAGGGGTCACAAGTTTTACATAGGCTTATATAGAGAAAACTTTAAAAATCTTTCTGCACCTAGCCATAAGGCTTAGAGCTACCAAATTTTGCATGTAGCTATATCTAGTGGGCCTCTACGAAGCAGGCCAAAATTTTAGCCCTGGGGTCAAAATTGGCCCCGCCACAGGGGTCACAAGTTTTACATGGGCTTATATAGAGAAACTTTAAAAATCTTCCTACACCTAGCCATAAGGCCTAGAGCTGCCAAATTTTGCATTTAGCTTGATCTAGTTGGGGTCTACCAAAAGTGCCCAAATTATAGTCTTGGGGTCAATTTGGCCTCATGCTGGGGGGGGAGGGGGTTCACAAGATTTACATAGGCTTACATAGGAAAAACTTTTAAATCTTGGTGTACATAGCCATAAGGCTTAGGCTACCAAATTTTGCATAATTATAGCATTATCTAGTGGACAACTACAAAGAGGGCCCGAGTTACAGCCCTAGGATCAAGTTTGGCCCTGCACCAGGGGTCACAAGTTTTACATGGGTTTATGGAGTGAAAAGTTCAGAAACCGTCTTGTTACTAGCCATAAGGCCAAGAACTCCCAAATTTGGCATGTTATTCTTCTAATACACATATTCCCCATTTAGTCCAACTGTAGCCCTGGGGTCAAAGTTTTATAAGGGCTTATATAGTGAAGACTTCTCTTCATGGTTTATATTTATAAGCCAGTGGAGCGATACAGGGCCATCATGGCCCTCTTGTTTTGAAAACATTGTGGAAAAAAAAGGGATAATGACTTGTAGCAAGCAATTGTCTATTTTTCAACACTGTTCACAAAAGGTGGTCAATTCTGAATACAGATTTGATACATATGTTAAATTATTGTTGCAAAGAAAGTTAAAGTGTTCATGGTGCAAATTTTTCCTTATCACTCATATGTTTTCCCTGTGATCCACTGCTGGAAGAGGCAGCCATGAAAAAGGCATTTGTTTGTTACTTGTAACCCTTTACCAAATGACAAACTGGTGGCCTTGTCCAAATTGAAAGCATTTGCAGACAAAAATTTAAATATGGCTCAAGTGATGGGATTTGTACTTGAAATGGTAGAAAACATTGAGGGAAAAGGAAAATTGTCTCGTAAAAGGTTATATTTTAGGAATTGGAAACTAAAAAATGATGAAGATTGGATAATGGGAGCTTTTCTTTTGCCATAAAATTTGAAATTTAACAGTTGTGAACATTTATAAATTGAATCTGGCAAAACTGATTATAATTTTGAAGTAGCCATGTTCCTTGCATGAAATGATTATGGGTTTGTCTTTTGTAGATTTCTTTTCAGACTAGCACTAGCTCTATTGTTCTGAATGCTTGCTTTCATTTTAATGGGTATCTATACAGAAGGAAAGGTAATGAAAAAATAACTTCTATGGACAAGTTTATTAGTACTTCAAGTTGAAGAGAGGTCAAAAAAATATACCATGAAGGCAAATGCTGAATTGCAAATCACTGAGAAAGATAAAATCTCTCTATTTACCAGTTTTCAACTATTGTCTGCTAATTTTACTGTATCTCTAATGTTACTGACATAATATTATTTCTTGCTCTAGGGATATTCTGGTCTGGACTTTCGACACAATATGAATGTAGTCAATCACACAGGATATTCTACAGAACTGTACACCAAGAGGGCTCTACAAGTGATAAAAGACCATGACAAGTCTAAGGTAACCTGGTAGGAAGTGTGGCAATTTCATTTGAGCCATACTCTGGCAAAAAGGGGCTTAATGCATATCCATGTTGCATAATGCCAAACAAGTCATCACATGACCATGGATCCATAAGCCCATTTTGTCTAACAACTGACTGAATGATGAGGTAGACTGGTCCTTTTACATATTAATATTATAGAAAATTGTCCAATTGCGAAAAGTTTCAGTCCAGGTCAGCCTGCACAGGCAGACCTGGGTCGATACTTTTCGCAGATGCATTCAGCCCCCTTTTCACAGAACATGGCTCATTTGGTTTTACTGACTACTCCTTGCAAGATGACTTTTTTAATACCCCGCACAAGGGTTGGGGAGCCCTGGAGCTATTCTGGAATCGGGTTTTCTGTCTGTAGTTTTAAGGCCTCTTCCTCCTACAGTTTGCAAGCCAACTTGGCAAAAATTTTTATGGAAGCCTTCCTAACATGGTACATACAAATTTCATCATGTTTGGTCAACCATTACAGGAGTTATAGCCCTTTACACTGTTTTCCTGTTTCTGTGACAAGGCTACTACTTGGGGGTACTTGCCAGCCTGTAAAAATTCTAGTTATGTCTGGCAGTGTATCAGTATTGAAAATATCATTTCTAAAGCGAAAATTGAGAATCTTACAGAGCTTTTCACCGTAAAGGGAGTGACTGGTCTTAGGTATGATGTATCACATTTGCATATGTTACATTAAATGTAGCTCAAAGGATGGGAATATTGTTGAAAGGGAGAAAAACACTATGGGAGAAACAAGAAAATGATGGTTACCTTTTCCCACAAAGTTTTCAAAGTCTTTTTCCACAGGTCGTATAACCCTTTACCGCACAGTGCCGCCTTTTGACGCCCCCTGGGAAAGAAGCCTTTTGAAAACATTGTGGGAAAAGGAGAAAATGCTGGTAACCAGCATTTTCTCCATTTCCCACCATGTTTTGTACCCTATCTAAGAAAAGTTGCACCATTTGATCCACATCGAAATTGTCGTCTGCAAATGCTTTCAATTTGGAGAAGGCTAAAATTTTGTCGTCTGGTAAAGGGATAAACAAAGGTTCTTTTGTAAAGGGTTACCTCATTATCTCATGCAGCCCACATTTTTTCAGCTGACCACTTGTGAAAAGTTAGTCGTAAAAGAGAAAAGACGATGCTTGTTACCAGCAGTATCCAGTGTTATGAATTCCCAAATCCTACTTTTGAGTACAAAAGAGACTGTCCTAAACAGCCATCTTCCTACATAGATTAGTTTTGTCAGTTTCTTTGTTCTTTTTAAAACCAGGTAAAAAGTGGATCTATCCTTGGCTTACTTTTTTCATGGTTTTAAAATTCATTTTTTTGCAAGCCATTAACACTTGGACAGACTGCACAATAATGGATTATCTTCATAATACTTTCCATACTTTTAAATGGTATTGTTTACATTTACATGCATTTTAACACCAGAATTGTTTACTTTAGGCCACTACTTTGCCTTTAAAGATTTAATACAGATTTCACTGTACTTCTATATTTTTACCTTAGAACTTTTCTTATGAATGGTAGAGCCGGCAATTAAATCTGGAATCACTTTTGAAAATGGAAATATTTGAAATAACATTATCCATTTACAGCCTCTGTTTTTGTACCTGGCCTATCAAGCAGTGCATGCTGGGAATTCTAACGATCCCATTCAGGCCCCACAAAAGTACATAGACAGACATCCAGACATTAAGAACATCAGGAGACGCAAATTTGCAGGTTAGCTACTTTTGACCTGGTTTGAAGGTCATTTTTCATACACTCCTAACTCTTTACCAGACAAAAGAAGTTTTACACTTGTCAAGATTGAAAGCATTTGCAGATGACGAAATTTAATTAAATGTTGTTCATATGATAGGACTTGTATATGAAATAGTAGAAAATATTTAGAGACTGTCTTTGAAAGGGTAGGAAATATTGTGGGAAAAGGAGAAAAGCTGTTTATCGGCATTTTTTCTGTTTATTACAATGTTTTCAAAGCCCTTTTTCAGGGTCATGGAACTACGGGATTTTTTGGTAGGGGTCCTAACAACCTTTGTTTACTTGTAAGGAAAGCCTGAAGGGATTTTTTACCAGTTAGATGGCCAGGAACAATGTCATTTCCCAAAGCAGACTGTGAAGATATATATATATATATATGTGTAGTTAGAAATAATACACACCAACAAATCGGAGGTTAAAAGTTAAATATATAACACATACATAGTACTGCCTTATGTCAAAAATATCTAACTCGCCAAGGCTCGACAATTATCAATTCTTCCAACCAAGTTAGATATTTTTGATATACGACAACACTACATATGATTTGTTGGTGTTTATTATTTCTAACAATGACAAACACAAAATTAGCAGCATGTGCAAATGAGATGGTTCTTTTGCCGTAACTGAACTTAGACTTGTCTGTACAAATGTGAAATTGTGTGTGATTTTTAAATCCCCTGCTTTTGACAGCTTTTAACCCTTAAACTGCCTTTCACAACTATAGTTGCTTTTGCGGCCAGTGTAGATCTAGACCAGACTGCACAGAATGTACAGTCTGATCCTTGATCTATACTGTCCGCTTTGCTGAGATATTCTGAACAAAGTCAACCTTGATGTTTCATTCATTAGGGTCTTATTTTAAGATTTCAAATGTCTGTTGAGTAATTATTCCTTTACTATAGAGCTGGGACGGGTAGAAATTTTGTACCCGTTATTACTTCCAATATTAGTTCTCCCGTGCCAGAGCCATCAGTTGCCATAAAATCTGAGCCGTCTGATCAAGATGTACATGTAGAAATACCCAGTGCAGAGAGGGGACAGGATATCAAACCGCTACTCCCTTCTTTGCCTGAACTGTCAACTTGAGTTGTGTGCACTTTTGCTTGCAGTGATTAGAATTAGTTACTAGTTAGCAGCAGTTCGTTCCTAGTCGCTGAATAAATTTTGTCATTTAAATTGTTTCATATTGTCTTAAAGACCTTTAATAACAATGATTGTATTAAAAAGTAAGTGCCAGATTGTCATGATCATGCAACGCCTGCAAAATGCGGATTATTCTCTGGATAGACTCTTTCTTATTTCTGTTGAATAGGCCTTTGATTGTGTTGAGTTTTCTGTGATGATTTGAGCTGTTATAAATAAATCACAAAATACGCACGCATGTTTTGCTTTTAATTCAAATTACAGTTGTCTATGTCAAATAAACCTAAAACACTGAATGGGCAAATATATAACAATATTTACCCATTACTGACGTGTTATGCGTTGCAGGGGATATAAGCGGTACAGCCTTATTTCAAGCTATTTTGATTATCTACTTCCGGTTCATGTACGGGAGTGGGTAACATGTTTTTTGCTTGTATTTAAATTAAGATCAAATTATTTCATTGGAACTTCAAAATTATAGCTTTACTTAATAAGTCACTATATAATTATCGGGTACCCGGGTAATGATTTAGTACCCGGGTACCGGTGGTACCCTACCCGATACCCGGGTACTCGAGTACTCATCCCAGCTCTACTTTACTACACAACAAAACTTTAGACTGATCCATATTGAAAGAAGTTACAGATGAAAGTTCAAATGTTTTTCAAATGATAGTATTTGCCCTTGAAAAAGGTAGAAAACATAGTGGGGAAAGGAGAAAATGCTGGTTGCCAGCATTTTCTCCTTTTCCCACAGTATTTTCAAAAGCCTTCTTCCTTAAGGACGTTCAAAGACAGGATTGTTTGGTAATAGGTTAAAGACAATTACTCACATTTGAGTAGTCATCTGCATATGCTTTCTGTAATGGGCAAGTCTACAGTAGTGTCATCTGTTAAACAGTTCACCCTTTCCCACACATCAGACTCTTAGACTAGTCTGTATTGAAAGGGCTTGCAGGCTACAAATTGAAAGCATTTGCAAGCTACAAATTGCATGTGACTAAGAGGAGGAGATTTATCTTTGAGAGGGTAGAAAATATAGCGGGAAAAGGAGAAAATGCTGGTCACCAGCATTTTCTTCTTTTTCCATATTATGTTTTCAAAAGCTGTCTTTATCAGGGTTGTCAAAACTTGTGATTGTGTGGTAAAGGATTCAAGTTGCATGTATCCCATTTCATAAACCAACGACCCTGCCACTTGCTGTTGTATTTGCAACATATTTATGTTGCTCTGAGATTATGATGAAAGTTGTGGTGTGTATTACAGGTGTTGTGTCTGCCCTGGACGACTCTATCGGAGAAGTGACTGGTTCCTTGCTTGATAATGGAATGATGGATAACACAATTATAGTATTTTCCACTGATAATGGGGGACCAGCTGATAACTATGACAGAAATGCAGCATGCAATTATCCTCTCAGGTATGTCTTTGACTAGCACTGGCCCTTTACCAAACAGTCCCATGTTTTGACTATCCTGCTTTTGAAAACATCTGGTAAAAAGGAGAAAATGCTAGTAGCATCGTTTTCACATTTGGACTGCTGAACGGATTTGAATGATTTTTAGAGTAGGCAACTTTTTTAAAATTTGTTTTAATTGACTCGCATTAGGGATAAAGGACAATCATCATGGGTCAACTCTTTACTAGAATACAGAATTTAAAACTTGTCCACATAGAAAGCATTTACAGGCAAAGAAATCACGCTTTAGCAAATGGCAAATTTTTAGGCTGGTCCATACTGAGAGTGTTTGTAGAGGAGAAAATAAACATGGCTCAAATGATGAGATTTGCTCTTAAAAGGTTAGAAAAAATTGTGAGAAAAGGAGAAAATGCTGGTTGCCAGCATTTTTTCCTTTTCCCACAATGTTTTCAAAAGCCTCTATCCCTAGGGTCGTTAAAAATTGTGATTGTCAGTTAAAGGGTTAAGTGATCCCTGGTTTGATCCCCAGCTTGGCCAATTTCTTTCCAAGGATTGAAGATAGTCATTGCGACAGGATTCATTCCTCTCTCACCGCTGACCATTGTTTTGACGATGGTTATGTGGGAAAGCAGCCAGTGGCTTGGAAAGAATATTTTGCGGAGTACTGGTAACAGAAACTCCAGGAAAGCATGGATAGGTGCACTGGCCACAATGATATAACTGAAATAATGTTGAAAATGGCATTAAACACCATACAATCAGTCAATCAATCGATGCCCAAGTGATCCTCTTTTTCTTGAATGGCAGAAAACATTTTAGGAAAAGACCATTATTTTCTTGTTTTTTCCATTAAGTTTTCAATTGCCTTCTTTCTCAAGGTTACTCAAGGTCCTGCATGGCGCAATGGTAAGGTGTAGGGTTCTTTATCTAAGGGACATTAGTTCGATCATCACTCCAAGTGCTTGATTTTTGTGGGAGTGTCTGTGGGCAAGACACCTCAGAGCCCCAGCGTAGAACTGGTGAAATGGATATGTGAGCTGCCGCCATTATATGTTATATATTATTGTTTTATAAAGAGCTAAAAGGGTTTTTTTTTTTTTTTTTTTTTTTTTTTTTTTTTTTTTTTTTTTAATATATATATATAGATAGATAGATAGATAGATAGATAGATAGAGTGCAGGGACATAATACCTGGTGAATATGCATCTGTTGAGGCCTAGACAATGCATAATTTCCAAGACAGATATTGATTTTTGTTTTACTTTTTTTTATTACAGAGGGATCAAAAACACAATGTGGGAAGGTGGTGTGCATGGTGTTGGATTTATCAACAGTCCTTTATTGCAGAAGCCTGGAACCAAGTCAAATAATACAGTACATGTGAGCGACTGGCTCCCAACTCTGTACAGTGCTGTGGGGGGAAATGTTTCTAGCCTGGGTAAACTTGATGGTATTGATTTGTGGCAAATGCTCAAGACAGGGGGGGAGAACATACGGACAGAAATCTTGCATAATATTGACCCAATCAGTAAATTTTCATCCATAAGAGTCAAAGACTTCAAACTTGTTCAAGGTGATATTTCTGGGGGACACCATGATAGTTGGTATCCATGTGATCCTCCTGATTTAAACGATACAGACGACTCTGATGTGCTTCGCTATATACCTGACATACACATTGTCCATGACAGATCAGTTCAACCAGAGCCTTACCGAATAAACTGCGGGCCCCGTCCTGAAAATTACACAGCAAACTGTCAGCCCCAAAAATCTCCCTGCTTGTTTCATATTCCATCTGATCCTTGTGAATACAACAATATAGCAGATTCTCACCCAGACATCGTTCAAGAATTAGTGAAGAAGATACAAGATTATGCCCAGTCAGCAGTCCCACCTGTCAATAAGGGTAAAGATCCGCGAGCCAATCCAGCCAATTTCAATGGAGTATGGACTCCTTGGGAATGATTCTCTGTTATTGTAAACTCTGCAAGCAGAAGACCCATTTTTTCAACACTTTACTAAATATCCTATTCATATAGCAACCCAAGAAACATCATGGGAACAAAGCAGCATTTTCCCCCTAATATCTTGAGCCCTTCGAAAGATAAATCTAATTATTTGAACAACATTGATTTGTCGTCTACAAAATATTCTCAACATAAGCAAGTCTAAAATTTTGTTATCTGGTAAAGATTAACCCTTTACCAAATGATCCCACATTCTAACAACCCCTCAGTAAGAAGCCTTTTGAAAACATTGTGGGAAAAGGAGAAAATGCTGGTAACCAGCATTTTCTCCCTTTCCCACAATGTTTTCTACCCTATCAAAGACCACCTCCACATGTTTTGCAGTCCTATCTTCATCTCCACTATCCCCAAAAGACAGTCTGATCTGGCTTGCTAAAACATTTTAGTTTTAGTTGTGTTTAGTGCCCTAAAGGTTGAATTATCAGTACTTTTAGATCAGCAAAACAGCACTTTGAACCCTTTCCCAAAAAAGCCCTGGTTTTCACGTGTCTGCAGTACAAGTCTTTTGAAAACACTGTGGGAAAAGGAGAAATTGCTTGTAATGAGCAATTTCTCCTTTTCCCACAGTGTTTTCTACCCTTTTGGAGAACTTTCTGTCATTTTCATCAAATTTAAAATTGTCATTTGCAAACTCTTTCAATTTGGACCAGTCCAAATGTTATCATTTGGGAAAGGGTTAAACTACCCAGTGCATCACCTTTCATACACAAGAAATATGTAGACTTGTCAAAAGTGAAAGAATCTGCAGACGACAGATTTAATGTAGCTCAAAAGATAATTTCTGCTTTGAAATGGTTGGAAAAGAAGAAATTGCTGGTTATCAGCATTTTCTCCTTTTCCTATAATGTTATTAAAAGCCTTCTTCCTTTTTTGGTAAAGGGTTAAACTCTGAGTACTGCTGTCAAGACATAGCTGAACAACTTGTAAATGGTGAAAAAAAAATTACAAGCAACTCTGAATAATTTCAAAGCAGACATATTTCATTATTTAAAAAAAAAAAGATTGCAATAAATGTTCTCTTCCCCTCATTTCTGATTTCAAATTAGCCAGTAGACATGAGCCATGCTCTGGCAAAAGGAAATTGAATGCATATCCATGATGAATTATACCAAGGAATTCATCACATAATTATGGATCCATAAAATCCATTTTGTTGAACAAACAACTAAGTTGTGAGATCCAATGGTCCTTGGAGTTGCAGAAAATTTACAAATAGCAAAATTTTCAACCCATGTCAGCCTTGCACAGATTGCTCAGGCTGACATAGCACAGGCTGACATGGGTTGAAACTTTTTGCAGATGCATTAAACTCCCATTTCAGAGAGCATGGGTCATATCAATGCTTTATCTCTTCACAAGAAAGTTTTTTTTTTTTTAGACTTGTCCATAATGAAGGCGTTTATAGACAGCAATGCTAGGATGATATATCTTTAAAAGTATTAAAAACATTGCGGAAAAAATAGAAAATGCTGGTGAACAGCATACACTGTTGAGCACTGATGTTTTCAAAAGCCATCTTCCTCAGTTTCGTAAAAACTGTTAGAATGTTTGATAAAGGGAAAACAAATTAAGTGAGGCTCAAATGACGAGGAAAACATCATGGGAATGGTAACCAGCTTTTCTTCTTTTCTCACATTGTTTTCAAAATGTGTTTACACAAAGATCGTCGAAATAAGTGATTGTTGGTCAAGAGGTAATTTTTTCACATATCACTAGCAACTGCCTCAACTTGCTATTATATCATGAAATGTCATAATTATTTTCCTTTCTGGAAACAATTTTAGTGCCTCACTCAGAATCATTGTTTTAAGTGAAGAAATTGTATATACACAGAAAATTTTTCCTTGTTTTGCAATGTTTTCCTGACCATTTCGATTTTAAGTTGTACTTGTTGATATAAACTGGTGTTATCATCCATGGTTTGAGTTGTCATGCGTAAACCTGTTATATGTTTTCAATTTAGTTCTTACCAAATCCATGTTTTACTTGTTCTACACTATGTACAGCAGGTGTTGGTACTGTTTGTTAGAATGGTCAATTACATATTTCTCCCCTTGCTAAAATATTTGGACAGTGCTCTGGTAAAAGGGAGTTTAATGCACCTCCATGATGCAATATACCTAGCAAGTCATCACTTAATTATATATAAATCCACTTTGGTCCGTGGACTTGCAGAAAATGTACAAATAGCAAAAAAAAAAAACATTTGACTCGGGCTAGCCTGCACAGTCTGAGCAGGCTGACCTTGGTGAATACTTTTTGCAGATGCATTAAATCCCCTTTTCACAGAGCATGGCTCAATTTCAAAATGGTCTGTTGCAAAAAGAAGTGTGGCCAGCAAGGGGTTTGTAATAAGGAAATGTAATCCCATTTTGTAAGCCATAATACGTAGTAGACAAACTATTACTGGTACCTCTTCATCAAACAATACAATTTTAGAATCTTCCATTTTGAATGCCCACCCATGTAGCTCAGTGTTAGCGCATTTGACTCGTGACCTGGTAGTTGCGAATTTGACACCCCGTTCATGGATGATAGCTTTCTTAAAGAGGACTTAAAAGAACTTGTATGAAAAAGAATAGGAACAAATTGGATATATGCTACTGAAAGTACAGACAAAAATCTTAACAAACATTCCTGCAGTTTAAAAACATTTCTGCAGAGGAAAAAAAAAGGTAGGAAAAGGAAGAGTTGCAGGCAATAGCCAATTTTCCCTTTTCCACATTTTTTTCTGCACTATGATTGAACTTCAGTTCCTTTGTACCAATTTTGAAATTGTCATAAACCCTTTAACAAACAATCCCGACTTTTAACGACCCTTTTGAAAACATTGTGGGAAAAGGTAACCAGCATTTTCTTGTTTTCTCACAGTGTTTCCTATCCTTCCCAAAACAAATTTCAATTTTTAAGTCACATTTATGTTGTCGTTTGCAATTGCTTTCAATTTGGACCAGTCTAAAATGGGTAAAGAGGTAACTGATGATTTCACATAAGAGGAGTTTAGAATTTGTTTTATAGGAGGTATTGAGTATAATTATGTATCTAACTTTAACTTGTCTATACATGTATAAGTTATTTCTAGAATCTTTATATCTATCTGTTACCACAAATTTCTTAACCCTTTACCAAACAATCACATGTTTACACATCCCTGAGGAAGAGGCCTTTTGAAAAGATTGTGGGAAAAGGAGAAAATGCTGGTAACCAATATTTTCTCCTTTTCCCACAATGTTTTCTACCCTGTCCAAAAGCCTTAAGTTTATTCATACCACTTTCATATTTGTTGTCTGCAAATGCTTTCAATTTGGAAGGGGACTAAAATTTGTCGTTTTGGAAAGGGTTAAATCTTTATTTTTGTAATAAAAAAGTATCTGAAAAGACAATTGGCTATTGTTCTTATTTTCATTTTATTTATATAGTCCTTTTCACTGCTTTTAAAACAGTACATGTACTTTGATTAGACCAAGCGACAAAATTGCCAACTAGTCCAAAGTGAAAGTATTTGGAGACAACTAATTAAATGTGGGGTCAAATAATGTTTTCTATCTTTGATAAGGTAGGAAACAGTGGAGGAAAAGAAGAAAATGCTGGCTACCATCATTTTCTCATTTTCCCTGTTTTCAAAAGCCTTCTTTTTCAGGGTTTTTAAAACTCAGGATTGTTCGGTAAAGAGCTATCAGTTTCAAAACTTAGTTATTCATGTCTCTTTGTGGTTTGACTTGTGCTAGGCTGGAGCTATGCAGTGCCTTGTATAAGGACACTCCCACTCAGCTGCCATGTGGTCTTAGTGGGATTTGATCTCAGAATTTCCCGAATCGGGTCCAACACCTTCACTGATGAGCCACAACCCAAAAAAAGAAAGCTTTTAAAAACTGTTGGAAAAGGAGAAAATGCTGGTAACCAGCATTTTCTCTTTTTCCAACAAAGTTTCCTACCCTTCCAACACAAATTTCAATTTTTGAGTCTCATTTGTCATCAGCAATTGTTTTCAATTTGGACAATTGAAAATTTTGTCATTTGGTAAAGAGTTCAAGAATTTGACTAAATAAATGTTGTCCAAGTGATACGATGGGATTTGTCTTTGAAAAGGTAGAAAACGTGTGTAAAGGAGATAATGCAGTCCTACATTTCTGACAATTATTTCAAGAGCCATTTTACTCAGTGGTATAAACTTTGAATTGTTTGGTAAAAAGTGCTCTTTCTCTTGTAAAACCAATTAACCCTTTACCACATTATCCACAGTATTACTGACCCTCGGAAATATAGCTTTTGAAAACATTGTGGGAAAGGGAGAAAATGCTGGTAACAAGCATTTTCTCCTTCTCCCAGTGTTTTCTACCCTTTCTAAGGCAAATCTCATTACTTGAGCAATACATGTATTTACTTTGTTCCCTGCAAATGTTTTTAATAAAAAGAAGTCCAAACTTTTGTCATAATTTTTGTCATTTTAGTGGTAATTGGTTAACTCTCCAATTTGTCCATGGCTTGATTCCCAGGGTTTACTTGTTCATTTCCCAAATTAGCCAATTACTTTTTGTGGATTGATGATATTCTAATCATAAGATTATTTTTTCTCAAACCAATGAACTTTGTTTCTGCAATTTTTGTGGGAAAGCAGGTAGTGGCTTGAGGAGCATGTTGTGCAAAGAACAAAAAAACGAAAGTAAAGGAATCTGTGGATAGGTGCATTGGCCACCACGATGTAGCACAAGAGGGCCATGATGGCCCTGTATAGCTCCACTGGCTTTTAGAGAAATGTGTCATTGGCAGAGACACATCATGAGAAGAGTGTATGACAAAGTATTTTCTTAGATAAAATAGCCCACCGCCACCCCTGTTAGTTTTTTTTCAAATGTAAAGATGATGTCAATAAATACAGGCAGATCTAATCAAAGATTGTTCATACTGAATATGATTGAACTGTAACAAATGAGTGTTATGATAACATTTCCAAAACTTGGGTTGCTGATGCATTTATTCAGTGGCACGAACGCTAAAGTTATGGAACAAAAACTAAATGATGCAAACTTTTTTCCATAAAATATTCAACTTATTTGAGCATAACAATTAACATCAAAACAAATCAATTTCACTAAAAACTGAACATTTTCTACCAAAAAACTTAACACCAATCATGTAATAGTGGAGTTTGATAATCAAGGGAGGTAAATGGTAACAAACTATGTATATTTGTTATGGGTGAACAGGAGTTATTTCCCTTGATCATAATATAATTGTTCATTTTAGTCATATTGACTTCACTTACTTAGGAAGAGTAATAGAGTTCTCACTATGTAAGCCTTTGTAAACTGTATTACCCTCCTCTAACCCCAGATCTGCACTAAATCTTGTGATGTCCATGGTTGTGAGGTAGAGCCTCATAACCATAAGTTCCTGAGTTCAATTCCAAGGAGCAGATGTCAACTTCAGGAATTTTCATTGGCCCACACAATCAGCGTGAGTACTGGTGTACTTTCCAGGAAGCAGAATCAAGAGAGATTGGTATAAACTGCAAGAACTTGTTGTTCAATCAGTGTAAAATAAATATTTTCAAACTATATCTTGCTACTGGCCAACTAGATGAAGCTACATGTACATGCAAGGTTTGATAAACCAAGATCTTACGACCAGGAACCAGAAGATTCCTTTAGTTTTCAGTGTATAAATCCATGTAAAAAACATCTGACTCCTGTGGTGGGGCCAATTTTGACCCCAGGGCTCTGATTGGGACAATCTTGGTAGAGGTCTGCTCAATGAAGTGTAGGCAAAATTTGGTAGCCGTAGGCCTTGCAGTTCAGAACAAAAAGATTTTTGAAGTTTCCACTATAAAAGCCTATGTAAAACTTGAGACCCCTGGGGTGGAGCTAATATTGAGCCCTGCACTACAATTCGAACTACACAATTAGGGGGTCCATAAGATAAAGCTACATGCCAAATTTGGTAGCCCAATGCCTTGTGGATAGGAACAGGAAGATTTTTTAAAGTTTTCAGTATGTAAGCCTATGTAAAGCTTGTGACCCCCAAGCTTGGACAAACCTTGACCCTAGGGCTATAATTTGAAGAAATCTAGTACAAGTCCACTAGATTTAGTTACATACCAAATTTGGTGGCCCTATGCCTAATGGTTTAAGACAAGAAGATTTTATTGATGTTCAATATTTTTCAGTTTTGTTTCTGTAAAGTTTTGGACAATATTGAAAGGGAAGTTTCAGAGAAGCAGAGCAGACACTGGGCCATGATATAAGCTCGCTGGCCTTTGGCCAGAGGAGCTAAAAAGATTTTTTTTTTCAACTGTGTCAAACACCAAATAAATTCACAAAATCTTTCGCTGCTGTTCTATATATGTTTAATAACTACATCTTCGATTGTTTGATAAAGACTATAGTATATCTTTGAGCATGCGCATTATGTATGTAGCGTTCATCTGCTGGACGACTTTTTTAGTTCCTGTATTAAAGTTTCTGTATAGTAAGCATGCTTGTGTTATTTCAGTTATTCTCATTAGAGAACATTTGCAGATACATAACAAGACTCAAACACAAACACAACAGCTGCTACTCGTTTTCGCTCCCATTTTTCCATTTGAGCACAGAATATTCAGGGAACAAAGACCTAGATAGGCCTGTTGTTTGAATTTACAGTTTATCTCACTGTCTAGATCTAATATCCGACTGCACATTGGCTGGTTGTCTGATCTTGATGTTGAATATTGGTATTACTACTCACAGGCTTGGAAAAAAAGTACTGTGAAGATGAATGGTCAAAGGGAGGGAACTCGCGTTATTTATGGAATTTTTTATATAAGAATCGCTCCCCTTCGTCATGAACGAGAGGAATGTTGTGTCTTTCTATATGATCCCTGTTGCATCGAAGTACTTTTTTTGACCTAAATGCACCTCTGGTTACGTCAAAACCTTGCATAATTTCGGATAAATAAAGAAAGTAACAGTAAGATATCTTCAATTCACCTCCATATTTGTACAGTCGCATTTTGCCCTAACTGATAGTTTCAGACTGATAGTTTGAAATATCCAATATAGTTACCTCCCTTGGTCTGCAGTTAGCCATTTACACCGCCCAAAACAGACCCCAAATGGTCATTCGTTTAAGTGACAGAAAATGGATTTCACCGAAGTTTATCCGCATACTTGTTCTACGGTTTCTGTAGCAGCTAGGGAAGGAAATCTCGATGCCCTGAAAGCTTTTCTAACTGAGGGTATATCAAAACTTAGAAAGTTTCACTGAAAGACACACGGGCAATTCATTTATAACAGTAACCATGGCCAAGTTAATTTGCTGAATAAATGACAGAAAAATTTCAAATTTTCAAATTTCAGTAAAACCCCAAATATTGCGATTTCAAAGATTTTTTCACCTGAAAGAAAATACTGCATGGGACTATGTAGATCAAAGATAAGACTGCACATTTTGTGCAGTGTGATCGTTATCTGCACTTTTGGTTAAAGCGCACCGACAGTTTCTTTAAAGCTGTTCTAGACATTAATAATCTGTTACATGGATGTCAATTGGTCCAGGTAGCTCAGTAGTTTAGAGCACTCACTCTGTAAGCAATGGATCCCGAGCGTGAATCCCATGCCTGCTGTACTTTTCCCCTCGGGGTTTGCTTAAATAATGTCGGAAGAGGTTGCAAAGATCAAAAAGGTCTTACTGGCCACAGGGTGCTGAATGGACCACAGGGTGATGAAGCATTGTCTGCCTATCTATAGATAATATAAACACTGGGCTTACAGGCAAGGGGTCACAGGTTTGAATCCCTGACATTGAGATTCAAGAAAAGCATGGATAGATGCACTGGCTGCCACGGTGTATCTGAAATAACGTTGAAAATGGTACTAGAATTTCCTTGTGTGGTAAAAGGTTAATATTAAACATGAGATATGCTCAGTGAAAAGGATGTCTAATACATCTGCAAAATGTCCGTGTCAGCCTGGGCAGTCCACGAAGATTGACATGGGTAGAAACTTTTGGCTATTTGTAGATTTTCTGCATGTCGAAGAAACATTTTACCTCATGATTTAGTCAGTTGTTAGATAAAATGGAGTTTGTTGATCCCTTATGTGATGACTTGCTTGGTATAATGTGTCACATTTATATTTAACCCACTTTTCCCAGAGCATTGCTCCTATTTGATGCCAGAGCACTGGTGACATGCTGATATAATACAGCAATAATCATAATGCAGCAGTTTCAGTGTTGAAGTCTTTTCACTCTTTACCATACAACAAAATTTTAGATTTGTTCAATTGATTTGACAGACAAATATTTGTATATGCCTGAAACAGTGAAAATCATCTTTGATAGGACAGAAAACATTTCGGGAAAAGGAAAAAATGGTGGTACCTGCATTTTCTCCTTTTCTCAAAATGTTTTCAAAAGCCTTCTTCAGGTTTGTTAAAAGTGGGGATTGTGTGGTAAAGGGTAAAACCACCCTTTCCCAGACTGCTGCTCACATATTTGTGTAATATACTGGTAGCAATAAATCATAATGCATCAGTTTCAGTACTGAAGTCTATTCGTATTAACAGGTAAACCATATGATGTGAAAGATAATCGAGGGTGGACATGTATACATGAGGCGGCTAGTGAAGGACATGTGCAGTGTTTGAACATCCTACTTGAGCTAGGTAAGGTGAGCCAGAGGGCTTATTTCTTCAGTATACTGGGTCTTGTATCAAAGATTATATGACTTTGAACCCAAGCTTTATGGGGCTTTTTTTGATAGGATTTATATATTCCTAAAATTGTGAAGATGACAATCTGTTGATGTACAGTCGGACCATTATAGTTTTAGTCACTGGCAGAGAAATTGATTTCAAATCTAGGTTAACACTTTCAAGGTCACAATATCTTTTGTTTAGCCTGATTTTGAAAATTCATTTTTCTGCCAGTGACTAACACTTGGACAGACCACACAATAACACATTCTCCTTTTCCCACAATGTTTTCAAAACCTTTCTTTGTCAGTCAGGATCGTTAAAACTTGTGATTGTGTGGCAAAGGGTCAAAGACAAATCCCACCGTTTCAGTCTCATTTTATTGTTGTCTACACAGTCATGCTTTCAATATGCATAAGGCTTATGTTGGGATCATCCAAATGGAATAGGGATGAAAACGGGTTACTCTTGATGAATCACAGATCTACGTGTAACGATTAATTGTTCAATGTTGCCCAAAGGAGATATTGCTCCTTACAGGTAGTTTTCCTTTTGCAACTGTGTTTTCAAAAGTGGTCCGCTTCTAGGTAACAAATTTTGTGTACAGGTCATGTATGTTTGTTTGCTTTGAAGTTCAATGCTGTTTTAACAGCTTAGGTCTTCTCAAGGCAGTTAGGCAGTCAGTGCACCTATGCATGTGTCTCCTGGCTGTCCAAGCCACTGACTACTTTTCTCACATGCAGCAGAGGTGAGAGGCGAAAAATCGCTGGAGAGAAAGTTTGCCTCAACCAGGTGTCAAACCCACAACCACCAGGTCACAAGTCACATACGGTAACCACAGAGCTACGGGGCCAGGCATATAGGAAAGGAGGTAGTTTGTTTAACCCTTTCCCAAACAAGTCCTAGTTTTCATGTGTCTGCAGTACAAGTCTTTTGAAAACACTGTGGGAAAAGGAGAAGTTGCTCGTAACGAGCAATTTCTCCTTTTCCCACAGTGTTTTCTACCCTTTTTGAGACCTTTCTGCCATTTTATCAAATTTAAAATTGTTGTCTGCAAACTCTTTCAGTTTGGACCAGTCCAAAATTTGTCATTTGGGAAAGGGTTAACTGGCTTGTGTACATCATTTTGAATGTTTCAGCAAGGTAGAAATCATATCAACCCTCAAAGCTCCTTTCACAACTGGCTAAAAATATGCATCTTGATCTTTGATCTACCCTGTCAGCTTTGCAGAAACACTGTAGGCATAAACAACCATGAAATTGCAATTATTTGGGGCATATTTTTTGGATAATTTAAACATTTTTGTTGGTTTTATTAGACGTTCTAAGGGTTAAAACGTACGATATTTGTAAGTTCAGAAGAATGTAAGTCTCATAAAACTTGATCAGGGCTTGCATTCATCAACCATTCTTAAGAATATTCTTTGTCTAATTCTCAGGAATTTTCTAAACTTGAAAGTCCATTTGGTTTAGCCAATCAGAAGTTGTGTTATTTTCAAATTTAGAAAATCTGAGAGAAAAAGACTAAGAACATCCTTAAGAGTGGTTGATGAATACATATTCAGGGCTTGCACTAAAAAAACATTGTAAATAGCATTCTTAGTATCATTTGATATTCAGAGAGTAAGCAGATTTTTGATTGGTAGAGCCAAACAGTTCAGGCTGAACTGTTCAGTGAATCAGAAATTTGGTAACATTGAAACTTAAAAAATTATTTAGAATTAGGAAATAAAAGCAGTTTAGAATGGTTGTTGGACATGGCTACAGATGTATACAAATTCACCATGTTTGACAAAATGATTTTTGTTTATCTGTTTTCGGTCTGTCTAATTTAGATGATATTGATGTTGATATCAGGACGTTTGAATGGGAGACAGCCTTGATGTTAGCCAGTGCTAATGGACATGCAGATTGTGTGACAAGTTTGATCAGACATGGTGCCGATCCTAATGCTCAGACACATGACATGGACTCTGCCCTGTGTCGTGGTAAGTCAGAAAAAATCCGGATAAATGGGGAGCCATTCTTACCCAAATTAACCTTTTACCAAACAGTCCTAACAAACCTAAGAAAGAAGGCTTTTGAAAACATCATGGGAAAGGAGAAAATGCTGGTAACCAGCATTCTCTCCTATTCCCACAGTGCTTTCCATCCTTTTAAATACAATTTGTTGTATAAACATATACTTCCACAGAGTGATACACTTTGGACAGATACTAAAAACTTAGGAACCATTGTAAATTATTGTAACTATTGTTTAAAAAAGACAGTATTAATGAGATAAAAAAAGTACATGTAAATAATAGATGGACTATTTCTTCTTGTTTTAGCTGCAAAAGAGAACCAAGTAGACTGCATAAAAGCACTGATTGGAGGCGGTGCAGATGTTAATAAGAAATATTTCACGGAAGATTCTCCTTTGCACATCGCTGTTAGTCAACATGGAAACAAGGATGTTGTGTCATGTTTAGTTGATGCCGGGGCGGATCTATTCTCAACCAGTGAACACAAGCTAACACCACTCTTTCTTGCCGCTCAGTTTGGGCATTGTGATATATTAAAACTCCTCATAGATAAGGTCATTTCAAATAAAGGTAGGTGTATTTTTTTCTCAATACGCCAATTTATGATCAGCTTACCTCTTTACCACACAATTGCCGCGCCTTGGTGGCACAGCTGGTAGCAAACAGGGTCCGTATTCACCAACCATTCTTAAGAATGTTCTTTGCCTGGTTCTCCAGAATTTTCTACATTTGAAAGTAACACAACTCCTGATTGGCTAAACCAAATCCTGATTGGCTAAACCATTTGGTTTAGCCAATCAGGAGTTGTGTCACTTTCAAATGTAGAGGATCTTGGAGAATAAGACTAAGAATATTCTTAAGAATGGTTGGTGAATACAGACCCAGGACTTGAGTATCAGGTAGCTGGTTTGAATTCCCATCTTGGCCATTTCCTTTCCAAGGATTAATTAATTCCTCTCTCAGCCAGTGGCTTAGGAAGAATGTTGTGTGAAGTACATGTAAAAGAAATTTCAACAAAGCATGGGATAGGTGCACTGCCCACTACAATACATTGTCTTCTCCAATTTCCTCAGCAAATCCCACCATTTGAGTCACCTTTACTCTGTCATCTGCAACTTCTTTGGATTTTTACCGGTCTAAAATTTTTTGTCGTGTACTAAAGGGTTAATAAGGTCCTTGCTATAAACCAAATTGCTTTTTTTTTTTTTTAGGTCAAATATTGGCATGTTGCAATAGCAGTATCAAGTTAACCCTTTACCAGACAACCAAATTTTAGCCTTGTCCAAATTGAAGGCATTTGCAGACGATAACTTCAGTGTGGCTCAAATGGTGGGATTTTTCTTTGATAGGGTAGAAAACATTGTGGGAATAGGAGAAAATGCTGGTAACCAGTATTTTCTCCTTTTCCCAAAAAGTTTTGAAAAGGCCTCCTTCCCAGGGTCGTTAAAAGGCGGCATTTTGCGGTAAAGGGTTAAATCTTCGATATTTGAGAAGCCAGCAAAAATGCATTTTTAGGCACAAAATATACAGTTCTCCACCCTCTTCTTATACAATTTGGTCAGTACATTTGAAAAAATTTGAGAGGCTTTTGCCCATGAAAGAGAAAAGATGATATCACCCTGCTTTCAATGAAAAATATTGTTCTTTAACCCTTTACCACACAATCCCAACTTTTAATGATTCTTAGTTAGAAGGCTGTTGAAAACATTGTGGAAAAAAGAGAAAATGCTGGTGACCAGCATTTTCTCCTTTTTCCACAATGTTTTCTACTTTCCCCAGCTCAAGTTTCAATTTTTGAGTTTCATCTAATTTGTCTTCTGCAAATGCTTTCAATTTGGACCAATCTCAGATTTTGTCGTTTGGTAAAGAGTTTACCATTTGTGAAGCTATCTTTTGTTTGTTGGTGATAACTGGCATTTTCTCCTTCTCCTTCATTGTTCCCTATACTTTCATTAACAAATTCCATCATAAGCAACCAAGCTTTTTTATCTGCAAATGGTTTTAATATATACAAGTCTTTAGATTTTTTTGGTTGATGCAGAGTTTAGGGAAACTTGATCTGTTGTCAGCAGTTGCTTTTATTATTGATAAGTCTCAAATTTTGTCCTTTGGAAAAGAGATAATCTACATTCCACAGGAGAAGACGCACTAAAGGGCTACATAGAAATGGCAGCATATGACAATGCAACACCACTGTATGTTGCAACTCAAGGTGGTTTCGCTGACTGTGTGGAGATTTTGTTAGCATATGGGGCAGATCCTTGTAAGGGGCCAAACGAGACCCAAGAAAAAAGTGTAGTAACAATCTATCCACTTCAAGTAGCAATATATCAACACAGCTTTAGGTAAGAACATTTTGTTTTACAAAACAAAACAAAATTCAGATTTGTCCAGTTTAAAAGCAATTGTAGATGACAAATAAAATGTGGCTTAAATTATGAAATATATCTTTGGAAGGAGAGAAAACATTGTGGGAAAAGGAGAAAATTCTGATTACAAGTATTTTCTCCTTTCCCCACAATGTTTTACAAAGCCTTCTATTGTGGTAAAGGGTTAAATCCTCTAAAAAAATCTAGTTTTCTTATTCCTGCATAAGCTTAGTGCACTTAAAAAAATCCGTAATAAAAGATGGGAATCAACATGGTGCAAGGTTAACTCTTTACCAAACTGCAAAATTCTTGACGAGTCCAAACTGAAAGCATATGCAGACGACAAAATAAATGTGACTGAAAAATTGAAAATTGTTTTGGGAAGGGTAAAAAACATTGTTGGAAAGGGAAAAAATGCCAGTCACCAGCATTTTCTCCTTTTCCAGCAATGTTTTCAAAAGACTTCTTTCTCGACAAGGTCTTTAAAAGTCAGGATTGTGTGGTAAAGGGTTAAGCACATAAGTATGTTGAAGCATTCACAAATAAACATTGTCCAAATTGTATTCAGAGATAAGGATAAAAAAGCTTGGAATTTCTTGCTTTTTTGAAAATGATGTGTACCCATTTTAAAGTTAAATTTTGCTTTACAAGCTGTATGTAACCCATAAAGTGCCAAATAAACCCAATGGACATTTTGATTCTTGAATGAGACAGAGGTTAATGCAACTTCATGGCTTCCTTATTGTGTAGTGATTTAGCAAAACAGATAGTGTAGATCAAAGATCAGACTGCAAGTTTTCTGCAGTCTGATCTTGATCTACACTGACCACAAAGGCAACTATATTTATGAAAGGTACTTTAAGGGTTAATCTTGTGATTTCAGTTTTGACTTTTGACAAGTCAGAAATTTTATTGTCTAGTGAGGAGTTAACTTAGGTGAGCAATATAAGACTATCACGATTCTCTTGTTTGTGACTTTTTATACAGATGCTTTCAACTATTGCTGGCCAGTTTAGATTTCATCTTGGAGGAGTATGACAACAATAAGAGCCTTCGCACAGATTATTTTGATTACCATCCTTTTATTCTTGCCCAGGGATGTTCCGATTCACGTTTTTTAAGAACACTGTTTGATAAAAGTGGAATAGCCATTAACAGTATACAGAATATATTTTACCGTCCCATGAATCTGTCCTCTGCCATAATATACATGAAAAGATCAAAGGATTGGATGGTGAAAATGTACAGAAGTTATGTTTGTAGACATGGATTTGTTACACCAGGAAAGGAGATCTGTTTGTTGTTGTTGAGACATGGACAGGATAAGTCACTTATTGAAACTCTTCATTTTCATCGATGGCATCAAGGTTGTCAAAATAGCTGGGGTGGAGATTCACTTCTTTTGATACCAATAAAATATATACACATATATTGTCAAGGTGATGCTTGTTCAAGTAGGTAAGTAATACACTCCCATTTATTGTGTATTTGCTTGCAGATCGTCTCACTATGATTGTTCTGACTGGAAGAAAACACCAGCATATGTATGCTCTCTACACATTTTATTTTCAGTCTTGTTCAGTACACCTCAACCCTTGCAGCTCTCAGTCGCTATGTTGGTAGCACAAAGCTCTCCAGTAGATTCAAAGTATTCCTCAATAAATTGTGATTAGAATAGGAAAGGAAATATTTTTTACAGTATAGTTCATATCACAACTTCACATACAAGCAGTATACGTATTCTAAAAGGAACTGAAGAAATATTGAACCAAAGCTTGTAACCATCAGTAACGGTGTTACCATGTTATTAGAAGTTTATTTTCTCTCGTCTTTGTACTTGATTTGAACAGTTTCATGTTGTTGTCGTTGTTGTTGTTCCCAAAAACCATTCAACACTTAGCCTGCACTTAACCCCTTTACTACACAATTCCAGGCTTTAATAACCCTGAAGAAGAAAGCTTCTGAAAACACTGTGGGAGAAGGAGAAAATGCTTGTAACCACCATTTTCTCCTTTTTCCACAATGTTTTCTTACCTTTCAAAGAAAAATCTAATTATCGAGTTACATTACATATGAAAATATAAGTGAAACATAGTTTGTTACTATTCCTTAACTCTTTAATCCTTTACCACAAAATTTCGACTTTGAACGACCCTGAGAAAGAAAGCTTTTGAAAACATTGTGGGAAAAAGAGAAAATGCTGGTAGCCAGCATTTTCTCCTTTTCCCACAATGTTTTCTATCCTACCAAAGGCAAATTTCATCATTTTAATGTCATCTGAATTGTCGTCTGCAAATGCTTTCAATCTGGACAAGTCTACATTTTGCTTGTGTGGTAATGAGCAAAGGGCAAAATTTAAGACTTGTCCAAATTGGGAGTATCTGAAGACGACGAACTGAACATGGCTGAATATTAGAATTTTTCTTTCAAATAGTAGAAATTTTTGAAATTCATGGGCAATGGAGAAAAAGCTGTTTACCATCATTTTATCCTTTTCCCAAAATGTTTCTAAAAGCTTTTTTCCCTTATGGTCCAAAAAAGAAGGAATTATTTCATAAAGGGTTTAATGTAGGTGCTTCTGCCCTTGAGTCATTTGAAAAGGTGAATTTTTCATCTGGTGCAGTTTTACCACTTATCACATTGTTTTCTTCCACGGTACACATGTTATAATTGTGTATATTTGAGCCAATATATCTGGTAAAAGGGGGCTTATTGCATCTCCTTTATGCAGCATACCAAGCGAGCTTTCAATTTGGACAAGTTAAAAAATTTGTTGTTCTGTAATGGGTCGAAATATTTTATGCATCATCCAACTACCATCTAATCGTGCAGTTATGATCTTCTATTCATCTGTCAATTATAATTGTCCATTTTTCATCGTGTTATCATCTATTTATTATCCAACTACAGATGTGTATTAAAACAAATGACCAGTGACCTACCAGAGTATCAGTATTTGATGCGACTTTCTTTGTTGCCTCGTGTATCCAGTTTGAAGGCCATCAGAGGTAACATTAGGGAAGACACAAACAGTGAAGGTTTGTATCTTGATAAAAGGTCCCTAAATAATATGAGTTTAACCCTTTACCAGACAACAAAATTTTAGCCTTGTCCAAGTTGAAAGCATTTGCAGACAAAAATTTCAATGTGGCTCAAATGGTGCAATATTTCTTTGATAGGGAAGAAAACATTGTGGGAAAAGGAGAAAATGCTGGTTACCGGCATTTTCTCCTTTTCTCTCAATGTTTTTGAAAGGCTTCTTTGCAAGGGTCATTAAAAGGATGCATTGTGCAGTAAAGGGTTTACCCATTTCTGTTGTTGGAAAAGGACAAATGGCTAGTCTCAAGTAATCCCTCCTTTTCTGACAATGTTTGCCATGCTGTTAAAGAATTTATTTTACTTCTTATTTTTGTCATTTGTGTATTTTGCAGTAGTTTTTGTAGATCAAAAAGTAGCCTTGATTTTTATGGGATAGCCTATGCTCATGAATCTGTGCCAGGATATTTGTCCTGATGGTTTCTTAGAAGAGTTTGAACATAGGTCATCTTGGGTCAAGGAGGCCTCTAGGTCATATCATGGAAAAACCTAGTATTTTCTCCGCCATATTTTTAGCTAAGTGTTCATGGAACTTTATCAGAATGTTTGCCCCAATTAACTCTTTACCACACGACAAAATTGTAGACTAGTCCAAATTGAATGCATTTGCAGACGACAAAATAAATGTGACTCAGAAATCGAATTTTGTTTTGGGAAGGATAGAAAACATTGTGGGAAAAGGAGAAAATGCTGGTTACCAGCATTTTCTCCTTTTCCCACAATGTTTTTTTAAAAAGGCTTCTGTCTCAGGGTCGTTAAAAGTCAGGATTTTGTGTTAAAGGGTTAAATATCAGATGAGTTTAAAAAAGAATGGATGACTTCAAAAAGCCAATTGACAGAATAAACCCCTTACCACACAACAAAATTTTAGACTTGTCCAAACCCAAAGCATCTGCAAACAACATAATATAAAATGTGGCTCAAGGTGTGTAATTTGTCTTTGATATGTTTGTTTCCTTGGAAACAGAGAAAAAGTTACCAGCATTTTCTTGTTTTCCCCCAATTTTTGAAGGCTTTCTTCTCAAGGTTGTCAAAAGTTTGGATTGTGTGATAAAGGGTTAAAAAGAAGTTCACAGAAGTGATCTTTTGGAAGCCTTCTTCCACAGTTGTTAAAGTACTCAACTCTGCAGAACAAGTTGGCTGGTAGAGCTAGAAATACATGTAGATACACTTTTAACCCTTTACCACACAACCCTGAGTTTTAAAGACCCCAAAGAAGAAGCATTTTGAAAGCATTGTGGGAAAAGCAGGTAAGCTGGTAATTCTTGTAAGAGTTAGAGGGTTTATAACTAGATTGATTAGACATAACATCATGAAACACGAATATGATCCTTTATTTGCATCTGAGCCATGCTCTGTGAAAAGGGGGCTTAATGCATTTGCAAAAGATACTGACCCAGGTCAGTCCACACAGGCTGATCTTGGCTGAAACTTTCTGTATATCAAAGGACCAGTGTACCTCATGATTCAGTACGTTGTTATACAAAATGGATTTTAAGGATGTATAATACTGTGATGACTTGCTTGGTATCATGCATGAAGCCTCCTTTTGTCAGAGCATGGCTCATTGCTTTTGTACAGTGTATCTAAGGTGATCAACTCAGGGCTATAATTTTATGCCCTTTTTTTTTTTAAGCAGATGTCACAGACCAAGAGAAATTAAAAGCCAAGATATCTGAAATGCTTGGTAAGTAAATCATGTATATATAAGCATAGGCCACTGAAACTCCATTGGTCTATTACCAGACAACAAAATTTTCCTTGTCAGACACTGTTACTATAAATAGCACACTAGCAACTGCCTCTATATTGTATATAATAAGACAAGGTGTGCAACGAAATCGAAGAAAATTTTTACCCCTGTACCCTTTCAGAGATAATATTTTACCGAAAATTGAAAAATAAACCTAGTTACCGTTGCAGATGGGTTCGCAAATGATTTTTCTTGTGTGCCCTGACCTTCGAAAGTTCCAAACGGCTCTTGCGGTCAAGCTGTAGCTCTAATCTGAAAATTTTTAAAAAGCTTCCACATTTTCCGGATCACCACGTGCTGATGTCACACAATTTATAATCCCGCAGCGAATTACAACTAAAATATTTTTTTTCAAACAAAGATCTAAAATTCTTTTGTTGATATATTGATGAAATTATCAAATTAATATTTCGTCTTTTATTATTTATCTTTTCATCTAATCCAGTATCACGATTTTCATCTTCCATTTCGTATATTTTCAAATGCGTATTTACCGTTTATTGGTCAAAAACTTTGGCGCATCTTTTGATAGTAAATTCACGTGAGTTATAATTCGCTGCGTCATAATGAATTGTGTGACGTCAGCGCATGGCGATTCGGAAAATGTAGAATCTTTTTAATTTTTTTAAGATCAGAGCTATTGCTTGATCGCAAGAGCCGTTTGGAACTTTCAAAGGTCAGGGTACTCAAGAAAAATCATTTGTGAACCCATCTGCAACGGTAACTAGGTTTATTTTTCCGTTTTTGGTTAAATATTATCTCTGAACGGGGACAGGGGTAAAAATTTTCTTCGATTTCGTTGCACACCTTGTCTTGTTATATACAACATATAGGCAGTCGCCAATGTGCTATTTATAGTAACAATGTAAATGAAAATTTGAGTATTCCCTGATATACAGGCGATGCACCAAATCGCAAGTATTCGACGATCATCCAAGAAAAATGTTCGTGTTCCGTAACAGACCAATGGAGCTTCAAAGGCCTGTGTTATAAGTAAGGTTTGTGTTAAATTTTCATATTATCACGTAACATATATCTCAGGATGTTTGTTATTGGTTGAAAACAATCATGTGATACAAAAGAATGCAAAAAAATTGAAGTCATTTTCAAATGAATGTAATTGGTCAAATACAAACTGCCTTGATGTATAAAGGAATATGAATACTGTGCAAATACTGATCGTGCATATTTACCAATATTTATACATTTAAAACATATTTTGAAAAATAAATCTGAATTCAAAAAGGCCGCACTGTGTCAATCAGGAGATGAACGCCATTCCTTCATCTTACAGCTGAAAAAAAAGCTTAGCAGTCATTTCCTACTTTGAGATGAATCATGTGGAATAATTAAAACTCCATTTACATTAAACTCGTTTATGAGCTTGTTTTTGTGGAAGGGCAAACAATGCTTTTGGCTTCATTAGTTATGAAAGTTTATAGCTAAATAATTTATGAGAGAGCCAAGCCTTGGTGGTGCAGTTGGTAGCACAAAGGACTTAAAAACCAAGCAACACTGGTTCAAATTCCTAGCTTCTTTTCTGGAAAGCTTCGGTGGAGGACATTAAAACTATCGTGAAATCATAAAAAATATTTGTAACCAGCATTTTCTCGTTTTTGCTACTGTTTTCAAAGGCCGCCTTCCTAGAAATGATAAGTGCACAGGAATTTTCGCATAGGGTTAAAACTGCTGCATGCTTGGGCTTACTCACTCTTCTCTGTTGGCTTTTTAGCTCACCTTAGCACAATGTGCTAAAGGTGAGCTATTGTGATCACCCTATGTCCGTCGTCCGTCAACAATTTATTTAAACATCTTCTTCTCCTAAACCACTGGGCCAATCTTGATGAAACTTGGCAGGGATGTTCCTTGGGTGAAGCTCTACCAAACTTGTTCAAAGAATTGAATTCCACCAACAACTCTGGTTGCCATGGCAACAAAAAGGAAAAAAAAGCAAAATCTTTGAAAATCTTCTTCTCTGAAACTAGAAGGCGCAGAGCTTTGATATTTGGTATGTAGCATCTCCTAGTGGACCTCTACCAAGTTTGTTCATTTGATGCCCCTGGGGTCAAAACTGGCCCCGCCCCGGGGGTCACAAGTTTGAGCATAGTCACAAAGAAGGAAAACTTTAAAAATCTTCTTCTCTAAAACTTGAAGGCGTAGAGCTTTGATACTTGGCACATAGCATCTCCTAGTGGACCTCTACCAAGTTTGTTCATATGATGCCCCTGGGGTCAAAACTGGCCACGCCCCGGGGGTCACAATTTCCAACATAGGAACAAAGAAGGAAAACTTTAAAATCTTCTTCTCTAAAACTAGAAGGCATAGAGCTTTGATATTTGGCATGAAGCATCTCCTAGTGGACCTCTACCAAGTTTGTTCATATGATGCCCTTGGGGTCAAAACTGGCCCTGCCCCGGGGGTGACAAGTTCGGACATAGGAACAAAGAAGGAAAACTTAAAAAAACTTCTTCTCTGAAACTTGAAGGCGTAGAGCTTTGATAATTGGCATGTAGCATCTCCTAGTGGACCTCTACCAAGTTTGTTGATATGATGCCCCTGGGGTCAAAACTGGCCCCGCCCCGGGGGTTCACAATTTCCAACATAGTCACAAAGAAGGAAAACTTTAAAAATCTTCTTCTCTGAAACAGGAAGGCATGGAGCTTTGATATTTGGTATGTAGCATCTTCTAGTGGATCTCTACCAAATTTGTGCATATGATGCCCTTGGGGCAAAAGTTGGCCCTGCCCCAGGGGTCACAAGTTCGAACATAGGAACAGAGAAGGAAAACTTTAAGAATCATCTGCTCTGAAACTGGAAGGCGTAGAGCTTTGATATTTGGTATGTAGCATCGCCTAGTAGACCTCTACAAAGTTTGTTCACATGATGCCCTTGGGGTCAAAATTGGCCCTGCCCTTGGGGTCACAAGTTCAAACATAGGAACAAAGAAGGAAAACTTTAATTTTTTTTTTCTTAAATGGGAAGGCATAGAGCTTTGATATTTGGTATGTAGCATCTCCTAGTGTACTTCTACCAAGTTTGTTCCAAGGATGCTGCTTGGGTCAAAACTGGCCCAGCCCCTGGGGTCACAAGTTCGAACATAGGAACAAAGAAGGAAAACTTTAAAATTCTTCTTTTCTGAAACCAAAAGGTGTGGAGCTTTGATATTTGGTATGTTGTATCTCAGAGTGGACCTCTACCAAGTTTGTTCATATGATGCCCCTGGGTCAAAACTTGCCCTGCCCCGGGGGTCACAAGTTCGAAGATAGGAACAAAGAAGGAAAACTTTAAATTTCTTTTTCTCTTAAACGGAAAGATGTAGAGCTTTGATATTTGGTATGTAGCATTTCCTAGTGGACCTCTACCAAGTTTGTTCATATGATGCCCCTGGGTCAAAATTGGCCCAGACCCAGGGGTCACAAGTTTGAACATAGAAACAAAGAAGGAAAACTTTAAAATTCTTCTTTAAAACTGGAAGGCGTAGAGCTTTGATATTTGGTATGTAGTGATTCTCTTCTAAGTTTGTTTGCCCATCTAAGCGCAACAAGTTCATTGAGTTCAAAATTGGGTCATCTTGGGTCATAAACTAGGTCACTAGGTCAAATTAAAGAAATACCTTGTTGGCACTCTCGAGGCCACATTATTTGCTCAATTGCCTTGAAAATTAGTTAGAAAGTTTGTCTTTATAAAGTCTCACATAAGATCAATTTGGGTCAACTTGGGTCATAAACTAGTTCACTGGGTCAAATTAAAGAAATACCTTGTTTGCACTCTGGAGGCCACATTTATTGCTCAAATGACCTAAAAATTTGGCCAGAATGTTTGTCTTGATGAAATACCAGATGAGTTTGGATCTGGGTCACCTGGAACCATAAACTAGGTCACTAGGTCAAAATAAAGAAATACCTTGTGGGCACTCTAGAGGCCACATTATTTGCTTAATTGCCTAGAAAATTGGTCAGAATGTTTGTCTTTGTAAAATCTCACATGAGTCTGAATTTGGGTCAACTGGGGTCATAAACTAGGTCACTTGGTCAAATTAAAGAAATAGCTAGTGGGCACTCTAGAGGCCACATTTATTATTCATTTGATTTGAAAATTGGTTAAAATGTTTCTTTTGATAAAGTCAAAGACCTGTTCAAATTTGGGTCACCTGGGGTCATAATCTAGGTCACTAGGTCAAATTAAAGAAATATCTTTAGGGCACTCGAGGCCACATTTTTTGCTCAATTGACTTGAAAATTGGTCAGAATGTTTGTCTTCATGAAATATGAGTTTCAAATTGGGTCACCTGCAGTCAAAAACTAGGTCACATGGTCAAATTAAAGAAAAACCTTTAAGGCACTCTACTAAGGTGAGCGACCCAGGGCCATCATGGCCCTCTTGTTAAGAGTTACTTTTGCAAAATATTTGCTTTTTAGCCGAAGGCCAGCGAGCTATTGTCATGGCGTTGTGTCCGTCGTGCGTCCGTCCGTCCGTCCGTTCGTCCGTGTGTGCGTCCGTAAACTTTTTCTTTAAAAAACTTCTCCTCAGAAACTATTGACTGGATTTTTACCAAATTTCACAGGAATGTTCCTTTGGTGGTCCTCTTTCAAATTCCTTCAAATAATTGTGTTCCATGAAGAATTCTGGTTGCCATGGCAACCAAAGTAAAAAACCTTTAAAAATCTTCTCCTCCCAAACCGCTATTTGGATAGCATTATTATTTTGCAGGAATGTTCCTTAGATACAGGTTTACAGAATTCCTATAAAAAAAAAATGATCTGTCAAAAAACATGGCTTTTATGGGAGACTCATTTTCCTTTTATGGTATAAAGTAAAATCTTTGAAAATTTTCTTCTCTAAAACTATTCATTGGATTTCATTGTTGTTTTGCAGGTAAGTTCCTATGGTGGTTGTCTGCCAAATTGTTTCTATGGTGGTTGTATACCAAATTCCTTTTATAAAAATGATACACCTAAAAACACATTTTTTTATAGACAAGGCTTATATTTCAAAAAAATGTTCTTCTCCAAAACTATTTATTGTGTTAGTTTTATCGACTAACAAAGAAAAAGGAAGAAAATTGGATTGACTTGACCTAGTCAGGGCTGTCCTATTTAAGCCCACACATTTTCCTTGGTATTAAGATCACAATTTACTCCAATGATATGCTATTAGTTAGTACTAGTAATAAAATATCACTGGCCATAAATAAGATAAAAGCTTGAGCACCTTTCACAACTTGAGCTTTTCAATTTTGCCTTATTACTAAGCCTGAGTAACCATGCCAAGATAAAAAAGAAAAAGTATTTTAATAACAAAACCCCCATGTTGTAGGTACTTTATAGTCCTTTTGATATAGAACAAGAGAACCTCTGCACCCTTTTATTAGTTCTGGTAAAGGTTTGTTGACCTACTAATGAGTAAATGCAGAGTGGACAGAAGGGGTGTAAATCCTGGTGACCTGGTACAAAGTGGGACAGGGCTTTACATTTGTGATAAGGCATTAATGTTATCCAGTCAAACTGATCCCGCAACTTCAGTACACCAGAATTAATCTGTGCCCTGGAGCAGGATATTTGATTTATGTAAATGCATTTGTAGACCATTTTGTGTTGTTTGCCACAGAAGACATTCTAACTGTGACTGTGAAAAGTTGATTATTAGGGATTAGGTGTTCACTGTATGCCAGCATATTTCATTCTATCTGGTGTATTGATGTAAGTTGATCTATATTGTTATAACATTCATTCATTTGCCCTCCTAGCTGTTCTTTTAGATTACCCCTTTACCACACAATCACAACTTTTAACGACCCTGAGAAAGACATATTTTCTATATTTTGATGTTTCCCCACCCAAAATGGTTTGTGAAAGGACCTGTTGCAGACAACATATCTTCAAATTAGTAAGACATATATAAAAAAGGATAGAAATTATTGTGGGAAACTAAGAAAATGCTGGTTACCATTTTTTTCTTCTTTTCTCACAAGTTTTTTCCATACCTTTTTTCTTCAGTGAGCTAAAATGCAGGATTGAATGGTAATTGTTAAAAACTTCTTTTCGCCATTATAGAAATATCAGGCCTGTGGAGCGATACAGGCGCTCAAGCGCCTCTAGTACTGATGTTATTGGCCAAAATTAGACTGTACTGTAAATGTTATGGGTAAAGGAGCAGCTACTGGTATTATAAACGAGCAATTGCTTCTTCTCCTACAATATTTTCTGTAATTTTTAGACATAACGTTTAACTTAACGTGAAATATGTGTGTTTTATGACATAGTTTACAGCCCTAAAAAGCTGTGTCTCTGGACCCTTAATCACACAATCCAGAGTTTAAATGACCCTTAGGAAGAAGTCTACCCACATCTGAAAACATTGTGAGAAAAGGATAAAATGCTGGCAACCAGCATTTTTTCCCTTTTCCACAATGTTTTCTACCCTTCCCAAAACAAATTTCAATTTTTGAATCACATTTTATTTGTTGTCTGCAAATGCTTTAAATCGGGACAGGTCTGAAATTTTGCATTTAGTAAAGAGTTAAAGTAGTTGGTTGCTTGGTACTTGTGGTCTTCAAAATGGGTTCATGTATACATTAATATTCTTTTTTCAGTTTCGAATAGCTTGCAGCATAACTGTCGAATAGCAATTGTGTTCCAACTAGTCAAGAACAGTAATTACAATCAGAAATCTATAGACTCTCTAAATATTCCGGAAATGATGAAAAATTACATCAAATACACAGAATATGGAGAAATTGGAGAGAGAATTTTCAGAGGATTTGAAGCTCTTGACAATGAAGAAAGATCTATAGATGATACTGTAAAGGAGTGGTCAGATATGAATTAACCCTTTACCATACAATCCCGACTTTTAATTTAAAAATTAAACGAGACTTACCTGGAAGTTGAAGTTTAATTGTAATTTTATAAGTTAAATAGTAATAAGGAGGGATTTAACTGAGATAGTATTCCGGCCGCGCATGCGCATCAGTTTTTGAAGCTCTCTCGTATCTTTTATGATGGTACTTCAATGTTGAATTTTTAACATATTGCAATACACAATTTTTATCTGGAAGTGAATATGTTGGGTGGGAGGGAGGCAGTTAAATCCCTCCTTATTACTATTTAACTTATAAAATTACAATTAAACTTCAACTTCCAGGTAAGTCTCGTTTAATTTTTAAATTTTATCGCGTTTATTAGCAATAATCCGGTATTTAACTGAGACTTTAAAGCTGCAAGAAAAGATAAGAGAGATAAAGGGACATACCACAATCTATGATCTCAAGACAGCCGTAGCAAAAGTACTTTGGTTTTGAACAGGTTTGTTGTAAAACTTCCTGAATGTTCCCGCATTTGACCAACCTGCAACTTGAAGTATTTCCTGTATTGGCACCGCCTGTTCAGTTGCCTTTGATGTTGCAGCAGCCCTAACACTGTGAGCCCCATAAACTGTAATATCAATTCCAGCTCTGGCCATAACTACTTTAATCCACCGAGAAATTGTACTTGTAGTAACTGGTGAATGAGGCTTTACATAACTGATAAATAACCTTGTGTGATTCTTTTCACGCAATGGTTTAGTTCTACGTAAATATTCCTTCAAAACAAAATATACACATATTCGCCTATCTGGCGGGAAAGCTTTAAATGATAAAGTTGAAAAATCATGGCCTGGTCTGCTCTGCTTGAGTAGTCCATCAATTTGTAACACATGCTCTGATTTTAATTTCTGAATATTTGAAATGGACAGTTTGGAAAGTGTATCTACACGTGCTGCATTTGTAAGACCCATCAACATCACAAGCTTTAACGTCAGATCCTTCAATGTTAGTTGTTTTACCGGAGAGAGTTTACGTAAGTAATTGAGAATGACATTGACATCCCATATCTTTGAGTATCTAGGTTTTGGTGGTCTTAAGTTGAAAACCCCTTTCATGAATCGAATAATCAATGGATGTGATCCAGCTGGGTGAGATTCGATACTTATACCAATTGATGATAAACTTGACCTTGCTAAATTTAATGTACTATAGCCATTTCCTTTGTCATAAAGTTCAGTTAGGAATTCTATAATGTCTTTCACGCTGGGAGAAACTTCACTAATTTTCCGTTTACTGCAGAATAATAGCCACTTTGATATATATGATTGGTATTCGTGTCTAGTAGATGTTCTCCATGATGATAATAGAATGCTGGTAGCTTTTGGTGAAAATCCTTGATTGCGGAATGATCTCCTGAAACTAAACATCCGATCATTACCAGTTTCTGCCAAAGTGGGTGTACCTCGTTGGTGTGAGGCATCGTGATCAAGTTCCTGTCCCTCCGCAGAAATCGAGGGTAATCTATCAAAATTGACAAGAGTCCCGGAAACCAAGGCTGTGTGGACCACAGTGGTACTATCAGTAAGGCTTTTGCTTGGTCCTTCTGGATTTTGCAAATGCAGCGGCTGATCATGCTGAAAGGAGGAAATATGTAATTCAGCTCAAATTTACCCCAGTCAAGGGAAAAAGCATCAATATATGTTGCTTGTGGATCTGGTTTATAAGAGCAAAATTGCTCTACCTTAAAATTTAACCTTGAAGCAAACAAATCTACAGTTGGTTTAGACCAAATGTTACATAGTTGATCAAATACCTTTCCATTTAGTTCCCATTCAAGTTTGTCATTGAAATTCCGTGATGGTTTGTCTGCATCATTCTGGGAACCTGGTATATGAGCTATGGTAATCCATGTATCATTTTTTAAACACCACTGCCAAATCTGTTTGCTGACAAGATTGCATTCTACTGATTTGCAGCCACCCATATTTTTGACATGGCAGATTGCTGTGGCCGAGTCAGACAAAATTTTTATATGCTTGCCTTTCAAATTTTCTTTCAAAGCACATATTGAAAACAGAATAGCCTTAAGCTCTAAGACATTAATATGTGCCAAACATTCTGATGAGGTCCATCTGCCACCAGATATTATGTCTTGACATTTAAAACCCCAGCCTGATTTACTAGAGTCAGTCTGAATAGTCAATTCTGGTTTTCCTCGATCAATGACCCGTACTTGTGAGTCAACGTTCTCAATCCACCATTCCAAATCGGATTTCATTCTTGAAGTTATTGTCATTTTAGCATCATAGTTCCCACGATTCATTTCCAAAGAGTGTATTTTTGCCATTTCTAGTTCTCTATAAAACAATTTTCCAAATTCAACAGCAGAAAAGGAAGCTACCATAAGGCCTATGACCTTGGCTACCTGTCTTATAGGCGCTTCAGTAGCGTCACACAAAAGTTTGCATTCACTGATGATAAGCAATTTCTTTTCTTTTGGTAAATATACTATCATTTTTTCCGAATCGATCACATTTCCAAGAAAAGTTAGGACCTTTGTAGGCTTAAGAACTGATTTATCAAAATTCAGTATAAAGCCAAGTTTAACCATTAAACTTATAGTATCATGAAGATTTAGATAACAACTATCCTCAGATAAACCACCTAACAAGCTATCGTCGATAAAACCTGTGCTAATATGACCAATATTTCTTAAGTTTGCATAAACCGGCTTCATCAGTTTTGTAAACCAGAGAGGACCATGACTAATTCCATTTGGACAACATGTAAATTGGTATATTCTTTGTCTCCAAACAAAACGAAGATAGATTTGATCTCCTTCTGCAATTCTTACAGAATAGTAAGCGTGCCGAATATCTAAAGATGCCATAAACATGTCTTGCCTTATCAATGAGATTGCATTTTCGAAAGTTTCCATTTTGAAATGACGATATGGGATGAAAGTATTCAAGTCTTTCAAATTCAGAATTAATCTATAGTCCCCATTTTTCTTCTGTCTGAGAAAAATTGGTGAAATAAATTGATTTTCATGTGGCAATACTTCAATGATGACCTGTTTTTGTAAAAGCTTTGTTATTTCCTGATCAATAATAGAGTTTTCAACCGAGTTAAAATGCCGATGAGGTACATGATTTTGTTTCGGCTTTTCATTATTCATAAACTCAATACGACAATTTTTCACCATGTCCAAAATGATTTTGTCAGAAGTTATTTTCTCCCATTCAGAGACAAAAGATTCCAATCTACCTGCTGTGAATTTATCAGAAGTACTTACATCTTTAATTAGCTTGTTTAATTTTTCTGCAGGGGACGAACCCCTGGATGTCGGCCGTAGTTTTTTGAATCCGGACTACGGTAATTAGTACATGTGTATGTGGGTGTTGGGCTTGGTCTACTTTTAATGGACCCTCAAAGACGTCCACGGTTCCAAGACCGAGATCTGAAATTTCCCCTCTGGATGGAAGATCCAGCCATTCTGTCTCTTATTTTGGCAGTGTCTTCAATTTCACGGGCCGTTTTGGACACGTCGTCCCCAAATAATTCCTGTGTAACAGGTAGAGTGTGAGTGCACAGATGGGCATATTCCCTTTTTAATTCCGGCCTTAATAGATCTCTCCTAAGCATGTTAGTTTGGTAATTGGAGTGACCCATGAGGCCCATTGCGTCATGGCAACCATGGATAATTTCAGTCATGTTTATATCCATATCTATCCCTTTGTCTGTCAAAGTTTTTTCCATTTTAGCTGCCAAGTTCATAGTTTTGGTAAGACAGACACCTGCTTTAACCACTGAAGTACAGATGCTTTGTAACTTTTTGTCTACTGTACGGCTTTGGGATGACATAACATCCCACACTAACTTGTTCATTTTTGCCATGACAAGTCCTTCACAATTCCCTGGCCTGGGACTAACTTCATCCCGAACAAAGTTTTCGTATTTTTCAGGGTCCATGCCCTTCCGATACACTTCAGTAACAGTGTCGGCCAAAAACTCATCCACATTTTCATCACAAACTTCTGTAGCCTTGAATTTTTTAGATAAATCTGCAAAGCGGCTAGTTTGTTCTAACTCGGAGCAAGAATCGTCCAATCTTGCTCTCTTAGGGACAATTTCCTCCTCATAATCATCGTAATCGTCGTAATAGGCATTAGCCTGTTCAAATTTATCCATTCTGGTTACGAGAGCCGACTGTGAAGCTTGAATGCTTTTCAAGCACTCCAAAATCAAATTGCTGTTAAGATCACTCGGCGACGACGTCGCAGATTTCACCGGTATCTTAAAATTGGCCGGTTTTGCTGTTTTATCAGAACTGTCGTCCAATTTTCGAGGCTCCTCCGGCTTTTTGGCCGGCACTTTCCCTTTCTTTTTCTCGTTCTCCGCCAAGATGGAACCACGTGGTTAAACAAATCCGTTGAAAAAACAACGATAAACACTACCCGAACTACGTCCGGGCTCACAACATGAATAAGAAGACTGGCGAACACAAAAAATCACCTACGAACAGTGAAATATTCCCAGCTACGCCGAGAAAACATAAAATTTCGAACTACGTTCGAAAACCACGTTGTTTGTGTAAGCGCTAGCGGAACACACTGATGCGCATGCGCGGCCGGAATACTATCTCAGTTAAATACCGGATTATTGCTAATAAACGCAATAAAATTACGCTGGGGAAGAAGCCTTTTGAAAACATTGTGGGAAAAGGAGAAAATGCTGGTAACCAGCATTTTCTCCTTTTCCCACAATGTTTTCTACCTTTCCCAAAACAAATTTCAGTGTCACATTTATTTTGTGATCTGCAAATGCTTTCAATTTGGAAATGTCCAAAATATTGTTGTTTGGTATCAAACATCCATTTCTTAGACATATCCAAGTTAAAAGCTTTTGCTTTACTGTACAATCCTGATTTTTGAAGAGGTTTTTGAAAACAATGTGTGAAAAAAGAGAAAATGCTGGCAAACCAGCATTTTCTCCTTTTCCCATAATATTTTATATTCCATCACAAACAAAATTTCAGATTTTGAATGACAGTTGTCTTCTGTAATGATTGCTAGAAGGCATTTGAACCATAAAGGACTGAGCATCACTGACATTGCTTTTGAAGCTAGTGTAGATCAAGATCATACAGGCTGATCCACAATATACACAGTCCAGTGAAAATCTGGCACAAACTGGCTTGATGATTATTTGGACAAGTCGGAAAATAATACCTCAAGTCAAAGGTCGGCCAACAGTCAAAGTCCTAGAAAGAGTTGACATTTTTCAAGCCACATTATTTATTTAAATTGCAGGGAAGTTAATATGTTTGTTGAGTTTGAAAATGGATCCCATTGGGTGAAAGAGTAGATTACTAGATTGTATCTGATTTCACTCTTTGCCACACAATGCTGACTTCTAATGACCCTAAGTCAAAGGCCTTTTGAAAACATTTCGGGAAAAGGAGAAAATGCTGATAACCAGCATTTTTTCCTTTTCCCAAAATGTTTTCTACCCTTCCAAAGATAAATTTCTATTTTAGAGTCACAATTATTTTGTCGTCTGCAAAAGCTGTCAATTTTGACAAGTCCAAAATTTTGCCCTGTGGGAAAGAGTAAATCTTGTATACCCTCTACAGGTAACATTTCTTGACTAAGGTTCATATATCTTGATCTGAATTTTTTGTTTTTAAAGATTTTGTATTGACATGAGTATTCTGTAAAAGGTATAAAGCTTCAGGTGGACAATCCAGGGCCATCAGGGTCCTCTTGTTTGGTGTGTATTAAAGGTGTGTATTTCAACAGTTGTTACAGTAATGTTGTGGCAAGCGGATTCTGGTTAGCTCCACTGGCCGAAGGCCAGCGGGCTTATGTCATGGCCCGGTGTCCGTCGTGCGTGCGTCCGTCCGTGCGTTAACTTTTATTTCAAACATCTTCTTCTCTGAAACTACCCATCCAATTTTCATGAAACTTCACAGAAATGATCCTGCCATGGTCCTCTTCAGAATTTCTTGAAAGAATTTGATTCCTTCAAAAACTCTGGTTGCCATGGCAACAAAACTGAAAAATATTGGAAATCTTTAACAATCTTCTTCTCTGAAACCATAAGGCGTAGGGCTACCAAATTTGGCATGTAGCTTTATGTAGTAGACCTCTATCATGTTTCTTCAAATTGTAGCCCTGGGGTCAAAATTGGCTCTGCCCCAGGGGTCACAAGTTTTACATAGGCTTATATAGAGAAAACTTTAAAAATCTTCCTGTACCTAGCCATAAGGCCTAGAGCTACCAAATTTTGCATGTAGCTATATCTAGTGGGCCTCTACCAAGCAGGCCAAAGTTTTAGCCCTGGGGTCAAAATTAGCCCCGCTGCAGGGGTCACAAGTTTTACATGGGCGTAGATAGTGACAGCTTAAGAAATCTTTCAGTACCTAGCCATAAGGCCTAGAGCTACCAAATTTTGCATTTAGCTTGATCTAGTGGGGGTCTACCAAGAGTGCCCAAATTACAGTCCTAGGGTCAATTCGGCCTCATGCTGGGGGGTGGGGGGGGGGAGGTTCACAAGATTTACATGGGCTTATATAGGGAAAACTTTTAAATCTTGGTGTAAATAGCCATAAGGCTTAGGGCTACCAAATTTTGCATAATTATAGCACTATCTAGTGGACAACTACAAAGAGGGCCCAAGTTACAACCCTGGGATCAAGTTTGGCCCTGCACCAGGGGTCACAAGTTTTACATGGGTTTATGGAGTGAAAACCGTCTTGTTACTAGCCATAAGGCCAAGAACTCCCAAATTTGGTCATAAACATGTGCTTATAGGGTGAAAATTCAAAAAATCCTTTTACTCCTAACCGCAAACACAAGGGCTACCAAATCTGGATCACGTTTGATCTTTTTTTTTTTGAAATTAGCCTTGCATCAGGGGTCTTATGTTTTACAGAGGCTTCATATGGATGAAACTTGAAAATCACCATATTTATAACCATACAGCATAGACTTGTATTATTTTGGCATGTGGCTTTATCTTGTGGACCTCTACCAGGGTTCAAGTAATTATCGCTCTGGGATCAAAAATGGCTTTGCCCTGCAGGTCTCAACTTTCACATGGGCTTTTACAGAGAAAAGTTTGTAAGTCTTCATTTTGAAACCATTTGGCTCAGAATTGAAATCTTTAGTATTTATGGTTTATATTTATAAGACAGTGGAGCGATACAGGGCCATCATGGCCCTCTTGTGTTTGTATACCTGTCTGGAGCTCAAAACTCTTTCCAAACTATCGGCTGCTTTCCAGAATCAATTCACTCAACAATATGTAGCTGCAAAAGTGAAATATTCTGCAATGACTGATTTGCCTTGGGAAAGAATCTTGGCTAGGTGAGAGTCCAAATATCTAATTTGTTGGTTTTATTGCTATGCAGCAAGCGCTTGGCCAATTTTGGCTTTACTGTGTTGTGGAGAAGAAATAAAAACAATGCTAGAGAAACACAGTTTATTAGAAAAAACAGAGGTAGAAAGGCCATAATAAGTTTTGCAGAGCATCTATAATTTTTACATTCTGTCATATTCAATGGAAACAGGTATATAAAAGAAAAATTGTTTTGTTAATGTGTTTGTTAAAAATTAGTCTTGTTTTACATCAGTTATGAAATAAAATTCTTCATTTTTCTCCTTTCATTGTTTTTATTTTCTAGACACCTGACATTGCCCCTAGATGCGTGTTGTTACAAAGGTTGGCCCCAATTGTTTATGGGAATTGAACCCAGTACTGAGACAGGCTTGGGCTCTATCAGCATGCTCAACTCCAAGAATGAAGGTGAAGGTAGTTCCAAAGGTCAATCATGCTCATTAACCCTTTACAAAATGTTTTTCTGAGGAATACTGCTTTTAAAACCATTTTGAGAGAGGGAGAACATGCTGGTAACCAGCATTCTCTCCCTTTCCCACAATATTTTCTAACCTTTAAAGACAAAACCATCTTTTTAGTCACATTCATTTGTTTCCTGTATTTCAAATGTGTCAATTTGTATAGACACACATCAGTTAAACCCAACTTTTTGAGGCTATGAGAGCCTGGTGCATTATCTTTGAACTACTGTTTTGCACACCCTCAAAGGCTAGGAGATTAATCAGATTTACTTTTTTGCCTTCTGTTGATTGACTGAATGGTGTTTTACATCACTTTCAACAATATTTCAGTCACATCACAGCAACAGCTCACATATTCATGCATTTCCTGGGTTTCACCAATACTAGGCTAGGGCTCTTAATTTTTCCTTCTGTGTCAGGAATGTTCATTAAGTGCAAGAAAGCTTCCTGTCACAAGGTTGGTAATCATATATTAGTTTACATCATTTGTGTCTACCAAAAATGATAACTCTCATTTCACAGTATCAATAGCAAAGCTCTTTGTGTTTACCCATGTCCGTTTTTTTCTTGGTTTGTTTTCTGGGAAGTACTGACAAACAAAAGAGTTTTTTTGTCCGTGGAAATAAGCAATACACAACTTAAATATATGGAATTATGAAAACCAAAAAACCCTGGAGTCTGAAGATAGTCCCTAAATTGGTAATTTTGACACTCTATGGAAAGAGAAATACAGCAAAACCTATTTTTTGTATAATGCAACCCACTGCTTTAACCCTTCACAGCACAATGCCACCTTTTAATGGCCCTGGGGAAGATACCTTTAGAAATCATAGTGGGAAAAAAGAGAAAATGCTGGTAACCAGCATTTTCTCCTTTTCCCACATTTTCTACCCTATCAAAGGAAAATTGCACCATTTGAGCTACACTGAAATTGTTGTCTGCAAATGCTTTCAATCTGGACATGTGTAAAATTTTGTCTTCTGGTCAGAGGGTTAGTTCTTGGAGCTTGTCCATATTGAAAGCATTCAACTGCAGTTAAGAGAGTAATTGTCGATAAAAGAGTAACCAAAACAGTTTTGTAGGAGATGACACTGAAAACACCCTTGTAACAAATAGGTAATCATCATTCAGATCATTCAGGTTTAACCCCTTATCATACAATCTGGAATTTTAATGACCCAGAAAGAGAAGACTTTTGAAAACGTGCGAAAAGGAGAAAATGCTGGTCAACAGCATTTTCTCATATTCCCACAATGTTTTTTACCCTATCAAATACAAAAATCACCTTTTAAGTAAGGGTTAATTTGTTGTCTGCAAATGCTTTCAATTTGGTTCGGTCCAAAAATTCTGCCGTTTGATAAAGAGTTAATACATGAATGTGAAAACATCTGCAACATGAGAAATTGCTCATTACAAGCATTTATTCTCTTGTCAGTGTTTTCAGAAGTGGTACATGAAACAAGTTATTCATGGAGGTAACAAAAAAAAAAAAAAAGACCAAACAGCATGTCAAAAGTCTATGATTTCTTTTTTATGAAAAAATGAGTTCCTCTAAAATTTTCCAAACATTAAACTTTATAATACAAAAAGGGGAAAAAAAGATTGTTCATATAGACAAAAAAGTCACAGTAAAACATAAATACACATATAATAATCTATCACAAAGAGCTGTCATTTATAAATCTAAGGGTAGTACAACTCAACATACCATTAATTTCTTTTGTGGATTGTATAGATCAAGATCGAACTGCTAAGAACATGCAGTCTGATTTCAGACCAACAGTTCCAATATTGTGTGGAGCATTCAAACTAAAACGGACTTGAAGTTGATAGTTTTTACTGACTCCATTTTGTCCAGTTTATTAACTTTACACTCTAAGGATTAACTCTTTACCATGTGACAAAATTTTAGACTTATCCAAATTCAAAGCATTTGGAGACGACAACTTAAAAGGTGATCCAAATGATGAAATCTGTTCTTGATAGGGCAGAAAATATTGTGGGAAAAGGAGAAAATGCTGGTTACCAGCACTTTCTCCTTTTCCCACGATCTTTTCAAAGCCTTCTTCCTTACGGTTGGTAAAAGCTGGTAAAGGGTTCCCTCTTTGGCTGCAAAATAAATGAGGTCAACTCTTCTCATACGTCTAAAGGTGTATTTTCATTGAAACAAAAGACAATTGCAATCAACATTTAGCATCAGGTATCGGACAGTGTAGATCCAAGATCAGACTGAACATATTGTGCAGTCTGATCTTGATTTATGCTGTCCCCAAGAACTATCCAAGGCGACATTGGCAGTGAAAGAATTAACCCATCATAGTACATGCTAAATTGCAACCAATGAAATCTGCTGCAAATGACAGAAAAGGAGCAGATGTCTTTCTGTAATTGCATGGAAAACATTGTGGGAAAAGGAGAAACTGATTCCTACTTCCTCCTTTTCCCACAATGTCCTGAAAGTGGCTTAACTCTTTACCTGATAATTGATATTTAAACTTATCCAAATTGATAGCACTGAAGAATTAACTGAGGCTCAAACAATGAGATGTCTTTAAGCAATAAACTATGCAGGTACAAGAAAATGCTGGTTACCAGCAATTTCTTCATTTCTTGCAATGTTTTCAAAAGCTTCTTTTTAGGGTTATTAAAACTCAGGATTTCATGGTTGAAGGTTAATGCTTGGCCAAGAAAGATGTTTTTCCCTGTAATAGCTGGAAAAAAGTGCAGGAACAGAAGGAATGAATTATCAGATATGCTTCATTATAACAAAGGCTTTAAAAAACAAAAACAACAGCAAAGCTTAAATATCACAGATAAAGACTAAGTAAGGACGGAAAGGTAAAAAAAAAAACTACTTTAACCATCTACCAAACTATCCCAAGTTAAAGTGACTCTGTAGTCTTTAGATACAAGTAAAACATTGTGGGAAAAGGAGGAAATGCTGGTAATTATAACCAGCATTTTCTTCATATCCCACGTTTTTTTTCTGTCCTTTCAAACACATGTTATACTTTGAATCACATTTGATTTCGAATCTGCAAATCCATAAGCTGAACAAAGCTAAAAATGTGTTTGTATAGTAAAGAGATCTTTAGCAGATACCAAAGTTTTAATAAGACTCGTTCCATATTGAAAGCACTTGCAGAGGAAATAAAAATGTTTATATGTATACATGGTAAGATGTATTTTTTTTACATGTGGTCTTTATCCTCAGGGTTGTAGAAACATGAGATTGTCTGGTAGAGTTAACTGCCTATTTACATTATGAGTGCTCTCCTTTTAGTTAGTATATATTAGTTTAACCGTACAAAATTTAACTGCAAAACATGCAGTCTGATACTGGATCTACAAAGTCCAGAATGTAGAAAGATATTCTACTGAAAAGTGGCCATGATACACAAAATTTGAAATTTTACCTTGATTAAAAATTTCCATTTTGGTTTCTTCCTTGCTCTACAGGTAAACTCTTTATGCTGCTTAACTTGAAATATTTTTTTTTGAAAAATAAATTCTGGGAAGAATGATTGCTAGCTTGTTTTAACCCTTCACCACACAATCCCGACTTTTAACAACCCTGAGAAAGAAGCCTTTTGAAGACATTGTGGGAAAAGGAGAAAATGCTGGTAACCAGCATTTTCTCCTTTTCCCACAATGTTTTCTACTCTCCCCAAAACACATTTCAATTTTTCAGTCACATTTATTTTGTCGTCTGCAAATGCTTTCAATTTGGACCAGTGTAAAATTTTGTTGTTTGGTAAAGAGTTACATGTAAGGTAATGTACTCTTTTACCATAAATGTTTTTTTTTAGAGTTAAATCCGGACACTATTCTTTCTTTCTGATATTCTGGCCTAAAACTTACAAAGGTACATTGTTTTTATCAGGACAAATAAGCGTGCAGCTAAAATAGAGCATGTATAAAACTACATGTTGAATTCAAATACTTCTGCCGGAAAGCGCTAATAGAAAACAGAGTGTTGAAATTTGGACAGTCAGTGCTATTACGTGTATACAGAATCTTTTTCTAACATATAAACTTGGAACTACGATATAATTTAACTTTTTTCTTTTTATGTGTATGTGTACAGTCAAATATGAGCAGAAGAGAATGTTTCACTTACCATCCTCATAGCACATTTTTCAGACATTTTCAATACCTTGAAAATGAGTCTCACAGTTTAAAGAGTACCTTGGTATGAGAGCAGATTATTCCCTGGTGTGGTCATAATATAGCTGTTCTGCGCATATTCTTTAGTCAATTGCTTTGACATTTTTTTTTTTTTTTATTTATGAATGTGATCTATACAAAGCTATGTGGAGGAAAAAAAAATAAAAATTCACTCTCATGAAGGCACTTAGAAAATGTTCTCATTTTAAGGAATTTCAATACTCCTTGGTCTAATTCAAATCCATACATAAAATACACAAATCCATAAATAAAATACACTTCATTTACATTTATATATTATTTTATTTTCCCTACACCACTTACTTTTTTGTTCAAAATGATAAGTGTATCAAAAAATACAAAAAACATATTTTTTTTTGTTGTTCACTTCTAACTTTCATAACATTTTCAATTCTGTTTCTTGATTTCCTTTTTACATGTAAACTTTGCAGAGTCAAAATCTGGATGTATAACTCACCCAACATAAACATGTTACTGTCCAATTACCATAGTTCATAAAGATTTGCTTTCTTTAAAATAATTGTATACAGGAATAGCTCTTGGTAAATCTAATACAAAAGATATTTAGCTCACAAAACTGATAAGCAATCTAACAGGAGGAAAATGTCATGATAGATTCATTCATAGTAAATAGCAAAATATAAAGGGTAAATATTATTACTTTTCCAAATATAGTTTTATCATCTACCCCAGAGACATGAGGCTCACTTCACTGTTTCATTTACCTTTATTCTATTCAATTTTATCACCAATATTTTAGTATTCAAACCATTCTTTATAAAAAAAAAAAAACCCACAGAGTGTTAGTATCATGTCATATTATTGGTCATTTGTTCATTTTCTCATTTAATTTTCAGGTGTTGTCATGGTCCAGTCCTTGTAGAACCCTCCAGCAGGCAGTGGACTCTTCCTTGTGTTAGAAACATTCAGGTCCAAGTCATCATAGAGGGTGGTGATTGGGGCGGCCATTCTTCCACTGTGTGGCCGCATGTCTGCTCCATTCTTCTGTTTGTAGAAAATATCTTGAACTTGCTGGTTTGGTCCACCCAGGTACACTGTTCTGCCATTGTCTGAAGAATGGAACAAAAAGAAGGGATCCAATAAATTGAATGGAAGCTTTTTTATTTCATAGATCTAATCAAAATATATTTTTATTGCATTATCTGAAGGATGGAACATACCAAAATAACTTTATTACGATAACTTGAAGGTACACTGTTCTACCACTGTGAAGAATGAAATGTACAGAAATGATTTATATCAATGAATTAGAGATTCTTCTTCGAATTCAATTACACTGTTCTACCTTTTTCTAAAGAATGAAACATAAATGAATGATTCATTACAACCAAGTTTTTGGTACCCTATTTTCTGTGACCCATTTAAGCTGTTTTACCATTGTCTGGAGGATGAAATGTACAGAAATGATTTAACTCTTTACAAAAAAAAATGGACTCCATCAAACTGAAAGCATTTGCAGATGACAAAATAAAAGTAGATCAAGTGATGGTTTCTGTCTTTGATAGGCTAGAAAGCATTGTGGAAAAAGGAGAAAATGCTGGTTACCAGCATTTTCTCCTTTTCCCAAAATGTTTTCAAAAGCCCTCTTCTTCAGGGTGGTTAAAAATCAGGATAGTGTGGTAAAGGGTTAATACAATGAGTTATACATCATCATTGTCATTTCTGCTGCAGAAATTAACTCTATCAACACTAAAAGTGCTTTCATGGACTATGTAGATCAAGATTAGATGCAGAATGTATGAAAGGAATAAAAGCTATGTAAAGCATGTACATGCAAACTCATGCAATTCTCATGCAACATTCGTAACATAGACAAGATCTTACATCAATTGGTTCCATTAACTCTTTACCACACAACAAACTCTTAGACCAGTCCAAATTGAAAGCGTTTGCAGAGGACAAATAAAATTGGGGCACAAACAACAGTATCTGAGATTCTTGAAAACATTGCAGGAAAAGAAGAAAATGCTGGTCACCAGCATTTTCCTCTTTTCCCACAATGTTTTGAAATGCCTTCTTCTTCAGGGTCATTAAAACTACAGATTGTGTGGCAAAGGGTTAATTATCTTTTTACAAGACAACATAAATCGGACATGTCCATATTTGCAAATGACAAATGTGGCTTGAATAATGGGAGTTACCCTAGAGAAAAGTATTGGTTACCAGCATTTTCTCAATTTCCAACAATGTTTTCAAAAGCATTCTTCCACAAAGAATTGTTTGGTAAGAGGTTAAATGAAAATAGGTACTGCTACTTCTGGTATGTCATAATAATACTTACAGTTTTACATACAATATAGACATGCTTTATACAGATGAAATATTTACCCCCTAGGATGAAGTAAAGGATGTGAAAATTTTGAATGGAAACATAGACTGAGTTAAACCTTTACCAACCATCCTGTGTTTTAATGACCCTGAGGAAGAAAGCCTTATAAAACCATGTAGCAAAAGGAGAAAATGCTGGTGACCAGTGTTTTCTCCTTTTTCCACAATATTTTCTACTGTTCAAATGCCAAATTTCATTATCTGAGAGATGTTCAACTTATCATCTACAAAAGCTTTCGATTAGGTCAGTTCAAAATTTTTGTCTTCAGGTAAAGAGTTTAAAAATCTCACACCTTTTTTTTTGTGAAAGTTTTATAACAAATTATAGGACAGTGCACAACTAAGATAAGACTACACTTTCTGTGCAGTCTCATCTTGGCCTAAACTGTTTGCAAAAAAAGAGAAACTAAAGCTGTGCTTAGCACTCTTAAGGGTATGAATCATATTGTATTAAACCTGTATTTTTTTATTATACATATACTAGATTTATTTCATGCATATAATAAAATACAAAAGAATCCATATAAATCACTTCTTTCATTATGTAATTCATATACAAATCAATTATTTCATTGAATTCCAATTCATATTCAAAATATTCTGATTGATGGTGAAGAATAATGCAACAACCAATAAGGACCAACTTTCAAATCACATGACTAATTCCTGGTTTGCGAACAGAAAACAAAAAGCATGATTTTTATGGATCAAAGTACACACAAATGATAAAATAATACATCTGAATCCATATAAAGACACTATTTCAAAAATGATTCTAATCCAAATTTGAAACATTAAATTTCTGATTAGTGGAGTAGCATTGCAACAACAAATCAGAATCAATTTTTCAATTATTTTACTAATTCCTTGTAGAGAAACAGAGTTACAAAAGCATGATTTAAATGGATCCAGATTAATTAATACTTTTAAATCATGCAAAATGATAGACTTTTCACCACTTACTGGCTCATACATCATCCCAGGTCCGTATTCACCAACCATTCTTAAGAACATTCTTTGTTTTATTCTCAAGAATTTTCTAAATTTAAAGTTAACACAACTTCTGATTGGCTAAACCATATTGATTTTTGCCAATTAGAAGTTGTGCTACTTTCTACATCTAGAATTAGACTTGGAATAAAATTAAGAATGATCGGTAATTACGTATCTAGGTGACTTACATCTTACAACAGATTACTTGACTCCTTACCAGGTGACAAAATTTTGTACTTGTCCATCATTACAGCATTAATCAGTAGACTATAAATTCAATGTGGCTCAATGGGACTTGTTTTGAAGGGGTAAGAAAAAACAATCTGTTGGAAAAGGAGAATATGCTGAATACCAGCATCTTCTACTTTTCCTAAATTGTTTCAAACAAGCTTTCTTTCTCATGGTTGTTAAAAAACAGGATTTTTAGGTAAAGAGTTAAAGTAAGTGACAAAATGAAAAACACTTGTGTGGCCACACGGCTATAACTTGTGGTCTCAATTTAATTATCTCATCGCTAGAGGATACGGTAATTATCTAATGAAAAAGAGACACTCCATAAAATTTGTTTTCACTCGAAAATAAGCTTGTGTTTATGAGATGACCACATTGTGGCTACAATATTTTTGTTGTTGTCATGGCAACAAGATCATAAGGTCGTGGTAACTAGATAATCATGTTGTGAGATAATTATGATGTGGCCACAGGCTATAACATCAGTAATACAAAATAGAAAAAAAAAATATTTTTCCTTGTTCCCTCTGTGCTACCGTAAGTAACAGATATTTCAAAATGATTGCATATAAAGGAAAGGGTTGTATAACTAAATTTAAGATACAACAAAGAGCATGCATTTGAAAACCTATATAGTAGAATCCGCCTGCATATCTGCTGCCAGGTTCCCCATTTCGTTCTCCTACAAATAATTTGGATAACATATTTTACCATAAAAACTATGGTATTACAAAAAATGGCTAGCTTTATCTTAACCCTTCACCAATGCAATCCAGTGTTTCTATGACTCATAGGAAGACATTCTCATTGACCCTGCTCTGATGTATTCCGTAAACTACATTGAATGAATGGTAATACTTCACATCTGGGTTAACGAGGGTGATAGGAAGAGTGTTTTTGGAAACACTGGGGGAAAGGAGAAATACTGGTTTTCAGCATTTTCTCGTTTTCCCACAATGCTTTCTTCCCTTTTTAATGCAAATTCAGTCATGTGAAAAACATTTTGTTGTCTGCAAATCTAAAATTTTGTTGTCTAGAGTTAACCCTTTACCACACAATTCTGACTTCAAATGGCCAGGAGGAAGAAGCCTTTTGAAAACATTGCGGGAAAAGGAGAAAATGCAGGTAACCAGCATTTTCTCCTTTTCCCACAATGTTTCCTACTCTGTCAGGTAGAAATTTCCTCATTTGGGCCAACTTTTATTTGTTGTCTGCAAATGCTTTCACTTTGGACAAGTCCAAAATTTTGTCACTTGGTAAAGGGTTAATTTGAAGTGGTTGTGCTAAAAACTCTTACGCATTTTAAAAATGTGGTAAAAGGAGTGTTTACTGGCAAAAAGCAATTACTACTCTGTTACCACATTATTTTCCATATTCGAAAGTTATCATTGCATTCAGAGCTCAAATCTGTATATCTTAACCCTTAAAGCACCTGTCACGACTATAGTTGCCTTTGCGGCCAGTGTAGATCAAGATCAGGCTGCACAAAACATGCAGCCTGATCTTTGATCTACACTGTCCGCTTTAAGGAAACACTGTGGACAAAAGCAACCGTGAAACTGCAATTAATTGGGTCATATTTGTAGAGTAAAAGTGTCTGATAGGTTTATTTGGAGCTTTAAGGGTTAAAAGTGCATAATGGATTATACTGTCAAAAGAAAGCATTTTTTGCTCTAGATTTTGTTATTTGTCACGCTCTTGGTTCAAATATCATCCACATTAACATAAGTACCATTAGCAATTAGCCGAAAGTAGAATAAAATGATTAAGTGATGTAAGTAATACATTTAAGTTTAAACCAAGTAGAAAATCGAAATTTCTCTCTAACCAAATAAATTTAGGACATAATCTGAAATAAGTAGGCTGATTACTAAGAAAAAGAGCACTGACAGTAATGGGTTAAACTTTCAAAAGAAAGCATTTTTTCTTCTAGATTTTTTTATTTGTCACGCTGTTGATTCAAATATCATCCAGATTAACATAAGTACCATTAGCAATTAGCCGAAAGTAAAATAAAATGATTAAGTGCTGTAAGTAATATATTTAAGTTTAAAACACTGACAAAATCCAAATTTATCTCAAACCAAGTAAATTTAGGACATAATCTGAAATAAATAGGCAGATTACTAAAAAAAAAAACAAATATGACATCAATCCTAATTGGTTAGCAGACACGTAGATTTATGGTTCATATTCCACGTTTAAAAGCATAAAAATTTAGACTGTATTGTTTTCATTTCTTAACCTTTAAAGTGCCTATCACTACTTCTATATTATCAAGATCACACTACACAACATATGATCTCTGATCTACACTGAACCCTTTGGCGTGACATTCTGGGAAAGGGTAATTTTGAATATGCTCTTATAAAGGTTTTATATCTAGAATGAAAATGCATGTTGGCTAGATTTAGTACAAAAAGGGTTAACTCTTTACCAGACAAATAGTTTTTACCCAGAGTTTTGCTGACCCTGAGAAAGAAGCCTTTTGAAAACATCATGGGAAAAGGAGAAAATGCTTGTAACCAACATTTTCTTCTTCCCCCAGAATGTTTTCAACTCTATCAAAGAGAAATTTCATCAGTTGAGCCAGATTGAAATTGTTGTCTGCAAATGCTTTCAATTTGTACAAGTCTACATTTTCTGTCATGTGGTAGAGTTATTCCTCCTCTTTGCATTTATACCAGTTTTAGTCTAGCAACAAATGTTAATTTAAACCAACAATGTCAAAATTCCAAATGTTTAGTTTTAGACACAAAATGTTTACCAGAAACTGTGTAGTCTATTGTGTGTCTCCTCCCTACAAGATCAGAACAACATGTTTAATTTATGCTACAGTCAAAAACAAGGAACTTCAGTGGGATGGCTTCTGTTTCATCCAAAACAAAAGAAAATTAGTCATCTATCAAAATCTAGTGATGGCAGCTGAAAAAATTGCTTGAAGGAAGGCACCTGTCTAAGGTTTAGGTACTGCTTAAACTTATTCGCAATTAACAAATTATCTTTGATCATTAAGTACAAAAACAAGCTGGGCTGTCACCATTTGATCACTGTCCTGCGCCTGGACAATGTTTGCATGAATTACACGGTAGCTGTATACTAAGGTTATTCACTTTTAAAAGGCTGTCCCGTCTCAGAGGCAACCGTGTGGGTACCTTCCAGCTGCCATTAGACATCTGGAAAGGCACTGCCGATGTAGTGCCTCTTACACAACCTTTTTTTTTTAGATGATCTTTCTTGTTTTACCTATGTACAGAGTAAAGTGAAAGTGAATGAATTCTTCTTCAATTTTCAATGAAGTTTGTAAATGTAACATTGATATCCCAAATCACACAGAAATTGTACACAAAATTGTGAAACCAAAGCTTTGTGATCACAGCACTGTGCATAAGAAAACATAACACAAAGTTTTATGAGATGCTCTTAACCATCTTTTGATTCTTTATGGGGCTTTCCCAACTTTAAGTGCCTTTGCAGCCAATGTAGATCAAGATTAGACTTCAAAAAAACATGCAGTCTGATCTTTGATCTTCAAGGTCTGCTTTGTCAGGACATTCTAGACAACAGCAACCTTGAAATTTGGGTTTATCTCTAGACTGAAAGTGTCCTAGGTTTATTTGACACTCTAAGGGTTAATATTTCAATAGCAATACTTTCTATTGATTGGAGATGAAGGCACTATAGAAATAATTTCTAAGGATACTGATAATGAGTTTTTCTAAACCAGAACCAAACCTGGTCATGTAATTCAGAAACCAAACGAATGGTCATAAACTACTTGTATTTTCATCAATGTGGATCATGGAGTGAAGTTAACTATCCCTTCCTATTAAATCAAGTATGACACAAACATTTGAGCCATGCTCTGTAAAAAGGAGGATTAATGCATCTCCGTGAAGCATGATACCAAGTAAGCAATCACATAGTTATGAATCCATAATAGCCACTTTTTTTAACAACCAACTGAATTATGAGGTAGAATGTCCTTTGACATGTAGAAAATTGATCAATATCAAAAACTTTTGGCCAAGGTCAGCCTGCACAAACTGCGCAGGCTGACCTGAATCGACATTTCTGCAGATGCATTGAGCCCCTTTTTCACAGAGCATGGCTCATTTCTTTGAGGCCTTGTTTTGGCAAGTACAATTTCCCATGCATGTTTGGGCATATTCTGGGGCATCAATAACTATTCATTAGCATATTGTGACAAACTTGGAAATGATGAATCATTAACATGAAGTTATTCATTAATTTTTTGCCAACATAATTTTTCTAATTTCTTCCATATGAACATACACTTGTTCTGTTTGAGTGTCCTCTGCCTTCAACTCACATGAACAAAAAAAAAAAAAAATTAAATTAGATGTTCAAGGTTAAGTGCTAGTGATTCCCTTGACCTTTCACCATGTGACCTTGAACCCCAAGACAATCTTACTTTCCCAATCCTCAAATTGTGTATCAAATACATCTGTTGATTCAAAATTTACATATTAAATATAACAATTCAGAAACATATTTTGATGGATTATCACAAACTTACTTTAAGACCATTAATTACAGCTTTATGTAAATTTTCTGTTTGTCACAATGTTTTCTTCACATTTTCTCCATTAAAGTTATCATTATCTAATGGCAGCCATAGTCACTTGAATACATATGGGTAACATTTTGACATGAATAGTATGTACCTAATTCTTTCCAAGCCAGTGGCTACTTTTTCAAAAGAATATCACTACCCTAAGTCATTTACCATGAGAGAGAAACCTTTACAGTTGCAATAACATCAAAGGCCACATCCACCAATTACTCTAAATATTGATGTTATTCTTAATTCAAAGGCTTGCCCACTGAATGGCTGAGATGCTCTGTTGTAATTGAAGATTTTTCATATATTTACAGAAAGATGTTATATGACGCTGAACATTATTTTGGTCATACATCATCGCAACCACTGACAACAGCTCTCCAATTCACACATGACACTGATTTCACCAGTACTAGGCTCTGAAGTGTCTTGCCTAAAGACACTAGCTCCCACAAAAACCCAGCTCTTCAAATGAGAATGGTACACTTGACAGCCAAATTAAAAAATGCTGGTAACCAGCATTTTCCCACTATACTTTCTACCCCATCAAAGAAGGAGGCGGTTTTTGAAAATGTTGGAAAAGGAGAAAATGCTGGAAACAAGTATTTGCTCCTTTTCTACCCTGTCAAAGAACTTTGATCTGTTTGTATCACTGTCAAATTTGTTGTTTGTAGATGCCTTCAATCTAAAAGACTCTAGATTTCCTGGTTTGGTAAAGAGTTAGGGCAGTTTTTGGCTTGAATTCCTGACAGTATATCTGACAGTGTACATCTTAGATCAGAACAAACTGCCAGAAGAAAAAGGTATGATGGTCTTTAGCCTTTTGAAGTCATTTTAGAAATATGTTTTGAACAAGAATTTCTTGTCGAAGGAAGAGAAAGACAAAGTTTTTAGGTAGCAAAAAAACAGAGCTGAAAACAATATAAAAAAATTTACCCTTGAATTCCTGTACAGATATTTTCACTCCTCCTATATAAAATTAATATTTCAATACACAAATATAACTTAAAAGAAATAAACAAAATGACAAAAATTATACAAAATAAATTCTAATATCCACAAAATCAACGAAAAAATGTGTACAAAATGAATCCTAATATCTAAAATCATTACAAAACTAAAGGAACTGAGAAAAGTATGAAATGAACCAGAAGTCTTACAGATCTAGTCATTTGAAATTACACCAAATGTCATATAAAAGTGCTACAGATATATAGCTTCTTCAGTGACTTTAAAAGTGAATCCATCCTTTTGCAAAACCATTATTATTTTTCTGTATTTTCATTCATTTTAGCTATACTCTGTGAAAAGGGCAATTAATGAATTTGCTAAAAGTATCGACCCATGTCAGCCTGCCTAGTCTCATTTATAGATTATTCACAGCAGACAATTTTGAAAACATCACTGTAAAATATAGGTAACCAACATTAATTTAGGTTTAAAGTATAATTATATACATGAGCCATGCTCTGTGAAAAGGGGCTTAATGTGCCTGCAAAAATTATCAACTCAGGTCAGCCAGTGCACTCCGCGCAGGCTGACCTGGGCTGAAACTTTTCACTATTGGTCAATTTTCTACATGTCAAAGGTCCAGTCTACCTCATGATTCAGTTGATTGTATCATGCATCTCAGAGATACATTAAGCCCCCTTTTGCCAGCATGGTTAATACACATGTGATATTATTGATATTAATGTGACAAAGAATGAACTGCTTAACCTGAGCACTTTCTCCTTTCACCACAATTTTACAAAAATGATCTGTTGCAAGCCAAAAAGAGTCATCTGAGGAGGAATGATTGGGCAATCAGAATGTACAAAAGAAAAATTTGTACATACCATGTGTTTTGGTCTTGGGGCGGATCTTGAATTTCCACAGCAGTACAAGACCAACAATAATCAAAACTAGAAGGCAGACAACAACAATCAGGGCGATAATAGCAGGGTGAAGGTCATCTTCATCATCACTGGTCTGGAAACAACAAAAAAAAACAACCTTGAACCACTTAAAAACAAAATTTCAAACTGGTCATAATTGGAAACATCTGTAGGTACAAATTAATTGCAGCCCACATGATGGGATTTATTTTTTGAATCAGTAGAAAACATTGTGGAAATGGATAAAAGAATAGTAACCAGCATTTTTTGCTTTTCCCACATTTTCAAAAATCCTCTTCTGATAATTGTAAAAAGAGTGGGATAATTTAGTAAACTGTCAGCCGCATGTTCTCTTTTATCTACAATGTTTTCAAAAGACTTCTTATAGGTAAAAAAAAAGCTGTTTTATTTATTAAGAGATTAACCTACCCCGCTACATGTTGCATAGTAATCTGATCCATCAATTAGCAAGTATTTATCCAAGGTCAAGGTCACAGTGCCAACTGTTACTTCCAGACCAGTTGACAATGCTGTACAGAGGTCAGTTCTGGTCAGAGTCACACCAGTTGTAGTTCCTTCTAGAGTGAATAACACTAGAATACTTCCTGAAATTCATAGAAAGCCTATATGTATCCAAATCGCTTTGCTTGTTTGGTTGGTGTTCCTAACAGTAACTGCTCTTTTCCACGAGTATTTGAGATTTGTCATGGTGGCCTGTGAACCTGTGTAGGTGTTGTTGTTGTTACAAGGATTTTGCACAACCATTTTTCTGTTTTAGTTAGAGTATCATCTTACTATGTTTCTTGCATGAAAAGAGACATAAACCAGTTATCACAAAATCTCAAGTATTAACAAACCAGATGGAGAAGACTTTATAACATTGCTGGAAAAAGAAAAAAAATGCTGGTAACCAGCATTCTCTCCTTTTCTTTAAATTTGAACCGTACCTTAATGACTTGACCAGCACAATTCAAAAGGATCTGGCAAATAACTGACAAATTGTTGTATTACCTTCTTGAAGAGATGTAGACACAATTCTTGCATCTGTTAGGCTATTCTGTACCACATTGAAGACGGCCATCAAAAACTGGTTTTCTGCTGCTTCATTTGGCAGCGTAGTGGCGAAGTCCACATCAAATCGCATTTGGAACACAGATGTAGCCTCAACTGGTAAATCAGCTTCATTTTGTGTGTACACCATGATCCGCTGATAGAAGGTGAAGTTATACTCAGCTGGGACTGAAATACAGAAGTTCAATCATCGATGGATGTTTTTTCAATAAAGAAGGAAATGAATTTGCAAGCAAGTTGGATTTTGTGTGTGGGCGTGTGTGTGTGTGTTTTTTTTTCTTCAAACCTTTACCAGATGACAAAATTTTAGACATGTCCAAAATGAAAACATTTGCAGATGACATATTAAATGTGATTCAGATACTAAGATTTGTCTCTGAAAACATTATGGGAAAAGAAGAAAACATAGATTACCAGTATTTTCTCCTTTTCCCACAATGTTTTAAAAAGCCCTCTCCCTCAGTCGTTAAAACTGGAGTGTGTGGTAAAGGGTTCAATGGTTTGAATGATGTTTTATGCTGCTTTCCACACCATTTCTGTTACATCAGGGCTACAGCTCACTTTTTCATGTGAATGTGGGATTTGAAGTGTCTTGCAGAAGGACACTCCTTGGGCACATTACCTCCAGACTACTGATGATCCAAAACCTAAACCACTGGGTTGAGCAGGACTCCCCTCCCCCCTTTTGAATTCTGTAGAGATAACATCAAGGTGAAATAATGTGACTGAAAGAATAATGTTTATATTTTTCATAATACGGAAAATATTAAACCCTTTACCAAACAACAAAATTTTAGACTAGTCTAAATTTTAGACTAGTCCAAATTGAAAGCATTTGCAGATGACAAAATATAAACCTGACTCAAAAATTGAAATTTGTTTTGAGAAGGGTAGAAAACATTGTGGGAAAAGGAGAAAATACTGGTTACAAGCATTTTCTCCTTTTCCCACAAGGTTTTCAAAAGAACTCTCTTTCAGGATTGCTTAAAGTCGGGATTACGTGGTAAAGGGTTAAGGAAAAAGAGGTGACTGATTTTCACAAGAAACTGTTTCTTTTCCCTTTATATTTTCAAAAGCCTTAATGTTATCTGCATAGAAAGCCATTAAATTACTACCTAATTGGTGCACAGCACAGAATTTTTTAGGTATGCTTTTACTACACAATTCCCAGTTTCAATAGGTAAATAGAGGCATGTATATTGCTAGTAACATGCAAGTTTTCATTTCCCCACTATCGTTTCTAACTTAACCTTTTACCAAATAATCCAAATTTAACAACCCTGAGTTAACCCTTTACCAAACGACAAAATTTTAGACCAGTCAAAATTGAAAGCATATGCAGACAAAACAAATGTTACTCAAAAATTGAAATTTGTTTTAGGAAGGGTAGAAAACATTGTGGGAAAAGGAGAAAATGCTGGTTACCAGCATTTTCTCCTTTTCCCACAATGTTTTCAAAAGCTTTCTTTCTCAGGGTCATTAAAAGTCGGGATTGTGTGGTAAAGGGTTAAGAGGCTTTTGAAAATAATGTGGGAAAAGGAGAAAATGCTGGAAACCAACATTTTATCCTTTTCCCATACTTTCTGTCCTATCACAGACAAAATAAATCATTTCAGTCACATAAAATTTGTTGTCTGCAAATATTTTCAGTTTGAAGAAGCCTGAACTTTTGTTTTCAGTTAAAGAGTTAAAAGAAAACTCTGACTTATGCCAATTTGTTGTCTGCAGAATATTTTTCAATTTGGAAAAGTCTAAAAATCAATCATCTAAGAATGGATGAATAGGCTCTTAACCCTTACCTCTTTACCAGACATCAAATTTCTAGACATGTCCAAACTGAAAGCATGTGCAGACAACAATTCAAATGTGGTTCCAATGATGGAAGTTGCCTTTGAAAGGGTAGAAAACATTGTGGGAAAAGGAGAAAATTCTAATTACTAGCATTTTCTCCTTTTCCCAGAATCTTTGCAAAAGGCTTCTTTGTCAGGGTTGTTAAAAGTCAAGATTGTGTGCAAAAGGGTTAAAACGCATAAAAAAACCCAACAGACATTTTCAGTTTAGAATAAGACCAGGTAATTGCAATTTTATAACTGATTTGTGTCTGTACTGTTTCAGCAGAACAGAGAGTGTGAATCAGACTGCATGTTTTGTGCAGTCTGATCTTGATCTAAACTGGCTGCAAACACATCTATCTTAGTGAAAGGTACCCTATGGACTAAATGCATGTTTCTGAAACTCAGCAATACCGCAATTTCTTTATCATAAAATTTTGCAAACAAATCCAATGCTAACCAGATGTAAAAAAAATTCTCATTCATACTGAAAGAAATTGAAGACAAGAAATAAACCATGGCTAAAACCATGAAATTTATCTTTAAAGGGTGGAAAACATTGCTGAGAAAAGAAAAAGTGCTGGTTATCAGCATTTTCTCCTTTTTTCTTCGCATTTTTCACAAATGCTTTCCCCACAGGTTGTTAAAACACTGGATTTTTTGGTAAAGGGTTCATTTAGTTCCACCTACCCGATTCAATCTGACAGGCAATGGAAATCAAACCATTTCCAGAGTACATCAGGTCATCAAATAGGGCTGTCCCTGTAGTGTTATCAAAAGTTTTGGCTACAGTCCCTGTAAGGTTACCAGCTTCTGGCATGTCCAATACCAAACCACAGTTGACAGCCCAGCTGTGACCCTACAACAGAGATTTAACCCTTTGTCATACAATGGCAATTTTTAACAACCCTGAGGAAGAAGCCTTTTGAAAACATTACGGAAAAAGGAGAAAATGCTGGTAACCAGCATTTTCTCTTTTTCCCGCAATGTTTTCTATTCTATCAAAGAAAAATTGCATCATTTGAGCTGCATTGAAATTGTTGTCCGCAAGTGCTTTCAATTTGGAAAAAGTCTTCATTTTTGTGGTGTGGTAAAGAGTTAAATATCACCTCTTGCGGATGACAATGTTTGTCTTACAACAGTCAAGCTTTTTAAAACATTGCCGCTAATTAAAGGAGAATTTTCTCAGAATGTATTTAGTAATCTACATGTTCATTACAAACCGCAGTTTACAGCAAACGCATGGAAACCCTTCAAAAAATACTTAACTCTTTACCTCCGGACAAAATTTTGAACTCGCCCAAATTAAGAGCACTTGCAAACATTAAATCAAAATTAACTTGGCTCATATGACAAAATTTGTCCTTGGTAAGATAGAAAAGGTTTGGGAAAGGTTACCAGAACTTTCTCCTTTTATCACAATGTTTTCAAGTCTTCTCCCTCAGGGTCATTAAAACTCCCTTTTTTGAAAACATTGTGGCAAAAGGAGAAATTGCTCATTCAGCCACTATGTATTTCAACCCTTGACCACAGGATCAGACTGTGCAAAATGTAGAGTGTGTTCTTAGATCTATACTGTCTGCTACTTCATAATTATTCTGATCAAAAGAAGCTATGAAACTGCAACATTTACATTTTTTTTCCTATATTGAAAATTGCTGTTTGCTTAAATTGTTACTGTAAGGTTCAAATTTGGCCAAACCCCTATCAAAGATTGATGATGCCATTGCAATTTTCTCCTTTTACAGGACATCTTTGCAAGCAGACAGCTGGTGGTTTGAAAAATTATTTTTTACTTCTTTGTGTAAAGAAAATCCAGTAATGCAGAAGACTTATTTGTCTTGTTTTGCACAACATTTATGCAAGCAAGCAGCCAGTGGCTTGAAAAAGTGTTTTGCCTATTACTCGGTACAAAAAAACATCGGAGGTACACATATACAACATTAATTTCTCTTGTTTTGAAGAACATCTATGCCAGCCAGCAGCCAGAGGCTTGAAAACAGTGTTATGCAAGTGGCTTGAAAAGAAAATTATGCTTAGTGCTTGATAAACACAAATGCCAAAAATGCATGGACTGGGTGCATTGATTGTCTTGATCTAACAAAACAAGTAGGCCAAGATGGCCCTGTATTGCTCCACTGGCTAATAAGTACAAACCACACATACCAAACATTACAATTCTAGGCCAGTTGTTTCAACCAAGAAAACTTACAATATCGCATGTTAAAGTTGTGACCCCAGGGCAAAGCCATTTTTGACCATAGAGCTATAATTACTTGAATCCTGCTCGAGGTCCACAACAGAAAGCCAAATGCCCAATAATACTGGTCCAGGCCATATGGTTACAAACAAGCTGACTTTTAAAGTTTCTTCAATATAAAGCCCTTGTAAACCATGAGACCCCAGAAGTGGGGCTAAGTTCAATGTCAGGGCTAGATTTCGAACAAGTGATCCAAATTTGGTAGCCTTAGGATTTATGGTAAGAAGAAGAGGAAATTCTTAGGAGTTTTTACTCTAAAAGCACATGTTAAATTTATGACCTATGGGGTGGGACCAATTTAGGCACCAGGGCTTTAATTTAAACAATTTTGGAAGAGGTCTGTTACATGATAACACTCACAAAATATTATAGCCCTATCTCAAAGTCAGGACCTAGAAGATCTTTAAAGTTTTTACTGTATAAGCCTAAGTAAAAGTTGTGACTTCTGGGGTGGGGCCAATTTTGACCCCAGGGCTATAATTTGAAGAAACTTGGTAGAGGTGCTTTAGATAACTATACATGTACTTGCAATATTTGGTAGCCCTACGTCTTCTGGTTGCAAACGAGAAGAATTTCAAAGTTTTCACTATATAGGACCATGTAAAACTTGTGACTACCAGGGTGGGGCCAATTTTGACCTAAGGGCTATAATTTGGGCTATCTTGGTAGAAGTCCACTAAATAAAGCTACATGCTGTTGTCTGCGAATGTCATATTCTTTGAAGATCAACCTGTCTGCTATAACGCATCACTTGATAAAAAATGGACATATCTCAATACATGGTGCGTAAATTGCTGCTTAAAAAGTGTAGGCGAAAATGGCAATAAATAATATGTCTGTGGAAAAATCAAGCCAGTCTTTCACTACAAATTTCTTAGAAGACGAAATGATTTCAAACGGGAAAATATTTTTTTTAGCATGCCAACTGTTTACTGCAAATCGCTGTCAACAGTTTCTAAATATAAACATGGGGAAAACCGGGATTTGTGCAACGGACTGACAACAAAAATAACGTCCCACTTTGCTGGGCTTATACCGAGGCTTTTTCCCAAGCTTATAGGAGCTTAAGTTTATAAATGGATGATGCAAAGGTTATATGCTGGCTAACCATGGCTGGATGAATAGTGCAAGGTAGGTTTTAGGGAGTAAATGTAAAATTTTACTGTGAAATTCGTTACACTGATTCCCGCCTTAAAAAATAGTCCAGTTCTCTACCCAGAATGCCCATATCAGATAGGTGATGTATTTGGAAACTGCCAACTAGCGGAAGATAATGAGCTACATGCAAAATTTGGTAGCCCTAGGCTTTATGGTTAGGAACTAGAAAATTTTTAGTCTTCACTACATAATCCAATGTACAACTTTTAACCCCTGGGCACTGCCTGTGCCCCTGGGGCAGGGTCAATTTTGACCCCAGGGCTATAGTTTGAACAGGGTTGGTGAAAGTCCATTAGATGAAGCTACCTGTGAAATTTGGTAGCCCCATGCCCCATAAAGGCTTAGAACCAGAAAATAATTTTTTAGTTTTCTCTATATAAGCCCCTTCGGAAGGGTCAATTTTGACCCCAGGGCTATAATTTGAAGAAACTTGGTAGAGGTCTGGTAAATGAAGCTCCATGTCAAATTTGGTAGCTCTAGGCCTTTTGGACAAGAAGAGTTTTAGAGAGCTCAAATTTGCTGAAAATGATATATAAACAGCAAACAAACAGATAAACATTATTAATCTAGCACCTACCCTCCATGCTATGTCAGTCACCCTCTCATCTGTAGTGTTATCCCTTAGGTCTAATGTTATTGAAAACACACTGTTCTGTATGATAAGGCCTGCAGTGATCGAGTTCAGCCCAGCCTTCAATGGGACAGTATCAATATCAAATGCTGCTGATGACAGAGAAAGGTTCCTTGCTGAAAGCAAAAACAAATGAGCCATGCTCTGTGAAAAGGAGGTTCAATGCATCTGCAAAAAAATATCAACCCATGTCAGTCTGTGCAGTCCATGTAGCCTGACATGGGTCAAAACTTTTTGCTGATTGTAAATTTTGTGCATGTCCAAGAACCATTCTATCTCATGATTTAGTCTGTTGTTACACAAAATTGATTGTATGGTTCCATAATTAACCCTTAGAGCGCCAAATAAACCTATCAGACATTTTCATCCGAGAATTAAGACCCAAATGATTGCAATTTCATGGTTGCTTTTGTCTACAGTGATTCAGCAAAGCGGACAGTGTAGATCAAAGATCAGGCTGCACGTTTTGTGCAGCCTGATCTTGTTCTACACTGGCTGCAAACGCAACTATAGTCATGAAAGGCACTTTAAAGGGTTAAGTGATACTGCATCATTGAGATGCATGAAACCCCTCTTCCCAGAGCATGGGTCAAATCAAAGTGATGTGGTAGCCATGCAGTAACAAATGCCTTCACTCTTTACCAGATGACAAAATGTTTGACTTGTGCATATTGAAAGCATTTGCAGAATGAAAAATCAGATGTTGCTAAAATGATTGAGTTTACCCTTGAAAAGAAAAGAAAACATTGTGGGGAAAGGAGAAAATGCTGGTTACTAGCATTTTCTTCACTTGCCACAACATTCTCATAAAAATGTTTCCAGTTTGGTAAAGGGTAAAAAGTCACATCATACAGCCACTTTACCATACGGTCTGTAATGGCATTTTACATAATATTTTGCCTTATTATTTCATTTGAACACTGTACTTAACTTATTGCTAGACTGAGAATTTCTGTAAGATCCTGATCCACATTGTCAGTAAAATCATCGAACATTTTTAACTCTTTACCACACAACAAAATTGTAGACCAGTCCAATTTCAAAGCATTTGCAGACGACAATATAAATGTTACTTAGAAATTAAAATTTATTTAGGGAAGGGTAGAAAACATTGTGGGAAAAGGAGAAAATGCTGGTTACCAGCATTTTCTCCTTTTCCCACAATGTTTTCAAAACGCTTTTTCCTGAGGGTCTTTAAAAGTCCGGATTGTGTGGTAAAGGATTAAGACAGAGAGACCATGTGACTGGAAAACTGACCTGAAGCTGCAGAGGGTGCTGTAACTTCAAAGTCCAGAATATATCCACTACCAGCATGTGATATTGCCAGGTCCGTGAAATTCAGCCATCCACCAGATGCAGTGATTGTTGTTTGTCCGCTTAAACTGGCACTAGCATGACCTGTGCCAGCACGAATAGTTGCAGTTACCTCCCATGCATGGCCATCTATACCAAGAGATGGCACTACATCACCCTAAACAGAAAACCAAAATATATATTAGGTATAGTTATACATATTTTAAGCAGGAAGCTATCAAGGAAAAATTTTTAAAAAATACCTATGTGCTCACTTTAGGTAGGTGCTTGCGCAAGTCTATATCACACACATTTTTTTAGACTTTACCAAATTGAAAGCATTTGCAGACAAAGGATTGTCTGTGGGTTAAGTAATTGTATCTTTCTTCACAGGAGTAGAAAACATTGTGGATACCAGCAATTTCTCTTTTTCCACACTGTTTTTAAATGCCCTCTTCCTCAAGGTCATTAGAATTCATGATTGTGTGGTAAAAGATTAAAGCAGGTAAATATCTTCTAATGTTAAATAATGTTCAATGCCTGCATGTGCCAATGCTCTGTTGCAGTTGCTTGATTGTCGGTGAAAATTCTAGGTAAAAAAAGAGGCAAAACTGTGTCAAAAACACTTATATGTTTCCCTTTTGATAGTTAACAGCCTTTTGATAGTTAACAAGTATGAAGTTATCTCCAGGCATAACAGAGATATTATAAAATGTCAAAGTTTTTGCTGACGAAGATGACAACAACACAGAAGCAGACCACGCCACAATAACTTGACCTTTTTTTTGAAAACAGCCAAGCTAAAACAAAATATACTTTCAAATACCAACATAATGACAGCAGTTGTAGAGTTAATAGGAAAGAGGGTTGTAAGGCAGAAAGCCATATGTAACGGGTACCAACACTATACATTTTTATGATAAACCTATGTTCTCAATAATGATAATAAGAAGATTAACTTATTAATTGATCAAATTCAGTATTATATTTAACCCTTAGGCTCCTAAGCATAACTCGCTGACCTTTTGCGGACAGTGTAGATCAAGATCAGACTGCACAGAATGTGCAGTCTGATCTTGGATCTACACTCTCCGATAAGGAGATGTCTCTCCTCCCTAAATACCTTTGAAATAGGAAAATTTCGGTTTTATAATATCGGCGAAAAAGTTTCATTACTTTTATTGAGCAGGATAAAGGTTAATAATTATTATCAAATTCTGCGAGTACCATGCATTTCCCCCATTCATCAAGAGATTTGTCTAAAGTTTACACAGAGAATTATAAAGGGTAAATCCTTGGAGTACTAAAAACATGTACTAGTAAATCAAATAATTTAAAATCAACTTAACAGCACATTGCTATGATCTTTTTGGTCTAAAATATCTTATAGAACAAGAGCATTGCATTTAGGTGCCAACGTTCGGCTGGAATTACACTTAGTGAAAATACTAAGTTGAAAAGGGCCATAACTGTGTCAAACATATTTTGATGGTTACCTGCCCCTGTTGTATTGGTTCCCCGTTTGATAGTTAACAACTAGTCCAAGTTTGACGTAAACTTCAATAATGACTGAGATATCATAAAATGTCAAAGTTTTTGCACAATGACACAGATGACGACGATATAACTTCTCACATTTGTATCATATGCTCTAATCTTAGGTTGGGTTGCCAGTGGTACACCTTCATGCTGTGCTACAACAGTCTCCTCAAATCTCAGCTCATTTGGAACAGCTAAAGTATATGTAGTCTCATCATATGTCACTGATGTACAAGAAGCCCCTTCTGACTCTGTAAAAGATTAATTAATGCACACATCAGACAAAAAATGTAACACGGGCAGACCTGAGACTGTGCTTCATAAAATATCAGTTTGTGCTTAACAAATTCCTACTTTACCTTAAGGCCCGGTCCCACTGGCCGATGGACACAAAACATATGCAAAAAGGACACAGCAGACGAGCAAAATTTCGGGGGTGGCTCCATCCGTTTTCATCCGCTCCAGAAATGGACAAAAATGGCAAAAATTTGCAAAAACAGAACGGAAAAGAACGGACGTTGGTAGTATGTAGCGGGGATGTTAAACGGATGTTCATCGGAAGCCTAGCGGATGAAGCGGATGCACCACGTACTCCTAACGGATACAAAGGGGATGACGCGATAATGTATATCGGATGCAAACCGTTCACTGCACATGCGTGGGGTATGAATTGCGTCCGCTCCATGGATAGAAAGGGATGCAGTACGCACGCAGTCAGCATAAAGTGTAAAGACATGCTGGCGGCTACATCGATACATCTCTACTACATCTTACAATCCATCCTCGGATCCACACAACTCTTGGACGTCTCCTTCTGTCTAAAACTTGATACAGTCTGAACAGGTTGTGGTTCTGCTGTTGAATGAGTGCAGCTATAATATGGACTCTTTGATCATCCATGGTGGAGAACAACTGATGATGTTGAAGAACAAGACCAAGGGTGATGAGGTCTGTACACCACGGTTGCTCGACTCATACTGAGATCCAGATGATTTTCTCTTCCTTTTTATACAAAATACCAGTTGTCTGCTAGGTGTCAATCTACATACTCTAGACATACTACAGACATCCTAAATATACGAGATACATCCCAGATACAAGCGCTTTGTCCGTTTTGAATATTTTATATATGTGATGCATACGCTTACATCCTTTCTATTTCCATGTTACTTATGATGTATAGACGTTCCATGTACCTTATCTTTCCCCCCTCTTTCCGTTTTCAGCTGCAGCAGATTGAGTTGCGAGGATGCCCAGAGGATGCAGAGAGGATGATAACGGACATAGAATGTTTGTTGCTTGTATATGTCGCTGATTTACATCGTACACGGCGGAAAGTTCATCCGTTCTAAAAGTTTTGTGCAGCTCAAAACCTTTTGCGCGGATGAAATCAAAGTGGACGGATGCTCGGTGGAAAGAGCGTATGAAACACGTATGCAATGAGTACACGGTGGAAAGAGCGTATGAAACACGTATGCAATGAGTACACAACAGATGCATAGCGTATTCCAACGGATGGCAAGATTTTTTTTACGTTTTACATCCTCTTTGCATCCGTAAGTGCAGTGGGACCGGGCCATTAAAGATTCACGAACCCATCACCACACAATACCAAGTTTCAGTGACCTTGGGAGACTAGACCTTTGAAAACAATGTGGGAAAGGAGAAAGTGCTGTTAGCTAGCACTTTCTCTCTTTCAAGCACTGTTTTTTCACCAGTCATGTTAGCACATTTGTCGTCTGCAGATGCTTTCGATTTATACCTGTCTACAACTTTTTGTTTGGTAAAGAGTTACTATATATCAAATGACAACATTTTAGAGCAGTCCAAATTGAAACCATTTGCAGATGATACAATAAATGTGACTGAAAAATAGAAATATGTTTTGGAAAGGGTAGAGAACTTTGAAAGAAAAGGAGATGATGCTGGTACCCGGCATTTTCTCCTTTTTCCCCACAATGTTTTCAAAAGGCTTCTTTCACAAGGTCATTAGAAGTTGGGATTGTATGGTAAAGGGGTTACTTATGAAAAAATTTGAAATAACTCTTTCACACTTTACCAAACAATCCTGTGTCTTGATGATCCCAGCAAAGAAACTTTTTGAAAACATTGTGTTAAAAGGTGAAAAAGCCTGTAGCCAGAATTTTCTACCTTTTCCACAATGTTTTTCACACAAAAGACAAATTCATAATCTGAGCCACATCTGATTTGTCTTCTGCAAATGCTCTCAATTTGGACGAATCTGAACTTTTTGTAGTTGAAAAGTCGAAAAGTCGAAATTAGCCGATTAAAACTTCCATTTTTCTAGTTAGGACTAATTTTTCGTAGGATAAACTGGCCGCGGGACCGGTGACACAGGAATGTTTACCCCTACACCGGCTCCAACATTATTCGGTGCTGATAAACAAACAGCCCGTGATAATCAATCCTAACTAGAAAAGTGGAAGTTTTAATCAGCTAATTTCGACTTTTCGACTTTTCAACTTTTCGACTTTTCTAGGTCGAAAAGTGGAAGTTTTATTGACAATTGTCATGTGAAAAACTTCCACTTTTATACTTTTCGACCTACCAGTTTAACGCGAAAAGTTGAAGTTAGTACTTCCTAATTTCTACTTTTCTAGACAAACGTGAGGTCGAAAAGTCGAAAGTTTTTTGACAATTGTCAGGTCAAAAACTTCAACTTTTCGACTTTTCGGGGTAACTTTTTTGCTAGAAAAGTAGAAGTTAGTGTGCCTAATTTCTACTTTTTGAGTTCCTCGTAGGTCGAAAAGTGGATGACAGAAACAGGATTCCGTAGTTTAGACTTATTTCAGAAGTGACTCAAGTTTTATTCAGACTCGCTCATAACATTTTTCTAGACTTGTCTTATAAAAATGCCAATTTATGTCAGATACTATATGTCTCTTTGCCAAACAGTGATGTTTTTGATGACCCTGAGGAAGAAAGCTTTTGAAAACATAGAGGGAATTCTATTCTTTACCAGAGGACAAAAACTTTGATTTGTCCAAACAGAAAACATTTGCAGAAGACATATTAACTGTGGATAAAATGATAGGATTTGTAAATAAAAAGGTAGAAAACATTGTAGGAAAAGGAGAAATGGTGTTTTTCAGCACTTTCTCCTTTTCTCCGGTCTTCAAAAGCCCTTTTTCTCAGGGTCATTAAACATGGGATTGTTTGGAAAATGGCTAAAGCAGCCTTCATCTTATTTCTGATGAAGAACTAGGGGGTATCTTAGTCAGTGACAGCAGGAACCATGACAAATATAAACAAGTGGCACTCTTAGAAAAGGGGGTTTAATGGATCTTCGGGGTATATCATACCAAGCAAGTTGTCACACAATCATAGATCCATAAAATGCATTTTGTCTAGCAAGCGACTAAATCATGAGGTAGAATGGTCCTTGGACATGCAGAAAATTTACGAACAGCGAAAGGTTTCGACCTAGGTCAGCCTGCAGGTATAGGCTGAAATGGGTTGATACCTTTTGCAGATGCTTTAACTCTTCACCAAACGACAAAATTTTAGACCAGTCCAAATTGAAAGCATTTGCAGACGACAATTTCGATGTGGCTCAAATGGTGCAACTTTTCTTAGAGAGGGTAGAAAACATTGTGGGAAAAGGAGAAAATGCTGGTTACCAGCATTTTCTCCTTTTCCCACATTGTTTTCAAAAGGCTCCTTTCCCAGGGGTGTCAAAAGGCGGCATGTATGGTAAAGGGTTAAACCTCCTACTTACAGACTAAAACATATACTGTACCAAGTGATTCAGCAATCATATCTGTCTGACATGTATCCACTAATAGCGCAGTCATATCACCATCAACCCCTGAATCAGAGCTATCATCAGCAGCTGGAATGAAGCAAATAAAGGCAAGATTTAACTCTTTAACTGACAATGTCGCCTTGGATAGCTTTGGCGGACAGAGTAGATCAAGATCAGACTGCACAAAACATGCCATATGATCTTTGATCTACATCGTCCACTACCTGGTGTTAAACTTTGACCAGAGTCAGCTTTGACCGCAATGTAAATATACTTTAAAATCTCGGAAAAAGTTGAATCCATTTTGGTAGCGAAAGAGTTAACCTTTACAGTGCTCAACTCTAATACAAAATTGTGGTCCTGTCCAAAATCAAAGTATTACCTCTTTACCAAACCACAAAATTTCAGACCTGTCCCAACTGAAAGCATTTGCAGACAACAAAAAAATGTGAATTAAAAATTGAAAATTGTTTTGGGAAGGATAGAAAACTGTATGCGAAAAGGAGAAAATACTGGTTTTTACCAGCATTTTCGCCTTTTTTAACTGCGTTTTCACAAGCTTTCTTACTCTTACTAAAACTCGTTATTGTGTCATAAAGGAATAATGAACCAAACAAATGTCAGATTAACCTTTACTGTGCTTAACTACACAACAAAATAAAAGCATTTGCATGCAAAAATTTAAATTAGGCTTATCAACTGATGGAATTTATCTTTGAACTGGTAGAAAACACAGTAGGAAAAGAAAAAAATACAAAATGCAGGTCACCAGCAATTTCTCCTCTTCCCCAAAGTGTTTTTTTAAAAGCCTTTAATCTCAGGGTCATTAATATCAATCAAATAGATTGTTCAGTAAAGAGTAAACTCATTACCTCTCAATGGTATCTTTTAGCATTTTATTGCAGACAAAATTTCTAAAACATTGTCCCAAAAGGAGAAATTGCTTGTTGTGAGCAATTTCTCCTTTTGCCACAAATCTTTATTTTTTTTTTTCGAAAAGATTTATAGCTAAAACTTGACTTAGGTTGATTATTCCTAAGTAACCCTTTACCATACAATACTGCATCTTAACGACCCTGATGAAAATATTGAAAAGTATAGGCCTTTGAAACCAATATGAGAAAAGGAGAAAATTCTCTGTACCAACATTTTCTCCTTCTCCAAAATGTTTTCAAAAAGCCTTCTTCCTGAGGTTCATTTAAACACATTTGTTTTGAGGAAAAAAAAATGCCAGTGACTATCTATGCAATTCTTTCCAAAAGTTGGCACTTTCCCTTCTATATTGTATAGGTCATAGCATAATTATGTGCAAATAATCAAAATTTTATGGTGAAAAAAAAAGAAGATTCAAAATATGAAAACAAGAGGGCCATCATGACTCTGTATCGCTCCACTGGCTAATACATACAAACTATACAAACCAAACATTACAATTCTCTGTCAAATGGTTTAAATGAGAAGACTTACAAATTCTTTTTTTTATAAAAGACCATGTGAAAGTTTTGACCAACCGGTGCGGCCACTTTTTACCACAGAGCAATAGCTACATGAGTCATGACAGAGTTCCACAAAATAAAGCCACATACCAAAAAAATACAGATCTAGGCCATATGGTTATAAAGAAGGAGATTTTCAAAGTTTCCTCAATATAAAACCCCTGTGACTCCAAGGTAAGGCTAATTGCGATCTCAGGGCTAAATTTTCTAACAAATTGAGAAGCGATCCAAAAAATGAAGCTGTGTGCCAAATTAGCTAACCCTATGGTTTATGGTTAGGAGCCAAAAGATTTATAGAATTTTCACCCTATATCCACATGTTAAATTAATGACCCATGGAGTGGGGCTTTAATTTGAAAAAAAAAATTGGGACAGGCCTACTAGATAATAGCACCCACAAAATAATTATTACAGCTGTAGCTCAAGGACAGAAAAAAAATGATCTTTAAAGCTTTCACTATTTATAAGCCTGTGTAAAAATTGACCCCTGATCTATCATTTGAAGACTCTTGGCAGAGGTCTACTAGATTAATATACATGCAAAATTTGGAAGCCCTAGGTCTCATGGTTAGTGATGAGAAGATTTTTGAAGTTTTTACTATATATAAGCCCATTTCAAACTTGTGCTTGCCTGGGCGGGACCAAATTTGATCCCAGGGTTAAATTTTTAACTGTCTTGGTAGAGGCCCACTAGATGAAGCTTCATGCAAAAATTTGGTCGCCCTTGGCCTTATGGTTAGATACAAGAGGATTTACAAAAGTTTTCACTAATATAAGCCAATGTAAAACTTGTAACCCCTGGGGCAGGGCAAATTTTGCCCTCAAGGCTACAATTTTAGAAACTCAGTAGAGATCCATTAGATGGCCAAATTGCCGAATTTGGTAGCCTAGGCCTTATGATTTAGAACCAGCACATATAAAGCTAGTGACTCCGCAGGCAGCATCAATTTTGATCCCAGGGCTATATTTGCATACTCTTGCTAAAAGTCTATTAGATGAAGCTACATGACAGACACAGGACCATGACATAAGCTCTCTGGCCTTTGGTTAGTGGGGCTAAAAAATGAGTCCCTACTATCATAGAATTACACAACATCACAAACATACATTTCACAACATGTCATGACAACACAACATTTCCATTACATCAAACATTCAGATAGAGAGCCCGGCATGTGGGTGCTAATGCTCAGCTGCAGGTGCTTTTCAGTGAAAATTCTAAGTTATTATTAAGGGGCATAACTAAGTCAAAAATGTGTCAAGAGTTACCTACCCTTCTGATATGGGGTCCCTTTTGATAATAAAATCTAGCCAAAGTTTGAAGTACCGGTAAGTTATAATTGGGGGCAACATGAGATAAATCTCAAAGTTTTTGCATAGTGACGACAACACAGATGATGACAGGGCTATAGCAGTACTGCAATGTTATCTCTGAAGACAGACAAGCTAAAAATCTAGAATATTTAATTTTTGTTGTTTGTATGAATGGTATTTTATGCTGCCTCCAACAATCATAAGATGATAAGTAGGTTACTGCCTAATTATTGATGTTGTTCCTCCGTTTTACAGATACTAGGCTGGGGCTTCTCAGAACTTTGTCCAAGAACACTTCCATTTGACCCATACTGTTAATTGGCATTAAACCAGGATTTTCCATTTATAAATCCAATGCCTTAACTCTTTACCAAACAATCCAGAACTTCAATGGCCCTGAGGAATTAGGCTTTTGAAAATATTGTGGGAAAAGGAGAAAATGCTGGTAACCAGCATTTTCTCCTTTTCCCACAATGATTTCAAAAGCCATCATCCTCAAGGTCAATAAAACTGGGTATTATGTTATAAAGGCTTAAACAACCTTTAGACAGAATGCATATGAAACATTGTTGGAAAAGGAGAACATTCTGGTTACCAGCATTTGCTCCTTTTCCAACACTTGTTCTAACCTTTCAAAAAAGACAAGTCCCACCATTTGAGCCATAAATGTATTTACACAACTGGAAATGCTCTGAATATTAAATGTTTCATACTTTGTGTGGTCTAGTAAGGAGTAAAAAAGACTACAAAAATATACAACACATACACAGATACCTTCTTCTGGCAAAGCTAAGTATATTTAAATAAGAAATTTTTTAACTCATGTTTCCCTTACAGAAAAAGCAGTAACTGCTTGCATTGCCAAGAAGCAAGATAAAAATGTCAGTATGTGCTGATTCAATCAGAAAATGTCAAAATTTGCTTTCTTAACCATTTACCACACAATCCCGACTTTTAACGACCCTGAGGAAGGAGGCTTTTGAAAACAATACGGGAAAAGTGGAATATGCTGGTAACCAGCATTTTTTCCTTTTCCCACTATGTTTTCTACACTGACTTAACCCTTTCCCAAACGACAGATTTTGGACTGGTCCAAATTGAAAGAGTTTGCAGACGACAATTTTAAATTTGATGAAAATGGCAGAAAGGTCTCAAAAAAGGTAGAAAACGCTGTGGGAAATGGAGAAATAGCTCGTTACAACTTGTACTGCAGACACGTGAAAACCAGGGCTTGTTTGGGAAAGGATTAATTAAACAAATTTCAATTTTTCAGTCACATTTATTTTGTCACCTGCAATTGCTTTCAATTTGGATTTGTCTAAAATTTTTTCATTTGGTAAAGAGTTAATCAGAATATCTGGAAAATTATCAAACAAAGTCGACCCAAGATCAGAAGTGGTTAATCACCAACATTCTAAATTTTCTTTCTAGTCTACCTTTAGATTTAGAAAGAAATGCAGTTTCTTATTGGCTAAACCAGCAAATGGTGTAGGTAATCAAAAACTGCATTAAAGTGTAATTTAGAAAAAATCTACGAATTAGACTGAGAATGCTATTAAAATGATGATTGAATAAAGGCCAAGATGTATGTTTTTATGTAGTCTGATCATGACTTCCACAGTGTATGCAAAAGTAACCAAATTTGCTGTTAATGTGCTATTTTTAATTTATAAGTAAAACCTTGCATTGCATTGAAATACCGAAGCAGCTATTGCTTACAAAAGCATGTTTCAACAATGTGCTCAAAGTGAGAAATGTCCATTTGCAGCAATGTTTTCTTTCCTTTACCAAATAATCCAGAGTTTTAATAACCATGTGGTAGAAGGCTTTTGAAAACATTGTGGGAAAAGGAGGAAATGCTGGCTACCAGCATATTCTCCTTTTCCCACAATGTTTTCTACCATTTCAAAGAAAATTACCACAGTTTGAGTCTGTTTGGTTTGTCGTCTGCCATTGTTTTCAATTTGGATATGTCTAAGACTAAAATTGGTCATTTAACCCTTTACAAAACAATCCTGGGTTTTCACAAGCCTTTTGAGAACATTGTGGGAAAAGGAGAAAATGCTGGTAACCAGCATTTTCTCTTTTTCCTACAATGTTTTCTACCCTCCAAAAGCAAATTCTAAATTTTGTGTCACATTAATTTTTGTTGTCTGCAAATGCTTTCAATTTGGAAGAGTCTAGAATTTCATTCATTTGGTAAAGGGTTAAAGATTAAATTATCTTAAATGTGGTCTGCTGCAAGACAAATAAGAGCACCACATGTAGGTGCTAACGTTCGGCTGCGGATGCTTGATTCTAAGTGAAAATTCCAAGTCGAAAAAGGGGTATAACTCTGTCAAAAGTACTTTGATGGTCATCTGCCCTTATTGTACATGTTCCCCTTTTGATAATTAACAACTTGTCAAAGTCTGAAGCAAATATCTTATATAATAACAGAGATATTATAAAATGTCAAAAGTTTTTGCATGATGCAGACGATGATGTCACCTGGGCTATGACAATACCTCGAAGTTTTCTTTGAAAATAGCTGAGCTTAAAATCATCTGCAGTAGATAATGCACTACTTTGCTGTTAGTATTTTATTTGATACAGTTATGAGCACTGCATTAGCTTTTCCACAGGTCTAAATGATACATTATGAGTGACATAAGGAAACACATAGGTAGATATGATTAATGTCTGTCTGTCTGTCTTTTAAACCTTTACTACACAATCCCAAGTGTTATGGACCCTGAGGAAGAAAGCATTTAAAAACATAGTGAGAAGAGAGCAATTCAGCTTATTTGTATCAATTTCCAATATTTTGTCTGCAAAACTCTCTCTCTCTCTCTCTCTCCTTCCCTCTTTCTCTCTCTCTTCCACTCATACATTCATCATGCAATAGAACCAAACTTACAAGAGCAAGATTGCAGACCTACTTCTTAACCCTGAAAGTGCCTTTCATGACTATTATTTCCTTTGTGGCCAGTGTAGATCAAGATCAGACTGCACAAAATGTGCAGTGTGACCTTTGATTTACACTGTCCACATTGCTGAAGCACTATAGACAAAAGCAACCATGAAATTGCAATTATTTGGGCCCTATTGAAAATGTCTGCTGGGTTTAGTTGGGGCTATAAGAGTTAATTCACTTCAACACCTATTGATCATCTTTCCTCCTCCACCCCCCTCCCTCTCTCTCTCTCTCTCTCTCCCACAACCACCCTCTTCCTCTCTTTTCAAATTTTCCCATCCTCCACCAATCTCTTCACACAGATACATCATGCAAAAGAATCAAACTTACATGAGGAAGGTTCTGGCCCAACTTCCAAATTCACTATAACACCTGTTGATCGTCTTTTCCTGGATGAGGATTCGGATACTACATTGACAACCCTTATCATGTTCAGCGGGATTCCAAGAAGTCCGGCAGCATTTTCAACGATCCTGGATCCAAAGAATTCTGCTTCTGACACAGATGGCAGTGAAAGCGATACAACAAAAACTTTGGTCCGTTTTAGCACTATTTTGTTACTTCCCTGCAAATAGTTGAGAGTTTAACCCTTTATACACAATCCCAAATTTTATCGACCCTGGCAAAGAAGCCTTTTCCCACAATGTTTTCTACCCTTCCAAAAAGAAATTTTAATTCTTCCGTCAGATTTATTTTGTCACCTGCAAATTTTTCCAGTTTGGACAATACCAAAACTTTGTCGTTTGGTAAAGCGTTGATCCTTTCTCTAGTCAAACCTTGTACTTGTTCTTATGACCCTTTTGTAGCAGGCTTTTGAAAACATTGTTGGAAAAGCACCAAATGGTAACCAGCATGTTCTCTATTTTTTCCACAAGGTTGATTCATCTATACTGAAAGTTTTTGCAAACCACAAAATCATTATGGCTCAAATGAAGATTTTTTTTTCTTAAAAACTTGTAGAAAACAAGGAAGAAAAAGAAGTGCTGGTTGCCTTAACCCTTTACCACATAATCCTGACTTTTAATGACCCTGAGAAAGACGCCTTTTGAAAACATTGTGGGAAAAGGAGAAAATACTAGTAACCAGCTTTTTCTCGTTTTCCCACAATGTTTTCTGCCCTTCTCAAAACAAATTTCAATTTTTCAGTCACATTTAATATGTATGTCTGCACATGCTTTCAATTTGGACAAGTCTAAACTTTTGTCGTTTGGTAAAGAGTTCAAGTGATACATAGTCTCTTTACTCTTTCCCAAACAATAAAATTTTAGACCTGTCCAACTTAACACTTTACCAAATGACAAAACTTGAGACTAGTCAAAACTGAAAGCATTTGCAGATGACAAATTATATGTGGCTCAAGAACTGAAATTTGTTTTGGGAAGAGTAGAAAACATTGTGGGAAAAGGAGAAAATGCTGGTTTCTCCTTTTCCCACAATGTTTTAAAAAGCTCTCTTTCTCAGGGTCGTCAAAAGTCGGGATTGTGTGGTAAAGAGTTAAATGAATTTACCGACGATAAAGTGTCTCAAAAATTGAAAGTTCTCTGCAGAAGTGTAGAAAACATTGAGGGGAAAGGATAAAATGTGGGTAACCATAATTTTCTCCTTTTTCCACAATGTTTTCAAAAGCCTTCTTTGTTAGGGTTGTTAAAACTTGGTACTGTATGGTAAAGGGTTAAGATGTTATTAGATTTCCTGCCAGAATTTTACGATAGCCTGTCGGAATATCACATGATGATAATAAAACATATAGAGCATGTGGCATCATATACAGTTAACTCTTTACCACACAATCCTAACTTTTGATGACCCTGAGAAAGAAGCCTTTTGAAAACATTGTGGGAAAAGGAGAAAATGTTGGTAACCAGCATTTTCTCCTTCTCCCACAATGTTGTTAGAGGAAAATAGTGTGTAGAAGACTTAAAAATGGCTGTTTTCACCCTTTACCAAACAATACCATGTTTCAATGACCCTGAGAAATAAGACATTCCAAAACAACTTTGGAAAAGAAGAACCTACTTGCAACATGCAATTTTACCCTTTCCCTAGATTCTTCAGACTCCTTCAAATATAAATCTCATCCTCTGAGCAACATTCTATTTATCACTTCAAATGCTTTGATATGGATGAGTCTAGAATTTTGTCTGGTGATGGATTAACAAAATAGTTGCTAAAATACATTCAGTGGCTTGTATAGGATTAAATATCCTGAATACCTGTCAGATAATTTAGAGGCAAAACTGTATGTCTCTTAGTTCCTAATCATTTGTAACAGAAACAAAACAGATTTGGGGGGTGGGGGTTGTTTATTCCAATATATATAGAAACTTTTAAGTTATTGGTACTATCAGCGCTTTGTCAACTTCAACAAGTATTGGAAACAAAAGTTACTCAAATTTTTACCAGATTAAAAAAAAAAACAAGAGGGCTAAGTCTCTATAGTGCTTTCTAGCTTGTTCAAGATATTACAAACAAAATTTGTTCTGATCAAATTTTATGAGTCTCAGACAGAAAATATGGCCTCTAGAGTGCACACAAGGTTTTTCTAAGTTTTGTCCCAGTGACCTATTCTTTGACCCAACATGAACTAATTTTTTTCTGATCAAACTTCTGGAGTATCTGACTAAAAATGTGGCTTCTAGAGGCCATAAATGGTTTTTCTAAGATTTGTCCCAGTGACCTACTTTTGACCTGATAAGATAAAATTTAAAAATCATGTAAAATACCACCCAGACAAACATTCTGACAAAGTTTAAGGAGTATTGGACTGAAAATATGGTTTCTAGAGTGCACACAAAATTTTTCTAAGATTTGTCCTGATGACCTACTTTATGACCCAAAGCCGTCCAATTATAAATTCCTTCTAGATATCATCAAGACAAACAATCTGCACAAATGTCATGACTATCACACTGAAAATGTGGCCTCTAGAGTGCACAAAAGATTTTTCTAAGATTTGTCCCTGTGACCTACTTTCTGACCAGACATGACCACATTTTGAACTTGTCCAAGATATCATCAAGACAAACATTCTGACAAAGTTTTATGAGTAATGGACTGAAAATGTGGCCTCTACAATGACAGAAGGTTTTTCTAAGATTTGTCCCAGTGACCTACTTTTTGACCCTTCATGACCCAATTTCAAACCTGTTCAAGATATCATCAAGACAAACATCATGAATAATTTTCATGAGTATCAGACTGAAATTGTGACCTCTAGATGGCTTACATAGCTTTTATTCCTTTCATACATTTTGCAGTCTAATCTTGATCTACATAGTCCATGAAAGCACTTTTAGTGTTGATAGAGTTAATTTCTGCAGTGAAAATGTGCACACGCTTTTTTTTTTTTTTTAAGATTTGTCCCAGTGACCTACTTTTTAACACAACATGACCCAATTTCAGTTGTACAGGATATTATAAAGACAAACATCCTGACCAATTTTTATGAGTATCAAATTGAAAATGTGGCCTAGAGAGTGCACACAAGGTTTTTTCTAAGATTTTTTAAATTAAAGATCTGATGTGATTCAATTTCAAACTTCTGTTGGAGTTTTATGAGTATTGGACTGAAAATGTGGCGTATAAAGCCAACACAAGGTTTTTCAAAGATATGTCCCAGTGACCTACTTTTTGACCCAACATTACCAAATTTCAAACTTGTTCAAGATATCAAGACAAACATTCTGACCAAGTTTCATGAATATTGGACTGAAAATGTGGCCTCTAGTGTGCACACAAGGTAACTGTTGATGACTGCACAACGGTCGACAGATTCTGGACACAGCACAATCGCAAAAGCTGTGTTGCACCAGGCATAGCGCACAATATGGACTAGCGCATTTTTAGCTCAGCTTGAGCACAAAGTACTCAAGGTGAACTATAAATGCGCTAGTCAATATTGAAAATATATGCAGAAAAGTGCACTATGTCTGGTTACCAGCATTTTCTCCTTTTCCTACAATGTTTTCAAAAGGCTTCTTTCCCAGGGTCGTCAAAAGGCAGCATTGTGCGGTAAAGGGTTAAGTGCAAACTCTTTTTTTTTTATGCCAGTCCATTGAAGTTAAAGTATCATTTAGTGGTAACCTTGTCATTTGAATTCCTGTGCTTTATGTTCAAGGTCCAAATCTTGTTTGTTGATTGTCTTTTGAAACTTTGCATGCTAAGACAAATCCCCTAAAATTTGATCAGTCCTAAGATTTCAACACTCAAAAGTTTGTTAAAAGTAAACTGGAAGAAACTTACCTTTAACACAAAATAAACCAGCCTGGAGGTGTGGTCAATATAATTTGCTCCATGTGAATCACTACAAGTTGGGACATAATTTGCTGTTATATCCTGCTTATAAGAAAACTTTCCGTTGACCATTTCACCATTTTTCGGAATTTGAAGAGTATTTCCATCATCGGTATAAACATCTATGCGGTTGGGATCTGAATAGTAGTAGGATATCACAAGGCAGCTGTCGGCTAATCCGTGTATCATAAAGAAACGCATGTTTTCTGGATTACTTGCGGTTAAATATATCGTTACATCAGTTCCTGCAAAGTATAAAGAAGTTCAGTTCTCTGTTGCTGCAGTCCCAAAATATTCTATATTCAATTCTAATTCTAACTTTCAAGACAAGCTACTTAAATGACCATAACAACACGTTTCATTTAATTTTAACCCTTTACCAAACAACAAAATTTTAGGCTGGTCCAAATTGAAAGCATTTACAGATGACAAATTATGTATGTCTCATATAATGGAATTTGTATTTGAAAGGTAAGAAAATGTTGTGGGAAAAGGAGAAAATGCTGGTTACCAGCATTTTTTCCTTTTCCCACGATGTTATCAGAAGACTTTTCTGTCAGGGTCGTTAAAACTTGGGATTGTGTGGTAAAGGGTTAAACAGCTCCTTTAACCCTTTATGAAGCAATCATGGTTTAACCCTTTACCACAAAATCCTGTGTTTTAATGATCCTGAAGTAGACAACCGTAGAAAACATTGTTGAAAAAGGGAAAAAAATCCTGGTAACCAGCATTTTCTCCTTTTCCCACAATGTTTTCTACCCTATTTAATACAAATTCCATGAGTTAAGCCACATTTAAATTGTCATCTGCAAGAGCTTTCAATTTGGCCAAGCCTACTTTTTTGTCATGTGGTAAAGAGTTATAAAACCCAGATGAAAAAACTTTTGAAAACATTTTGGGCAAAGGAGAAAATGCTGGTATAAAGCACTTGCTCCTTTGCCACAAAACTATTGTCAAAACAATGATCAGAGGTGACAAAGGATTGAATCACATTGCAATGGCTATTATCAATCCTTGGAGAGAAACTGGCCGATATGGGGATTCAAATCAGCAACCCACTATAGTTTCAAGCTCTATTACCATGTGAGCTACTGGGTTTGGTGGATTTATTCTGTTGTCTACAAATGTTTTCAATATAAGACCTGTCTGAAATATTGTCATCTGGTATACATTTATTTGAAGTAATACATAAACACTCATGAAAGATCCTCAGTTCATATACTTCTTTCCTAGTGCATGCAGTTGATTGACAACACATGTCTCTGAAGAGCCCTAGAAAGTTCTACCTGTAAATGTATGAATAGACATTTTACCGTGCAAAATCCTTTGGTAGGGGACAGTATACTTACCTGGCTTCACAAGAGTAATGAAGGTTGAGAGACGATCCAAGCAGGCATATCCTGCACACCACCCATGATCCTGTGGTCCATTCAGCAGGTCCACAAAGCCACCACTCAGGACAGCTACTGGGGACAGCCGTCTCGTTTCTGTATCGGCATCCATACTTTCAATAACCAATAGTTCGTATTTCGAATGTGGACATCTGTAACTCTGGTCGTCACCCACAACAATATGCTGGCAGCTAGAGCGTATAATACCTGCATACAATAAATGAAAGAAAGTGCTAGTAAGCTGATGATGATATAGAGGATATTTGGTTTTTTTTTGGTGAAAGATCAAAATCAAATTGAGTGAACATCATCGGTAATATTTTCACAAGTGGCTGCACCACTCATGAAAATATTACCAACAATGTTCACTCAAAATAAATTTTGATCTTTCGGTGTGCTACTAGTGAAAATATTACTGATGATGTTTACTTGATGAAATAAACTTTGACCTTTCACCGAAAAAAAACCAAATGTTCTATTCATTTCATACTTTTAACCCTATTTTGGGTGACTTTCATCAAAATCCAGTGCAGTTGTTTTTGGTAATTCCCCCTGGCATACCCATCCCACATAACAACGCATTACAAAATTACTTAAAGCTTGAGAAATGTAACTTACATTATGTTTCCGTCTGGTTGAATGGCACATACTGTTTTCCTAGGTAGTTAGTACGAAGGAACTATTGTTACTGCCTTCAATTGACCAGTTACAGAAATATTTACGGTAAATTTCACTGGCTGTAACCATATCTAACCTAATAATCCATCATTATTTCCCAATAAACTACCGAAAAGCATGAAATGAAGGATTCATATCATTGCCCTCCCCCAACCCCTCTATGATAGTCTCTCCTTTTACATTTCATTCCAACCCATTTGAAAGTCTGATTACTGCAGTATTGTTTTCACAAAACTTAATTAACTGCAACAGTGATTGATAAACCAATCAAAATTGTTTTATTTGAAAAACTTTCCACACGCTTCTAACCCAAATGTTGCAACATTTCACTCCTGTTTTTGGTCAAATGATCTTAACCCTTTACAACACAATATCCAAGTTTAACAACCCTAAGGAAGAAGACTTGAAAACATTGTGGGAAAAGGAGAAAATGCGGGTAACCAGCATTTTCTCCTTTTTCCACAATGTTTTCTACACTTCCAAAGAGAAATTTCATTTTTTGAGTCACTTTTAATATGACGTCTGCAAATGCTTATGAATTGGAAAAGCCTAAAATTTTGTCATCTAGTAAAGAGTTAACATAATTTATCATGTAGGTCAATGATCAGGGCCCATATTCAACAACTGTTGTAAAGTCTAATCTTGTCAATACATATGGAATATTATGTTGCAGAACTTTCCTGATGCTTGTGTTTGATTCGAGTTGCGTGAGAAAATTTCATATCACATGAGACCGAAGGTCGAGCGAGACGTCAAAATTTTCTTACACAGCGAGAAGTAAATGCAAGCACCAGTAAAGTTACTACAACATAATATTCCTTTTATTATATACCTACAACTTTCAACAACAAAATTATGTAATTATTGACATTTTTCCCTAAAACAGAAAACAAAATAAAACAAATAATAGCACAGTGGTTTTGTTTTTATGTGTGGCAGATGAATATTACAGCATAAAATTTTGACCAATCAAATTGTAAATCAGTATGTATGTATTTCGCGTGTGATATATTAGTAATCATACCATATTTGGAACCGTATTTGACACTGTGTAGATACAAGATTTCTTTTCTGTCGTGTGTGATATTTTATCTGCCTGCAACGCATGTTTGACTGCATGTCTCATATATAATACAATGAAAAAAGCATAAAAAATTACGACTGGCTCATTAACCCTTTACCACACAATGCACACTTTTAACGACCCCGAGGAAAATTCCTTTTAAACACATTGTGGGAAAAGGAGAAAATGCTGGTAACCAGCATGTTCTCCTTTTCCAACAATGCTTTCTACCATATCAAAGACAAATTTCCACATTTGAGTCACATTTAAATTGTCGTCTGCAAATGCTTTCATTTTGGACAAGTTTACATTTTTTTGTGTGGTGAAGAGTTAAAGGGTTACCTCTGCCTTGAGGTGCTAGTGTATCTGGGTCAATCATGGTTCCATTTATAGCTGTCAACATTGCTGTAGGAATACGGTAGTCCCCATAACCTGAAATAAAGGATTGATTTATCAAATGGTGTTTTACACCATTCTAAACATTATATAAGTCATGTCATAGCAATATCCCATTGGGTTTCTCCAGTACTAGGCTGGGGGTCTAAAGTGTCTTGCCAAAAGAAACTCTAATCACAAATCAGAGCCAGAAGTGAGGATTGGATTAGGAATACTCCACCTTTACCAATGAGTCTAGCAGGACCCCAAAGAAAAAAAAAAGGACATGAAACCTAAAAGGGCATTTAACCCTTTACCAGATGACAAAATTTTAGCTTTGTCCAAATTGAAAGCATTTGCAGATGACAATTTCAATGTGGTTCAAATGGTGCAATTTTTCTTTGATAGGGTAGAAAACATTGTGGGAAAAGGAGAAAATTAATGCTGGTTACCAGCATTTTTTCCTTTTCCCACAATTTTTTCAAAGGGTTTCTTTCCCAGGTCTGCTACAAGGTGTCATAGTGTGTGGTAAAGGGTTAATGTTTCTCACAATACGCAATTTGATTGATTTTCATTGCATATTTTGTTGACAACCAAGATCGTCATCTTGATCAGCTGTGTTGTCACTGAAACGCTCGCATATCATTTTCTGAACAAACTGCAAGCTTCTAAGATCACACTCATCACAATTTTCCATTAAAATCTTTAATACATTTCTGTTGAAAAATAGTTTGTACATTAATTTTCTAACTTGGTCTATCAGTTCTCATTGATGCTAGGAAATTTGAAATGACCTGGGGTTTTTTACGCTAAAAAAATCTGCCTAAGCGTCAATCTGACGCATGAGATTATTGGCTAGAGCTTCATATAAATTAGCTTGCGAGCCTGTACCCGGCAGATATATGGGCTTTAATAAGTTACACAATCAGTATCAAATGTGAAGGACACGCACGGCTCTGTTTACCACAGTTAATCAAACTGCTGAGTCATTTTATGAAAACGTCATAAAAGTATTTATCCCTCTATCTAGTGTAAAATGACAGGTTTAAGAGTAACCTGCTAACCTAATTGACAAATCCATGTCAAATGATGTGGAAATACTTCTCCAAAAATTAATTAAAATGAAAAATCGAACGATGAAAAAAAAAAAAAAACTAGAGGCCCTTGAAGGCCTGAATCGTTCCACTGGCATGATTGTGCCATGTTTAATAGCTTATGCTATGAATTCATGATGCAAAAAGGAAAAAAAGCAAACACACAAAAAAAAATGGGGGAAAAGGGTTGTTGCAGTTGGGCTTGAACCCACTATATAAGATAGCAAAAGTAGGCATGGTGAATTGAACAAAATTAAACATTGAAAAAAAAAAACCCTGAAGTACAAGTTCTCAAAACCAATTGTTTAGAATCCAGTCAAATTTGATATTGTTTCAGTACTCACTGTTTTAGTGATAACACGTGCCCCTTTTTGGATGTGCAGAGGTTATGAAACAAAGTTTGCTATTTTAGTGAACATACTTTCTTTTTATTAGCATTTCATATATTTTACCTATGCGTTCCACTGTAAAAACAGTTCATGTTTTTTTCGGAGAGTTTCATAGAAAAAAAAAAAACTAACATTAATTAATCCATTGCATAATATAGCATTGATCGAAACCCTTTCCTCATGTCCCATTGTCAGTCATAATCATATTGCAAACTTGTAATCTCCTCGTATATCTCACGTTAGCCGTACACGATCCCAAAGCACATCTTTTAAACTTTTTCCAAAAATTCAAGCATTGCAAACACACATAATGTCGCACTTCTCCAACATTAACAGTTGCTTGTTTGTGAGCCAAAATAGCAGACAGCAAGGCTGTATATCGGGCCAAATAAATGCGATGACCTGGTTGGTCAAATATGGATTTCCATGGATTCATGAATTCAAGCTATTGATGAGATAAACAAACTGTGCAAGTTTCATGAAAATCCAACCACAAATGCACACTTTATCACGTAAACAAGAAATTAAAATTTTGAAATTTAAATGGCTACTTTTCCCAAACTGATTGTCAGATTTTTATCAAAATCAGTAGGATTAAAGCTTTTGATGAGATAAAAAATTGTGCAAGTTTCACGAAAATCCAACCACAAATGCAGACTTTATTGCGTAAACAAGAAATTGAAATTTTGAACTTTAAATGGCTACTTTTCCCACACTGATTGTCAGATTGTTTTAAAATCAATAGAGTTCAAGCTATTGATGAGATAAACAAACTGCGCAATCTGATCATAAATGCAGACTTTATCGTGTAAACAAGAAAATTGGATGGACGGACGGACAGAGGGGCAGACGACAGAAACCACGCCATGACATAAGCTCTGCTGGCTTACAGCCAGTAGAGCTAAAAACGTGAAAACTCATGACACAACAGAGGTCAGTTTGATATCGTCTGACTAGAGGCACTTCAATGTGTCTTATCGTCTTTAATAATGAATTTAAACAGTGGATTTACACAAATCTCTGTATAAACCAAGAAGTGGAAGCCAAAATATGTATCTTGTAGCGAGTAAAAACCATTGGTGTCATTATAAAAATATATGACAACCTACAAATTAGACAGGGGAGGATGGAGGTTAGGCCTTCTTGACTGGAACTAGTGTTAAAGAAGCTATTGATCACTCATACAAAGAAAGAAGACTTGAATGAAAGAACCCATTAATGATGGTGACCTTTCTTTTCTCCCTTTTCCCCAATGTTCTAGTATGCTATATAAAAGACAAATCCAGTCATTCAAGCCAAATTTGAATTGTTGTCTGCTTCTGCTTTAAATGTGAAAGAGTCTACAATTATGCTGTTTGGAAAACTGTTAACACATTGTTTGTGTCTATTTATTCATAATAACGAATTGCATGCTAGGGTTGCAAGTTAAAATTCATCTTTCTGGTGGTCAAGTGCTTGGAATTACTAAACAGTTGTAATCAATGTCTGAAAATGCACTCATGACTTTGAGATTCTGTTGTCTGGTAAAGACTTAACCAGACTGGTCTGAACAGAAAGCCTTTGCAGATGACAAATTGAAAGTGACTCAAATAATGCAACTTGCTTTTGAAAGGGTAGAAAACATTGTAGGAAAAGAAGAAAATGCTGGTTACCAGCATTTTCTCCTTTTTCCACAATGATTTCAAAAGATTTGTTACCTCAGGTTCATTAAAACTTGAGATTGTGTAGTAAAAAGGGTTAAATGTTGTACATACCTCTTCTTGGATCCCCATCCCACTCATACTCGGACACAGATATCCATGTACCAGGGGTCTCCATTAGAGTACCATCCATATCTTCAACCATTGTTTTCTTCATTGCATCACAGTCCATATCGCCGCAGTCCGAGGGATTAATCTTGCTGTGTAATTATTTTTAGATTTTAATCACATTTTTTGTTTACTTGACTATTTTCATCACTCTCACATAATAGCTTCAGTCTCAGCTTGAGTCTGACCAGGGTCAGCAATTACGTACCATTCTTGATTTCATTCTTAAGTCTAATTCTAGATTTAGAAAGTAACACAACCTCTAATTGGCTAAACCATTTGATTTAGCCAGTCAGAACTTGTATTACTTTCAAATTTAGAAAATTTTTAAGAATTAGACGAAGAATATTTTCAAGAATGGTTGGTGAATATGGGCCCTGAACCCTGTGAACTCTTTACCAAGTAGCAAAATTTAAGACTTGTCCACATTGAAAGGATTTGCAGACAACAAAGTAAATGCAACTCAAAACATGGACTTTGTCTTTCAGAGAGTAAAAAACATTGTGGGAAAAGGAGAAAATGCTGGTTACCAGTATTTTGTCCTTTTCCTACAATGATTTTAAAAACCTTCTTCCTCAGGGTCGTGAAAAGTTAGGATTGTGTGGTAAAGGGTTGACCAACCGTTCTCTATTACATTCTTAGTCTAATCCTCAAGAATTTTCAGAATTTAAAAGTATAGCCACGTCTGATCATAGAAACCATTTGGTTTTTGCCGATCAGAAACGGCACCACTTTCTAATCCTAGACTAAATGAGAATCCACTTTAAATGAACAATGCTCTGTGAAAATAGGGTTTAATGCATCTGCTAAATGTATCGATTGGCGTCAACCTGCACAGTTCGCTAAGGCTGACATGAGTAAAACCTTTTTGCTATGGGTAAATTTTTCTGCATGTCAAAAGACCTTTCTACCTTATGATTCAGTCAGTTGTTAAACAAAATGGAATTTTGTACATCCATATTCATATGGAAATCTGCTCAGTATAGTGCATCAACGAGATGCATTAACCCTTTACCACACAATCCCGACTTTTAACGACCCTGAGGAAGAAGCTTTTTGAAAACATTGTGGGAAAAGGAGAAATTGCTGGTAACCAGCATTTTCTTCTTTTCCCACAATGTTTTCTTCTCTATCATGGACAAATTTCGTCATTTGAGTCACCTATAATTTGTCGTCTGCAAATGCTTTCGATTTGGACAGGTCTAAATTTTTGTTGTTTGGTAAAGTGTTAAACCCACTGTTACCAGATAGCCACTCAAAAAGCCCATGAATATTGGCCCCTAATGAGGCCTTGGATCAACAATAGCAGTTAACTCTTTGAAGCTTTACAAGAAGACAAAATTTTAGAGAACTACATCTTGAAAGCATTGCAGATGACAAAAGTGCCTGAAAAAATGAAATGCGTCTTTGAAGGGGTAGAAAACACTGTGAAAAATCCCAAATGCTGGCCACCAGCATTTTCTTCATCTCCGACGACATTTTCTAAAATCTACTTTAAAACATGGAACTATTTTCTATTACCTCAAATGCATTCTTCTCTAGGGTTGTGTGTGGTAAAAAATAAAGCTAGGAAGAACAACTGAACACATTTCTTGAATTTCGTCTGATTGGACCAGAATATCTTAAAATATATCTGCCAATGCAGATCCTAGATCATGCTGACACCATGTCAGCAATCTTGCTGTCAACAACAGTTTATACCAGGTAGAATCATGCCTAATAGCTATGACATCAAATTGACAACACATGTGGGTGCCAATGCTTAGCTGTAGGAACATTTTCAGTAAAAAGTCTGAGTCATAAATGGGGGCATAACTTTTGTCAAAAATGTGTTGAGGGTTACCTGCCTTTCTGATATGGGTTTGATAGTAAACAACTAGCCTAGGTTTGAAGTAAAAATCTTCAGTAATAATAGAGATACAAGAAAATGTCAAAGTTTTGACAAGATGATGCAGACGAAAATGACAATAGGGCTATGACAGCACCTCAACATTTTCTTCGCCAGCTCTCGAGAAAAACAAGGATTTTCTATATTTTCAAAGACAGATGACAACATATGAGCACTTTCTGTTTTATTTGATTTGAAGTGTGCTCTTTGAAAAGGGTGTTTATTGCATCTGCAAAAAGTGTTGACCCATGTCAGCCTGCATAGTTCACCCAGGCTGACATGGAAACTTTTTGCATCTGTAAATGTTCAGCATGTCAAACGACAATATTAAAAACTTGTCCATATCGAAAGCATTTGCAGATGACAATTTCCTTTTCCCCACAATGTTTTCATTTGGCTTCTTTCTCAGGGTCTTAAAAGTAGGGATTGTGTGTCAGAGAGTTAAGCTTACCTAACTCTTGGTTTTGGAATCAGCACAATGTAATCCAGGTTCACATTAATTTTTGTTGTTTCACTAATATAGAACCCATGGTTGGCATCATCATTCTTGGGACTTGCTGCAATTGCAAACGTGTCTTTGCACTTAGAAGAATCTGGTCCAAAATTCATGAATGTGTTCCCTGCAAAGAAATTCAACAATATTTACTATTTTAGGCTAAACAAACAAAATGAACATTTTCGATCAATGCTGTATAACCTATATTCAGAGACCATCCAGTTAAAGAAAGAAAAGTTGCCTCTTACGACAGGTAATCTTTTAGTGCAAGGTCAAATAAGGTCAATTAACCCCTTTACCACATAATCCTGAGTTTAAATGACACCGGAGAAGAAGGCTTTTGAAAACATTGTGGGAAAAGGAGAAAATGCTGGTAACCAGCATTTTTTCACCTTTTCCCACAATGTTTTCTGCCCTGTCAATGACAGAAATCATCACCTGAGCTACATCTAATTTTTTGTCGGCAAATGCTTTCAAGTTAGATGCAACCAAAATTTTGTCATTTAGTACAGAGTTATGATTGAATGATTAATTCACTATGGTGGTGTCTCAATCCTTTACCAAATGTTTTTTTTTTTTTTTTAACAACCCTGAGGAAGAATGCCTTTGGAAACGTTGCGGGAAAAGACAAAAATGCTGTTTTCCCACAATATTTTTTTCTACCTATTCATATACAAACGCCATTAAGTTCAATCCAAGGGCTAAATTTTGAACAAATTCAGAAGTCATCCAAATTAGGTAGCCCTAGGGATATGGTTAGGGGCAAGAGGATTTTTAGAATTTTCACTCTATAAGCACATGTTGAATTTATGATCCATGGGGGGCCAGTTTCGACATACGGGCTTTATTTTGAAAAATTTGGAAAATATCTGCTAGATGACAACACTCACAAAATATTACAGATATTCCCATGTTCAGGAACAAGAAGATCTTTAAGTTTTTACCTAAGCCTATGTAACCTTGTGGCTTGTGGAGTGAGGCCAGTTTAGACCCCAATGCTACAATTTGAACAATTTTGGTAGATGTCCGTTCGAGAAATATACATGTAAAATTTGGTAGCCCTAATGCTAATGGTGAGGAACAAGAACATTTTTAAAGTTTTCACTACACAAGCCCATGTAAATATTGTGACTGCCAACAATGAATTGGATTAACTTGTAATCTTGAAATATATTTCTAATTGAAATTGCATTGAAAGTGAAAAACAATGAGGAAAAAGGAGGTACTTGCTGTCAAGGTTATTTTTCTTTTACTATTTTTCATACTGAGCACAAAAAAGATTTTACATATTTATTTTCCAGTTTCTCTTACGCTGTCCCTCAATTTTAAAGATATTTCTTGATCTTAACATTGAGAGAAACTAATTTCAAAACTGACAAAGCCTGATAAAGTTTATAGATTGTTAATGATGACTAAAAAATGACCTGAATAGCTTGCACTTTTCTGCCAATAGATCTAGAGATAGTGCACTTTGGTAAACAAACATAGAAGCAGCGTTTAGGAAAGTCTGTGTTTTTGCTGAACAAAATAAAATGCTGATGCAACAGAATTAATATATCCCAACATAAATCATACCTAAAAAGTCACATAAAGAATTGATTCAATTAATACATCAAAATTGTCAAGTCATACTTGTTACAGGAGATCACTCTTTCCATACAGCATAGCTTCTTCCCGTATAAAATCAATATCTGACAACTGCATTGGGGAGAATTCTCTTTAGCTCAGGGGTTAGTGTAATGGTCTTTTAAACCTCAATAAATGAGGATCTTTGCCCACACCAGCTCGAATCCCAGTCGGTGTGGTTTGTATTTGAGCTATGCATTTGTTGCGAACTTTCATGTTCGTAAGATGGGGGCTCGTCCAGGATTGGCCACTGAGCCATTTGTTGTTTGCCCGTTATTGGCCATTGAGCCCTTTGTTGTCTAAATAATAGACTTACTGCCTAATAAGGCTTTCTGTCATCAAAAATGATGACTTCTCTGAAAAGGGGGTTTGTTGTGGGAGATCACTCTTTCCTTACGGCATAGTTTCCTCTTGTATAAAATCAATACCTGACAACTGCATTAGGGATAATTCTCTTTAGGATAGGGGTTAGTGTATTGGTCTTTTAAACCTCAATAAACGAGGATCTTTGCCCGCATAGGTTCGAATCCCAGTCGGTGTGGTTTGTATTTGAGCTATGCATTTGTTGCAAACTTTCATGTTCATAAGATACTGCAGAATCATATCGAATCTGCTTTCTACTACTTAAACTGGCAGCCTGTTATAGATCTTCGTATCAACAGTTACAGGAGATATAACAGGTACCAGTTTATCTACCGCTGAATAATTTGTTTCCGGTTTGCACTAGAATGTGACATTATTCTGTGTGACATCGCTGTCATCTCACCTATATTATTGTATGGAATATGTACTTTAAACTTTTTGTCCATGCTTTAGATCCTGCTCAGTCATGGTCACCGAGTAATCAGGATTACAGACAACAGTTTCTACAGGGTCATTGTTTTCAACTTTTACCTTTAACACCACACTTTCGTATAAAACTTTAGCATACTGGGACATCTACAAAGGGGCAAAGATGAACAACAATTTAAAAAAAAAGTTCAAAGACCATGACACATAAAATTTCTGAATGACCCCAAAATTCAAAACAGGGAGTCACAGATGACCCTTAAAATTCATGGGCTAGCAGAAAGACTGATAGAAGTATCAATTACCTGTCGCTACTGTTTTTCCACAGACGGCATTGTATGCCATGATATTTCCACATGGTTTTAATGGGGAGTTATTTGGAGCGGAGGAAAATATGGAGCTTATAATACCCAAACGCCCCATCATGCTAGATTGAAGTCCTCGACAGTGGCTGCTAAAACCAATATAGGTCCCAGTGGGTGCTGTGTAAGAAGAGCAATCATTCCCAGTGAGTGTACCGATAAAGACAGAGTAATTTATGTGTACTTCTTTGTCACTGCAATCATGTGCTACAGCACTGGGAAAGTACACAAAGGGAAATAATCCAGTTTGTTCCCCTGCAACAACCACATCTGACACTCGTAATTCAAGTTCGTTGTTGTAGTAAATGCCATAGTCAAAATTATGCCATGTTTTAAAAGAGGACCATTTTGTGCAAGACTGCCCATGTTCCACAGTTAAGACATCGTCCTTAAACACTGCTACACCCATTAAGTTTCCGACTGCTTCGTTGTTATTATAGTAAAAGGTGGTTGATTCACAGTTTTCACCAGAAGTACGATATCCTACCCTCTGTGAACCAGCAGCATAATTGTTCTGAAGTTTTAATTCTGTGGCACCTATTGTCCAGAAAGCTGCTTCGTAACGGATATTCTCAGATTCTGCTCTTCCATAAGCAGAGCCTGTCCACTGCAGACCAGCGACTAAATTCCCTGTCAGAGTTGTGTTGCTTGATTCAGTTACAATACCTGTAAATAACACAAACATTATGAGCAATGCTCTTGCAAAAGGGGGCTTAATGCATCTCCGTAATGCATGATACCAAGCAAGCCAACACATAATTAGGAAGCCACTACAGCCACTTTTTTTTTTTAAATTACCAACTAAACAAACCATGAGGTAGAATGGTCCTTTGACATGGGGAAAATTGACAAATAGGGAAAAGTTTAAGCCCAGGTCAGCCTACATGGACTGCGCATGCTGACCTAGGTCAATACTTTTCGCAGATGCATTAAGCCCCCTTTTCACAGAGCATGGCTCATATCTGTATGTAACACTTTAGCAGACAATAAGATTGTAACCTTGTCCAGAAATAAAGCCATTGCAGACCTCAATTTAATGCTTTATGGCACAATCACGAGTTTTAACTACCCTAAGAAAAAGGACTTTTGAAAACATTGTGGGGAAAGGAGAAAATGCTGGTAATTTTCTCCCTTTCCTACAATGTTTGCTACCAAAAAAAAAAATCCTAATTTGTGCAACATTTAACTTGTTGTCTGCAGATTCTTTCAATTTGGACCAGTCTAAAATCTGGTCATATGGTTAAGTGTTAAACATGGCCCCAAAGATGGAATGTGTCTATGAAAGAGTACAAAATATTGTAGGAAGAGGAGAAAATGCTGGTAAACAGCATTTTCTAATTTTCCAACATTATTTTTTCAGGATCATTGCAACACTGGATTAATTGGTAAAGGATTAACAGTCATCATAATCAGCTGACAACATTTTTTTTCTTGAAGCAGACCACTTCTGCATCAATCTTATCTAACCCATTACCAAATAATCCTGAGTTCTAACCACCCTGAAAATATTGAGACAAAAGGAGGAAAGCTGGTAATCAGCATTTTCTCTAGTAATTAACCTGCATTTTCTCACAGTGTTTTATTCACTATCAAGGGCAAATTTCATCATTTAAGCCCAATGTAATTTCACCTGCAACCGCTTTAAATTTGGACACTGGATAAGTCTGGGTTTTTTTTAAGTCTGGTATAGAGTTAACCCTTTACCACACAATTTTAATGACTCTGAAGAGGAAGGCCTTCAAAAATATTTTGGGAAAAGGAGAAAATGCTGGTAACACACATTTTCTCCTTTTCCTGCAATGTTTTCTAACCTATATGTATCAAAGATAGAAATCATCATTTGTCATCTGCAAATGCTTGCAATTTGGTCAAGTCCAAACTTTTGTTGTTTGGTAAAGAGTTAAATTTGGACAAGTCTAGGTTTTTATTGTCTGGTAAAGAGTTAACAGGTTCTGAAAATTTACTGGATACTTTGTGAACAACCTTTACCCTTTACCAAACAATCCATTATTTTTACAACACTGAAGAGTGCAACTTTAAAAAAAAATGAGGGAATTTACTCATTTTCCTTTTCCCATGTTTTCAACACTTTCATCATTTCAGACACATTTAAATTGTTGTCTGCAGACACTTTCAATTTGGACTAGTCTAAAATCCTTTGCCACACAATTCCGACCTTTAACAACCCTGTGAAAGATGCCTATTAAAAAACTTGTGGGAAAAAGAGAGAATGCTAGTAACCAGCATTTTCTCCTTTTCCCAAAATGTTTTCTATCCTTTCAAAACAACTTTCAGTTTTTTAGTCACATTCATTTTGTCATTTCCAAATGCTTTCAGTTTCAATGGGTCTAAAATTTTGTCATTTGGTAAAGACTTAATAGGGAAACCATGCTCTAACCTTACATGTGTTTCACATAGAAACTCTAAGTTCAATGGAATCCATCATATTATTCTTTAACTCTTTACCAAATGACAAATTTTTGGATGGTACCAAATTCAAAACATTTGCAGACGAGAAATTAAATTCTGCTAAAATGGTGATTTCTGTTTCTGATCTGATAGGATAGAAAACATTGTGGGAAAAGGAGAAAATGCTGGTTACCAGCATTTTCTCCTTTTCCCACAATGTTTTCAAAAGCTTTCTTTCTCAGGGTTGTTAAGAGTCGAGATTGTGTGGTAAAGAGTTAATGCTTACAGACTTTTTTGGCCCTGAATCAAAATTACATGTGCTTGTGAAACAGTGATAAATACTGTTAACCCTTTCCCAAACATGCCCTGGTTTTCACGTGTCTGCAGTACAAGTCTTTTGAAAACACTGTGGGAAAAGGAGAAATTGCTCGTAACGAGCAATTTCTCCTTTTCCTACAGTGTTTTCTACCCTTTTTGAAAACTTTCTGCCATTTTCATCAAATTTAAAATTGTCGTCTGCAAACTCTTTCAATTTGGACCACAATGTTTTCTACCCGATCAAAGAAAAAATTGCATTATTTGAGCCATGCTGAAATTGTCGTCTGCAAATGCTTTCAATTTGGACAAGGCTAAAATTTTGTCAGTTAAACATGGGATTGTTTGGTACTCAAGGAAGACATCTGGAATACACACCATTTCCAACTGGTCCATAAATCACATTATCCTGAATTGGCATGTTCCCTGATCCAAATACACCTAGAGCCGAGTTGTGGAGGTCATGGAATGAACAAGAGGATACATTCGAGGGTTTTATATTGCTGGCACTGACCCCGACAAAGGACAGAGCAAACCGTGGATCATAACTTTCTGTGAGTCCCTCTTGACCCATGCTCCTGAACTCAGTGTGAGAAGCTCTAACAAAGCCTGAAAAAAAGGTTTCAGATAGAATAAAAAAATATCATGGATAAAATGGATGAAAGTATTGTTACAAAAGTGAGATTTAAAATTTTGAAGTTTGAATGGAAAACAGTACATATAACCGTTTCCCATGCATATCGGATCTGACATGAGTTGGTGTTTGAGATAAAATTCTATCAAATGAGTCTGCAAAAAAATGTTATTAAGCGAGCCCTTGGCGAGCTTAATAATATTTTTTTTGGCGACTTTAATAAGATTTTATCTCAAAAGCCAACAAATGTTAGATTCTTTTTAGCACATAATGATATTTCACAAATTATAAATCAGAAGATGCAAATCCATTCATAGAAGCTCACATGGTACTATCCATAAAAACCCATTCACTTACAATAAATATGTACAAATGATGTCACACAATAGTGATATCAACAAGTATCACATAAGAAAATTTGTAATTTGTATATTACACGGACAACAATGGAAGTTATGTGATTAAATCCTGTCTGTCAACTCTTTACCAAACAACAAAATTTTAGACTTGTCAAAATTGAGAGCATTTGCAGACAACAAAATAAATGTGCCTCGAATTTTGAAATTTGTTTTTGGAAGGGTAGAAAACATTGTAGGAAGGGGAGAAAATACTGGCAACCAGCATTTTCTCCTTTTCCCACGATGTTTTCAAAAGCTTTCTTTCTCAGGGTCGTTAAAAAGTTGAGATTGAGTGGTATAGAATTTACAATGCCAAGAAATTGGACTTGAGAAATTATAGAGGAAAAAAATGATTATGCTGGAAATCACCATTTTCTGCTTTTCCCCCATTTCAAAATGCATTTAATTTGGCCACATCTGAAATTCTTAGGCTGGTAGAGTTAAACCATTACCACACAATCATTTTAACGACCCTGGGAAATGAAACTTTTGAAAGCATTGTGGGAAAAGGAGAAAATGCTGGTTACCAGCATTTTCTCCTTTTCCCAGATTGCTTTCAAAAGCACAATGTCTTCTACCCTTCTCAAAACAAATTTCAACTTTTAAAACAAATTTATTTTGTCGTCTGCAGATGTTTTCATTTAGATAAGTCTACAATTCTGTCATTTGGTAAAGGGTTAATCTCACCTGATCTCAGTAGCTTCTCCCCATTTACTGTCTTTTCACCAACTGATGCTATGATACGACCGCCCCATTGTGAAACATCTTGTCCACGCACAACAATGTTTCTAGTCAAAAGACCTACTGCGGCTGCAAACACATGGTCTGTACCATCGATACTTTCTGTGAGAGCTGGAAAAAAAAATAAAGATAATTACTTTTCAGTCTTTAAATATCACACACAGTGTAATTATTATGGAATTTATCACATAAAAGCATCACTAGCAATATATCAACTCTTTACCACACCACAAAATTTTAGGATTGTCCAGACTGAAAGCATTGGCAGATGACAAAACAATTGAGACTCAAAAATTGAAATTTTGGTAGAAAACATTCTGGCAAAAGGAGAAAATACTGATTACCAGTGTTTTCTCCTTTTCCCATGATAATTTCAAAAGCTTTCCTTTTCAGGGTCATGAAAACCTGGGATTGTTTGGTAATGGGTTAAAGATGCCACGTTAGTTTTTATGCCATTAATCAAAATTTCTTTCAAAATACCAACAAATACAACCAGATACTATTCTTCTTTGCAATCCTATTAAATGTACAGTTGTATTCAATACACATTGTCTAATTTAGAATTTGAGGTAAGTGCCATATACTAGAAGTAACCCAGATGTATTCATTGCATCCTTGAATGACAAAATGCTTTATATTTCCCAACTTCCCATATCTAAGAGATATATGAGGACTGATTTCCCATTTTTTGTATGTGCTAAAAATCTTTTCATATGCAAACAGTTCCTTGACGTTATAAATCTGTATTGCTGAGTGCATTACAACCCCATCTCTCTCTGTCTCTGTCTCTGTCTCTCTCTCTCATGTTTTGCATGACGGTAAATCATTACCTTTTTTCCATGCTTTTTCTGGCAAAACACAGTGCAGGATGAGCTTGTTAAGGCAGCCTGCAGTCTTAAATCTCTACTGTAGAGTTAAAAGATTGTAGCCTCGGCAAGCTCATCCTGCACAGTCTATTACATGACCATACAAGGTTATTTTGCAGATATAAATTCAAGTCGTCTCATATCATGGGATTTGTCTTGAAGCGAGAGAAAAGGAGAAAATTCTGGTTATTAGCATTTTCTCCCTTTCCAACAATGTTTTTCAAAAGACCCTTTTCCTAGGGGTTGTTTAAAAACAGGATTGTTTGGTAAAAGATAAAGAGAAATTATTAAAAGAAAGCGGTTTGAATGTGTCCATGGTCATAGCTACAATACACATAACGCGACAGAATGATGCTTGAGGTTATTTTTTTTTTCGTCCTCCAAACTCGGTAAAATAAAAAAAAACCGCTGGCCTAATGAAGTCTTTGTTGTGGAAATAAAAATAACACATAAAATAGCTCCTTTTCCTACACTGATGATTGGATTTTCTTCATTTTCAATAGACTTCAACCTTTCAGTAATCCAAATGTTCTTTTATTCATAAACAAGAAATGATTTTTTTTTCTTGAAATAATTTCTTTTTCTTTATTTTAGGGCTTTCTTCAAACTCAGCAGGCTTCAAGCTATTAACAATATAAGCAAACTGTGCAAGTTTCAGGAAAATCAAACCACAAATCCAGACTTTACGACATAAAAAAACAAACAGACGGATGGACTGACGGACAGACAGACATACAGACAGACAGTCAGACAGACAACTGAAACTATGACATGCCATGGTTTCTAGGACAGTAGAACTACAAACTGCAAGAAATGACTCTTTAATGCGTGTTGAATTATATTAATAGAACTTTAAAATTTCACTCAGGTGAATTGATCATAAACAAAAATTTGAGTTATACTCTGTGAAAAGGGGGCTTAATGGATCTACACAGACTGACCTGGGTCAAAACTTTTCCTACTGGTCAATTTTCTGCATGTCGGAGGACCAGTTTACCTCATGATTCAGTGGGTTGTTAGACAAAATGGACTTGATAGATCCATGATCATGTGAGGACTTGCCTGGTATTATGCATAATGGAGATACATTAAGCCCCCTTTTTGCCAGAGCATGGCTCATTTACAAGCACAGGTCAAGCTTACCCAGATGTGTATATGTCAATGCCTGACTGACAGTGATAACTCGATTGGTCATATCCACCGCGGCTATTGTTCGCTCTTCTGTTTCTGCTGGGTTTGGTGAGGTAGTGGTTACAATGATTGAATCACCTACAGCCCATCCGGATACATCTGCCGAGCTAACAAGGTTGAGGGTCTCTGACCCTGCTATGGCTGTGGAAGCAAGCCTAGCCCAGGAGCTTCCTTTACTTCTTCCATGTAAGTCAAGCCCACCAAAAACAGCTGAAATAGCAGAACAAAGATTATGGCTAAACACCTTAACCCTTTACCAAACGACAAAATTTTAGACTGGTCCAAATTGAAAGCATTTGCAGACAACAAAATAAATGTAATTCAAAAACAGAAATTTGTTTTAGGAAGGCTAGAAAACATTGTGGGAAAAGGAGAAAATGCTGGTTACCAGCATTTTCTCCTTTTCCCACAATGTTTTCAAAAGGCTTCTTCCTCAGGGTCGTTAAAAGTCGGGATTGTGTGGTAAAGAGTTAAACCTTTACCAGACAACTCTGTGTCTTTAATACCCTACCATTTTTGGACTACTGTAAGAAAAGGACAAAATGCTTATAACCAGAATTTTCTCTTTTTGTCACAATGTTTTTTACTCCGTCAAAAACAAATCCTATTCTTTAAATGTATTTCATTCGTCATCTGCAAATGCTTTCAATTATAATCCACAAGTCTTAATATTTTCATAAGTGCTGATTTAGCTCTTTTAGAAATAACAAAATTTTAGACTCCACTACATTGCAAGCATTTGCAGACAACAAATCAATGGTGGTTGAATATGACAGTGATGGGGAAGGAAACATAGTGATAAAAGGAGTTATAAAAGGAGCTAATGCTTGTAACAACAATTTCCTCTTTTTCTCAATGTTTTCAGCCTTCCTTGTCAGGGTTGTTAAAATATGGGATTGTAGCTTTGCAAGAAAAACCCATATCCTTACTCTAACAAGTATTCTTTTTATTCCATAGCACATTAATTTTGCTACAGTTATGGCAAAAAGAGAAATTTCTTGTTCTTACATGCAATTTCTCCTTTTTCAAAAACCTTTTCAGACACATTTTTGCTCTTTCAGATTTCACAGTGATATAACTTTTACAGGAGGTAATCAGTAAATACTGAACTTTCTCAAAACAGCCAACAAAACCAGTAAATTCCACTTATGACAATATTCAGGGGACCAAAGAAAAAACATCACTAAATCAGAATATCTTTCAAACTGATGACAGCCTAGAGTACCCGAATTATATACCATTTGAGTGTATGTTCTCTAGGTACTACCTACAGAACCAGTTTTCAAAATCGGGAGAAAAAATCGACAGAACTTGGTTTTATCAGACATGTCTTTTAAAATTCAGCCTTTGAATCATACGTTTAACTCTTTACCAACCGACAAAATTTTAGACTGGTCCAAATTGAAAGCATTTGCAGATGACAAATTAAAGTTGGCCCATATGAGGAAATTTCTCACTGATAGAGTAGGAAAAATTGTGGGAAAAGGAGAAAATGCTGATTACCAGCATTTTCTTCTTTTCCCACAATGTTTCAAAAGGCTTCTTCCTATAGGGTCATAAAAAGTCAGGATTGTGTGGTAAAGGAATAACATTCAATGAACTTTGCCCATATTTGCATCATAATATTTAAAAGTATCAAGAGTGAAATCGAACTTGGCATATACTTCTGACTAAATAGGTTAACATTTTGATGATAGTGAGGGTTATTTTTTTTGTTTAATCTTGATGACATTTCGGGATATCATGTTGCTCCTAAATTTGCAGGAAAAAACACTGTTCTGTAATACCATTCCAGTTTTTTCCTATAGAACAATTTTGTTAGGCCCACAGTAAAGATTCAGTTTTGTACATCTGAGCTAGCTATATTCTAGTTTTCCTGAAACAACACAAGTGCTCGTCATGTACTTTATGTAGATTACAAAACTAGGTTTATACAAAAATGTTCAGTGGTTAGGCAATTAGAATGGTGAAATAAGACAATCAAGCATAGCTTTAATTTTGTCTATCTTTAATAAAAGTATTTAGTAAGTATACATAAGATATTAATGAGAGAGACCGAAGGTCACTGGTTTTGACCATTTCAGTATATTTGTCGAAACTATCATGTCTGCACAGTGATTGGGAGGTCCTAGTTATCCATATGCTGATTGAGTTTGACACCTCATAAAACCGCAAAATGATATTGTAATACCTGAAATTTCAAAACAGCCTATATTGTTACAAACAATGTTAATTACAGTGAAACCTACTTCTTATCTAGTTGTATAGCATTTCATCTGATATTTTCATCAGTGGTGTTTACTGTAGTAATTTACCATATACTGCATGCAGAACTGGAATGAATGACAATCATGGCCAGACAACTTTTGTCATAGTCCACTTCCAGCATATAATCTCATGAATACACAAACAAGAGGGCCATTGGTCCTAAAGCACTCACCTGAGTAACGTCATCTAGAATTGATACAGCTGAAAAGATCCTGGTCGTGATGATGTGAAACACATGAGTGTAAGTCATCTACTTTTTGACGGACTAGGCCTGCTTTTGAACTTTTAAATCTGGCTCAAAATATGGCCTCTACAGTGCACACAATGTTTTTCTTTTACTTTTTGACCCTACATGACTCAATATAAAACTTATGCAACATATCATCAAGACAAACATTCTGACAATGTTTCATGAGTATCAGACTAAAATGTGGCCTTTAGACTACACACAAGGTTTGACCCACTGACCTAATTTTTGACCCGATTTGACCCAACTTCAAACATGTCCGAGATTTCATACAGACAAACATTCTGACTAGGTTTCATGAATATTAGGCTAAAAATGTGGCCTCTAAAGTGCACACAAGGTTTTTCTGTGATTTGCCCCCTTGACCTACTTTTTGACCAAAAACGATCCAATTTCAAATTGTCCAAGATTTCATCCAGGCAAACATTCTGACAAAGTTTCATGAGTATCGGGCTGAAAATGTGGCCTCTAGAGTGCACACAAGGCTTTTCAAAGATTTGGCCCAGTGACCTACTTTTTGACCCAGCCAAATTTTAAACCTGTCCAAGGCTTTATCCAGACAAACATTCTAAGTTTTATGAGTATCAGGATGAAAACACTGCCTCTAGAGTGCACACAAGGTTTTTCTAAGTTTTGGCCCCGTGACCTACTTCTTAATCCTATGCAACCCAATTTTCTTTCGGTCCAAGACTTTATCAAGACAAACATTCTGACCAAGTTCCATGAGTATCAGGCTGAAAATGTGGCCTCTAAAGTGTACATAGGATTTTTCGAAGATTTTGCCCAGTGACCTACTTTTTGACCTGACTTGACCCAATTTCAAACTTGTTCCAGACAAACATTCTGACCAAGTTTGATGAGTATCAGGCTGAAAATGTGGCCTCTAGAGTGCACACAAGGTTTTTCTAAGACTTTGTCCTGTGGCCTACTTTTTGACCCGAAGAGAAGCAATTTCAAAACTGTCAGAGATTTTATTTAGACAAACATTTTGACTAAGTTTCATGAGTATCAAGCTGAACATGTGGCCTCTAGAGTGCACACAAGGTTTTTCTAGCATTTGGCCCCATTACCTACTTTTTGATCCAACATGACCCAATTTCAAACTTGTCCAAGATTTCATCAAGACAAACATTCTGAACAAGTTTCACGAGATCGTGCTGAAAATGTGGCCTCTAGAGTATACACAAGGTAAATGTTGATGACTGCAAGATGGACGACGGACACAGCATAATAAAACAAGAGGGCCATGATGGCCCTGTATCGCTCCACTGGCTTATAAACCATAAATACTAAACATTTCAATTCTGAGCCAAATGGTTTCAAAATGAAGACTTACAAAGTTTTCTCTGTAAAAGCCCATGTGAAAGTTGAGACCCGCAGGGCAAAGCCATTTTTGATCCCAGAGAGATAATTACTTGAACCCTGGTAGAGGTCCACAAGATAAAGCCACGTGCCAAAATAATACAAGTCTATGCTGTATGGTTATAAATAAGGTGATTTTCAAGTTTCGTCCATATGAAGCCTCTGTAAAACATAAGACCCCTGATGCAAGGCTAATTTCAAAAACCAATCAAAAGTGATCCAGATTTGGGAGCCCTTGGGTTTGTGGTTAGGAGCAAAAGGATTTTTTGAATTTTCACCCTATAAGCACATGTTTATGACCAAATTTGGGAGTTCTTGGCCTTATGGCTAGTAACAAGACTGTTTCTGAAGTTTTCACTCCATAAACCCATGTAAAACTTGTAACCCCTGGTGCAGGGCCAAACTTGATCCTAGGGTTGTAACTTGGGCCCTCTTTGAAGTTGTCCACTAGATAGTGCTATAATTATGCAAAATTTGGTAGCCCTAAGCCTTATGGCTATGTACACCAAGATTTAAAAGTTTTCCCTATATAAGCCCATGTAAATCTTGTGAACCTCCCCCCCCTCCCCCACCCCCCAGCATGAGGCCAAATTGACCCTAGGACTGTAATTTGGGCACTTTTGTTAGACCCCCACTAGATCAAGCTAAATGCAAAATTTGGTAGCTCTAGGCATTATGGCTAGGTACTGGAAGATTTCCTAAGTTGTCACTATGTACGCCCATGTAAAACTTGTGACCCCTGCAGCGGGGCCAATTTTGAACCCAGGGCTAAAATTTTGGCCCGCTTGGTAGAGTCCCACTAGATATAGCTACATGCAAAATTTGGTAGCTCTAGGCCTTATGGCTAGGTACAGGAAGATTTTTAAAGTTTTCTCTATATGAGCCTATGTAAAACTTATGACCCCTGGGGCAGAGCCAATTTTGACCCCAGGGCTATAATTTGAAGAAACATGATAGAGGTCTACTACATAAAGCTACATGCCAAATTTGGTAGCCCTACGCCTTATGGTTTCAGACAAGAAGATTTTTAAAGATTTCCAATATTTTTCACTTTTGTTGCCATGGCAACCAGAGTTTTTGAAGGAATCAAATTCTTTCAAAAAATTCTGAAGAGGACCATGGCAGGATCATTTCTGTGAAGTTTCATGAAAATTGGATGGGTAGTTTCAGAGAAGAAGATATTTGAAATAAAAGTTAACGCATGGACAGATGGACGCACGGACGGACGCACAACGGACACCTTGAGCTCAGGCAAGCTAAAAAAAAGAAACCTGCCATTGCCTAGCAATCATGGGGGGGGGTCCTGTGTGGCTCAGTGGTAAAGTGTAGGACTCATGACCTGGAGGCCCCTGGTTTGAACCTCGCTGGATCCACTGGGCCTTTTGTGGGAGTGTCCTTGGGCAAGACACTTCAGAGCCCTAGTCTAGTACTGGTGAAACCCAAGAAATACACGAATGTATGAGCTGTCGCTATAGTATGATTGAAATAATGTTGAAAGCAGCGTAAAACACCATTCATTCAATGAATCAATTGCCTAGTAATCATTAGATCAAACACTCTTACAACTAGATTTAGCACTTACTCCATTTCCCATAATGCTTACAAGATTCTTCCTAATCAGGGCTGAGAAAAAATATTACACTGGTGTTTTGAGCCACTTAAAATATCAACAGTTTCTCAATTATATCAAGATGATAGAATCATGAAAACAGAAATCGTTTGGTGAAGGTATGAAGAAACTAATTTATAAACTTACCCAGTGCCTTATTACTGATTGTGTAGGAGTTAACCCCAGTGTACCATGGACTAGCCTGGTTTCCTGCAAGAATGATGCTTGCTGTACCAAGCAATGGTCGGTCAGGCCAGCCCACCACCATTCGGCCTCCAAATATAATTATGTTCTTGGCCTCAAATACGTAATTAAAATTAGTCGTATAATCTATCTCAAGTTCGCTGTACAGATGCACATTCCCAAGCCTAGATGGAGAGTAGTCTTTGATCACCACCCAACCTGAAAAAAAAAAGCATTTTTACCATCTCCATGGCCTAGTAGTTTACTATTTACCACACAATCCCAACTTTCTTTGACCCTGGGAAAGTAGACTTGTGAAAACAATGTGGGAAAAAGAGAAAATTATGGTAACCAGCATTTTTTCCTTTTCCCACAATGTTTTCTACCCTTCCAGAAACAATTTTCAATTTTTGAGTCACATTTATTTTGTTGTCTTCAAATGCTTTCAACTTGGACTTGTCTAAAATTTTGTCACTTTGTAAAGAGTCAACTCTTTACCAGATGATAAATTTGGAGATATATTCCACTTTTAAAAGCATCTGCAGACAACAAATAAAAATAATGCTTTAATAATTGGATTTGTTTCTGTAAGTTTACCAGTATTTTCTTCTTTTCCAACAATGTTCTAAAAAGCCTTTTTCTGTCAGGCTTGCTAACAAGAGCACTGCATGCAGGTGTCAATGCTTGGCTGCGGTTGCCTGATTTTCAGTGGAAATTTTAAGTCGAAAAGGCGGCATAACTATGTCAAAAATACCTTTTAAATCCATCCATACATGTAGAAGTTTTGCTCTGGACAAATCAGCAAGGGCGTACACATGCATATACTAACACACACAAGCACTTACGTACATACACCAGAACAACTTTGTGACATAGGCAGGTTTGACAAAAATTAGCTAATATATTAAAGAATTAACATAATTATGGAAAGCAGGGTTTTAAAAAGAATTAAATTGAAAATAAGCCATTAAACCCATAATTAAAGGAGAAAATGCTGGTTACCAGCATTTTCTCTTGCTGCTTACCAGCATTTTCTCCTTTACCCTAAATCTTGTCTAAACATAAAAAAATCCGTCAGTTGAAGACAATTCAGTTTGTCATCTGTGAATGCTTCCAATTTGCACAATGTTTGGTTTAAGTGTCTGGTAAAGAGTTAAGCTTTAGTACAAGAATACATGTGAAAACAGTATATTAAATGGGTAACTTAAAAAGTGATTTAAACAGAGATTTTTCTGTTTGTTTGTATGTTTTCTTGGATGATTTCTTTATAAGCCTAAGCAGTGCAGGAAATAAATGTGTGAATGAGAGAATAGCTCTTGAACCAGTTATCTATTCCCCTACTATACACAGCTTTTGAAAACATTGTTGGAAAAGGGAGTAATTATGTAAAGCAAGCAAGAGCTGCTCTTCACATGATATTTTCAGTATCAGTAAAAACAGGAGTTTTTTTTCAGTATTTTACCTTTTGTATACAGTATCTTCCACAAGTAATAGGTGGTATGTCCATGTATTTTAATCTGAGCTGACTGACTTGTAAACATAACAGCCCAAAAGCTTGGTCAGTAAAATACAGGACTTGACACCAGGGGTACCTGATTTGATTCCCCAGCTTGGAAAGTTTCTTTCCAAGGATTGATGATAGTCATTGTGACAGGATTAATTCTTCTTTCACTTCTGAACACAATTCTGATTATGTTTATGTGGAAATGAAGCCAGTGGCTTGGGAAGAATATCTTGCCAAGAACTGGTTAAGGAATCTCCTGGAAAGCATGGATAGGTGCAGTGGCTGCCGTAATATAATTGAAATAATTTTTAAATAAGCTTTAACATCATACAAAATAAACTTATATATAATAACAAACATATAATAATTTCCAGACAACACTAACTGAAAAGCACATGCTGCTTTCATTGTACTCTGATCTTGGATCTACACTGTCCACTACTTAACTTTCAACAATGACCCAAAATTTGTTATTTGCATAAGTTTTACTTTTAGACAACAACATGACATGATAATGTCAGAGGCCAGTGAAGTTCTACTGGTGTATCACAGAGCACCGGACAATGTTACTAAAAATGAACTGGCTCTGTATCATATATAGTAACACGAGGTCTGCAAAAAAATCAGGGAAAATTTGACCCCCTCTCACATCCTGTCCCCTTTAGAGAATATCTAAACAGAAAAAACAGCCTAGTAACTGGTACAGATGGATTCAGACATGAACATTTGAAGGTCTACAACAAATCTTACAACTGGGCACTGACACTGATCTCATTAATTTTAAAGAGCCTCTACATGTTTCCAGATTGCCATGCACTGACATCACACAGTTCATTATTCCACGGCAAATTATAATTGAAATAGTTTATTTTCAAACAAAAAACCTTTTTGTTGCTGTGTTGATGAAATTATTAAAATAATATTTCGTTTCTAATACTTTATTTTTTCATCTAATCCAGTATCACAAATTTCATCTTCCATTTTGCATTTTTCCAAATAGGTATTTGCTGTTTACTGGTAAAATTTTTTAAGTGTCTTTTGATGGTAAATTCACATGAGTTATAATTCACCATGGAAATAAGAATTATGTGACGTCAGTGCATGGCAATCCGGAAAATGTTAACTCTTTCATAAAACACATTAGATCAGTACCACTACTTAGCTGAAAGACTCATTTAAGACCTGCAAATGTAAAGGAGCAACAGAAAATTCTTTTTTTTTTGAGCCCATTTACACTGACTACCAGTTTGTTTAATTTTTTTCAAAGGGGACAGTGGGTCAAATATTTCCTATTTCGTTGCACCCATTATGTTACTATATACCATATAGAGGAGATGCGCAACTTAGCTATTTCTAGTAATGGTGTTCAATGAATGAGCATTGAAAATGTTTTGTGATTATACCAATGGAACCTCAAAGGCCTGTGATAATATAAAGCACCAAACAATGCATGGACAGATGGATAGATGGCTAAAACCAACAATTATAGACATCTGTACCTTTCATTATGGTCACATCAGCGTCAGCAGGGGGCAGTTGGTTTATTGCTGTTCCACTGGTATTTACAAAATAGGTGCCAGTATCGCTATCAAATTTCCAAATTGACACGTTGGTCCAAAGATGGTAAGGATCATCACGATCAGCTTTAGGCTCATCCTCTTCTGGGTTATGGGGAGGAATGCAGCCCTCATAGAAACATTTGACCACCTGAACATTGATACTTGTGTCATTCGCTCCCAGTTCTATCCCTCCTCCACTCTGTGCCCTACTGGTTCCTGTCTTTCCAATAACTTGAAAAGAGTATGTAGTAAAAGTTGTAAAATGTAAATGAGCCATGCTCTGGCAAAAGGGGGCTTAATACATCTCTGTGACGCATTGTACCAATCAAGCCATCACATAATTATGGATCTGTAGTAGCTACATTTTTTAACAAACTAACTGAATTATGAGGTAAGCTAGTCCTTGGACATATTGCAGAAAATTGTCCAATAGCGAAAAGTTTCGGTCCAGGTCAGCCTGTGTGAACTGTGTAGGCTCACCTGGGTTGATACTTTTTGCAGATACATTAAGCCCTTTTTAACAGAGCATGGCTAAAATATAATTGATAGCCTTTCCAGACAAAAAACATACTGGCAATCAGCTTATTAAGTCTTTACCAAACAAACTTTTAGACATTATTTGAAGAGAATAAATTCAGTGTGGCTAAAATGATGGAACTTGTTTTGAACAGGGTAAAAAACATTGTGAGGAAAGGATAAAATGCTTCTTACCAGCACTCTCTCTTTTTGCACAATGTTTTCAGAAGCCATTTTTCTCAAGAGTCTTGAAGTATTAAACTGTTTAGTAAACAGTTAGCGACTATAGAACTCTTTGTTTTAGTTTTTTGGTAGATGAGTTGAAATCACTTTAAAAATCTGGTGGCTAATGGAGAAGATGCTCAAAATAATCAATTTCTATTTTTGCTACAATCTTTTTTTTTACATGTCCATGTATCAAACCTCATAGTAATCATTCATATTCAACTCTTTACCAAACAACAAAATTCTGAATTTACCCAAGTCAAAAGCATCTGCTGACGACAAAACAAATGTGACTGGAAATTGAAATTTGTTGTCAGAAGGACAGAACACTTGCACATCATACAGGTCTTTTTCCCAAATGTTTTCAAAAGCCTTTGTCTTAACCCTTTTAAACAAAACCCTGAGTTCAAATAATGCTGAGGAAGAGAACTTTTTAATACATTCAGGAAAAGAAGAAAATGCTGGCTACAAGAATTTTTTCCTTTTCTAACAATGTTTTCTACACTCTCAATGACTAGTTCCAACATTTGAAACATATTTAATATTGTTGTCTGCAACTGCTTTTAAACTGCACAATTTTGAAATTTTGACGTCTGGTAAAGAGTTAAGGGGTGATAACTAGCACTAGCTCTCATATCCTGAAATACAAAATGTCCTCTGCAACCTGGGTCCGTATTCACCAACCATTCTTGAGAATGTTCTTTGTCTTGTTCTCCAGAATTTTCTACATTAGCAAGTAACACAACTCCTGACTGGCTACATCATTTGGTTTAGCCAATCAGGAGTTGTGTTACTTACAAATGTAGAAAATTTTGGAGAATAAGACTAAGAATTTTCTTAAGAATGGTTGGTGAATATGGAGGTCTGCAAAAATTGCTCCGATGTTTGATATATTATACTGACTGACAAATACTGATATCTCTATGACAATCAAGTAATTTCTGGCCATATACAATCCACAGTTTTAAAGACAATGAAGAATGAAGGTGTTCGAAAACATCTTAGGAGAAGGGGAAATGCTAGTAAACAGCATTTTCTCCTTTTTCTAAAATGTTTTCTATCCTTTTGGGGACAGCTTTCATCGTTTAAACTATATTTGTCGTCTGCAAATGCTTTTAATTTGGTCTATTCTAAAATTTTGTCAATTTATAAGGACAAAATTTAAAGCTTGTCCAAAATGAAACCTTTGTATGTGTACAAGAAATAGAATGTGTCTCAAATGATGAAATTCATGAAAGAGTAGCAAACTTTGTGGGAAAAGAAGAAAATGCTGGTTACCTGCTTTTCCCACAATGTTTTCAAAAGCTTTCTTTCTCATTGTCATTTAAAGTCTAGGCTGTACTGTAAAGTTAACTCATTGTTAAAGCTTTGTTCTTCAGAGTTGTCAAAACTCAGGATAGTGTGGAAAAGGGTTAATTATAATAGATATATACCTACTGGAGAAGAATTGATTTTTATATGGAAGAATTGATACTTATACAAAAGAATTGATACTTATAAGGAAGAACTGATATTTATAGGGAAAAATTGCATCTTGTGTAGACCTTCAGCAATTAGTCCTGTTTTAAGGATCCTCAGAGGAAGGAGCCTTTTAAAAATCATTGTGGGGAAAGGCGACAATCCTGGTAATCAGGGTTTTCTCCTTTTCCAGCCATGATTTCATCAAATCTCAATCAAGCCACATTTAAGTAATCGTTAGCAAAGGCTTTCAGTCTAGACTGGTCTAAAATCATGTGGTTTGGTTAAGAGTTAACCCTTTTCCAAACAATCCCTGGTTTTAACGACCCTGAGGTAGAGTCCTTTTGAAAACATTATGAGAAAAGTAAAAAATGGTAGTAATAAGCATTTTCTACTCATCCCACAATGCTTTCTCTCCTGTCAAAGAACTTAATTCTATTTGTACCAAGTTTATATTTGTCATCTGCAGATGATTTCAATTTGGAAGAGTCCAAACATTGTCATTTGGGAAAGGGTTAAGAAAAATTCCTGCAATGTTTTCCAAAACTGTCTACTGCAGGAACATCAATAGTCCTATTTATTCAGCAAAAACGGAATGACAGAAAAGACCAACAAACAGACAAACGTACAACACAATACCCCTACAGTGTCTTTTCTTGAAACTGAAAGGGGGGGGATTTTCCCCCTTTCCATCTATAAAATAAGGGGGATTTTACAAAAAATACCGGTAGGGGGGACAATTTTCGAACAGGTAGAAAACATCATAATAATACTTATATAACAGACATTTTTTTCATGTCCAAGACTATGTAGGAGACTTATGGACTTACTGATCTGTCAAAAACATTTTCTGGAATATTCTAATCTAGAAATTAAATTCATTTTTAAAAAAGAGATGATAAGAGTACGACATTTATAAAAGTCATTCTAATAAAATTCTTTACAGTAACAGTAGTCCAAGATTATCAGCCGGTAAAGTGGGCCTCTTTGGGCGGGGCCATTTTGGAAGTGGGCCATTTTGACCTACTTCCTCTCAAGGGAGCTTACTTTATGGACATGATGTGCTGCAAAACAGCTTTGGTAATGGTGCTGTTTTACTCAAACAGCGCTATTTTCTCCAAAGCAAGAGTAAATTCTTTGTTTTGGGTTTTCATTGTTCATTTTTATGCAAGACCATCAGGCATTGGATCTTAATTTATGCGGGATAAATCGTGCAATCGCTCATCGAAGAACAGACACTGCCCGTATACATTTTGGCTGGGGAGATAATCATAAATTATTGATAATAACTTACATGCTATCATCACCCAGTTGCCATCATCTTGTGAGGAGAAATACCAATTGCCAGACTCAACCCCTGAAGTAGAACAGGTGAAGAGGGACTCGCTTTTGTTTTTCCAGTTAGTGCCATCTATCGTAATATCATCAGGTTCTTCAATCACCTTCAAACCCAATATCACGCAAGCACCCTCCTGAAAAAAAGGATTTTTTATTATTCTTAAAAGATTCTTAGACTTGACCAAATTGAAAGTACTTACTGACAACAAACTCAATGCTACGTTATATCAGCAAATACATCCTTGCAGATTTTTTTGGATAGCAAGTTGATTAAAATATATAATTTTTATGACTTCTGACTTAGGCTTGTGCAAAAGAACTTAAAAGTTTGCTAAACCCTTTAACAGAGAATTACCAGTTTCAAGCATCGTGAACAGGTAGGCCCCTCAAAGACAACCATAATTGTCAGAGATGCTTTATGGGTTAATAGGTGGACAAAGACAGAATTTTGTTGCAAATTGACTTGTTTTTTTTGGGGGGGATATGGTGTTTTGAGCAGTTTTCAATATTATTTCAATTACATTGTAGCAGCCAGTCCACATATACATGCTTTCCTAGAATTTCTTTTACCAGTACTTTGCACAATATTCTTCCGAAGCAAACAGATTTGGCAAACGGAGAAATTGCTTTCTGTGAGCAATTTTTTCCTTTTACTTCATGTTATTTAAATATGACTTCATGCAAGACACAAAAAAAGGCTGCTCCAGAGGGTCAATAGATTATAGACTTTAACCGTTTACCACACAATCCCAAGTTTTAACAGCCCTGAAAAAGAAGACTTTTGAAAAGAATGTGGGAAAAAGAGAAAATGCTGGTAACCAGCATTTTCTCCTTTTCCAACAGTGTTTTCTACCCTATAAAAGTAAGCAGTCACCTTTTGAGCTGCAATTATTTTGTTGTCTGCAAATGCTTTCAATCTGGTCAAGTCAAAAACTTTGTCATTTGGTAAAGAGTTAAAATACATACCCCCAAACCATAAAGTGCACCGGAGAAGCTTAAATTTGTCATATCAGCTCCATTTTGGATGGTCATCTTGTACCACTCTTCAGTTTTCAAAACAGCCATCCATCCAGGCTTATGTGTCAACCGTTTAGCACGGTAATAGCCATACGTGGTCCCATATTGATTTTCAAATGTAAGATTTTTTCCTTCTGCAGATGAAGGTATTATTCCTGTTATAGCTATACGGATCAGTTTCACCGAGTTCGAAATCCTCTTTGTTGAGATACCCTGGGTAGGTCGTCCACAAGAAGGTAATATTAAATTATTTGGTATATGAGAACCTGGGTCTGGCATGACAATGGCTGGACTTGAATCGCAAAAACTTCCGTCTACATCTATCATTGCTCCTTCATGGATCCAACGCCAATTAACAAGGTTGGTAACATCATTGAACCTGAGATCCTTGTACCGGGACACAAATCCACCACAAAAATGAATGCAAGTGCCTTGTATTTCTGTGAACTCAAAAGCTAAAGGACAATGCTCAATATAGACATCCTCCATCTCAAAACAATGTCCATAAGGCACCTTGACAGCAACATCCGTTTCTACCGGATCTCCTGCATCAATTTTACCAGAAATACAGGACTCTATCACATTTGGACCATTACATTTGTGATTTAGGACTTTTTTCCATTCCAGACCTGCTTTATCATTGTTAAGGGAAACTAGTTTATCTAAAACAATATATGCACAATTCACACACTCTGCTCCTTTCTCATTGTTCCAGGCTGTCAGATTTGTAAACAAGGCAGGAACAGGTTCACCTGTTTCTCCATTCATTGGGTAGAAGTCCTCAAATATCCATAATCCAAACCAACCACATGAATGCACCGTATTATTAGCAAACTCACCCAAAGGTACCTTCCTTGGGAAAATACTAGTAGTGTAGGATGGGCCCTCAGGATGTTCTAGCATCCTGTACCAATAGCCAAAGTGTGTCCCTCCAGCCACAGCATTGTTATGGTAAATATTATTTGGATGAGTGATCCAGATTGATGCTGCTGTGACATCGTCATTTAGTAGACTTGTACTGGCCTTTACAAATACAAGTAAATTTGCATCAAATTCATTTCCTGTTTCAATCCCATCTTCCAAAAAGAATGCCCCTCCCATAATATTGTAGCCAACATTTTTTGAAATTTTGACATTATGGGATCCGTGCACATTGATAGCTCTGTTGAATGTATGATGAATGGAGCAACCTGTCACATAAGACTCACTCATATTTCCATTCAGATGAAAGTGTATGGGGTATCGGCCAAGCTGAAAAGCCTGACCAGCAAAAGTGACTTCAATGTATGACAAATGAGCCTGAGCATCCTGGATGTCCTTCTCCGCACTATGTATGATGATTTGGGCTCCAAATTCATTACTTCCTGTTTCCTCTCCAAAACGGCCCTGGAAACATGTCTGTGTGGCAAACTCACCTAAGAAGAATGAAAATTGTTACTTAATGTGCCTATCACAACTTAAGTTGCTGCTACTGATGATTGATCAAAACGTGCAATCTTATCTTGAACTTATACAGTAGCTTTTTCAGTATTTTAATCATTAACAGAAAACAAATCATACATGCCTCAAATCATATGATTTGTATTTGGAATAATTACCAGCATTTTTTTCCTTTCCCAAAATGTTGTCAAAAGCCTTATTCCTGTGTCATATAAACAAGAATGCTGGTAACCATCATTTTTTTCCTTTATCCACAATGTTTTCTTTTTAATCTTCAGAAAACACAATTTTCATTTAATTTTAAAAAACAACTGAAAAATGAGGTAGAATGGGTCCTTGGACATGCAGAAATTTTTAATTCTTTACCAAATGACAAAATTTCAGACTGGTCCAAATGGAAAATATTTGCAGACGACAAATTAAATGTTGTAAAAAGGATGAAATTTATCTTTGAATGGGTAGAAAACATTGTGGGAAAAGGAGAAAATGCTGATTACCAGCATTTTCTCCTTTTCCCACAATGTTTTCAGAAGTCCTTGCCCCTGGGGTCATTAAAGGGTTTATTAGCAAAAGGTTTCAACCCATGTCAGCCTGTGAAGTCTTCACACTTTTTGAGGATGCATTAACCCTTTCCCAAACAACAAATTTTAGATCCTTCCAAACTGAAAGAGTTTGCAGACGACAATTTTAAATTTGATGAAATGGTGGAAAGTTCTCCAAAAGGGTAGAAAACACTGTGGAAAAAGGAGAAATTGCTCGTTACGAGCAATTTCTCCTTTTCCCACAGTGTTTTCAAAAGATTTGTACTGCAGACCCATAAAAACCAGGGCTTGTTTGGGAAAGGGTTAAACTCCCTTTTCACAAAAGCATGGCTCACTTGTACTGAAATCACTTGCAGTTATCAAGCATCATCAAATGATGAATTTTGTTTTTGAAATGCATGCAATCGTTTTGAAAAAGAAGAAATGGCCATTACTACCACTTACTCTTTTTCAAACAATGATTCCAAAAACCTTCTGAGCTTGGCTGATTAAAAAACTTGGATCATTTGGTGAAGGGCAAAAACATTCCCCTTTTCTATCATGGTAACTTTGTTTTCTCCTCATTATTGTACATCTAAACTGCAGGTGACATTTTTGTCTTGCACCAGTGAATGGAAGGGCAAGACAAAGAATAGCATAAAAATAGCTGCTAGACTCTTTTCTCAGGATAGGTCAATTCCAAGTTAACCTACAATAATTCAAAGTAAAGATTAATCTGTCTTTGAGACAACCAATATTTATTATGCAATCCATTGCTTTAACCCTTTACCACACAATCCCAACTTGAAAGTTGACCCTAAGAAAGAGGCCTTTTAAAAACATTATGGGAAAAGGAGAAAATGCTGGTAACAAGCATTCTCTTCTTTTCCCACAATGTTTTCTACCCTTCCCAAAACAAGTTTCAATTTTTCAGTCACATTTATTTTGTCGTCTGCAACTGTTTTCAATTTGGATTGTCTTAAATTTTGTCGTTTGGTAAAGAGTTTCAAGACCAGCATTGATTCTATGTCCATTTCCTTAGTAACTTCATTGAACTTAGAGACTACCTGCTGAAAGTGACCACTTTTCTTATTTCAACTGGGTTGTCTCCCCTACATATTTGATTATATTTCATGTTGGTCATATTGAGGTTGCAATGTAATTATACCTGGATCAAAGCCATCGGGGCATGCTTCAATTTCTGTGTTCCATTGTGGATCATTATTTCCTCTCACACGGACATTCCTTGACAGCAAGCCTACTTCCCCACTCAGATCTCTCCATATTTCCTCCCCTTCACCATTTCTATTTAAAGAGACATAATAAAAAATAGAGGCCCCTGAGGACCTGAATCACTCTATTGGCAGTGATTTTGGTCATTTTCTAGTGTACATCATGAATTCATGATGCAAAAAGGAAGAAAGACAAACACACACAAAATGAAGAAGGGCCTATTGTTGCAACTGGGCTCAAACCCACTAAGACAGAATAATAAGCAGGCATGGAGACTTGAACAAATAGTGAAATAATCAAAGTACCATTTCTAAAAACCAATTGTTTGGCATCAAGCCAAATTTAACAGGATATTAGTACTCATTATATCAAACAATTAAGTTTCAAAAAAAAAAATAGGACCAATAAGTGACTTTGTTGAGTAAACAAGACCATTTCATCAAATGCCTACTCTTCCTACAATAATAGCTGAATTTTCTTCAGTATAGCTGATTTTTCTTCATTTTCAATAGGGTGCACTCCCTTGATAATACAAATAACCTGTGCAAGTTTCAAAAGAATTGGATAAAAAATGCTGACTTTATCTCATAAACCTTTTCCAAATGATCTCTTATTCTAACAACTTTGAGTAAGAGTGCTTTTGAAACACCTAAAGAAAAGATGAAATATTGAAAATATTCTCCTCCACCTGCATGTTTTATATCCTTCAATGAGCAAACCCCATTGTTTAAGTAACATTAATTTCTTTGTCTGCAAATGCTTTAATTCTGAGTAAATACAAAATTTGTCACCTGGTAATAAATAAGGAAATTTCACAAGTGTACAGGGTGCAGTGTTTGTTTGCATTTGCCTTTTAACCCTTTGCCTGACAACAAAATTTTAGCCTTCTCCAAATTGAAAGCATTTACAGACAACAATTTCAGTGTGGCTCAAATGATGCAGTTTTTCTTTGATTGGGTAGAAAACATTGTGGTAAAAGGTGAAAATGCTGGTTACCAGCATTTTTTCCTTTTCCCACAATGTTTTCAAAAGGCTTTTCTCCCAGGGTCATTAAAAGGCGACATTGTGTTGTAAAGGGTTAAGCAAAAATTCTGGACTGAAATAGGGGCATAACTGTGTAAAAAAATTTAGGGTTACCTGATCTTCTGTACTCCTCTTTTAACTCTTTACCAAACGACAAAACTTTGGACCATCCAAATAAAGAGCATTTTCAGATGACCATTTACCACCCGTCATCAGCATTTTCTCCTTTCCCAACAATATTTTCATAAAGCTTCTTTCTCAGGGTCATTAAAGTCAGCATTGTGTGGTAAAGGGTTAAAGATCAATATCTAGCCAGAGTTTGAAGTAAGTTTCTCAAGTAATCACAGTGATTTCATAAATTGTAAAAGTTTACACCTGAGGACATGGACAAAGAATTACTCTGTGTAAGTTACAAAAAAAGCTCATGAATAAAATTGGAATCATGCGGTGAATTTGAAATTAAAAAATGTTTACAGAAAAACAGAAAGACTGAAACCAGGCCATGACATGCATTCTTCTGGTGTTTGGCCAGTGGAGCCAAGAACATGCCAAATCTGACGGACCGAGCTAGTTCTCCTTATGTAACCCTCCCTAGGTCACTGTGCTTTTCAAAATCTTCTACTGTACCAGTGTCGCAAAGCAATTCTTGACAAAGAAGATTAAATATCTTACAAGCAGGAGTACTCCATCGCTGTATGTGTATATTCCAGTGGCTCAGTCAAGGTCAAGGTCCTTTTGTCTGCTGATATGGCACTGATAGTACGTTTTTCTGTCTCGCCCTGTGAGAGTCTATCCCCAGTTGTTGCTACAACAATCTCATCACCAACATTCCAGCCATCAGCAGGCCACTGTAACATAAAAAATTTTAATAATCATCCAATCTAGAAATGTGTCCATTGGACACGCAAGCCCCCACCACATGCTTTGTGTAAGATGGTGCCTTTAACCCTTTACAACACAATCCCCACTTTTAACGACCCTGAGAAAGAAGACTTTTGAAAACATTGTGGGAAAAGGAGAAAATGCTGGTAACCAGCATTTTCTCCTTCTCCCACAATATATTTAACCTTCCTAGAACAAATTGTAGTTTTTCAGTCACGTTCATTTAGTTGTCTGCAAATGCTTTCAATTTTGACTAATCTAAGATTTTATTGTTTGGTAAAGACTTAAATAATTGTACCACACAATCCCAAGTTTTAATGACCTTCTAGAAGATGGCTTTTGAAAACTTTATCTGGAAAGAAGAAAATGGTTATAACCATTTTTACCTTTTCCTAAATGTTTTCAATCATTTTAAAGATAACTTCTGCTATAAGCTACATTTGTCGTCTGCAATTGCTCAGGATTTGGCTAAGTCAAAACTTTTGCCGTTTGGTAGAGTTAACGCTGTATAACATGACAAAAAAAATTGACATGTCATATTGCAGACAACATAATTAAACCTGATTTAAGCAACAGGATTTCTTTGAAATGATAAAAACTTGGGGGAAAAGAAGAAAATGGTGGTTACTAGAATTTTCTACTTTTCACATAATATTTTCCAACACTTTCTTCCTCATGGTTGTTAAAACTCAGGACTTTAAGGGTTAAGGTGCTGTAAAGGGTTAAGGTGCTGCCTTTTTAGGATACGTAGACGCAGTCTTGTATGGTATAATAGGGAAAACTATGCTATGGTACACAGTGTCTTTCCTTAATATTTGTGCAGTGCTCTGGCAAGATGGGGCATAATGCATATCTGTAATGCATTATACAAAGCAAGTCATTACTACGTAAAAAGCAGTTTGTCCAACAACTGAATGAATGATGAGGTAAAATGGTCCTTTGACATCCAGAAAACAGGCAAATGGTAATTGACTCATGTCACCCTGCATTGACTGTGCAGGCTGATATGGAGCAATGCTGTATACAGATGCATTAAACCCCCTTTTCACATGGCATGACTCATTTATTTATGCTAAACATTTTAAAAATTCCTCCATACAGGACAAAGTAACGGGTAATTGATTGAATTTGCATTTATATATCATCGCCACTGGTTGCCCAATTGGGCACACCCCCACTCCCTGAAGGCTGTTTGTTATGTTACAGGGGATAGTTTAAGATACAGGATGAAACAAATCCTAAGTATGCCTGGTTCTTTTACATGCTCAGTGTTTAGCACATGAGACCTAGGAGTTTGTCACTTCTTGCTTAAAAAAACAGCAATGACCTCTATTAGATGCAGTGACATAACAATCAGTTTCAAAGACAAATGTGGTGACTACATACAAGAGTATGTCATAGGTAAGATGTATGTGTTTTATATTTTGTAATAATACTTTCTATTGCAATATTTCTAGGCAAAAAATTAAAATTTTGGGTTCTTTCATTGACCCAGAGTTTTTATCATCGGTAACTTATCAGAACAACATTTGTTTTAGTTTATAGTAACTACCATGGTGTACATTGTCCACCAAAATTTAAAAAGAAAATAGACAAATAAGTCGGTAAAATCATTTTTCCACTGTCAGTAGTACAATTTTACATGAAATAATCTTGTACTAGGGTAATGCTTGGATAAATGATTGAGAACAACATATCAGTTGTCATGGGTGAAAATCTACCCAACATTTGACAACAAACTTGATCCAGAATACAATGTTGTAAATGTGATATTTACTTTGAGTCTAATAATTATTGAGGCAATGACAGTTATCTTAAATTTGGAAACAAAGACTAAGATTCTTCATGTATTTGTGTATTGGCTTATATATCTTTTTTAAAGTTAAAGGTTCCGGTTAACCTGTACAAAGGTAGACATTAACCCTTTCCCACACAATCCCGACTTTTAACGACCCTGAAGAAAAATAGTTTTGAAAACATTGTGCATGATATGGATCCATTGTGTGTAACCAGCATTTTCTCCTTTTCCCACAATGTTTTTCAACGTTCTCAAAACAAATTTCAATTTTTGCGCCATATTGGATTTGTCGTCTGCAAATGCTTTCAGTTTAAACCAGTCTAAAATTTTGTTGTTTGGTAAAGAGTTAAAGTGAAATTAAAGTGTTTTCAAACACCTCCATGCTTAAGGTCATTAAAACTCTGAATTGTGTGGTATAGGTTTAACTCTCTATCAGACAACAATTTATACTAGTCCATACTGAAAGTACTTGAGCAGCACCCTGGCAAAAGTGGGTTAAACCCTTTACCAGACGACAAAATTTAGTCTTGTCCAAATTCAAAGCACTTGCAGACAACAAATTAAATGTTACTCAAAACATAAAATTTATCTTTCATAAGCTAGCAAACATTGTGCGAAAATGAGAAAAACCACCTTAACTTTTTACCACAGGACAAAATTATTGACTTGTCAAAATTGAAACCATATGCAGCAACAAAATAAATGTGACTCAAACAGTGAATTCTGGTTTGCGAAGGGATGAAAACATTGTGGGAAAAGGAGAAAATGCTGGTTACCGGTATTTTTTTCTTTTCCCCACAATGTTTTCATAGGCTTTCTACTTCAGGATCATTAAAAGTCGGGACTGTGTGGTAAAGGGTTAGTCATAGCTAAGAGTGGTCCTTGGACATGCATAAAAGTTAACAGCAGCATAAAAGATCCAGGTCAGCCTGCACAGACTGCGCATGCTAACATGGGTTGATACCTTTCGCAGATACGTTAACTCTTTACCATACAATCCCGACTTTTAACGACCCTGAGAAAGAAGCCCTTTTGAAAACATTGCGGGAAAAGGAGAAAATGCTGGTAACCAGCATTTTCTCCTTTTCCCACAATGTTGTCTACCCTTCCCAAAACAAATTTCAATTTTTCAATCACATTTTTTTTGTCATTTGCAAATGCTTTCAATTTGGACCAGTCTAAATTTTTGTCGTTTGGTAAAGAGTTAAACCCCCTGTTCACTAAGCATGGCTCATTTGTGCATTAAAAACTACTTCTGGGTCCGTATTCACCAACCATTCTTAAGAATGCTTTTTGTCTTGTTCTCCAGAATTTTCTATATTTAACAGTAACACAGCTCCTGATTGGTTAAACCAGGAGTTGGTTTAGCCAATCAGGAGTTGTGTTACTTTCAAATATGGAAAATCTTGGAGAACAAGACTAAGAATATTCTTAAGAATGGTTGGTGAATACAGGCCCTGGTTAAGATTATAGGATTTTGTTGTTGAAAAGATACCAGTAATTTCTCTATTTCAAACAATGCATTTTCTCCTTTTCACACACTGCTTTCAAAAAGCTCTCTCCCTCAAGGTCATTAGAACAACATTTTGTTTTAAGTAAGCTGTAAACCCTTTACCAAACAATCGTGTATTCTGACAACCCTGAACTACACTGCTTGTGTGAACAGTGTTAAAAAACTAGACGAATGCTAAGAGGCAACATGTTGAGCCCGCCATGGGGGGAGTATATAGAGAACCTCATTAGCTGCACTTGAAAAAAAAGGACCAATCACTCAATGTATATCTATTTCATTGACCTTTTGAGTGTGACTTTCACCTTAGACCTAAATGAACAAATAATTCAAATGGCCCTTCAAGTGGCAAGGAGCAAATTGTGTAAAATTATTTTTAAATCCATCGATAAATGTAAAAGTTGTAGCTTGGCCAAGCTCTAAATGTGACAATTTTATCATTTGACCTTTAAGTGTGACCTTGAACTTGGACCTACCTGAACAAAAGATACAAAAAGGAATTCTACTAGTAAAGCAGAATTATTGTGCTAAGTTATCTTAGCATCCATCAATCTAGAAGTTATAGCTTTGAGAAGCTCTATTTATGGCAATTTTATCATTTGACCTTCAAATGTGACTGTGTCCCTGAACCTACCTGAACAAATGTTTCAAATGGCACTTCTACTCATGAAAGATAATAGTTGTGCAAAATTATTTTCAAATCCACATCTCAATGTGAAAGTTCTAGTCTGGACGGACGGAAAGACACACACACACACATATGCACATACACCAGAATAACGCTGTGACAACTATGTCTCACTCAGCGCATGCAGGCTTGACAATGAGAAAAAAAAAGATGGTTACCAACATTTTTAAACTTATCCTAATATGATTTTGGAAGGAATTCCTACCATTTCAGCCACATTCAATATGTCATCTGCAAACACTTTCAATATGAAAAAGTCTTGAATTCAGTCTTCTGGTATAGAGTTAATTCTTTATGAAATGACAAATTTCTAGACTTGTCCAACTTGAAAGCATTTGCAGAAAACAAAATAATCCAAATCAAAAATTGAAATTTGTTTTAGGAAGGGTAGTAAACATTGTGGGAAAAGGAGAAAATGCTGTTTACCAGCATTTTCTCCTTCTCCTGCAATGTTTTCTTCCTCGGGTGGTTTAAACTCAGGATTGTGTGGTAAAGGGTTAAAGCGGTCAGTCTTACCTGTAAAGTGACTTGATTAGAGCCAGCACTAGCAGTATTTTCCAGCCTTGTCCATGTATTTGGAATAAACTTGCCTGCAGTTGAAAAAAAAATAGCAATCATTTGAATAAATAACAAATCCTTTGTTGAAGGCCCAGTAGTGGCCAAATATAGACAAGGTTGGTATTAAAATGCATTTGAATTTATATCATGCCATTGAAAACAATGAAAATTATTGTGAGGATGACTATCGGTTTTTACAGTCAGCCCATGTGTTAGTGGTGGGCAGCAAAATAAATTCTAGATCTAGTTTAAAAGTTGCCAGGTCACTCCATCTTTTGTTTACTTTTTACCTGATTTTTATGTTCATTTTTCTGCCAGCAACTATCACATGGAACTATTGCACAATAACAGATTATCATCTTCACAATATTTTTCATACTTTTAAAAGGTATGATTTGAATGTGAATATATTTTAACAACAATTTTATTTACTTCTGGCCATTAGTGTGCTTTTAAAGTATTTTGGGCACTGCCTCCTTTGCAGACATAAATATTACACATACTGAATTAAGTGATGTTTTATACCCCTTTCAAGATTATTTCAGATTTATTAAAGCAACAGCTCATTTCTTCATGTGTGTTCTGTGTTTCACCAGCTCTAGGTCAGGGGCATGAAGTTTATTGCCCATGGACACTACCACAAAAAGCTAGCACCTCGAGAGAAGATTGCATCCAGGGCCGCCCAATTGTGCATTGTACACTTCATCGTTGAGCAATGCAGGACCCTACAAAATCCTTGACAGCAGGCAACTTTTATCAAGAGAAGTATGTGGACAAAAGCGTTCATCATATGGCTTTAACTTTTTACAAGGTGATGAAAATTTTAGACTTGTCCACGTCCAAAGCATTTGCATACAACATTAAATTTGGCTCAAATGATAGGCTTTGTCTTTGAAAGGGTAGAATACATTGTGGAAAAAGGAGGAAATGCTGGTAACTAGTGAATTTGTTAACTGCAAATGCTTTCAATTCGGATGAGCCATAAATTTTGTCGTCTAGTAAAGGCTTAATCATTTACCAAACAATCACATAGCTTAGCTACTCTGGTGAAGAAAGCTTATAAAAATCATTGAAGGAAAAGGAGAAAGAGCTGGTTCCCATAAATTTCTCAATTACCCACAATGTTTTCTGTACTCTCAAAGTCAAATATCAGTACTTCAGCCATATTAAATTTGTCATCCGCAAATATGTTCAATTTGGACAAGTTTACAACTTTGTCCTTAGGTCAAAAATTATACTGTCTGAGGCCTGGGTCTCCTAATATCATTTGGTGTACTACCTAGGAGATACTGCCTTATTAGACCTGTTGGTCTGATCAGATCATTGGTCTATTAGGCAAAACCAAAATGTTCATTGGTCAATCATTGGACATGTTACAAAGAACACCACATATTAATACAAGTGTGCAACAAAATCAGAGAAAATTTAACATCTGCACATGGCAATTCCAACATGCAGAAGCTTTCACAAAACTTATGAGATAAACATCAATGCTTCTTTGCAAAGGGTCGTTTGAAACCTTTGAAGGTCAAGGAACAAAAGGAAACTCTCTTGAACCAATCCACACCAAAGGTGAGGTTGTCTTTTCCATTAAATATTCACTTTCAAAGGGGACAGGTGGTCAAATTTTCTCCAATTTTGTTGCACACCTTGAGTTATTACATATACCATATATAGGGGATGCACCAATATGCTATTTTTAGGAAGTGTTCAACCATCAACCAATGAAAATTTCAGTGTTCCATGACAGACCAATGGAGTGTCAAAGGCCTGTGGTTGAGGTGAACTTTTGTGTAGTGTGTTGGTTGTTTGAACCTAGAAGCTAAAATTGCTTTGTCTGCAGAGGAAGCTTTTAAACCCTCTACACAAACAAAATGTTTCAACTAACCTGATAAAAAGAGCTTTGGAAAACATTGCAGAAAAAGGAGAAAATGCTGGTTAAATGTACTTGCATTTGCTTGTTTTCTGACCATGCTTTCTACCTTTACAAGAATAAATACCCTATTTTAAGCCATATTTGACATGTTGTCTGAACTGCTTTTAATTTGAACGAGTCTAAATTTTTGTCGATTGGTAGAAACTAAAGTGAGGAGAGAGTTTACAAAATAAACCTGAGAAAACAAGCTTTTGAAAACATTTTGATAAAAGGAGAAAATGCTGGTAACCAGCATTTTCTCCTTTTCCCACAATGTTTCCTACTATTTCAAACATCAGTTCCATCATTTGGTTACATTTATATTCTCATCTGCACATGCTTTCAATTTGGTCAAGTCTAAAATTCTGTCATCTGATTGAGTGAGGCAAAAGGCAAACATACCATGCAGGTCCAAATGTCCTTGACGGACTGCAATGTTTTTGGTTCCATATATAGGAAGACCCGAATCCCTGTGATGTCCATGCAACACAATATCAGCTTTACTCTGGTATGGATTAGCAAGGGTACCAACCTGAAAATTACGGTAAAACTTAACCCTTTACCACACATTGCCGACTTTTGAGCTTATGAGACTTTTGACAACCTTGAGCAAGAAGACTTTTGAAAACATTGTGGGAAAAGGAGAAAATGCTGGTAACCACAATTTGCTGCTTACCGGCAAGAGTTAAGCCACATTTAATTTGGCATCTGGATGTGCTTTGGGTTTGGAAAGTCTAAAATTTTGTCGTGTGGCAAAGGGTTAACCCTTTATCAATTAATCTCCAGTTCACACAACCCTGAGAAAGATGGCTTTTGAAAACATTAAAGAGAAAAGGATAAAATACTGGCAAACAGGATTATATTTTTTTTCCACAATGTTTTCTTACCTTTCATGGGTAAATCCAATCATCTGAGACACATTTAAGTATGTCATGTGCAAATGGACAAGTCCAAAATTTTGTTAACTAGTAAAGAGTTAACTCTTTGCCACACAATTCCGACTTTTAACGACCCCAAGGAAGAAGGCTTTTGAAAACATTGTGGAAAAAGAAGAAAATGCTAGTAACCAGCATTGGTAAATGCTGGCAAAGGATTTTTGAATACCCGATTACTAGGACAGCAATTAATTTTGTCAAAATTCTAATGCCTTAACAATTAACTCTTTACCACATGACAAAAAATGTAGACTTGTCCAAATTGAAAGCATTTGCAGGCGACAATTTAAATTTGGCTCAAATGATGGAATAAGTTTTTGTGATAGGGTAGAAAACATTGTGGGAAAAGGAAAAAAATGCTGGTTACCAGCATTTTCTCCTTTTCCTACAATCTTTTCAAAAGCATTGTTTCTAAGGGTCATTAAAAGTTGGGATTGTGTGGTAAAAATGTTATAGACAACAGGATTTTGGACTTGTCTATATTGAGAATATTTACAGCTGACAAATCTGGCTCAAATGATGGGACTTGTCTTTGATTATATGACAAAAATTTTGGATAAATGAAAACATGCTGGTTACTGGCATTTTCTTCTTTTCCACAATGTCTCTGTAAGTCTTCTTCTTCCAGGTCATAAAAACATTGCACTGATCAGTAAAGGCTAAATACTTTACATCTCACCTACCTTTATATTTCCTTTGCAACTTGATATTTTAAAAGCACTGTGACAGTGGGAAAAATAGAGAAAATGCTGGTTACCAGTATTTTCTCCTTTCCCCACAATGGCTTCAAAGCCTTTTCACTCAGGTTCATTAAACTTTTACCACACAGTCCTGACCCTGAGAAAGAAGCCTTGTGAAAACACTGAGGGAAAAGGAGAAAATGCGGGTAACCCGTCTAAAATTTTGTTGTTTGGTAAAGAGTTAAAATTCAGGATTGTGTGATAAAAGATAAAAGTGCTTCCTAAATATAGCTTCAAATGCTGCTGCACATATGTTGACCCTTCACTGAACAACAACATTTTAGACTTGTCCAAATTGAATATGTTACCCATTTTTTGCAAGCAACAAATAAAATGCTGCTAAAATGATCAGTTTTGATGTTCAGAGAGTAGAAAACATTGTGAGAAAATGCTGGTTACCAGCAATTTCCCCTTTCACTGCTATGTTTTTTTCTCATCATTGTTTGGTAAAGGGATAACAAACTTATTTTGAATATGAACTAAACTCAAAAAAACAGAAGCAACATTTACCTCCAATTTTCCACCATTGGTAATCAGAATCCTCCTAGCATTCAATGTCAGCTCTGCGACAGATGAGTCAAATGTTAAAACACCTGAAAAGTGTTGAACAGATTGTAGAACAAATAAGTCAGGGCTGTATTTGTCCATCCTATATGGCATGCAACACATGAAAAGGGGCCTTTGGACATATGCGTAAAAGTGTGTTGTCCCAGATCAGTCTGTGCAGTCTATGAGTAGTCCGAGACAACATTTCCTGTTTTTGTGCCATTTTCTGTTTACAAAAGTCTGCCGTAGGAAAAAATCTTATGTAGTCGTAAAGTACCATCTCAGATTAGCCTGCGTGGACTGTGCAGGCTAATCCAGGATGACACTTCACGCAGATGTCCGAAGGTCTCATTTCACGTGTTACTGGCTATATAGTACCGGTATTCTTTGTCTATGTCTAGATTCAGAGAGTAACAGAAATGCTGTTTTGCTGATCCAAATGAGCTATACTCTGGCAAAAGGGGGTTAAATGCATCTCTGTAATGCATGATACCAAACCAGACGTCACATAATTAGGGATCCATACAACCTATTTTGTCTAACAACCAACTGTATCATAAGGTAGACTAGTACTTCGACATACAGAATATTGACCAACAGAAGAAAGTTTAGGCTCGGGTCAGCATGCTTGCACTGCGCAGGCTGACCTGGGTCAATACTTTCGCAGATACATTGAGCCCCCTTTTCACAGAGTGTGGCTCAAAAGGTTCAGCCAATCAGATGTTGGGTTCCTTTAAAACAGTTAGAAAATTCTTGAGATTTAGAAATTAGAAAGCAATTTAGATTGAAGGGTGAAAAGAAATTATTTATGGATAACCAAACAAACTAATTTTTAAGACAAGATGGAAAACTGGTATAAATGTAACACAGAAGAATTATTGACAAAAAGGAATAGAAGCTGGACAGGATGAGATTTTAACACTTTATCACACAATCCCAACTTTTAATGACCCTATATTTAACTGACTCAACATGGAAGTGGTGATGGTGGGTGCTTGCATAGTAATCAGTATTTTCTTCTTTTCAAACAATGCTTTTCTACCTCTTCGAAGATTAATTTTCTTTATTACATTTTTCATCTGCAAAAGCTTTTTTTTTTTGACAATTCTTAGAATTTTTGTTGACTAATAAAGAGTCCAGTGCAGGGCTACAGAAATCCGAAAAATTGCCGGATCAGACCGATTCCGAACACGGAAAACCGATTTACTTTCAAAAACGTCCTAAACATTTGGTCCGAAATATCATAATATGGCCAGTCAGAAACAAACTTACAAACCTTATATCATTGCTGCAGGCATTTTTGAACGTTAGGCAAAGCAGTGATCGTATATAAGATCCCTTGGTATCTAGAGTGTCAAACTGTTATTTGGCCATTATCTAATAATTGCCATTTCACTGTGACATAAATCACAGCTTAAAAAGATATCGTCATGCATCGTTGCCTTAAGCGTGGTACGGCCCTATTCACAATCGGTTTTGTCTAATTACGTACCATACATGCAAACACACCATGCAATGCTAATCAGTCAGTCAATTTCGCCACGCCCCATTTGCATCAGAGTTTACATACAATATCTACTGCAAACCAATCAGAAATTACGTACGAGATTTAGTTGCCGCCCATAATTTTGTTAAGCCGCGCCTTGACTCTACGTTATGTGGTAGTGTGCATCCTGTCACGAACTCATGACTAGCATTACACGGTGTATATTTAGCTACGACCTCTCACATTCTTGAATTATTAATCCATTTCCATTAGCGCAGACATAACTCGCACCCAACTATCTCACCTGTCATGTGGTAAACATGACTTGGAGAACTGTCTGCGCCGGGCGGTTGCCTAAGAAATTTGCCTCGTTTTCGCTTTTGGTATAGGTATGCTCACTCAGGGTTGTAGACATGAATTATGTAATGTTGAACAAAGTAATTTTATGTTATACTTTCCGAAGAAACAAATCAATCGGATGTAATTTTAGCAGACTGAGACTCACGTTTACTTTGGCCATGTTCTTCTTGAAAACGAAAGTAAAATGGCTAAACGCAGACTGATATTTTAAGACGTTTTGCAGAGAATCTTTGATGGCAGCGAAAGCGACGGACAGAAATCATTTGATGAAAATGAAGAAGAAAATATTCTTCAGAAAATTTTAACCGATGCCATCACCGTCAGTGAGTTTGAGATGGGACATTCATGGACCAATCGCGAGTTTATTTAGACAAAGAAAGTGGGTGGGGTAACGTGGACTCGCCGCCGTCGATCACACGTCACAGCTCGGCCAATTCCGGAATCAACCGAAGTTTGCCGAATGCACCGTCGATCGGCCGGACCAATTGAGATTACAAAATTTCTATAGCCCTGGTCCAGTGTATTTGGTAGAGTTTGGAAAATGCCTAGGACACCATCTCTGAACCCTGTTTATTTGTACTCATTACATGTAACTTGAGTTTATCATCGATAGATTGTCACCTGGTTAAAGCTGAACCATTGGAACTTTAGGTAGAGCTGGTACCATGCTTCAATAGTAGTTTATCTCTGTACGATGATGCAATTGGTTAACCCTTTACCACACAATCCCAAGTTTTAACAACCCTGAAGAAGAAGGCACTTGAAAACATTGTGGAAAAGGGGGAAATGCTGGTAACTAGCATTTTCTCGTTTTCCCCACAATATTTTCTTCCATATCAAAGAAAAATTGCATCATTCGAGCCACATTGAAATTGTCATCTGCAAATGCTTTCAATTTGGACAAGGCTAAAATTTTGTCGTTTGGTGGAGTATTAAAATTAATATAACCTTTGCCTGTAACTCTCACCTTCAATAATGAGCATTGCTAGGATCGGTGTGTCCTGGTCTAGAAGGACATGTTGGCCACTAGGTATGGAGACCAGCTCCTCTGCTGCAGGAAGTGCTACACCTCCCCATGTTGCCAGTGAGCTCCATCTATCCACGTAGTTGAAGGTGAGTGCCTAATATATGGATTATACACTTAACACTTTACCACACAGTCACAGGTTTTAATGACCCTGAACAAAAAGCCTTTTGAAAACATTGTGGGAAAAGGAGAAAATGCTGGTAACCAGCATTTTCTCCATTTCCCACAATGTTTTCTACCCTTCCTAACACAAATTTCAATTTTGGAGGTACATTTATTTTGTCATCTGCAAATGCTTCAACTTTGGACAAGTCTAAAAATTTGTGGTTTGGTAAAGAGATAAATAATGACAAATAAACAAATCTTGGTCATTTTAAAGACTCACTAGCTGCCAAAAGTAAATAATTTGGGAGTCAAGATGCAGGCAAATTTAATTCATAACCTTTAACTCTTTACCACACAATTCCAACTCTTAACAACTCTATGAAAGAAGCCTTTTGAAAACATTGTGGGAAAAGGAGAAAATGCTGGTAACCAGCATTTTCTCCTTTTCCCATAATGTTTTCCTCGCTATCAAAGTCAAATTTCAACATTTGAGCCACATTTAAATTGTTGTCTGCAAATGCTATCAATTTGGACAAGTCTAAAATTTCCTCGTTTGGTAAAGAGTTAAAAGTATGGATACTATTATGAGTCTGACAATGTTTAACAGTGGAGCCTATCAAAGTTCTAGTTTCTGGCAGAAAAAATGATTGGTAACACTAGCATTAAAGTTGCCAAGTTTAATTCTAGTTTTAGCAGAATGTATTTTTATTGTTTACTTTTGACCACAACAAAATTTTAGACTTTACATACTGAAAGCATATGCAGACCATATAATCCAACTGTTGTTCAAATAGATGGATTTATCTTTGATGTTACATATCATTGAAGGAGGAAATTCTCAAAAGTATTTTGTTATGTTGCCACAATGTTTCAGCCCTTAGAGTGTGCTAGAGAAATTCAACAGATATTTCCATTCCGGCAATAAGACCCCAATAAGAGCAATAACTCCCAGGTTCCATTTGTACAGAATATCAGAGTAAAGGAGACATTATAGATCAAAGGTCAGACTGCATGTTTTTATGCAATCTGGTTTTGACCTACATGAGCTGCAAAGGTAACTAGAGTAGTGAAAGGGGCTCCAAATGTAACATGTATTTGTGTTTCTTCAGTGCTTTAACCATGACTTCCAAAACTAATCTTGTGTATTTACTGTTTGCAGTCAGTAGTTATACAAAGTTTCAAAACGATTGGTGAAAAACTGTAGGAGAAGTTTGTGACACAAATATCAACAGAGTTGGACAGACAGATTGACAACCTGCTTCAGTATATCCCCTAAAACAATTGTTTTGTTTTTTTTTTAGATTTTTATTAACCACGTCAACTGGTATGATGGGAGTCGTGGCCATCTCCCACCATACCTTACAATTCAATGTTAGTAGGTTTCTAAATAATTTGTTAGTACTCTTAAACAAAAGCTGTTTCATATACCTAACAAAAATTGTATTTTTTGTAAAGATGTTCCATCACTTGAATGTGGCCTTATTAAGAGAGAGAGAGAGAGAGAGAGAATCAGAAATCAGGGTAAAAAAACATGAAATAGATGTAAGTATGTGTGTGTGTGTGGGTGAGTGGATATGTGCAAATGGAGTAAAGAAATTGGAATCTTTCAGAAATTTTATAGAAATTCGTTAATATTTACACCAATTGTTTTGTTAACTCTTTACCACATGAAAAAATTCTAGACCAGTCCAAACTGAAAGCATTTGCAGACGACAATTTCAATGTGGCTCAAATGATAAATTTTTTTCTCTGATATGGTAGAAAAAATTGTGGGAAAAGGAGAAAATGCTGGTTAGCAGCATTTTCTCTTTTTCCCACATTGTTTTTAAAAGACTTCTTCCTTAGGGTCGTTAAAAGTCGGCATTGTGTGGTAAAGGGTTAAGGTATAAAATAAAACAAAGCAACCACATGTACTCACCCCAATTGCCCTTGCACCATCAATGGTTGTTAAAACAGGTGCTATGACAGTTCCTGAATGTGCTCCAGTTCTGCATACTATCTCTGTAGCTGATGACTCTGCAGCGTCATACACACACTCTACACCAGAAATACTGACACTTACTGCACCTCCACTGTGACACAGAAATAGACGACAATCTGACATGCTTCAACATAGATAGGGTCGTGGTTTCAATATATTTGTAATTAAGTCTTTATGACATGACAAGATTTTAGACTTATCTAAATTGAAAGCATTTGCAGAAGATTAATTACTGTATATGTAGATATATATGCATGTCGAAAAATTTGCGAATTACCGGTTACGGACATTTTGCGTACAGATATGTTTGCATTTTCAAGACTCTCATTATTTGCTGGTATACTTGTGGTAAAATACCCAAACAGAAAAATTGCAAAAATTTCCACATTGCAAAAATTTCCACTTGTACAGTAATTTAGGCTCAATTAATGAAATATGTAAAGGGAAAGGGTAGAAATATTGTGGGAAAAGAAGAAATGATGGTGATCAGCATTTTTCTCCTTTCTGATAATGTTTTCAAAAGCGTTTTTCTTCAGAATCAATGAAACTCTGGCTTGTATGGTAACTGGCTAAAAACAAATTTATCACAAAACCTAGAGCTTCTACAAGAATGAATAGCCTATAACTTTAAGATACATCTATACTCTGTTTTCAGTCAGTTTTTCACCTATTTCATCTTTATTATCAGCCAGTTTTTCACCTGAGTTTTAATGACCCTGGTGAAAGGGGCTTTTAACAACATTGTGGGAAAAGGAGAAAATGCTGGTAACCAGCATTTTCTCCTTTTCCCACATTTTTTTTCAACTCTTTTCAAAATGAATTTTATTTTTTTTTGTCAATTTTTTTTGTTCATATGCAGATGATTTCAATTTCGACAAGTCTAAAATTTTGTTGTTTGGCATACAGTTAAAGAGGCAAGTCTACACAATTTCCAAATCAGTGAATAGATAGAAAAACTCCGTAATCAGACCATCCTCCAACAAGACGGATGGACTGCTGGGCAGACAGATGGACAAACAGACATGGTGAAACCAGTATACCCATCTACTTTCTTAGTGATGAGGGGGGTATAATAAGACCAGTTTTGAAAAGTACCACAGGTTGTCTTAATAGGCCAGTTTTACCAGACAGGCTAATATGATGATGAAGAAAGGTGCTTGTTTACCTATTTAAATGTTTTAGGTGATAAACACGATCAATAAAAAGCAGTTTCTCAGCCCCAAATTTAACTCTTCACCAAACCACAACATTTCGGGCCAGTCTAATGCTAAGGCATTTTCCAGTCAATAAATTAAACATACCTCAAATGATGAAATTTGTTACTGACAGAGTAGAAAACATTGTAAGAAAACATGAAAATGCCCTTTTTCAGCATTTTCATGTTTTCCTTAAAATTTGCTTATACACAGGTTGTTGGATAGAGGGGTTGCAAGATGAAGGGTCCCAGAAATTACCTTAGACCGGTTCCAGTAATTGTTACTTTAGTACCACCACCAGTTCCCCCATTTGATGGACTGATACCAGTCAATTCTGGGACTGCTGTGACAGTGTAGGAATAGACACCTGCTACTACTGTGTATCCTGTTAGCTGATCCTGAACAGTAACATCGCAGTTCCCATCTGATACTGCAGAAATACGAATACAAACAGCAGTGCATATGTAAGTTAATGCTTAACCCTTTCCCAAACAAGCCCTGGTTTTCACATGTCTGCAGTACAAGTCTTTTCAAAACACCGTGGGAAAAGGAGAAATTGCTCATAACGAGCAATTTCTCCTTTTCCCACAGTGTTTTCTACCCTTTTTGAGACCTTTCTGCCATTTTCATCAAATTTAAAATTGTTGTCTGCAAACTCTTTCAATTTAAACCAATCCAAAATTTGTCGTTTGGGAAAGGGTTAACCTGCAAGTGCTTTTTCAAAAAAACAATCCAAGTACAGAAAGTGGCATAACTTTTTCAAAAATATTTTTAGGGTTACCTGCTTTTCTGGTATGGTTTCTCTTTTTGCTAGTTGACAACTAGTCCAAGGTTGAAGTAAATCTGCCATGTTCTGGTAAAAGGGGGTTTAATGCATCTCCATGATGCATTATACCAAGCAGAACACTGACCAATAGCAAAAGTTTCAGCCCTGCTCATGCTCGCAAACTGCAGACTGTCCTGGGTTGATATATTTTGCAGATGCATTAAGCCCCCTGTTCAAAGAGCATGGCTTAAATATTTTCAGTAATAACACAGATATCAGAAAATGTCAAAAGTTTTTGCACAGCAGACAAGGACAGGGCTATGAAAACAACTTATTGCTTCCTACAACAAGAAGGCCATTCAACCTAAGTGCTCACCTGAGTAAAGTAATCTAGGATTGATGAAGTTTATGAGTTCTGGTCATGATGATGTGTAACACACTGCTGCACTACATTTCGTTGATAGTGTGTTTTGTCAAAATCCATGTATTCTTTTAAATACCAATTGCTAACTTCCTAGATCTGTTTCATGAAAAGCTCAGTCTGGGAGGAAGATTTGAGCCACAATTTGTCTGGATTAGGGTAAGGGTCAGGGCTAGAGATCATTTTTGACAAACATGGTTTTCGATGAAGTGTTGCAGACCCAAACATGCAAATGACCAATTTTCAAGAATATCAGACTGAAAATGGGTCTCTGGAGTACGCTAAGATTTGTCCCAATGACCTTTTATTGACCCTATGGAACCCAATATTGAACTTATCTAAGATATCTCTAGACAAACTTTCAGACCAATTTTCATAATTATCAGACTGAAAATGTTATCTTTAAAATGGTTTTTCTAAGATTTCCCAAGTGACCTACTTTTTGACCCTATGTGACCAAATTTCAAACTTATTTGAGATGTTATCAAGACAAACATTCTAATATTTTGTCATGTGTATCAGACTGAAAATAAGGCCTCTAGAATGCACACTTGTAAGCTTTTCTTAGATTTGTTCCACCAACCTACTTTTTCACCTGACATGACCCTATTTCAAATATGTCCAAGATATTATTAAGGCAAACACTGTGACCAAGTTTCAAGAGCTTCAGGCTGAAAATAAGGCTTATAGAGTGCACACAGGTTTTTTTTCTGGGATTTTATCTAATTTTTGACCTGATGTGACCCAACTCCAACAGCATGTGAGATATCAATAGGACAATCATTCTGGTCAATTCCCATGACTATTTGGGTGACGACTAATTGTTGACAGACACAGCACTATCACAGAAGCTCACCTTGAGCACTTTGTGCTCAGTTGATCAAAAAACAACCAAGCTAACTTGATGCTCTCTAAAACCAATTTTGCAGTTTTCCCAAAATACTTTTAAAAGTAGCCTACACATTGGTTTATCTGTCTTCCTTGAACATTGTATTTGCTTCCCCCCACTTTTCATACCTATCCTTTTTCTTTCTCCCTCTGTCTCTCTTTCTACCCGATAATTCTGCGCTTACTTTACCTTCCCCATTTTGGCACATCCATAATTTCAAAGACAAAATTCAACAATACCTATTCAAATTCCTCTCCATAAGAAAGCTTTCAAGTGCTAGTAAAAACAAGTGACAAATGAGCAAGTGGGCTCATGCTGTAAAATGACTTAAACACAGGGATTTTAAGTAACTTTAACTCTTTACCAAATGACAAAATTTTGGACTGGACCAAATTGAATCATTTGTAGATGACAACTTAAATGCTGCTAAATTGATGGTTTTTGTTTTTGATAGGATAGAAAACATTGTGGGAAAAGGAGAAAATGCTGGTTACCAGCATTTTCTCCTTTTCCCACAATGTTTTCAAAAGGTTTCTTCCTCAGGGTCGTTAAAAGTCGGGATTGTGTGGTAAAGGGTTGAGGGCAGGAGTCCCAAAATTGTTAATGGCAAAATTCGGGACACCTCTCTCTCTAAACTGCATAAATATTAGACAGTCTGCCTGAAATTTTGTATCTTTGAGATCCAGGGACCCTATTAGTGTTGATCCTTGAAATATTGTTTATCCTTTACCAGATGACAAAATTTCAGATTAATCCGAAAATCAAAGCATTTTCTGACAACAAATTCAATATAGCTCAAGCTCAAAAGATAATTTCTGTCTTTCAAATGGCAGAAAATATTGTGGAGAAAGGAGAAAATGCTGGTTATCAGCATTTTCTCCTTTTCCCACAGTGTCTTCAAAAGGCCTTTTCCTCCTGGTCGTTTCAACCCCAGATTGTTTGGTAAAGAGTTGAAAGTTGAATAAAGCACCACTTATATATAAGTAAACCTAAGATTACTGTATATATTCTATAACCTACCAGAGCCTGCAGGTGTGATACAAACATATTGAGTTGCAGAGACAGTATCAATTCCACAGAGGTTATCACACACTTTGGTGATAACATTGCTTGTAAATCCTGCTCCTGTGATTGTGAGTAGCTGGTTACCAGCCTCAGGTCCTGTAAACACATTATACAGATTAACTGTTTACCCTGAAATGTGATTTAGCTCTATACCTAACCACAAAATTTCAGACTTAATCTACTTGATGGCCTTTGCAGACAACAACTTATTTTGGCTTAAATTAAAGGACTGACCATTAAAAACTAGAAAATATTGAGTGAGGAGAAATGGAGAAAAATGCTGGTAATCGGCATTTTCTTTTTTTTTTCTCATTTTTTTCCAAAGCCTTTTTCGTCAGTCATAAATTTCAGGGGTTTATTTTGCAAAGGCTTAAAGAATACTATTCAGATTTTATAATCTTGCCAAACTTAAAAGAGAGCACCCCATGTGGGTACCAATGCTCGGCTGCAGTTGCTTTTCAGTGAGAATTCTAAGTAAAAAAAGGGGCATAACTGTGTTAAAAAAAATACTCCAATGCTTACCTGCCCTTGTTGTACTGGGTCTCTTTGGATAGTTAACAACTTCTCTGAATTTGAGGTAAATGTCTTCAGTAATAAGAGATATCATAAAATGTCAAAAGTTTTTCAAAATTTTAAGTAAAATAGGGGTATAACAGTGTTAAAAATATTTTGGTGGTTGCTTACCCATGTTGTTTGGGTTCCCCTTTTGATAGTTAATGACTTGTACAAGTTTAACATGAATCTGTTCAGTAACAACAGAGATATTAGAAAATGTTAGAAAAGTTTTTTGCACGACAACGCAGACGACCATGCCAGGGCTATGACAATACCTTAACCCTTTCCCAAACGACAAATTTTGGACTGGTCCAAATTGAAAGAGCTTGCAGACGACAATTTTAAATTTGATGAAAATGGCAGAAAGGTCTCAAAAAGGGTAGAAAAGACTGTGGGAAAAGGAGAAATTGCTCGTTACGAACAATTTCTCCTTTTCCCACAGTGTTTTCAAAAGACTTGTACTGCAGACACGTGAAAACCAGGGCTTGTTTGGGAAAGGGTTAAGGTTTTCTTCAAAAAGAGCCAAGCTTAAAATGATTTCTAATGGAATCAAGGAAGCTGATAGCTGGAAAACCATTTGAGCCACACTCTGTTAAAAGGGGTCTTAATGCATCTGCAAACAGTATCAACCCAGGTCAGCCTGCACGATTTGTGCAGGCTGACCTGAACCGAAACTTTTCGCGATTGGTCAATTTTCTTTGTACCCAATGACTATTCTTGCTCATAATTAAGTCAGTTGTTTAAAAAAAAATGGCTATTATGGATCCATGATGATGTGGTATCTTGAAAGATATCATGCCTCACAGAAATGCATTAAGCTCTCTTTTGCCAGAGTATGGCTCATTTGTAAAGAACAGGGAGAGAGAGAGAGACCTTGTTTATTATATACAATTTATGTAAACAAGACTATGTACGAAGTACTTGTCTAATAAAATATATGTTCTGTTCTGTTCTGATAAAAGTGAGAACAAAATATTTCTCAACAGTATTTCCTAAGTGAGCTACATAGCCTCCTTAAGAATTTTCAGATTTCATGCCAGAGTTTGGCAAAGGCTTGTGGGAATGTCACTTGATCAAAAACATGCATCCTTTTTGAGGATTTGTACTCAAATCAGTAATATACTCGAATCAGTATGATGATGTAATATTTGACATAATAAATCAGACAGAATTAATAAGTACAACACTTCCATTTACGGCATAAAAACTAAATAGGCCCCTTAAAGATAACAGATGTATCTTCTGTGCAGTCTGATCTTGATCTAGATAGTATGGAAAAGCAACTAAGGCTGTTCCAAAAGCTCTATAGCTTAAGAATAAAGAAGTAATATTACCAGAACTGGGACTGACGTTTGTGGCTTGAATTCGGTAAGTGACAGTCTCGCTGTCTGACCAGCCTTTCCCATCCACAAGGACAACTACCATATACTCTCCACTGGTCTGGTCACCAAGAGTTATCTGTACTTGCTCATCAGTAGCTGTATCAACCTCATACTTATAATCCCCAACATAAACATGTACCAAATCTTTCACAGTACCAAATCCACTTCCTTCAATGACAAGAACATCGCCTGTTACCACATATGTGGGAGTTACACTTGTAATATCTGGTGTATCAGCAACAGCATAGGTGTAAGATTGGCTTCCATACACGGCATCATTTGATACAACAGCCAAGTCCACTGTCCCAGCAGCCTGAGGCATAGTTACACAGGTGACAGTAGTCAAGGTTGTAGATACATGCTCACATACAACTGTCCCATCAACAGAAACTGTTGTCACACCATGAAAGCCATGTCCTGTTAGGGTTATATTTGTGCCCCCATTGATGCTTCCAGAGGACGGACTTACACCAGTCAAGGTTATCAGACCAGTCACTGAAGTGGTGGTAGATGCAATCCCAAGCCCAGCAACAGTCAGAATAGGTTTATGGCTACCATGTGGAATTGCTGCAACTTCACATGTTAATGAAGTTTCTGAATCAAGGCTTTTTAAGACACAATCCTCTCCTCCAATTGTAATACTTATACTAGATGCATCTGAGCCAAATTTTTCTCCTGTGAAGGTAAGGTCTGTCACACCACTAACCTCAATTGGAGACACTTCAGTAACTTTAGGTGTTTTTACAGATGTATACTGGAAGTCACATGTTCCTCCTGATATGCTACACTGACTCTGGAATGTGTTGATGAAAACTTTCACAAGGCCGGACGTTTGTAATGAAGCTGGGGTTGTGACTATCAGTGTCCCAGCATCATTGACAAATGTAGCACTGGTATCCCCTACTTGTACAAGAGTTGCACCAGATAAGCTTGATCCTGTTACGGTGATTTCTGTACCTCCTTCTGATGATCCTGATGCTGGGGAAATGCCTGTGATCTCTGGAAGGAATGCCACAGACCGTGCTGTCAATGATCGAATATTCATCTGAGCTGATCCATAACCTTTCACATCCAAGCTCAGTGGTAAATATTGTGCAATGGGATATGAGCATGCAGGATCTATCACACAAGTGAACTGGGTGGAAGATACAGGCATTACTTGACAGTCACAATCACCAATGTGAGCCTCATTTGTACACCCATTTGAATCAGAAAATCCTTGACCAGCCACTGTCAAAATAGTACTCCCAGTTGCTGTCCTTTGATCCATAGAAGCATTTACAAAAGTAAAATTGGAAACAACTGGCGTACGGCAATTGGAATATTCAAAGTTAAACTTAGAACTGTCTGCATGAGTGACAGATTCAGGGGTGCAATCATCACGGTCAGATGTCAGGATAGCACAGCCTGAGATTGATGGGTTGTCTGCCCCTGCAAAAACACAGATATTTGATCATTCATAATGTGTTTTGTTAGTTAGCACAGAAAAAACAGACAGGGCCAGTTATTTAAGCCTTTAACAAACAGTCCTGTATTTCAATGAGCCTGAGGAAGAAGGTTTTTGAAATCAAAGAGGAAAAAGGAAAAACCAGCATTCTTTTCCCTTGCATGTTTTCCTGTTCTTTGAAAAATTAATCCTATGATTTCAAAAACATTTGATTTATGGTCTACAAATGCTTTTAAATTGGAAAAATCTAAAGATTTGTTGCTTGGTCAAGGTTTCTAACTTTCTAGATTATTAGCAGCTAGCTAATTAGACATCACACTCAGATGAGAAATCTCTGCAATGCACAAATAGGTCACTATTCTAGTGATACTACTGAAATACTATTCAGTATGTATGCTGGAAAGCAGCGTCTTCTCATTTTCCAACAATGTTTTCTACCCTTTCGAAGACAAACATTTGAGCTAAATCTAACTTGACATCTGCAAATCCTCTCAATTGGTACAAAAATAAAATTTTGTCATGTAGTTAAAAGTCAAAAGAAAGGTGTTCAAGATAGGTCCTAATGTTTTAGTTGTATGTGTAGTATACATGTAACGTTAAATCAGATAACCAAAGTCCTTAACCTTTTACCAAACAATCCTGTGTTTCAATGACCCTAAGGAAAAAGGCTTTTGAAAACAATGTTGAAAAAGGAGAAAATGCTGGTAACCAGCATTTTCTCCTATTTCAACAATGCTTTCTACCTTTAAAAAAGTAAATCTGATCATTATTATCTGTCTGAAATAATTTCAGTTTGGACAAGTCCAACTTTTGCTGTATGGTAAAGGGCCCAAAGGTTTCAAACATGGAGGTCAACTTACCACCAATATTGTGTGTAGCCTCTTGACCTTTGACCTTCACTTGTAGAGGCCCTGATGATGAGGTCTTGTTGTGGACTTCAACTGTCATTCGATAACTTCTGCCACTGTAAGCATCGGCTAGACCACTGTATATATAATACCGTCCAGGTGCCACAAACTCATACTGGAAATTACCTAAAACAAAAAAACCCAGACCTTTTATAAAACCATAGAAGGCATACATGGTATGGAATATGAATATTCAAACTTTTTCAGAATGAAGAAAAGTAAATGAAACTACTACCAAGTAATTACCACTTTTTTCCTAATTTCTTTGCATATGGATAAAAACTGAAATTTTCAATCTTATATGTATATTTCTCAAGATTAGGTGTTGATTCAACTTATTGTTGGAAAAGGGAAAGTTGCTGCTACGAATGATTAATAACCTGCTAAATAAGTGAAATGAATTTTTCAAGTCAATGGTAAGAGGCCAAATATTGCTATTTCAAAGGAACATTTGGGGAAAAATACCTCCTTATTGGACAGTGTGGATTTAAGATCAGACAGCATGTTCTCTGCAGTCTAATCTTGATCTACACAGTCCACAAAAGGTCTTTAAGTTGTGCTTAGCAACCTAATGATTAAATGTGGTTCAAATGGTGGGATTTATCTTTGAAAAGGAGAAAATGTTGGTTACTAACATTTTCTCCTTTTTTCCACAATGTTTTGCAAAAGTCTTTTTTCATTAGGTTAAAAACTCAGGATAGTGTTAAAGTCAACAAACCATGTCGGGTGGCTACACCACTGTTTATTCCATCAGGTAAGATATCAGCAGATGTTAAACTTGCTGTTTCATAGATCCCATGCTGTACATCTGAGAGAATGTCGGGTGTGTACCATGACCAGCTTACAATATCTCCAACATATGCTGTCAGCGAGGTGACATTATACCCAAAGTAAACTTCAGCTGAAATGAATGATATTGCAAGTAGTGAAGGTATGTACGGTTAAGGCCCTGTTAAGTCTTTACCACAGGACAGAAATGTAGAGATGTCCAAATTGATATCATTTGCAGATGACAATTCAAATGTGGCTCAAACAATGGAATTTGTCTCTGAGTAGAAGACATTGTGGGAAAAGGAGAAAATGCTGGTTACCAGCATTTTCTCCTTTTCCCACAATGTTTTCAAATGGCTTCCTCCTAAGGGTCTTTGAAACTCTTTAAAACTTAAATTACAAGCGAAGACAGAATGTACGTTAAAGTATAATTGACTTGGGACATAGCTACCCTCTTTAATAAAGTTGAGGGGGGGAGGGGGGGAATCTGCTTTAATTTTTTTCAATAAAATTTATACAATTTCTGGTAATTTTCTAAAAAAATATCAGTGCTCCAGATATTTTTCAAGCTTTCAGTACGGTACAGATCAAAATATAGATAAATCAGTTCCAGCATATTTTAATTATTTAAATCAGTACCCAATCCTAACAAGAATAATTCAAGGAAATATTAAGTGGCTTTTGGGAGGATGAATAATACTGTAGAGTCAGAAAGAAAGCCTGTACAGATGTAGCTTTCTTCATGAATGAAAAAAGAGTTGTTGACAAAAGCTCATAACCATATCTTAGAGCACCAACAACATGGCTGGTTATTGCTACATTGTACAGGTTGAATTCTATTCTTATTGTCCAGAATTGCATTTTGTGCAAAGTAAGACCTTAATCCCTGCAAATTTCAAAGAAATAGGATGAACAAGAGGTCAAATCTTAGCTCAGCTTACCAGATGGCTGGTCAACATTTTGAATCACTGGTGAATATGAACCAAGACCTACTTACCACCAGTTGTTCCGTCATTGCTGACATAATGATAATTCCCTGTATGTCCTATTGTACATACAATTTGAACATCTGTAATATCATCTACCTCGCATTGTGTGTCTCCAATATACACCTTCAATACAAGAACAAATAACCTTAAACCCTTTACCACACAATCCCAACTTTTAAGGACCCTGAAAGAGAAGGCTTTTGAAAACATTGAGGGAAAAAGAGAAAATGGTCGTAACCAAAATTTTTCTAATCTATCAAAGACAGAAATTATCCTTTGAGCAATGTTTAAATTCTCTTCTACAAATGCTTTGAATTTGGTCCAGTCCAAAAATTTGTCGTTTGGTAAAGAGTTAACCTCTTGCTACATGTTCCTCTGTTTTGACCCCAGGGAAGAAAGCTTTTGAAAACCTGATAACCAGCAATGTTTTTTTCTATCACTTTCATCATAGTTTAGAAAGTGAAGAATACAGTGTTCTGATCTATGATGTCTCGAAATGCATCTTAACCCTTCACCAAACTATCCCCTATTTTAAAAACCCTGAGGAAAGAAGGCTTTTGAAATCATTGTGGAGAATGGAAAAAAAAAGTCACCAGTTTTTTCTCTTTTTTTTTTCACAATATTTACTTCTCTTTCTAATTTGAACTGCATTATTTGTGCCTCATTTAATTTGTCATCTTCAAATTGCCATAATCCTTTACCACACAATCCTGAGTTTTATTTACCATAATGAAAAGGGTTTTTAAAAACATTGTGGGAAAAGGAGAAAATGCAGGTAACCAGTATTTTTTTTTCACATTTAGAGACAAATCTCATCATTTGAGCTCCATTCAATTTATTGTCTGCAAATGCTTTCAGTTTGGACAGGTCTAAAATTTTCTTTTCTGGTACACAGTTGAATATGGACCAGTCTAAAATTCTATCATTTTGTAAAGATTTAAATGTATTATGATGCTATATTGAATCAGAAATGGACAAGAAAATTCTAATGGCTGCAAACACTGAAGACAAGATGCCATACAAGTGCCACCTCTCTGTTACTTTTGCTTTTCCAGTGAAATTTCTATGTAAAAAATGGTGCATAAGTGTGTCAAAATTATCTCGCCCTATCAGCACAGGTTCCCATTTGATTAACCCTTTCACACACAATCCTGACTTTTAACAACCTGAGGAAATAGCCTTTTAAAAACATTGTGGGTAACCAGCATTTTCTCCTTTTACCTCCAATGTTTTCTACCCTATCAAGGACAGAAATCATCATCTGAGCAACATTCAATTTGTTGGCTGCATATACTTTCAATTTGGTCCAGTCCAGAATTTTGTTGTTTGATAAAGGTTAAACAGTTAACAACTAGCATGATTTTGATATAATTATTTTCAGTAATGAAAGAGATATTAGATGATGTCAAAGTTTCACTACAATGATGATGCAGACAAACACATAGCTATGACAATGACAACCCTCTACATTTCCTTAAAAAAAATCTGCCTAGTAAGGACAGTTCCTTGATCAAAGCAGCTCACCTCAGTGTCATCTTCCTCTGTCCCAAATCCCCACCCAGTGAGAGTGACCACTGTACCCCCATGAAGGGAACCTTGGGCTGGGTACATGTTATCAACCCGCAGCACCACATCAACTTCCGGAATTGCATCACTAAAAGCATGTGTATGAATATGTTAGCATAAACATAACCAATTCTAACCTTATAACTGCTTTGCTTGTCCATGTTCTAAACCCTAGGGAGTTTTGAGGATTTCTTTCACCACAAAATTTTCAAATAAATATTTGTACCAAATTCTGTATAACCTTGACTTTAACTCTTTACCGAACAATGACGAGTTTTGAAATCCCAAGAAAGAAGCCTTTTAAAAACATTGTGGGAAAAAGAGAAAATGCTGGTAGCCAGCATTTTCTCCTTTTCCCACAACGTTTTCTACCAGATTCCATTTTTTGAGCTAAATTTAATTTATCATGCAAATGCTTTCAATTTGGACAAGTCTATATTTTGCTTGGGTGATAAAGAGTTCAGTCTCTAGCAGGAGCCAGTGAGTCAATTTAGCATTGAAAGGTAAACTCTGAATTGTTTGGCTGAGGATAAACATTAAGGAAGAAGTAGTTCTTACTTGTACAAAGCAAACCCATCACCGTTGTTGACTTCAAGCCATTGATCATTACCAGGCATCAACACTGGTGTCTTTGCTTCAATAGCAGTGGAAGAACTAGTAACAATTTCAAGAGCTGTGCCTCCAATAGAAACTGTCGGGCTAGATCCAAAATTTTGTCCTGTTATTGATATCACTTCATTTCCTGATGAGAAAATTACAAAGACATTTGTAACCATTAACCCACTCTATCCTTTAACTCTTTACCACACAACCCTGACTTTTAACAACCCTGAGAGAGAAGCCTTTTGAAAACATTGTGGGAAAAAGAGAAAATGCTGGTAACCAGCATTTTCTCCTTTTCCCACAATGTTTTCTAACTTATCCAAGACAAATTCCATCAGTTGAGCCACATTTAAATTATCGTCTGCAAATGCTTTCAATTTGGACAAGTATAAAGATTTGTCATTTGGTAAAGAGTCAAGAACATAGTTGATCAATCTAACCACAATTAAAATTTGTTATCTAACAATGCTTATGAATTGGGAAAGTCTAAATTTTGCTGCCACTTACAGAGTTAAGCTATAGAATGCAACAGTTGGCACTTTTGCAACTTGTGAAGATCAAGATCACACTGCTCATAATAAGTAGTCTGATCTTGGATCTACCCTGTCAGGTACGTATGATTTGATTTTTTCTGGAGATAGAAAAGGCCTTTAACTCTTTACCACACGACAAAAATGTAGTCATGTCCAAATTGAAAGCAAACAATCCCAAGTTTTAACAACCCTACAAAAGATGACTTTTAAAAACATTGTGGAAAAAGGAGACAATGCTGGTTACTGTCTTGTCTGGCTACTTAATTGTTCTCATTTCTTAGCTACTGTCTACTTTTTTTCCAGGTGGAATGAAGAAAAATAAATGATATCTGTTGGCATGGCATCTATCAGCATAACTTAGTATCATCTAAATAAATTTTCAAACCCTGAACCCCTTCCTAATGTAATTAATTCCAGGTTATACCTATCCTTATACCAGATAATTGGTAATAAGAAACATAGAAAATGTTTCGCACAGATTCATACCTAATCTAGGTACTTGTAAATGATTCAAGAATGACATTGAAGCCAAGTGTCAGTAAGAAGTGGCTAAAGAGAAAATGAAAGATCCCCCAATATTCAAAAGAAAAATCATACAGACAAAAATAAAGAGTAAAACACAGTGGATATAACCAATGAAGGCATAAAATGGCCAAATTGAAAATTATAACTAAGTACCAAATGACCAAAATGAAACTTAAAACTAGGTACGAAATGATCAAAATGAAAACTAAAACTAGAAACGAAATTACCAAAGTGGGTTCCAAATGACTGAAATGGGTACAAAATAGTCAAATGAAAAGTCAAATTGGGTACAAATGACCAAAATTGTACGAAATGATTGGAAGCCAAAATAATAAACTCTATCAATTCTATCAATAGACAAAATTTTAGACTTTTCCACAATGAAAACACTTCAAGATAACAAAGGAAATTTGGTTCAAATAATGGGATTTGTCTTTAACAAGGTAGACAAAATGGTTGGAAAAGAAAAAAATGTTGGTTTTCCACAATGTTTCCAAATGTCTTCAATCTCAGATTTGTTAAAGCATGGGATCATTTGGTAAACAATTAAAAAAATAATTGAGTCATGCTCTGTGAAAATGGCATTAAATACATCTGCAAAAGTATCAATCCAGGTCTGCCAAAGTAGGTAGCTTAGAATGACCTTGGTCAAAACTTTTTACCATTGGTCAATTTCTTGCATGTCAAAGGATCACCTACCTCATGATTCTGTCAGCAATTAGACAAAACGGATTTTATGGATCCATAATCATATGATGACTGGCTTGGTATAATTCATCACACACATTCAATAAATCCCCTTTTGCCAGGGTGCTTTTTCACATACAAAATAATGACTATCACTCAACAAACTGACCAATCAATCAATCATCAATCATCAACTGAAAGACAGACTGATCAACCGATCAATTAATCACACCATTACTCATACTACTTCTAAGACTAACCTGACACATGCAAAGGATCCGGATGGTTCAGGGTGGAAATGGAGGCTGTTAAATCAGGATTGTAAGTAAACGTGTGTGTTGTTGGCATGTCATTCCCATCTCGTGTCACTTTAACAGTAGCTGCCTGCTCCGTGGTTGCTGTCTAAAAGCAAAAGATATATTTGTGGAAACACACAGACAAAAGAAGTTGTTAACCTTTTACCACACAAATTTTTATGAACCTCAAAGAAAAGAACCTTTGAAAACAATGTGGGAAAAGGTGAAGATGCTAGATGCCAGCACATTCTCCTTTTCCAACAATATTTTGTATCTTTTCAAAGACAGATTTCATAACCTGTGCAACATTTGATTGTGGTCTGCAAATACTTTCAATTTGGACCAGTCTACAATTTTGTCATACGGTAAAGAATGAAATCAGAGCAATATCCTGTTTCATATTTTTGCTTATTTTCTTTCCAAAAACACTTTTTAAGTAGCCCGTTACCATAAAACCCTTTGTTTAACTCTTTACCAAACAACAAAATTTTAGCCCGGTCCGAATTGAAAGCATTTGCAAATGACAAAATAAATGTGACTTAAAAATTGAAATATGCTTTTGGAAGGGCAGAAAACATTGTGGGAAAGAAGAAAATGCTGGTTACCAGCATTTTCTCCTTTTCCCACAATGTTTTCAAAAGGCTTCTTTCTCAGGGTCCTTAAAAGTCGGGATTGAGTGGTAAAGGGTTAACCGGTCCTGAGGAAAGAAAATTTTGAAAACATTGTGAAAAAAGGAGAAATGCCAATTAACAGCATTTTCTCCTTTCCCCACAATGTTTTCTAACCTTTCAGAGACAATCCCAGTCCTTTGGACTATTCTTAGTCTGTTGTCTGTGAATGCCTTTTACCTTTTACCACACAATACCTTTAAACAACCCTCAAGAAGAAGCCTTTTGAACACAATGTGGTAACCAGCATTTTCTCCTTTTCCCAAAATGTTATCTACCCTATCACAGAAAAAGTGTACCATTTGAACCGCAATGCAAGTGTCGTCTGCAAATGCTTTCAATTTAGGCAAGGCTAAAAATCTGTCGTCTGTAAAAGATTATTTTGTTGTCTGTGAATGCTTTTAATATGGACAAGTCTCAAACTTTGTCATCTGGAAAAGGGTTAACAATAAGTAGTATAGCACAAAACCACTTGCATCCATTCTTTTTGCGTAGCAATAAACTACTTTTAAAAACACTAGGGCAAAAGGAGGGCTTGCTTATGGTTACAGATTTCTCCATTTGAGACAATCTTTTCACAGGCTTACATACATCATTGATGCAATATTGAATTATACATCATGGTAATCATCTGTAAAAGTCTCAAGGATGTTGATTATAGGTCAACCCCTTACTGCATAATGCCAACTTTAAATGACCCTGGGAAAAGAAGCCTTCGGAAAACATTGTGGGAAAAGGAGAAAACACTGGCAATCAGTATTTTCTCCTTTTCCCATAATTTTTATATAGCCTACCAAAGAAAAATTGAACCATTTCAGCCACATTGAAATTTTTGTCTGCACATGCTTTCAATTTGGACAAGGATAAAATTTTGTCATCTGGTAAAAGGTTAAATACTGCTTCACTAATAGCAAAGCTAACCTTTTACCGCAGGATCTTGAATTTTTATGACCTGAGGAAAAAAGGACTTAAAAAAATGGTGAAAAAAGAAGAAAATGCTGGAAACCATTTTTTTTCTACCATTCCAAAAACAAATTTCAATTTTTGAGTCAAATTAATTTTGTCATCTTCAAATGGTTTCCATTTGGATTAGTCAAAAATGTTGTTAGGTAATGAGCTAACCTTTAAGTGCCAAATAAACCCTATGGACATTTTAAGTACAAAAAAAAGCTCAGATAATTGCAATTTCATTGTTGCCCTTGTCTGCATGTTTCAGCAAAGCAGATGTTGTAGATGAAAGATCAGACTGCACATCTTGTGAAGTTTGATCTTGATCTACATTGGCTGGAAAGGCAACTGTTGTAGTGAAAGGTGCTTTAACCCTTTACCAGACACAAAACTTCTAGACTCTTCTGAATTAACTTAAAGAATTCAGAGAGTTTGGAAGGCGACCAACTGAATGTTGCTCAAATGGAGGGATATGTGTTTGAGAAGGTAGAAAACATAGTTACCAAAATTGTTTAAAAAAACTTTTTCTTTAGAGTGTTTAACCCTCTATTACACAATGCCGACTTTTAAAAACCCTTAGGAAGAAGCCTTATGAAAACATTGTGGGAAAAGGAGAAAATGCTGGTAACCAGCATTTTCTCCTTTTCCCACAATGCTTTCTACCCTACCAAAGAAAAATCCCATCATTTGAACCACACTGAAATTGACGTCTGCAAATGTTTTCAATTCGGACTGGTCTATGATATCGTTTTGTGATAAAAAGTAAGTCTGTATTGTTTGGTAAAAGCTTAACCCTTTCCCAAACAAGCCCTGGTTTTCATGTGTCTGCAGTACAAGTCTTTTGAAAACACTATGGGAAAAGGAGAAATTACTCGTTATGAGCAATTTCTCCTTTTCCCACAGTGTTTTCTACCCTTTTGGAGAACTTTCTGTCACTTTCATCAAAGTTAAAATTGTTGTCTGCAAACTCTTTCAATTTGGACCAGTCTAAATTTTATCATTTGGGAAAGGGTTAAGGGTGTACACAAAAATCTTACTTACCAATGTCGCGTAAGGTGGAAGTATGCAAAGCATTTTAGCTGGTGTAGGTGCCTCCACCAATGGGCACTCTTGATTATCAACAAAAGCTTGTGAATCTGTTGAAAACCCGAAGCCCGTTAAGGTTAACACGATGCCTCCTAAAAATAAGAAAACAGAAGCCATACATTCACAGCAATTTAAAGACCTGGGCTGCCTTAACTGGGCTGCACTAAACTGCATAGATTTATGCAAATTGTTTGGGGTTGTATATACATACATACAATCCCTACTTTGCCCAACACTATGACCTGGTGTAAAGTTAAGCAAATATTTACTCAAATTGTAAAGTTATGAAGTTTAGCGTAACTTGTTTTCAGACTTGATGCTTGCTTACCATAATCTGTGTATGCACATTTCATGCTTACAAAGCTGAGTGAAAGACAACCCCGATTCGCTTTACTTTCGGACCAACTGCAAGCTGTAAACTTGACATAAGTGTCATCTTGGCATCTTTAATCACTGCATGTTAGGAAAAGTTTATATATTTTTTTGAGAACATAGTATAGGTAGGGGTTAACCCATGAAAGTAGAAATACAACTAATCAAAGGCCCAAAGGCAACCAAATGTAAATGTATGTGCATGAAATACAGGTAAATTTAATTTGTCCTATTTAAAAGCATGGCGATTATCATAAGCCCGAAAACCTATTAAAGTGCAGTTGGTCAAAGTTCCATTTGCAAGCAGAACTGCAATCATTATTAAAACTGATATGTATGATCTTTTAATATTCGTTGGTCTGCCAGGGGTTTGAACCTTGACCAACCGCTCTTTAACCCTTTACCACACAATCCCTACATTTAAAATTCCTGAAAAATAAAGCGTTAGAAAACATTGTGAGACAAGGAGAAATGCTGGTTACCAGCATTTTCTCCTTTTTCCCATACTGCTTTCTACTCTGCCTAAAATAAATTTCAATTTTTGAGTCACATTTATTTTGTAGTCTGCAAATTCTTTCAATCTGGACTGGTCTAAAATTTTGTTGTTTGGTAGTGTTAAAAGATTGTCAGACATACAATAATCACCATTCTTTTAATTCTTTACTACATGATCCCTAATATTAACAACCCTGAATAAGAAGGCTTATGAAAACATTGTGGGACAAGGAGAAAATGCTGGTAACCAGCATTTTCTCCTTTTCCCGTAATGTGTCCTACTCTATGACAGACAAATTTTGTGTTCTGAAAACCATTCATTTTGTTGTCTGTAAATGCAATCAATTTGGACAATGCTGAAGTTTTGTGGTGTGGTAAAGAATTCAATGGTATGGATGAAATTCACTTGTATTTTATACAAAGAACTGTTTATGTTTGGCCAATATTGGAACAGGAAAAATTATTTATTACAAGCAACTTCTTTCCAATCAATGCTTTCTATATTCTTTAACAAAGACAACTCACTCTCTGCTAAACCAATCTCCACGGTGTAAATAACACTACAATTCCGCCTGTCTTATCAAACAATCCCATGTTTTAATAACCCTGACGAGGAAGGCTTTGAAAACATTTAGTACTGGAAAAAATGCTGGTAAGCAGCATACTTTCCTTTTCCCAAAATTTATTTATTTATTTTCATTGCAGTTTAACACTGCTTGTAACAGCATAGGTAATATCATGGTGGTCAGTGCACCTACGCATGTGTTTCCTAGCTTTCTCCCCCGAGTACTGACACAACTTTCTTTCCAAGCCACTGACCGCTTTTCAAACATGCATCAGATGTGAGAGGCAAAAAATTGACAGAAAGAAAGTTTGCCGTGACCCGGTATCAAACCCACAAGCAACAGGTCAAGAGTCACATACCCTAACCACTGAGCTACCCAGCCAGGCTTCCAAAAAAATTTTCTACCCTTCCAAAGACAAGTTCTATAATTTAAGCCAATTCCTTTAGTTGTCAGCAAAAGCTTTCAATTTGGACAAGTCTAAATTTTTTTTCAGCAGTAAAGAGTTAAATGACATGCATGGTATTTAGCCAACGGACTTATAAATTCTTGTTATAAAAATCTTGCATCAATTTACAAAAATAAGGGTGTAGGAGCTGCATGACAAAACTAAAAACTTTTGTGGGTAGACAAATATCTTCCCCCCCGCTCTAATTGGTTGCCTTGTCTGTCAATCAGGATAGAAAATCAAAGGGCAATACTTCCTATAACAATAAACCAAACGTAACTAGAATAACTATCACTAAAGGTGATAAATACCCCCGCCCCTATATTTCATGTCACAGGGGCAATAACTCTGCAATGTCAATTTAGGGGCAATAACTCCATAATCATTAGGCCAACACTCATGAAATTTGTGCTTTGCACATCTACTGCTCCTGGTGAATATCATGACAAATATCAAGTGAATAAGACTTAAACTGAAGAAATAGTTCTCTGGACAAGAAGTTTTGAGTAAATTCAGGGGTAATTAATTTGGCAAACATTTGAGAAAAATGCATCTTGAACCTCTACTGCTCCTGGTGAATATTTATGCAAAGTATCAATTTAATTGGACACAAAACTAAATGAGTGTAAAAAAGTGTAGACCATGATCTGACAATATGTCTGAGACACAGCGGCTGGTCTGGATCCACGCTTGTTGCAAATGTCCAAAGGTGCCTTTTCGCATAATGTTGGCCAACTATACATATGACAGAAAAGACCTCCTTAAAGTGAATCAGAAACTGTAGGAGGAGTTGTCCGGACAAGCATTTTTAAGTCAAATCAGGGGCAATAACTCAGTAATTCTTGATGGAATTTTCACAAAATGAGTGTCTTGCACATCTACAACTCCAAATGGACACTTCTGCCAAGTATAAAGCGAATCGGACTGAAATTGTAGGAGGAGTTGTCCGGACAAGCATTTTAAATGTGAATCAGGGGCAATAACTCATTAATTCTTCATAGAATTTTCACGGAAGTTGCGTCTTGCACATCTACAACTCCTAATGAACACTTATGCCAAGTTTAAAGTGAATCAGACAGAAACTGTAGGAGGAGTTGTCCGGACAAGCATTTTTAAGTCAAATCAGGGGCAATAACTCAGTAATTCTTGATGGAATTTTTACAAAATGTGTGTCTTGCACATCTACAGCTCCTAATGAACACTTCTGCCAAGTTTAAAGAGAATCAGACAGAAACTGTAGGAGGAGTTGTCCGGACAAGCATTTTTAAGTCAAATCAGGGGCAATAACTCAGTAATTCTTGATGGAATTTTTACAAAATGTGTGTCTTGCACATCTACAGCTCCTAATGAACACTTCTGCCAAGTTTAAAGTGAATCAGACAGAAACTGTAGGAGGAGTTGTCCGGACAAGCATTTTTAAGTCAAATCAGGGGCAATAACTCAGTAATTCTTGATGGAATTTTCACAAAATTTGCGTCGTGCACATCTACAACTCCACATGGACACTTCTGCCAAGTATAAAGCGAATCGGACTGAAATTGTAGGAGGAGTTGTCCGGACAAGCACTTTAAATGTGAATCAGGGGCAATAACTCATTAATTCTTCATGGAATTTTCACGAAAGTTGCGTCTTGCACATCTACAACTCCTGATGAACACTTATGCCAAGTTTAAAGTGAATCAGACAGAAACTGTAGGAGGAGTTGTCCGGACAAGCATTTTTAAGTCAAATCAGGGGCAATAACTCAGTAATTCTTGATGGAATTTTTACAAAATGTGTGTCTTGCACATCTACAGCTCCTAATGAACACTTCTGCCAAGTTTAAAGTGAATCAGACAGAAACTGTAGGAGGAGTTGTCCGGACAAGCATTTTTAAGTCAAATCAGGGGCAATAACTCAGTAATTCTTGATGGAATTTTTACAAAATGTGTGTCTTGCACATCTACAGCTCCTAATGAACACTTCTGCCAAGTTTCAAGTGAATCAGACAGAAACTGTAGGAGGAGTTGTCTGGACAAGCATTTTAAATGTGAATCAGGGGCAATAACTCAGTAATTCTTGATGGAATTTTTACAAAATGTGTGTCCTGCACATCTACAGCTCCTAATGAACACTTCTGCCAAGTTTCAAGTGAATCAGACAGAAACTGTAGGAGGAGTTGTCCGGACAAGATTTTGCGGACAAACCGACCACCCGACCGACCACATGACCGACCGACCGACCGACCGACAGGCTGATTCCAGTATACCCCCCACAAACTTCGTTTGCGGGGGTATAATAAAAAAGCAGCTGCACAAGTACCTAAGGAAGGTGGGTTTCCATTTAACCCTTTACCACACAATTACGAGTTTTAACGACCCTGAGAAAGAAGCCTTTTGAAAACATTGTGGGAAAAGGAGAAACCAGCATTTTCTCCTTTTCTCACAATTTTTTCTACCCATCACAAACAAATTCTATTAATTGAGCCAAATTTGAATTGTTGTCTATAAATCCTTTCAATTTGGACATGTCTATTTTTGTTTGTGTGTAGTACAGAATTAAATTTCTGCCAAATCAGTTAAAAATCATAGGGGGAGAACAATGCTTAAAATTGCATCAATTAACCAACAGAAAGACAGACGGACAGACGGACAGATTCTAGTTGACCAAAACAAACCTGAAAAACAACATACCTCCTAAAGCACCTTGTTTTGGATTGACATCTGCTAAATCTGAGGTGTATGTAAAATTGAGGTTTCCAGATGCATATCCCTTTCCAGGTACATGTACTATGACATCATGCTCCCCAATGGGACCATCACCTATGGTACACTGTATACTACTGGCATCAGCTGTTACAACAGTGCAAGCCACATCTCCAATCATCACAGTGGCTGATGAGCTTAGTAGGCTTCCTGTGATCGTCAGACTTCCTCCATTTGAACCTAACATAAAGGGAGCTCAATCAAGTGGGACAAGAATATGGAAGTCTTGATGCCCAGCAAATAACAACAAACTTTGTCCACAAAAATGATTTGACACTTTCATTGCCACATATATCAGCTCAACCTCTTTTGACAAATTCAAATACAATCCAACTGGAACTGGCATTTTCACCTTTTCCCTGCTGTGTTTTCTAAACTTTCAAAGACATTGCATCATATGAGCTATACTTAATTCGTTTTTTGCAAATACTTTCAATTTAGACAGGTCAATAATTTTCCAATCTGGAAAACTGCCAACAGGCCTAAGCACATTAAAATGACAAACATAATTTAAACATCAATAATACAAACCATGCCCTGGCAAAAGGGGGCTTAATGCATCTCTTTGATGTGTGATACTAAAATTTACCTATAGCAAAAGGTTTTGGCCCAGGACAGCCTGTGTGTATTGCACAGGCTGACCTGGGTTGACACTTTATGCAGATACATTAAGCCCCCTTCTTACAGAGTGTGGCTTATATATACATGTATGTTTTTTTTTTTCATTTCTGATTCATTTATATAAATGAGCCATGCTCTGGCAAAAGGGGGCTTAATGTATCTCCGTGATGTATGATACAAAGCAAATCATCATGTTATTATGGATCCATAAAATCCACTTTATCGAACAACTGTCTAAATCATGAGGTAAATTATCCTTCGACACACAGAAAATTAACAAATAGCCAAAAGTTTGGGCCCAGACCTGGGTCGATACTTTTCACAGATGCACTAAGCCCCCTTTTCACAGTGCATGGTTCATATATATTTACCTGATGAAGTACTCAGACTTGTTATTTCAGGAGTAGCATCATCTTTGTACTCAAAGGAACAGTCCACACCTTCCTTACACTTGCTGGGCACTCCATTGACAATCACCTCAACCTGTATATAAAATCAAAAGATAAGACATTTAACTCTTTACCAAATGACAAAATATTAGACTGGTCCATATTAAAATCATGCGCAGACATCAACTTAAATGTGGCTCAAATGATGGGGTTTACCTCTGAAAGAATGGAAAACACTGTGGGAAAAGGAGAAAATGTTTTTTACCACAATTTTCCCCTTTTCCAACAATATTTTCAAAGGGCTTCTTCCTTCAGATCATTAAAAGTCTGGATTGTTTGATAAAGGGTTAATGAATTTCAGATTGTCAATTATTTGTCGAAACAGTTCTAATGATGTTGAGCATGACTTTGTTAGTTTTTGCCAACAGTATTGATCATAATCATGCAGACAACACAGAATGATGGGAGGTATACATACAGAATATTATGTTGTAGGAACTTTCCTGGGTCTTGTATTTGCTTAGTGCTGCTTGGGAATATTTCATATCTTGCAAGACCAAAAGTCGAGTGAGATGTCAAAATTTTCTTATGCAGTGAGAAGCCAATACAATTCCCAGGAAAGTCACTACAACATTATATTCCTTTTATTACTTATCTACAAACCCTAACAAGGAAATATTGCAATCATGGACAATCTTATTCCAAATTGGTGGAAAATTTTCAACAAATATCACTTAACCCTTTACCACACGATCCCAGCTTTAAATGACCTTAAAAGAGTAACCAGCATTTTCTCCTTTTCCTTAAATGTTTTCTACCCTTCCCAAAACAAAGTCTAGTTTTTAAGTCACACTTATTTGGTTGTCTGCAAATGCTTTCAATTTCAGTGAGTCTAAAATTTTGTTGTTTGGTAAAGAGTTATGAAGGTGAAAACTTTTATCAATTAACCCTTTTCCAAACAATGAATTTTAGACAGGTCCAAATTGAAAGAGTTTGCAGACAACAATTTTAAATTTGATGAAAATGGTAGAAAGTTCTCAAAAAGGGTAGAAAACACTGTGGGAAAAGGAGAAATTGCTCGTTACTAGCAATTTCTCCTTTTCCCACAGTGTTTTCAAAAGACTTGTACTGCAGACACGTGAAAACCAGGGCTTGTTTGGGAAAGGGTTAAATGAATTGCAGATGAATATTATAAATTTGACCAATCAAATCAAAAACCAATCTGAAAGTAGTCCGCTCACAGGTTATGTCATCATTGCATATTTGTAGATACAGATGCCACAGATGCTTTTGTTGCCAGTGTAGATTAAGATCAGACTGCACAAAACATGTGGTCTGATTTTAGATCTACACTGTTAACCATGTTGAGATATTCTGGTCAGTTGGAAAAAGCATGGCATATATTTTCATGACTGAAAATTTGGTGTTGTCTGTAAGAGCCTTTTTCAGAGATAAGTACATTGTATATGAGAATGAAAAAGAAAAGCTTGTGGCCACAGATGCTGTTCTTAGAAAAACTACTGAACAATTTATGTGATAAAAAGGTGTAATAACAATGATTATTCAATCAAAAGGAAACTTTCTTTTTCAGAATTACATAGAAAACACTGTGGTTCAAAACTAACCTGGGGTTTATTATGAACAGTGCGAAGATAGTCTCCAAATATTGGGTTCTCCTCTAAGTGTCCATCAGTCCTTGCTACCATGGTTGCTGTGCCCCCATGCGCCGCTGTGAAACTGACCTGGGAAAAGAAACAGAAAAATACCAAATGTACAAGAGAAGGCCTGTTTAACCATACAGTAAAAAAAAAATAATAAACTAACCATTCAACTTGGCCAAAAAGGCATGCTGCTTTTATAATTCATATTACAAAACATCAAATTTTGTAGATCCCAAATCAGACTGCACACTACAGTCAGGGTCCGTATTCACCAATCATGCCAAAAATTATTCTCAGTCTAATTCTCAAGAACAGTCTAAACTTGAAAGTAACAGAACTTCTGATTGGTTAAACAAAATGGTCTAGCCAATCAGAAGTTTCATTGTTTTCTAAATCTAGAATCAGACTTAGAATCAATTAAAGACAGGTTAGTGAATACGGACCGAGATCTTTACACTGTCTAAAATAGTAGACATTGTGTTCTTATAACAGTTTACCAGATAACAAAATTTTAGACTTGTCAAATTTGAAGGCATTTGAAGGCATTTGCAAACAGCAGCTTCATGAGGCTAAAATGATGGGGTTTTGGGGGTTCGAAAGGATATAAAACAATAATGTAAAAGGGAGAAAATGCTGGTTACCAGTATTCTCTTCTGTTTCCTTAATTTTTTACAAAACATTCTTTCTCAGACATATTTTAACGATGAACCCTTTGCTTAAATCCTTTCCTCGATCATGTTGTGTGAAATTATCTATTGAAGTTTATTCGAGCACAAAATAATTGTGACATTGAGAGTTTACTCATCAGATGCAATTTTTCAACTTGTCACAATACTTTTGAAAATATATGACAAGTAGAAGGTATAGATGTTATATGGTATTGTACCAAAAGTAGACAAGTAATGTTATCTCAAACAAAGTGCAAGATAACTCAGAGTAGTCTGATATATTTAGGTTCGTCAGATAGATTGGTATTCAATGCTGTTTGAAACAGTATTTCAGTCACGTCATGTACATTCCTCAGTTTTATCAACACTCTTTCTAAGCCACTGGCTGCTTTGCAAAAGAAAACACTTTGGAGTAACGGATAATTTGTAAGGTAAGAGATGAATTTTGTCATAATGTCTTGTCACGATGACTTTTGTCTATCAAGAATTTTTTCCTGTCTTGGATTCAAAGTTACAAGCTCTGAATTAATGGCAAGGGGCATTACCATTAAGCTACCTTTGGCCCTCACATAAGAATCCCACATGGGGCACTTACCTCTCCAAGGTCTTGATCCCCTTTAAGAGACGCAAACTCTAGTTGTAAGTCCCTCTTGGCACATGTGGAATCACTTGAGGAAGTCACAATCACTGTACCAATGTTTGTACTGCTTTCAATAACACTCTGTATATTTTCATCTGTGTCTTGGACATCAATCGCTGTAGAAAGAGGTTATGATTTTTGCTGCATTCACATTAAGATTAATTCTTTCACCAGATAACAAAATTCTGGACCAGTCCCAAATGAAAGCATTTGCTGAAGACACTTTAAATGTGGATCAAATGGACAATTTGTCTATGAAAGGGTAGAAAACACTGAGGGAAATGCAGGAAATGCTGTTTAACTGCACTTTTCCTTTTCTCACAATGGTTTGAAAAGTCTTCATTTCTCAGGATCGTTACAACGCAGAAACATTTGGTATAGTTATTTAACTCAATCCCTTCTGCCAACAACTTTCATGTGTTGCAGTAGCTCAAATTTGGCAATATTATGGATAAAGAAGAAATGCTGGTAACAAAGTTTCTCCTTTTGCCATAATATTTCCACATGCATACATGCATTAACCGTTTACCACTTGACAAAATTTTAGACCCATCCAAATTGAAAGAATATGCAGACGACTATTCAATGTGGCTCAAATAATGTGACTTTTCTTTGACAGGGTAGAAAACATTGTGGGAACAGGAAAAATTGATGGTTATCAGCATTTTCTCCTTTTCCCACAATGTTTTCAAAAGGCTTCCCCCATTAAAAGTTGGCAATGTGTTGTAAAAGGTTAAATGAGTAAACCTTTTACTGCCCAAACATAACTAGCAGCTAGACAAAAATTGTGGAGAATCTGCTGCATTGTATAAACTGTTGAAATACAGCCAAACTTTATGTTAGAATGGGTATATCTTGGAGAAAAGTTTGACAGAACAGGACAAAAAAAAAAAACTCAATAAAACTCACATAAAACTAAATTACAATGAACACATATCTTTATCTTTTAAAAATGAACAGGTAACTCTGTCAGTAATGCACAGGGCTGGTAATCTAGTTGCAAGCAAAACTCTTTACCAAACGATAAAAAAATTCTCAAAGCCATCCAAATTGACAGTATTTGCAGACGACAATTCATATGTGGCTAGAATTATGATATTCGGCTGTGAAAGAGTAGAAAGAAATTTGTAGGAAAGATAGAAAATGCTGGTTACCAGCATTTTCTTCTTTTCCCACATTCTTTTCAAAAGCTTTCTTTCTCAGGATCATCAAAACTTGGGGTTGTGTGGTAAAAGCTTGATAAAAGTCATTACTACTGGATTCATATTTCCCTCACTCCTCAAAATGTGTTAACTTTGTTAATGAGAAAAAGCAGCTGTTAGCTCGAATAATGTCCTGCACAACACTGGTTAACTCTTTACCACACGACAAAATTTTAAACTGGTCCAAATTAAAAGCATTTGCAAATGACAAATTAAATGCTGTACAAATTACGAAATTTGTCTATGAAAGGGTAGAAGACATTGCAGGAAAAGGAAAAAAATACTGGTTACCAGCATTTTCTCCTTTTCCCACAATGCTTTCAAAAGACTTCTTTCTCAGAGTCGTTAAAAGTCAGAATTGTGTGGTAAAGGGTTAAAAGGCAAACAAGAAATGCATGGATAGGTCTAATGGCCATGATGATATGCATTCATTATATTCCTGAAAATTTTCCGGCTCAAATACATGTGTCACATGCAGATAACATGACACAGAGGACAGAAAAAAATCTGTATCTACACACTGTGAACAGCTATTCCAAATACGGTATGACGACATACTTCACAAGCAAAATACATATGTATTGATTCATGATTTGATTGGTCATGATGTTACTCTATAAAATTTGTCCTCCATTCATAAAAACGAAGTTGCTAGCCACTTTACCATTACTTCTTTTACTCCATTTACATTAAAATGTCAATAACTGCAATTTTTTGCCTTTGAAAGTGGTGGGTATATAATACAAGGAATATCAGGTTGTAGTAAGTTTGCTGGTACTTGTATTTATGGTCTCGCGTGATATCAAATATTCTCATGCTGCTCGAATTAAATACAAGCACCAGGAATGTTACAACATAATATTCTGTATGTATCTGTGATGCATCATTTCAAGCAAGTCATCACATGATTTATTGATCCATAAAATCCATTTTGTATAATAGCCAACTGAATTATGAGGTAGAATGGTCCTATGACATGTGCAAGGTTTGACAATAGCAAAAGGTTTCAACCAATACCAGCCTGCTTGGACTGCACAGTCAGATGGGTTGATACCTGTCGCAAAATTTTGCATCAAATCCCCTTTTCACAGTACAAAATTCAAATATCTTACCATCAGTTGTTTCTCCATTGAACTCCACTGTAAATGTTCCTTGTAGTGCTGGAGTTGCTTTAGTGATACTGTTTACTGTCATTGAAGCAGATCCATCGGTCAGAGTCGAAATCACCTGATCAGATGGGTACGACTTACTCCCAGTCAACTGATTTAGTAAAAAAGCATGAAAAAAATCATTACAAGAGAATTAGAACTTTGACAAAAATTGATATATCTTTCATAAATTTTTATGTTTTTTAGCAACCCTTAATTAGTAAATACAGGTTTGAAAACATGGGAAAAGGAGAAAATGCTGGTAACCAGCATTTTCTTTTCAGTATTTTCTACCTTTTGAAGACATTTAAACTGCATTACTGAAGTCAAAAGAAATGTCCAAATTACAAATGCTTTCTAAACTGACAATGCAGAAACTTTGTCTTCTGGAAAAGATTAAGAACCACTCCCCCTCCATCTAGTGCTCTGAAAAAGAAAGACATGTAATTACCTTTACTAAACATTCTCAAGTTTTAACAAACCTGACAGATAAGGCTTTTCAAAACATTGTGGGAAAAGGAGAAAAGCTGGTAGCCATCATTTTCTCCTTTCACACAATATTTTTATGGTTTCACAGATGACTCCCCATCAGTTCATCCACATTTAATTTGTAGTCTGGAAGTGCTTTCAACATGGATGAGTGTAAGTAACATTGTGTTGTCTGGTAAAGAGTTGAGCCAATAAATCTCAAGAATAGATAATTCTTTAACATTTCACCCTTTTCAAGACAACACATTTTTAGGTTTATTAAAATGGAAAGCATTTGTAGACCACAAGTTCTCAATAATTACATAAACAAGAGCACTGTGTTTTCCCATTCTCACAGTTTGTTTGTATCACTCATATTTTACATGCAACTCTTTACCAAACGACAAAATCTTATCATATGCTGATGACAAATTAAAACCTGCACAAATAAGGGGACTTTTCTGCAAAAGAGCAGAAAACATAGAGGAAAAGAAGAAAATACTGGTAACCACTGCATTTTCTCCTCCTCCCACCTTGTTTTCATTAGCCTTCTTCTACAGGTTTGGTCAAGGGTTTAAGATCCCTATTGACAGAGATGATTTCATAGCAAACATATCATATTCTGAAGGAATTCTGATCTGGTAAACACAAGCATGCACAATATAGAGCTCCTACATAAATATAGTGCTACTCACATCTGCACTGGCCAAGGTCAAGAGGTCAAGGCTGCTGCCACAATCATGAGGGACGATGCTGATATTGTATTGGCTAAGTGTCTCGTCATAAGCAACAGCAACACTTTCCACAAGGACTTGTGTTGATGGATGAGGGGAACCTGGTCCGAGTCTAACTCCGGTGAGATCAGCTGGTAGGATGGAAATTTATTTTATTTTCGGAGAACACTCACAACATCATTCACCAATGTTAATCCTTATCCTGCTAAATAAGTGCAATGAAACTTTCAAACCAATAGTATAAACCCAAACTTTCCTATTTCAAAGATATTTTTTGAGGAAAAAACATCTCCTTGCCGGACAGTGTAGATGCTATATCAGACTGCACGTTCTGTGCAGTCTGACCTTGATCTATTTTGTCCACAAAGGGTAAGTGAGTCATGCATAGCAGCCTAAGGGTTAACATTAGAATATCAGGATTAACCTGGGCAATCTGGCTTGAACACAGAAAGGGATAAAGCTTGTTCAAGTAATTTCTTAGCCCTTAGGCTGCTAAGCATGACTGTCCAACCTTTTGCGCTGGTGTAGATCAAGATCAAACTGCACAGAACGTACAGTCTGATCTTGGATCTTGACTGTCCAATAAGGAGATACTTTTCTCCAAAACAATAAGTTTGAAATAAAATTATTCAGGTTTTTACTATAGGCTTGATAGTTTTATTTAACTTATTTAGCAGGATAAGAGTTAGCAGGTACATCTCTAAATTTCACCAAATAACCCCCTGTTTTGTGCATGCGCAGAAGCAGGCTTTCTTATCTCTTTACCACACAAGAAAAATTTAGACCAGTCCAAATTGAGAGCATTTGCAGACGACAATTTAAATGTGACTCAAATGGGGAATTTTGCCTTTGATATGGTAGAAAACATTGTGGGAAAAGGAGAAAATGCTGGTTACCAGCATTTTCTCCTTTTTCCACAATGTTTTCTAAAGGTTTCTTCTTCAGGGTCATTAAAAGTCGGGATTGTGTGGTAAAGAGTTAAACATTGTGATAGGGTAGAAACTTTGTAGGAAAAGAAGAAAATGAGGGTTACCAGCATTTTCTCCTTTTAACACAAGGTTTTCAAAAGGCTATTTCCTTCAAAGTTGTTAAAACTCGGGACTGCATGGTAAAGGGTTAGAAAGCTGCTGATCTCTTTACCAGATGGCAAAATTTTAGACTGGTCCAAATTGAAACAATTTTCGGAGGACAATTTAATGTGACTCAAGAAATGGAAATTTTCTTTTAAAGGGTAGGAAACATTGTTGGAAAAGGAGAAAATGCTGGTTACCAGTATTCCTCCTTCTCCTACATGTTTTGCAAAAGGCTTCTTCCTCATTCTCATTAACTCTTTACCAAATGACAGCATTTTCTTCTTTTTCTCACAATGTTTTCAAAAGGCCTCCTCCCCAGGGTCGTAAAATCCCATGATTGTTTGGTAAAGCATTAAAACTGTGGATTGTGTGATAGGGTTAAAGGGATAATAGGTTATTTGGTTAAACCAAATAACAAAAGAAAGTCTTCTTTTCAAATTGTTGTGGAAAAGGGAAACACCAGTTTCAACATTTTCTCCTTTCTAAGAATGCTTTCTACACTCCCAACAACCATTCCCATAGTAATAGTCACATTTACTTTGATGTCTTTGAATGTTTTTGTCATTGAATTTTGCTATCTAGTGAAGAGTACACTAGTAAATACTGTAAATATTGTCTATGAAGTACTCTGTTGTCTGTAATTAAATTATGGAAAAAAACTACAACATTATACACAGACAAATCACTTCCTTGTCAGATGATCAGAAACGAAATCAAAGGTGCATAACCTCTGTAATTGTTGACCAATCATAATGAAAACTGATGGTGCAGAAGTTCTCTTGGTATGAAAGCTTCAATTAAAATTCAATCCATAAGGTTTACCAAACAAAATTTTTGACTTGTCCAAATTCAAAGCATTTTCAGATGACAAATAAAAGGTGGCTCAAATGGCGTAACTCCTCTCAGAGTAGAAAACCTTGTGGGAAAAGCAGAAAATGCTGTTTACCCCCACAATGTTTTAAAAAGTCTTCTCCCACAGGGTTGTTAAAACGGTGTGGTAAAGGGTTTACCCAATGGTAAAATTCTAGATTCCAAATTAAATGCAATTGCAGATGACAAATTGAATGTAGAACAAATAGGATTTGTCTCAAAATATGTACAAAACATTGTGGCAAAAGAAGAAAATGTTGGTTACTAGCATTTCTCCTCCCAAAATGTCTTCAATTGCTCTTTTCATTAGGGTGATTAAAACTCTGGATTGTGTGGTAAATGGTTAACCCTTCACCACATGACGAAAGTTTAGACTAGACCAATTTCAAAGCGTTTGCAGGCAACAAATTCAACTGTGGTACAAATGATCTTAAGCTCTCTGATTGAGCAGAAAACATTGTGGGAAATGGAGAAAATGCTGGTAACTAGTATTTTCTCCTTTTCCCACAATGTTTTCATGAGCCTTCTTTCCAAGGGTTGTGAAAACCTGTATTGTGTGGTAAAGGGTTAAGTCAAATTAGCAAATAACCTAAAGAAGGAGAAAGAAGGAGAAGAGGACATCGCCACTCTATGGATAGATGGACAACCTGATTCCAGTGTGATACCCTGCCCACCTCAACCAACTTTGTTTGGAAAACGGGGATGGGGAGACATTTTAACCCTTTCCCAAACAAGCCCTGGTTTTCACGTGTCTGCAGTACAAGTCTCTTGAAAACACTGTGGGAAAAGGAGAAATTGCTCGTGACGAGCAATTTCTCCTTTTCCCACAGTGTTTTCTAACCTTTTTGAGAACTTTCTGCCATTTTCATCCAATTTAAAATTGTCGTCTGCAAACTGTTTCAATTTGGACCAGTCCAAAATTTGTTGTTTGGGAAAGGGTTAAATCTAGAAACAGGACCCGCATAAATGAGTCTTTCTCTTTGTAAATTTTCTGCATTTCAAAGGACCAGTGTACTTCATGAATCAGTCGATTGTACTACAAAATGGATTTTATTAATCCATAATTATGTCACGACTTGATCTTGATTGGTATGATACATCACGGAGATGCATTAAGCTCCCTTTTCCCAGAGCATCGCTTAAACACAAGGTTTAAGTAAATTTTGTCTAGAATGTCCAAACAAAGCGGACAATGAAGATCAAAGATCAGACTCTTGATTTATGCTGGCCGCAAAAACAACTATAGTTGTGAAAAGTGCTTGCAGGGTTAACACTTACTGGTTGATCCTAACACTGAAGATTGTCCGAACCAAATTTCATCTACATATAAGTCTGTGTCTGAGCTTGTGAAGTAGGCCCTCTTTAGCTGATAGTTTTCACCTGTAATTCCTGTATGTTGACTTTTAACAGCTTCCAACAAGTTGACACATGTGTATGTCCAACCTCCTTCAGACCTATACAATTAAGTAACGGTATACTAACCAATTATAGAGGAGCAAACTTAATTAGTCACATAAAGTAACTTTACATACCTCCATTAGAAAAACTTGTTTTCACTATGCTAAAAAAAAAACGGAATCAAACTGTGTTCAAACGGAGGGGACCTAATGGCAATGTTTTAATGTCTGTTCATGAACTTTACTGACAGACTTGGATCGAGACAGGTATGATCTTATCATACACATTAGCATACTGAAAATTACGTATTCAAGGCAGACTGCAACCAGTTCAAAGATACCTTTAGAACAGACTTGGCTGTTTGAGACCAAGTTTAGCATAAAGGGGGCCTTACCAGACAAAATTTTAGGTCAGTCAAAACTGATAGCTTTTGCAAACAGCCAACAAAATGAGGCTGAAACAGTGGGATGTATCTGTCAAAGATGAGAAAACATTAGCTCTTTGTCACACAATCTGGAGTTTTAATGACCCCAAAAGAGAAGGCTTTTGAGAACATTGTGGGAAAAGAAGAAAATGCTGGTTACCAGCATTTTCTCCTTTTCCTACAGTGTTTTCTAACCCATAAAAGACAGAAATCATCAATTGAGCTACCTGTATTTTCTCATTTGCACATGCTTTCAATTTGGCGAGTGCAAAACTTTTTCATGTGTTAAAGAGTTAATCCTTATCCTGCTGTATAACTTAAATGAAACTTTCAAACCAATAGTAAAAACCAAACTGTCGGTATTTCAAAGTCATGGAGGAAAATATCTCCTTGTCAAACAGTCTAGAACCAGGATCAGACTGCACGAAAGGTCCGTGACTCTCGCTAAGCAGCCTATGGGTTAAGGGAAAAGCAGAAAATGCTGGTTACTAGAATCAAAATGCTGCCACAATGCTTTGTACACCTTCAAAAACAACTCCCATTATTTGAGCCATAAACAATAAAACATGTTTTAATACTGACGAGTCAAAAATTTTGTCAAGCAAACTGTTGTACTGGTAATCCTTTTGAATTTTCAGAAAAGCAAGAAAAAGAAAATGACCTATTGATGATGACCCCTTTTGCACATCTATAGCTAATTATGTAATGATCTAAACTGACTGCTACTGCACTGTTTTATTTCAAACCTACAATCTAACTCCCCTCAGTTAGTTTTGCTTGATCTACCCTCAGAAAAGCTACTCATCTTGTTGGACAATTGCTTAGAAAATGTTACTCATCCAGACCCAGTTTTTACTCATCAATACAAGCAGATGAGTGGATTTTTCAAACTCTGTTATCTACACAACATCAAACTGCCGATAAAACAAAATCAACAAATAAAATTCTATTTTGTATTCAATGACTATAACCACCTTGTTTGCTGAAAGTCTTCTGAATTCTGACTCATAAAAACAATATTCTAAATCATTAAAGAATGTGAACAAAGCAGATCACACTACTGAACTTACTCTGGAACAGTCACACCTTGGAAAGAAAATGGCCGATTCTTCCTCTCTCTCTGGTCCGGTGGTACATAGTTCAAATAGAGATTGCTGTTTCCTAGCCCTTTCACAGCCAAACACATCTATAATACCCAAATTCCAAGTTCTTAAATCTTACCAGACAGTTTTTGGTTTTTAAAAACACTAAGGGAAAAGAAGAAAATGCTCATAAGCAGCATTTTCTCTTTCTCCCACAATATTTCTTTCAAAGACAAATGGAAGCAATTATAGCCATATTTTGTTGTCTGCAAATGCTTTCACTTTAGACATGTCTAAACTTCTGCCATCTAGGAAAAAGAGTTAACTCTTTACCACACAGTCCCGAGTTTTAGCAACCCTGAGGAAGAAGCCTTTGGAAAACATTGTAGGAAAAGGAGAAAATGCTGGTAGCCAGCATTTTCTCCTTGTCCCACAATGTTTTCTACCCTATCAAAGACAGAAATCATCACTTGAGCTACGTTTTACTTTGTCGTCTGCAAATTCTTTCAATTTGGTCGAGTATAAAAAAAGTGTCATTTGGTAAAGAGTTAATAGACTCTATATATAATAATATATTTGAAAGAATATATCACCTCCTTCAGAAAACTATTTCAATGTTACAGCAGAATGCATTTGAAAACATTGTGGCAAAAGAGAAATTACGTGTCACAAGCAACTTATTATGCCCTGATGTTTTCACTCTTTTCAATTGTTCTGAATATTCATCAAGGTCCATTTTCCCTGTTGAATCCTTTACTACACAATACTATGTTTAAACAAACCTAACAGAGAAGACTTGAAAACACCGTGGGAAAAGGAGAAAACGCTGGTTACCAGCATTTTCTCTTTTTCCCATACATTTATCTACCTGTTCAAAGAAAAATTCTATTAATTCATGCACAGCTAATTTTCCTCTGTAGATGCTTTCAATTGAACTACTCTACAATTTTGTAGTTGGTTATAGAGTATATAGGGTTGTGTCCACTTTGCCTTTGGAACATGTTTAGCTAACACAATGAAGAATTATCTGATGGAAAAAAAAAAATACTTTTTCTATAAATATGGAAAACATTGTACCAAAAGAAGCAACTGCAAGTTATGGGAGATAATTCCTGTCAGAATTGCTCCGAAACCAACTACACCAGGCATAAAACTTTGTGCTATTGTGGTAATGGCTTTAAGAATAATAGACTCTTTACCAGCAATCTACATATAAAAAGCTTTTGAAAACATTGCAAGAGAAAAAGGAGAAAATTCTTAATACCACCATTTTTTTTTTTCTCAAGGCTGTTTATCAACCTTTCAAGACAAATCCAATCATATAGGGCATATCCAATTTGTTGTATGCAAATTCTGTCAATTTTGACAAGTGTAGAATTTTTGTCATTTGAGTAAAAAGTTATTATTTCATGCTCTTCCCTAGTTCATTTGGAAGTAAGGATAACTTCACTGTTTCGACTAGTGAATTTACAGATTGATAAACTCACCGGTACGGAAATACCAAGAGCTCCCCTGTACTCCAGGAGTCCCAACAAAAAGGGGTTAGAAGCATGAAGTAAAAAGAATACATGTACTTGTTTTTTTCTGTGAAAGATGGAAATTTATTTTGTCGAGTGAACATCATACAGTAATATTTTCACTTGTGGCTGCACCACTTGTGAAAATAATACCAATAATATTCACTCCATGAAATAAATTTCCACAAAAAAACCAGATATCCTCTATATTATCAAAACATACCCAGGGATTCAGTACAAGCTGCAAGGTATCTGTGTTGGATTCTGGTATCGGAAAAACTTCTGAAGGATTTTTGTATGAATATCTCCCACAGAATGGTATTGTATCAGTCACAACTGAAGATTCAAATCTGCTTGAACCCATCTCAAAATCCTCGAACAAAGTTGCACCAGTTGTAAAAATGGATGGACAACGGACACTAAAGACTCCTTCAACCATTGTTTTAAGCTGCAATGAAAGAAACAATGTCTTTTTTTGTTAAAACACACCATAAGCAATTACAAATACCACTCTTTGTGCCCCTACAAAAGACTTATGTTTGAAAACATTGAGGGAAAAGGGAGCAATCTTTAAAAGAAAAAAAGTCATTGCTCCCTTTTCCTTTGAGTTTTACATATTCTAAAAATGATATTTTACATAGAAAATTTAATGTTTCTCCATTCTGTCAATGTAATAGTTTAACCCTTTACCACAAAGCAAAATTTTAGATCAGTCAAATTTAAAATCATTCGGAGACAACAAATAAAATGTGACTCAATAAGAGAAACTTTCTCTGAAAGGGTAGAAAACATTGTGGGAACAAGAGCAAATGCTGGATACCATAATGTTTTCAAAAGGCCTCTTCCTAAGAGTTGTTCAAACTTGGGATTGTGTGGTAAAGGGTTAATAAGTCTAAAAACAACCTGATATATAACATATATTGGATAATATATCAGCCAGAGCCTTTACCAATAATCCCATATATTTAAATGACCCAGATAAAAAATGATTGTCCAAAACATTGTGGGAAAGGTAGAAGGTGCTAGTGAACAGCCTGAAAGCATTTGCTGATGATACATGTATCAAATTAAGTAAGACACAAATATTGAAATTTTGGCCTAGAAAGGGTAGAAAACAAGGTGGGAAATGGATAAAATGCTAGTTACCAGCAATTTCTTCCTTTACAATAATGTTTTAGAGGTCATATACCTCATGGTCTTAACTCTTTACCAAACAACGAAATTTTAGACTAGTCCAAACTGAAAGCATTTCCAGACAACAAATTAAATGCGGAAACAAACAATGGAACTTGACTCAAAAAGAGTAGAAAACATTGTGGAAAAAGGGAAAATGCTAGATACCAGCATTTTCACCTTTTCCCACAATGTTTTCAAAAGCCTTCTTTTTTTTCAGGGTTGTTATGAGTCGGAATTGTGTGGTAAAGGTTTAAAAGAAAACAGGATTATTGATAAAGGAAAGTGCAACCTACCTTGATGGCAAATGCAGTTTTGTTATTATCATCAAATTCTTCCAGTGGACCAGGTATCCCTCCGTACATGAAACTGAACATTTTGTTGTCCGGGACACCAGCTCTTGTCTCTGTAGATTGGATGGTGACACCATCTGTGTTGGTCATGATATTAGGTATGTTACCTTTAAAAAAATGACAAAAACTAACCAAGCATTCTAAATTAAAGCCAGTGGATGGCTAAGAAGTCAAACTTGAAACTTGAAAAGAATTTTGAAATGTCTGTAACATTTTGATGCAAGGATTCTAATGAAATCATTGTGACAAATGAAGAAAAATATTTATTAACCCTTTACCACAAAATCACATGTTTTAACAAACCTGAAGAAGAAGGCTTTCAAAAACATTGAGGGAAAAGGAGAAAATGGTGGTGACCGCCATTTTCTCCATTTCCCACAACGTTTTCTTCCCTATCAAAGAAAGAAATCATCTTTGAACTGCTGCACGACATTTCATCGAAAGACAGTTGGTCTACAGATTTTTGTCAAATTGCCATTTTGTCGAATAATCAATTGGTCGACATTAGTTTCACAAATGATTGGAAGTTGTTCGCACGAATTTCAATCTCTTTTGACCAAAGTTTGACTAAATAATGATAAGTCTAAGTGTCATGTCGACCATGTATCAGTGTCAACCATATGTCATGTCCACTAAAATGCCTTTGGACCAAATGTTTTGCTATGAAATGTCGTACACCCATTTCACCTACATTTATTTTGTTGTCTGCAAATGCTTTCAATTTGACAAAGTCCGAAATTTTGGCAAGAGGTAAAGACTTAACCCTTTCCCAAACAAGCCCTGGTTTTCACGTGTCTGCAGTACAAGTCCTTTGAAAACACTGTGGGAAAAGGAGAAATTGCTCGTAACAGGCAATTTCTCCTTTTCCCACAGTGTTTTCTACCCTTTTTGAGACCTTTCTGCCATTTTCATCAAATCTAAAATTGTCGTCTGCAAACTCTTTCAATTTAGATTAGTCCAAAATTTGTCGTTTGGGAAAGGGTTAAACTAATGATACCAAATAATTGCAACTTCAAGATTGCTCTAATCGAGAATGTCTCAGCTAAGAAGACTATAGATTGAAGATCAGAATGCAAGATTTATGCACTCTGATCTTAAACTACACTGGCTGCCATTACAACCATGGTTGTGGAAGGTGCTCTGACCGTTTACCATACAATATTTTCTACCCTTCCCAAAACAAATTTCAGTTTTTCAGTCACATTTGAATTATCATCTGCAAATGCTTCCAATTTGGACTATCTGAAATTTTGTTGTTTGGTAAAGAGTTAAAGGCCAAAATGCAAAATAGCATGGTAGTTACCTCTCTTGGAGTAGAAGGTGACATCATAGCAACTGGAATCCAATGTGTTTAATGCGACAGCAAACTTATCATCACTAGATAAAAATGGAAGTTTGTTAAGTTCTGCTTCCATGATGTTTGTTGTCTCAGAGAAAGTTATTTTTTCTGAAAAAAATAAGCGGAAATGATTTACCAAATATCATTTGACCCTTAGCATCCTGATGGGGTTATCAAGTGCTTTAGCATATAGTGTAGATTAATATCAGATTGCACAGAAAATGCAATCACTGATTTAACCCTTTACCACACAATCCCAAGTTTTATAGACCCTGAAAGCAAAGGCTTTTGAATACATTGTGGGAAAAGGAGAAAATGCTTTTCCCACAATGTTTTCTACCTTATCAAAGAAAGAAATAATCATTTGAGCTACATTTAAGATGTTGCAAATCCTTTTAATTTCCATCAGTCCGAAATTTTGTTGTTTGGTAAAGAGTTAAACAAAGGCCCCAAAAGTGTGAAAAGTAATCAATTCGCAGGTCAAATTGGAGCCAATTTAATTCATACCATTTAAAAGTATGGATTTTATTGTGAGTCTGACAATTTGGTACTGTACAGTGTGTAAAAGTTCAATTCATTGGCAGAAAGATGAACAAGAGCACTGCATACGGGTTCCAACACTCGGCTACAGTTGTTTGATTTTGAGTGAAAATTCTTAGTTGGAAAAGGGGCATTACTGTGTCAAAAATATTTTGATGGCAACCTGCCCCTATTGTATGGGTTCCCCTTCTAACCCTTTACCACAAAATCCTGAGTTTTAACGACCCTAACATAGAAGGCTTTTGAAAACATAGTGGGTAAAGGAGAAGATGCCGGTAACCAGCATTTTCTCCTTTTCTCACTATGTTTTCTACCACATCTAAAACAAATTCCATCATTTGAGCGACATTAAAACTGTTGTCTGCATATGCTTTCAATTTGGACCAGTCTAAAATTTTGTCGTTTGGTAAAGAGTTAATAGTTAACAACTAGTCTGAAGTAAATATCATCAGTAATGACAGAGCTATTAAAAAAATGTCAACGTTTTTGCAGGACAATGATGAAAACAGGCAATGCCTCTATATTTTCTTTGAAAACAGCTATGCTAAAAGATGAACTGTAAAACTAGAATTACAGTTGCTGACTACTTTTCCCACAATTTTTTGAAAAGCCTCTAAAACTCTGGATTATTTGGTAAAGGGTTAACTGAATATTTTTCTCAAAATAATTGCAAATATTGACAGCTTTTTCACTACAAGGAAAAACAGAAAAGTGTGTAAAGCATCCTTTTACTGTATGCAGCTACACTAATAACTTGACATGAATTATATTATTTTTGTCATGAATGTGGAAAGCCTTGTCTTACAAAGGCTCAGACTAAATTTCTGGTGTTTTACAACCTGAACATGTGAAAAAAAGAGAAAGTAGATTTACTTATTGAAACTATTCACAATGTTAAACTTTCAGCAACAATTTGGCTGGCAAAACCCTTTTCCATACAATCCCAACTTTTAACAACCCTGAATAAAATGCTCTTTGACAAAATTGTGAGAAAAAGAGAAAATAATGTTGACCAGCATTTTCTCCTTTTTCCACAAAGTTTTCTACTCTTTCCAAATCCAATTTCAATTTTTGAGCCACATTTGATTTGTCGTCTGCAAATGCTTTCAATTAGGACCAGTCTAAAATTTTGTCGATTCGTAAAGCGTTAACCTTTCACCAAATAATCCCTACTTTTAATGACCCTGAGAAGGAAGGATTTTGAAAGCATTGTAGGCAAAGGAGAAAATATGGTAACCAACATTTTCTTTTTCCCTGAGAAGGAAGGATTTTGAAAGCATTGGTAGGGAAAGAGAAAATGATGGTAATCAGCATTTTCTTTCTCTTTCTCTTTTTCACAAAATACTTTCATAAACCTTCTTTCTACATAAGACTGTTTGATAATGGGTTACAGGATAAATCAAACAAAGTTCTAGCTACAGGATAAAGTCTTACCTTGTGTGTAGACACCATAAACACCAAGTCGAGCCTCTGTCCCTCCACTGGGGCAAATTGTCTGTATTTCACTGACATTGCTCTGTGCTGTAAACCCAGTGAATGTTGCAGCCTGGATATGAAGAATATTAACTCATTAAGCTGTGAGCACATCTCCAGTTGCTTCTGCTGACAATGTAGAACAAGATGATACTGCACAGACTATGCAGCCTCATCTTGGATCTACACAGTCTGCTTTTATTGCAAGGTATCTCTTGGAAAAAGTAGCCTTGAAATAGCCCTTTTTTTGCTCCCATCCTCACGAAAATGTCAATCTTAATTATTTAGCTCTCTAAAGCTCTAATATTACTTTTCTTGCATGGTTTACAATAGATTTGAGAAATTTTTACCATGAACTCTAACCTTGTATCTCATGACTAAGTTGTTATTCCACAATAAAGCTTTCTGTCTATAGGACTTACTGCTTGTTCAGTTTTGTATCTATTGTATTTTTATGTGAAAGGATATTATGGTGTTTTTAACTCTTTGCCAAACAACAAAATTTTAGACCAGTCCACATTGAAAGCTTTAGCAGTTGACAAAATAAATGTTACTCAAAAAACTGAAAATTGTTTCAGACAGAGTTGAGAACATTATGAGAAAAGGAGAAAATGAAATTTGTTTTGGTAAAGATAGAAAAATTGTGGGAAAAGGAGAAAATGCTAGTAACCATAATTTTTCTCCTTTCCTCACAATGTTTTCTACTCTTTTTACCCTTTACCATACAACCAATGACCCTGACTAGAGGTGGCTTTTGAAAAGATTTTCAGAAAGGAGGAAAATGCTTGTAACCAGCATTTCTTCCCTTTCTCTCAGTGTTTTCTGCCTTTTCACAGACAAGTTCCATGTTTTGAGCAACATTCAATTTGTCATCTGCAAATGCTTTAATACAGACAGGTCTAAAATTTTGCTGTGTGGTAAGAAGGAAGGACAAATTTCATGATTTGATACACTTTTGATCGGTCATCTGCAAAGGCCTTCAATTTGGACAGTTTAACTCTTTACCAAACAACAAAGTTAAAGACCTGTCTAATTTGAAAGCATTTGCAGACGATAAAATAGATCTTACTCAAGTATTGAAATTTGATTAGGGAATGGTTGAAAACATTGTTTTCAAAAGCTTTCTTCCTCAGGGTGTTAAAAGTCGGGATTGTGTGGCAAAGGGTTAGCAATTATGTTGTTTGGTAAAGAGTTAACTCTTTACCACACAATCCTGACTTTTAACGACCCTCTTAAAGAAGCCTTTAGAAAACCTTGTGGGAAAAAGAGAAGATGCTGGTAACCAGCATTTTCTCCTTTTCCCAAAATATTTTCTACCCTTCCCAAAACACTTTTCAATTTTTCAATCACATTTATTTTGTTGTCTGCAAATGCTTTCAATTTGAACCAGTCTAAAATTTTGTCGTTTGGTAAAGAGTTAAGCTGCTTTTATGGACAATGTAGATCAAGATTTGACTGCATAGATACTTCAGTATGATCTTGTAAGCACACAGTCTGCTATTTTTTTTTTTATATACTCCAACCAAAAGTGTTTTTGTGGCATTTGTCGAAGACAATGCCACTATGAGTTCAATACGGCATTTTGAAAATCATGTATCGTATTTTGTGCAAAACCGAAGGAAGTAAACCCTATTAAAATAATTTTTTCTGAGAAAAATAAGTATTTCGATTTCACTCAGATATGAAATTGAAAATGGCGTATAACAATAAATTGGATAAGGCCGACGATCGTGGAAATACTTCCTTTTTATCGAAAATAGCTTGATCCGCTATGGGGTGGCGTAATGACACACCCATACCGTGCTTGTTCGTCCCAAAACCAGTTCGTTCCTGGGCGTATTTGTCCGAGGATTGTTCGCCCTGACTTGTTCATCCCACAAGATTGCACCCTTCTCTATCGGATTTTGCATGACTATATAGTTGATTGACTTTCGAGCGAATATTTTGAAACTGTTTCTGTTGTTTATTTTTCAAATTATTAATTCCACACAATGGCTCCCTTGACAAATGCCACACCAGCATTTTCAACACTTTGATTTAAATAGCAATACTTAGGAGTTGATTTTTTTTTTCCCTAATTGAAAAGGTCTCTAATATAATTCAGCACCCCGAGGGTTAAATATATATACAGGGCAAAACAATAAGAAGATAATGACTATACTACAACAAAGATCTATAGGGTACACATATAATTATTAATATACACTGTAAGGAATAAATAAACCATGAATACTATATGAGCAATGCTCTGTGAAAAGGGTGTTTATATCTGAAAAAAAAGTACTGACCTAAGTCAGCCTGGGCAGTCCACAAAGGCTGACCTGAGCTGAATCTTTTTCATTTAATAAATTTTCTAAATGTTCAAGTATCACTCTACCTCAGGATTAAGCTGGTTGTTAGATAAAATGGATTTCATGGATCCATAATTATTTGATGACTTGCTTGGTATAATGCATGACAGAAATGCTTTAAATCCCCTTTTGCCAGAGTGTGGCTCATATATATATATATGATTCATTCCCACTTAATTAACTCTTTACCAGATGACAAATTGTAGGCTTGCCCATATTCATAGCATTTTCAAACAACAAATTCAACATGCCTCAAAGGATTGAGTGTATTTGAAACAGAAGAAAAAATTACTCAAATAGGAGAACCACTGCTAAACATTTTCTCCTTTTTAAAAAATGTTTTGCAGCAGCTGTCTTCCACAGGTACATTATAAAATTTCCTAATGCCTGATAAAGGTAACTTTAAAAGACTAACTTTTGGCTTTTACCCTTTCCTATACAAAGAAATTCTAGACTTGTCTTCAATGAAAGCACTTGCAGACGATAAATTAAATGCTGCTCAAAGTATGAGATTTGTCTGTGACAGGGTAGAAAACAAACAAGGGATAAGGAGAAAATGCTTATAACCAGCATTTTCTACTTTTCCAACAATGTTTTAAAAAAGCCTTTTTCATTGGGGTTGTTAAATGATAAAAGTTTTGTAGGACATTATAAATAGTTTATGGGGTAATGAAGACTGCAGACAAGGATCTTACTGCACAGATGTGTATACTGATCTCCATCTGCTCCTCTACCAAGAACATTAGAGGTCATGACAAGACATAGGTGTGGATTAACATGGATAACAACAGTTAAATAAAGAGCAGCACATGCTGGTGCCAACACTCGGCTGAAGTTGCTTTTAGCGAAATTCTAAGTCATAAAAAGGGAACAACAGTTACTATGTCAAAAGTAATGTGATGGTTTCCTGCGCCTGTTTTCCCTGTTTAACTCTTTACTAAATGACAAAATTTTAGACCAGTCCAAATTGAAAGCTGTTGCAGGTGACAAAATTAATGTGAATCTAAAATTGAAATTTGTTTTTGGAAGAGAAAAAAAGATTGTGGGAAAAGGAGAAAATGCTGGTTACCAGCATTTTCTCTTCCCACAATGTTTTCAAAAGGCTTCTTTCACAGGATCATGTGGTAAATGGTTAATAGTCTACTACTTGTTAAACTTTGAAGTAAATATCTGCACTGATGACAGGATATTATAAAATGTCAAAGTTTTTGAAAATTCCAAAACGAAAAATGGGCATAACTAAAATAATTTGATGGTTATCTGCTCCAGTTGTATGGGTTTCCCTTTTGACAGTTTACAGCTAGTGAATAGCTTCAGTTATAGTAGAGATATTATAAAATGTCAAAGTTTTTGCACCACAAGGACAACAACAATGCCAGGGGCTATGACAATAGCTTGACGTTTCCTTCGAAATAAGCCAAACTAACAAGGGTTGAATAACAACATTTATCATGCACTAGATTTGTACAAGAATATGAAATTCATGAGATGTTGAATATAATGTGCACTTAGAGTATAATTCTCCCAGATGGTAAGATTTTAGACTTGACCATATCGAAAGCATTTCCAGACAACAAACTAAATGCGACTCAAAAAATTGGATTTCATTCTGAAAAAGTAGGAAACATTGTGGAAGAATGGAGAAAACAATGGTTTCCAGCATTTTCTCAATTACACAAACTTCAGAGTTGCAAAAACAGAGGGTTGATTGGTGAAGGGATAAAGTGTGTTTTGGAAGCATAGGACAAGGTACATAAAAGCTGTATCAAACACCAAAACAGGAATTGCTGAGATTGTTGTACTACTCTAAATTTTCAAAGCGTTTAATACTTTGGTCCCAAAAAAGAACCACTGTGGCCCAACCTCTAAGTCACTATTGCCTGAATGGTGTTTCTTGTCTCTTTCAACATAATTTCAGTCATATTAATGTACCAACTCATTTATTTATATCTTCATTTTCACTGGTACTATACTAGAACTCTAGCCCTACTTACTTGCTTCAAGTAATTCATAATAGAAATTAAAATAAGTCTTGCTCTTGCATAGGGGGTTTAATGTATCTCCTTGATGCATTATACCAAGCAGGTCATCACATCATCAGGAACCAGTAAAATCCATTTTGTCTTACAACAAGCTGAATCCTGAGGTAAAATGGTCTTCGGACATGCTAAAAGTTGACAAGAAGCATAAAGTCTAAACCAGCTCAGACTGTGCAGGCTGACCTGGATCGATCCTTTTTGCAAAAGCATTAAACCCCCTTTTCAGAGCATCACTCAACTATATGCTGAGAGTAGAAAGATAAAAAAAATATTGTCTAATTATTGCCATTTGCATGTACATACACTTTGTCAATTGTCAAAAATGGTTAATCCCATTATGCATGATACAGCTTATATAATGACAATACAACCCAGACTTTCCTTCAAGAACCTATCTTCTACCATGGACCTAACTCCCTTGCCTCCACAAATTTGAACAAAACAGTAAGGAAAACATCATTGTTCAACAAACTATTCCAGTTTAGAAACATATAATATTTGATTGGATAAACCAAAGGATTGGCTAAACCAAACAGTTTAGCCAATTAAAAATTGTGATCCTTTGAAATTAAGAAAATGCTTGATAATTAGAATAGGAATTGCAATTTCAAATGATAAACTGTCTCCACTTTTCATTGTGTTTCTAAAAGAATTCTGCTGTATAAGCAGATTTTTCAACATGAGACAAAGTCATCAGAAAAAAAATTGGATCTGACAGTAACATACTGCAGGAGCAATATGCACCAATGATTCTGAATTCAGTACCAACTCTAAATTCCAAGACTAGCCATGTGATTGACTGAAGACATAATGTGTTGACCAATTAGATGGTTAGCTTTTACATTCAGGGTAAGACGTGCTGAAGATGTATATTGTGGGAGAGGTGAAAGGTCTTACTTTTTTTTTTTTGCAAATAAATCTTTCTTAATCATTCACCACAGGACTACATATTAGACTTGTCCAAATTCAAAGCAATTGCAGACGACAAATCAAAGGTGGCCCAAAAGATAAAAGATGCCTTTAGTCGAGTGGAAAACATTGTGGGAAAAGGAGAAAATGCTGGTTACCAGCATTTTCCCCTTTTATCCCACCATGCATGTTTTCAAAAGCTTTCTTTCTAAGGGTCATCAAAACTCGGGATTATGTAGTAAAGGGTTAAGAAAGAACTATGTATAAAACATTCACAGTAGTAAAACAAGACTTGATCTTGAAGGAAAGCAGTTACATGTATACTTTATAATTTATACTTCATGTACTTACAAACTGCAATGAGAAAAAAGATGAAATTACATAATTCATCATTAATAACATGAGCATGTATTCATATCAGATGAGATTTCTTAACAATGAAATGCATCTGAACTCTTCACAAAATCATATGCTTGTCCAAACTGATAAATTTACAGATGACAAATTTAACCCTTTACCACACAATGCCAATATTTAACAACCCTGAAGAAGAAACCTTTTGAAAACATTCTGGGAAAAGGAGAAAATACTGGTAACCAGCATTTTCACCATTTCCCACAATGTTTTCAACTTTATCGCAAGAAAAATCGTGTCATTTGCGCTACACTGAAACTGTTGTCTGCAGCTGCTTTCAATTTGGATGAGTCTAAACTTTTTTTGTCTGGTAATTTGATTTTGAGTGACAGAATTTGTCATTAAAAGGCTACAAAATCATTATGGGAAAGGAGCATTCACCAACACTCTTTCCTTTTTCAACAATGTTTTCAGAAACCTTCTGCTTTAGGATCATTGAAATTCAGAAAAAGGTGAAAGGTTAAGCAAAAAAGCAATTTATCCTGTCACCTCCTATAAATTCCATTGCATAACTGGGGGTCAGATAAATTGGTGATATACAGTCAATTGACCAGTGACTAGGTTCATTATGTCAGTTGGTCAAGTGATCAAGGTTTATTAGGCTAGTTGGTCATGTGACCCTTTTTTGTAATGATTCACAAATACATTTCAAACATTTTTTTTTTTTCTCCATTTCTTTCAAAACTTTCTTCATAACCTTTGAAGTATTAAAAGTGTTCAAAATTCATATGCAATGATTCAGTTCCTATTAAAATATTACCAGATTTTGCTGTAAAAAGGGTCGAATTTTCAGCTGTACAATTTCTACAAAAGAGTAACGACTATGTCAATACATGAGAAAGTTTTCAAAAATATGGCTGACAACAGAATCACAACCAAGTACCACAAAGGCTTTTTCAAATAAACCAAAAACTTATTCAACTTTTTAAATATGTTGAAAAACATTCTGGGAAAAGCATAAGTTGCATATAGCATACAAATGCTTCATTTCCCATAAAATCTCTAGCAACTGTCTACAACAAAGGTCTAAACAGGTCTATTTGTTTTGTAATTGGTTATCTCTTGCTTATGAGGTAGAGCGACAGCCTCCCAACCTTTAGGTTCTGAGTTTGATTCCTGGAAGCAATTATAAATTTTCAGACCATTTATTGGCCCACACATTTGGCAAATGATGGAACTTGTCTTTTAAAGAAGAGAAAAGATTGTGGGAAAAGGAGCATTTTCTCCTTTTCCCACAATCTTTTCAAAAAGCTTTATTTCCCAGTTGCTTGGGACAGGGATAACTTACCATTTCTTCATACAGCACTGGAAGTCGGAACTGGATCTCCTGAACCTCTTGCCTGACTCTTTCAGTCTTGGAGCTCAGAAGTTCCGTCTGGTAGAATCGGAACATGACCTGAACACATGCTGCCGAGTTTGACCCAGACATTGCAACCACTACCAGTTTGTTACTGAAATTATTTCAAACCCAAAACCATATTGGTTTATTCAAAATTGATAGATCAATTAACCCTTAAAGTGCCAAATAAACCTATCAGACATTTTCATCCTAGAAATATGACCCAAATAATTGTAGTTTCATGGTTGCTTTTGTCTACTGTGTTCCAGCAAAGCAGACAGTGCAGATCAAAGATCACACTGCATGTTTTGTGCAGCCTGATCTTGATCTACACAGGCCGCAAAGGCAACTATAGTTGTGAAAGCCGCTTTAAGGGTTAATTTCGAAATGCTTTACTTTTCTTCCAACATTATTTAAGTCACATAACAGTGACTGATAAGGCATTCATGCATTCCCTGAGATCCAACCGTAAAGGGCTGAGGCTCTGAAGTGCCTTGCTCAAGGACACTCCTATGCAAAATCGAGTTCTTTGGGTGTGGATTTAAGGATTAGCGATCATCATCTTTACCTATACTGTAAGTTACCAGGATCCCTATTTATACTTTTAACTATTTACCCAATCACAAAAGGAAAGGAACTGAAAAACTATGGTCTAATTATTGTGATATGTTTTTGACAGGGTGGTAAACATTATGGAAGAAAGATAAATTGATATTAGGCAGTATTTTTTTACTTTTCCCACAATATCTTCATTAGGTTTTTTTCTGCGGTTCTTTGGTAAAGGGTTAAACATATCAGTGTCATACTCGCAACAAATCTGTGTCAAAAATATGTTATTAACCCTTTGTCACACAATCCTGACTTTTAACAACCCCGAAAAAGAAGCTTTTTAAAAACATTGTGAAAAATATTTTGAGGGTTACAAGCTGTTCTGCTATTGGTTCCCCGTTTCTTTTAATAGCAAGCGACTATAGACCTGATTTGAAGTCAGTTTCTTCAGTAATGACAGAGATGTTAGAAAATGGCAAAGGTTTTGCCTGACAATGCTGACAACACTACCTTTACATTTTCTTCCAACACAGCCATGCCAGTGATGAAACACAGAAAATTTATGTATTCATCATTAAAGTAAAATATCTTGTTCTATGGATATACACTTCTTATTGTGTAACGATTAACTCCTTACTAAATAACACAATTTTTGACTTGTTCAATATGAAAGCATTTTCAGACAAGAAATTAAGTGCCACTCAAAAAACGAAATTTGTTTTTTAAATGGTAAAAACATTGTTGGAAATGGAGAAAATGCTGGTTACCAGCATTTCTCCATTTCCCACAATGATTTCGAACAACTTCTTCCTCAGGGTCGTCAAAACTTGGGATTGCGTGGTAAAGGGTTAACAACACTTACTATGAATCCTTTGTTAGTTCTCGCCTCCCTTTGGTTGACCAACTTCCACCGGTGGCTTCAGCCATACTCTCCTGAAAGAGAGACAAGAAAGAAGTGCAAACAATGATGAATTTCATCCAGTAACCAAGGCAGTGAGAGATAAGTGAGACAGAATCTCCCAGATCATTTGTTAACACTCTGATTTCTTTTTTCGAACCTAAAAGGAAAGTTCTATTTAAATAATGATAATAACCCGGAAGGATATATAACCTATAATATAGAAGTAATGTGTATTTGTTAAAATTTCTGTAAGAAGATTTAGGCCAGGCCATTGCACTGCAGTATGTTTAATATTAGCTCAAATCTTACTGATGAGGAGGGAAGGGGGTGTTTTAATATCAAACAAGTCACACAATTTTATAACCTTGGAGCAAAGAGCTTTGAAATGTAGCATACTGGTCTATCCCACAGATAGATGTAAATGTATAGTTTGTGTTGGTATAAGGGGACACTTATACTGCCTTGCTAAAGAGCTTAGCTTTTGTAGCGACGTGTTAGAGCATTGGCCTTGGGATCTAGAAGTCCTGGGCTCAATCCCTGCCTTGGGAAGTCATTTGTCAGAACTGTTACATTGTATAAAAAGAAAATGTTCGTAACCAGCATAGTAATTATGTTCATTTTCCAATTCGATTTTCTACCCTTTCAAGTAAAATTTCCATTGCTTTAGCTACACTTCATTTGTCATCTGCAAACTCTTTCATTGTGGAAAAATCTACAATTCTCTGGCCTGGTAAAGAATTCAAGACCCATATTCACCAATTATTCTGAATAGCATTCTCAGCCTAATTCTCATGATTCTTCTGAACCTTAAAGTAACAATTTCTGATAGGCTAAACCAAATGGCTTACCCTATCAGAAATATGCCTATTTCAAATTTAGAATCAGACTATGAATACATATGGAATATTATGTTGTAGTAACTTTCCTGGTGCTTGTATTTAATTCACGCAGCGTGAGAATATTTGATATTGCGTGAGACTGAAGGTAAAGTGAGATCTAAAAATTTTCTTACACAGCAAGAAGTAAATACAAGCACCAGGAAAGTTACTACAACATAATATTCCTTTTATTATATACCTACAACTTTTAACGACAAAATTTTGCAGTTCTTGACATTTTATTCGTAAATTGGTAAACAAAATAAAACAAACAATGGTGTAGTAGCTAGTAATCTCATTTTTATGAATGGCAGATAAAAATCATAGCATAAATTTTGACCAATCAAATCGGAAATCGATACATATGCTTTCCATGTGTGAATTACGTCATCTATACCATATTTGGAATCATAATTCACAGTGTGTAGATACAGATTTTTTTCTGTCAAGTGTTATTTTATCCGCATGCGGCACATGTATTTGAGCCGGAAAAATTTCAGGTATATAATAAAAGTTATAATCCTTGGTGAACAGAGATCCAGATTTCATTCATACCCCATTCAGATACAGCTCCCCACCATTTGTAGCTATCAGATAGAAAGCATAATATCCTGTGTTAGGTGCTTTGAAGAATGTAGTCATTCTAGTGTAGCTGGTACTAAGGTCCGAGTCCTCACAAAAATACATCTGATCAAGGTATTTACTCCCAGTGGGTGTTGTACTTGTATCACGAAGGTCGGCATTGGTCCCAAATGATCCTGAACTCCAATAGTCCACATATAGCCCTCTGCCCCCTGAAAACAGAGCAATAAAATATTCCATAATATATAAATCCTTCCAACTTTGTGATATATACAAACAATTATACCAAGAGTCTTATTAGCCCATGAAACACACAATATTAAGTTTTAACAACTCTGGGAAAGAGGGCTTTTGAATACATAGTAGGAAATGGAGAAAATGCTAGTTACCAGCATTTTCTCCTTTTTCTCATAAAGTTTTCAGCCCTTGATGGGAAAATTGTCATCATTTAACTCTTTAGCACTGAAAAACATTTTGACTGGTCCAAATTGAAAGCATTTCCAGACGACATAATTATCAACTGTTACCCAAAACATGAAATTTGTCCTTCATAGGGTAGAAAACATTGTGGAAAAAGGAGAAAATGCTGGTTACCAGCATTTTCTCCTTTTCCCAAAATGTTTTCAAAAAGCCTTTTTACTCAGGGTTGTTAAAAGTCGGCTTTGTGTGGTAAAGGGTTAAGCCACATTAAATTTGTAATCTGTAAATGCTTTCAATTTGAACAAGGCTGAAATTTCGTCTCCTCATAATGATGTAAAGCTATGAAAATGTCAAAAATTTAGATTTGTCCAAGTTAAATGAGTTTATACTGATGACATGTTATTGGTAGATCAAGATCAGATTGCATCAAGCATGCAGTCTGATCTTAGATCTACATTGTTCTCTTTGCTGAGGTATTTTGTATAAAAGCCACTTAACCCTTAAAGTGCCGAATAAACTTATCAGACATTTTCATAAAATTACTCATACAATAAAATTTATCTAACAAAGGGTTGAAAAAATTGTAGAGAAAGGAGAAAATGCTGGTTATCAGCACAAATTCTCCTTTTCTCACAATGTTTTCAAAAGCCTTCTACTTCAAGGTTCTTAAACAACCGGTTGTTCAGTAAAAGATTAAGACACTGAAATTAGGACAAACACTTTTTGAATATATTGAGAGAAAAGGGGAAAATGCTGGCCATCAGTATTTTCCTCTTTTTTTCCACACTGTTTTCTACTTTTTTAAAGATATAAGCCATGAACTGAGCTACACCTAATTTGTGCTCTGCCAATCTTTTCATTTTGACAAGTCTAAAAATTGGTCACCTGGTAAAGGCTGAAGGATATAACGAGGTCAGCTAGAAATATAGAAAACACAAATCACAAACCAGGGTATTCTGCTGCATCTGCAGGTTTTGCTGCAGTTACACATGTGGCATTCCCGTCTTTCTCAACATCCAAGATTTCACATGGTTGTCCTATTAATAACAATAAAAGAAATAAAAATTGCTGAATTTATTTCTTTTCTTCAGTTCTACTTTCCATCGACATATAAAAATAATTCTATTATTTGAACAAAAATGTTAGGCTTTGATTGATATATAGGTTTACAAGGTCCTTTGTGCTCTAAGTAAATATGGTATGGACCCCAAGATATAACACTCCATCCTGTCCCAAATTAATTTTGAGAAGCTTATTACAAGACAAAACATAATTTGACAGGTCCAAAATGAAAGTGGTTGCAGACAACAAATTAAACACAACACAAATAATGGAACTGTCCTTAAAAATTAGTAGAAAACATTATGGAAAAAGGAGAGAAAATGCTTGTTACCATTTTTTCCCCTTTTTCAACAATGTTTCTAAAAGCTGAAACACAGGATTGTTTGCTTAAAGGTTAACAGACAAGGGTTGAAATTCAAGCTTCATGGGAGTATACAAAAAAACTGTGCCCCTAGAATGTAAGGCTCTATGAAAATTAATCCCCTTTTCCCAGAGCACACTCATATACATTTCTCATTTTCCAAGGTTTTCAAGGTGGTTTACTGTGATGTAAAAAAAAGTCTTCAATTGTAGGTTTAGTATCATCTTTCACTTACCAACAACATTTACATCATTTTTAACTTACCAGCAATGTTCATTTATCTTTAACTTACCAGCTACATTCAGATCATCTTTAACTTACCAGCAACATTTACAGCTAATTTTGAGTATGTTGAGTTTTCACCTCCAAGTTCAAAATGATACCCATCAATCATAAGGGTAGTGCCTCCATTGATACTTCCTTTGCTCGGATATACTGATTTTATCTCTGGAATAGAGAAACAAATATTTTACCAAACTAGTCTGTTTTAACAACCCTGAAGAAGAAGACTTTTGTAAATATTGTTAGAAGAGGAAATAATTTTAATAGTCAGCACTTTCTCTTATTTCCACAATGTTTACAACTAATTAATAAGAAAACCATCAGAAAGGCTATTTCTATTTTGATGTCTGCAGATACTTTCAATTTGGAGCAATCTATAAGTTTGTTATTCAGTAAAAAGTTAATTCTTTACCATACAATCCTGAAATTTAACGACCCAGAAAAAGAAAACTTTTGAAAAAAATATTGGAATAGGAAACCATGCAGCATTTTCTCCTTTCACCACCATGTTTTCTATCTTTACAAGGACAAATAATATCCTTTGAAAACATTTGCACTGTTGCAACCCCAAGCAAAAGGACATCTGAAAGCATTGTGGGGAAAGAAGATAATGCTGGTTCGGTGTTTTCTGTTTTTTCTACAAATACAAATGGAAAAACCTATCAAAGCACTGAAAGTGCTGACAGACTAGCAAATGTGGAATAAGAGGCCTTGGAAAAAACATTTTAGCTAGCCATACACCACCTAATGGATTTTTGAAAGCATTGTGGGGAAAGAAGATAATGCTGGTTCAGTGTTTCCTGTTTTTTCAACAAATACAAATGGAAAAACCTATCAAAGCACTGAAAGTGCTGACAGACACTTTACAAATTAATTAAAGAAAAGTGATCCAATCTGAGTATAAAGTCTGATCTGGTTTGATGCACTCCAATGCAGTTATTAAGTCCAGTCCAGTTTGGCCCAGTAGATATAGAAGACCAGCAACACCCATGAAAAATACAAAGGATGAAAAAGGTTGCATTTGTATAAGTGTAGTTGAATATAATTTGCACAGTTTACCGACTTTAATTATATATAAGCAAACATCTTGTACCCTATTAATTATAGTAACTCCTTGTTCATTCTATTACTTTATAAGTAGACAACATTCAAACTGGAGTGGTAGAGATTTTATGGTTCATTTCAAAAGTGTCATGTCTAACAGAATTACTTTTTCTAACAGAAAAAAATATTTTCTGTGGGGTAGTATTGAGCAACTGTGGCATTTTTGTTAACCTTTGAAACTGGGCAACAGACTAGTGAAATTGTGATGGCTAGTCTAATAAAAATTTTGTTATTGATTATTAAATATTTGATATTTTTTCAACAAATTTTCTACTTACCAGAGTAAGAGTTGACTGTATAGACATTACTGTTTCGTGACACATGGTATATGCTGCTGTCTGTGACAGATCTGTATTCAAACAAACACGGAGAACAGAAAATTGATTATCATGTAACTCTTTACCAAACAATCTGTGTTTCAGCGATACTGAGAAAGAATGCTTTTGAAAACACTGTGGAGAAAAGAAAAGGCTGGTAACCATTATTATCTTTGTTCTCCACAAAGTATTCTACCCTGTCAACTCTTTACAAAAGGACAAATTTTTGACTAGTCCAAATTGAAAATATTTCCAGACAACAAAATAAATGTGGCTCAAAAATTTATATTTGTTTCAGACAAAGTAGAAGACATTGAGCAAAAAGGAGAAAATGCTGGTAACCAGACTAAACATCCCCCTCTTGTATACCGGTATGTCTGTGATGCCTTTTGGTGGCATAATCCTTTGCATATTCTAAATTCATCGCGATTCAAATTTAACAAGTTAACACAGCTTGACAGACTTCCTCACTAAAACATAAATTTTTCAATTTGAAGTTTGATCAAATCTTTACCAAACTACAAAATGTTTGACTGAACCAAATTGCACACATCTGCAGACAACAAATTAAAATGTAGCTCAAATGCAATTTCTGTCTAAGATAGGGTAGAAAATATTTTGGGAAAAGGAGAAAATGCTGTTACCACCATTTTCTCCTTTTCCCACAAGGTTTTCAAAAGCCTTCACTTTCATGGTCATTAAAATCTGGATTGTTTGGTATAGCATTGAAACAGCTCTGACATGAATGCATCAGCTTTTTCCATATGACAAATTTTATCCTCTTCCAACATTATAACATCTGCATATGACAAAAATGAAATTGGTAGAACTGAGCTGCTGTTGTCTGAAGAAAACAATGCAGAAAAAGAGATATATGCTGGTTACCAGCATTTTGTCATTTTCCCACAATGTTTTCAAAAGCTTTCTCCCTAAGGGTCCGTAAATCTTGAGTTTTTATGTTAAGGGACAAAAGGGACTTACCTGCCCCATGGTTCATCAATTATGAAGGAAGCAACTGAATAACCTGAAAAATATACAACAAAATCTTGAAAAATCATTTCATTTATTACCTTGTGCAAAACATTTTCTACAATCAAACATTTCTAAATGTAGAGTTATGAATATCAAAAAATATGCATCGGTCTGGATGGGAACCTAAATTTCTGCATTTATTTTTTGTATTTATGTATGACATGCATCTATTTAACCCTTTCAATATGGCAAAATTTTAGGCTCGTACCTATTCAAGAAATTACTAAAAACAACTCAAAAGTTTTTCAGTTGATAGTATCTGTACTTCAAAAAGTAGGAATCATTGTGGGGAAAAGGAGAAAATGCTGGTTATCAGCATTTTCTTCTTTTTCCCACAATGTTTTGAACATGCAGCCCTCTTTCTCTGAGTCTTTAAAACCGAGAATTGTGTGGTAAAGGGTTAATCAAGCTTGTTACAATAGATTATGATTCTCATCAAGGCTGCCTCATGCTACTTTATTCAACTTTGTTTATAGAACAGATAATTCATGAAAGATTCCTAATTTGTTTATCGGAGGCAAAAGGTAGAGGTAGTTCAGGGCTAGTGCTTATAAAACTTTTTCGGCATAGCTGAATGCCCTGGCGTTTGACCTAATTCTTGGTAGTGATGAAGAATGAGTAGATGGTAATTTGGGATTGGTAAAAAATATAAATTTATTTAGCTGGCCCCTGCTGGTAATTTGCAGACACATTTTGGAAACCACTATTTACAAGCCTTGTTGTGCTACCACTAATCAATACCAAAGACCTTGATTCATACCATAGCAAATTAATAGAGAATGGTCCTTTTTTTATTTGGAAATTTAATATTTCATAAGCATTTCTCAACAACCCAATAATAATAATAAAAATCTACTACTTTTCAACAAAATGAAAAACAGAGAGGAAAAAGAGACAATTTCTCCTGAAATTAATTTTCATTATTTTACTTCATATTGAGCCACAGAAGAGTTTCAATGTTTCAATATTCATAATTCCAGTGTATCTATTACACCATCTATCTTTTGTAAAGATATTTCTAGTTCGTGCTCATCTCAGTCAAGCATGAAAGTTCAAAGTTGAATAAATGTAATTTAATGCATCCAACTTTGTAACTTTTTAACTTCTACACCTTTTCATCCTACATTCTTATCAAATCTAAGTCAGTTTTAACTTCAAATCTTCTTACATCTCAAGAAATAATCAAATTCAAAGCTTGAGTAAGAGCTTATTTGAGCATGAGCTCAACTTTTATAAGCAGGAGCCCTGATCTACACATTTGGGAGTTTTCTCAATTAACCCTTTACCAAACGACAATTTTTAGACTCTTTCAAATTCAAAAGATCTGAGACGACAATTTCAAAGTGGGACAAATGAGCTTAAGGTCTCTTTTAGGGTAGAAAACATTGTGGGAAAAGGGGAAAATGCTGGTTACCAGCATTTTCTCCTTTTTCCACGATGTTTTCAAAAGCCTTTCCGAGGGTCTTAAAAATCCAGGATTGTTTAATAAAGGGTTAAGGTCTAATCAAGCCCCTGTTTCAAAGTGAAGTAACTCTGACAAGCATAGTCCTTGCCAAACAACAATTTTAGACTCATCCAATTCAAAGCGTTTGCAGATGACAAATCAAAGGTGGCTCAAATGAAGAAACTTGCCTGTAATTGAGTAGCAAACATTGTGGGAAAAGGAGAAAATGCTGGTTACCAGCATTTTTAATCAGGGTCATTAAAACTTGGGATTGTGTGGTAAAGGGTTAACTCTTTACCAAAAGTCATTTTTTTTTGGCTTGTCCAATTTGACAGCATTTGCAGACTACATATCAACTATGCTTCAAAATGATGAAATATTTCTTTGGAAAGGTAGAAAACTATGTGGGAAAAGAAGAAAATGCTAGTTTCCAGCATTTCTCCTTTTTCCAAAATTTCTTCAACACTGTCCTTCTCAGAGTTGTCAAGACATGGGATTGTTTGGAAAATGATTAAATGATTTGATTTCAATGTATATTAACCATTTACCAAAGAATGATGTGTTTACAACCCCATGGAAGAAGGCTTTAAAAACATTGTGAGGAAAGCCAACCATCATTCCTTCAGAAGCACTGGCAGGGTAGTAAATTTACAATCCAAAGCCTAAACAATTTACCAGACAGCAAAATATTTGACTTGTAAAAACTGAAAACATTTGCAGAAAGCAAATTAAAAGCAACTGGAATGTTGAGATTTTGCCTTGGAGAGGTTAGAAAACTTTGTGGGAAAAGGCGAAAATGCTGGATAGCATCATTTTCTCCTTTTCCCAGAATGTCTTCAAAATCCTTAGTTCTCAGTCTCGTTAAAAATTGGGACTGTGTGGTAAAGGGTCAACCAATACACCATCTATAGGAACTTCACATTTTTCATGCAACCTTACCTACGAATGTTCCTGTTACTCTACACATCATGTATCCATAATAGGAATCCTCACTGTCTAAACCTATACCATAGCTGCATAAACAAAGAAAATTTAGTTACTTGTTTGTATTGTTCAAAAAGATTTAACTCTCTACCAAACAATCTTGAGTTTTGACAACCCAAAAAATGTAGAAAATATTTTGTGGAAAAGGAGAAAATGCTGGTAACCAGCATTTTCTCCTTTTTCCCACAACATTTACTACCCTTCCAAAAACAGGTTTCAATATTTGAGTTCCATTTATTTTATTGTCTGCAACTGCTCTCAATTTGGACAAGTCTAAAATTTTGTCATTGTGTAGAGATTCAATTGAGACATCTGTATATTCCATGAACCCAGCTTTGAAGAGGCTTATCTTCAAACCTAAGACATTTACTTCAACTTTTGTTACAATATCCTGGTAGAACGACATAAAATGGATCTTCAAGGAATAGGAAGATGATTTTGCCAAAGTATATAATGAGTCTGCATTCAATGTAATGCCATACTGATATATACATATACATGTTAATTAACTCTTTACCAAATGACAGAATGTTGGACTGGACCAAATTGAAGATGACAATTTATAGACTACAAATTTAATGTTGCTAAAATGATGATTTCTCTTTGATAAGGTAGAAAACATTGTGAGAAAAGAAGAAATTGCTGGTTACCAGCATTTTCTCCTTTTCCAACAATGTTTTCAAAGCCTTCATCTTTAAGGATGTTAAAACTTGGGATTGTGTGATAAAAGCTTAATAACTTCAAATATCATACATGTATAGTGTGGCGTATTTGAACAGAGACAAATCACAACTTGGCACACTTGTCTCAGGGGTGTGGAAATACTATGTCCGACTCATCCGACTCGGGAAAATTCATCATTGTTCAAGTGACTTTTTTCAGTCTAGTTGTCCGCGGACAAGTAGAAAATATGAGGAAAATTTTGAAACAAAAATCTGTTGTGTATATACATATCCAGTGAAATACATATGCTCTCACTTCGTACAAAATGACATTTCGAATGATAGACAATGTCTTGAGATGATCCCTGATTTCTGGAAACCCAAAATACACATTTGGTGTACCTCCACTTTCATTGCATATGACAAGATCGGTAAAAAATGCGGCTGTTTTTGTATGTCAATTTTTTTGAAAATGTGTAAACACCATCAAAATCATCATTATGGATTAAAATAATTTTATTAGTATCATTTTAGCACCGATTCAGCAATCTTTGATGACAGTGTCGCACACATGAAAATTTTAGCCTTTAATCTGATTTTAAACAGCTTCTACCAGTGCGAAATGGGCTGTGATTGAACACCTCTGCCAGAAGCTGTCTCATTATCCAGAAGTTTTCGATTTAGCGATCATTTGGTGCGTAAAATTGAAGAAAATGTGTTTGTTTAAAATCAAATCTTCAAGGCAAGTGTGAGACTCTGAACCATTTGGTGACTCCAAACGTAAAACGGACCGTGGCAAGAAATATGACAAAAACATTTTTTTTTAACAAGACATGCTTGAAAGAATCCCCGTTGTTGAATGCAGATGATCGTAACAATATTTTTTAAAGGTTTGTTGAGAGTATCCCCATGTTGCGGACATGTCACTTTATGTGTACCTTTTAAAATCGTTGGACAAGTGAGCCACACAGGAGGACAAGTAGATTTTTGTAATTTACTTGTCCGCGGAAAAGTAGAAATTTCTAAGATTTCAACACCCCTGTGTCTTCTGTTTTCATGAAGACTCATCTTATTTGGTTTTTACCACTGAAGAAAGTATCTTGTAATAATAGTCTTAGTTAACAAGTCAGTTCAGCTGTCTAAACCCTTTGCTACAAAATCCCAAGTTTTACACAACCCTGAGAAAGAAAGCTCTTGAAAATATTGTGGGGAAAGGAGAAAATGCTTGTAACCAGCATTTTCTCCTTTTCTCACAGTGTTTTCTACCCTACCAAAGACAAATTCCATCATTTGAGCAACATTTAAATTGTTGTCTGCAAATGCTTTCAATTTGGACAAGTCGACATTTTTGCCATGTGGTGAAGAGTTAATAGATTACTCTATAAGGTATCAAACACTTACGCATTTCCATCAGCATCATGTAATTCACAAGGGGTTCCTCCGATGAACACTCTGTTAAATAAAGATTTCAAAAAGTAAACAGATGTAAGTTTTGCCACAATGTTTTTAACCCTTTACCCCACAATCCCAAGTTTTAACGACACTGAAGAGGAATGTCTTTGCTGATAACCAGCATTTTCACCTTTCCAAAAATGTTTTCTACCCTGTCAAAGACAGAAATAATAGTTTATAGAGTTTCCATACAGTCTGATTATACAGAAAGATATGAATATTTACTCTCTTATTATTCTTTGCATAGAGGTCAATTCAGGTCAATTTGTTAGAGTAATGACATAGTGCGATTGATTGATTGCATGGTGTTTAATGCCGTTTTCAACATTATTTCACTTATATCACGGCGGCCAGTGCACCTATCCATGCTTTCCTGGAGTTTCTTTTACCATTACTCCGCACAATATTCTTTCCAAGCCACTGGCTGCTTTCCCACAAAACCATCGTCAAAACAATGGTCAGCGGTGAGAGAGGAATAAATCCTGTCACAATGACTATCATCAGTCCTCGGAAAGAAATTGGCCAAGCCGGGGATCAAACCAGCGACCTCCTGTTCTCAAGTCCTGTACGCTACTGACTGAGCTACGGGGGCTTGGCAATGACATAGTGGGAATAGGAGGAAATTCTTTCCTCTGCAAGGTCATTAAAACATGGGATTGTCTGATAGATGGATAATATCAAAATGGTGTAATCAGATGAAGCCAAAAAAGGAACAGCATTGTAGATTGATTCATTTTTAACCCACCACTGGACAACAAAATTTTAGACTACCAGTAGTTCATACTTACAGCATGTGCAGAGGTTAACTCTTTACCAAACAACAAAATCTTAGACTTGTCAAAATTGAAAGTACTTGCAGACGACAATATAAATGTTACTCAAAAATTGAAACAAGTTTGTGGAAAGATAGAAACATTGTGGAAAAAAGAGAAAATGCTGGTTACCAGCATTTTCTTCTTTTCCCACAATGTTTTCAAAAGGTCTCTTTATCAGGGTCATTAAAACTCAGGATTGTGTGGTAAAGAGTTTACTAGAATAAGTGGGATAAAATTTGTCTTTGAAAGTGTAGACAACATTATAGGAAAAGGAGACAAAGTGCAGTTTGATCATGGATATTCACTGACAAAATCTTTATATCTTGTTTCCTTACTGAAAATATGCAATTAGTGTTCAGAGCTGTAAGGATTAACCCTTTACCGCACAATGCTGCCTTTAAACAACCCCGGGGACAGAAGCCTTTTGAAGACATTGAGGGAAAAGGAGAAAATGCTGGTAACCAGCATTTTCTCCTTTTCCCACAATGTTTTCTACCCTATCAAAAAAAAAAATTGTACCATTTGAGCCACATTGAAATTGTTGTCTGCAAATACCTTCAATTTGGACAAGGCTAAACTTTTGTCATCTGGTAGAGGGTTAAAGAATTACCTTTTGATTTTTTCATTTCTTCCGTTTGTTGAAGGGTCAGTGTTACTTCCATACCGTGTTGTGATTATTTTACCATAAATAGTGAGGATGGTTTCATCAGCTAAAAATACACAAGTTAACTCTGGCCATAAGACCCAAATAAAGGCAATTTCAATGTTTCTTTTTTAAATAAGGCTCCAGCAAAGCGGATGATGTAGACCAAAGATCAGATTGCAATTTCTTTGCTGTCTGACCTTGATCTACACTTACAGCAAAGGCCTCTAAAGTTGTGAAAAGCACTATAAGGGTTAAGTTTCTACCAGTTTTACATTTATCATTATCAAATTTGAAAAAAACTTTTATATAAAAAATTAAAAAAGCTCAAATCTTGGGATCTGCATAAGTGGGTAGAAAACATTATGGGAAAAAGGCACAGATGTTTACTAGCATTTTCTCATTTTTCAAAGCCTTCTTTCTTAGGGTCGTCAATTCAGGGTATCAGTTGCTAAAGACTTTACAATATCACAACAAAAATGTGAAGAACACTGAAATTTGGGTTTCCATTTGAACCATGCTCTGGCAAAAGGGGGCTCAATGCATCTCCATGATCCATGGTGCCAAGGAAGTTATCACATAATCATGGATGCCTAAAATCCATTTTGTCTAACAACCGACTGAATAATGAGGTAGACTGTCCTTTGACATACAGAAAATTTATCAAAAGCAAAAAGTATTGGCCCGGGTCAGCCCCCTCTGGCTGCGCAGGCTAACCTGGATGGATACTTTTTTACAGATGAATTAAGCCTCCTTTTCACAGAGCATGGCTCCTTTTCTTTCTCATGCTCGGGGCTTGATTCCTTGACCACAGAAATTACACATATTCTCGTAACAAAATGCATGTACAGATTTAACTCGCTGACAGCAGTGCGTAAGAAAGGTGCAATCATCCAAAACAATTTTTGTTTCCAATAATGAGTTGTTGTCCTTTGTGTAATTTGTATAGTCTTTTGCAGTAATGACTTTATAACTTTACTACACAGTCCCAGATTTTAAAGTCCCTAACACAGCTTTTGAAAACATTGTGAGAAAGAAGAAAATGCTGGTAACCAGCATTTTCTCCTTTTCCCACTATGTTTTCTACCCTATCCGAAAAAATTCCATCATTTGAGTCACCTGAGACGTTTCAATTTGGAGCAGTCCAAAATTTTGTGGTTTGTAAAGAGTTAAAACTCATTCTGATCTGTGATTATGAAATTCATTCCCAAATGACAAGTACTTAAAATGTGTTCAGATTGGAGGCATTTGAGGACATTAAATTAAATATGGCCCATATTTTTGATTTTCTCTAAGACAGGAAAGTAAAAATTGTGGTAAAAGGAGAAAATGCTGGTTAATTACCAGCATTTTTCTCCTTTTCCTACAATGTTTTCAAAAGCCTTCTCCTGGGTTATTAAAACATGGGATAGTGTGGTAAAGAGTTCATTGACTTATCTCAACATAATGTACACATATTGCACAAAAATGGCAAGATATATAGGATCTGGCATAGGTTGGTGTTTGAGATAAAATTTTATTAAACAAGTCTTAAAAAAATGTTATTAAGGGAGCCTTTGGCAAGCTGAATAACATATTTTTGTGAACAAATTCAATAAAATTTTACCTCAAAAGCCAACGAATATCAGATTCTTTTATCACATAACTGTATATACATGTATCTAAAGAATTATATAGTTCATGATGTGTTTTAAAACAGCCTACATGTACATGTGTATTGTAATTTACCTAAAGCCTATTTGTTTCTTTGATAGGTGCGTACATCACAAATAAAAGATAGTTCCAGGAAGAACGTTTCTGAAAAAATTATAGGAAAGGAGAAAAAGCCAGTGACCAGCATTTTCCCATTTTCCCTCAGTTTTTTCTACCTTTTCAAAGAAAATTACAAATTTTTGATTCATATCACTTTGTCTTCTGCAAATGCTTTCACTTTGGACAGTGTCTAAAACTTTGTCATCCAGCCAGTTAAGGCTTGAGATGTGTAATAGTTTCCTGTTGTTGATAAAAAGAAATAAAATCACCAACAATCTAATTGTATGCTGTTTTGGCCTGGTGGTTTAATTCATACATAAATATACCTTCTTCTTGCATTAACCCCTCAAAATTAAAAAAAAAAAATACTCACTTTATTTCTTAAATACGTGTGGTACCAAAATTAGTATCAAAGACAGATTTTTTTCCTCCTTCAAAAAAGCTGGTAAAAAGCATTTTCCCACTTGTTTTCTACCATATCAAAACCAGAAATCATCATTTGACCCACATTTATTTTGTCATCTGCTAATGCTTTCACTTTGGTTTAGTCAAAAATTGTCTCGCTTGGTAAAAAGCTATCCTAGTAACTTACATGCAACTGAATATGACTGCTGGCTCAGCTGGCTTATGGTTGGGCTGTACCAGTTATGTGGCTGAAATACAGAGTTAAGACATAAAATAACAAGCGCACTACATGTGGGTGCCAACGGTCAGCTGCAATTGCTTGATTTTCCGTGAAAATTCAAAGTCGAAAAAAGGGGCAATACTGTGTCAAAAATACTTTGATAGTTACCTGCCCTTGTTGTATGGGTTCCCCATTTGGTAGTTAACAACTAGTTTAAGTTTGAAGTAAATATCTTCAATAATGACAGAGATATCATAAAAAGTCAAAGTTTTTGAAAATGTCAAAGTTTTTTTATAACGACCACACAGGCAACACAGACAACAATGCCAGGGCTAAGACAATACTGTCATGTTTTCTTTGAAAACAGCTGAGCTAAGAAATACTCAGTAGAATAGCACAATTTTGGCCTTTGAAAAATGGGTTGGAATTTCTTCAATAGGGATCTCCAGCCATTTTCATGAAATCAACTGATATGACATCATTGTAACTACTTGAATAAGGTCCCAAATCATCAGCACATCATATTAACTTTGTGTCTGCAGATGCCAATGCCTTCATTTAACCCTGTACCAAACAATCCTGAGTTTCAACGACCCTGGCAGTATAGGCTTTTTAAAACATCATGGGACAAGACAAAAATGCTGGTAACCATCATTTTCTTCTTATCCCACAATGTTTTCTACTCTTCCAAAGCAAAAAACCATCATTTGAGACATTTTTAATTTGTCATCTGCTCATGCTTTCAATTTTGACCAGTCTAAAATTTTGCCATGTAATAAAGAGTTAAACCAGTATGAATTCTCTGTTCTGATACTTTCAGCAAACTATGCTAAATCAGCTGTTTCAATAATGCCAAATATTATTCTTAACCCTTTACCAGATGACAAAATTATAGCCTTATCCAAATTGAAAGCATTCGCAGATGACAATGTCAGTGTGGCTCAAATGGTGCATATTTTCTTTGACAGGGCAGAAAACATTTGGGGAAAGGAGGAAATGCTGATTACCAGCATTTTCTCCTTTACCCATCATGTTTTCAAAAGGCTTCTTTCCCAGGGTTGTTAAAAGGTGGCATTGTGTGGTAAAGGGTTAAATATTACAGCCAACACAACCTAAAAATCAAAATATCATGACTGAAAACACAAATTCTACCAACTGGCTCTGAATTAAATGTTTAAACCTATACCACACAATCCCAAGGTTTTATTGACCCCAGGAACAAAGGCTTTGGAAAACATTGTTGGAAAAGGAGAAAATGTGGGAAAACCAGCATTTTCTCCTATTTCCACAATGTTTTTGGCCTTTTCAAAGAGAAATCTCAAAGTCTAAGCCACTGTCCACATCTGATTTGTCCCCTTCCAAAGCAAAATGAATTTGGACCAGTTCAGAAATTCTATCATTTGGTACAGAGTTTGACCCTCCCTTTCCCAAACAACAAATTTTAGACTCTTGCAAATTCTAAACAACTGCAGATCAACAACAAATTCAAAATTGGTACAAATGAACTAGAATTCTCTGTTAGGGTAGAATACATTGTGGAAAATGGTCAAAATGCGGGTTACCTTGATTTTCTCCTTTACCTGAAATGTTTTCTACCCTATCAAAGAAAGAAATAATCATTTGAGCTACATTAAATTTGTCGTCTGCAAATGCTTGCAATTTCGTTCATTAGCATATTACATATTGAATATGGCTAAGAAAGTAAGATTTGATTTGTCTTTACTGGAAAGAAAACATTATAGGAATAGGAGAAACTGCTGGTTTCAAAAATGTTTTCAAGAGCTTTCTTCCTCAGGTTCACTGAAACACAGAACCAATTAAAAAGGGTTATAGATACATGTACCTTGAAGTAACACAACTCTTTATTAGCACTGCAGACTTTGCTGTCAGGGATGCTCTCTCCATTAACCTTCACATTTGTAAAGTATTGCACATTGTGACTCATCCCACTGGAAAAGAAAAATGAACATAATTATTGCATTTCAGTCATGCTCTGTCAAAAGGGGGTTTAATCCTTTACCGCACAATACCACCTTTTAACGCCCCTAAGGAAAAAGCCTTTTGAAAACATTGTGGAAAAAGGAGAAAATGCTGGTAACCAGCATAATAAAGAATAACTTTGGGGCAAGTACACTTTCTAAAACAACTTGACACGTTTTGATATCTATACATAAATATTTGATAATCAAACATGACATTCCTCCATCAAGTCCCAATACTGAGTTTTGGTTGAGGAATAGCATGCCTAATACTTTAAAGCTTGAGTTTGGATGACGACCACCTTACAGTAAAATAGACAAAAATAAGATGTTGCATTTCGGTTTGGCCCCTTATCAAACTCTGTCATATTTTCGGAACTTGACAGAAAAAAACAAGACAAACAAACTGTGGAAAAACACAAGGAAGATTAGAAAATGTCAGTAATACATTTTCTGTTGCAGGGATACATTCAGCCATAACTTTTTAAAATACTGAAGATACATGTATATGGTTTTGACAAGTAAGTTAGGTAGAAGGTGGTGTAGGCAAAGATCAGACTGCACTTCTGTGTAGGATCATCTCTGTCTATATACTGCCAACAAAAGTGATGTATGTCCACTGGCATTTTGGGCAGCTTAATCAGGAGGCATAGGCAAACTATGTTTGATTTATCGCTTAAATGATTTCATTATTATCGTGACAAATTGACTAAGTTTTTTAAGTTTAGTAATGGAGTAAGGGTTCATAATTGTTTGAAAATTTCTGTTACTACAATTATCCAAATACAAGTTTCTTTCATTGTCAAGGAAATACATTCGAGGACATAGAGCTTTTCATCTCCAACTTTATCAATATTACAGAGGTAATTTTCTTTCCTGAAAAGGTGCACCATCATATCTGCCTTTTTCGACAGGTAAAAAGTGATTTGCATTTCTAAATTTTAGGAGGGGCGTGTAATCATGTCTGCTTAACTTTTTTAGGTAATCGTCAAATTCATGTTTTACTTTGAAAGAGAGGTAAATGTTGCCTTTATTGCTTGATCTTAACAATTTTGTTTAAACTTATCAATGAGTGTTTGTTTAACCATTTTATGAATGTTTTCTTGGGTAATTTGAAACTGGTTATCCCACAAGTCGGGTCAGCCTACTTTATGGCGTATTTCTTGAATTTTATTTGACCATTTGAAGTTACTATCTTGGAGTTGCATCATGTATTTATATATCTTTACACTGATTTTTTCATTTTTACCTACCAAAATGCGATTCCAAAAAGAGATCATGCGACTTTTTATATTTATTGAGATAGGATAGCGACCAAGTTCTCCGTAAAGTAATGACATAGACATAGATTTCCTAGAATTTGTAATTTTGCGTAGGAAGTTGTTATGAATACATTCTAAAATGTCAGTGTTTTCACAGCCAAAAATCTCAGATCTATAAAGTTGAATGGGGAGCACAGTATGATGGAATAATTTTAGCGGTAAGTCAAGAGGGAGATCAGCATTGTAACTTCTATTATATAAATAATGCATAGCTTTATTTGCCTGTTCAGCGATATGTTTGTGAGCATTAAGGAAGGTCAGTTGTTGTTCGTAAAAGTGAGTCCGAGATAATGGTATTTATTGGTCACTTCCAGAGACTGTGTACCAATTTTAAATGAATAATGTTGGAGAGTTCTGGCTCTGAAAAGTAAAACTTTAGTTTTGTTAACATTAATATCTAAATACCAGTTTCTGCAGTATTCATCAAAAATGTTGAGGTTGTTTTGCAGGTCTTCTTGACTGGTGGATAACATAACCGTATCATCTACATAGAGTAAGATCAACAGTTTAAGCAATAAAGTTAGATTATTTGGATCCTTTAGCTCCACTCCAGCTGAACCTTTTGTTTCCATGTTTGACTGCAGATCGTTAAGGTAAAGAGAAAATAGACTGACTACCATGTGTGTCACACATAACTGTTTACCACTGGGTATCAAGACAAATTACTTTGGATCATCCCATATTACTGATTACCTTGGACTATTACTCAGAAATGATTACCTTTCAAGAGTGCTAAAAATGACTTAAAATATCACACATAACTGATAAAATTTCAGTGTACAACATGACTAAATACCTTGAGGTAATGAATAATTACCTTGGGGGGATCACACTTTACTGATTACCTTGTTGTGGTATCACACATAACCTACCTACTTGTAGTATCACACATGGCTGGTTACTTGGAGAAAACACATATAACGGTACTCAATATCTTTGGTTTATCAAACATGACTGATTACCTTTCAGGAGTTGTACACTTAACTGATTACTTTGGAGTATCACACATGACTGATTTTCGTAGAGTTTCATACAGTTATCCACCTTGGAGTATCACACATAACTGACTACCTTGAAGTATCACACATGACCAATTAAATTACTGTACAACATGTGACTGATTACCTTGGGGTATCACACAAAATGTGCACCTTTGGGTATCATACATGACTGGATTATCACACATGACTGATTACCTTCGGGTATCACACATGATCTGGTCCTCTGTAGAGCCATCTTTGTGCACATCACAAGTGTAGGATTGATTTGCACCAACTAAAACCACTTCATTGCCATTTTGCTCGTTACCACTGCCAAAATTAAACTGATCTTTTGCAAAGTCTATAATAAAGAAAATATTGAAAAAAGACAGATTAAGATCAATGATAATAAACCATTGTTATGATTTCATTTTAAATCAAAACTAATTGCAGATCAATTAGTGCTCCAGACAACAAGGCATAATTGTATGTTAAATTCTCTGTTTCTTTTTTAAACCCAATGTTGTGGGTATTCATAAGCATCATCTTCAGACAGTTCTAGCTAGTACCCACAACATAGAGTTTGGAAAAGAAACTACAGATTGAGTATGTGGCTACCCAAAAATTAAAAGGAATTTTCACAGAAAATGCAGATGTCAGGGATGTGCCTTGCGCTGTGACCTTGGAATGCCCATCTATGGACACTCCCATAAAAGTAAAACATAATCCTTGGTGAGGCTCAAAACCAACCCAGGACCTTATCACTAATTCTTGACAATTAGTCGCTGACAGAGAAATTGATTTCAAATCTAGGTTAAACGCTGTCAGGTCACTCTAGTCTATCTTTTGTTTACTTTTTGCCTATTTTTAAAATTCATTTTTTCTGCCGGTGATCGGTACAGTAACGCTTGGACCGACCACATAAAATCAGATTTTCATCTTCACAATATTTTCCATACTTTTGAATGGTTTGATTTAAATTTAAACTGCATTGTCTCTTTTTGCCATAATGTGTATTGTGCCTTTATTTTAATGGTACATTCCTGGTGGATCGTGGCTTTTCAAAATCTCCCGCCTAACCAATTTCAAAATGGCGTCAGGCTTTTTCGAGCTGTTTACTAGACTAAAACTACTCGACAGAGAAATTACATTTAGGCTACACAATCCTGCTTAGACCTGTCCGGTGCTAAACAACAGTGGGGGGGGGGGTTTCCATGTTTACCGGCCCTGAGAAAAAACAACTTTCAGGTTTTATGAAAAAAAAAAATGAAATGCTGACAAGCGTCGTCTGCATTTTTAAGTCCAGACTTTGAATGAACGTTAATTTTTGGCATCTAGTAGTATTACACAGAGTTCGTGTAATCAAATTTTCGACGAATAAATACATAGCTAAAACACTGAACTAAGCTCGTGCTTTCAGAACTACGTGTACAAAATATAACTACATGATGCCATATATTGCATTATAAGATACTCGTCGTCTAGGTTTTTGCCCCTTGAATAGTTAAAACACATTTTGCAAAGGAGAAAGTGCTTGTTACCACTATTTTCTCATTTCTATGTTGGCACATTTCTGACCCGAGATACGAGATAGCTATCAAGATAATTTTAGAGAACTATCGCGATAAAACAATCTTTCCTATGGTGGCATATTTCTGCTGCAAGATACGAGATAGCCATCGTGATAATTTGAGAAAACTTTCACGATAATTCGAAGTTTCCTGGAAATTTTATCTAGATAGTAAAATGTTTTCTGAAAAAACTATCACGATAAACTTTGCTATCTAGAAAATTTTATGTTGATTATTTCTCATTCATGCACGAAGCTGACATCGAGGTAAAATTATCGCGATAGTTCTACCCGTCTCTCGATATCTATAAATAGAAAAATCAACATTGGATGAACTCGGAAGTTTTTGACTGTACAGGAGACAAAGATGATCCGAAACAGTATCTAAATATAGATACCGTAAATGTCAGTTGTAGGCACGAGCGTAAAAAAAAAATCGTGATAACAGTTAGAAATATCGCGATATTTTTATCGTGAAACTTTTTGTTAGCTAGATAATATTTCCAGGAAAGTCTGTATTATTGCGATAGTTCTCTAAAATTATCATGATAGCTATCTCGTATCTCGTGGCAGAAATATGCCACCATACTTTCCTGTAAATATTATGTAGATAACAAAAAGTTTCACGATAAAAAATATTGCGATATTTCTAACTGTTATCACGATTTTGTTTTACGCTTGTGCCCACAACTGACATTCACGGTATCTATAATTAGATACGGTTGAAACGGATCATCTTTATCTCCTGTACAGTCAAAAACTTCCGAGTTCGTCCAAATGGTGATTTTTCTATTTATAGATATCGAGAAAAGGCTAGAACTATTGCGATAATTTTACCTCGATGTCAGCTTCGTGCACGAATGAGAAATAATCAACATAAAATTTTCTAGATAACAAAGTTTATCGTGATATTTTTTTTTTTTTTTTTTTCCAGAAAACTTTTCACTATCTGGATAAAATTTCCAGGAAACTTCGAATTATCGTGAAAGTTTTCTAAAATTATCACGATAGCTATCTCGTATCTCGCGGCAGAAATATGCCACCATACCTTTCCACTGTGTTTTCAAAAGCCTTCTTTCTCAGTGACGTTATATCACTCGGGATTGTGTCGTAAAGAGTGAAAGACATACCGGTATGCATGCCACAGTTTTTCACACTCACTGGGTTCCGCAAGTTTCTTTTTTGTAAACTCTATTATATTGCACTTGGTTAGCTTGACAGAGATAGTATATTTTCACATGTAAAATGTCGGATGCCTATTAAATATATGGAAATCACAGACGTGGAAGAAAAATGGGAGATTTATTAATGATTGGGGTGCCAAATCATGCCAAGAGACGTTTATGATAAAGGGAGGTAATTAATCATGTCAGTAACTTAAAAATGTACCGTATCTCATAAAAATGGCCCGCTTGATAAACATTCTTTATTTTCTCTAAACTAATTCTAAAGATATAAGAAAGCACTACTTCTGTGCAAAATTGAAAAAAAAAAAAAAAAAATCTGTCCACTGAAATTGTTTTTACTTGAGCATTATTTTTACTTAAAGAACCTTTTTTTTTTTTAAGTTTGAAATTAAGACCTATTTTCTGTAATTTTGAAAAGAATTAGAATCCCTTTAGAAGAGCTTTATCTCCGTATTTTGCTCCGCAACATATGATTTTCTTTTCATGTAAAAAAATGTTCATAGGGAAAAAAATTTTTTTGGCCTATATCGTTAATGCCCCTAGTCTAATTTCTATTTGTGATGTTTATCAAAGACGTTCAGACCCTTTTGGAGATGTTAAGTTGATCAATTAACCCTTTACCTATCAATACCTTGTTTCAACGGCATTGAGGAAGAAAGCTAAAAGGTAAAAATGTTGATACCAGCATTTTCTCATTCTTCCACAGTGTTTTCTACCATCTAATCGACAAGTCCTACACGTGACATTTTGAGCCACATTTGAATTTGTCGTCTGCTAATAATATAAATGAGCCGTGCTTTGGCAAAGGGGGGCTTAATGCATCTCCGTGATCCATAATACAAATCAAGCCATTGCATTATTATGGATATATAATAGCCCCTTTTTTAACAACCAACTTAATCAAGACTGGCTCTTGGATATACAGAAAATTTACCAATAGGGAAGAGTATCGGCTCAGGTCAGCCTGCGCGAACTGCGCAGGCTGATCCGAGTCTATACCTTTCACAGATGCATTAAGCCCCTTTCTCACAGAGCATGGCTCAAATATGAATCCGTCTAATTTTTTGTAGTCTAGTGAGAGTTCAGCTCCACATACTTGTTTTTACTCGTTAGTATGCGCGGGTATACTGTTTTGAGAACAGTGTAGGGTAAGATTAGACTCCACAGAGAGTGCAGTCTGATCTTGGTTATACACTATTAGCAGCCTTGAAATCATAAGATTGTTTGTGTGGTGTTTAATGCTGTTTTCGACATTTTCTCAGTATTATTGCTGCGGCCAGTGCATTAATCCCTGCTTTCCTGGAGTTCCTTTTACCCGAGCACTACTTTGCACAATATTCTTCCAAAGCCACTGGCTTTTTCCTCACATGACCACTATCGAAACAATGATCAGCAGAGAGTAGTATGAATCCTGACGCAATGACTATTATCAATCCTTGCAAAGAAATTGGCCGAGCTTGCGGTTCGAACAAGCGACCCCAGGCCTGGTCTTAAGTCCGGTACGCTACCGACTGTGCTACAGGGCTCGGCTGAAATTAGAGGTATTCTGGTCTGTAAAGGCTGCCTAACTGAAAGAATCAATTATTTTCGTTCTACTGGCTCAGTTTTTATTTTCACCAAACGACATAATGTTCAGCTCCTCCATATTTAAGCATTTACAGTCGACAAAAAAAAAAATGAATAGGGTTTCACCCTTTAAGGTTTTAACGGTTCTGTGGATAAGAGCTTTTGAAAACATTGTGAGAAAAGGAACAAAATACTGGTCGGCTTTAAAAATTCTAACAATGATTTGAGAAATTTATACATAGACTGTGGTTACTAAGGAAAGAAATAAGAATGAGTAAAACTTACTTTGACCATAAATAGTGATACGGACTGCTCCACCTCTACCGCCTATTGTTGGATATATGTGCGTTATTTCTGGATCTGCAAGAAGAATAAGATTTTTTTTTTTTTTAATTTCATTACCGCACAATACTGAGTTTTACAGACCATTTGAAAACATTGTGGAAAAAGGAGAAAATGTTGGAATCCAGAATGTTCTCCTCCCTACGATGTTTTAGCCTATCACAGACAAATTCCATCATTTAAGTCACGTTTAGATTGTCTAAAATTTTGTCGTTTGGCAGAGTTAACTGTACCACACAAAGTTTTAGACTTGCACAAACTGTACATTGTAGAATGCTTGAAATTACTATACACTGTCCACTTTACAATGCTATAATGACCAGTGATGCACAGAGACACCCTATCACAAACGATGTAACCCCCCCCCCCCCAAAAAAAAAAACATAAACAAACAAATTTGATAATTTGATATCATCTTGTCGATAAAAATATAAACTTGACTGTGTCGGACCCGATCTGTTTGACATATTGTGGTATAATCAACAGAATCTTATAAAACGGCTCTGGCAAAAGGGGACCTAAAGCATCTCCGTGATCCATGATACCAATCAAGCCATCACGTAATTATGGATCCAGAATAGCCACTTTTTTAACAACCGATTTTATCATGAGGTAGACTGGTCCTTGGACATACATACAGAACATTGACCTCTTGCAAAAAGTTTTGGCCTGGGTCAGACTTTGCAGGCTGACCTGAATCGATACCTTTTGCAGATGCATTAAGTCGCCTTTTCACAGAGCATAGCTCATATATTACGGCGATCAGTTCAGCTATGCATGCATACGTCCGATCCTAGATTTCCTCTGACCTAAACAGTCAAAACCATGTTCAGCGGGGAGAGAGGAATGGATCCCGTCGAATTGACAATCATTTTTCTTACCGAGCGAAAATTCACGCCAAACAACCTTTCAATTACTGGCCACGCGCACCGACGACTTTTCTAACCCGATTCGGCTACATCGGTAAAGAATGACTGATTGATTGGTTGGATGGTTGGTTGGTTGGTTGGTTGGTTGGTTGGTTGGTTGGTTGGTTGGTTGGTTGGTTGGTTTGGTCGATCGGTGGGTCGATGGGTGGGTTGGTTGGTTGGTTGGTTGGTCGGTGGGTAGGTCGGTAGGTCGATCGGTCAATTGATTGATTAATTCTTTACGCCGCTTTCATTTCATTTTTTCAGTAATGTCATGGCGGCAGCTCACTTATTCATGTTTGTCCTGGGTTCGTATTCACCAACCATTCTTCAGAGCATTCTTTGTCTCATTCTCCAGAATTTTCTGAATTTGAAAGTAACACAACTACTGATTGGCTAAATCAAATGGTTTAGTCAATCAGAAGTTCAAATTTTCTAAATCTCTGGAAGACAAGACTAAGAATGCTCTTAAGAATGATTGGTGGATATGGGACCTGGTTTTAACCAGCCCTATATAAGTGTCTTTCTTGCGCACGGAGGAAAAAAACAAGCGCTGTGACTAAGGATCAAAGCTGGGGTCTCCAGGTTTCAAGTCTTACACCTTCACAACTGAGTCACACAGGCCCTAGCCTGGGTTCAGGCGGTAATAATCTTTTAACCCTTATCCTGCTGAATAAGATAAATGATATCTTCAAATCGACAATAACACCCCAAATATTGCTATTTCGAAGTTATTTTGAGAGGGAGAAAAATAAACCTTCTCATCGGACAGTGTAGATCCAAGATCAGACTGCACGTTCTGTGCAGTCTGATCTTGATCTACACTGTCCGCAAAAGGCCAGCAGCCTAAGGGTTAATAACTCCTTACTGGGGTCACCTTTCACGGTCCACACAGATCTGTATCAAAACGGTTTATCGCTTCCGTAATTATTATCTTCAGTTTTCACAAAGTAAGTTCCGAATATATAAAAGGAGAAAATTATCGGACAGGAACCAAGGCTACGCAGGACCCTTCATGGATAAAGTGAGGAAGACACAGAATCACATCCGATGGGCCAATAATGGATAGATGGATCGATGAATAATTAATTGTTTTGTGTCATTGATCAAGGATGCATGTCGTTCTTTTTAACCCTTGGTTGCCCTAAACATCTCAAATAACCTTTGCGGCCAGTGTAGATCAAGATCACACAGCACGGAAAGTGCAGTCTGATCTTGGATCTACTCTGTTCGCCGTGTTGAGATATAAAACAGATGTAAAATATCACTTTTTTTTATGGCTAAAAATATCTAGGCTGGTTGTTTGGTGCGTGATGGGTTAACACTTAAGCTGCTGAATAAATGAAATGCAAATTTCTATTCAATACTAAAAGCCCAAACATTGCGGTTTCAAAGTTGATTTCACCGGAAAGAAAATACCGTATCGGACAGTGTAGATCAAAGATCAGACTGCACGTTCTGTGCAGTCTGATCTTGATCTACACTGTCCGCAAAAGGTCAGTGGGTCGCGATCAGCAGCTTAAGGGTTAATATTGCTTTCTTTTTTAGATTTTTCCAGCTGCTTCACCTGCGAACGACCCTGAAATACATGTACGTCATAACAAATGATAAAGTAAATGAAAATCAAGAGGGCTCTGTTCTTTCTATTACTGGCCGATAGTAAAAAACCTGAATGTTGATATTTCAAAGTTATTGTTTGGAGAAAAAAAATCTCCTTATCAGTCAGTGTATATACAAGATCAGACGGCACATTTTGTGTAGTCTGATCTTAATCTGCACTGTTCGCAAAAGGTCCTTGAGTCGCGCTTAGCAGCCTAGGGGTTAAAGAATTTCTAGTTTTTCATCAAGGCCAATTCCTTACCAAACGACAAAATTATAGACTTCGACAAATTGAGATCATTTGCAGACGAAAAACTGACTACAATTCAGACAATGGATTTGTCTTCGAAAACACTGCAGGAAAAGGAGAAAATGCTGGTAGCAAGCATACTCTCCTTCTCTCACAATGTGTTCAAAGCTCTCCAACCTCAGGGTCGTTAAAAGTCGGGATTGTGTGGTAAAGGGTTAAGGCAATGGCCGGACAGATGGAGTTCACTGATATGTTAACATCGGCAACAATTCAACCATTTTGAGGCAGACGTTCGTCCGCTGTCGTCGCGGTACTTTACCTGATACAAAAAGATCTTGTGTTTCTGCAGCACTGGAGCATACACCCCTTCAAAACAAACCAGTATTTTCTGATTTTCCCAGAATTTTTTCTACCCTTTTTTGACAAATACTTACTTAGTCGTCTGCAAACGCGTTGATTTTGAATCTGTGTAAAAATTTTCTTCTGATAGAGGCAGCATAGATTTTGTCTGGATAATAAGTCTTACATACATACTACGTGACTAAAATCAGTCAAAAATACGTGATCCATTCCAAATCTCTTCAAACAAGAACAATATCGTTTAAAAAAAAAAATCCGGGGGACAAAAGTTGGAAAGATCTACATGTGTTTTGGCACAGAGATAAATACGTATATATCGGTCCATGAAACGAAAGATGGTCGAAATGGGTCAAGTTCATTCTACACTAATTTTATAGATGAACATGTCGATATATAAGTTTTCGAAAACTAGATCTAGTCATGCGGATATATATGTGTATGTGCGTGAGAGAGAGAGACTTGTTGAGTTGGCCTATACAGGCCACCATCACATAATAGCTCATTCAACATCAACAGAGCACGTAAATTATGCAAGAGAAAATGACAGAAATCTTTTGACACAAAGTTTTAAGCGAAGCATTGAAACAAAACAACTGAAACTGACTCCAGTGTCGCACCAACAAAATCTAGAACGTTAGATCTAAATAGATCTAGACTTGATCGATATTTCGAAATTAAAACAAAGGAAAAAAATATTCATGCCCCAGATCTACATGTAGCCTATATTGCATAAACTATATATATATATTTGGCAATGAAGATACGCTGCATTGTTTTACTTTTTAACAAACAATCCTGTGTGGTAGGACTCAATGGAAGAAGGCTTTTAAAAGCATAGTGGAAAAAGGAGAAAATGCTGGTGACCAGCATTTTCTCCTTTTGCCACTCTGCTCTCTAACCTTTCAAAAGCAACATTCGTTATTTCTGCAAACATTTGAGATGTCTCGTCTGCAATTTTTTGTTAAAACTTGTCGTTTGGTAAAGAGTTGCTCAAGTCAGTCCAATGGTTCCTGACTTGTAGGCCTACACATGTCAAGGACAAGGTCAGGTGCACTTAATTTGCAGTCCGGGTCCTTATTCAACCGACTCGTATGCTTTTCTACATTCCAGACCTTACATAAACATGTTATTTTGCGCCAGGCTCATTTCGCCATAATAAACTAGATCTACATGTACAGGGCGTATCATTATATCTATGACCATTTCTTGGACAATCGCTTAAAATCAGAGTAAACACCAAATTTAAAAGTTAGATGCCAACATTGCGTAAATAAAGTTTTTTTTAGATGTTCATATCAGCAGATATATTCACGGTTTTTGAAAAAGATGATAAGTACTGACTAATTTTGATTTGTTTGTATTGAAGTTTTACGCCATTTTGACAGTTTCCTGGCTTGAATCTGACACCAGTACTGACACAACTTTCTTTCCAAAGCCACAGACTCCTTTCCCCACTTCCATCAGAGGTGAGAGGCGAAAAATCGCCGGAAAGAAAGTTTGCCTCAACTGGGTATCGAACTCACAACCGCCAGGTCACGGGTCAGATACGCTAACCATTGAGCTACCCGAGCGGGCTGATTCATTTTAAACATATTCCATATGGCCTCCTTTTTGTTTGATTACAACGTCGTAACTGGGTCTAAATTCTTGATCATGGATTGCCAAGTTTCAGTATGCATACACCTCATTTCCATTTCATTGTTCAATTATTTGTTTAACCCTTAGGCTGCTAAGCACGACTCACTGACCTTTTGCGGACAGTGTAGATCAAGATCAGAATACACAGAACGTGCAGTCTGATCTTGGATTAACACTGTCCGATAAGGAGATGTTTTGCTAAAAAAAAATAAGTTTGAAATAACATTATTCCAGTTTTTTACTATCGGCTTGAAAGTTTCATTTCTTTTATTTAGCAGGATAAGAGTTAATACGCGTCTCAGATATGAGCGGCACTCTGGCAAATAGGAGTTTAAAACAGCTCCGTGATGCATTGTACCAAGCAAATCATCACATACATGTAATTATGAATCCGCATAAAATCAATTTTGGACAACTGCACTTTAGCGGACACATGGATACTTAGACTTATAGATACTTTGAAACATAGACGAGTACTTGATTACTATGTGGGGGCTGTCGCCACACACCCTTGCTTATTTTCAGGTTAAAAGTCCCATGTCAAATCGAATTGGTAACAAATAATGTGCATACATTATTGACAAAATGAAGGAAGTGTGTCCGCTATAGTGCATTTTACCTGTCAATTTTGTCTAAAGACCAACCGAGTCTTTGGGTAAACTGGTCCTTTTAGATGCAGAAAACTGACCTATAGCGAAAAGTATCGACCAGGTTAGCCTGCGCAGTCCAAGCAAGCCGACCTTGGTCGATACCTTTTGCAAATGCGTTAGAGCCCATTTTCACAGTGCATGGCTCCTATCTATTTTGACCTTGGGTGCTGCATTGCTGTCTCTCGGAACACTGTGATCATAAAAGAGGTTGAAAAATAGACCTTGACAACTTTACTGTCACACTAGCTAAAATCCATCTTAGAAAAATAAGTGATGTCAAATGGTACTTATTTCTCTCATGTCAAATGATGTCAAATATTCTTTTGCAATTTTATCCATAAAAAAAAAAACTTGAATCCGTCCCTGTTAACTTGGCATGTAAACACTGAAATAACAAAATGTTTTTGTTTTGAAATGGTAACAGAAATTTTGAGACACCCTGTACATCTTATAAGTTCAGATATTTGTTTTACTCGTCTCGTAAAAGACCTTGTATAAACACGTTATTTTGTGCCGTGAAAATTTTCCAGTGTAAAAGTACATGTAAACTAGAAACTCCATCATTTTAGCCATCTTCAATTTGTCGTCTGCATTTTCTTACAAATTGGATAAGTGTAAAGTTTTACTGTTTGGTAAAGAGTTGATATGATTTGACATAAAATTTATTGTATTTATGCTGTAAGCTATAAAACATGATGCCCGATTTTAATTAGAAAAGATTACATTGTTTCGTACTCTGATCTGATTGAGCTTGAGAACGTAATAAGCACCAGTCAAATCGTTGCGTAAGGAAAAAGCTTCGATATAGAATCTTGTTGATTCGTCCATTCGTCCATGAAACCATTCATGAATCCATGATCGTATCCCGTCCCGTCCCGTCCATCCATCCATCCTTCCATCCATCCATCCATGACTTCTTGAGAACGGGGGATTGCTGGTTCGAATTCCCAGCTCGGCCAATTTCTTTCCGAAGATTGATGGTAGTCAGTATTCATGCCTCTCTCACCGGTGATCATTTTTTCGACGATGTTATGCGGGAAAGCAGTCAATGGATTTGGAAGAATACTAGGCGAAGTACAAAGTCCAGGAAAGCTTGAAGCATAGGTCCACTGGCCGCCGCGATATAACTGAACTAATGACGGAAACGGCGTTAAACACCATCCATCCATCCAACCATCCATCCAACTCAAATTCACCCACTATAGCTTGAACATATTAACTCTGTTTAATCAGTATTGAATAATAAAATAAACGATGAGACCGAACCCAACAGATACCGGTAGTTCAAGGATATAGGCCTATTAGATGATAAGAATACAGCTGCGGGATGCAATGTTTGATTTTCAATTAAAATGTAAATCAAATCATAACGAACCGATACACCAGAAAAAGCGAGTTAGTCATAATGTGCATCGTGCATTAATTCTGATCGGAAAACGGAAACTTGAATAGATTCTGCGGAAGATGTAGATCTAAGATCAAACTGCACAGAACATGTAGTCTGATCTTAGATCTACTCCGTCAGCCCCCTGCGGCTATGACATCTTTTAACCGTAGTTGAATTATATATCAGCCCGTAGAGAGTCGAATCAACCCAAGAGACATTTTAGTTGAGAAATAAAACCAAAATACTTGCAAATTCACGATTGATTTTGTCTATAAGGGTTCAGCAGAACGGATATTGTAGATTAAAGATCAGACTGCGCGTTTTGTGCAATCTGAGCTTGATCTACACTGGTCACAAAGGCAACTATAGTCGTCAAAGGCGCTTTGAGGGTTTACAGCCTCGAAAAGGCCGAAAGTACGCCTATTCAGGTGTGGCTGTGAGGGGTTGCACCTATGCTACCTAAATCATAGCAATGAAACGCACCTTTGTATGCCTCTGAGGTATTTGCTTAACCCTTTACCAAACGACAAAATTTTATCGTAGTCCATATTGAAGGCATTTAAAGACGACAAAACAAATGTGACTAAAAAGTTGAAATTTTGTTGAGGGAATGGTAGAAAACATTGTGGGAAAAGGAGAAAATGCTGGTTACCAGCATTTTCTCCTTTTCCCACAATGTTTTCAAAAGGCTTCTTCTTCAGAGTCGTTAAAACACGGGATTGTGTGGTAAAGAGTTAAGGGACCAGCTATTTGTAGCAAGTAATTGCATTTGTCCACAATTTTTCCATACCCTTAAAAAACAATTTTTCCTTTCCTTTCAAATGTTTGTCCTGTGTGAAATTTGCAATAGTTTTTTTTTTTGCAGGTTATGGTTTTTATCGCCAGCATGTAATGAATACTAATATAAAAGTAAAGGGGTTTCACATTGTTAACATTATTCAGGTTTTTACTATCGGCTTGAAAGTTTTATTTAACTTATTTAGCAGGATACGAGTAAAATTCGGCTGAATTATGAGGTAGAATGGTCCTTTGTTTTGTAGGAAATTTACCAAAAGCAAACAGTATCAACCCATGTCAGCCTGCGCGGACTGCGCAGGCTGACATGGGTTGATATTTTTTTGCAGATGCATGAAACGGCCGATTCATAGAGCATGGCTCAAAGAGAAAGTTCATTGCGGGCAACAGTTTCTTTGCGACCAAGACCAGTCAGCGATTGCTATTCCGAATCATTTTTCCATGGGCGATTTTGTTGTGACAAACTTCGACATCTACATATAATATGATATATTAGGCGATTCATAATGCATTGTAGAAGGTGGAGATTGTAAAATAAAAAAAATCGCTCGTGATATATTGTCATGATTCGGTTCGTGTCAGCTAGCTGTCAGTCATTCCACAGCAGTTCTATTTTCAGGGAACAATAACGATGTTGTTCGTCAATATATAACAGATCATGTAGAAAAATAACAACAATTTTCGATAAGCCTCTATCATTATTTTTCTCTTTATGTCAAGCTTTCACCACACAATCCCATGCTTTAACGACTCTAGGGATGAACGCATTTGAAAACATTATGCGAATGTAGAAAATGCTAAAAACCAGCATTTTCTCATTTTTCCACAATATTTCCAAAAGCCTTCTTCCTCAGGGTCATGAAAACACAGGATCAGGACCTATTGAATTCTTAAGCTTCTAAGCGTGACTCAAGTACCTCTTGCGGACAGTGTAGATCAAGATCAGGGTCCGTAATCACCAACCATTCTTAAGAGCGTTCTTTGTCTTATTCTCCAAGATTTTCCATATTTGGAAGTAACACAGCCTCTGACTGGCTAAACCATTTGGTTTAGCCAATCAAAGGCTGTGTAACTTTCAAATTTGGATAATTATGGAGAATAAGACTAAGAACGTACTTAAGAATGGTTGGTGAATACGGACCCGGACTGCATAGAACGTGCAGTCTGATCCTGAATCTACACTGTCCGATAAGGAGATACCTTTCCCTCCAAAATACCCTTGAAATCCCAGAATTTCGGTTCTTACTGCCGGCTTGAAAGTTTCATTTCACTTATTTAGCAGGATAATGGTTAAACGGTCAGGTCTCCAACGGCTATGACAGTGACACATACGTAGAAGACAGCGACACTCACTTCTTTTTCGCGGGAAAAGTCCATGTATATCGGAAAGTGTAGGTCAGAGAGCGTGCAGTCTGATCTTGATCTGCCCCTTGAGTTGCGCGTAACATCTCAAGAGAGAAAAAGGGCTAACACAAGTTTTCTCTCTTTTTTTTTTTTTTGCACCGAAACAAAATACATGAGCCATGGTCTGGCAAAAAGGGGACTAAATGCATCTCCGTTATACAATTTACAAAGCAAGTCATCATAATAATTACGGATGCACAAAAACCATTTTGTCTGACAACCGACTGTATCATAAGGTACACTGATCCTATGACTTACAGAAAAAATAACCAGTAGCGAAAAGTTCGGTCCAGGTCAGCCTGCGCGGACTGCGCAGGCTGACCTGAATCGATACTTTTCGCAGATGCATTAAGCCGCCTTTTCATAGAGCATGGCTCAACTATATGGTACATGTCTAAAAGAGCACATGAATCAAATCGATACATACCAAAATTTTACCAGCTAAATCATATCGTAATATTAAGACTATAAACCTTTACGAGACGGTCCTGTGTTTGAACGACCATGAGGAAAAAAAACTTAGAAACATTATGGCAAAAGCAGAAAAGCGCTATAATCAGCAATTTTTTTTTTTTTTCTCTTTTTCCAACAATGTTTTCTGTACTGTATTAAACACAAATTCAGTCATTTCATCCACAGTTGATTTGTCGTTTGCAAACGCTTTCAATTTGAACAAGGATAAAATTTTATCGTTTTGGTAAGAGTTTAAAATAAATGTTATTTTAAGTCATACTAATTTTGCCATTATAAGATATATCTTAATAGATTTGCTTTGAATGAAAAAGAATAACATTTCTTTTTACTATTGTAAAAGGGATCCAAGTTTCCAGCTTAACACCTAGATCCGTAGTGACTTTGTAAAAACGCCAAATTGTTTTTAAACATTATCTTTCGTCCTAGATTTTTTTTTTTGGAAAGATTCTTTGTAAATATTGTTCTTGTTGTTAAAGAGATGTGACGTTGGTCAACCATTGTCTAACTAATCCAGGTCGCGCACTATTTCAGATTTCAGTTTGAACTATCTTTGTGTGGTAAGGTCAAAAACTATCCTTATTCCTAGAGGGCGAACATTTTAGACCGTCTCTTTGCCAGACAACAAAATTTTATTGACTTTTCTATCGCCCAAACATCTGCAGACAGCGATTTAACATTTTACTACACATTTTTGATGACCCTGAGAAAGAAAGGCTTTGAAAACATTGTAGGAAAAGGAGAAAATGCTGGTAACCAGCATTTTCTCCTCTTTCCCACAATGTTTTCTACCCTTCAAAAGCATATTTCAATTTTTGAGTCACATCTATCTTGTCGTCTGCGAATGCTTTCAATATAGACTAGTCTAAAATTTTGTCTTTTGTTAAAGAGTTAACTATTTTTTGCTTAAACGCTGGAACTTGTCTTAAAAAGCAATGCTTGAAAAAAGACGGGAAAATGCTGGTTACATGTTAGTTCCTTTCCCCATTATGTATCCCCAAAGTCCTCTTCCTTAGAGTCGTAAAAAAACATTGATATTGTTTGACAAGAGGTTATTATTAGAAATACCCCTAACAAGCACGCGTGAAACATCGAAGAAATAGTTTAAAAGCATCGTGCGAAAAAGTAGAAATTGCTTTTAACAAAATCGCTCCTTTTCTCACATTGTTTTCCAGGGGTTTCGACTGCAGAGGTTCCAAAAATTGGCAAAATGATGCTGCCTATCAAAAAGTGTCAAAATCGATACATGTGAAAATGAGCACAAAAATCGATACATGTCAGAGTGACAAGATGCTATTTTTTCAACAAATCTGGCGAAATAAACATGAAATAGACATGTAATTCTATTTTAAGCTCAGTTTGTTATTCTATACATTATAAACCAGTACAGCCTATTTGCTTTTTCAATTTAAAAAGACATTTCAAACTAAATATGATCAAAGTTTGGACCTGAATAGCAGCTAGATACGTCTTAATAATACAAATAGTTTTAAATTAACATATAAATGGCGCCACACAGCTTCTCTTCCAATGAACCAAAGCCGAAAAAAAGTGAGGGAAACTATTTTGCGGTTTGATCTAATTTTCATAAATATGTAATCAATTCTTTTTAGACGAAATTGCATGTAGAGTTAAATAGACTCCCGTGAGGAGCTGATTTGTCGTGGTGGGAGTTGAATCACTTGAGCCATGCTCTGGCAAAAGGGGGCTTCGTAATTCACTATACCAAGCAAGACATCACCTAATTATGGATCCATAAAATCATTTTGTCAAGCAACCGACTGAATTTTGAGGTAGAATTATCCCTTGAAATGCAGAAAATTTAAAAATAGCGAAAAGTTTCGGCTCACGTCAGCCTGCGCGGACTGCGCGGGCGGACATGTTTCGATACTTTTAGCAAATACATTAAGCCTCTTTTCACAGAGCTTGGCTCATTTATATTGGTTGGTCCTTCGAAAAAAAATTTACGCTGCTTTTAACAATATTTCAGTCATATCAGACGAAAGCTCACTTAACACTTAAACTGCTGAATAAATGAAACGCAAATTTCTACTCAATACTAAAAGCCCAAACATTGCGGTTTCAAAGCTGATTTCATCGGAAAGAAAATACCTTATCGGACAGTGTAGATCAAAGATCAGACTGCACGTTCTGTGCAGTCTGATCTTGATCTACACTGTCCGCAAAGGTCAGTGGGTCGTGATTAGCAGCTTAAGGGTTAACTTATTACTGCTATGTCTTGGATTTCACAAAACATACGCCCGTGAAGAAATAACCCCAAAATCATCTTTGCTCATGTACTGATCTATTCAACCCCTTTCCAAACGATATATATCTTTACATGACCATGCCAAAGACAGCTTTATGAAAACAATGTGGGAACAGCCGAAAATGCTGGTAACCGAACTTGTGCTTTCTGATCTTGATCTATAGTGGCCGCAAAGGCAATGAATGTAAATGAACGGTGTTTAAAGTAAAGTCACTTTCTATTAACATTCTCTTTTCAGTTTGCCGAGCAAGGTAACTTAGTCGGTAATGTTCAGGGTTTAAGACCAGGGGTCGATGGTTCGATTCCCAGACTCCGCTAATTTCTTTCCAAGGGCTGGCGATAGTCATTGCGACAGTATTCATACATCTGTAACCACTGTTCAATTTTTCGACGATGTGTAAGAAAAAGCAGCCACTGGCTTTGGAAGAATATCGTGCAGAATAAAGCTTTAATCTTGAAGCTCCTTGAAAATGTACTGGCCGTCGCAATATAGCTGAAACAATGTTGAAAATGGTATTAAGCACCATACAAACATCTATTTAACTCTGCCATACGACAAATTCTTGGACTTGTCAAAACTGAAACCACATGTAAATTACAAATAAAATGTGGCTTATACTAGTGAACTCGACCTTAAGAGAATAGAAAACATTGTGGGAAAAGAAGAAAATGCTGGCTACCAGCATTTTCTCCTTTTCTGACAATGTTTTCAAATTGTCGCTCTTTGCCATTGATGTTAAAACTCGTGATTGTTTGGTAAGGGCTAAATTTGTTTTAAAATACGTATAAGGTCATTTTTTCACCCATGTTTACTTCACTTAACCCTCTACCGTGCAATCCTGATTTTAACAGCAATCAGAGAGAGACAGAGACAGAGAGACAGAGAGAAATTTTTTTCTTTGTTAGGAAAAGTAGTGGGAAAAGAGGAAAATGCTGGTCACCAGCATTTTCTCTTTTACCTGCAAATATTTTTTATCCTTTCAAAAATAAGTCCCATTTTTAAAGACGGAGAAAAGGTGTCGTCTGCAAATACTCTCAGTTTAGAAAAGCCCAAAAATTTGTCTTGTGGTAAAACGTTTACTTCATTACCGAACGACAAAATTTTAGATTTGTCCAAATTGAAAGCATTTGCAGAAGACAAATTACTAGTATATAAGACATAAAAACTAAACCGTGTTTCTGGAACGGTAGGAAACGCTGCAGAAGAAGGAAAACAAAAAGCAGGTTACCAGCTGAATTTCTCCTTTTCCAACAAAGTTTTCAAAAGCGTTCTTCCTCGAGGTCATTTAACTTGGGAATTGTGTAGTAAAGGACAAAGAGAATCACGAATAATTAAATTTATTGATGTCGAGCCTTGTTGGCTCATTTATGTATCGTAAATGAACAAAAAAAAAATGAACCACGCTCTAGCAAAAGGGGACTTTATGCATCTCCGTGATTCAGTGATACCGAGCGAGTCATCACAGTTTTATACATCCCTAAAATCCGTCTTGTAGAACAGCCTACTGAGTCATCAGGTAAACTGGTTCTTTGACAGGCAGAAAGTTGACCAAAAGCAAAAAGTTTCGGTCCAGGTCAGCCTGCGCAGGCTGACCTGGGTCAATATTTTTTGGTAACGCATTAAGCCCCCTTTTCACAGAGCATAGTTTAATTATAATAGGGGGCAATAAAACCATTTAGACGCATCATCTGTTTGTATTGTTGACGTCAGTCTTTACCAGACGACAAAAAGTTTAGACTTATCCAAATTGAATGCGTTCACAGACGACAAATTGAATTTAGGCTCAACAGATAAGATTTGTCAATGGAAGGATATGAAAAGTCGTTGGAATAGAGGAAATGCTGGTTACCAGCATTTTCTCCTTTTCAAACAGTGTTTTCAACAGCTTTCGTATTGAAGGTCGTAAAATCGTTAGGTAAAGGGGTAAAACGCGATAAAATTACCGTAAATGTCCCGCTTATGAACTTCAAACTTCATGAATAAAATACATAAAAAAAATACTGACCCTGTTTAACCCTTTCCCAAACAAGCCCTGGTTTTCACGTGTCTGCAGTACAAGTCTTTTGAAAACACTGTGGGAAAAGGAGAAATTGCTCGTAACGAGCAATTTCTCCTTTTCCCACGGTGTTTTTTTTACCCTTTTTGAGAACTTTCTGCCATTTTCATCAAATTTAAAATTGTTGTCTGCAAACTCTTTCAATTTGGACCAGACAAAAATTTGTCGTTTGGGAAAGGGTTAACTCTTTAGCAAACGACAACATTTTAGGGTCCAAATTGAAAGCATTTGCAGACGACAAAATAAATTTGACTTAAAAAATGAAACTTGTTTTGGGAAGGGTAGAAAACATTGTAGGAAAAGGAGACCAGTATTTTCTCCTTTTCCCACAGTGTTTTCAAAAGGCTTCTTACTCAGGGCCGTTAAAGTTGGGATTGTGTGTTAAATGATTAAAGCATCAATCGCTGGTTTACAATTTTCAAGCTTCTATAAGTTGTTTGTGATTGGCTGTGTAAATCTGCAATTTAAATGAAGGTGAGTCATCGATGGAAGAGAGGACATGACCAGAAACTTTACCAAAAGCAAAAGGTTTTGGCCCCGGTTAGCCTGCGCGGATTGCGCAGGCTGACCTGAGTCGATACTTTTTGCAGATGCATTAAACCCCCTTTCACAGAGCATGACTCATATAACATAAATAACACAGAGAACAAGCCAATGAAAGAAAAGAAAGCATACTTTTTCCCCAACGGAAACTTAGGAGAACATTTCTGGAAAAGCAGCAAAAATGTATAATACCCGCAATTGCTCCTTTTTCCCAAATTCTTTTCAAAAGTTTCCGAGTTGAAGGGCGTCAAATGCCATATCTGTATTTTAATTTGTTAACTTTTTACCAGACGATGCAGTTTTAAACAGCTTTGACCGGGGGGGGGGGGGGATGAAAATAACGTGGGAAAAGGCGAAAATACCGATGACCAGCATTCTATCCGTTTCAGACATCGTTTTCTACACTTTGAAATTCAAATTCTATCATTTGAGCCATATTTTATTCGTTGTTAGCAAATGCTTTCAATAAAAAAATCAGATCTTGTGAAAGGTTAATGTTTTCAATGATAAAAAAGGACAATTGTAAAATCGAAATCCATTTAGCAATGACCGAGCGTTGATTCAACTTCTATCATGTGGCGAATACACTCTCCGTAACCTGCACTGTTGTTGTGAAAGATTTAGTGATGTTTTACTTTATTTACAACAGTTTTCAATGTTTTCAGAAACTCTTCTTCCTTAGGGCCATAAAAAATGCGAGATCAGTTGGTAAAGCAGTAAGGAAGGCTGAGGTAATCAGGAAATCATGGTTCGATCCATGATTGCGATCTCGTGGGCTTTGCTTCTGACAAGGCAAAGCCCAAACTTAGCACCGGCGAAACCCAGGAAAGACATGATTTACTGTGCTGTCACCGTGATATAATTGAGATATTGTTGAAATCGTCGTAAAAACGTTAAAATATAATAACAAATCCGCACAGGCTGGCATGGGTCGAGATATTTTGCTATCTTTTTTTTTAAATTTTCAGCTTGTCCACAAGCCATATCAAGTTCTATCTCCATATCAAGTAAATTGACAGACTTACTGGATTTTATGGATCCCTAATTATGTGATGTCATGCTTAGTATAATGCATTACGGAGATGGCATCAAACCCCCTTTTTACCAGAGCATCTCTTATTTCTGTATAGGAGTACATCTTACGTTTTACAAATTATGGACTAAGCCAAAAAATAGCATGCTCATTTCGAGGAATCTCCAAACGGTCTTATGAATAAAATATTTGTTTATTGAATACCTTTTTTTGTGATCAATAATTGTTTTACGTGTTTCAGAGTCACACAGTCTTTCTAAAACTTGAACAAGACCAAGGCCCGTATTCACCAACCACTCTTAAGAACGTTCTCTGTCCTATTCTTCAGAATTTTCTGAATTTGAAAGTAACACAACTTCTGGTTGGCTAAACCATTTGGTTTAGCCAATCAGAAGTTGTGTTACTTTCAAATTTAGAAAATCGTGGAGAATACTGAAGACTTAGAACGTTCTTAAGAATGGTTGGTGAATACGGACTCAAGGCTTTTGCGAAAAGAGGTCGAATTAAATCATTCGGTGTTGAAGGAAATCGGTGTATCTACCAGCTTGTATCTACCCCATGAGACTTCAACAGTTTGGTAAATGGCTTGAGCCATGTTCTGGCCAAAGCTTTTTGCTCAAGTTGATCAATTTTTTGCATGTCCAAGGACCACTTTACCACATGATTCAGTCGGTTGTTTATGGAGTTTATGGATCCATGACCAAGTGAGGACTTGCTTGGTATCATGTATCACGGAGATGCGTTTAGTCCCTTCTTGCCGGACCGCGGCTCATATGTTTAAACACGCCTTCTTCCTCAAGGTCGGTAAAACCCGTGTTGGTAAAGAGTTGAAAATGGCGCGAAATACCATACATCACACAGTCGGATGTGCCTATATCCAGCCATCTACGATGAGGTAACTGTACAGTTTTCCCAATTTCCTGACACTTCCACTCAAGCTAGTATTCAAAGATAAAGCAATCACCATACACGGAAATGTGTGGGTCAATTGTCTTTTATCTAAGTACTTCACAGTTCTCCGCCCCATTTGTTTCATCGATCGTAAACTTAACAAAAATCTTTTTTCCCCAGAAGTTTCACACATTAGACGGAATTTTGTTACTTTTTATATCTATTAAAAAAAAAAATGAATATAACTTTGAAAATTCTATCATTGGTCTATGTTGGCCCGGACCGTAACGATTCCATTTTCATCATTTTTTTGTTCTGGTATTCAAAAACCTTCAGAAAAGCTCAGGGTCAGTTATAAAAGATAACATAACATCATAATATGAGAAGTTACAAATTGATAATAAGACACACGTAACATCCTCCCTCCCCTCCTTGACAGATAAAGGCGTCGGGGGGTAACTGGTCTGGGCTTCGCTGGCAGCGTAGGCGTTCTGGGAACGTCCAGGGAAAGGTCTTGGGGAAACCGAGGCTCGGATTTGTAGAACCCAAATTGCCATGCCAGAAGGGAGTTGTATACTTGTATATCTAAAATTTGTTTGATTTTAAGAATGCGTGTATAAGGAACAGACTGTACAGAAGTTTAACTCTTTACCAGACGACAAAAATGTAAACTTGTCCAAATAGAAAGCATTTGCAGGCGACAATTTAAATATGACTCAAATGACGAAGCTTGTCTTTAATAGGGAAGAAATTGTGGGAAAAGGAGAAAATGCTGGTTATACATCTGCGAAAAGTATCGACCCAGGTCAACCTGCGCAGTCCGCGCAGGCTGACCTGGGCCGAAACTTTTCGCTATTTGTCAATTTTCTGTATGACAAAGAACCAGTCTACCTCACGATTTAGACAGTTGTTCGACAAAATGGATTTTTATGGATCTATAATAACAGGACAACTTGCTTGGTATCATCCATCACGGAGCCCCCTTTTGCCAGAGCACGTCTATTTATAAAGTCGACTTCTTTGGAGGGCTGAAAACATAATACTCTTGCACTCAGAAAGATTTTTGTCGTAGACCTGACTAAGTAAGCGGAAGGAATAGATCATAGATCAGATTGCACGATCTGTGTAATCTGATCTTGATCTATGCCGCTTGCAAAAACTCATGTTTTTGTCTGTGGTGCTGAAAGGGTTAATGCAGTTTTCAAGTTATTTGAGTCGTATCGTGGCGGCCATTGTACCTATCCATTCATTTCTGGAGTTTCTTTAACCCGTTTTTCACAGAGAACGTTTTCCAAACCACTGGCTGCTTTCCCACATAAACATCGTTGAAACACAGTTCAGAGCCTAGAGAGAAATCAATCCTGTCGCAATGATTGACATCAGTGCTCTGAAAAAAGTTCGGGCGAGTTAAGATTCGATCCCGAGATCCCTGGAAGGCGAGACGCTGTTCATTACCTACTGAGCTACCGTACATGGCATGCGATAAAGAGGAGACAGGTTCATTGTAAATTCAATCATTTGCATAGTAATATTAAACAAAAAAATACGCGGAAAATGGAAATCTACAAAATTGTGACGATTTATGCCAAAATATTTGTACAATAACTTGAATTATTAGATGCCCAAAGCATTTTGAACATGAGTCGCTATGGCACCGACAGATAGAAAATGTTTAAATTAATTGTATACTTTTTTGTAATTATCATTTTTATGTTTGTATCATTCAAGTGTAATTGATCAATGTCTAGGAAAAAAATCTGTAAGCAGCGAGGACGGTCAATGAAACAGTTATACAGAGATACCCGCTTCATGATTTAATATTTCCGTGGCGAAGTTATGGTCTTTCTCTTATAACGCACGGTTGATCGTACTCAGACAGACAGACAGACAACAATACTGCCATTCACTCCAAACCCCTAACAACTTTGGAGAGCCCGTCCCCTTCAAATCTTCACCAAAAAACACATATACATTTAACTCGATTCACTGGGCTAGATACCGTCCCTGCAGGAGACCAAAATTTCTAATTACAAGTCCAGCGAAAGTGAAATCAAATATTATAAACATGACTTTCTAATTATCTTCTCTGTTTGACTTCTTTTTTCTAAAAATTGATTCGATTGAAATGGTACTTACCACGAACAAAGTGGCGAGGGTCCGAATATTGCGATTTTGTAATGTTTACGTTCAAAGTTTACGTACTTTTTCCGAACTCGTAACCTAAAGCGAAGCGCTGATCACGCGTTCCACTGAAAAAAGCATCTGTACATCATTTTGACCCGTTGACATTCTTTTACTGTATGGAGATATTTTCGGATTTCCGTTTATTTCAAATAAAAGAATAGATATGAGTCTGTAGGGGTGATTCAGTACATTCGACAAATCCTCCGACGTAATATAAGCGATCATGGACATGACAAGAATTGCTCGAGCTAATAACCTTTTAGACATATGCAAAACTTTAATTACTTTCAAGATTATTAAGGCAATGTAGAAGAAAAAGGAGAAAAAAAATGCAATCTAAGGAAGATTAGCTTGAAAAGAAAAGAAAAAAAAGAAAAAGAAAAAAAAATGCAGTACGTACAGGTCTTACGTAATTATTCATCATTCAATCTTCGGCCGCTAGGCGGGACTCAGTGCGCTTTCGCAGACAGTTTGAATCAAGATCAGGCTGCACCGGACGTCCAGTCTGATCTATGATCTACGCTGTCGGATACGGTGAGGTTTTATTCCGAACGAAAAGAACGAAATCGCAATATTTTGGGTTTTTAATGTCGAGTATTTTCTTTTTTTACTTACATGAATGTACATGTAATTCTAGGGTTCTAGTCTTGCTATCGCATAGTGATAAATGTTACAAAAAAAAAAAAAGGATAAAAACTTAAAGGAAAGAGAGTGATCCTTTTTTAAAAGAATGAAAACCGCTGTTGAAAAAAAGAAATTGCTACTGTTCCTATTGTGTCTTTGAAAGCTGTGAATATGCAGGGAGAAACAGCAATTGTTTAAGCTAACATTCTCTACTTTTGCGAAGAAAGACGTCGTAGACCAGCCTATCGTCCTTGCCGTCAGGAACTTCTCTCTTCAGATATCATTTAATCCTTAAAGCGCCTTTCACAAGTATAGTCGTCTCTATAGCCAGTGTGGATCAAGATCAGACTGTACAAAACGTGCGGTCTGATCTCTACTGTCTGCTTTCTTAAAACATTACAGACATAACAACCATGATATTTCAATTATATGGGTCCTTTTTCTAGACTTAAAAAATCTTCTGAGTTTATTCGGCGCTCGAAAGGCGTTAACCCTTTCGCCGCTAAGCGCGACTTACTGACCTTTTGTAGACAGTGTAGATCAAGATCAGACTGCACAGAACGTGCAGTCTGATATTGGAGCTACACTGTCCGATGAGGAGATTTGAAAAAGCATTATGGGGGTTTTCAGCAGGTCTTAAAATATCATTTCACTTACTTAGCAGGATAAGGGTTAAAACGTTACAGGCTTTGATTGGAATCAATGGGCTATATTTTATACAATGATATGACGTGTGCCGTAGATGTTTTACTTGACTCAACATGATAACAGTTTGATACTGCCTCTCTCTCTCTGTCTCTGTGTCTCTCCCTCTCTCTCTCTCTCTTTACTTGTCCCTGTATCTGTCTCTTTTCTCTCTCTCCCTTTCTTTCTCTGCCTCAATCCCTCTCTCTTTCTTTTAAACCGCAAGTAGATTTCATGCACAAAAATCCCCTTCCATATTTGCATAAATCCGTCGAAATTAGGGTGAGAATGTAATTAAATTTCTGATACGTGCGTAATACAAATTAAATTATGCAAGCTTAATCCATACCAGCTTATGTAAAAAAAAAATCTTTAAAAGTGCACCGACTTTGTATTGCCTTTTTAGTGACACTTTCGTTCCTTAATCATGTGTAAATTTTCAGAGAAATATCCCTACTTACCCCCGCCCCCCCCCCCCCCCCCAAAAAAAAAAAAAAAATTGACGGACTAGGGGCCGTATTCAAAATTGTAATCTTAGTCTAAATGTCAATAATTTTCTAGATTTCAAAACTCTACTTGTCAAAACGAAATGGTTAAGCAAATGAAATTCCGTTACAAATTCATTCTTAACCCTTTCCCAAACAAGCCCTGGTTTTCACGTGTCTGCAGTAGAAGTCTTTTGAAAACACTGTGGGAAAAGGAGAAATTGCTCGTTACGAGCAATTTCTCCTTTTCCCACAGTGTTTTCTACCCTTTTTGAGACCTTTCTGCCATTTTCATCAAATTTAAAATTGTCGTCTGCAAACTCTTTCAATTTGGACCAGTCCAACATTTGTCGTTTGGGAAAGGGTTAATTTAGAATTAGACCTAGAGTGCAATCAGAACGGTTGGCAAATGCAGTTAATCTGGGTCCGTATTCACCAAACAATCTTCATTCATTCTATGTCTAATTATAGATTTAGAAAGTAAGTTATGTTACTTTCAAATTTAGACCGTTTTTGAGCGTAAGACTTGGAATGGTGGAGAACCAAGGGCAGGTTTACATGGTTTCCTAACGTTCTCATTTACAGTTACACATACGCGTGATAACCCTCCGAGCGTTTATGGGCTTATTTTGAGAAAGGTTTACTTTGTACCTTAAGCCCCGCCCCCTCCGAAAAAAGTCCCAAGAAATATTAACCCTTATACAGCTATATAAGTGTAATGAAACTTTCAAACCGATGGTAAAAACCAAGATTTTGCTATTTATTTTTCTGGGGAAAGATATCTCCCTATCGGGAAATGTAGATTCAAGATCAGACTGCACGTTCTGTGCAGTCTGATCTTGATCTACACTGTTTGCAAAAGCGGGTTGCGATGAGCAGCTTAAGGGTTATGACTTTCGAGGTTGAAACATCTGTACATGACAAATTTGAACTTGAGGTTTTCTGAATGGTAGAAAGCGTTATAGAAAATCTAGCAAATACTGGTTACCAGGATTTTCTCCTGTTCTCATGAAGTTTTCAGAAGGCTTCTTCCTAAGGGTCGCTAAAAACGGGATTGTTTGGTAAAGGGTTAACTCTCAAGCTGGCAAGCTCCACTTAGTGCACTTTTGCGGACACTAAAGGTCAAGATCAGACTGCGCAGATCGCTAGCATGCTCTAATAGGCAAATTTTAGGTGTAATCTTCATCGCAACTTTGTCATCGCTTGATATAAGATATTATCAAAGTGTTGGACTCGCAACCTAGAGGCCACAGATTTAGTGGAAGCATAGCGTTTTTCGTGGGAGTGTTTTTGGGCAAGACACTTAACAGCTGGTAACAAGCGTTTTCTCCTTTTTCCACAATAATTTCTACTGTTTCGAAGAGAGAAGTTACATTTTGAGCTTCGTTAAATTTGTCATCTGCAAATGCTTTCAATTTGGATCAGCCTAAAACTTTGTCGTGTAGGAAAGAGTTCATATGCAATATGAAAATTTATAGCCAATAGCAAGAACCCATATATAGCTATTCCAAAGTGCTGTTAGCCTGGAAAAAATCTCATGGTATCGGAAAAGGAACATCCAAGATCAGATTGAACGATCAGTGCAGTCTCATCTTGATCTACACTGTTCGTAAAGGCACAGTGAGTCCCGATTAGCAACCTAAGGGGTTAAACGCGGTCTTGTACACTCTCTCAATAAACATTGAAATCTCGTTACATTGAAAAAGAAAGGTATTAAACAATTTAACAATCACGGCCTTGATCTCTTGATTTCACTTTTTTAAATTCATTTCCAATAGAAAACATTTTTCCCACATAAAATGGCTAACCCTTTCAGTATCGTAGGCGAAAAGGGACGCTTTTGCGTGCGGTCTGATCTTGGGGCTATAATGTCCACTTGTTTACTTAAAGATACATCTTTACTTGTTTTCAGCCAGTTTACAGCTATATTTAACCCCAGTTCATCTTTATTTTACCTTTATTTTATGAAACTATATTCATTCTTGTATCCTCATGCCATATGTTGCCTCTGACGGCTGCAAAGTTACACAGATTACGACGGTTAGAAAATGCATTTCATTTTTTGGAGGCCATCCAAGAAATCACTGTTGTCGTTTCCGGTTTTAAATGAGGACTAATGTCTTGAATTTCTTTTTCCCTTACACCATATATATTGATAAATTATCTATGTTTACACAGCTGAGCCATTCTACACACTTTCAAGTTTTAATAGCGTTTTTTTTTTTCTATCTGGCTGAAAGGATGTATCTTTAAGTTTCTACGGTAAAAACCTTTCTGGGTTTCAGTGGATTGTATTTTCAGCTATCGGAAGAAGTGTAATTTATATAATCCAGGCTTAACCCTTTCCCAAACAAGCCCTGGTTTTCATGTGTCTGCAGTACAAGTCTTTTGAAAACACAGTGGGAAAAGGAGAAATTGCTCGTAACGAGCAATTTCTCCTTTTCCCACAGTGTTTTCTACCCTGTTGGAGAACTTTCTGTCATTTTCATCAAATTTAAAATTGTCGTCTGCAAACTCTTTCAATTTGGACCAGTCTAAAATTCATCGTTTGGGAAAGGGTTAATGTATCCCCGTGATGCATGATACCAGTTATGCCATCACATAATTATGGATCCAAAATAGCCACTTTTTTAACAATCGAATTAATCATGAGGTAGACTCGTCTTTAGACATATAGAAAATTGGCCAATAGCGACTGAAACTTTGACAGACGGTACTGTAACACATTGTCAGATTCGTAATGATATCCCTAGTTTTAAATGTTATCATGTTTGCTTGTATTTTGACTTATGAATTGTTTACTTTTGGCAGCTAGTGGGCCTTTTAAAACAACTTTATCTTCTTAACGCTTAGGCTGCTAAGCATGACTCACTGACTTTTTGCGGACAATCTAGATCAAGATCAAGAACGTGCAGTCTGATCTTGAATGTACACTTTCCGAGAAGGAGATATTTTTCTCCAAAAAAAAAAATAATAATTTTGAAATAACATTATTCGAGTTTGCACTATGGGCTTGAAAGTTTTATTGAACTATTTTTTTAGCAGGATATAGGGTTTATATTTCAGACACTCAACAGAATATGATTTGATGGAGTGTTTTTGCACGGATTGTTTCCCTATGCGCAATGATTTTGCAACATTGGTATGCACGGTGTTGCACTCATGGAAACTCTTGAACGATCGCTATTGTTACATTTTATATCTTCCCTGTTGTTTTATTCGATATATCTTTGAGCCATGCTCTGTGAAAAGGGGGCTTAATGCATCGGCCAAAAAGTATTGACCCAGGTCAGCCTGCGCAATCTGCGCAGGCTAACCTGGGTCGAAACTTTTTGCTTTTGGTAAATTTTCTGCAAGTCAAAGGATCAGTCTAACGCATGATTCAGTCCGTTGTTGGATAAATTGGATTTCATGGAACCATCTTTATATGATGACTTGCTTGGTATTGTGGATTACGGAGATGCACTAAACCCCCTTTTGCCAGAGCATGGTTCATATTTAAACGACCAGACCTTTACGTTATTGATAAACCAACGAGGTATTGACATTGAAAGAAAACAATAGGCCTGGATGAATAAGATCTACATAACAGACTGCTTGTTTTTATCATTGAATCAAACTTCGCAACATGGGGTTGTACTCGTAACGCTATCTTTTGTTCTAACTATTTAACTATTTACGAAACGGGATCGGCCAAATTCAAAGCCTATGCAGACGACAAAATTAAAAAAAAAGAACTTCAAATGACGATTTCTGTCTTTGATAGGGTAGAAAGCATTGTGGGAAAAGGAGAAAATGCTGGTAACCAGCATTTTCTTCTTTTCTCACGATGTTTTTTAAAGCCTACAGATTCGGGGTCACTAAAACTAGGGTTGAGCCCATACATACAAACTCAAACTCCACAGAAATGAATCCACCGAAACTTACAAAGCTTCTTATCTGATAGATTTGACTAAAAAAGCGAACGGTATGGATTAAAGATCGGACTGTACGTTTTGTGCCGTATGATCTTGATCTATACCGTCCGCAGAAGCTCCTGTCTACGCTTATGTCGCTAAAAAAGGGGTAAAGGAACGTACACGTTTATACGCATTTTGAAAACGATAACGAATTCACGTAAACAAAATTAAAAAAAAACCAGTAAATGTACTATAAACCAGGGATTCTTTTAATGCGTAAGATCGCTGCTTACGTGATAGTCTTTATTATTTTTTTGAGACGGTATATTTAAAAGATCCGCGTAAAATTTTCTTAAACCTTAAGCTGCTAAGCGCGTCTCACTGACCTTTTGCGGACAATGTATGATCAAGATTAGACTGCACAGAAGGTGCAGTCTGATCTTGGACAGATTATTCGGGTTTTTACTATCGGCTTGAAAGTTTTGTATAACTTATTTAGCAGGATAAGGGTTAAGAGAAAGAAAACAATGTCTCATGAATGAATAGACACGTAGACTTTATGGCAAAGAACGAAATTGCTCTTCACCAATCTTTTAATGTTAATAAGTGTAGAAGGATTTGTTGCAGTTGAGTGTAAAAATTTTGCACATGATGTTAAGGATCAGAAAGGGAGAAGAAGAAGAAGAAGAAGAAGGAGGAGGAGAAAAGAAGAAGAAGAAGTTTAAAAAAATGATTAATATGAATATGGCAGTGATAATTATACAAGAGATAATCATGATGGCGAAGCCGCCGACGACACTAACAACGAAGGTGCTGAAAAGGACGACGCTGCCGACAACGACGGTGATGATGATGATGATGATGATGATGATGATGATGGTGATTCAAAAGGAAAACGAATGCAAACGTTTCCAAGTTCGGTACACAGAAGAATGTACTTACCGCTCGAGGTAGCCGCAGCATACAGGATGTATGTTGTGATGATAATCACTGCGCACAAAGTCTCCCTAAGTCTCATATTTGCGCGCGCAAATGAACCAGTCAACGATTAGCCCACATTCAACAAATTGATGTGTTTTTCTTAAATCGAAGTGATATCTGCAAATAAAGTTAACAAAGTCATTCTTTTTTTAAGAAATAAAACCAGCAAATAAAACATTCAACAGATTTTTGCGATTCGGTGGAAGGAAAACATAGGCAGAAATAGGAGAAGGAAAAATTTAAATTTTCTGAATTTTTTTCATAATCTAATTTCTTACATCTTATTTGATACAGCAGATTTCTAACACACAAACATTCGAACTGCTTTTTCATTTAATTTCTTAGACTGGTTTAATTCAGTAGCACTTCAAACGCTTAACATCTAATTGTTTAAAGACATAACTTTATAAAAATTTAAACTACCTATTCCGTTCTGAAAGAAATAACACAAACCTAACTATTGTTTTATTGGTTCAAGCCCGATCGCTCCGTTCATTAATAATTTAAAGGCAATTCGACCCGGATCAATGCTTTATAAGGCGATAACAGCACGAAAGAAACTCCTTCGATCTATTGTTCATTTCGTGATTGACAGATCTCTGTTGTATAATATACCATATTTTACTCTTTATCAAACGATAAAAAAAAATTTAGACAGGTCTACACTGAAAGCATTAGCAGACGACAAATTTGATGAGGCACAAAGGATTTAACCTTTATCAGGAAGAGTAGAAAACATTGAGGGAAAAGGAGAAAATGCTGGTTTCCAGCATTTTCTCCTTTTCTCATAATGTTTTCAAAAGATGCCTGGCTAAAACTCGGATTTGTGTGTTAAAGGATTGTGTTCCATAGCTCTTATTTTTTTAAACTCCTCCCAGCTCTATGCATAAATTTAGTTGCTTCGGCGGACAGTGCAGATCAAGATCAGACTGCAAAGAACGTGCAGTTTGATCTTTGACCAATATTTCGATAGATGTTGCGACAAAAGATTTACTTGGAGCTTGAATTTTCGGATTTTTTTTTTCCGATCAAATAAAACGCAAAATTCAATTACTTGATGCTCAAGGTGTGGAAAAAACGGTTCAGTTATTCAATGATAATTTGATTGGCTGGTGTTGCACCTGATATTTTAGGTATATATGTAAAGTTTTGGAGCGTTTTAAGTTAACCCTTTCCCAAACGACAAATTTTGGACTGGTCCAAACTGAAAGAGTTTGCAGACGACAATTTTAAATTTGATGAAAATGGCAGAAAGGTCTCAAAAAGGGTAGAAAACACTGTTACGAGCAATTTCTCCTTTTCCCACAGTGTTTTCAAAAGACTTGTATTGCAGACACGTGAAAACCAGGCTTGTTTGGGAAAGGGTTTAGCGATTTCGGAGTTTAATTTTCACTATGGTACTTGTTTGATCATATTGAAAGAAGAACCGTTTACATACGCTTGATTCAGTAGTATCGTATGCTCTTTCTGCAGACACTTCACCACACAATCCCGAGTTTTAATGACCCCCAAGATAGACGGCTTTGGAAAACATTGTGGGAAAAGAAGAAAATGCTGGTAACCAGCATTTTCTTCTTTTCCCACAATGTTTTCTTACCTTTCTAAGACAAATTCTGTCATTTGAGCCATATTTACTTTGTCGTCTGCAAATGCTTTCAATAATGACGAGTTTAAATTTTGTCGTCTGGTAATGAGTTAAACGTATGGCTTGACTAGTTGGTTTGCTAGTTATAGGATTATGAAGTTTCACACAGTTTTTCAACAGTAGTTTAGTACTGCCGAGGTAGCGAAGGCACCTATCCACATGTCTTTGATATCATTGTTCTTATCAGCGCTTTGCGCAATACTCTGTCGTACACATCAAGTAGGAGTACCATAAAGCGGAGAGAGAAGAAATATCCTTGTTGCAAAAACTATCATCAGTCCTCAGGAAAAGTTTGGCTCTACCACTACACAACCTTCTTCAACTATGGTTATAGAAGAAAATTATGTCCATTTGTCTGATATCTTAACTGTTGGCCTATTTCAGAGAGAGAGAGAGAGAGAGAGAGAGAGAGAGAGAGAGAAAAGATATGCAGAGTGAACAATTATCTTGTTGCTGGATTTTGTTTTGTTTCAGTGATAAGTTGTTGCTATTTGTTGTCGGGTTTCTGTGACAATTTAAGCTCATCAAACAGATGATGATGGTGGTGGTGATGGTGATGATAATGACAATGCTAATTACGATGCTGCTGCTGTTGTTGATGATGGTGAAACCATAACCGTTAAAATTAACTTATCTTACCAAGCAAGTTTAAAGCATTATTGGAATACTACCAGTCACTCTTACTATTCGTACTCTAATACAATTGTATAGGCCAGTGGCCTAAAATAACACACAGCTTGTTTTGTAGTTTGATCACTTGACAATTCAAGTGAGGATAGGACAAAGGAATGAATTCAAAATATCAGCTTATACCGATTACTTAGAAATCATTCTAAGCTTCACTATGCGCCATTTCTGTGTAAGTGAACAATATTTCAGACTTTTCCAAATTACAAGCATTTCTCGATGACAGTCCAAGTTTGACTCTGATCACAGGATATCTTTTTTTTTTCTTTTGAAGGGTAGGAAACATTTTGGGAAAGGAAATAGATGCTGTTTATCAGCTTTATTACCTTTTCTCCCGCAATGTTTCAGAGTTTATTTATTCTTTTACATCATAACAAACTATTTTAACCCTTAAGCTGCTTAGTTTAGTTTAGTTTAAACATATTTTTTTTACATCGATTGAGAAACAAGTTCTTACAACTTATACTAATCTCTCTCGATTCTGCTTCAAGGAAACTACACCAGTACTCGCGCCGAATGTGTGGGCCAATGAACAGTCCCAAAGTTGACATCCGCTCCCGGGTATCGAACTCAGGACCTTTTGATAACGAGGCCGACGCTCTACCTCACAACCACGGACACCACAAGCTGCTTAGTGCGACTCACTGACCTTTTGCGGACAATGTAGATCAAGATCAGACTGCAGAGAACGTCATTCAGGCTTTTACTATCGGATTGAAGGTTTTGCTTAATTCATTCAGCAGGATAAGTGTTAAACAGTAAATTCTACGTCAAATGAAATGTTTCAACTCTTTACCACACAATCCCGACTTTTAACGACCCTGAGAAAGAAGTCTTTTGAAAACATTGTGGGAAAAGGAGAAAATGCTGGTAACCAGCATTTTCTCCTTTTCCCACAATGTTTTCTACCTTTCCTACATCAAATTTCAATTTTTCAATCACATTTATTTTTGTCGTCTGCACCTGCTTTCAATTTTGACGGGTCTAAAATTTTGCCCTTTGGTAAAGAGTTAAGAATGTGGTATTGGTCTGCGAAATGACCATTTCCTTTTATTATCTTATATTTAGCTAAACTGAATAATACATATAGGCTACGAACTATTCGTTAACCCTTTTTACCACACAACCCGGAGTTTTAACGATGCTAAAAGGAAAGGCTTTCAAAACATTCTGATGAAAGGAGAAAATGCTGGTATCCAGCATTTTCACATTTTCCCACAATGTTTTGTACTCTACCAAACACGGAAATCGTCATTTGACTTGCACTTGTTTTGTCGTCAGCAAATGCTTCAAAGTTGATCGAGTCCTTTAGTAAAGATTTAAAGGGGCCAAAAGAATATTGCAGAAGCTAGACAATTAAAGGTTTTAAGCTGCTTTGACAGGTATATTTCACAAAATACACGCCAATGTAGATCAAAGATCAGACTGTACCTTATGCCACACTGTTCGCACCGATTTGTTACGAAGGGCCTTTTAAGTATTGCATGTATATCTACAATGGCATGTCGTCTTTATCGTATTGTAACAAGCACATCAATAATGTATGAACTCAAAGACTTCAAATAAAATATGTGTCGCAAATGATTCAGCGCTTTTTTTTTCACATACTTAAAAGCAAATGGTGAAAATACAGGTACAACAAAAAATTGTGCAATTCGAGATCTGTCTCTATCTCTCTCTAAAAAAAAAAAAATCAAAGCGAGTATGTTTCTATTTTAATGACCTTAGCCACAAAAGAGTAAGATAAAACATGACAGGAAATGGAGAGTTCAGGCATCAGAAATATTATTAAAATTTCACGGCTGTTTTAGCAGCAGCAGCAGAAGCAGCAACAACAACAACTAAACAAAAACAAGAACACATCAGAAAGTGAAGATCCAAGACTAGACTGAAAGTTCTGTACAGTCTGATCTTGGATTTACACTGTTCGCAAAGGAGACTAAAGCTATGCTCTCCATTCCAGTTGTTACATATCCTTTCAGAACAGTATATGTCGTTTTGTAACAAGCCCCTACATCCTGAACTACTTAAGCCAAGCCCCCTAGCTCAGTCGGTAGCGTACAGGACTTGAGAACAGGAGGTGGCTGGTTCGGTCTCCGGCTTGGCCAATTTCTTTCCGATGGCCAGTGTGACAGGATTCATTCCTCTCTCACCTTTGACCATTGTTTCGACTATGCTTATGTGGGAAAGCAGCCAGTGGCTTGGAAAGGATATTCTGCGGAGTACTGGTAAAAAGAAACTCCAGGAAAGCATGGATAGGCCGCCGCGATACAACTGAAATAATGTTGAAAACGGCGTTAAACACCATACAATCAATCATGAACTACTTAAAAGTATTCAAAACAGGGGAGGTAACCAATCTATCACTATATCGCTGTCACTTTCTTCCTCCGAAAGTCAGGGTCGATAAAACTAGGTAGAATGGTCCTATAACGTGCAAAAAATTTACAAATAGCAAAATGTTTCGACCATGTCAGCCTGCGCAGTCCGGGTCGATAATTTTTGGGGATGCATTCAGCCCCTTTTCACATATAATGGCTCACATTTACTTCGAGATGGACTAGTTGTTATCAATCAAAAGGGGGAATATACCAGAAAGGCAGGTAACTCCAAGCACATTTTTGACACAGTTATGTCCCTTTTTAAAAGCACCGGCAGCCGAGCGTAGGCACCTTCACGCACTGCTCTTGTTTATTATAGTCTAAACACATTGGAAATTCATATTTTGACAAAAACAGTTAAAATCTCCCTTAAATCATTTACCAAACAATCACTTGTTTTAACGACCCTGAGGAAAAAGGCTTTGAAAACATTAAAAGAAAAAGAGAACATAATGTTAACCTACATTTTTTCCTTTTCCCACAATGATTTCTACCCAATCAAAGTCAAATTTCATCATTTGAGGTTTCTTTGATTTGTCGTCTGCAACTGCTGCCACTGCTTTCAATTTGGACAAGTCTAGTATTTTATCGTCTGGTAAAGGAATTAATCCTTTACTATAGCAGAGCATCCACTGCAACAGAGAGCTTAAAAATATGTGGGAAAAAGAGCACCAACAGTTACTGCAGCATTTTCTTTCTATGTGATTTGATTATTTGTTTAGTATTTCTTTTTTGTGTAGCTGAATGTTCAGGCTTTTGACATACTACTTGGCATTGTTATATTAAAATGAATAAATTGTTGTCTGCCATTGGTAAAAAATGTTGACATGTTTATTCTGCGGGACCCTGCAGGCCCCTATTTTCGAGCAATTTCTGGCGTGGTTAACTTCCATCATATCTCTTTCTATCGAACCACAAAAGGGTGTATACATGTAGATTCATATTTCAGTTTCTTTTACGCCGTCTATGTTTTTTTTAACCCTTAGGCTGCTAAGCGCGACTTGGGGAGCTTTTGCGAACAGTGCAGATCAAGATCAGACTGCACAAAACGTGCAGTCTGATCTGTGACCTGCATTGTCCGACGATACAGTGTTTCCTTTCCGGTGACTGAACCAACTTTTGAAACCGGAATATTTAGGTTTTTTACCATTGAGTGGAAATTTTTGTTTCATTTAATTAGCAGTTTAAGGGTTAAGAAATATTTGTGTGTGTGTGTGTGTGTGAGTGTGTGAGTGTGTGTGTGTGAGTGTGTGTGTGTGTGTGTGTGTGTGAGTGTGTGTGTGAGTGTGTGTGTGTTTGTGTGTGTGTGTGTGTGTGTGTGCAGCGTATCGACATGTACTAAAATAGGTTGTTTGGTAAAAGTCTGGGGACGAATCTAACGATTTGTGGGTTTTTCTCTTTTACTTTACCATGTTTATTCAGAATCTAGCTGTTTCTTATGTTAACCTCTTTACCTTGGCTTGTATTCACCAACCATTATTATGAATTTTCCTAGTCTAAATCACCCAAAAATTGTAAATTTCAAAGTAACACAATTTCTGATTGGCTAACCATATGGTTTAGCCAATCAGAAATTGTATTTCTTTCTAAATCCAGAATAAGGGTTAAAGATTAACAACGCAATTTATAATGGTTGGTGAATTCGGGCCCAGATTTCAAAATGCTAGACTAAAAGCACATGCAGACAAAGGATAACATGTACCTCGAATGATACCGACATTTGTCCCGAAAATGGTAGAAAACCATGATTGTGGTTTAAGGAAAACAAATAGTTTCTCGTGTTCCGGCTGTCATATTTACCTCCCTTGAACGAATGAAAATGCATCTCATTTGAAACTGGTTGCGACTCGCTTGTAGTAAATACTGCTTTCCCCACAATGTTTTTAAAGCCCCCTTCCCCAGTGGCTTGAAAACATGTGGTAGTTTTGAAAAGAGCTTATTGACACACATTATTGAAAAGAAAATTATATCACAGAATATTTTGTCATTGGGGTTTTGCTGTGCTTGGATCTTATTTAAATTTCAAACAAATTTCACATACTGAATTAAGATACGAAATTTTTAAATTGCATTTTTTGAATTAAAATCGATACTTGTTTTATGTTTCTTTCATTTCTTTTTTTTATTGCATACAGTTCTTTTTTATCCTATATCAATAAATTTCTTTTCAATTTAGGTCTTTATAAATATTTAACTTAACCCTTTACCACACAATCCCGACTTTTAACGACCCTGAGAAAGAGGCCTTTTGAAAACATTGTGAGAAAAGGAGAAAATGCTGGTAACCAGCATTTTCTCCTTTTCCAACAATGTTTTCTAATCTATCAATGACAAGTTTCATCATTTGCAAATGCTTTCAATTTGGACCAGTCTAAAATTTTGTCGTTCGGTAAAGAGTTAAAAGAAAAAAAAAAAAAAAAAAGCTATAAACAGTAATCTTTATTGTTCGTTGGTTGAAAAAAAAAAAAAAAAAAAGAGCCTTGCTCTGGCAAAAGGGGGCTTAAAGTAACTCTGTGACGCATTATACCATGCAGGTCATCACATATATTTTTTATCACAGTATGTCCATTTTCTCCAACAAATGACTGAATCATGGGATAGAATGGTCCTTAGACATGAAGAAAATTGACCACAAGAGAAAAGTTTCGGCCCAGGTCAGCCTGCGCGGACTGAGCAGGCTGACCTGAATCGTTACTTTTTTTGCAGCTGCATTAAGCCCGCTTTTCACAGAGCAGGGCTCATTTGCATACGCCGTTTGTAATAAACGTGTCCAAATTCAAGGCATTTTGAGGTTGGCATGAGTCAGTTTTTTTGGCAAATGCATTTAGAGCCCTCTTTTCACAGATCATGACTGAAATATGCCTGAGAGCATTGTAATGAGTTGAGAAAATACTCATTTAACCTTTATACCACACAATCCCGACTTTTAACGATCCTGAGAAAGAAGCCTGTTGAAAACATTGTGGGAAAAGGAGAAAATGCTGGTAACCAGCATTTTCTCTTTTTCCCGCAATGTTTTCGACCCTTCCCAAAACTAAGTTCAATTTTTCAATCACATTTACTTTGTCGCCTGCAAATAAAGTCTAAAATTTTGTCGTTTGGTAAAGAGTTAAATCATTTTCTGAATTTGTCGCGGTGTATTCTCAAAACATATCTATCGGCAGGTAGGACAAGCCTTAATAAATAATAATAAAATATTCAGTCAAAACAATATTAGTTTACATGCTCTAAATATCGTCACCTAGTCGTACGAAACATGCAGAAGACGATTGATCCATCGTGCTTTGATAATACATGAGTTAGAATACAGATCAAAATATAAAAGAAATGATAAAACTTAAAACAAGTTGGTGAACTGTTTAACCGTATACCAAACAATCCCATGTTTTAGCGACCCTGTTAAAAAAAAAAAAAAAGGCTTTTGAAAACATTGTGGGAAAAGGAGAAAATGCTGGAAACCAGCATTTTCTCCATTTCCCACGATGTTTTCTTCTCTTTCAAAGCCAAATTCCTTCATTTAGACCACATCTAATTTATCTGCTGTAAATACTGTCAATTCGGACGAGTCCAAAATTTTGTTGTTTGGTGAAAAATCGACGTACAATCTTAATGTCTGAATTTCAAATAATTCTTTGAATTGATAAGTACTTTTTTTTTTCAGCAGTGCAGGTTTTCTTTATCCTTATTATTTTCTTCGTCTTTGCCCAACTCGAAAAAAATCGTCTATTTGTTTTATCAATAGACAATCTATTAGATCGGTATAGAGCGTTTTTTGTCCTATCTATGGTAAAAACACGGTAGTTAAAAAACAGCAACTTTGTAAAAGATCTTCATATAATGAATATGAAAGTAATCATTAGTATCCCATTTACGAAAAAATCCCGAGTTTTACCTGTTGGAAGGTTTTTGGAAACTGTGTGGGAAAAGAAGAAAATGCTGGTAACCAGCATTTTCTTCATTTCTCACAAAGTTTTCGACACTGCTAAAGAGAATTTTCAGTTTTCGAATCACCTTTAATTTGTCGTCTGCATTTTTATTCCCATTTTGTATCAGTCTAACATTTTGTCGTTTGGTAAAGAATTAATTAGAGCTTGATAAACAGATTTGTGAAAGCATTGTGGCCTTAGGAGAAATTTTGCTCGTAATACTTTTTTCCCCTTCTTTTTCTCACTATATTTTCAAAATTACTCTGCTGCAAGTCAAAGATACACCCGTACTGCCAGAGACAGAAAGAGAGAGAGAGAAAAGAGAGAGAAACACTGTTAAAACTTGACAATTCACAATAAAGTCAGCTGTGTAAACATAGATAAATTATAAATTACCAATGTACTGTATAATATATTATATGGTGTATGAGTAGAGAAACTCAAGGGATTTGTCCTTATTTACAACCGGAAAGGACAACAGTGATTTCTTTGAAAGCCTCCAGAAAATGAAATTCATTTTCTATCCGTCGTAATCTGTGCAACGTCGCAAGTGTCAGGGGGGCAGCATTAGGCACGAAGACAGAAGAATGATTATCGTATCATAAAATTAAGATGAAATGGGTTAAAAACTGGCTGAAAACGAGTACAAATGTATCTTTTGAAAAAAAAAAGTTGTTTGTTGGGCATGTCTTGACTGTAATCGTCCTCTAAAAACCGAATTTTGAAATGCAAATAACGCTTACATCATTCAGGGTTAAAGGTTAAAGTCGCTTATTATTCCATAAATTCACAATTTTTTTGTGCAATGATAGGTAATTATCTGATAATAATTACATATATCAATGAAGTAAACATTTCCATGCAGGAAAGAGGGCGATCCCAGACAGGTTCATGTTCATTGCAATTCTGTTGATTTTGGTTACGATATTTTAAAAGGAAAAAAAAATGTCATATTGCAGATCAAAGATTGGATAGCATGTTCTGTGCAGTCCGATCTAGATTAATACTGTTAGAAATAGTTCTTGAATATGTAGGCTAAGGTTGATAAGAGGTATGCAATACAAGGTCTCTACTTGTACCAAAGGACTGACAGCACCGGCTGCCTTCACTATACATCGATATCAGCTGCCAATTTGTGCACGACTCGATAACATTGGATTCCTCTTTCATCTTTTTGTCATCAGAAATCCCACAAACCTAATATGTTTCGCATAAATCAACATTTTTAACTGAAAGATGAATATTGACAGAGAAATGAAGTACATTTGCTTCGATTTTTTCCTTTTTTTACTTGCTCCATGCTGTCTAAAAGGGGGATTTAATGCATCTGTAAGAAGTATCATACCTCGTTAGAACTGAGTCGACACATTTTGTTTTTGGTCAGTTTTCTGCATGTGAAGGATCAGGGTCCGTATTCACCAAGAGTTCTTAAAAAAATTCTTAGTCTTGTTCTCCAATTTATTTTCTAAATTTGAAAGTAAAACAACTTCTGATTGGCTAAACCAAATGGTTAAGCCAATCAGAAATTGTGTCACTTTCAAATATAGAGAATTCTGAAGAAAGAGACTTGCAATATTCTTAAGAATGGTTGGTAAACACAAGCGCAGTTTACCACACGATTAAGTTGTTTGTTAGACAACATTGATTTTTTTGATCAAGAATTAAGAGATGGCTTGCTTGGCATCGAGGATCACGAAGATGCATTAAACCCTCTTTTCCTAGAGTGCTGCTCATATATTTGAGCCATGCTCTGGCAAAAGGGGGCTTCATTCACCTCCGTAATGCATTATAACAAGCAAGTCATCAGATAATTATGGATCCTTGATAGCCACATTTTTAAAAACCGACTTAATCATGAGGTATACTGGTCCATGGACATACAGAAAATTGACCAATAGCGAAAAGGTTCGGTCCAGATAAGCCTGCGCGGACTGCGCAGGCTGACTTGGTTCGATATTTTTTCGCAGATGCATTAAGCCCCCTTTTCACAGATCATGGCTCGTTTGTAAGCCTGATGATACACTCGGTTTTCAGCTTTTCTAAAGTTTGCTATTCTAGCGTTTGTGGGACTTTGCTCACTTTGAAGCATATAAAATTTTAGGCAGTCCTTAATAATTGTATATCTCTGACTGATACTAGTTATTGTGAGATTATGCCTTTTTCTGAAATTGATCCCCCATAGCAGTTAACATCGTTTAATATCATACGGTCAATGAACAAAAACGCTCCTCTGACATTTTACTTCAGAGCTATCTTAGCATATTATGGAAAAAATGTACCGTATTGGCAAATAAAAAATGCAGCCTGATCTTATGCTAGAATATCTGCAAAAGAGACAAAATTTATACTTTAAGTGTTCCAAGAAATTATAGTACAGCATGTTCTTGCCATAACAGAAAAAAATGTATTGTGCACAGTGAGACGTTTTGGGTTCGTATTCACCAACCATTCCAAAGGACTCAGCCCGCCCGGGTAGCTCAGTGGTTAGCGTGTCAGACTCGTGACCTGGTGGTTGCGAGTTCGATACCCTGTTGAGGAAAACTTTCTTTCCGGCGATTTTTCGCCTCTCACCTCTGATGCATGTGAGAAAAGTAGTCAGTGGCTTTGGAAAGAAAGGAAAAAAATAGGTGCGTCGCTGACCGCCATGATATGACCTAAGCTGTTAAAATGGCGTTAAACTCCAATAGAAACCGAAACTAAAGGACATTCTTAGTCTTTTCTGCAAGATTTTCGAAATTTGAAAGTAACACAGGTTCTGATTGGCTAAACCGAACGGTTTAGCCAATCAGAACCTGTGTTACTTTCGAAATTTGAAAGTAACACAGGTTCTGATTGGCTAAACCGAACGGTTTAGCCAATCAGAACCTGTGTTACTTTCAAATTTCGAAAATTATGGTGAGCAAGACTACGGACTCAGATCTCGGATCCACATGTATATTGTAAACAAAGGCCTTCGATCTGGCCATTAGCGGTTCAAGTGCTTGACAAACCACCATCGATTCGAAATGAGAAACATCGCATTTTAAAATTACTTGCTCGAATCCGCTAAGAGATAAAAAAACAAAGCACACTTTTTTCTGCTGGATCTCAACATAGAACCAAATCACGGACCCATACGTGAGTGAATTTTGAATATAGGATGATTCATGTGGCAAAATGCAATGCAGTATCAATATATGACCCATGCTCTGACAAAAGGAGGCTTAATGCATCTCAGTGATGCTTGATATCAAGCAAGTCATCGCATGGTCATGGTCATGTCTGACAACTGACTGAATCATGAGGTAAACTGGTTCTTTGACATGCAGAAACATCACCAATGACAAACAGTTTCGGCCCAGGTCAGCCTGCGCGGACTGCACAGGTTGACCTGAGTCGATACTTTTCGCAGATGCATTAAGCCCCCTCTTCACAGAGCATGGCTCATATCTATATTGTATATAGAGACGTCAGTGGTCCGCTATTTCTTTCAAAATGTGAATATCTATTTTAAAATTATCTAGTTTTTAAAGAAATGGGTGAAGGTCGTTGCCGTGTTCTCGAAAATAGACAGACGTATGAAAAAAGATAATTGGTGAACTCTTAACGTAATGAAACCGTGTTTTGACGACCAGGGAAGAGGACTTTTGAAAACATTGCAGGAAAAGGAGAAAATGCTGGTAGCCAGCATTTTCTCCTTTTCCTTCAATGTTTTCTATTAAAAAAAAAAACAAAAAAAAAAAAACCCATTTATTATTTGAGCAACATTTGACTCTGCATATGCTTTCAATATGGATAGGTCTAGAATGTTATCGTCAGGTAAAGGGCTAACCCTAAACCCAACGATATCGTGATTTTATGCCCTTTGTTGGAAAGGCTTTTGTGAACAATGTTCGAACAGGATGAAAATGCCAGTAAACAGAATCTCATTCTGTTCTTACGATGTTTTCTATCGTCTTGAAGTCAAACCCTTTCATATGAGCGAAATTTTATCTATCGTTAGCAAATTCTTTCCATATGGACAAGTCGAAAATATTTCCTTCTGGTATACGTTAAATGGGCCAGATTCCGCAGAGTTATACAATTATCAAAACTAGTTTTGTTTTCTAGTACAATTGATCAGTAAACGCAATAGCATTATATATTAAAACTTATATTTCAGACGGTTCATGGACGTAGATTTTAGATCAATAGGACCTAGTTCCTTGGTCCTGGATCATAAAACATTGTTGGATGGAAGAAATTTGAAACGTGTCCTGTTTTATATTATGGCAAAACACCAATTGTTAAAGGCCCACTAGTGAGCAAATGTAAACAATGTGGGGGTAAAATCGCAGGCAAATTTAAAGTAAAAGTATGGATATTATTAGAAGTCTACCGATGTTTTACAGTACAGTCTGCCAAATTCAAGTCGTTTGCAAAAATGAACCTCAAAACTAGAACAAAAGTTGGCAACTTTAATTCTTGTTTTAAAATTCAATCTTTATGTCAGCAATTTGAATTTCCATCAGCTGTGGGTTTTGCTGTTTTAAATGTGTCTTCAAGATTATTTCAATTATAGCACCGCGACCAGGGCGCCTACCTATGGGTTCCTAGTGTTTCCTTTCATCAGTACTTTGCACAACACTTTGCAAGCTTCTAGATGCATTCTCACATAAAAAAAGGCCTACATATTTTTCAGCAGTGAAAGAGGACTGATTCAATCAGCAATCAATAATCATAAATTGCTAAAAAGGGCATGACTCAGCTGGGATTCAAGCTTGTAACCTATTGACTGCAAGTTCTGTATGTTACCGACTGAGATACCCTGATCGTCTGCAGGAGGAGGGGTAGGATCGGGGGATAAATGGGTTTACCCTTTACAATCAGTCCTGTGTTTTAACGTTCCTTATGAAGAATGATGAAGAGAGCATTGTGGGAAAAGGAGAAACTGATGAAAAAACTTATTTTTTTTTTGTCACATCTCCTCCTATGTTTTGCTTTTTAATCCTTATCCAGCTAAATAAGTGAAATGAAAGTTTCAAGCCGATAGTAAATACCCTAATTTTGCTATTTCAAAGGTATTTTTTGGGAAAAATATCTCCTTATCGGACAGTGTAGATCCAAGATCAGACTGCACGTTCTGTGCAGTCTGATCTTGATCTACACTGTCTGCAAAAGGCCCTTGCGTCTCACATAACAGCCAAAGGGTTAAGACGCATTCCACATTTTACTTAGAGTCTGCAAATGCTTTCAGTGTGATCAAGTTTAACATTTTGTCGTATGGTAAATTAGGAATATTGTCATTGAAAGAGTAGAAAACATTATGGGAAAAGGACAAAATATTTGTCACCAGCAGTTTCGCCTCTTCACACAATGTTTTCAGCTGGTCACCAGCATTTTCTCCTTCTCCAAAAATGTTTTTCAATAGTCTTTTTCCTTGGGGGTCGTTTTAACTTAGTGTTGTTTGGTAAATAGTTAAAAAGGTTAACAAGTGGCTAGGAAAGAATGATCTACAAGAGTGCAAAAAGTGCAACAGATCTAGTATAGAGACATGAGCACTGACCGCATTGAAAAAGTTAATCTTATATTAAAGAACAAATATTTTTCTTTGTTTCGCTTTGACATGGGATTCTTGAACCTAGTGGTTATTTTCTTAATCAAACAAGGTGTAAAAAATATTTTTAAAGGACAATGTCGAGCACATTTAAGGACACTACTGCGATTCAAATGTTTTCTTCTTTCGTCCGACGAATGTTCGTGTTTTTCTTTTTTCTTTTCTACATCTTTATCCTTCCGAATAAACAAATTTCTTTACAATCTAGTTCGAAATTTTTCGTCACAAACTTATATTTTTCGTACTTAAAGAAAAAAAGATTTTCAAAACATTGCCGGTCAATTTTGGCTACCCAGGGATTAGTTTCAGCAAGGACTGACGATATATGTAGAAATGACAGATCCATGGCAAGACTGAAGGACAGACGACAGTGACATCTGGGTACGTATTCACCAACTATTCTTAAGAACATTTCTTGTCTCATTCTCCATTTCTACACTTGAAAGTAACATAACTTCTGATTCGTTAAACCAGCAGTTTAGCCAATCAGAAGTTATGTTACTTTCGAATATAGAAAATTCTAGAGAGTAAGACTGGAAACGTTCTTAAGAATGGATGGTAAAGATGGGCCCTGCTATTTACCACCTACTCTTTAGAACATTCTTTGCCCTGTTCTGAAGAATTTTCTAAATTAGAAAGCCAACAACTGGTTTAGCCAATCAGAAGTTGTGTTACTTTCTGAATCCAGAGTTAGACTTATAATTCAGAATGAAATTAAGAAACGTTGGTGAATACAGACCTTGGAGTGGTTCAAAATTTAATAAATGTAAGAAAACCATGCCAGTGAAAACAAAATATTGCATACTTTGTAAACTAACAAAATGATGACCAGCCTCAGAAACAGAATCTGAACGCACTAAATACTCTGCTCAGTTACAAAATATCATTTTGTATGCTAGGGTATGACCTGTATCGAAATTTGTCGCAGCATGTAGAGCACACGTGGTTCCTTTCGTCTGCATGCTTGCACAAGGACCAGTCTTGTCTTATAGAGATCCTTACGCATCCATTTTTAATCACGAACAATGTCATGAGCTTGACTAAGATGACTAAATTTCATTACAACATAAGGAATGAAATGGGGTAGAATTTTGCTACTGACGAATGAATTAAAAAAGACAGTAATAATCAATATTGTCAATGTTCATGTGTATCAATGTTTTTTTTTTTACAAAGTTAAAGGGTGACAATGGAAGTCTACAGATATCGTACCATGATTTTATCAATCGAGTAATTTAGTATTGACCGTGTTACATGACTGCGCAAGCTGACTTGGGTCGCTACTTTTTGCAGATACATTAAATCCCCTTTTTTCCTCAGAGCATGACTTACATGTAAAACAAAATAAACTTGAGCCATGCTCTGTGAAAAGGGAGCTTAATACATCTGCTAAAAGTATCGACTCAGGTCAGCCTGCGCAGGCTGACCTGGGCCGAAACTTTTCGCTACTGATCAATTTTCTGCATGCCCAAAGAACAGTGTACCTTATGAATCAGTCGGTTCTTATACAAAATGGATTTTATTGATCCATAATTATGTGATGAATTGCTAGGTATCATGCATCACAAAGATGCATTAAGCCCCTTTTGTCAGAGCACAGCTCACTTAGAATATGGGGAAAAACTGAAATTACATCCTATAAAAAGTCTTTCTACTATCCAAATGAATGATCAAAAGGCATAGCTAACAAAGTGACAAAAGGTGAAAACGGAATAAAAGTGCATTGATAATGAGTTATGGATACGTTTTAACTCCGTGCCCCCTGCAGGCGACCATTTTTGTCTTGAAGCAGACAAATGTCGAGAACATTGTGACAAAAGGAGAAAATGCGATAAAGCAAATTTTCCTCTCGGCACAGTGTTTTCACATGTATCTATGTATTTAATATTTAATCGTGATGTATATCATAAGTTTTTTTACCAAAAATTCGTCTGTAGCAAAATTGTCTCGAGGGACAAACATGATAAGTAAGTCTTATGAATTATGAAGACAGCGCAATAATCTTTGATGTGCGTCAGTAAGTTGACGTAAGGCGAAAAAAGTAGGTCCAAATCGTACATTTACAAAAGATTTATGGTTACATTTCAGCACATGAAAGTATTGTGAATTATGAATACAACATAACTTTATGTCTTTCATATCAACCACCTGGGGGGTGGGGGGGTGGGGATGATGCAGAGCAGCGGAAGGGGGGGGGGGGAAAGAAAGATTAACCATTTTCATCAGACAATCACGTGTTTTAAAGACCCTCGGAAAGGAGGCTTTTGAAATCACTTATTCTTCCCAAGCCACAGACTGCTTTCCCACATAACCATAGTCGAATAATGATCAGCGGTGAGAGAGGAATGAATCCTGCCTCAATGACTACCAACAATCCTCGGAGAGAAATCGGCTAAGCTGGGGATTCGAACCAGCGACCCTTGTTATCAAGTCATGTACGCTACCGACTGCGCTACTGGGCTCGGCGCCAAGGGTTAAACTTGTGTGAAGCGTTAAAAGGGAATTCATTTACCCCAGAACCACATGCACACGATTAGCTTCGCCTGGTAGCAGACCAATCTTTCTTCAGTCCCAGAAAGGTGTCACACCACTAGTTTTTCGTACATGGAAAATAGAGTGAAAACCCTCTGTTGTGCTTTTATTGACTAACTCAGAACTTTGCAATTGTTTCGATCATAGATATTACCAGTGGTCTAGACATGAACCTAATAAAATGGCACATCGACTAATTGAGTTCTTTGCTATTCCACCAGAAACACAACTTCCCTTGAAAAATCTCAGTGAAAAAAGGCCCTACCAAATGGTAGACCATGTTCCTTAATGTGGTCACAGGTACAAAATAGCCCCCTCTCCCCCAAGAAATAACAAACTTGCAGACAGTTTTCAAAGAAATCATTAATCAACATCTGAAACAAAGTTTTGGATCTGTCCTTCCTTTTTCTCTAAATAGAAATAACAGTGCAGCAGAAGTGCTTGCTGTCAAATTTTCAAAAAAAAAAAAAAAAAAAAATCAGAATTCTAGGTCAAATGGTTTCAAACAAGTTTTCTTCACAAAAGCCCAAGTGAAAGTTGTGACCCCAAAGCAAAGCTATTTTTGACCACAGAGCTATGCCACATAACACAAGTCTAGGCCGTATGGTTTTCAACAAGATTTTCAAAGTTTCCTAAACATAAAGCCTATGTAAAACATGTATATAAATTTATGGTGAAAATTCTAAAAATCTTCTTGCTCGTAACCATAAATCTTAGGGCCACCTTTTGATTCACTTTAGAATTTGTTCAAAATTTAGCCCTTAGATTTATATACATTTTTAATTTATGATCCTTGGGTCGGGAACCAATTTCAACACTATGGCTTTAATTTGAAAATTTTTTGAAGAGACCTGCTAGATAACACTCACAAAATATTAAAACCGTATCTCAAGGTCAGGAACGAGAACGTCTTTAAAGTTTTCACTGTATAAGCATATGTAAAAATTAAGACTTGTGGGGTAGTGCCATTTAAGACCCCAAGGCTATAATTTGAACATCCTTGGTAAAGTTCCATTCGATAAATATACATGCAAAATTTGGTAGCCCTAGGTCACATGGTTAGGAACAGAACAGAACAGAACATATATTTTATTGAATGAGTACAAGTGTACATAGTCAAGGTTATATGATGTATACAACAAAGCATTAAGGAACATCATCCTCGTTGACCCAGTTCCGATGTATTCCGTAAACTACATTCATCGCCCCTAGGTTATCTCGCGTATGTTTTCTCGTTCTCATGAATTCTTCATGAGGCATTTTGATTGGTAATCTCAATTTTTCAGTGAGAAAATTCAATCTATTTTTATCAACCATATGCCATCATTTCTATTTTTACCTCGTCTACAACCAATTAAATCAATGAATGTAGTTTACGGAATACATTGGAATTGGGTCAACGAGGATGACGTCACCTCTGCTACATACCCACAAGGACTGCAAAAGCACGCTGTATTTCTGAATATTTGCCTTTGTATACAAGGATTTGTAATGTCTGGCCTAGATTGTCGTAAGGCAAATGCCACAGAAGTAAGGCCCACCGGCGGCCGCCGTATTCGTTGATAATGATGTGGGTTTTACCCGGTTTATTCATAACTATCCTCCACTACAAGAGAGTATCATTATGCTATCGACAATTCTATTGGCTATTGGGTGTAATTCGCAATCTTAGTAATATTCATAGAAACGACGGTTTCGCAATTGAGTATCCCAGGGGTGATAAATGGTAATACTTCACACCTGGGTTAACGAGGGTGTAAGAACATTAGGAACGAGAAGATTTTCAAAGTTTTCACTATATCAGCATTTGTCACACTTGTGCCTAACTGGGCGGGACTAAATTTGAACCCGGGGCTATAATTTGGACTATCTTTGTAGAAGCCCATTTGACAAAGCTACATGCAAAATCTCGTAGCCCTAGGCCTTATACTTTAGAACCAGAAATTTTTAAAGGTTTCCCTATATAAGCCCATGTAAAACTTGTGACCCTTGGGGCGGGGCCAATTTTGACCCCAGGGTTATAATTTGAAGAATCTTCCTAGAAGTCCATCAGATGAAGCCACATGCCAAATTTGGAAGCCCAAGGGGTTATGCTTACGGACAATAAGATTAAAAAAAAAAAAAATCAATATTTTTAGTTCTGTTGCCATGGCAAAAAGAGTTTTTATCGGAATCATATCTGTGAAGTTCGGTCAAAATTGGATGGATAGTTTCAGAAAAGAAGATGTTTGAAATAAAAGTAAACGAACAGACGCACGCACAGACTCACGACGGACACAGGGCCATGACATAATATCGCTAGCCTTCGGCCAGTGGGACTAAAAACGAACGACTGAAGAACGAACGAACAACCGACTGACCGACCGAAAGAACGAACGAACGAGCATTCGGACTCGGTTTCCAGTTATGGTCAAATTTCAATTTTGATACTATCGGTTCTATTGTACTTACAGTAAATTATATTTAACCCTTCCATCCTGAGCACGATTTTAAGTGTTTTATTGGAGGCGCGGTATATATAAAGATAATTACATTTAAGCATTTCCTCTTTTTTTACCACAATGTTTTCTACCTTTCCAAAGATAAATTCATTAATTTGAAGCCATGCTGAATTTTTCGTCTGCAGAAGCATTGAATCTGGACAAGTCTAAAACTTTGTGTTATTGTAAAGGCTTACAACGGCATACAGATGTCCCAGTATGTAAAACTATTAACTATTGAAAACATGTAAATGTCGCATGTATTAAAAGAGATTGGAAACATTTTGTATAACATTATAATTCATAAAAATCATTCTTTACAAAAATGTTTCAATACAATTAAAAAGCCAGGCCTTTAACCCTTTACCGCACAATGCCGCCTTTTAACGACCCTGGGAAAGAAGCCTTTTGAAAACATTGTGGGAAAAGGAGAAAATGCTGGTTACCAGCATTTTCTACTTTTCCACAATGTTTTCTTTCATACCAAAGAAATATTGTACCATTTGGTCCACATTGAAATTGTCGTCTGCAAATGCTTTCTTTTTGGACAAGTCTAAAATTTTGTCGTCTGGTAAAGGTTAAAAGAGCGTGATACATTCGTGATTTAGTTACCAAGAGAGAATATAAATATTTGCAAGACGAAAATAATTTAGACTCGTCTATATTGAACGCATTGGCAGACAACAAACTGATTGTGGCTATAATGTTTTGTCTAAGATTGAAAGGGTAGAAAAAGCTTAGAACTCTATCTGATCTATGGATATGTGCACTGGACGCCGCGATACAACTGAAGTAATGTTGAATTACAAAACAAAACAATGCAGAATCATTATTTCACTTCTCAAGTGCATACACTTGTACGAAAAAGGAAAATGAAAGAAAAGAGATATATATAAGACAACATTGGACAAAAAACAAACAAAAACAACCCAAACAACGAACAAACAACAGACAGACATACAGACAGGCAGGCAGGCAGGCATGCAGGCAGACAGACAGACAGAAAGATAGACAGACAGACAGACAGACAGACAGACAATTTCGATTCTTAAGGCACGAGATTTTTTTTACAAAGGGTTATATTCCTAACAAAGTCTGAGTATCACCGTAAGGATCCTGTTACACTCCATAGAACTCTTAAAGGGGTATTAAACCAGACTTTGACTCAAACTTTTTTTGGCAGAATAAGTTGGTATGTTTTATGGAATAAATCATGAAGGCGTGACTGTTTACCCGTAGTTTGGTAAACAACAACAACGAAAACGACAGCAACAACAACACAATGCTGACTATTTGGCACAATTTCAAGACCGTAGTCGGCGATCTCATTATTGAGACATGTAGCTTACTGATGTTTCCTTTATATTAAAAATATATTTTCCCATATCATGCAATAACGGATATACCTTTCCTAACGGAGTAGGAACACACAAAAGGAACCTTTGCAATCCCTCTGGGTTTGCTGTTTTCTACATGTATTTTTATCCATACTTTAAGTTTAGAGCCATCCTTGCACGGGAATGAAATTTAGCAGTCTTTGTTTAGATCCCCATCCCCCCCCCCCCCCCAAAAAAAAAAAAAAAAAAAAAAAAAAAAATTCTTGCCAAAGAAATCGAATTATTTGTAAATTATTATGTACATTTCATAAAGATATGCAAATAAAATATGTTTAAAAAAAAAAAAAAAAAAAAAAAAAAAAATCTGGTTTAAAGTCGCTTTAAAAGCATCTAAGTCTTATCCCTTATCCAGATAGGTTCATGAATGTACGCTTTAGGTCATGTGGACTTGATACATAAAACATATTGAAATGTTGCAATTCAAAGTTTTGACAAAGATGTAACGATCTTTCGTTTCAAAAGATTATTAAAATTGCATGTGAATTCGTTCTACTTTTTCACATAGTTTTGAAACATAAATCACAATTATTCTGACAAGGCCAAATGACTACGTCACGAGGTTAAGAGACGTACAATGAAGTGAAATTGATATCGTCAGTATCGAAGACTTGTAAAGTCATGCTCTGTGAACACGTCGTTTAATGCATATGCAAAAAGTTTTGACTCATGTCGGCCTGCGCAGACCTAGTCTGGTACCCTGCCATACTTCAAGATTACGTCAGGCAAAGCGCAATAATGGCGGCCCCCGTTGATAATATGCAGAGAAGACGGGATATTGTTATTTCACAAGATCAAATCGGATCATAGGCTGAATTCAAAACAGATCCCTTGCAATATAGTAATGGCAGTGAGTTTTTTCCACATGTCGTTCTTAAAACTACATATCGGAAATGCTTTAAGTATCCGAAATGTCAATGGACCTATATAACGTCCGAAAACAGGGCTAATTTTAATTTGATTCATAGTCAAATTCACATTTAAACCATACCCCAACGGTACGTTTTAGATTCTGTAATGTATTTTTTGCACAAAATTGATCTCATTTTATTCACTGGTCAAACTGGATCACATGAAATAGGGGAAAACGGGGAAGCATGTAGGGGTACGCTTGAGGACGCCTAGGAGGCCGCCATTACTGCGCTTTGCCTGACCCTATGACGTACTGGTAGGGACAGGTAATCCAGACTAGTGCAGACTGCACAGGCCGACATGAGTCGAAACTTTTTGCCATTGGTAAGTTTCCTGCATGTCAAAGGACCATTCTATAATACATCATGATTTCACGACTTTTAGATAAAGAGGATCCATATAATGCAATGACTTACATAGTATAATGCATGACGATGATGCATTAACCCCCCTTTTCCCAGAGCGCTACTTAAGTTGTTTTCTTTTTCTTTTCCTCCTGACCACACACCGGACAGTGTGGTATGTTTCTTTACTTTCATATAAATGTAAAACTAAACTATGTATCAAACTTCTTGTGGTTGATGACTCTAAAGAAGATAACTTTTGAAAACATTGTAGTAAAGGGGGGAAATGCTACTGACCAACATTTTCTCCTTTCCCAGAAAGTTTTCTACCCTACTAAAGACATATCGAATAACTTGAGCGCCACATTTTAATTGTCGTCCGCAAAAGCCTTGAATCTAGACAAATCTAAACTATTGTCATCTGGTAAAGCGATGATTTTTCTGTGATGATGCCAGGATCAAGATCAATTTGGGTTTATATGCTTGCCGCCAGTCTTGCTTTCTCCGTGTTCCTAGATGCAAGATCTAAGTGATTTTATGTAATGATAATAGAAATACACAAATGAAGATAAAATGATAACAATAAAATGATAACAATAAACACAATAATAAAATGATAAACATTATTACAGATAGAGAGAGAGAGAGAGAGAGAGGCATGGATCGAAGGATCGATGGATCGATAGTTAGACCTGTAGACAGAGAGACAGACGGAAGGACGGACGGACGGACGGACGGACGGACGGACGGACAGACAGACAGACAGACAGACAGACAGATATCATGCGAGGTAAATTGTAATAACTATAAAATTTGATATTGATAATATTAACGCACTTGAGGCAGACCCGAGCAGAACGGAAAAGACAAAATTATTCATCAAAATTTTAGCAAAACTTGTTTGTAGTAATTTCATAAACAAATAAAAAATGTTCAATGGACAATTATTACTTATCATCTCAATCTAATATCACTAAAACACTTTTTTTTGTGTGTAAAGCTCTTGAAGAAAGAGTTGGCACCCTTTACGAGAGCGTTGTCCCTCGAACCTTTTATCAAACGAACCCGCATTTGAAGGATTCAGTGGGAAAAAAACCTTCAAAAATAAGTTGCGAGCGACTGAGAGAATGCCGGTAATAAGCTTTTTCTCCTTTTCTCACAGCGTTTTACACCCTTCAACGACAAATCCTTATCACTTTCATTTTCAAATTTTACGGAAAAAGCGCATTAGAATTACAGACTTTACGAAGCTGAAACCTAAACTGTACTTATTGGACACGGAATGGAATTTAATTAATATCTACAAATATTTACAATTGTAAAACGTTTTACATCTGGCTTAATACTTTTATGACGCATTTTCTGGCCTAAATTCCATTTAAAGCACTTAAAGATGGCAGCGTTTCAAAGAGAAAGATTTGGTGCGAGAGAAATAGTTTCGTTTGCAATACGCTGTGTACATACCAGTACAGGGGCTGCGGCGTCGAATAGAAGCTACACCCTAAACCCCAAACTTGCCAAATGGTACACCCAGTCATTGAGATATAAACTGAACCTTGTAGAGCTGCGAACAATAAATCAAGATCAGAAAACCTGTATTCACCATCCATTCTTAATTACACTTTTAGTCTTATTCTAGATTCATAAAGTAACACAACTTCTGATTGGCTAAACCAAATGGTGCAGCCAATAAGAAATTGTGTTACTTTCAATTTTTTCGGACTGCATAGAGAAAGTGCAGTCTATTCTTGAATCTATACCGTAAGCTTATTTAGTCAAGCCTATGAGACGAAATCTTCTTGGTTCCGGTGGAATTAAATTTTTAACCGTCGAAAGAGGTCCAGTTAACTCTTTACCAAATGACAAAATTTTGGGCTGGACCAAATTGGAAGCATTTGCAGACGACAAATTAAATGTTGCTTAAATGGCAATTTCTGTATTTGATAGGGTAGAAAACAATGTTGGAAAAGAAGAAAATGCTGGTAACCAGCATTTTCTCCTGTTCCCACAATGTTTTCAAAAGGCTTCTTCTTCAGGGTCGTTAAAACCCGTGATTGTGTGGTAAAGATTTAACATAATTATTTGGCGCTAAAAGAGTTAACCAGACAACAAAATTGTAGACTCTTCCATATTCAAACCTTCGCTATAGGAGAAAATATTACATATGGCGAAATTTATACTATTTTTTTGAAAGAGTGGAAAAGATGGGGGGGGGGGGGCGGAAAATAGTTTCTTCTTTTCTAACAATGTCTTTAAAAGCTCTCTCCCTCCCAGTCATGAAAACACGGGATTGTTCAGAAAAAGGTTAATGTGGTATGAGGCTTTGAATTCCCCGGTCAGTTCAATTCACAAAGCTTTATTAAGCTCAAATTTTAACACTAAAAGATATATAAGCGTTACCAACATTTCTTGTTAATCTTTATGTGACGACGAGGGATTTCTTTTCCACAGTAGGGGAAGTCTGAATAACTAAAGTATAAAGGATATTTCCATGAAATCTTTACTCCGCATCCCAAACAAACAAACAAACAGGGGTGCGGACACAACACATATGAGTCGTGCTCTCTTAAAAGGGGGCTTAATGCATGTGCAAAAAGTATCGACCCAGACGCAGTCCTCACAGGTTTACCTAGGCCGAAGCTGTTTGCTCTTGGTAAATTTTCTGCATGGCAAACTACCAATGTACCTCATGATTAAGTCAGTTGTTAGACAAAATGGATTTTATGAATCCATGATTATGTTATGACATGCTCGGTAACATGGATCACGGGGATATATTAAGCCCCATTCTGCCAGAGCGCAGCTCACACAGAATATGTTGGTTGGCTGTTTGTTTGGTGTTTGACGCCGTTTTTAACATTGTTTAGTCATATCACGGCGGTAATTGTGGATATCCATGCTTTCTTTGAATTTCTGATACAAATGATTCGCACAACATTGATTCGTTCAAAGTCACTGGCTGGCTTCTTTCCCTCATAGGGGGAGAGACAGAGGAACAAAATAGGTCGCAATGGCGGCTATCGATCCTCGGGAGACTTTGGCCGAACACGATATCATAACATCGACCCATGTGCTTCAAGCACTGTATGGTGCCGACTTAGCGCGTCAATGAATAACACAATCGCTGTAAGTCTGCTCTCCACATTATGATAGTACATATGTTTGACCTATTTTTGTGTCACCTTATAATTTGGCAAGGCCACCAGTTTTAATTGTTTCAAAACCTTTTACCAAAAAGTCCAATGCTTTAACGACCCTGAGTAAAAAAGGCCTATGATAACATTGTTGGAAAAGAAGAAAATACTGGTAACCAGCATTTTTTTCCTTTTTTTCCGCCACATTTTCTGCTGTGTCAAATGACAAATTCCATCAAATGAACCATATTTAATTGATTTTCTGCAAGCGCTTTGAATTCAAGCAAAATTTTATTGCCTGGTAAAGAGTTCACCCTTTCTCTCACTATCCCTTTTCTTAACCTGTCTTAAGCGGATTCTTTGCAGTGGATGAGCTCAATTGTGGGCAATTTTCTTCTGAAAGGATACGTATTCTCAATATCTATAGTGTTTCTATAATACAAAGCCATCCTCAAGGAAAAGGGGGTTTAATGCATATCCGTGGTACATTATACCAAGCAGGTCGTCGCATTATTATGGATCTGTAAAATCCATTTTGTCTACAACCGACCGAATAATGCGGTAGACTAGTCCTTTGTCAAGCAGAAAACTGACCAGTAGCAAAGAGTTTCGACCGAGGTCAGCCTGCGTGGACTGCGCAGGCTGACCTTGGTCAATACTTTTTACAGATGCATAAAACTCCCTTTTCATAGAGGATGATTCTTACGAGTATATAACCACTATTTTATGACAACATCAGTCCGATTCTTTTGGCAAGGAGCTTAAATTTAGTTATGTCCAAAGATGTGGAATATCGGGTCGCACTAGCCTGATACATGCTGGTTAAGCGTCTTATAATTAGTACACGTTAACAAATTCAGCTGTTAAAATAATCAAAATATATTGGGGTATCAACGTATGAATGACACAGTTTGCTCTATAAGCTTATTTTTACCGTAGTTCGCGATCTGTTTCATCCATTCGGCATACCTCGGGTGATCCGGTGATCAAATCCCTCGGCTGTATCACGTAGCTTGATATGCACCTACACGGTACATTTCGCACATCTCCGGAAGCACACCGCTTTACCGTTATTGGAATTGTAAGGCTCCTCTTTAGAAAGAACGCATGAGTAAATTTTCTATCGTTATCTTTCTAAGAGTATTTTAGTCGGCAAACAGTTTGTACATTCAAGTTTTAGCGTGGTTTATCAATTCCGTTAGGAGCTTTCATCGACAGATCGATAGAAGTGAATAACTTCACAGTGATTGTTCATGTCGTTGCTAAGCGATCTACAGGGGCGCCGCCATGTTTAAGATCATGTGATTGGTAGTTCAAAATGGAAGCTTCCCTAATACAGACGAGGTTAGATGTAGGTACGGAATCGGCCGAGTTGTGACGAGTGCTGTTTCATCTTCAGACCGGGGGGAAAAATAGTCCTGATAAAAACGATGACTCAGACAGAAACAGAAGAACACGGCTTCTACTCAAGGTATTCCTACGTCCCTTGCTGGCAACAAGACAGAGGTCAAATGCTAATAAACGTTTTTTTGTTTAAACTCTTTACTAAACGACAAAATTTTAGACTTGTCCAAATTGAAAGCATTTGCAGACTACAAAATATATGTGACTGAAAAATTAAAATTTGCTGTGATAAGGGTAGAAAACATTGTGGAAAAAGGAGAAAATACTGGTTACCAGCATTCTCTCCTTTTCCCACAATGTTTTCCAAAGGCTTCTGTTTCAGGGTCGTTAAAAGTTGGGATTATTTGATAAAGAGTTGAGCCGAGTAAACTGTAAAATAAAGAGAACATTTTCTGAATGGGTGTGAAAGGGTAATTTATGTTTGGCAATTCGTAGATTGTAATATTATTTCATTTTAAGATATGTAAAAGATCCTTATCGTCAATCGGTACTGTTGACCCCTGTAATTTAGGTCAGACAGCCTAATTTCTGTTTTCTTTTGTTAGTTTTGCCTTACATAAATGATTTAAAAATATGAGCCATGTTCTGTGAAAAGGAGGCTTAATGCATCTTCAAAAAGTATTGACCCAGTTCAGCCTGGCATGTCGAAATTTTTTGCTTTTGGTAAATTTTCTGTATATCCAAGGTCCATTCTACCTCAGGATTAAGCCAGTTGTTGGACATAATGGATTTTATGGATCCATAATTATGTGACGACATGCTTGGTACACATTTGGCATACCTCGGGTGATCCGGTGATCAAATCCCTCGGCTGTACACGTAGCTTGATATGCACCTACACGGTACATTTCGCACATCTCCGGAAGCACACCGCTTTACCATTATTGAAATTGTAAGGCTCCTCTTTAGAAAGAACGCATGAGTAAATTTTCTATCGTTATCTTTCTAAGAGTATTTCAGTCGGCAAACAGTTTGTACATTCAAGTTTTAGCGTGGTTTATCAATTCCGTTAGGAGCTTTCATCGACAGATCGATAGAAGTGAATAACTTCACAGTGGTTGTTCATTGTCGTTGCTAAGCGATCTACAGGGGCGCCGCCATGTTTAAGATCATGTGATTGGTAGTTCAAAATGGAAGCCTCCCTTATACAGACGAGGTTAGATGTAGGTACGGAATCGGCCGAGTTGTGACGAGTGGCTTGGTACAATGCATAGCGGAGATGCATTAAGCCCCCTTTCACGAAGCAGGATACATATTTTTGGCAGATCTGCCAGAGAGGGGCATTTTCGGGTTGTTGTTCAATAGGCATGGCATGATCCAAATTAATTTGCTGATGCTGATGAGTAAAGTGGTGTGGTGTTGCATTACAGTTGTCCAGGCGACAAATTTTAACCCTTAAGCTGCTGATCGCGACCTACTGACCTTTTGCGGACAGTGTAAATCAAGATCAGACTGCACAGAACGTGCAGTCTGATCTTTGATCTACACTATCCGATGCAGTATTTTCTTTCCGGTGAAATCCACTTTGGAACCCCAATGTTTGGGCTTTTAGTATTGAGTAGAAATTTTGCGTTTCATTTATTCAGCAGCTTTAGTGTTAAAGATGTACATTTTGGCAGCATTTTCAGACGATAAATTGAATTTGGTTAAATGATAAAAGTTGCAAAATTACCTGATTACGTTTAACTTTTTACCAAACACAAAATTTTAGACTCGTCCAGACTGAAAGCATTTGCAGACGACAAATGTAATGTGGCTCATATGATGAGTTTGTCTCTAAATGGATAGAAAACATTTTTTAAAAAGGAGAAAATGCTGGTCCGCAGTATTTTGTCTTTTTCCGACAATGCTTTCAAAAGCGGTCGAACTAAGGGTCTTGGAAACACGAGGTTGTTTGACAAAGCGATAGCCTGTCGAATGGAATGCTCTGCTAGACAGTTAGCTTTCGGTGCAACATGGTAGAGTGTTTGCTTACTTGCTCAGTCGTTAACCTACTGTGCTCTAAACTCAGGGGTCGCTGGTTTGATCCTTGGTTCGGTCAAATTCTTTCTGAGAACTGATTCTAGTAATAGTCATTGCTACATGGTTCAGTCTTCTCTCATCCCTGTACATTGTTTCGACGACATTCATGAATGTGAGAAAGCAGCCACAGGCTTCGGCGAGATTGTTGTGCGAAGAACTGGTAAAAGAAACTCAATTGAAGTATGGTCCAGCCTGATCTTCATCTACACAAAAAAGCCGATTGAGGCGTGCTAAGCAGCTCAAGAGCTTTAATAAACAGAAAAAAATAAGATAGTTTATAATCTGGAGTTGCAAAATCGAAATTATGGAACATGAAAATTGGACCTTGTACCGTTTGTAAACCCAGAATTTCTAATAAATTACAAATTATTGCAAAACTAACGTTTGATGTTTGAATGCAAAAGGGAATTGCCACTTTTGAAAAAGCCAGACATCTGTATTGATGGTTCATCAATCATTTTTAAATGTATCGATTATCGATTTCCGAGTACAGTTACTGATCAAGTTCTGACAAGTTTGACAGTTAAAACTGTATAAAGAAAACTCGTATTTTAACGACCCTAGAGGTAAAAAAAAACCTTGAAAACTGGCGAAAAAGGGAAAATGCTGGTCGTTTTTTCTCATGTTGTCATTATACCCTTTAACTCCTTACCAAACGACAAAATTTTAGGCTGGTCCAAATTGAAAGCATTTGCAGACGACAATTTCAGTGTGCCTCAAATGACGGAATTTGTCTTTGAAAGGGAAGAAAACATTGGGGGAGGGGAAGGAGAAAATGCAAGTTACCAGCATTTTCTCCTTTTCCCACAATGTTTTTCAAAAGGGTCGTTAAAAGTCGGGATTGTGTGGTACAGGGTTAAGGGCGAAATACAACCATTTCTGTCGAATCTAATTTGTCCTCTACACACACTTATCAATAAGGAAAACATGCCAAAGGCATTAGAATTAAAGGATGTTTTTGCTACAATATTTCACAAAATACTGAACAGTGTAGATTCAAGATCAGAATGCACGTTCTGTGCAGTGTGATCTATATGTGCACTGTCCAAGAAAGGCTCTATCTTTATTGTCTACAAAAACAACAAAAATTATGCTAATCGAGTAGATCAGGATCACAATGCACAGAATGTGCAGTATTAACTCTGGATCTATATTAGACAAAAATGTGCTCTTTAATTATTTCAGCTGAACAAGGGTTGAAATGACTAATTTGCAGGTTATTTAGATAATAAACCACTTGAATGACACAAAAAAGAAACTCGGTTGGAAATAAAACTATTATGTTTGAAACGTATTGGAAACGTTTTATTTTCTTTTCTAATTTTTGTAGGAAATGAAAATGTATTTTTTTTCCTATTATATGGGAAACATTTATTTTTCAAAATGGCATTTGCTCGTTTTAAGGTATCAACACCGCCCCCCCCCCCCCCACACACACACACAATGTTAATTCTTTGACAGAAGACAAAAAAAAAAGATTAACAATTAACACATGTCCAATATGAAGGCACGTGTAGACGACATATTTAACAGAGGTAGAGTGACAAGATTTGTTCATTTGTTACGAAAACACCGCGGAAAAAGGAGAAAATGCTGGTTACCAGCATTTTCTCCTTTTCCCACAATGTTTTCAAATGCCCTCTTTCTTTAGGTTTGCCTAAACTAAGGATTGTGTGGTTCAAGGATCAAATAAAAAAGCAGCCTACGACGAGGGTTTGAACAATCTCATTTGTATACTATATCAAATTCTTACCCGATGACAAAATCGTTAGACTGTCCCACCTTGAAAGCATTTACAGACAGCATGTTCAATGTAACTGAATTCAGAAATAATAATATTTCTCTTGGAAAATACCATGGGAATAGAAAAAAAAATGTTGGTGACACGTATTTGCAGACAAGTATTTTAATTTTTTCCCACATTTTTTCCCCAAAATGCCTTCGTCTTCAGGATTTATTATAAAAAAAAGGCCGATTTGGTAAATGGTAAAGGGTATAAACTATACAGGAATTCGTTTGGACAGGTTTGACAGGCTAACCATTCTGAACTAGTTATGCAAGCTCAATAGTCACCAGCGACAGTGATTTATAATTATAGGTTCTGTCGCAAAAAAAAAGGTGGACGGCCTATGATTCACTTTTCCTTGGCAATTAAATTACAAATTCGATTTTTTCCAAGGTAAATAAAAGATCTCCGTCGTAATTCGAGATAGTTTTGGTTCTTATTTAGCATAAGAAAGCAGACGGTGTAGATCCAAGAATAGACTGCACATTCTGTGCAGTCTGATCTTGATCTATGCCGTCAGCGAAAGCTATTGAAGCAGCCCATTGGCAGTAAAAGTGTTTGAACTATCAAAGGGTCTACCGTATATATCAATTTGGAAATATGCCGGACCATAATGAAGGTCGGGTTTGTCATCACCTACGACCTTGACATTGGAGTTAGACATTGAGATTAATTTGGAAAGTATTCGAAAAGGCGAGTTTGCGTATAACATTAACTTTTGCCGGCGGGCTTTTTGCGTCTTACGGCTGTGCACTGTTGAAAACAATACGGCGACAGCGTAAGAAAGATTCCATCGCAAAACATATGCAGTAAACGCTAGTCATAGCCCTCCACAAGAAATCTACAAAAGTTGACTTGAAACAAATGATTTCAAAGCATGGGAGTAACCAACACGACTGGACGCATGATTCCATAAAAATGTGAAACAAGCTGAGAAAAAGAGAATTCGCTTGTTGCGAGTAGTTTGTTCTGTACTATAAAAATAATCATTAAATGACTTAGAACAAGTGTTGCAATATGAATAAACTTTTTGGTAAGAGAAGATGGTATAGATCTAGTATTGTCATACCTAATAGCCTTGCTTTTTTCTTTCAAGTTTTTACCAGCATCTTCTCTTTTCCCGACAATGTTTTTCTAAAGGTCTACTTCTTTAAGACCAATTGTTGTAGAAGAAGGTAGTATAGAAGTAGAGCGTCGGCCTCACTGTCAGGGCCCGTATTCACCAACTATCCTAAATCTTATTCTTAGTCCTGTTCTAGACCAAGAAAATAACACAAGTTTCTGATTGGCTTAACGATTCAGTTTAGCCATTCAGAAATTGGGTCACTTTTTAATCCTGGAAAAGAAAACGGGAATCATAATAAGATTGCTATAAAGAGTGATTGTTGAATACGGCCCTCCGTTCGAATTCCGTTATGAGCGTGAACAACCTTTGAAACTACCAAAATCATTTCATGAGTACTGGTTAAGGTATCCAGAAAGCGATAAATTCGAGTGAATGCGATCAGATATTTTTCATAATCATTGTAACTTTAATAGATTTAAACTCCATGTCACCCATTACAACGTCTCACGACATTTATGTTACTTTAATTGAGCCTTTCAACAATTACGGAAAATAAGCAACAGAGATCGTCAGATACTTCAAGGTATAATTTCAAACGGGCTGCACGAGTTTGACCCTTTCCTCTTCTTGGCATACTACCAGTTTCTGTACATAGTATAACGGAAAAAAATCAGAATGGAATTGAGAAAGCATTATCAAATGAACCATGCTCTGTGAAAAGGGGACTTAATGCATCTCCGTGATGCATGACCAAGCAAACCGCCACATAATTATGAATCCGTAATAGCCCTTTTTCTTGTTAAAATTACCGACTGAACCATAAGGTATACTGGTCCTCTGACACGTGGAAAATTGACCAGTAGCGAAAAGTTTCGGTCCAGGTCAGCCTGCGCGAACTGCGCAGGCTGAACTGGGTCGATACTTTTCGCACATGCATTAAGCCCCTTTCCACAGAGCATGGCTCTAATAGTGTATGTAAAACATTGCAGAACAATTGCTCCTTTTCCAACATTATTTTTAGAAGCTTGCAATACCAGCTGTTTTTAAGGTCTTATTTGTAATGATAAGAGATTCAAATGCCAAATCGAAACTGGGCCAACACTTCACTTCCTTAACTGAGACCTCCCACATTCTAGACGATGGGAAAAATAATCGTAAAACAATGGGGAATCTATTTCAGAAAAAGAAACAAAACGTTTTTTTTTCTTTCTATTTATAGCTCATTTTCTTACACTTTTTTCCTTAATTATCAATCACATGGGTAAACCCCCAACGTTTGTATAGTGCAGGGTTATTTTGAAAGTTTGTGCAATTAGATCAGATACTAGATAAGATTGCCTTGATATCACTTTCAATTTGAACTGACATGGAATATTCACTGAATTTTAAATATACGGTTTTACGTAGGAGAATGCCATTATTCAGCAATTATTGACTTTTGTGACCCATGTACCTGTAACATGATACAATAGATACACTGATTTATTTGCCTCTTTGAATAATTATTTATTGACCTTTACGTGACCTTGACGACCTTGGATCATTTCGTCTGCTGAAATTGTAGTCCACTGCCTCTCTCGAAGTACGTCATTGCGCCATTTTCTTTTCAAAATAATTCGAATGCAACGTGAAATTATGACTCTTTCAAGCATGAATTAATTCGACCATATATCTACATGTAATTTCGAATTATTGACCCGCGATGATCTTTTGCTATTAGGTACGTCTCTGAACAATTGCTCTCTAAAATTACTATTTGGATAACGAAGATTTTAGAGGGAGATAACGCTGCAAGAGCGTGCTGTTTGATCTTGGTCAACAGTTTCTACAGAGTTCAAAGGTCTATTTACAATCAAATAGGTCTAAATGACAAGAGATAATCTACTTTTTCTTCACTACGTTTTGTTGACGGTAATGCGTCCGGTGCTTCCGGTTGAAAGCCAAAAATACATGCTCAACTTTTTACCATATGATTCCCCGTTTCAAAGATTCTGAAACGTTGCGAGCTGGATATACGCTGCTAGTCACCAGCTCTCCCTCCTTTACTACATTTGGTTACACCTATTTAATATGATTTCCGTATAAAGGCCAAGGCAACATCATTTAGGCCACCTTTAGCATGTTGTCAGCATAGATCTTCAACGGAGACCAGTCTGAAATCTTGTCGTCTGGTAAAAAATTAAAGAGGGCTAAAACTTGGCCTAAAAACAGCAAACCAGGGGCCGTAGTCACCAACCGTTCTTAAAAACAGTCTTATTCTTTACATCTGAGATTTTCTAAATTTGAAAGTAACACAACTTCTGACTTGCTGAACCAAATGGCTCAGCCAATCAGAAGTTGTGTTACTTTCAAATTTTGTAGAATAAGACTACGAATGTGGTAAGAATGGCTGGCGAATACGGACACGAGAAACAGAAATTTATGACACATGTTGGTTACTATTATTGGAGGGGGGGGGGGGGGAAAGCGAGGCTAGATCAAAAACTAACTTTCTCTCATTATAATATTTCTCCTGAAGAGCATGCTCGTATATAGCATCGATGATTTAAAGAAGTGTATTTAGCTTTTTTTGACGTAAATCAAATTTTGTAATAAAACACCGATAATTACAATTTGAAATATTATCATTTGCAACCGTAAACAAAACGCACCCTTACCGTCAAAAGAAGGAGCAACTTTTGGAGATTAGATAACGGGAAGGTTGTTTCTAAATCGTCAACTCCGTTTTATTTTTATGAAAGTAGATATGACGTCACTGTACTGAGCTGAATACCAATCTACCTAACCGGCGTGTGTTATTGATCACGTGAATTTCCCACAAGTCTTTTGCGAACTATAGAAATATCTTAAGAGGCTACGTATCTAAGTGAAGAATCTCTTTAAAAGTTTGTTCTGAAGAATATAAAAATCCAAATAACCCCCTATAATGTATATATGTAATTTATGCAAGACTATGGTATGTCTCACCACTTCTTCACATGCGGTCCCTCTACAAATGAGTATCATTTTTTTTTTTATTTATTGCTTAAACCTTCACCACAAGATTCCTTGTTTTAACGAGCCTAGTGCTAGTGGCTTAAGAAAACAGCGTGGAAAAATGAGAAAATGCTGGTAACCAGCATTTTCTCCTTTCCCCACGGTGTTTCATACCCCTTGAAACACAGTCCTTACCATTTTACCCACAATTTGTCGCCTACAAATGCTTTGGATTAAGAACAAGTTCAAAGTTTTGTCGAGTGTTGAAGAGTTAATGGCGTGCTGCTATAAGACATTAAAGAAAGACAAGCCAAGGCGGGTAAAAACATAATGCATAAAAATTCCGTTAAAAAAAAAAAAAAAATCCATTTGAGCCACGCTCTGGCAAAAGGGGGCTTAATGCATCTCCGTGATGCATGCTACCAATCAAGCCGTCACATAATTTTGGATCCATTCTAGCCAATTTTTTTAACAACCTACTGTGGCCTAAGGTAGCCTGGTCCTTGGACATACAGAAAATTGACCAATGGCGAAAAGTTTCGGCCCAGGTAAGCCTGCGCGGATTGCGCAGGCTGACCTGAGTCGATACTTTTCGTAGATGCATTAAGTCCCCTTTTCACAGAGTATGGCCCATTTAGATTAAGATTACCTTTAACGCAATACCACCTGCATGCAACATTAATTTTGTTTTTCTTGCAGCAAAATGATTTTCAAACATCGTTGCTATCATTTCCTCTATTTGCCATAATCTTTTCACATAAAACCACGGATTTCCGTTCTTAGTTTAGTAGTAATCTGTTGACGGATCGAGCCTTGTCCGATGATAAAAGGCTAAGAATCAGACTAAATTTAAAACCGCTCCTAGAATTAAGCTCCAAGAATTGCGCGGACAGTCCCTAATTTTGACGACATAGAGGAAGAAGTATTCTTAAACGTTATGGGAAAAGGAAAACATGCTGGTAACCAGCATTTTATCATTTTCCAAAATGCTTTGAACCCTTTAGATAACAAATCCTACCATTTTAGACTAATTCATTTTGTTGTCCGCAAATGCTTTTAAATTGGACCAGTCTAGAGGTTTGCTATCTGGCAAAAGAGTTAAATAAAAAAATCCAGATAATGATAAAAACCATAATGTTGCGATTTCGGATTTCAAAACACTCCTCACAACTCGGCCGATTTCGTAACTACATCTAACTCGTCCGTATCAAGGAGGTTTCCATTTTGAACTGCTAATCACATGATCTCAAACATGGCGGTGCCCGTGAAAATCGATTAGCAACGACATAAACAACTAAGATGAAGTTATTCAAATCTATCAATCTGTCGATGAAAACTTCCAACGGAATTGATAAACCTCGTTAAAAAATGAATGTACAAACTGTTTATCAACGGAAATGTATTTAGAAAGATTCCGAGAGAAAATTGTTTTCTTTTTCTTTAGAGGATACTAACAATTCTAAGAACGGTAAAATGTACCCTGTAGGTGCGTATCAAGCTACGTGATATAGTCGAGGGGCTTAATAATCGGATCATCCAAGGTTTGCCGAATGATTTTAAAAGTCTCACCGTATCGGACAGTAGTTAAGATCAAAGGTCCATGATCTCCATCGATCGCTACTTGATGCTGAACTATGACTAAAATCATCTCCAATCGCAGTGAAAATAATTGAGCCTGCTCTGACGAAAGAGGACTTAACGAGTCTCCGTTACCCATGATACCAAGCAAGACATCATTTCATTGTGGATCCATGAAAACCATTTTGTTTAACAACCAACTGAATCCTGCGGTAGAATGATCCTTTGACATAGAGAAAATCGACTAAAAGCAAAATGTTTCGGACGGCGCAGGCTGACCTGGGTCGATACTTTTTGCAAATGCATTTAGCCACTATTTCACAGAGCATGGCTCAATTATACTTTTAAACTTCTAAAAATTAAGATTCCTTTAGTAGGTAGCGAAAAAGTTATTCAGCGTATAAACCTGGCTTTTTGTATGCCGCAGGATGCTGGGGAAACGGACTTTAAACCGCAAACAAAAACAAAAAAAGGCATAAATTTCGATGTCAAAATGGAAATATGTTGTTCGGATTTTCTGGTCTGTGAAATAACAAAAGCAGAGAACAGACTTACATGAAACTTATAAATCATAAAAAAAATTATACAAACAGCTGAAAACTATTGTACAGCTAATAGCTATTCTGTTTTTATGTAGACTTTGGACGTTTTGCCGTTCAGTGTTCAATAAAAGGCCGGCCCTAATTTAATCGACACTACATGTAACTATAACCGCGTTCAGGTGACTTCTTGTGTCTTAAAATTAGGCATGAGCCGACCATTTGTCGAAAACAATGTGGCTTTAGGAACGAACGAATGAACGAAATACTTTAATGACAAAAACTTACATAGTTTATGGTCATAAGCATAAATATACATAAACATACATAATGCAATGTCATCGTGTTGTATCGGAAGAGAAAAATGCTCAAGAAAATAGTTTATAGGTTACCAATTATAAAAAAAAAAAGAGTTGATATCTTGAAAAGTTGAAAGTTAAGGAAATTAAGTTACTTAGGTGAAAGTTGAAAAGTTGCCGCAGGATCAGTCAAAGATACCCAACCAGCTATTGGCAGCCCTGGAAAACCTTTAGGAGTGATTAGTTGCAACGAGCAGTTCCTCGTTTTGCCTTTTTTAATACGTTTTTGTTTTGGTGCATTAACCAACCCTTCATTCATGGCGATTACATTAAATTTTAGCCATGCTTTGGCAAACGGGAACTAAATGCATCTCCATGGTGTATGATAGTTGTCATGTCATCACATAGGCATGGATTCGTAATATGCATTATGTTTACCAACCGTCTGGGATAGAATCATCCTTTAACTCTTTACCACATGACAAAATTTTAGACCAGTCCAAATTGAAAGCATTTGCAGACGACAAATTAAATGCAACTCAAGAACTGAAATTTGTTTTGGAAAGGGTAGAAAACATTGTGGGAAAAAGAGAAAATGCTGGTTACCAGCATTTTCTCCTTTTCCCACAATGTTTTCAAAAGGCTTTTTTCCTAGGGTTGTTAAAAGTCGAGATTGTGTGGAAAAGAGTTAATATGCAGAAATTTGACCAATAACAAAAAGTTTCTGCACAGATCAGCCTGCGCGGACTGCGCAGGCTGATCTGGATCGATACTTTTTGCAGATGCATTAAACCCCCTTTCACAGAGCATGGCCCAATGTATTTTACTCAAACTCAACTACAGCAAATTCCAAGAGATTCAATGGGTTACCCTTTACTAAAAGACATTTAAAAAAAAAAAATACTTTTTGTATTTGTTGATGGTATTTGAAGACGACAAATTCGATTTATCTCAAATTATTGAATTCGTCTTGAACAGATTCGGATAGAAAACATTGTGTGAAAAGGAGAAAATACCGATCACCAGCCTTTTTTCATTTTCCACAATGTTTTCAAATGGCTTCTTCCTGAAAGGTTATTTAGAGCCAGGATTAAATGGTAAAGGGTCAGATAGAAAAAACTTTAGTTTATGGTAGAGGTGAAAGATCAACCGTAAAAAAAAATGTTGATTATAACACGCCCTGGGAAAAATGTTTTAAACACCATAATCATGGTTGTTTATTTCGGCTATTATCATTGAAACTAATTTGGATTATTATGCTTTACAAATTTTGAAATGACTCAAATGTACCGTATTAATACAACTAGACACAATAAAAAAATAAGTAACTGTATTAATCATTACTTTTTTACGGAACCCCTAAAGTGACATGCTCGACTTTCTTTTAATATGCAAATTTCTCACTTTATTTCGTTTTTACGCAATAATATTTCGTAAAAACGAAATATTATTTCGTTAATACGAAATATTATTTCGTAAAAACGAAATATTGTTTCGTAAAAACGAAATAATTATTTCGTAAAAACGAAATATTATGTCGTAAAAACGAAATAAAGTGAGAAATTTGCATAAAAAAAAAAAAAAAAAAATCGAGCATGTCACTTTAGGGGTTCCGTACTTTTTGATCTTTTTCAACACCTCACAATTTCTGACAACAAAAACAACAACAAAAAAACCGGACAGTTGAATACTTATGACAAGATGAACTAGTCCATTTTGGAAATAATAGTAATACATTATAATACACGTCAGCGGTATCAGGGGAGGTAACCATTCTATTGACAACACTAACATATGGTGTTCCATCCGTAACTTTTTAGTACATTGAGTTAATCATTCTCTTTCACCCTGTGCTGTTCTTTTCTCGAGAAACCGAAAGCTTCGATGTTTTTTTTTTTCCCCTGAGATGTATCTAGGAAGGCCTTTACAAAATGGTAGAGAAAGTGGTACAATGAGCTATAAATGAGCCATGCTGTGGCGAAAGGGGGTTTAATGCATCTCTGTGATACATTATAACCAAGCAGGTCATCATATGATTATGTATAAGTATTACCAAAAGCAATAAGTTTCCACCTAGGTCAGCCTGCGCGGACTGCGCAGGCTGACCAGAGTCGATAGTTTTTACAGATGCATTAAACCCCCGTTTCACGGAATATGGCTCAAGTTTTAGTCAATTCCTCCTCAAAGAAAGCTTATTGCAACCCTTGGAAAATCAGAGTGAAATGAGGCTCTGACTAATATCAGACGGCGATTGCTGATGAGGTCACAGGCACTGGACATTTCCTTTTAGACATCGCAAACTTACCCTCAGCTTCTCAAGAAATCATCATATCAACAACGAAAACACATCTTAGACCTGTTCTTTCATCGTTTCTTATAAAATAGTCAAGCAGAAGTGTTTCAATATAAAATTTTCTGCTGGGCTTATTTTTTTTTTTTACTGCTAAACTCGGAAGCATTACGTTGCGGTATCAACTGATACCCGTTCTTTCTCCTGTAACCGTCCGACTGTTTCCCTACTTGATACGAACGTTTGATGTATATTATGGGTAAAATCATTATCACAAAAGGTGAAATTGCACAGGATGAGCCATTTCACCGTGTGCCACGTTCTACAGAATGCTTCTGTTTCTGAATTCTCTACATCAAAAGGTATCAAGACAATTTGGCTCTAGATAAAAACACTGCTGGTGAGTTTTGCCTCTAGAATTCCCCATTTGAACTAGCCGTCTGCATACACTTTCAACACAGTAAGATTTAAAATTTTGTCGTCAGATAAACCCAGTTACAGAGTTACAGGACAGCAAAAGTATAGAAACGTCCATAAGGCAGACGAAAAATTAAACTTGGCTCAAACAAAGTCGTGTATTACCTTCTTTTAATTCCCATACTACACAAAAGCTTTATGAAAATATTGTGGGAAAAGGAAAAAAATGCTGGTTACCAGCATTTTCTCCTTTTCCTAGAATGTTTTCTACCCTATCAAAAAAAAAAAAAAAAAATCCCATCATTTGAGCACATTTAAATTGTCGTCTGTAAATGCTTTCAATTTGGATTTGTGTAAGATTTTGTCGTGTGGTAAAGAGTTAAACAGTGCGAAACATTTTTTGGGAAAAAATAGAAAATGCTGGTTACCAGCGCTTTAAACTTTTTTTTCAAGTTTCTATCTTTTATTTCCTTACTATTTTGCACACGGTCGTCAAAACACCGGGTTATGGGGAAACAGGTAATGGAAAAAATCTGTTATTGCTTATCGATACCAATGACCCCAATGAGTAAGGTCAATTTTTTCGTAGACAATTATGGCGTATCAAATTGCAGCTTTCTTTGAGAAACGCAATCGACATAGATAAAAATCTGACTTTTTCGAACCGATATTCATTTATTGAAATTGTTACGAATTGCATAGGGTAAAACGTCGAAAATTGGGACATATAAATGGTTTGAATATATATCGGTTACTTCACAGTATTCACTTAATGTTTTACCAGTTGACACAATTTTAGATCGTCCCATATCAAAGGAATTTGCACATGATCAATTGAACATGGCTCAGATGATGGGTTTTGCAATTGAAAGGAAAGAAAACATTGTGGTAAAAGCAGGGAAATGCTGATTACTATCATCTTCCCCCTATCCAACAATGTTTTTCAAAAACCTTTTTTTTTTTTTCATTGTAATTGTAAGGTAAAAGCTTAACAGGTAAACATATTGTAATACAGTGACGAACCATATTTTGGTTGACCTTGGGAACAGTCAGAACTGCCTTGGTATTTATTTAGAAAAGAAAGAAAGAAACAAAAAATTATAATAACATTCTTGTAAAAGAATAAGAAGCTATCAAACACGTCGAAATTGCTTATTTTTGCTAAATGTAACTGTCAAGTTTATTTACGCGTGGAGAGAAAAATGGGTCACGCTCTGGCAAAGGGGGCTAAAGGCATCTCCTTGATGTAATATACAGATTAAGCCATCACATAACTATGGATCCATAATAGCCAGTTTCTTACACCACCAACCTAATCATAAGGTAGACTGGTACAGAAAATTGACCGATAGCGAAAAGTTTCGGCTCAGGTCAGCCAAGGCTGACCTGGGTCGACAATTTTTGCAGATGCATTAAGCCTCCTTTTCACAGAGCATGGTTCAAACACATTTTGTCGTTTTTATTAGTGTTTTCACAGAGCATGGTTAAAACACATTTTGTCGTTTTTATTAGTGTTTTAAGAAAATTTTTGATTCAAGGCAAAACATCTCAATGAGGACCTTAAAGCGAACTTGATTCTGTCCAAAAACAATCTCCAAATGATAAACGAAAACACCTTTTCACAAGACTAGTGTGTTTTTTTCTGGCCTACTTTAGCCTGTGTCATTGTAACGAGATCCAACTGGAAGTGGAGGAGGGCACATTACCGCCAACAAAATGTAGTTGCATGATAAAAAGTAGATCCAGATATGATTCGGTTATCCATAATCTCAATATTGGTCCTCGTTCACGAAAGGTGCAAGCCAAAGTCAGACTAAACGCCAGTGGTCTGTATCCTTTGATACCCAATAAAATGGTGATACTTGTTGCTTTACTATGGACATGTTGGTGTTAAACGTCGTTTTCAACAATTATATCGCGACGCCAGATCACCTGTCCATTCTTTCTCGGGGTTTCTTTTACCAGTACTTAGAACAACATCTTCGAAACAATTTTTAGTGGTGGCAGAAAGTGGAATTCTGTCGAACGGACTCGGCTCCACAATATCTTATGAAATACTTGGGTTGTTTTTTGAAACAACGACCGGCTCTATATAGCGTATGTAGGATCTGACATAAATTGGGATATCAGATAAGATTTTATCAAACGAGTCTAGAAAAATGTAAAGAGCCTCGCTTTATAACATTAAGACGAGTATCATAAAATTTTACCTCAAAAGCCAACGAATGTCAGATTCTTTTTATCACATAACGGTATTTCAAAAATTTTAGTTCAGAAGATGCAAAACATCTCTGCACATGCGGCAATCTCCATAATAACAACCCAAGTTCTTCTCTGAAATACATACAAAATAACGTCAATATCAAACGTGCATAGGGTAAGAAAATTCGTAATGGGTAGATCTCATTCGGCAAACCTCGGGTGATCCGGTGATGAAGTCCCTCGGCTGTATCATGTAGCTTGATATGCACCTGCACGGTACATTTCTTCGCCGGAAGTGCGCCGTTTTACCGTTATTAAAAGTGTAAGGTTCCTCTTAAAAAAAAAAAAAAAAATGAGTCACAGTTTTCTATCGATATCTTTCTTAGAATACAATATCTTTCTAAGAATATTTCCATCGGCAAACAATTTGTGCATTCAATTTTTAGCTTGGTTTATCGATTCCGTTGGGAGCTTTCATAGATGTGAATAACTTCAGCGTGGTTGTTTATGTCTTTGCTAAGCGATTTACATTGGGGCCGCCATGTTTAAGATAATGTGATTGGTAGTTCAAAATGGAAACCTCCTTTATACGGACGAGGTTAGATGTAGGTACGGAATCGGCCGAGTTGTGAAGAGTGGGGCAGATCTATATCACACTGAAAACAAGGGGGGTTATTTGATAAACCATTTTTAAACCGAAAGGATAAAGTTTAACCCATCGTCTCCAATTGTTCTTGGTGTCAACCCTAATTTGAAAAGGCATGAAAGCCGGGGGAATAAATATATATAACGATAAAAGTGTTTTTGTTCTCTATCAATCATAAACTTTCTCTCTCAGTATGTACTGTTTGGATTTCAATAAGTTACTGTTGACATTAGTAAATTAGAAAACATCTTGAAAAGCACTTAACTCTTTACCAAACGACAAAATTTTAGACCAGTCCAAATTAAAAGCTTTTGCAGACGACAAATTTAATGTGACTCAAAAATTGAAATTTGTTTTGGGAAAAGCAGAAAACATTGTGGGAAAAGGAGAAAATGCTGGTTACCAGCATTTTCTCCTTTTCCGACAATGTTTTCAAAAGGCTTCTTTTACAGGGTCGTTAAAACCCGTGATTGTGTGGTAAAGGGTTAAACAATCTTGACTGATTTTGAAATAAGATACAACAAAAAAGGGGATCTCTGAAACACCTGTTTTCACAAATGCATCTCTTAATTTCAGTTGTAGGTTGGGAACAGAAATGCGCTAAAATTTTAATTAGTGTAGCTGTTGGTTCTGCACTGTTTTTCCTTCAAAATATGCTGTATTATTGAATTAACTCTTTACCAAACAATCCCGTGTTTTCCCACCATGAGCAAAAACGCTTTTGAAACACCATGGGAAAAGAAGAAAATGTTGTTAACCAGCATTTCTTCCTTTTTCCCCATAGCATTTTCCAAGGAACAATTCAGTCATTTGAGTCACATTGAAGATCCCGTCTGCAATTGCTTCAATTTGGACTAGTCTAAAATATGGTCATCTGGTAAAGAGTTCAAGATTACCAAAATTCATTTCAATAATTATGGATAGATATACATATATACATGTATGAGTCATGCTATAGTGAAAAGGGGCTTGATGAATCTACGAAAAGTATCGACCCAGGTCATCCTGCGCAGTCCGCGCTGGCTGACTTGGGCAGAAACCTTTCGCTATTAGTCAATTTTCTGTATGTCCAAAGATCAGTCTACCTCATGATTAAGTCGGTTTTTGAAAAAAAAAGTGGCTATTATGGATCCATAATAATGTGATGGCATGATTGGTACAATGCATCACTGAGATCTGGGTCCGTATTCACCAACCATTCTTAGGAACATTCTTGGTCTTATTCTCCAAAATTTTCCAAATTTGAAAGTAACATACCTTCTGATTGGCTAAACCATTTGTCAAGACCAACTGTATTTTTTAAGGAGAACCGATGGCCATTTGAGGCTACCTCTATACATTTGTACGCGGGCTAATCCAAAAGTTCGTACACACCGCTATTTTCTTGGCAAAATGACGTCCTGACATGGCATGATGTCATGTTTTATGGTTCATATTTTTCCAAGTCTAACTTCCAAATTTTAGAGAAAAACAAGCATTTCTTCATCATGTATTAAAGTTTGAATAGATGTAGTATCAAGATCGCAGTACAGTCCAGGTTTTGCTTTTTCAATCAGACATGTCCTGCTGTTGTATGTGCTCTACACCCTCTGAATGGCGTGAAACGCCGTTATAAAGGTACATGTGCGGATATGAAAACATTTTGTAAAGATTAGAAGCCATTTGAATTTCCGTTTTTGTAAGATTAGTAAAATACAAATCGCAGCTAAGCGTTTGTTCTCAAATGGACGTCACTGATCCTTCACAACTTCGGACAACCATGCAATTTTGTATGAATATCTGAAAAGGCCTGGTGAAACTAAATCTATGCTAGAAAGTGTTACAAACAAGCCTTCAGTTCAACTGTAACTTGTTTATCAATAGTATCGGTGGTTTTCTGAGCGACAGGAAAGCCTGGAGGATGACCAGCGGTCCGGCAGACCATTCGAAGTCACCTATTTGAGGTAGAATCAAGAGGACAACGGTTCTTTCGTGGTTGCGAGTTGCTACACAAGCGAGTTTGGCACCATTAAGCAGGGACTGGTAGGCTAGGGTTCAACGACAAAAGAAATATATCCAGTATAAGGGAGAGCACTCTGGAAAAGTACAGGACACTGAGACATTGACATTAAACCGTCTTGTACGACGTAACGTCACGTACAGCGTCTTGAACTGCGCCATGGATCATGAACTGCCTGTGTTCAAAAGACTGTACTTATATCAATATTCAATCAATAAGAATGAAATTTGTCGAAATTATAGATACATATTGACTTAAGTATACAGCAAAATTTTAGATGGATACATCCAATACGTTTTATATTTACACATACTGTTCACGAACTTTTGGATCAACCCTTGTATAAGACTGTGGTAACCTCAGGAATATAAACTGGTGTGACATGTTAGCGTAAGTCATTTAACTTAGGACAAGGCACGAGCTTTTGTCGAGGGATAATTAGGCAAATTGAGATACCTTAGAATTTGCAAAGTAAGATTTAGAAAAAAAAAAAAAAGTTTTCTACATACTGCAGAATCCTAAGCTTTTCAGCCGGTGTAAAGCAGAGAAATGACCCTCCCCTACAAAATGACCCATGGGTCATTTCACTATACGTAGAGGAATGACCCGGGTCATCATTCTACGTAGAGAAATGACGCCAGAGTGGGGTCATTTCTCTACGTAGAATAATGACCCGGGTCATTCCTCTACGTAGTGAAATGACCCATGGGTCATTTTGTAGGGGAGGGTCATTTCTCTGCATTACACCGGCAGTTACAACAAACACATAGCTTAAAAAAATCAACTGGCTATGCCGCATAGAGTGGACATGCGAAAAAGAGATTTTTTACCCATTCCTCCGACATTCTATCACTTGCCTACGAGATAACTATCTCGTTCTAAAAATGAGATGATTATTGGCCTCGTGAGAATGGGCAAAATATATCGTAGGAAATAGATAATTATCTCGTTCTAAAATAACAAAACCTCTTGAAAACGAGTTGAATATGCACTAGGAACGAGATAATTATCTCGTTCTAGAAATGACAAAATTACCTAGTGAGACTGACTTAAGTATGACGTAGGAACGAGATAATTATGTCTATTCGTAGGAACAATAATCGGTATTTTTCCCGCATGTCCTGTCTGTGTTGTTATAAAGTGGTGAGAAACCACGACATTGTTGGATTGACACTCAATGAAAATATGAGCCGTGCTCAGTGAAAATGGGATTTAAAACATCTGCAAAAGGTATCGACCCAGATCAGCCTAAGCAATTCGCGCAAGCTGATGTGTGTGGAAACATTTTGCGTTTGGTTAATTTTCGACATTTTCGGACCATTCTTCACCTTGATTCAGTCAGCTGTTAGACACATCGAATTTCATGGATCCATAATTATGTGACGATTTGCTAGACAGGATAGACCACAGAAATGCGTAAAACCCCCTTTTGCCAGAGATCGGCTCCTATCTAAGCGAACACTTGACTTTTCAACAAGACGCAAAGCAATAAGAAATGAGAGTTATTTACTGGCGTATTCACTTCTCACTATTTATATCCATACCGACTTGTTTGTTTGTTTGCATTGGTTTAAAAAATCTTTTTGATTCTGTCAGCGTTGAATCTATTATCGCTTTCATAAAGGAGATTGGTATTTACAATAAACTGTGATATTTGATTTTTGAGTTTCTTACCCATCTTTTTACATTCTTTACACACTTTTCTAAATGTTAAGCTCTCATTTCCTTTAAGCTACTATTCACAGTCTTAACCTTTCCATTTAAAACTTTGAGTAGGCAGGGAATGCCCAGCCACTCAATATTATATAAATATTATATTTTATACAAATTAAAAGTTACATATAACCTTTCATCATTTAAAGTCACACATAATATTTCTTAATTCAACTCTTTTATCATTATTAATGTATTCAAACTTTTTCAGTTTAAACAATTCCACTTTTATTATCTTTTAACACAGATATGCGCGCTAAATGACCAAAGCTGTCGATGCGCCATAAAACAACATTCATTCATTCATTCATTGTTTGCATTGGAGTTTAACGTCGTTCTAACAGCTTAGGTCATATCACGCCGGTCAGTGCACATATGCATGTATTTCATGGCTTTTTCATACCAGTAACAACTTTCTTTCCAAGCCACTGACTACTTTTCTCACATGCAAACGCGGGGGGGGGGGGGTGAGAGGAGAGAAAGTCTGCCTCAACCGGGCATCGAACCCGCAACCACAAGGTCACGAGTCAGATACGCTAACCATTGAGCTACCGTCCCGGCTTCTTCATACCGAACCGTGAAAAAAAAGAGTGTCGATATTCATATTCCAGTACCTTTTACGCCATCGTAAAAAAAGATCTTTCTTGTTTTTAGTTCAAATCTGCCATATTTCCTGAGAGACGTAGACTTTACAATTGACTGATGCTTGTACTGGTCATCTAGTACTTTTAATTTTACATTTTTGCATTGTATTTATTACAAGGACAACTTTGACCATTTGCCATTCATCTTGTTTGAGTAAGATATTTACATCTTGTTACAATAGTAAACATTTATCTTAATCCTTTAAAGGGCTTTTAAAAAATAACAACAGCTCCCAAAAGTAAGCAAAACGAGCGTCAAAATGTACTTAAATTTAAATCATACCATTTAAAAGTAGTTATTGTGGAGATGACAATCTGTTATTGTATGATCGGTCCAAGTGTTAGTCGCTGGCCGCAAAATTAATTTCTAAACTATATGAAATGCCGCCAGGTCACTCTATCTTTTGTTTACTTTTTGCCCGATTTTGAAATTCATTTTTTCTGCCAGCGACTTACATTTGGACTGTCCAAACAACAACAGATTGTCATCTTCACAATATTTTCCATACTTTTAAATGGTATGATTTAAATTTAAATGCGTTTCAACACCTGCATTGATTTTTGGTTGCTACTGTGCCTTTAACAACATACTTTTTTTTAATGGACATTTTAGATAAAGATCAAACTGCACAGAAAATGAAGTTTGATCTACGACTTGCTATGTTGTGACATATTCTGGCAAACAAGTCTGAAAATGAAATATTTGAGTGTTTAATTTTCCTTACTGAAAATATACATTGATTTTGTTTGGCGCTCTGAAAGCTGACTATACTGCTAGTAGCATTGTATTAAACCTTGATTCTTTAGCAGATGATAAAAATGGTCCAAATTGAAAGCATTTGAAGACGACAAATAAACTGTGACTCAGAAGATAAGGTTTCTTGCTGAGGTTGTAGAAAACATTGTGGGAAAAGGAGAAAATGCTGGTTACCAATTTACTATCTATTTTTACTATCATGCTTCTTACCCCTTTTTTTGTTGGAACTTTCATCAAAATCCAGTACAGTTGATTTTGGTAATTCCCCGGGGCGTATCCCCTAGTCTGGATTACCTGCCCCTACCACTACGTTATCGGGTCAGGCAAAGCGCAATAATGGCGGCCTCCTTGGTGTCCTCAAATGTACCTTTACATGCTTCCCCGTTTTCCCTAATTTCATGTGATCCAGTTTGATCAGTTAATAAAATGAGATCAATTTTGTACAAAAAATACATTACCGAGTCTAAAACGTGCTGTTGGGGTATGGTTTAAATACAAATTCGACTATGAATCATTTTAAAAGTAGCCCTGTTTTCGGACGTTATATGGGTCCATTGACATTTCGGATATTTAAAGCATTTCTGATATGCAGTTTTTCTCACTAACTTACAAACAAATGTAGAAAAACTATCTGCCATGACTTTATTGCTAGCGATCTGTTTTGAATTCAGCCTATGATCCGATCTGATCATGTGAAATAACAATATCCCGTTTCCTCTCCATATTTCCAACGGGGGCCGCCATTATTTCGCTTTGCCTGACGTACGCTTGTAGTACTGCGGGGTGCCAGACTAATCAAAATCCAGTACAGTTGATTTTGGTAATTCCCCGGGGCGTATCCCCTCACATAACGCGTTACAATATTACGTAAAGCGTGAGAAAAATAGCGTAAATTAAGTCATATTTCCTCCATTTGAATTGCACGCGCTGATTACCTAGGTAACTAATGCGCGGGACCTACTGTTTCCGCCTTCAACTGAAGAGTTAGAAAATATAAAATAGGTATTTTCACTGGTCGTAACCATGAAATATCAAACCATAATCCACCATTATTTTTCGATAAACTACCGAAAAGCATGAAATAAATTCAGCCAATAGGAAAGACACTAGTAATATGATTCCAAAAATCTTTTCGCCTCACCGTATCGATACTATCACTGTAGATCAAAGATAAGATTGAACGTTTTGCGCAGTCTCACCTTGATATTCACTGTCCTCAACCGCGTTGAATCGGGCGATTGGCAGCTTTGGGGTTAATTCACCACATTCACCACAGTGTGAATCAAGGTAGAGAGCGACATGGAATGAATTTTTATGGATTAAGTTTTTACGATTTGATGACTATATCAGAAAAAAATGTGGCAATAGGAGAAATTGCTCTTTGTCAACCCCTTTCTGTCTTTTATTTTCTACAGATGACTATAGGAGTACCATGCTTACTTTAACAGCTAGTCTGATCTTCTTTGTGTGCAGTCCGATCTTGATTAACTCTAGCCGCAAAGGCAACAAAAGAAGTGACAACCTTCGACGACCTTGGGAAAAAACGAATCATGAAAACATTATGGGAAAAGGAGAAAATGCTTGTAACCAGCATTTTCTCCTTTTCCCACGGTGTTTTCTACCCTTTCACAGACAGATTGCATTTCTCTTGCCGCCAAGAATTGTAGGCTGCAAATGCTTTCAATTTAAACATGTATAAAAAATTTGTCGTCTGGTAAAGTTAAATGGGCCTTGTTTCGGAACAGTTACATGTGCTCTTAGTTTCATTCATTTGTGTTAGTTACAGGTGAACGCATTTGAACCCTAAATGTTAAAGGAGCATATTAAGATTTTTGCCGTTACTCAAAATTTCTTGTAAAGTGCTAGTAGATGGGGCTATTATTTGGTTATTTCTCCTTGCGGTAAAAAAGATGCAAATTTGGCAATATAATTTCGAGATGGTCGTTATGCCATTGGGACTGCCGTTTTCTTTTCTGAGAGCAGATATGATGTCATCATTCAAATTCGAATGCGTTCCCATTCAAGCGAAGCATGTTATTAATCATGTGACGTTCCCACAAGCCATTGCAAATTTCTGAGGCAAAATCAATAAATGCATTCTAACCCTTAGGCTGCTAAGCGCGACTCGAGGACCTTTTGCGAACAGTGTAGATCAAGATCAGACTACACGGAAAGAGTAGTCTGATATTGGATATACACTGTCCGATAAGGACATCCTTTTCCCCAAAATTCCTTTAAAATAGCAAAATTTGGGTTTTTACTTGTTGAGCAGGTGAAGGGTTAAGAGGTTTCGTATTACTCCAAAGAAATACAAGTGCTTCTTATTTATTGATGGTTCAAAACTTTTACTGTACTGAATATAGTGACTAAATAAAGTGATATTGAAATAAATGGCCCATGCTCTATGAAAAAAGGAGCTCAATGATTCTACGAAATATGTCGACCCAGGTCAGCCCGCGCAGTCCGCACAGGATGACCGGGGTGGACTTTTCGCTATTGGTCAATTTTCTGCATGTCAAAGGACCAGTCTATCTCATGATTCTGTCAGTTGTTAGACAAAAGGGATTTTATAGATATATATTTATGCGCTCTGATGCTTGGTACAATACTTTACGGAGATGCATGAACCTTTTTTTTCACAGAGCATGGCTCATTTTATGAAGTTTTGTATGATCGTAAAATCTGAATCGCCCCCTTAAAAGATTTGATTTCCTCTCTAGAAGTCACCGGGTTAAAGCAGTGAGTGCGTTTAAATATTGCTATAACGTTTGACGTAAGATTTGTGCAAATATTATTTTGATGGATAATCGCGCTTTTTACAATGATTTTGCAACGCTTGCTATTTATTCAAAGATCTTATAGAAATCTTTATTTGTGTCATAATTTAGTTTTGAAAAGAATCACCACCATCGTCATAATCATCATCGACGTTGACTCAGGATTAACTCCATTACCACCACCACTACGAAGAAAAAAAAAGATGATGATGATGATGATGGTGAAGACAAGATGATGATGACGATGAAGATGCTGATAAAGAAGAAGAAGAAGAAGAAGGAAGAAGAAGAAGAAGAAGATGAAGATAATGATGATGATGATGGCGACGAGGGCGACGACAACGTTGATGATGATGATGACGATGATGATGATGAATAAACCATTGCTAAACTGTCCACAGACACAATTTTACTGGGAAAGGAAAAGGATAAAAGCTTCAACTTAATTAACATCGCTTTGACTCACGGCCATTGGTCATAAGGTCGTTTCGGTCTAAACGACAATTGAGCCATGCTGTAGCAAAAGGGGGTTTGATGCATCTCCCTGATGCGTTATAACAAGCAAGTCATTACATAATTATGGATCCATAAATCCATTTTGTCTAACAACCAACGGAATCCTGCGGTAGAATGGTCCTTGGACAGGCAGAAAATTTATCAAAAGCAAAAAGTTTCGACTCAGGTCTGCTTGTGTGAACTGCTCAGGTTGACCGGACTAGATAATTTTTGCAGATGCATTAAATCTCCTTTTTTTCACAGAGCATGGCTCATATCCCTAAGTTCGTGTATATATAACAGAACGACCAGTACTTCTTTGCCTTTTATCTGGCGATTCGTCCAAAAACTATTGGATTTCTAGACCATAGATGAATTGTGGCTCAAATAATAGAACTGTCTTTGAGAGGGTAAAAATCACTGTGGAAAAATTAGATAATGATAGTTCCCACAATGTTTTCTACTCTTTCAAATAAAATCCTGTCATTGAGCCTCATTTGATTTGTCGTTTGCTAGTGCTTTGAATTTGGACAAGTCTAAATGTTTTGTAGTCTTGGAAATGAATAAACTCTTTCCCCAACGACAAATTTCTATACTTGTCCGAATTGAAAAGATCTGCAGACGACAAAATAAATGCCGATAGATAGATGAAAATTTAATTCTGAAAGAGAAAATAATGTGAGGAAAGAAGAAAATGCTGGTTGTAAGCATTTCCTCCTTTTTTCACAATGTTTTCAAAAAACTTCTTTCTCAAGGATGTTGTGGCAAAGAATTAACCCTTAAGCTGCTAAGTGCGACTCACTGACCTTTTGCGCACAGTGTAGATCAAGATGAGACTGCACAGAACGTGCAATCTGATCTTGGATCTACGCTGTCCGATAAAGAGATGTTTTTCTCCCAAAAAATAAGTTTGAAAAAAGATTATTATTCGCGTTTTACTATCAGCTTGAAAGTTTTATTTAACTTATCTTGCAGGATAAGGGTTAAGACAGTGGATGGGTAACCCGAGAGGGTAAACAAGGTAGGTAGGAATATACGTCAGCAAAGACTCTGCAAAGACCGAGCATGCTGATCTGCTTGCAATAAGTGGCTGCTATTCCCCGGTTGGTCTTTGGCTGATCCTCCAGCAACTTATTAACATATTCACTTACGTTTCTTATTTTCCTTGCAACCTATAAGCTATTGTCTTATTTTCTCTTCCCCCATAAGAGGATGACATTACATTTTGAGATGTTAGTTATGACTATAAACTATTGTACGTTTTTGTAATTAAAATATTCCCGTCGTTCGTTTGTTCTTTCTTTCGTTCGTTCGTCGTAGTTATCAAAAGACACGATTTTAGACAGGTCCAAAGTGAAAGCAATTACAGAGGACATATCATCTATGGCTCAAATAATAGGATTTGTCTTTGAAAGGGTAGAAAGCAACGTGGGAAAGGCAAAACTATGTTGTTTACCAGCATTTTTTTTCCTTTCCCACATTTCTATGCTATGACAAAAGGGGACTTAATGCATCTCCGTGACACATCATCCCTATCAAGCCATCAAATGATTATGGATTCACAACAGCCACTTTTTTAACAACCAACCTAATCTTGAGGTAGTCTGATCGTTGGACATACAGAAAATTGACCAAATAGCTTAAAGTTTCGGCCCATGTCAGCCTGCGTGGACTGACATGGGTCTACACTTTTCGCATATCTATTAAGCCCCCTTTTCACACAGCGTGACTCACACATGGCTCTCGCACACACACACGCACACGCACGCACACACACACACACACATTCTCTAAAATAAACACAATCGATCAAATCAAACTTAACCCTTTGCCCCATAATCTCTAGTTTTAACGACCCTGAGCAGGAAGCTTTTGAAAACATTGTGAGAAAAGAACAAAACGCAGGTAGCTAGCATTTTCCTACTTTTCCCGCAATGCTATTTACCCTTTCAATTCCAAATCTTTCTTGTGTAGTTATATTTAATTTGTCGTCTGCAAATCCTCTCAGTTTGGAAGAGTATTAAGTTTCATAGTTTGGTAAATAGTAAATTTACAATCTATCTCTATCGTAATTACAGATAAAAACCATTTTTACAAGCATAGTTTGAAAGAGTATTAAATTTCATAGTTTGGTAAATGGTAAATTTACAATCTATCTCTAACGTTATTACAGATAAAAACCATTTACCATTAAAAACAAGTTACGTAGGTGTACCTATTTTTAGATTCATTCATAATGTTACAGTGGTGTAGGAATAACTGATAATAGCCTGCTTTGCATAGGTCACTTAATTTACATATAACCAAAGATCTTGTACCTTATAAATGACATCTTGTTCAGTCTATTACTTTGTAAGAAGACCTGTTCAAATCGGAATGGTAGAGATTTAGTGGTTTTTGTCAAAATTGCCATATATAACAGAATTAGGATTTCTAATAAAAAGAAGTATTTTACTGTGAGGCAGTATTTGGCAACTGTGGGGTTTTTAGTCTACTTTGACTCTGGGTCAATCATGATGCCTATAGACTAGCTTCGCTAGTCAAAAACCATTTTTACAAGCATAGTTTGAAAGAGTATTAAGTTTCATAGTTTGGTAAATGGTAAATTTACAATCTATCTCTAACGTAATTACAGATAAAAACTATTTTTACAAGCATAGTTTGAAAGAGTATTAAGTTTCATAGTTTGGTAAATGGTAAATTTACAATCTATCTCTAACGTTATTACAGATAAAAACCATTTTTACAAGCATAGTTTGAAAGAGTATTAAGTTTCATAGTTTGGTAAATGGTAAATTTACAATCTATCTCTAACGTTATTACAGATAAAAACCATTTTTACAAGCATAGTTTGAAAGAGTATTAAATTTCATAGTTTGGTAAATGGTAAATTTACAATCTATCTCTAACGTAATTATGGATAAAAACCATTTTTACAAGCATATCAACAATATTTTTATGTGATAATACACCATCGAAGAATTAAATGAAGCGGTTACATAACATGAATCACAAATTGTCTAATTGTATTAAAACGCACCACAGCAATATTTTCAAAGTGAGGTAACTCTTGAAAGTTTACAAACAGCTATCTGAAAAGGCTTCCAGCACATCTATAGTCTCTGCTTAATAACAGTACAAAGCTTTTATATAAACACAGCAAAATTAACACAGGGGTTTCTTAACAAAAACACATACCTGTTTGAACACCCACAGATGGAGAGACGGACATTTTGATTCCAGAATACCATCCCCAGGTCCGAAAACGTGTCAGAAAAAATAAATTTGAAAATTATTTCTTTTCGAATCTCACTGTGAACTCCGGTAGAGTTATAATCGCAAGACTTGGGTAGTCTCTCGGGTCGCTCGATGGTAGATCAGAATTTACAGGGGCTATAACTCTGTATTTAGAAAATATTCCCAACACCAGGCGGAATATTTTCTCCATAGCAATATTTGATCCACGACATTTGCGCATGCCACGACCAAAGTGAACAATGCGTCTGCGCAAAGGATCTGTAACGGGTAGGATCTGACCAGTTGCATCCAAAAATCTCTCGGGTCTCAATGTCCAGGGTGCTTCCCACAGCGCCTCGTCGTGATGGATACTGAATTGATTGCCAAGAATTATGCTGCCTTTAGGAAAAAGGTAGCCATCTACCTCAGTGTCCTCATTTACGTAGTGATGGAACGAAACATTGACAAGGCTGAGGTAACGCATACATTCTAAAATGACAGCCGTCGTATAGGGCACATCTTCTTCCCTGATATCTGTGATAGTTTTCTGTGTAGCGATACCGTTCAACTCGTCATGTATCTTGTTCTGCATGTCGGGGTGTTCAATGGCCTGCAGTAAAATATATGCCACATTTACGGCTGTTGGGAAGACGGTATCGAACAATAGATCTATTGTACAGGCATTCAGATTTTCATTTGTAATCATGCTAATTTCATTCCCAGAGTTTTGGACTGCAAGCATGTACTGCAGAATTCCGTGTCCACGCGCTTGCTGTTGATTTGCCCTTGCATCCGTCAAGAGGGTTGCAACGAGTTGGTCTCGTGCTGCTACAAACCGCTGAACAGCTGACCTGACAGCCCCCGGAACATAACGAAGCCAAGGCATCTTGGTCAGCTTTATTGTCTTTCCTCCTCGGTAGAGGCAGTTAATAGCATCCAGGTATTCAACTACCACATCTCCGTGTTTGTCCTTTGCTTCAATTCCCATTAACTCTGTCGAGTAAATTTTTGCCACTGTTTTCGTTAGATATTGTACAATAGGCATATCCTCAGTTTTCTCCAGGGATTCGAGAAAATTAAACAATTCTCTCTCGGTAAGGCTTTTCATCACAGCATCTTCTTCTATGGCCGATATTGCCCTCCATAGCACAGATTTCAAGGCGAGCTCTTTGTCGGAAAAGTTGGAGTCCAGGTAACCGCTTCCGTTATATTTCAACCGTTTCACAGAGGTGTCCGGCCTGTAACATAATTCCTGTCGGGAGAATGCCTCCTCCATGATCTTAATATCACTGATCACAATGATACGCGTAGAAAATATAGAAAACTGACACAAACCGCCGTAACTCTTCCTCAGATTGTCCATCGTAACATGAAGTTTCTCCATGTTGATTTGTCGAAGATTGCCGATTAAGGGCCAGCCCTTCGGACCAGGTATTTCTTTAGACATGTTCAAATTACAACCGATCGTTTATACAAGTAATTCAAGCCCTATATGTTCTTTCATATAAGTAGGCCTATTATTTTAATTCATCATTTACGTGGAGACCTTGTCGATCAGATATCTCATGGTACACTGGCGGAGTGTAACGAAATCACGGTATCCTTGGTAACTGACCAGACCTGAATTTTAGACTTGTCCAGATCGAAAGCATTTGCTGACAACAACATGAGTGTAACTCAAAAGTAGAAATTTATAGGATGTGTATAAAACATTGTGGTAAAAGGAGAAAATGCTGGTTACTAGGCCTTTTTTCTTTGGGTCGTAAAAACTCACCATTGTGTGGTAAGGGTTTACATCTATTTATCATACATTAATTGCGAAAGAAAAAAACACATTTAGATTTAACCCTTTACCAAACAATCCCGAGTTTTAACAACCCTGAAAAAGAAAACCTTTTGAAAACATTGTGGAAAAAGGAATAAAAACCGGTAACCAGCATTTTCTCCTTTTCCCACAATCTTTTCTACTCTATCAAAGTCAGATTTCATCATTTGGGCCTCATTGAAATTGTCGTCTGTAAATGCTTTCAATCTGGACCAGTCTAATTTTTTTTTTTTGTGTGTGGTAAAGAGTTAAATTTGCCGTGAATCAAATATTCTTGTAAAACACTGATTTATTCACGTAACTTTAAAGCTACATCCTTACAGCCGGAGGGGAAAACGCTGTTAAAATTTGAAAGACTGTAGAATGGTCCAAAATTGAGTATGCTGTGCAAACATAGATAAATTATCGATAATTTTTATACTGTGTAAAGGATAAATAAATATGTGTCAGTGACTGCAGAAAGGGGTCTTGTGGTCAAAAATCACTTTTTCCCCAGTTTTTCCCATATTTGTATACGCCTACAGTTGGATGTCAGTTGGGATGCCAATATGAATTTAAATGTGGTTCTGTGTCAAGAAATATTTTTAGGCCTACTCTAAGTTATTTATTTTTGTAAAATGCTATGATTAATGATTACATGGACGTAACATTTGTAATGAACTAAGCAAATGTCCAAATTTCATGTACTGAAATATACAAATTGGTTTAACCCCTAGAATGCAATTTAACCCTTTTACCACACAATCTAGAAATCATTGTTGGAAAAGGAGTAAATTCTGGTAACCAATATTTTCTCCTTTTCTCACAATATTTTTTACCTCATCAAAAAGACTAATCATCATTTTATCAACAGTTAATTTGTCGTCTGCAAATGCTTTCAGTTTGGTCTAGTCTACAATTTTGTCTTTTGGTAAAGAGTTAAAAGGACAAAAGCAGGTATCTTGATCTTGCGGTCTTATCTAGGTCTACTCCGTCTGTCAAAGGCAATTTGTCTTTTTAAAAGAAAAAAAGATTTATTGCACAAGTGACATATTCACGGATTTTTTACCAATTGTGAGACACTGTGGTCACTATTACACAAAAGTGCAATTGATTGAAGGTAAATTCTGCAATGGCTCTCGATTTGAACCCTTTATTACACCAAAGGACCAGTCTGGAGAAAATCTGGTATAGTACTGTCCAGGCACTATCATACTGTACTGAATGCCTCTGTTTTTACCTACCTATTAAAGATAAAAAAAATCTTTAAAGGGGTGAAGATTCATTGACCAAACAATTCTGTTTAGCAGTCTTAGGAAGGACTTTGTAAACACTGTGAGAAAAGGGGAAAATATTGATATTCAACATTTCTGCATAACCGATGTAAACATTCTGAGAAAAGGGGAAAATGCTGCTAATCAACATTTCTCCATAACCCATAATATTTTACACCTTCTATCATTTGAGCCATACTTTATTTTTTTTTGTCTGAAAATCAAGTCTCCATAGCGCTCTGGTGGCTTGTTCTGCCTCTATGATCTTCTTGGTGCAGGGTCAGGCTTGACTAGCTCTTGTTCGATTCTGTTGTCAGCACTGTCATTGACTCTTGTAGCAGCTGATTGATCTTCTTTTGCTTGTTCTTTTTCCTCTTGACCCTGAAAAGATAAAGGAGATTCATGACTTTGAATACTGATTAAATCTTCTGCAGTATCTGGGATATTACAGTCTCTAAAGGTATTGTCAACAGGTTGATCTTGGGGACTCTCTCTGGTCTCTTCTGCTGTATCATTCTCATCACCCCCCGACTCGATTCCTCGACAAAAATGGGCATCCCCATACATGTATGCATTACAAGCATAATAATCACTGTCAGAGTCAGGCTCATTGAATATCACTGTGGTCATCCCTGATCGTGATCACTTTGTCTTTGGATGCATCCCTGGTTGCGATGGAGTTGGTATCCCAGTCGTCTGATACAGTTTCCTTGTCAACCGACTTTCAAACATAAACATCTTGATGTTCAATCAAGGGCAAATGGTTGTCTGTAGCTGTCTGTCTTTTTCTAACTGTTCATATTTTACCTTGAAGATAGGAATAAGTGACCTTGACTGATCTATGACAATGTAGGTGTCACCTACGTATGTGTTTCCTGGCTTTCTCACACCAGTACTGACACAACTTTCTTTCCAAGCCACTGACTACTTTTCTCACATGCAACAGAGATAAGAGGCGAAAAATCGCCGGAAAGAAAGTTTGCCTGAACCGGGTATCTAATCTGCAACTACCGGGTCACGAGTCAGATACTCTAATCCTTGAGCTACCCATCCGGGCTGCTTCATACCGAACCGTGAAAAAAGAGTGTCGATATTCATATTCCAGTATCTGTTACGCCATCTTAGAAAAAATAATTGTCTTGTTTCTTGTTCAAACCTGCCATATTTCCTGAGAGATGCTGACCTTATAATTGACTAACGCTTGTACTGGTCATTTGGTGCTTTTTTTTTTTTATATTTGAGCCATGTTCTGTGAAGGGGTGGGGTTTAATGCATATGCGAAAAGTATCGACCCAGGTCAGCCAGCGCGGAATGCGTATGCGAAAATATGCGCAGGTTGACCTGGGCCGAAACTTTTCGCTATTGGTCAATTTTCTGTATGTCCATGGACCAGCCTACCCCATGATTCAGGCGGCCATTAAAAAATTGGTTACTATGGATCAATCTGTGTGATGCTTTGATTGGTATAATGCAGCTAGGAGATGCGTTAAGCTCCCTTTTGCCAGAGCACGGTTCATTTTTATTATGAATGTATGTATTACAAGGACCACATTGACCATGTACCTTCCATCTTGTTTGATTAAGATATTTACATCTTGTTACAAACGTAAACGTTTATCTTAATCCATTAAAGCGCTTTTCAACAATATACTTGCTTTATTGCGGACAGTTTAGATACAGATCAGACTGCACAGAACTTGCAGTTTGATCTACGACATGCTATTTTGTGGCAAACAAAGTCTGTAAATAAAATATTTGAGAGTTTTATTTTTCTTACGATTATATTCATTGATTTTATTTGGCGCTCTAAACTTGAGTATACTGCTAGTAGCATTGTATCTAACCATAATTCTTTAGCAGATGAGAAAAATTTAGAATTGTCCAAATTGAAAGAATTTGCAGACGACAAGTAAATTGTGACTCAGAAGATAAGGTCTGTTGCTGAGGTAGTAGAAAACATTGTGGGAAAAGGAGAAAATGCTGGTTACCAGCAAATCTTCCTTTTCCCATGTTTTTACAAAGTCCTCAAAGTACGGGTTTGTTTCGGTAAGGTTCAAATCTTTCAGCAAAAAATTGATATACTCGACGTTTTCGACAGCCGACTACTCAAAGGATACCCCCAAAACCAGATTACCTGATATGAGTAAATTCCCATCGTGTGAGTCACTTTTCGTTTGTCGTTTGCCAAATTCTTGCAATTTGGACAAGTCTGAATTTTTCGCGTCTGGCGATGTATAAAAATTGATAAATAAATATAACTGATTGATCAATTCAGTAAATGAGCCGTGCTCTGTGAGAAGGGGATTTAATGCATCTGTGAAAACTATTGACTAAAGTCAGCCAGGCTGACCTGGGCCGAAACCTGTCGCTATTGGTCAATTTTCTGTTCAAGGACCAGTCTATCTTATGATACAGTCGGTTGTTGAAAAGAGTGGTCATTATGGATCCATAATTATGTGATGGCTTGAATGGTACAATTCATCACGGAGATGCATTGAGCTCCCCTTTGCCAGAGCGAGGCCCAAATAAATTCAGCCAATAGGAAAGACACCAGTAATATGATTCCAAAAATCTTTTTGTCTAAACGTATCGATACAGTCACTGTAGATCAAAGATCAGACTGAACGTTTATCACAGTCTTATCTTGATCTTCACTGTCCTCAAACCAAGTTGAATCGGGCGATATGCAGCTTTGGGGTTAATTCACCACATTCAGCACAATGTGAATCAAGGTAGAGAGCGACATGGAATGAATTTTTATGGATTTAAGTTTTTACGATTTGATGACTATATGAAAAAACATTGTGGCAATAGGAGAAGTTGCTCTTTGTCAACTCCTTTCTGTCTTTTACTTTCTGCAGATGACTATAGGAGTACCTTGCTTACTTTATAAGCTAGTCTGATCTTCCTTGTGTGCTGTCCGATCTCGATCAATGCCAGCCGCAAAGGCAACGAAAGAAGTGACAATGTTTAACGAACTTTGGAAAAAACGACTCATGAAAACATGGGAAAAGGAGAAAATGCTTGTAACCATCATTTTCTCCTTTTCCCACAATGTTTTCCATCCTTTCACAGAAAGATTGCATTACTTGAGCCATATTGAATTTGTCGCATGCAAATGCTTTCAATTTAAACATGTCTGAAATTTTGTCATCTGGTAAAGTTAAATGGGCCTTGTTTCGGAGCAGTTACATGTGCTTTTTAGTTTCATTCATTTGTGTTAGTCACAGGTGAACGCATTTGAACCTTAAATGTTAAAGGAGCATATTAAGCTTTTTGCCGTTACTCGAAATTTCTTGTAAAACGCTAGTAAATAGGCCAGTATTCAGATTTTTTTCCTGGCAAGCGTAAAGAGACTAGGGGTGGGCGGGGGGGTGGGGCGGGTTTTGCTTGCACTGAGTAAAAAGATGCACTTTTGGCATTGAAATTTCGAGATGGTCGTTAGCCATCGGGATTGCCGTCTTTTTTCATGCGATTAGCTATGACATCATCGTTCAAATTCGAATGCGTTCCCATTCAAGCGAAGCATGTTATTAATAATGTGACCTTCCCACAAAAAAGAAAAAAAATTCTGAGGCAAAGTCTAGAAATACATTCTAACCCTTAGGCTACTAAGCGCGACTCGATGACCTTTTGCGAACAGTGTAGATCAAGATCAGACGATACGGAACGACTTTTCGCTATTGGTCAATTTTCTACATGTCAAAGGACCAGCCTACCTCATGATACAAAAGGGATTTTATAGATATATATTTACGCGCTCTGTTGCTTGGTACAATACATTACGGAGATGCATGAACCGTTTTTTTCACAGAGCATGGCTCATTTTATGATGATGAATACAAGCATTGCTACACTGTCCACAGACACAGTTTTACTGTCGGTTGTTAGACAAAATGGAGTTTATAGATATATAATTATGCGCTCTGTTGCTTGGTACAATGCATTACGGAGATGCATGAACCGTTTTTTCACAGAGCATGGCTCATTTTATGAAGTTTTTTATGATCGTAAAATTATTATTATTCAAATGCCTTATAGAAATCTTTATTTGTGTCATAATTTAGTTTTGAAAAGAATCACCACCATCGTCGTAATCATCATCGACGTTGACTCAGGATTACCACCATTACCACTACCACGGTTGACAAGAACATCATAATGATGATGGTGAAGCAATGATGATGATGATGATGATGATCAAGAAGAAGAAGCAGAAGACGACGACGACAATGACTATGATGATGAAGATGATGATGATTAAACCATTGTTACACTGTCCACAGACACAATTTTACTGGGAAGGGAAAAGGATAAAAGCTTCAACTTAATTAACATCGCTTTGACTCACGGCCATTGGTCATAAGGTCGTTTCGGTCTAAACCACAATTGAGCCATGCTGTAGCAAAATGGGGTTTAATGCATCTCCGTGGTATATCATACAAAGCAAGTCAAATAAGTTAAATAAGTTACATAATTATGGATCCATAAATCCATTTTGTCTAACAACCAACGGAATCCTGCGGTAGAATGGTCCTTGGACAGGCAGAAAATTTATCAAAAGCAAAAAGTTTCGACTCAGGTCTGCTTGTGTGAACTGCTCAGGTTGACCGGACTAGATAATTTTTGCAGATGCATTAAATCTCCTTTTTTTCACAGAGCATGGCTCATATCCCTAAGTTCGTGTATATATAACAGAACGACCAGTACTTCTTTGCCTTTTATCTGGCGATTCGTCCAAAAACTATTGGATTTCTAGACCATAGATGAATTGTGGCTCAAATAATAGAACTGTCTTTGAGAGGGTAAAAATCACTGTGGAAAAATTAGATAATGATAGTTCCCACAATGTTTTCTACTCTTTCAAATAAAATCCTGTCATTGAGCCTCATTTGATTTGTCGTTTGCTAGTGCTTTGAATTTGGACAAGTCTAAATGTTTTGTAGTCTTGGAAATGAATAAACTCTTTCCCCAACGACAAATTTCTATACTTGTCCGAATTGAAAAGATCTGCAGACGACAAAATAAATGCCGATAGATAGATGAAAATTTAATTCTGAAAGAGAAAATAATGTGAGGAAAGAAGAAAATGCTGGTTGTAAGCATTTCCTCCTTTTCCCACAATGTTTTCAATAGACTTCTTTCTCAAGGTCGTTAAAACTCGGGATTTTCTGGCGAAGAATTAACCTTTAAGCTTCTAAGCACGACTCACTGACCTTTTGCGGACAGTGAAGATCAAGATGAGACTGCACAGAACGTGCAATCTGATCTTGGATCTACGCTGTCCGATAAAGAGATGGTTTTCTCCCAAAAAATAAGTTTGAAATAAGATTATAATTCGCGTTTTACTATCGGCTTGAAAGTTTTATTTAACTTATCTTGCAGGATAAGGGTTAAGACAGTGGATGGGTAACCCGAGAGGGTAAACAAGGTAGGTAGGAATATACGTCAGCAAAGGCTCTGCAAAGACCGAGCATGCTGATCTGCTTGCAATAAGTGGCTGCTGTTCCCCGGTTGGTCTTTAGCTGATCCTCTAGCAACTTATTAACTTATTCACTTACATCTCTTAATTTCCTTGCAACCTATAAGCTATTGTCTTATTTTCTCTTCCGCAATAGCAGGATGACATTACATTTTGTAATGTTAGTTATGACTAAAAGCTATTGCAAGTTTATGTAATTAGAATGTTCCCATTGCTCGTTTGTTTTTTTCGTTCGTTCGTTGTCGTTATCAAACGATAAAATCTTAGACAGGTCCAAATTAAAAGCATTTGCAGAGGACATATCATGCACGGCTCAAATAATAGGATTTGTTTTTGAAGGGGTAGAAAGCAACATTGGAAAAGGAGAAAATGTTGGTAACAAGCATTTTCTCCTTTTCCCACATTTTTTCCCAATGCCTTCTTTCTCAAGGTCTTTAAAAAACACTGGGTTGTTTGCTAAAGGGTTAGAACAGCGGTTACCCAGATTTATTAAGCCTTAACCGCCAGGGTACAGAGGACGTTAAAGATTAGAGATGTAGTTTAACCTTTATCCTGCTAAATAAGTTAAATAAAACTTTCAAGCCGTTAGTAAAAACCCGAATATTGTTATTTCAAACTTATTTCTTGAAAAAAAAATCTCCTTATCGGACAGCGTAGATCCAAGATCAGACTGCACGTTCGTGCAGTCTGATCTGAATCTACACTGTCCGCAAAAGGTCAGTAAGTCGCGCTTAGCAACTTAAGGGTTAATATACATGTAAAGAAGAGAACAGTGTAGGTTCAAGATCAGACTGGATGTTCTGTGCAGTCTGGGCCAGTATTCACCAAAAATTCTTAAGAACTTTTATAGTCTTATTCTCCAAGATTTTCTAAATTCGAAAGCAAACCAAAATGGTGTAGTCAATCAGAAGTTGTGTTACTTTCAATTATAGAAAATTCTTGAGATTAAGACTAAGAACGTTCTTTAGAATGATTGGTGGATACAGACCCTGATCTTAAACTATACTGGCCACAAAATTTGCTCTGGCGGAAAAGAAAAAAAAAGAATATATATTCTATAAAATAAACACAGTCGATCAAAGCAAGCTTAAACCTTTGCCATGTAATCTCTAGTTTTAACGACCCTGAGTAGGAAGCTTTTGAAAATATTGTGAGATAAGAAGAAAATACTGGTAACCAGCATTTCGTACTTTCCCCAAAATGCTTTCTACCCTTTCAGTTACAAATTAGCTAGTCTAATTATATTTAATGTGTCGTCTGCAAATACTCTCAGTTTGAATGAGTATTAAGTTTTATCGTTTGGTAAATGGTAAATTTACAATTAATCTCAAAAATAATTACAGACAAAAACCATGTCAACAGTATTTTTACGTGATAAAACACCATCGAAGAATTAACTCTTTACCAAACGACAAAATTTTAGACCAGACCAAATTGAAAGCAATCGCAGATAACAAAATAAATGTGACTCAAAAAAAAATTAAATTTGTCATGTGAAGGTAGAAAACATTGTGGGAAAAGGAGAAAATGCTGGTTACCAGCATTTTCTCCTTTTCCCACAATGTTTTCAAAAGGCCTATTTATTAGGGTCGTTAAAAGTCGGGATTGTGTGGTAAAGGGTTAAGTGAAGCTGTCACATGAAATGAATTACCAATTGCCTTGATCGAGCCTAATCGTGTTATAACGCACCACAGCAATATTTTCAAAGTAAGGATACTCTTGAAAGCTTAAAAGCAGGTTTCTAAAAAGGCTTCCAGCACATGTATAGTCTCTGCTTAATAACTGTACAAAGCTTTTAGTACAAACAAAGCAAAACTGAACAGGAGTTTCTTAACAAAAACACTTATATCTGTTTGAACACCCACAGATGGACACTCTGATTCCAGAATACCACCACCCCACGTTCGAAAAAGTGTCAGGAAAAATAAATTTGAAAATTATTTCTTTTCGAATCTCACTCTGAACTCCGGTGGTGTTATAATCGCAAGGCTTGGGTAGTCTCTCGGGTCGCTCGATGGTAGATCAGAATTGACAGGGGCTATAACTCTGTATTTAGAAAATATTCCCAACACCAGGCGGAATATTTTCTCCATAGCAATATTTGATCCACGACATTTGCGCATGCCACGACCAAAGTGAACAATGCGTCTGCGCAAAGGATCTGTAACGGGTAGGATCTGACCAGTTGCATCCAAAAATCTCTCGGGTCTCAATGTCCAGGGTGCTTCCCACAGCGCCTCGTCGTGATGGATGCCGAAATGATTGCCAAGAATCATGCTGCCTTTAGGAAAAAGGTAGCCATCTACCTCAGTGTCCTCATTTACGTAGTGTTGAAAAGAAACATTGACAAGGCTGAGGTAACGCATACATTCTAAAATGACAGCCATCGTATAGGGCACATCTTCTTCCCTGATATCTGTGATAGTTTTCTGTGTAGCGATATCGTTCAACTCGTCATGTATCTTGTTCTGCATGTCGGGGTGTTCAATGGCCTGGAGTAAAATATATGCCACATTTACGGCTGTTGGGAAGACGGTATTGAACAAAAGATCTAGTGTACAGGCATTGAGATTTTCATTTGTAACCATGCCCATTTCATTCCCAGAGTTTTGGACTGCAAGCATGTACTGCAGAATTCCGTGTCCACGCGCTTGCTGTTGATTTGCCCTTGCATCCGTCAAGAGGGTTGCAACGAGTTGGTCTCGTGCTGCTACAAATCGCTGAACAGCTGACCTGACAGACCCCGGAACATAACGAAGCCAAGGCATCTTGGTCAGCTTTATTGTCTTTCCTCCTCGGTAGAGGCAGTTAATAGCATCCAGGTATTCAACTACCACATCTCCGTGTTTGTCCTTTGCTTCAATTCCCATTAACTCTGTCGAGTAAATTTTTGCCACTGTTTTCGTTAGATATTGTACAATAGGCATATCCTCAGTTTTCTCCAGGGATTCGAGAAAATTAAACAATTCTCTCTCGGTAAGGCTTTTCATCACAGCATCTTCTTCTATGGCCGATATTGCCTTCCACAGCACAGATTTCAAGGCGAGCTCTTTGTCGGAAAAGTTCGATTCCAGGTAACCGCTTCCGTTATATTTCAACCGTTTCACAGAGGTGTCCGGCCTGTAACATAATTCCTGTCGGGAGAATGCCTCCTCCATGATCTTAATATCACTGATCACAATGATACGCGTAGAAAATAAAGAAAACTGACACAAACCGCCGTAACTCTTCCTCAGATTGTCCATTGTGACATGAAGTTTCTCCATGTTGACTTGTCGAAGGTTACCGATTAAGGGCCAGCCCTTCGGACCAGGTATTTCTTTAGACATGTTCAGATTACAACCGATCGTTTATTCAAGTAATTCAAGCCCTATATCTTCTATCATAAAAGTAGGCCTATTATTTAAATTCATCATGTCGATCAGATATCTCATGGTACACTGGTGGAGTGTAACGAAATCATGGTATCCATGTTAACTGATCATGATTTACTCAAAATCTTTATCAGACGACTGAATTTTAGATTTGTCCAAATCGCTGACAACAACATGAATGTAACTCAAAAATAGAAATTCACAAGTTATGTATAAAACATTGTGGTAAAGGGATAAAATGCTGGTTACTAACATTTTCTCTTTTTCCCACAATGTTTTCAAAATGCTTTTTCTTTGGGTCATTAAAACTCACCATCGTGTGGTAAAGGGTTACATCTATTTATCATACATTAATTGTGAAAGAAAAAAAAACAAAAAACAAATTTAGATTTACATTTGCCGTGAATCAAAGACTGTTGTAAAACACTGATTTATTAACGTAACTTTAAAGATACATCCTTGCAGCCAGAGGGAAAAAAAAGTTGTTAAAATTTGAAAGAATGTAGAGCGGTTCAGAATTTAGTCAACCGTGCAAACAAAGAAAAATCATCGATATTTTTTATACGGTGTAAAGGATAAATACATATGTGTAAGTGACTGCAGAAAGGGGTCTTGTGGTAAAAAATCACCTTTTTTTTTTTTTAGTTTCTACCATATTTGTATACGCCTACATGTCTATAATATGGATGATTTTTCATCAGCATCCAGTTGGAGAGGGATGTCGTGATATTGGTTGTGTGATTGGTACGGACGTGTTTTGTGTCGCTCAGTGTTTTTTAGCGATAAAAACATTAAGTTTGACTAAATTTGACATAATTTTGGAATTATTCTGGACTTTTCCATGGAAGTTATGTGCTTTAGCTACCTAGGATGACAAAAGATAGCTATAAACAGAAACAAAAAGCCAAAAAAAGAAAGAAAGTTAGCAGTAGCGAGGATGAATGTACATCGACCATTAACGATAGGAGAGGAGGCCCGTCTAGTGGTGATACACAAAATTGCGACGTAAGTGATATTTTGCATGAGACTTATAGCCGGTTCGTTTGGGCTCTGCTAAGAAGAGAATGCTATTCACAGAAGCGATTAGAATAGAAAGCCAATCGAACGAATTTAGAATCATTCAACATGGCGGCTTTTTACAACAAACTGCTGTTGTTTGTAGAAGAATGGCTATTTGATGAGAATGACGCTAGCTTCTTCTGTGTAAACAGGCCTTGAACAATCCCCAAAATAGCAGCTTTGTATTCATCAGTGTAAGTCGAATAAGTGATAAAAATATATATACTTTTTTATACCAATTCGAGAAATATTAGAACGTTTCGAACCCAAGCCATTTCGTCCCTAAAAATTCTGAGGGTGATTCAAGATATGCGGAGGAATTAATCAGTATTTACCGTATATTTACCACCGCAAAATGGATACTGAGCAAGAGCAATCTTTTCAGCAAGTTAAAACACGAATATTTGCACATGACAACAAAAAAACAAATGTCAACTGACATTCTTCAACTCGCGTTTCGTTGGCCGTTTCCGCCATTTTGTTTCGAATCTCTGCCGGCTCTTCCAAATATCGAGTGGAAGAGACGGCAGAGCTTCTAAAAGCGGAAGACGCCCAATCGAACCCACCGGAATATCTCCTCCAATTCTGGCAGCTCTACCGTTGGCCCAAACGAACCGGCTAAAACTCTGTACTCTTTGATGAATCTAGCAACTCTCTTTCTGCGTTGTTCGAACCTGAGTCAGTTATGGAGCGTTCTAAGTCTAATGGAGCGACGAAAAAGGTTACTGAGCATTTTAGTGAGCAAGTGATTAATGAAAAATCCCCGTCAAACGCGGATATATTTGCTTATTTGAAACAGATGGACAGAAAGATTGCCAATATCGAGTATAAACTGAAAACTTTAGATAGCTTAGAGGAGAAGGTCAATACTTTTGATAGAGAACTTAAAAAGCTTTGGGCACATGTCCAGGATGAGAAAAAAGCAGCCAATGAGAAATTTCAAAGTATTGAAGAGAGAGTTGTTGGTGTGGAGTTTGTATCTTCTCAAGCAGACTCGAAGCTGGAATATTTGTCTCAAGAAAATGCGAAATTAAAAGATTCAATGTCTTATCTCCAGTCTCAGAGCGTGAGAAACAATTTGATATTTTGTGGCATAGAGGAATTACCCAATGAAACGCAACAAGCATGTGAAGGCAAAATCAGATCATTTTTGGTCGATCAGTTGAAACTAGCGCAGAGTTATGTCGACGGTTTAAATATAGAGAGAGCGCATAGATTGGGGGCAATTAACAGTGGAAATGCCGCTAGCAACAGGTGTCGCAAAATCGTCGTGAAGTTTACCCATTTTAAGGATCGTGAAATCGTGAAGAAGGAACGAATCAAACTAAGAGGTACCAATTATTATGTTCACGAGCAATTTCCTGCAGAGATCGTCGAGAAACGAAGAAGACTCGTACCAAAAATGAAAGCCGCGCAGAATGAAGGGCACAGTGCATGGATATCCTATGATACTCTATACATTGATGGGAAGGCACAGCGTGATGCATAGGACTTACCGGAGAATGGGCTAAGTGTTATAGTTTGGAACTGCCATGGGTTAACAGAGCAGAAACTTTCCGACCTGGACTTTAAATCTCATCTATGTGAAAACGACGTAATTATTCTTTTAGAATCTTGGACAGACAATAACTCAGAAATTGAGATAGAGGGTTTTTTTGTTTATAACTTTTACAGGAAAGTTAGACACAAAAGGGCTAGAAGAAACAACGGTGGTACAGTAATTTACATCAGGGAAAATATCAAAAATGGTATATCCATAGTTAAAAATCATTTTGACACTTTAATATGGTTGAAATTTGATAAATGCTTTTTCAGATTTGAAGAGGATATACATGTATATTTATGTGGGCTATATTTATGGTCCAATGATGCGCCGATAGCTAGCTCCGTTGATGTTGATTTGTTTGACTTGTTATCACAAGATATCGCTTCTAATGAAAATTTGGGAAGTATACTATTGGCAGGCGACTGGAATTGTAGGGTAGGAATTAAGTCTGATTTTATAGACTGTGATCGGTTTACAAGTGAGACTGATTTTACAGACTACATTCCAGATAGACCCTTAGCACGGGCCTCCAAGGATAAGGTAGTAAATACTAGAGGAATTCGTTTGTTAGATTTTCGTAAAGCAAACACGTTGCGTTTAGCCAATGGCAGGCTAGGTATAGATTTTGACCGTGGCGAGTTCACTTATTTCAATAAAAAAGCATGTAGCACAATTGATTATTTATTACTGAGAGAACAAGATTTTCCACGTGTCACTTCATTTCAGATTGGGTCATTTAATATGTTTAGTGATCATGCAAGTTTGCGCTTTAACCTTTTCGGTGGAAAGAGCCTGCCGAAGATATCTACCGAATCAAAAACTTCCGATGAATATTATACTTATTCATGGGACCAGAAGAAAAGGGATGTTTTTAGAAGGCGTCTAATAGGAAAGTTGCCAGATTTTAATAAGATTTTAAATAATGTTAATTTGAGCGATACACAATCTATCGAAAGTATGGTCTCTAGCTTTTCAAGCAAAATTTGTGAAGTCGCGGACCCGTTATTTATGAAGCGAGGATCAATTAAGAAAACGAGATCTCGCTATGCCGAAAGCCAGTGGTTCGATACAGAATGTTATGAGGCAAAGAGTTCAAGCATTATTTATGGGAGTTTAATCGTTGTAAATCCTATGAAAACAGATTGCAGTTATGCGAGTTTAAAACAAAGTATAAAACATTAATTCGTAAAAAGAAAAGAGGGTATATATTGAAAAAAGCACAGCAACTTACTGAGTTAAAAAAACATAGACCTAGAGACTTTTGGAAACATTTCGGAAAAAGCAAGTTTGTTTCTTCGTCACCTATTCATATCGAGGACTTTAAGCAACATTTTTCCGATGTGTATAGTAATATAGGTAGCTCTCTTATAGAGGAGGTCGAAAACTATATATCGTCTACCGACTTTAATATCGAGAATCCAACATTTACAGAATTAAATACTACGATAACTTACCAGGAAGTGCAATCTGCAATCCGAAAATTAAACCGTAACAAGGCATCTTGTCCGACTGATAATTTGATAAATGAATACTTTTTGGAAGCTGACGATATTTTAACGGGGCATTTAACGGACTTATTTAATACGGTGTTTGATTCAGGTTATTTCCCACAAAAATGGTCAGAGGGCTATATTATACCAATCTATAAGAAAGGTGACAAATCTGTGCCAAACAACTATAGAGGGATAACCATTATGAGTAACTTGGGAAAGCTATTTACTAGTATTCTGACCAGCAGAGTGGAAAAATGGTTCGAAAGGAATGATTTACTCTCTGACGCTCAGTTTGGGTCCAGGTGAGGGCGTAGCACAGTTGACGCATGTTTTATTTTACAAAATTTAATTGAACACTTTTTGCAAAAAAGCGTTTTCCATGTGCCTTTGTAGACCTTAAAAGGGCATTCGACTCAGTGTATCGCAACGCTTTATGGTTTAAACTGCTGAAAATGGGTTTAGATGGTAAAATACTTAGAATATTCAAAGCCATGTATGTAACTATTAAATCGTGCGTAAAGCACTTAAAGATTTCAGATTTTTTTGATATAGCAGTAGGATTAAAACAGGGTCTGAATAATTCGCCTGTATTATTTGCGCTTTTCCTAGAGGACTTGGAGCTCTTTCTACAAAATCAAATGGACTCAGGAGTTAGTATAATAGACATTTGTATTATTGTATTGCTTTTTGCAGACGACATGGTAGTAGTAGGTAACTCAGTAGAGGACCTTCAGAATAGCCTTAACCAATTACATGAGTACTGTCAATATTGGGGCTTAGAAGTTAATATTGACAAAACTAAGATTGTAGTCTTTCGTAAGAGAGGACGTGTATTGCCGACCGAGAAATGGTTTTACAATGGACAAGCTCTTGAAGTTGTAGACAATATAAACTATTTGGGTACAGTTTTCAATTATACCGGATCATTCGTTTTAAATAATCAATACATTATCGGAAAATCTCTTAAAGCCATGAACATTTTATTATATAACATTAAGAAAGTTGAATTAAGTCCTGAGATATCTCTTCAATTATTTGACGCTTTCGTAGGTTCGATTCTAAATTTTGGATGTCCAATTTGGGGGTTTTCAAAGTCTAAGGAGCTAGAACGCGTGCAACTAAAATTCTGTAAGCAAATACTTGGGGTTAGATCGAATTCCAGTAATGCAGCTATATATGGTGAATTAGGGCGTTTCCCGTTATATATACAAAGATATGTTCTCATCATTAAGTATTGGTTAAAATTACTTCACACTGATAATGTCATCTCAAAAAGGATTTATCAAAACTCTCTTTAAAGATGTAAATCGGGTTCAAATAATTGGGCAAACAAGGTGAAGACTATATTAGATACCTTTGGTTTTTCTGACTACCGGCTTTACCAAAATAACATTGATGAAACTAGGTTTATTTCGATATTTAAAACAAGAGTTTTAGATTGCTTCAAATAGACATGGTCATCGGATATGAAAACCAATCAGGTTCTCAAGTCTCTTTATCCGTATATCAAGCCAAATTGGGGACTAGAAAATTATATTAGAATTTTGAACACTAAACAAAACAGGAGCGCGCTTACAAAAATTCGAATTTCCTCTCACAATTTACGTATTGAATCAGGCAGATATGGTAGACAAAGAATTGAAAGGTCTGACAGAGTTTGTACAGTATGTAATTCTGGAGAGATTGAGGATGAGTACCATTTTATTCTAATTCGTTCAGCATATAGTGACCTTAGTAAAAACTACATAAGGAAATATTTCCGTGTCCGACCGAATATGTTTAAGTTGTTACAGCTTTTTAATTCAAGTAATGTAAGAATCTTATTAAACCTTTCCCGTTTTATTACCTGTGCAACAAAACAGAGAATGTAATTGTTGAATACAAATGTGTAATAACTGACATAATGTTTAAAACGGCGTTAAACATCTAACAATCAATCAAACATTTCCCGTTTATATATTAAGCCTTGGCCTGCTAAATAAGTGAAATCAAAGTGTCAAGCCGATAGTAATAATTACGCTGTTGCTTTTTTTTTTTTTTTTTTCAAAGGTATTCTAATGGGGATACATCGTACCTGGGAATGTGAATCCAAGATCAGACTGCACATTTTGTGCTGTCTGGTCTTGATCTACAGTGTCCCTAAGGTCCTGAAGTCGCGCATAGCAGCCCAGGGGTTAAGTATTATTTGTAAGTTTCAGTATCTCTAAACTAACACCGGATCGCTGCAAGTTGTCTAATATCATGCATTATATTCGTCCCAACCCACAATGTTTTAAATTACGTACCATTTTAAGTTGTATGTTTCATTGCAAAACTTTCAAAAATTGAGAAATTTGACTAGCGCCTGTAAGCTAGCAACAGAATGTCGTAAGTCGTTTTATGTTATGCATTGTATTTGTCTTGTTCGACACTGTTTTCGAGCAATTTTATGTCTCGTTCTCCATCCTATCTTTTTTCTATTCTATTATTTCAGATGCTTTCTAATGTAAAGTTCAAAATTGACAAATTATAGTGTCCGTTTCACGCCCAGCGACCACCCTCTCAAGGTTTGATGTTCATGTACTATACTAGTTGGGGGTACTCATTAAGTATTGTACATGTACTATCTCCTTTTTCCCCATTGTTTTTGAAAAACGGTAGAAACTGGCTTTTGTTACACTTTATGAGGTTGTTATTGTACACGTCACATGACCACAGGTATGGTTAAATCATGTATTATATTACAAGATACATGTATATGTATACGTAATAAAGTATGTCTATGTCTATAAATTTGAATATGGGTCAATGTAAAAAGAAATATTTTATTTATTTTTATAACATGCCAAGACTAATGATTACATTTATACTAGGGACGTCAACGATTAACCGGTTAACCGATCGAATGATCAGTTACCCGGTTGGAAAATCAGTAACCGGTTAGAAAAAAAAAAAAAAAAAAAAAAAAGAACAAAATTACGAAAATGAACTGTAAAAAGTTTTAGAAATTGACAGCTCCTCGTCCGCTGTTCATACTATGCAACATCCACACATCCATATCGCCACTAGCCGACTCTGCGGAAGTGTGATACACATGTATACGGTTTAACGGGTCTGTGAAGCAAACAATGGAGAATGACAGTCGTTTGTCTTTTCTTAATCCGCGTAGTGGGCCCTGATGACAATTAATAAACTATCAACTGCAGGTATTCTGATGTATACACTTTTACAGTTTGGTCGTGATTGGTTTGTTTGCCCACCCTCATTAATTAACACTCAATGGAAACGGACCAATCACGTAAAACTAACTGAAAAATACATGTATTGTATACGACAAGCAGGATCGAAATTTTTTAAAGAATATTTGAAATTATAAACAACAATGTCTCCAGCTACGTCAGCTGTTTGGAAGTTTTCCAAACGTAACGTAGACGAGAACACCGTGAAATGCACGGTGCTCATGATTAAATAATCAGAAGTTTGTGCGTGTTTGCGAGAAAGAGAGAAAACTTGTCCGCTTATGACATGGCGTCTAGATTTACTGTACAGCCTTACACGACCCGTCATATAAATAATCTAACAAACACGAGAGCATTATGAGAGAAACGATTCCTCATGATTTTATTATCATGTATAAGGGCTTGAGGGACAGAGGTATCAAGACAGTTCCCCGACAAGACAGTTCCCCGACACAAGTCTTCCAGACAGTTCCCCGACAAATTTGAAGACAGTTCTCCGACACTTCTGAAGACAGTTCCCCGACACTTTTATTCTATTTCAAACAACCTGTCACTGATAATTGTATTTGATAATCATGACAAATTAGAAATATTTGTGGAATATTGATGTATCGAACTGGTCTCACGGGTGAATTCACGATGATACATGATTATCATGAAAATAAGTGACTTTACAAGAAGACTTCACCGGCATGAAAGTTAAAACCATATATTTGGGTAGTATTTGTAGTTTCTTTATTTCTATTTACGTCAGAGAGAGAGAGAGAGAGAAAGAGAGAGAGAGAGAGAGAGAGAGGGGGGTTCACTTGAGTGATTTTTAAATACATGCATATTATATAGTTCTAAACCATTGGGGAAAATGTAGTATATTTTTTATATTGTTTGGCATTTTGCGTCGAAAGGTGGTCAGACTGTTCCATCAAAGCTGAGTTATAGAAAATCATAGCCATTCCACAAATTGCAATCATAGAAAATTACGGACAATCTCATGGTGGCCAAATGTACTCGTGAATTACAGGTACAAACGTTCCAATCGATCAAAATAAATGATTTATCCATAAAATCACTCATCAAACAATTTTACCACGATTCTTGTCATTTGACATAGACAAGTGACGGGGAACTGTCTTCAAATGTGTCAGGGAAGTGTCTTCAAATTTGTCGGGGAACTGCCTTGTCGGGGAACTGTCTTGTGCCCGAGAGAGAGAATTGGGAGAAAACTTGTCCGTTTATGATTGTGTAAAGTGCCTCGTTCAGCTTTTAATCTATAACACGGGTATGTGTATCGTATGCACCGCCCTTCCTCCTTCCTGCCGAGAGCAAAACATCGTCCCATAGTAAGGTATTTCCAATGATAGATAAGTTGACAAAGTTCTTCGTTCGGTTAACCGGTTAACCGGTCGAAAGATTTACCGATTAACCGGTTAGTTACTTTACTAACCGTTGCCATCCCTAATTTATACATGTAAAATTTGTAATAAACTGAACAAATATCCAAATTTGTAAAAAAAAAAAAAAAGCACGTGCTGAAATATACAAATTGGTTTAACCCCTAGAATTCAAAGTGTTTTTCATCCTTTCCTTGATAAATCCCATCATTTCAGCCACTTTAAGTTGTGGTCTGCTAGTGCTTTCAATCCAAACAAATGTTGTCGGACATCTTGTCTGGTACTGAGGTAATGTTAGTGTGTAGAAATTTACTAGTATATTATGATAGTTTTAATTTGGTAAGTTTCTATAATTATTCTATTAATTACCGATCGTATTAGTCTCGACAATTTATTTGACCATGATGACAAAACGTTTAAAACTACTTTTTGTCATCGTATGGGAAGTGATCCGACTTATCATCTCAAAATAGCATTTACAAAATACTTCCAAGTTTTTCATACTAACCCTTCACCAAACGATGACCCTGAGTTTTACCGACCCTGAGGAAGAGGGCTTTTGAAAACATTGTTGGAAAAGGACACTTCAATTTAACCTTTTGCCACAAAATTCAGAAAACATTGTTGGAAAATTAGTAAATTCTGGTAACCAGCATTTTCTCCTTCTCTCACCATATCTTTTACCCCATCTAAAAGAGTAATTATCTTTTTATCAGAAGTTAATTATGGTGTCTGCAAATGCTATCAGTTTGGTCCAGTCTACATTTTGTCTTTTGGTAAAGAGCTACATCAAATGGACTTTTTTCAGTCTTGGAAAAAAGGACAATAGCCATAATATAGTTCAGACGAAAGAAAGGTATAGATCAAAGATCAGACTGCACATTCTTTGTGGTATGATCTTGATCTACACCATCTGTAAAAGGTAGTCTGATCTTGGGTTGATCGTCTCCATTTAAAAAAAAAAGGAATATCTTGTTGACTGGACATTTGCAACTAAACTTTTGAATAAATAACTTTTTTATTTACAGTTTATTCGACAGGGTTTTCTTCTGTGCTTTCTTTGGAATGCAACTTGCTTTACATAGGTGGTATGTTTTCCTATACTTAGGTTGTTAAAATAGCTTGGGTTTAAAAGAAAAAGATTTATTGTACAAGTGACATATTCAAGGATATTTTACCAACTGGACACACTGTGGTCACTATTACGCAAAAGCTCAATTGATTGAAGGTAAATTCTGTAATGGCTGTCGATTTGAACCCCTCATTACACCAAAGGACCCGTCTGGAGAAAATCTGGTATAGTACTGTCCAGGCACTATCATACTGTACTGAATGCCTTTGGTTTTACCTATTTAAAATTAAACAAAAGATCTTTAAAGGGGTGAAAATTCATTTACCAAACAATTCTGTTTAGCAGTCCTAGGAAGGACATTGTAAACATTGGGAAAAAAAAAAAAAAAATGCTGCTATTCAACATTTTTGCATAACCAACAATGTTTTATACCTTTTAAGATTATTTTCATCATTTGAGCCACACTTTAATTTGTAGTCTGAAAATAAAGTCTCAATAGCGGTCTGGTGGCTTCGTCTGCCTCTGTGGTTTTCTTGGTGCAGGGACAGGCTTGACGAGCTCTTGCGGTTGCTCGATTCTGTTGTCAACACTGTCATTGACTCTGGTAGCTGCTGACTGATCTTCTTTTGCTTGGTCTTTTTCCTCTGAACCCTAAAAAGATAAAGGAGATTCGTGACTTTGAATACTGATTAAATCTTCTGCAGTGTCTGCGATATTACTGTCTCTAAAGGTATTGTCAACAGGTTGATCTTGGGGACTCTCTGTGGTCTATTCTGCTGTATCATTCTCATCACCCCGACTCTGTTCCTCGACAAAAAATGGGCATCCCCATACATGTATACATTACAAGCATAATAATCACTGTCAGAGTCAGGCTCATTGAATATCACTGTGGTCATCCCTGATCGTGATCACTTTGTCTTTGGATGCGTCCCGGGTTGCGATGCAATCATATCCTCATCTTCTGATACAATTTCCTTGTCAACCCAATTTCGAACCTAAACATCTTGATGTTCAATCAACAGCAAATGGTTGTGGTGTAGCAGTCTCCTTTTTTTCTGACTGTTCAGATTTCACCTTGACGATAGGAATGTCTGGCCTTGACTGATCTATGACAATGTAGGTGTCAGGTTCGAATGTCTCTGCTATCTTGTGCTTTCTTTGGAATGCAACTTGCTTTACAAGAACATTTTCTCTATACTGGAAATTTACAGCCTTAGCTCTTTTATCATAGAGCGCTTTGTTTTTAAACTTTGCTCTGTCTGTGTATCTTGAGTGTATTTCATTGACTTTGGCCATTCTTAGTTGAAGCTCCATTAAGTAGTCTGAGAACGATTCAGTATCGCAGTTTTCTCTTGCCCTTTCGAACACTGAATCAACTGGCAATCTGGGTTTCCTTCCTAAGGGTAGTTCGTAAGAGGGCATTATTTATGTTTCGTGTTGAATGCAGTTGTAATAGTGCACTAGCGGCTTAACATACTGCTTCCAGTCTCCTTTATGGTAGTCTTCTAGTGTTCCAATCAAGTTCAAGAGAGTGCAGTTAAACCTTTTGGACCAGCATTACCTTGACAGTGAAACGGAGAAGTATGACTTTTCTTTAGTTGCATCAGAGTACCGAGTTTCTGGATCACTTGGCTCTCGAAATTAGCTTCTTGGTCGGAATGTTGTCAGGCTGGTATATCAAAGTGCACAGAATCATTAATCAAGACTTCTGCAGTGTTTTAGCTGCTTGGTTTTTCTATTGGGATGGCTTTCACAAATTTGGTATAGTGGTCTGTAATAAACAAGATGTTGCTAATATTTCCTTTCGAAGATTCCAAAGTAAAAAAATCTATGTTGACCAATTCCATAGGACTGGTATTATGGACGTTGATCAAAAGTTCCTTTTCAACTGTACTTTTACGTCTGATTGATACATCTTTCACACTTCTCGTTGCATTCACATCCGTATGATCAAACTCCTGGCCAAAAGAAGTGTCTTTTACTTTCCAGGCAGGCCTATATCATTGTGCAGTGCTCTCAGAATTTATATCCTGGAACAATTAATTGTTCAATAGTTTGGCCTTCTTCCAGTATTGACCTTTAAAGAACTTCTCTCTTAATTTTCAAGTTATTGTATTGTTTTCGCATGGTCAGGTCGTCTTTAGAGGTGAAACTAGATGGAAGCCTTTTATCAATGACGGCTATTCTCCATTTATCACTCCATTTATCAATCAGTTTGTCTTTTCGTTTGGCTTGTCTAATCCCTGTGAATTCTTTCTGCGATAAGGTACAACTTGGCTTATCAACAATGACTTCTAAATTTATACTGTATGAAGGGGAGTATTTCAATCAAGATAGGGTTCAGCGGGTTGCAAATGCTTTGATGGTCTTGTCCTGTAGATTTATCCTTTCCTGACTATCTTGATTTACAACCGTTCCATGTGGGACTCAAGCCATCAGAATCGGCATTTCTCTGACCAGAGCGATACTGGATATCAAAGTCTTATCACCAAATTGTGGATGCCCATCTTTGCCCACTTGCGTCTAACTTAGCGGTTGACAATCCGTAAGTTAGTGGATTATTGTCAATCAGGACGGAGAAGTGATTCAGAACCCATTAGTCACCAAACTTCTCTGTTACGGCCCATTTCAAAGTTAAAAACTCTAGCTTGAAATCGCTGTATTTCTGTGGGTTTGTTTAATGTATAGGCAATGACTCATTAAAGACCAGTCTGTATCTGTTTCTGGTACAACACTGCATCCTTGTGCAATTCGAAGGGGACAGAAAAGTCTGGGAAGGCTAAGATAGGTGGCGTAGACAGTAATTATTCAGGTGATTAAAGAGCTGCTGTTCTCTGTCTGTCCAATTCCAAGGTTTACATTCTGAATTTCTTCCCTTTTTTGGAGATGTTGGAGGTGAAATCTCTGTCAATGGCATTGCAAAATGGCTGAGGTCATTTACAAAACGTCGATAATAGCCGACAAAGACCAGGAAAGAGCGCAACTCATCTGCATTCTTTGAAGTTGGCTGGTTCTTCACCTTGTCAATTTTGTGTAGGTCGGTTTAAACTCCGTTCCCATTTACTACATGACCAAGGAACTTAACTCTTGGTTTGTATAAGCAACATTTTTCAGGTGCCAGTTTCAAGTTGGCTTCTCTCAGTTTGGACAGAATGAGGTCGAGCCTCTCTAGATGCTGCTTGCAAGTTTCGCTGAAGACAATGAAGTCGTCTAGATGTCTAGATATACAAGGCTTATTGACATATTAGAGTCTCCTGGAATATCCGACATTATTTGTTGAAAAGTGGCTGGGCTATCAGTTGTCAAAGGACATCTTATTGTATTCGTTAAAACCGATAGACCCAACAGTGAAGCCGTCCTTTCTTTACGCGTCTCTTCAACCTCAATTCGGTGATAGCCGGATTTCAAGTCCATAGTTGTGAAGTAGTTTGCCACGTGTAGGCAGTCAAATATCGCCTCCATTCTTGGCAGCGCAAATGAATCCTTTACCATGGTACTGTTCAGTGATCGGTAGTCACCACATAAGCGGACTTTAGTGTTTTTCTTTTCTCACCAAGACAACAGTAGATGTGTGTGGTGACTTTGAGGGACGTATCACTTCAACTGCTAAGGGTTGTTCTATGTGATGACGTACTTCATCTTTCATGAAAGGCGGTATTCTGCGGTGCCTTTGCTTAAATGGAACGTAAGTGGATAGGTCTATTATGTGGTGAATGTCTATGTCCATGACATCTACTTAAGAAATATCAATAATACCAATTCTGCTCTTTAATCACTATCAAGGAGAGTAACTTCATATAGGTCAAGGCTATCAATAATCTCATCAAGTTTATCTTCTTCAATTCATTCAAACACATCTTCTTCAATCAATAGAGACTGGCTGTATTTCACAGATGATAGATCTAGGCTGAATACTAACGGGACTAGTTATAATATTGGAAAGACTAATCTTCATTGGGCGGTTCTTTCTACACTGATTCTGAATGACTGTTGGTGTGACATCACTCTGAGACGTATCTGGCTTCCATCAGTCTCTTGTATAATCGCAGTAGTTTCAGGATATGGTGACTCATTGTCAGTATATCCATCGATTTTTATAGTTTATTTTGGCTTGATGCTTATCTTGTGAGTTGCTGCACTTCTGATGATAGCAAGCTTGTTCTTGTTTTTCTTGAGCTCCCTGTCTCAAATGGTGATAGCACGGAAACCTAGATACCACTGATTATGCAAGCTTGCATGCTGCAAGAACTGATCTCCGAAATTGGATTTGCACTCATTTATTAACTCCTGAATGATATTCGTGCCTATGATTACAGGGGTCTTCTGTCAATACTGAGAATCTTAAGCAATGAGGAATAAACAAGATAAAGGTTCAGAGTTCTGAAGTCTTTTCTGGATAGACAACTCAGTCTCAATCTATCCAAGGTACGGTAAGTTTTGGCCGCCAGCACTTTCGATGTTCAAAATGAAGCAACAGGTTGAATGTCATTTGTGCTAAGATGCTGCTTGTAAAAAGACTTGGATATGACAATTACACAACTACCTGTGTCTAGTAGAGCTCGAGTAGGTGTGTTGTCAACAGAAAGCTCGACTTCATTTACACAACCTAATAATTTGGGGTCATGATTCCTGGTCCATGGAACACTTACTCGTTCGGGAAGTCTTTAGCAAAGTGCCATTTACCCTTGCATTTAGTACAGACAAACTGGACTTAATTGATGGGACATCGTCTCTGAACATGACCATGTTAGTTGCAAATGTAACATGTAGGAGAAAAAGTATGTTCTGCTTTGGGGTCAGTAGAATGACTTTTTTTTCTATTACTGGATCTATGCCAGTCTTTCGAGCCCTTGTTTCTTGTTCTTGTTTGAGGAATTTTGGCTTGAGTCCTTTTGCTTTCCCTTTTCCAGTTTCTCTGTCATGTCATTAAGCTGTTTGAAAAGCTGCCTCAGCTCTGTATCTTCCTCCTCCTCTGTGTTAACTGCTGGTTTGCATGCCGTCTTTTCAGCATTAGCTTCTTTCATATTAGCATCCAGTCTAATGTCCTTTTAAAGTCATCATAACTTATGTCTATCTCACAGTGATAAACTTACATTTGCTTCAAGTCTTCCATAGCCCATTATGAAGAACATGTTTCAGCATCCTCGTAGTTCCACAGCCTTTTCATGTATTTCTTCAAGGCGTGAGGTAAACGGTTCCATAGTCTCACTAGGACCTTGCTGACATGTATATAATTTCCTCATAATACTCTCTTGAGTGTGTATGGTTCCGTAGGCGCTTTATGCAAAACATGACTAAGAATAGCGTCAGAGCCTAATCGTCGCAGCTTATCTCCAGCAGTACCCTATAGTGCACGCCTAAGTCCAAATAAGATCTGTTCTTCAGAAAACTTGCGGGTGTTTACGACAGATTTAACTTCAAAGTAGAAGTTATCCCAATTTACTATACCTCTTCCTTCTCCTCCATAGCAAATTGAGAATTTAGGGTAATGGTGGATGTCATGTTTAAAAAAGGCTGGTTCAGGTGATGGTTTTGGCATTTCATTCCACAAGTCACTTCTAAACTGACAGAAACTGGTAGTGAGTCTAACAATATCATCTACAGACCCAACCTTTGGCTGAAAGCCAACAGTTCTCAAATTCTTAATCATCTCAATTTCAATTGGTGATATCTCACCTGAACCATCTTCAAACTTCAAACCTTTATCTGGATTAAAGTCTTCTTTAGTTACCATGATCGTGAACAAGTGTTAGAGATCCAATAACTATGTACAATTTATGATGGGGGTATTTACAGCACTGTACAAGAAAATAACTTTAAGTGTTTGAAGTTGCAAGAAATTCAATGTAATCACTGCGCTAGCATATGTAGGTAAATATCAAATAAATAAGTGATGAGCTATACAAGTTTAATGGTGTAAGGTTCAGTCAATGTAAAGGTCAAGGATGTAAATCCCAAATTGTGGCAAGGATCTAAGGATTCACAGTAATTTGGGCTCAAACTCAACCAACAATGATATTAAATGGATTGCAGATGAGAGATAATCAGCTATTCCTAAAAAAAAAAAACTTTATGACAAAGGAAAAAAAAAATGCCAAAGTCGCAAATAACACCGATATAATGCAATTAATTCATAAAACTGACGAAATACCTCAGGCGAAAAGGTATTCAACTGTAAATTCCTATGAAAAATATCACTTTGACGGTAAATAAAGTTGCTGTAAGCAAGACGACACGCAGATAAGGTAAAGGGTAAATTTGTCAAATACCAGCACTTCGCGAAATATTTCAAGGTACCGGTTTGAATGGCAGCACTGACCAGTTAATTACTGGATATTTTGTTATGTGAATATGTTTCAGTATGTGATTTCAGAGAATACTGTGCAAATGACTAAAGACAGAAGTGAAAGGTAAAGTTACTGATCCGACACCAAGAAAAAAAAATGACATCCTGCACCAGATTATTAACCTTTAAGACGCTAAGCGCGACTCACTGACGTTTTATGGATTGTATAGATCAAGATCGGACTGCACAGAATGTGCAGTCTTATCTTGGATCTACACTGCCCGATAAGATATATTTTTCCCTATAAAATAAGCTTGAAGTAACAATTCGGGTCCTCGCCATCGGCTTTAAAGTTTTATTTAACTTATTTAGCAGGATAAGGGTTAAGTGCAAGTGAACTCTTTCCTACTAAAATACTTCATACAAAAATGCTTTAATACTCTCAAAATGTTTTTACTGACGCATACAGAGTATAGTGTGTTTGGAATGTCACTGTAAATGGGCATGATCAGGGATGATCACTAAAAGTCCGTTAAGGCTGCCTGTCAAAATTTCAATGACACATCGTAGGAAAAGGAGAAGTTCAGTATTTTCCACAAATGGTATTCATAGTGTCCTAAAGGATGTTTTGATGGTCTAAATCTTGTCTTCCGCAGTTGTAATGGGTAATAATCACGCTGGCAGCAAAAATAATGTCATGAATATCCGCCTCCCTTCCAAAAGTGTGGAGTGCAAGATCAGACTGCAAATACATACATGCTGATCTTGTTATACATGCTCTGCAAAATACATCTATGGTTGTAATGGGGTAGGAGAAGAGTTAAACACTGGTCTTGTCTTGTCAATATTCATAATATGCCTTGTATATACTGGTAAAGATGCATGTACTATATCATTTTGATGCAAATGTGTTAACTACCATACATGTTTTGCCATAAATGATGTTGCAAATGTGATTTTTTTTTGGCTAACCGGAGCACGAAGTACTCAAGGTGAGCTATTCTGATCGTGCTGTATCAGGCGTCTGTCGTGCATCGTGCGGTCGTCAACATTTACCTTGTGTGCACTCTATGGGCCACATTTTCAATCAGATACTCATGACACCTGGTCAGAATTTCTGTCTTGTTAAAATCTTGGAACTTTGAAGTTGGGTCGCGTCGGGTCAAAAAGTAGGTCAACGGGTCAAATCTTAGAAAAACCTTGAGTGCAGTCTAGAGGCCGGAAATCATTTTTAGTCAGTGATAACCCATTCCATCTTTAGTTTATCAAACTGTCGTCATCTTGGGGCTTCATTCCAAATATTATCCCTGAAAGTTGTGAGCTTGCTTAGATTACGAACAACAGAAAACGCAATTCGGAATTTTCGGTCATCGGTGTTAGTTAAACTGTCGTTTCCGGATTGTTAAACCGATTATTTCCGATAAATTTTCGTAATCCCAATGGGTACGGCATGATTCTGAGCTATGATTCTTGTTCAATGAGTTTGACCTTGCATGTGAATCAGGTCTGACTGAAAAATTTAGGTCCCGTATGACGGTGCTAAAATGTAAGAGTACGTAAGAAAGAGGAGTAATGTATGATGAGTGTCGCCCTATATAAACCTATATAAACCTATTGCACTATTCTTCACAAACAAAGGGCGATGTCTGTATGTGCAGCTATGGCGACATTAAGCTATGGCCATTTCAACTCGCTCTTTGCGATCTCGTTACTTTCCGTCCGATCTCGACATTTTCCGTAACAATTCGTCAGTATCGGAAGTATAACGGAAACGAGGATCTGGTTCCTCGCTTTACTTTTCAATGTATTGGTAGAACGCAGAACCAGCATTCCAAATGGTGTCCCTTGACAATCCCGACGATGTTGTTTCAGGAAAGACAAGAAAAAAAAAAAGAAGAGTTTTTGCCAAGAGCATACGTATAGAAAACAACTACGACGATATTTCTTGATACTGTATCGGATATGAGTTCGTAAAAAAACCAAGGATATTATTATCATGCGCAGATTCCACAGGCAGTAAGTCGTGACTGGAAGGATAGGAGACGAATTGTTGAACTTGGTGTTTTACTTCACATTTAGCAATCGTGTTCGTGTAGGATGGTGGTCTATTGCTGTATTCGATGTTGTTCAATGTTGTTGGGAAATTGTGAAAGGGACTTGGATGGAATATGTGCTTCAAATGTGAGAACACTGGTTAATTTCCAAAAATAAACTCGCCATGATTAACTCTCTATTATCACACCGGAAGTCACTGGGTAGAGAGAAGACTACAGTGGCTCCACATCAGACTAAATCAGGGCTCCACAGTTCCCTGCAGAAACAGATAATGGTGTTGCTTACAGGAAAATTCAGAGATTGCAAAAGACTGAAATATTTTGCTGCGAAAACTAAACTGGAGGTACGTATGTTTATACAGCTAGCCTCCATGAGGCTTGATTAACCCTTCACCAAACAATCCTGTGTTGTAACGACCCTGTGCCAGAAAGTCCTTGCTAACATTGTAGGAATAAGAGAAAATGTTGGTAATCAGCATTTTCTTCGTTTTCCACAATGTTTTCTACCATATCAAAGACAGAAATGATCATTTAAGCATATCAAAGGAGGAAAGCATCATTTATTAAGCCACATTTAATTTTTCATCTGGAACTACTTTGAATCTGAGTCCAAAACATTGTCCTTTGTGTAGGATGGGGCCCTGGGAATGAGGTAAAAACTCTAATTTGAATGAATAACTGGAAAAAATGTTTACTGTCACATTAATTACACGCTATTTTACTGATGATTTCATTTACCTTTCGTAATTTTTATATCAAATGCCCCTTGGACAAGTTTAGACTGTCAAACCTCAAGATCATTTGCAGACGACTATTCTTCAGATGTAAAGAGAAATTATTGTGGAAAATGAGAAATTTCTTGACACAGGCAAGTTCTCTTTTTCCCACAACGTTTCCAAGATTATAGATGATGCGGATACTTAAAAGCATATTCTTTTTAAGGCATAGGGCAGAATATTTTCTATTTGTTAAATGTATTAATTTTTGCGGGCTGTACAGTGAAAACCCTTGATTATGAAACGAATAGGTTTGGGGTTAATTTTGCATGTTTGTTTTTCTTAATTTCCATGATTAGGGATAGCTTTGGAGATCTGGAAAGACGAATAATTTCCCTGAATGTCAAGTCCATTTTAAAAGCAAATCTCCAAGGAATGGAATCAAGGGCAGGCCAGTTTGTGGATCCAGCATATATATATGGTTTTAGACCTTGAAATTACTGATTGTAAATTTCCTATGTATACGTACAGATTGATGTATTTACTACCTGCCATGCTAGATGGTAACTTGTGGGAACACGTTAAATTATGTAACCTGTAAAATTAATGTTGATGCCATTTTAAGCCGGTATGAGACAATAAATTTAGAAGTATTGCACAGTGAGGCAGAAAGGTTTTTTAACATCGGCCAGATAGCAAAAGGTTTCTACTCTTGCCAAGCTGCACTGACTGTAAACTGACCTTGGTTGATGCTCTTCACAGATGGTACCATTTAGAGTGAGGGGTCATTTTTGTTTCTTATTCTTCTATCTGGCCCAAGGCCTATTTTCATTATAAAGACAAATATACCCCTAGCAAAATGAATGTTTTCTATGGTATACTCGATCAGCCTGTCTGTTCATGACTGTCTGTTTAATGTCTATGTACAAAAAACAAAAGGAGTATTCTTTTTGTTGTGAAATACAATTTTGTTGCCATTGTATTGAACTTTTATCACAAATTGAAATTGTGCAAAACTTTTGTGAAATTACCTGCTACCATGAATTCCACATATATTATTCCTCAGTTATTCTCACTCTATTCCAGATGTCCAGATCTACTCAATTGCAATCCAAAGTTATATTGACCCTGAGAAAGAAAATTACTGCAAAAGGAGAGAATGCTGGTAACAAGCATGTCTTCTTTTTCCACAGTTTTCTACCCTTCCTAAGGAAAGTCTCATTGTTTGAGCCTGATTAATCTTGTTGTCTGCAAATGCTCTAGATTTGGTCAAGTCTTTAACTTTGTCCCCTGCTAAAGAGTGATAAATTTGTATTAATTTTTCAGTCAGAGGACATCATCTCACCCGTCACAACTTCGCTGATTCCGTAACTACATCTAACCTCGTCCGTATAAAGGAGCTTGTATTTTGAGCTACCAGCCACATAATCTTAAACATGGCGGCACCCTCATAAATCGCTTAGCAACGACATGAACAGCCACGGTGAAGTTATTCACATCTATCGATCTGTTGATGAAAGTTCCCAACGAAATGATAAACCACGCTAAAATTGAATGTACGACCTGTTTGCCAACGGAAATATTCTTAGAAAGATATCGACAGAAAATTGTGACTTATGTTTTCTTTTTTAAAAGGAGCCTTACAAGTTCAATAACGGTGTAACGGTATACTTCCGGCAATGAAATGCACCGTGTAGGTGCATATCAAGCTACGTGATACTGCCTAGGGATTTGATCACTGGATCACCCGAGGTATGCCGAATGGACATCAACTGTCACATATAATACAAATAGCAGGACAAGAGGTGCAATCAGGGTTAATGTATAAAAGTATAATGCTCATAATACTGAACATGGTGTGAAATGTTTAGCATCACTGAGTAACTTTTGTGTAAAAATGTAGAAAAATGTTTTGTACATGAAAAATTTCAACCTACAGAAGAAGGGAAAAAATGCCAAGTCTGAATATTCTATGACCATGAGAAAAGAGGCTTTTGAAAACATTATGGAAAAGGGAGGAAATGCTGGTAACCAACATTTTCTCCTTTTCCCACAATGTTTTCTATCCGTTCAAAGAGAAAATGCAATTTTTGAGTCACATTTATTTTGTCGTCTGCAAATGCTTTGAATTTGGACAAGTCTTAAAGTTTGTTGTTTGGTAAAGAGTTAAACCTGATAAACCAGCCCTCTTTCGACTAACAACCTCTCTTTAACAATATAATTTGTTTACTTTTGTGTATTTTACCCAAAGGGTGTTGTTCTTGAGAAGTTGCACTGTTTCATTTATTTTAATTTTCGTCTGCCGACGCTTTCAGTACTGAGTCTAAAACTTGTCATTTGGTAAAGGGTTAAAAGACTGAACATCCTATCAAAACGTAGTAAAGTAGTTATTACTTTACATTTCTTTGCTAAGGATATTGTTTATTGTGGTTTGATTATAGTAAAATTTAATGATAGCGTTTCATTCATAAACTGTCAGACTCTGAATAGCCAATTATCTGAAAAATCAGTTGCCCGAAATTTCAGTAGTACTTGTTTTTAATGTCAAGTATTTTTCAATTTGCCTTTAAAAGTTATTTTCTTTCATCTTATTTTGTCATAATATTGTCAAGGAAAATTTTTATATCAATTTTAGGGGTTGCATTGCTTATTTAAATTCAAAACAGCACCACCTTCACACCCTTCTTTTTCGGACATTGGAAAAAATGAGCATTTAATGCTTTGGGGTGCACATGTTAATTTGGCAATACCTTATACATATATTCGCTATGACTATTTCATTTTATATATTTAAAGCACATTCACATTGTTGATAATAAAAACATAAAGGTAGACTATTTTTATCATTCTTAGTTGGAAAAAAAAAAACCCAAAACTACAATATGGGTGGTGACGACCAAATTTTAATTTCGAAAAGTGGAGTGGTGTAACAGAAAATGAATTTTCTTGAAAACGACATAGTACAATTCTTTCATATTTCACACTTTTATGTCTGATACAATTTTTTAATACCCTATACTAATTAAACACTTGTATTAAAAGGTTCCAGTTAGGATAGCCATACCTTAAATAAACTCAAAATAAACTCACAACAAACAAATTAAGTCAATAGTTCCTGCACGGGTAGTTCCTATGATGTCATTGTAACCGAGAGCATCAGAACTTAATGCAGAACTGCTCAACAATTGTTGGAGGCTGATATTGTGAGGTGCACTGGTCTGTTTTCAAAGAAAAAAATGTTTACTGAAAAGAATTGATGAAAAAAAAAAAAAAAAAAGAGATGGGACAAGCATACGCGTGGTAGAGGGATTCTGGACATGTTACATTATGTAAGGGAGACAACTATTAGTTTCCCAAGATTTTTTTTCAGCAGTATTTGCCCTTTTTAGACGGAAGACTTAAAAGATTTTCTTTTACGTGCTTGTAACCCCCCATTATCTCTTGAACCTATTACCAAACGAAATCAGTGTGTTAACGACTCTAATGTAGAAGGTTTTTTCAAAAGTATTTTTAGAAAAGGAGAAAATGGCGGTAACCAGTATTTTTTTTTGTTTTCCCTGAAAAAATACCATATATTTTTTGTCAAATACAAATCCAAGCATTTTAACCACGTTTAATCTGTAGTCTGCAAATCCTTTCGATATGGACCAGTTCACGACTCCGTCTTTCTAGTAAAAAATGAAATGAGCCCTGCCCTGGCGAAAGGGGGCTTAATGCATCTCCGCAATGCAGGATACCAATCAAGCCATCACATAATTATGGATCTCTAATAGCCACTTTTTTAACAACAGGCTGAATCATGAGGTAGACTGGTCATTAGGCATACGGAAAATTGACCGACCAGTAGCGAAAAGTTTCGGCCCAGGTCGACCTAGTTCGATACTTTTCGCAGATGCATTAAGCCCCCTTTCACAGAGCATGGCACAAATATGAAATCACACTCGTAGATTTAAAAGAAAAAAAATGTGTTGATGGAAAGTATTTTGTTGTAGCCTGAAAAGCCGATGCCCTCAAAATGGCATATCGAACCTAAAATGTTGACATTTTGTAGGAAGAATAATTGTTTTTTAACAAAGTTTTTGAAATTGTGACCATTGGAAAATCACCTGCGTGCTAAGCATAAAGTAATATAAGGAAAAATTAGGGAATAAAATTCTTGTCTGAAACCTTAAGGCCTGAAGTTCTTGAAATTTTGCGCCTTAGGGTCAAAGACAACTTGCCCGATGGGATAACGATAACCTTGGTCCAGGCGGTAACAGGCTTTTAATAGCTGTCTTCTTCAATGAACAGATCTGCACAACTGTTTATCGGTATCGTAATTGTTTCCATTATACCATTTTTGACAAAGTATCGTCTGAATAAAATACATAACAGGAAAAATTGATCGGACTGGCCTCCAGGCTTTGAGCACCGTGTTTAACACAGAATTCCATACGGAAAAAAGCTTGATTGTCAGGCAGCCGCAACGCGCCAAAGAATTTCATCTCAGAGAAACCACCATTTTATTTCCTTTTTCTCACAGTAATATTATTTTCAAGAGCCTTCTTCCTGAAAGCCATTCAATCTTTACCGTATAATAACTTGTTTCATCGACCTTGGGGAGGAAAGCTTTAAAAAACATTTTGTGAAAAGGAAAAGAGTCATGCTCTGGCCAAAGAGGGCGTAATACATCTCGTTGTATCAATCAAGTTATCACATAATTATAGATCCATGATTGGCCCTTTTTTTAGCAACCAACTGAACCATGTGAAACACTGGTCCTTTGATATCCAAAAAATTGACCGATAGCGAAAAGTTTTAACCCAGGTCAGTTTGCGCGGAGTTTGCAGGCTGACCCGAATCGATACTTTCGCAGAAGCATCAAACCCCCTTTTCACTGAGCATGGCTCAAATATATTGATGACCAGCATTTTCTCCTTTGCCTACAATGTTTTCTACCGTTAAGGTATGACCATCCTAACTGGAACCTTTCAATACAAGTGTTTAATTGGTATTGGGTGTTAGAGTATTGTATTAGACATAAAAGTGTGAAACATGGAAGCATTTCACCGTGTCGTTTTCAAGAAAATTGATTTTCTATTAAACCCCCCCCCCCCATTTCTAAATTCCAATATGGCCGTCACCACCCAAATTGTACAATATTTTTTTTCATCGACAAAGAACGATAAAAATAGTCTATCTTTATGTTTTTAATATCACTAATTTGATTATCCTTACAAATATATGTAATGAAATATCCATTACTAGTATATGTATAAGATATTGCCAAATTAACATGTGCACCCCACAGAATTGAACGCTCAATTTTTCCAGTGTCCGAAAAAAGAAGGGTGAGAATTGATTGATTGATTGAATAGTGTTTAACGCCGTTTTCAACATTATTTCAGTTATATCGCGGCGGTCAGTGCACCTATCCATGCTTTCCCGGAGTTTCTTTTACCAGTACTCCACACAATATTCTTTCCAAGTCAATGGTTGCTTTCCCACATAACCATCATCGAAACAATGGTCAGCGGTGAGAGAGGAATGAATCCTGTCGCAATGACTATCATGAATCCTCGGAAAGAAATTGGCCAAGCCGGGGATCGAACCAGCGACCTCCTGTTCTCAAGTCCTACACGCTACCGACTGAGCTACGGAGGCTTGGCAAGAAGGGTGAGAAAGAGGTGCTGTTTTGAATTCAAATAAGAAATGCAACCCCTAAAATTGACATAAAAATTTTCCTTGACGATGTTATGGCAAAATAAGATTTACAGCCAAATTGAAAAATACTTGACATTAAAAACAAGTACTACTGAAATTTCGGCAACTGATTTTTCAGATAATTGGCTAGTTAAAGTCTGGAACTTTATGAATGAAACAATATCATTAAATTTCACTATAATATAACCATAATAAATAATATCCTTAGCAAGAAAATGTAAAACAATAACTACTATTCTAGGTTTTAATAAAATTTTCAGTCTTTTAACCCTTTACAAAATGACAAATTTTAGACTCAGTATTGAAAGCGCCTGAATTTTCTCTTTTACAGAGTAGAAAACATTGCGCGAAAAGGAGAAAATGCAGGTTACAACCATTTTCTCCCTCTTCCACAATGTTTTCAAAAGCCTTTTTGCTCAGCATCTTTAAAATGTGTGGTAAAGGGTTAAGGGGGTTGAAGTGAAAATCTTAGATACTTATTTTTCGTTTTCAAAGTGACTTGTTTATTTTGGAAGTTTTCAAAGCTTTTATGACACTTGTAACTCTTGTTTACACTAAAATATTTTTCATTTGAAAAACATTATACAATTAGTCTTCATTTCTCTCAAAAATGAGTTTTTAAATGAAAATAATTTCGTCCTGAACATGTGATATTCTCTGCTGTGCATATTTCGACAATACCACCGCTTATTAGGATATTCAAACTTGGCAACTGTTTTTTTTTTCTTCTTTTCTTCAGGGAACAGCATTGTAAAGGTTAATACATTTAACAAGTAGAAATTTAATTTATTCTGCTCTATAGGTTAAAAAGAATATGTTTCTAAGTATCCGCATCATCTATAAACTTGGAAACATCGTGGGAAAATGAGATATTGCTTGTAACAAGAAATTTCTCATTTTCCCACAATGTTTTCTCTCTACATCCGAAAAATTGCCGTCTATAAATGTTTTGACAGTCTAAACTTTGTGTAAGTGGCATTTAATATAAACATTATGAAAAGCAAATGAAACCATCCGTAAAATAGCACGTAATTTATGTGGCAATAAACATGTTTTCCAGTTATTCATTCAGATCAGAGATTTCAACTCATTACCAGGGCCCCATCCTACACAGACGAAAATATTTTGGACTCAGTTTCAAAGCATTTGCAGTTGACAAATGTAGCTTTAGAAATGATGCTTTCCGCCTTTGATATGCTTTAATGATAATTTCTGTCCTTGATATGGTAGAAGACAATGTGGAAAAAGAAGAAAATGCTGGTTACCAACATTTTCTCTTATTCCTACAATGTTTACAAAGACCTCCTGGCACAGGATTGTTTGGTGAAGGGTTAACCCTTTTCCAAAGGACAAATTTTGGACTGGTCCAAATTCAAAGAGTTTGCAGACGACAATTTTAAATTTTATGAAAATGGCAGAAAGTTCTCCAAAAGGGTAGAAAACACTGTGGGAAAAGGAGAAATTGCTCGTTATGAGCAATTTCTCCTTTTCCCACAGTGTTTTCAAAAGACTTGTACTGCAGACACGTGAAAACCAGGGCTTGTTTGGGAAAGGGTTAATCAAGCCTCAAAGAGGCTAGCTGTATAACATACATACCCCCAGATTAGTGTTGGCAGTCTTTTTCAATCTATGAATTTTCATGTAAGCAACACGATTAACTGTTTCTGTAGGGAACTGTGGAGTCCTGATGGCTCATATTTCCCCCTCTGTAGTCTTCTCTTTACTCTGTGACTTCCGGTGTGACAATAAAGAGTCAATCATTGCGATTTTTGGATGCAAATGAACAAACCTACAATCAATGTTCTCACAGCTGAAATAAAGATTCCATCCTAGTCCCTTTCGTAATTTCCCGACAACATTGAACAACATCGAATACAGCGATAGCCCACCATCCTACACGAACACGATTGCAAATTGTGAGGTAAAACACCGAGTTCAACTATTCGCCACCCATCCTTCCAACGGTCACGGCTTACTATCTGTGAAATCTGCGCGTGGTAAAAATTTCCTCGGTTTTTTTCTCAACTCGTATCCAATACGGTATCAAGAAATATCGTCAAAGTTGTGATCTACACGTATGCTCTTGACAAAACTCTTTTTTCTTCTGTTATTCCTGACACAAAGCAGTCGGGACTGTTACGGGAGGCCATTTTGGAATGCTGGTTCTGCGCTTTACCAATACGTTGAAGAGTAAAGCGAGGAACCAGATGCTCATTTTAGTTATACATGTACTTTCGATACTTCCGAAACACTTACGAATTGGCACGGAAAATGTCGAGATCGTACGGGAAGTAACGAGATCGCAAAGAGCTTAGTTAGGATGGCCATACCTTACCAAAGCCAAGTCCGACTATTTCTGCTACAACTAATTCTTCGTCTACAAATGCTTTCAATATGGAAGAATCTAAAATATTGCCGCTAGGTAAACATGGTACCTATTGGTAGAAGTACATGGGCAATGCTCCGACAAAAGGGGGCTTAATGCATCTTCGTGATCCATGATACAACGCAAGCCATCACATACTTATTGATCCATAATATCCACTTTTTGTAACAAACGACTTAATCATGAGGTGGAATGGTCCCCGGACATACAGAAAATTGAGCAATTGCGAAAACTTTCGGCCCGGGTCAGCCTGATACTTTTCGCAGATGCATTAAGTCCCCTTACCACAGAGCATGGCTCATATCTTGGAACCCAGGGGTTTATTGTTTTACAATTACCCACGGGCTACACAAAGAATTTTATCTCATTACAGATAGGGTGTAGTAATAAAGCAATTAGACACCGTTTGTTTATGATGATAACTTTTATCACTTTTAAAGATACGTTTCTACAGCCAGACAGAAAGAACGCAGTTAAAACTTTATAGCGTGTATAATGGTTCAGGTATTGTTTAAATGCGTAAACATAGGTAAATAATTGATAAATATCGCGTAGACAAATAATGACTGGCTGACTGAATGGTGTTTTATGCCGCTTTAAACGTTATTACAGTTTTATCACGGCGACATATTCATGTATTTTCCTAGGTTCCACCAGTACGAGGCTAGGGCTCTGAGGTGTCTTGCCTACGGACACTCAAACGAAAAGCCCAGTGGATCCAGTGAGGCTCGAACACTGGGCCTCCAGCTCACGAGTCCTACACTCAACCACTGAGCCACGCAGGACCCCACTCAAGGGACTTGTCCTCATTTAAAACCGGAAACGACAACATGGATTGCCTGGAGGGCCTCCAAAACATGAAATGCATTTTCTGTCCGTCGTAGTCTTTGGAATCTTGCAGCCATCAGGGGCAGTATTTCATATGAAGCTACAAGAATGATTATAGTTTCATGAAATTAGGATGGAATGGGTGAAAAACTGGCTTAAAACTGCCCGAAAACGATTATAGATGTATCTTTATAATCGACTGATTACAGAAGTTTAAAGATGCTTCTATACGCGAGGAAATTGTAGCACCCATTCTAGAAAGGTACAAGTCAAATGCCTCAAGCATTGCAACAAGCAATTGTGAGTTTCCCTCCATTCTTTCCATGAGTATTCCAAACAGCCGAGGTGTTAAAATTCCTATCTGTGAAAAGGTTAACTCTATACTGCACGACAGAAATTTAAGTTTGTCCAAATTAAAGAGTTTTGCAGACCATAAATAAGAAATACAGTGAATCAAATGATGGGATTTGTCTGTAAAGGGGTAAAAAACATTGAGAGGAAAAGGAGAAAATGCTTGTTATTAGCATTTTCTCTTTTTTTTCACACAACGTGCCCAAAAGCCTTTTCCCCAGCGTCGCTCAAATTCATGGTTTTGTTATCAAAACATCTGAGCGGTTCTCTTTGAAAAGGGGGCTTACTGCATCTGCGAAAAGCATCGATCCAGGTCAGCCTGCGCGGACTGCGCAGGCTGATCTGGACCGAAACTTTTCGCTATAGGTCAACTTTCTGTTTGTCAAAGGATCATTCTACCCCATGGTTCAGTAGACTGTTAGATAAAATGGACTTTATGGAACCATGATCATGTGATGGCTTGCTTGGTATCATACATCACGGGGATGTATTAAGCCCCCTTTTGCCAGAGCGTGGGTCATTTGGTAACATGACATAACAATCTATTATTCATTTCGTTTGTGTTGTGGTTATACAATATTACATTGATTATGCAAATAAACACTCTACCCCAATCTTCAAGGTGAAATATACCGGTTTTTTTTATACAGTGCCCTTGAACGATTTCTTTCCATCGTGAGGCTTACAACACGTGCATCCTTCATATTCCTTGTTCATATGTAACTACTCGTTACATCTTATGTGGTTATTTCTTTTTGTGATCTTGAACTAGAAACTTTTAACTTAGACAGTTGGACCTCGCTCCACGCTCTCGGGAAAATATTCTTGCAATTTGGCTGAAAATGAATATCAAGATCGGAAAATTACATGGAACGTCGGACATGGTCTGGTCTTTATTTACTGTGACCTGTCCTTCGAATAAAAACTAAAACATTTAGCAATGTAGTTCAGCTTCAGAGGCAAATCTTGGGTTTGCCGCAAGATTTAAAGATGGTTTAGCAGGGATACGACAATAACTTGACGTTTTCGTCGAAAATAGACGAGCTAGAAATGATGTTTATGTTTGACTTTTAATCCTTTCATCGCCATAGGCGAAAACAGGGTCTTTTGCTGACGGCATAGATCCGAGATCAGACTGCACATTCTGTGCAGTCTGATCTTGGTACTATACCATCAGTTTGCCAAGTCAAGTCTCTGTGATAACAAATCTTTTTGAGTTTCAATGGATTGTTCTTTGACTCAGCTGTCGAAATAGGTCGAAATAGGGCTTAATGCATCTCCTGCCAAGCAAGTCATCTCATTATAGATCCATATAATACATTGCGTCTAACAGCCGATGAATCATGAAGTAGATTGGCCCTTGGACACCCTGAAATTTTTTACGAATAGCAAAAAGCGGACTGATTTATCACTGACTTAAGCTGGCAAATCACCAGTAAAGGGGAAAGACCATATATGATCCGTTTTTAAACTCATCCAGAATATCATCGAGACAAACCTTCTCATCAAATTTTATGAGTATTGGACTGAAAGTGTGGCCCCTTGGGTGCAAGGTGTCTTCTAAATTTGGTTCAAGAGACCTGCTTTTTGACCTGATATGAACCATTTTTAAACTTTCATCACACAAAATTTATTTTCAGCAGTATTTCCTCAATGGGCTACGTAGCCTCTTAAGATATTTTTAGATTTAGAGCCAGAATTTCACAAAGAATTGTGGGAACGTCACAAGATCAATAACACGGATCGATTACGAGAGTTCGTATTCAAATCAGTATGATGTCGTCATTTCTGATGTAATAAAAGTAGACAGAATTTCCGATTATGAAACGATAATCCCTTTATTTAAATGCCAAGAAAGGCACATTTCTACAGATTGTTGTCGCATAAATGCGATTGCAAAAAGAACTGTCATAATTAATTTAGTTGTACTTATCGGTGTTTTACCAGAGATTTTGATTGATTGATTGACTGATTGATTGATTGATTGTATGGTGTTGAACGCCGTTTTCAACATTAGTAAAGTTATATCTCAGCGGCCAGTGTACCTATTCATGCTTTCTTCGAGTTTCTTTTACCAGTGCTACGCACAATATTCTTTCCAAGCCACTGGCTGCTTACCCACATAACCATCGTCGATTGGTGGAAGAGGAATGGATTCTGTCGCAATGACTATCACCAGTCTTCGGAGAGAAACTGGCCCGGGCGGGGATCGAAACAGCGACCTGTTCCCAAGTCCTGTACGCTACCGACTGAAATACCGGAGCTCGGCAAGAGATTTTGATTCTCGGAATGAAAACTGAACGGGTCCCTTTAAGGCAAAATTAAAAAAAAAAATTTCAATGACGGGGATCCTTGATAAAAACAAGATTTGTGATAAAACTGATGAGAAATACGATACCATTTGAACGTTCTTAAAATACCTCTGTTTGCAAAAATAAAATCTAGATCTATGCTGATTGTATAATTTTGCATCTCTTTTTTTTTCAATCACGACTTTTGCTCAAGATGCATATCTCAATCCAATCGTTTTCAAGTTTGGGTAATTCTATTTTGATTCATCTCCTTAAACTCTTCACCACACAATTACATGTTCTAGCTAAACTGAGGAAAACGGCTCATGAAAACACTGTGGGCAAAGGAGAAAATGCTGGTAACCAGCATTTTCTCCTTTGTCCACAATGTTTTCTTCCAAGTCGAAGACAAATTCCTTCATTTGAGCCACATTTGATTTGTCGTCTGCATTTGCTTTCAATTTGACCAGGTTTTGTATTTTGTCGTGGGGTATAGAGTTACATTTTTTGTAGAAACGCATCAGCTGCCATGGTAACGTCATGACGTGTAAAATACGTATCCCATAATAGATGTCACGGAAGTGTGCTTGATCCCTGAGTCACTTGTTAACCCAGTACCTAAAAAAAAAAAAATATTATTTGGACTATTCGAAAATGACCCAGTCTGATTTATAGAAACTTGAACTAGGGAGATCGAAGAAAAGAAATGACCCATGCTCTGTGACAAAGGGGCTAAATGCATCAGGTAAAAGTTTCGACCAGGTCAGCCTGCGCGGTCCACACACACACACACACACACACATAACTTTTTCGAACAAATCTAATTTAAGTTGTAGATTAAGATCAGACTGCAATTATGTGCAGTGCGGTTTTGGATCTACATTCGGTTTTATGTTGTGACATTCTAGAAAAGATTAAAAATCTTGGAATATGATTTCTTTCTTCATCTATTTTATTCATTCAGTGTGTTACCCGTGTCTTAAACCCTTTCCACACAGTCCCGGTTTTAACGATCCGAAGAAGGAAGTGTTTTGAAAATATTTTGAAAAAGGAGAAAATGCTGGTAACATGTATTTCTCCTATTCCCACAAAATTTTCTTCCCAAGGTGAATTCTACTAGTATTTATTTTTAGTCACAATTATTTTACTTTTAACACATTTTATCCATCAAATACAACGTTTTACAGACAATCACATAGAATAATAAAAATAACTGATGAAATGGATCAGAACGAAAGCAAACGCTTATATAGTTCTTCTCCAAATTCCAGGTACACAGTTAATGGTAATGATATATATAATGACATGGCAACAGAAAGAAAAATAATAATGGTGTTTTGATAAATAGCGAGGAAAAAGAATGACAACAATAATTAAAAAAGGACTGGGGCAGATTATATTATTTTGTTGTCAGGAAAAAAGCTTTTGATTTTGGCAAGTCTAAAATTTTGTCGTTTGGTAAAGGATTAAAGCTCACTAGGATGATTGGTGGCTTTTAAAAAACATTGCAACAAAAGGGACAACAATGGTTGTAACCAGTATTTTTCCAACGATGTTTTCTACCCTTCTCAAGGTCAAAGACGAACTCCTTTATTTAAACAATAATTATATAATTTGTCTTCTGCAGTTACTTTCAATATGAATAAGTGTAAAATATTTGTCTACTGGTAATAACGCCAAAGTTTATACACTTGCCCAACTTAAAAGCATATTGCACGGATGAATCAAATGTCAACAAAAAAGGTGCGATTTTGTCATTGAAAAGATAGAAAACATACCGAGAAAAAGAAAACGTTTTATTGTCAGGCATGTTCTCCTTTTCAAAATATGTTTTCAGAAGCCCTGTTCCCTTCCTCCCCCCCCCCCCCCCCCGGGGGGGAGGGGTGTCATTTAATAGTAGGATTGTTTGATAAAGGGTTGAAAGAAGGATGGTTGTCGATGGTATAAAAGGGTGTCACCCGTTTGTCGTCTACAATCATTTATCAAAAGTTCGACAATTAAGACGAATCGGATTTCGTTTCCTGACTTTGTTTTTAACCTTTCAGCAAAAACAGTATTTGAACAATGGGTCGCATACTTGGAGGAATTCTGCATTTGACACTGTTTGTTACTTTACAGGCGGCTCCCACACTGGGTAAGTGTTGAATTTTAAAACTGATTTTTTAAGTAACAATTATTGTTTTCATTCAGTTCAGACAATACTATCTGCAGTTAATTTCTTTTTTTATCGCAGCAGGCTACATTTGAAAACATCGTGGTAAAAGAAGAATTGCTCGTGACCAGCAATTTCTTCTTTTACAAAGATATTTTTTCATGTATTTATCCTTACTATATGTTGTTTATCCATATTTTTACTTTTTTTCTTCATTTATTTGGTAGAGGGCGAGATGAGGTTGGCATTTTTCTTTAACCAATAACCATTCAATAACGACATTTCATACCTCTGAGCCCAAATTGTGTCAAAAAAAAAAAAATGTCAGAAGGGAAGTAGTTTCTAGAAACATCTTTCAAAAATTTATTTTCCGTCTCAAAAATATTTATCCTTGAAAGAGTTGAAAGTAGCCTACACGGGAATGCCTCGTTGTTGAACTCTGTATCTATTACCTCAGTCAGTACTACTATTATCCTACAACACCACTGCATCTAACAGCAAAAATGATGATGATGATGATGATGATGATGATGATTCGATTAAAGTAGAACATTTTAACTAACTCAAATACGAAAAATCAAAGGACTGAAAGTTGTGAAAACCATATTTTGTGCTTGATTATGAATTGAGCAGGAATTATTGCGTGATAGAATACAAACGTTTCCTCATATTTGATGCTTGTAGAAAATGTGATGAAGTATTCTGTTGAGGGAGCATGCAAGTACAAAGGACATCGTAGTATAATGATTGACTGCACTTGAGCATGTTAAACATGGAACATGGAAACATTAAAGAATAGATTTTACAAAAGAAAACAAACCAAAAGTACATATCAAGTTCACGCAGTGAAAATATCTATGTGCACACACAGAAAAAATCTGCGAACAGCTGAAGTAGGTTAAGGGGCAAAGCCATACTGAGTCATTGCCAGAAGGATAACGCCTTTCAAAACATGATAAACTCAATAATCTTTTATACCTTTAAACATCTTGCGGCTTCTTAAGTATAGACCATTATCTAGTGTGGGATTAGGACTTTTAATGTGATTTAATAGATTACTTCAGTTCCTTATCATGAAAACAAATAAACGTGTGGAGAAATAAATTCCAACATACAAATGCAATGTTAACCAACTTATGCCGCAGTCTTGCACGAGTAGTTTGACATAAGCATAACTCTGTATGGTTTGTATGGATATTTTCGAAGGTCGTTGTTTGTAGCGTTGTTAAATAAAGTTATATGTGAAGCATCGGTGCAATATAGATGCGGTAGAGGCAATGATATAACCGAGATATTGTTGAAAAAAACCTTAAATGCCAAAACAGGTATCATTGTCTTATCGGTCAAAACATTGCGAAGTAAACTGGTTTTCACCCGCGGGGAAAAACAAAATAGGCGGCGAAACAATTTTAATTGGAGAGAACGGAAACTGTAACATGGCATCTTCATATCTGATTAGTATTTTATCTGCATATTAAGATAAAAAGATGGAAATATGGTAACGGAAATTCTGAAGTATAAATGTCCTGTTCTTCTTGGGTAATAGGTAGACATGACATAATTGCGTAATATTGTCGAAACAGCACTAAATGACTCCTTCATATTATCGTTCATTCTCTGTCATCAATTATTATATGCATTTCCATCCACGCTGTATTTAATACAGTACAGCATTTTACCCTGTACCAAACAATTCCGTATTTTAACGACCTTGATGAAAAAGGCTTTTGAAAATATTACAGGAATAGGAGAAAATGCTCGTAGCCAGCATTTTTCTCCTTTTTCAACAATGTCCCAAGCAAAACCTTTGATTTTGTACAAATTTTAACCTTTGTTCTAGTGAAGAAGTGAAATGAAACTTTCAAGCTGACAGTAAAATTCCAAATATTGCCTTTTCAAAGATATTTTTTGCGAAAAGATATCTCCTTATCGGACAGTGTAAATCCAAGATCAGACTCTACGTTTTGTGCAGTCTGATATTGATCTACGCTGTCCGCAAAAGGTCCTCGAGTCGCACTTTCAATTTCTGCAATTTCATGTTTGCTTTTGTCTACAGTGTTTCAGCAAAGCGGACAGCGTAGATCTAAGATCAGGCTGCACTGGTCGCAAAGGTAACTGGCGCTTTATGGGTCAATGCAACGTAAAAAATCTCTCTCTCTCTTCCAACAATACCTTTTTGAAAAGCTGTACCGTTTAAAGACATGATAGGATCGTACTTGTTTTGTTTTTGTTCATATTGGAGTTTAAAGGCATTTTAACAGCTCAGGTCATATCATGGCGGTCAGTGACGCACCCATATGTTTTCTGGCTTTCTCACACCAGTACTGACACAACTTTCTATCCGAAGCCACTGACTGCTTTTCTCACATGCACTAGAGGTGAGAGGCGAAAAATCGCCGGAAAGAAAGTTTGCCTCAACCGTGTATCGAACTCGCAACCACCAGGGCGTATTTGTTTTGTAATAAACTAAATGTTAAGCACGTGATCTGTTTGAATTTTGTCTGGAATACTTTTCTCTACTTTTACCGGCGGTGGATGGTATGTTGGGAGATTGTAGACCAGAATCAGGCTGCACATGTGTACAATCTTAGTCAGGTCCATACTTGGCTCTCACTTTTTTCTTGCAGTCATGCATTTAACATAAGATTCTTGTAGATTGAGCGAAATAGGTTTTCTTTTACGGTTAGAAATACAAGTTTGGGAGATGCTTTGGGATAAAACCATTAAAGTTATGTATACAGATTAAGTGTTTGCACTTTAAAACTTAGTACATGTACCCGCAAATATCTTTTTTTTTTCTTTATTTTCAAGCAGTTGAAAAGAATTTAACATTACAATGTAAAGACTGTTTCGCTCCTTAAATCTCACAAAGAGTCGGACAGTGTACATTCAAGATCAGACTGCACGTTTTGTGCAGTCTTATTTAGGTCAAAGCTGTCCGCAAAAGTATTGTAAGTTGACCGGATGTATGCTTGGGGGGGTGAAAGGACAAGTAAACAAATACAAGGAAAACAGTGCGTATTAGAAGGTCTGTGCGACCTGGTCAGGTAATTCGGTCGTCCATATAACCTTTGTATAAAAATAACTGCAGTTGACCTATTGACCCTCAGGTCTTTTTAGGCAATATATTGGTAATTTGACCGAATTCGAATCACAAAACAACAACATCAACGGATCGATCATGATGACGATGACAACATCGCATTCGCCACCACCACCATCACTAGAACAACAACAACAACAGCAGTAGCAGCAGCAGCGAGAAGAAGAAGAAGAAGAAGAGGATTTTGGATGTCAAACAAAAATGACAAAGACATTATTGGAACGAAAAAGAAAATAGGTCGGAAAGAACGAGCTATTGCTCAGTAAAAACGATTTCATAGGACCAGCGGTTGCTTCTTATCAACAATTTTACAAAAATTAATCGTCATTTTCTAAGCCGTTCAGACACGTATATATTGTGGTAGATGGTTAAAAGATTAAATATTGATACAGTCATGTAACATTGCCCAATTGTTGACTTAACTTTATCTGAACTGCCCTGAAGATTATTAAATCTGACCGGATCTTGTCTGTAATTGATAAAGATATTACATAATCAAAGAAAGAGACTTGTGTACGATGCATATTAGATAATACAGTTGCTAAACCACTGGCAGCTCAGACGCTATGCTATTGCTACAGGCCAGAAATCATCGGGTGTTGCTGGTTCAGTAGTGCTGTTTGATTTAAAGTCGTTCATTTTCAAATTCAAACTCCAGCTCTTTTTACTACTGATTATATATCCACCGAAACTTAGAAAAAATATCTTAAAAGCCTGACTAGAATCAATCGGACTGCATAGATCCAAGATCAGACTGCACTTTCTGTGCAGTCTGATCTTCATCTATGCTGTCCGAAAAGGCCCTTGTTTTTCGCCAATAGCACTAAGAGGGTTAGCAGTATAGAATGCATTAGAGGTCAAGGTTCCGTGACACAGGTATTGGGGGTTTGCCCATAAATATTCCAAATTAACCAAATAATATTTCCTGTCACTAGTTCATATCCAAATAGAGCCATTTCGATTAAAAATTCTTTTCTCTACAAACAAAATCATCGTGATGGCGACGTATATTAAAGATCAAGCAGCGCGTTCTACGCAGTCTGATCTTGATCTACACTAGGCAAAAAAGTGCTCTGAATGTGTGTTCAAAAATAACCGCCAAGAGCCTGTGGTCTTGCGCGATGGTTTAGTGAAACCAACCGGAAGGTCGTAGGCCTTTGCAATGATTTTTTCAGACACACCCAGCGTTTTACATCCTAGTATTAAAGAGGTCGACTGATACGAAACAGAGATGTAGCCTCACGTGTAGCAGTGCTTTCTACTTGGCACGTAGAAGAAACAAGTGGGTCTATCGAATGAGCTCGGATTTTGTACCATGACTTCCATGCTTCAGCTTCTGTCTCTGTAACTAACAATCATCATCACCACTATCATCATCATCATAATGGGACTGAATGTACATGTACAAAACGTAGTTACAAAGTCCGGCCTTGGCAAGGTCAGGAAAGCGGAAGACGGACCTGCACTAGCGCTATTAGATTGGTTACTTCCCCTGATACAGCAAGCGTTTAGGTATCGGTACAGGCTACTAAAAACGGGCGGATATCTGCCCGTCTATTTTTAGAACAGCCATGACGCGAGACTAACAGAGACTCAGTAGAGGTCACTCTCACTTCCAGAGCAGCAGATTTTCCGATATTTTTGACCGCACGAATAAGTGACTTGTAGTTTTAGTATCACCTTTTATGTGTATGTGTGCTAATATTCTTTTTAGTTTCGATTACCAATCTCAAATTGTGCAAAAACTCGTAATGTTACCTCTACAGCCAAACTGGAAATTTGTATGCTGCTCTGATTGGCTATTCTGCGATATATATTTAGACCAATGAAAAGCAACGACACAATAGCCTAAGCCAGTTATAATATGTATTAGCCGGTTCGTTTGGGCTCTGCTAAAAAGAGAATGCTATTCACAGAAGCGATTAGAATAGAAAGCCAATCGAACGAATTTAGAATCATTCAACATGGCGGCTTTTTAGAACAAACTGCTGTTGTTTGTAGAAGAATGGCTATTTGATGAGAATGGCGCTAGCTTGTTCTGTCTAAACAGGCCTTGAACAATCCCCAAAATAGTAGCTTTGTATTCATCAGTGTAAGTCGAATTAGTGATAAAAATATATATACTTTTTATACCAATTGGATACTGAGCAAGAGCAATCTTTTCAGCAAGTAAAAACACGAATATTTGCACATGACAACAATAAAAACAAATGTCAACTGAAAAGAAACCATTCTTCAACTCACGTTTCGTTGGCCGCTTCCGCCATTTTGTTTCGAATCTCTGCCGGCTCTTCCAAATATCGAGTGGAAGAGACGGCAGAGCTTCTAAAAGCGGAAGACGCCCAGTCGAAGGTACCGGAATATCTCCTCCAATTCTGGCAGCTCTACCGTTGGCCCAAACGAACCGGCTATATATCTACAACGGGGACCAGTTCATAGGGCTATTTGCAGGTGTTCAGTTTTAGTTTTTCTTCCTAACTTATACACAAAAAAGCATGTGCTGCTCTGTTTACGAGACGAGGAAAATTTAGACAAGTCCAAACTGAAAGCATTTGCAGTCGACAATTTAAATGTGACTCAAATAATGGATTTTGTCTTAAATGGGGTAGAAAAGATTCTGGGAAAAGGGGAAACTGCTGTTTACCTGCATTTTCTCCTTTTCCCACAATGTTTTCAAAAGGCTTCTCCCTCCGGAGAGTCGAAAGTCGGGACTGTGTGGTAAAGGGTTAAACACAATTAGAAAGCTAGATTGTGATAATTATGGTAATGGTGTAGAAAAGAAGGCCTAAGAAAAAAAATGTGGTAATCGTGAAATTGCCTGTTACTAGTGTTTGTTGTCTGGTCTTCAATGGTGTCTGAAGAATTGGGTAGAGGGAGAGAGTGATTACCAAAAATAAGAGATAAAAAAGACGGACGGACAGACAAAAATAGACAGAGAGAGGGATGCGGGAGTGTTAATTCAAAAAGGTCGACTGAAAGCTACTGTTTTTCCATTTGTCATAATATTTATACATACATGGCCAGCTGATAGAGTTGCAACCTCATTACACTGTTTCACACGGCACAGTTCTGCATATCTGCATATTTCACACAAATATATTCTTACACATAAGTTTTTGACACCAACATTGATATGTAATGATATGCTTGTATTTTTCAAATTGTTGGAAACAAAATTTGTACTTTCCCATACCCTTTCCGCTTGTCAGACGACAGCTGGTGTACCGTGTTAATAACGAATTTTCGTCCTCGACTCAATGACCTTGACAGTCAAACAAGACTGGCTTTCAGTTTCATAATGTGTACACAAAAAACCATCGTTTAAATATGGTGGCATATTTCTGCCACGAGATACGGGATAACGATCGGGATAATCTTTGAAAACTATCACGATAAATCAAAGTTTCCTTGAAATTTTAACTAGATAGTGAATTTTTTTCTGAAAAAATATCACGATAAAATATTGTTATCTAGAAAAATTTACATTGATCAGTAAATATTTTAACGCAGAATTTCTCATTCGTGCACGAAGTTGACATTCGAGATAAAATCATCCGATCGGGGATAGAACTTTCTATCGTTTCTCGATATCTATAAATAGAAAATTCACCATCTGGATGAACCTCGGTATCTTTTTGAGTGTACAAGATGGCAAAGATGTTCCGAAACCGTATCTATTTATAGATAACGTAAATGTCAGTTTTTGGCACGACTGCAAAAAAAATCGCGTTAAAAGAGAGAATTATCGCGATATTTATTGTGAACTTTTTATTATCGAGATAATATTTCCAGGAAATTTGGTTTTATCGCGATAGTTTTCTTAAATTATCGAAGTAGTTATCTCGTATCTCGTGGCATAATATGCCACCATATTTCAAGACCCTCTAATCGTCAAAGTAAACCATTCGGGAGTGAAAATGAATGCGAATCTAATTCATACCATGTAAAAGTGTGGATATGACTGCTCTGTGGAAAGGGGGTTTAATGCTTGTACAAAAAGTATCGACAAATGTCGGCGCAGTCCTCTCAGGCTGACCTGGTCGAAACATTTTGCCATTCTTAGCTTTTCTGCATGTCAAAGGACAAGTCTATCTCATGATTCAGTCATTTCTTAGACAACATTAATCATACGGATCGATAATTCTACGATAACTTCTTTGGTATAATACATCACAGAGATGCATTAAACCCCCCTTCACCAGAGTGTTGCTCAATTATTTCTATGACTCTGACAATGTTTTACAGTAGGGCCAGTCGCTGGCAGAAAAACGAATTGTAAAACTAGAATAATACTGCCAACTTTGACCGAAAGAGTTTGAGTTTATTACTGTTGAATACATATGACCCATGCTGTAGCAAAAGGGGACTTAATGCATCTCCGTGATGCATGGTACCAATCAAACCATCACATAATTATCGATCCATTATAGCCACTTTTTTTTAACAACCGACTGACTCATGTGGTAGACTGGTCCTTAGACAAACAGAAAACCGACCACAAGCGAAAAGTTTCGGTTCAGGTCAGCCTGCGCGGACTGCGCAGGCCAAGCTGGGTCGGTACTTTTCGCAGATGCGTTAAGCCCCCCTTTTCACAGAGCACGGCTCATATATTACTGTTTCGCAGAAATTCTTCGCTTGCTTTTGAGCGGGCGCGGCCATACAGCAATAACTTTGTTATCTAACTATACCTGCAAGGCTGTGCAGTTCAAATTCATTAACAATGAAAAAAAACTTCAATACCTGTAAAAATTATACACTCCACCGAGTTTAAAATCAGATAAGCGTTTAAACGCTTATTAAACTTGACTTCTTTTTAACATTGCACTTGATATGAGCCATGCTCTGTGAAAAGGGGGCTGAATGTATCTGCGAAAAGTTTCAGCCCAGGTCAGCCTGCGCAGTCCGCGCAGGCTGACCTGGGCTGAAACTTTTCGCTATTGGTCAATTTTCTGTATGTCCAAAGACCAGTGTACGTCATGATTAAGTCGGTTGTTAAAAAGAGTGGCTATCATGGATCCATAGGTAACTGGCGGCTTGCTTGGTATAATACATCACGGAGATGTATAAGGCCCCCTTTTACCAGAGCATGGCTCAGATCTTTATTGACCCTCAACCTTCTACCAGATGACAAAATTTTGGATAATTCTAATTTGATTGCATTTGCAGACGACAAATTAAATGCTTCTCACATGATAAGATTTGTCCCTGAAAGAGTAGGAGACATTGTTTGAAAAGGAGGAAATGTTAATTGTCGGTATTTTCGAAAGCTTTTTTCCTGAGGGATTGTTGGGTAAAGGGTTAAACTTTCATATCAACCAAATGAATGCTTCCAGCCGATAGAAAAAGATGAAGTCAAATCCTGCGTAAACCAAAAAAATCTCAACGTATCGGACATGGTGAACAGGGTGGACCGTTGATTGGAGTGCAGTCTGACCTCGGATCTCGGAGATATTTATTTGCAGAAAACGGCATATCGTTTGCGGAATTTTGTTCTTGAATTTGCGGAACGAAAAAGTTTTCCTTTGCGAAAACGATTTATATATCGTTTATATATCATATTATAGTAGGTGAATGTCAATAGTGCAGAACAGTGGCCTGAGAGGAGGTACCATTTTCCGCATATTTAATCGTATCGAACATCGATCAAGATCAGACTGCACGTTCTGTGCAGCCTGTTCAGGATCTGATTTTACGCTTATCCTGCTCACTAAGTGAAAAGAAATTTTGAAGCCGATTGTAATTACCAAGATTTTGCTATTTCAAAGATATTTTCGGAGAAAGATATCTCCTGATCGGACAGTGTGGATCCAAGATCAGAATGCACGTTCTTTGCAGTCTGATCTTGATCTACACTGTCCGCAAAAGGTCCTTGGGTTGCTCTTAGCGGTCTACCGCCAGATATTCCAAGAGGTAAGAGGTGTTATGAATTACATGCATTTAGACACTTTTCTTACCTGGTTTTCGTATACGCATGACGTACTGCACTTTAACTCTTTACCACACAATCCCGACTTTGAACGACCCTGAGGAAGAAACCTTTTGAAAATATTGTGGGAAAAGGAGAAAATGCTGGTAACCAGCATTTTCTCCTTTTCCCACAATGTTTTCTACCTCATCAAAGAAAAATTGTATCATTTGAGCCACCTTGAAATTGTCTTCTTCAAATACTTTCAATTTGGATGGGTGTAAAATTTTGTCGCGTGGTAAAGAGTTAAAAAATTAGATAAAATCTTCAGACGGCGAGAGACGTTTTCTTTGCCATAAACGTGATCATGTGCTAAGGATAGACATAACTAAACTCAAGTTCAATACCATTTTATATTAGGTGAATGTCAGGGGTGCAGAACAGGGGCCGAAGGGAGGTACCATTTTCCGCATATTTAAGAATATGATTGTCATGTCTTTACAGCTGATTCACGTTGTTATAGCTGCCTCTATCCTGCTTGCCCGAAGCAGTAAACGTTTCACCTTGGGAGTGGGGGGGGGGGGGGGGGGGGGGCTCCCTGGTGTCACATCGATAACTTTTTGGCTAATTGGAAATAGAGTAGAAATCACTGTCAAGCAGTTTTTTTCCATCATATATATATATATATATATATATATATATATATATATATATATATATATAAACCATGTTCTGTGAAAAGGGGGCTAAATGCATCTGCGCAAAGTATCGACCAAGGTCAGCCTGCGCAGTCCGCGCAGGCTGACCTGGGCCGAAACTTTTCGTCATTGGTCAATTTTCTGTATGTCCAAGGACCAGTCTATCGCACGATTCAGTAGGTTGTTTTAAAAAAATGGCTATTATGGATCCATATTTATGTAATGGCTTGACTGGTACACTGCATCACGGGGATGCAGTAAGCCCCCTTTTGCCAGAACATGGCTCATATCCAGTGTCCTCCACAAAAAGGTGCAGAAGATTACATCATGAGCGATAAATCATTTTACTATTCCTTTTCAAACACATCTACCCTCGAAAAACTGCTTGTGAGTCTAGGCCCTTACTGGTGATAGACCATGCCTCTTTACCGGGTCACACACAAAAATAGTGCTAAAAAAGAAAATGCAAAACATGCATTCATCCTCTGTGGAAATAATCAAAGCAACTTAAGAAAGACATTTTAGACCTGTGCTCTCATCTTTCATGATAAAAAAAGTATGGCAGAAGTGCTTGATATCAAATTTTCAAGTGGGGCTACTTGTTACTTTCAGTAATGGTTTTACATTTCAGATACGAGTTCAGATAGTTGCGAAGATAATGGAATCCCTCTACTTGCCTTGGTAGATTGTAGCGCATTGCTAAACCCAAACACCACTAGAGACGACATTAATGGTGTATATGACAACAGGATGTTCTGGTGTGACGAGAACCATCGTGAACTTTGTTGCAAAACCTGTAAAGAAGTCCTTAAAGTAAGTTACAGTAACGATAGCAACAAAAGTAAACAAAGCGGGTGTAAAAAAGGTATTTAGATTTGAATCATACCATTTAAAAGTATGGTAATTATTGTGAAGATGAAAATCTGTTACTCTTGCCTAGAAAGAATAATGAGTACTTCTACAGGACTTGTCAGATTTGTATAATAACATGGGGTTTTAAAAGTCTGTCTTGTACCTGGTAAAAGTATAATATTAAGCCATCCTGTGGTAAAAGATGACTTAATGCATCTCCGTAATACATGGTGACAAACAAGTCATCATGGATCCGTAAGTCTATTTTGTCTAACAACCGACTGATTCATGAGGTAGACTGGTCCTTTGACATACAGAAAATTGACTAATTGCGAAATGTTTCGGCCCAGAGCAGCCTGAGCGGACTGCGCAGGCATACCTGGGTCGATAGGATTACTTTTCGCAGATGCATTAACCCCCCTTTTGACAGAGCGTGGCTCATATATTACATTCTAAGAGCCTTCCGAGCGAACGACCAGTGACGATATATACAGACCAAATACTGAGCGCTGATTGGCTAATTCATCGGAACCATGGTCTAACTTCTTGTTCGTGCATGGTAAACTAAGTTTCAAAGTGTGATAAACTGTCATTCAGCACATTCTTCGTCCGTGTAAGTGAAGACCCTTTTTATCTTTTATGCTCGCAAAGATTTAGGCCCGACTACGAATCGTACCCCCGACTTTATACTCGACTTTAACCTTTTACAACACAATCCCGACTTTTAACGACCCTGAAAGAAAAGGCTTTTGAAAACATTGTGGAAAAAAGAGAAAATGCTGGTAACCAGCATTTTCTCCTTTTCCCGCAATGTTTTCTACCCTATGAAAAAGAGGAATCATCATTTCATCTACATTGAATTTGTGGTCTGCAAATGCTTTCAGTTTGGTCCATTCCAAAATTTTGTCGTTTGGTAAAGAGTTAAGCCCCATGGGTTATCTACTGAGCTACCGTGCTCGGCGTTCAAAGCTAGGTAACACAACACTTCAGTCTTTCACAAACAATCTCGTGTATTAAAGACTCCGGGAAAATACATTTTAAAACATTGTCGGAAAAATAGAAAATGCGGTTAACCAGCATTCTCTCCTTTTATCATAATGATGTCTACCATTTCAGAGAAAGAAGTCATCGTTTTAACATCCGTTGTTGAGCACCTGACTTAGATTTGTTGACTGGAAAAACTATACTTATACTTTGGTTAAGTTTGAAATTTGTCGTTTGGGAAAGGATTAAACAGACAATTAAAATCATCTCTATTCCTTTTCTTACATTTCAGACCGGAGACGAGGAACCAACCGTGGAAAATGAGCAGGACATTGTAAACAATAATGAGACTTCAAAGGTAAATAGCAATTTTAAAACTTACCGGAAATTGTTAACACTTGACACACAATACAAACAATTAAAGGAACAGTATATAAACATTTTCAAGCGCCTAGAAAAATCGCGGGGGTGGGGGGGAAGCGGAAGGAACGATTATTTGATAAGAGCAATACCATATTTCCCTCTATCTGTCTCTGCGACAGAGAGAGGGTATCATGTAAATTATTAAAGTTTCGTAATAAGCCGATGTGCGGTTGTATAAGTCTTGAAGTGTAGTAAAAATCATTCATTCGTATCTTTATTTGTAATTAAGATGTCGGGCGAAATTCATAAATCGAAATAGAAATTTATAGGCCAGAAGCTGTCTTCTGAATCTCTTTTCAAGTTAAAAATAGATTTGTTTTTTGAAATAATTTACCAGACAATCCTTATGGAGGAAAACTACTGGAAAAGAATGTGAAACCAGCGTTTTCTCCTTTTTCCACGATGTTTTCTATCCATTCACAGAAAAATTACATCATTTCAGCCTCTTGCCTTTTGTTCTCTGCAAATATATAGAAGAGCCTAAAGTTTTGTCCTTTAGAAATCAGTTTAACTCTGTACCAGGTGACAACATTTTAGATTTACCCAAATGGAAAGCTTTTACGAACGATAAAATAAATGTTTCTCAAAAATAGAAGTTCACCTTTCCAAGGATACATAACATTGTGGGAAAAGGAGAAAATGCTTGTTACCAGTATTTTCTCCTTTTTTTTCCACAATGTTTTGAATAGGCTTCTTCTTAGGGTCGTTAAAACTTTTGATTATAGTAAAGGGTTTACTATTCTTTTCTACAGGTAGAGACGGAGACAGGATCTGACAAAAACACGCCCACAGTTCAGGCTGACAAGGTATATAACCTTGTTGACAAAACCAATAAAAAAATACCCGGATTTGAAATATTAGTGGATCTGCTCAGAAATAAGGCAACAGAAAGACAAGAAATCGAAAGTATCGATATCAAAATCTTCCCTGATAACCGGTTATCATACTCTTGATTGTTGGAATGTTACAAAATTGATTCGAATTATCAAAGCAATATAATCGAAGAATCACTGAAACAAATCTCTGCTTGACTCTAAAAGGGTAATGTACATAAATCTCAAAGGTCCTAGTTGTTAGATATTTTATGAAAGATTTTTCTACACAAGGAAAATAGTGGAGTGCTGACATTTGAGCCATGCGCTGTGAAAAGGGGGCTTAATGCATCTGTGAAAAGTATCGACCCAGGTCAGCTTGTGCAGTCCGCGCAGGCTGACCTGGGCCAACACTTTTAGTTATCGGTCAGTTTTCTGAATGCCCAAGACCAGTCTACCTCATGTTTCAGGCTGTTGTCAAAAAATGTGGCTATTGTGGATCCATATTTATGTGATGGCTTGGTTGGTACAATGCATCACGAAGATGCACTTAGCTCCCTTTTGCCAGAGCGTGGCTCATTTAACTCTTTACCAAACGGCAAAATTTCATACTGGTCTAATTTGAAAGCAATTGCAGACGACAAAATTAATGTGATTCAAAAGTTCCAATTTGTTTTCGGAAGGATAGAAAGCATTGTGGGAAAAGGAGAAAATGCTGGTTACCAGCATTTTCTCCTATTCCCACAATGTTTTCAAAAGGTTTCTTTCTCAGGGTCGTTAAAAGTCGAGATTGTGCGGTAAAGGGTTAACTGTTAAAGGATAGATGTACATAGATTAAAAAGATTCTGTCATTTTTCCCCCGCAATAGTAGGATTAGGGACAGTTACGCTCTACAGGTAACTTGCTCCTCTTCCATTAAAGGCCCACTAGCGTCCAAAAGTAAACAAATGGGGGGGGGGGGGGGTAAGATTGCATGGGGGTAAGATTGCAGGCAAAACTAATTGAGCCATTCTGTCTGAAAAGGGGGCTTGACGCAGTTGCGAAAAGTATCGACCGAGGTATGTCTGCGCAGTCTGCGCAGGCTGACCTGGGCCGAAACTTTTCGGTATTGGTCAATTTTCTGTCTGTCAAAGAACCAGTCTACCTCATAATTCAGTCGGTTGTTAGACAAAAAATAAATTTTCTGGATCCATGATCATGTGATGACTTGCTTGGTATCATGCATCACAGAGATGCATTAAGCCTGCTTTTGCCAGAGCGTGGCTTAATTAATACCACTCTAAAGTGTGGATATCATTACGAGTCTTACAATTTGCTACAGTACAGAGTTCTAGTCGCTGGGGCCCGGCCGGGTAGCTCAGTGGTTAGCGTGTCTGACTCGTGACCTGGTAGATGCGGGTTCGATACCCGGTTGAGGCAAACTTTCTTTACGGCGATTTTTCGCCTCTCATGTCTGATTCATGTGGGAAAAGCAGTCAGTGGCTTGGAAAGAAAGTAGTGTCAGTACTGGTGTCAGCAAGCCAGGGAACACATGTGTAGGTGCACTGACCGCCGTCTGACCTAATATGTTAAAAGCCGCGTTAAACTGTAATGCAATATAATACAAATACAATACACAGTACAGTACAGTACAGTACAGTACAATGCAACTCGCTGGGAGAAAATGATTTTAAAACTATAATTAAAGTTGCCAACCTTAAATTCTGCTGTTGGCAGAAAAACTAAGTCTAAAATTAGAATAATGTTTGCTTGCATTTTGATTTCATATTTATTTACAGTTGGCCGCTAGTGGGCCCTCTATCCTTTACAAAGCAGTCCGGTGTTTAAACATCCCTGAAGAAAGAGGCTTTTGAAAAAAATTGTGGGAAAGGGAGAAAATACTGGTAATCACCATTATATCCTTTTTCCCACAATGTTTTCTATCCTTTCTAATTCAAATACCATCACATGTGCAACAGATAATTTGCCCTCTGCAAATACCTTCAAGACCTGTCAAGAATATTGCCGTTTGGTATAGAGTTAAAAATTTCCGAATTAGATCATTCTAAAATGAAATTTTCTTTTTTTTCCAAACGTATCTTCTCTGTGTGCTTTGAGGTGTTGTGGACATTTCCTAGAATAAGCTTGTATATAATTTGGCCACCCTCTGGCAAAAGGGGGCTTAATGCATCTCCGTGATGGATGATGCCAAGCAAATCCTCATGTTATTATGGATCCATAAAATCCATTTTTGTCGAGCAACTGTCTAAATCATGAGGTAGACTGGTCCTTTGACAAATAGAAAATTGACAATTAGCGAAAAGTTTTGGCCCCGGTCAACCTACGGGGACTGCACGCTTTTCACAGAGTACGGCTCATTTTTAAGTACTGTAACCCTTTACCTAGGGACAAAAATTCGGAGTCGTCCAAAGTTCAAAGCATTTGCAGTTGACAATTTAGATTTGGCCGGATTTATGTTTTTTGGCAGTGAAAGGATAGATAACAGTGTTAAAAAATCAGAAAATGCTGGTTACCAGCATTTTCTCCTTTTCGCACAATGTTTTCAAAATCTTTCTTTTTCAAGGTTGTTCGGTAAAGGATTAAAGGAGAAATTAATCGCAAAGAGTATTTCTTCTTTTTCTGAAATGTTTTCAAATGTAATGACAGGTTTAAAGTTCTCAATTCTTGATCAATCATATTTAGCTCTTTACTAAACAACAGAAATTAGACTTGTTCCTATTAACCCTTTACTACACAATCCCGAGTTTTAACGACGCTGAGCAAGATAGGTTTTGAAAACATCGTGGGAAAAGCAGAAAATGGTGGTAACCAGCATTTTCTCCTTTTTCCATAATGTTTTCTACCTTTTAAAAGACAAATTCCAACGATAAAGCTACATTTATTTTGTTGTCTGCAAACTCTTTCAAATTCGAAAAGTCTTAATTTTTCTCGTCTGGTAAAGAGTTAAAAGTTCTTGCAGACAACAAATTCAGTATTGCTAAGAAAATGGGATTTGTTCTTTGGAAGGTTACAAAGAATGTAGAAAAGCGACGTGTAGGTTACAAAGAATGTGGAAAAGGGAAAATGTAGGTTACAAGCATTTTTCTCCTTTTCGCTCAGCTGAGCCCCGGTAGCTCTGTCGGTAGCGTACTGGACTTAAGAACAGGGTGTCGCTGGTTCAATCCCCGGCTCGGCCAATTTCGTTCTGAGGATTGATGATAGTAATTGCGACAGGATTAATACTTCTCTCACTGCTGACAATTGTTTCTGCAATAGTTATGTGGGAAAGAAGCTAGTGGCTTGGAACGAATATTGTGGGCAATACTGGTAAAAGAAACTCCAGGAAAGCATTGATAGGTGCTCTGGCCGCCGCGATATAACTGAAATAATGTTGAAAACGGCGTTAAACATCATACCATCCTTTTCACACGTTTCCCATTGCCTTTTTTCATCAGGGCTATTAAAACTCTGTATTGTATAGTAAAGGGGTGCAAAGTTTTTTTTTTTTTATCTCGTCTGCTGCAAATATGACAAGGGCTTTTGCTGACGGCATAGATCAAGATCAGACTCAACTGAGCGTGCAGTCTAATATTGTCCCTATACCGTCTGCTTCTAAAGTGAAGCCTGTACATGTGTGTGCATGGATTGTAGTTCCAGGTGTCGAAAGAGGTCGAGTTTATTGGTCCATGCTTATTGGTCCATGCTTTGGCACAAGGGGGTTTAATGCATCTCCGGGGCGCATCGCACCGGGCAAGTCATCATATACACATGTAATTATGGATCGGTAAAATTCATTTTGTCTAACAACCGACTGAATCTGAAGTTAGACTGTCCTTTGACACGTTGGAAATTGACCAATAAGAAAAGGTTTCGGCCCAGGTCTGCGCAGGCTGACCTGATTCGATATTTTGTGCAAATGCTTTAAACCCCCTTTTAATATAGCATCGTTCATATATTTACCACTGAAAAGAGGCAATTCGAGAAAAGGATCGAAAGCACCTCGCAGTGGTTTGCCTATTCTTGGCATCTGTATTTGTGGCATTTGTATAATATACAACTAACTGCAAATAAAGTACTAAATGATAAGATTTTAGTTTATTCTTTTCTCTTATATCTCCCACGATAATCAGAATTCATTTTAGGGAGTTTTGTTAAAGATCTATAAAGATACTGAATATCTTTGTTTACCTGTATAGAAAGATTTTATTTGAAGAAATTTAAAGGTTATCACGCGTACAAAAAACGACAAATATCATATTGTTTTTCGACTGAATTAAACTTTCTTACCCTGTCAGTCACGGCGTAGCCGCTAACGTGTAAGGGAGACAATGAGAGAGAGAGAGAGAGAGACGGACAGACAGTCTGACACCTCCTAACAATATTTCTTTTCGATCACGGTGGACCGCGTACTAATTCATCCGTTACTGATACTGGGGAAACCAAAATACGTAGAGAAAGAGAAGAATTTCCATAATATAGCTGCACAAAGATTAAACCTTTACTAAATAAAGAACACAAAGAAAAATAATTAGAGAAAGAGAATAATTTTGCTAATATAGCTGTACAAAAATTAAACCTTAACCAAATAAAGAACACAAACAAAAAATACTAAGAGAAAGAGAAGTTTACTAATACAGCTGTACAAAGATTAAACCTTTACTAAATAAAGAACACAGAGAAAAATAATTAGAGAAAGAGAAGAATTTTACTATTACAGCTGTACAAAAATTAAACCTTTACCAAATAAAGAACACAAACAAAAATACTTAGAGAAAGAGAAGAATTTTATTAATAAAGCTGCACAAAGATTAAACCTTTTCCAAATTAAGAACACAAACAAAAATACTTAGAGCAGAATTTTACTAGCACAGCAGTACAAAGGTTAAACCCTAACCATATAAAGAGCATAAACAAAGCTACTTAGAGAAAGAAAAGAATTTTACTTATATAGCTGTACAAAGATTTTATCTTTATCAAGAAGAATTTTACTAATGTATCGTCACAAAGATTAAACTTTTACCAAATAAAATACACAAGCAAAAATGCTTAGGGAAAGAAAAGAATTTTACTAATATAGCTGCACAAAGATTAATCCTTTATCAAAAAATTCTGTGTGCTAACAATCCCATGGTTGAAGATATTTAAAAAAAAAATATGGGAAAAGGAGAAAATGGTGGTAACCAGCATTTTCTCCTTTTCCAACAATGCTTTCTGTCCTATCAAAGACAAATCTCACCATTTGAGCAATATCTAATTTGTCGTCGGAGAATGCTCTTAATTTGGACCAGTCTAACATTTTGTCGTTTGGTAGCGTTAATTAGTATAAATATCGAGCAAATCGATATGCTGAAAACATGACAGAACTTTATTTACAAAGTACATGTAACTTGATTTGTACAGAATTGGGGACCTCACCGCTGTTGAAAAAAGGATTAATGTTTCAGTCATATCCCTGCAGAAATTCTTTTATGCAACCTTGATCCTCTAAATGAATCCAATAAAACTTTCTAGACAGTGTTAAAAAGTCAATTCCGGGTATTTCCAAGTTCTTTTTGTTGGAATAATCTCATCGAATCGGTCCAGGATCAGACTGCATGCTCTGTGCAGTCTGGTCTTGACATGCACTTTCCGAAAAACTTTAACAGAGCCTTGGGTCGAGCTTGGCAGATGAAGCGTTAAAAAACCTTCCTGGAATGCACCTCCTTGCAGTTCCTTGCGCAAGGCAACTCTCACATGAACGGGGTCCATCCTTCGCTTCCCTGTTCACAAATCCGAGACCCTCATCATAACGCAACATGTGATCCCATGTAACATACATGTATTACGGAAACCTTTGGGTCCTTGTAAACAAATTTCGAAACCTTAATCACTGAACTATGTACGCCCCCACTAACTTATGCGAACCTTCGATTCCCTGATCACAAGTCCAGGCGACCCGGATTCCCTGACCACAAGTCCATGCAGCCCCACTTAACTGCGCGAACTTTCGATTCTCTGATTACAAGTCCCGGCGACCCCACCTAACTGCGTGAACTTTCGATTCCCTGATCACAAATTCGGACATGCCCACTAACTCACGAAAAGCTTGCAAAACCCTGATCACAAGTCCACGCGACCCAACTTAATGTTCCGTCAATACTCATTTTAAGCCCAATATAACCCATTTCGTCGATATTTTATCAAACCATAGTCATTCTTATGGCTTCATGACAAATATTACACCTTGCGATTGCGAGATTGCATAGATTACAACAGATAGAAAATGCAGTTTCGGACTTGGTGGCTATCCACTCTTTCAATCGAGGCTATCGCATGATGCTTGTCACATGACTGTGTACGACCTTCATCTTGCATATTCATGCGGCTGGAAAGTGGAAAGATATTCAACACAGGTGTAAAGTAGCAACAATCTATGTCACAGGAACCCAACAGCAGTTTACTCAAGGATGTTGGAGTTTTATATCGAGATTGCAGATGAATGATTTCAAAGACAGTAGAACAGTAAATTTCGTATGTGTAAATTAACATTTAGCGTTTTTGCTGAAAGAAAGAGAAAAAACATGATCCTACAAATAGACGAGTGCGCCATTTCCTGTGCTGAAACAACAAGTATCTTTCTATTTTTAGATGGGGGTGTGCAGATGACTCTAGCGAAAAAATAACCACGATTCCCCCATTGTTAAGAATTTTGACCGGACGTAATTTTCTTCCAACCAAGATTCATTTCATATAGCAAGTCTGAAACTTCTTTTCATTTTTGAGGGCATAGGTATTGCTGATTTATCGCTATAAACACATTTCTCTTTTTGGCTTAAAATGAGTAGCCAGGGAACTTTAACTACACGAACCTTCGATTGCCTGATCACTAGTCCAGGCGACCACACTTAACCACGCAAACCTTCGATTCCCTTAGCACTAGTCTAGGCTACTCCACTTATCTGCGTGAACTTTCGATTCCTTGATCATTAAAGTCGGACTTTAATCATTGAACGACCACAGTCAATTAGGCGAAACTTCTATTTGCTGATCATTAATCTAAAACCTAAATCAGTAAAGTATGTACTTCCCCTTTAACTCACGCCAATCTTAGATTCCTTGATCACAGGTCCAAAAACTTTATCACTAGACTAAGGACGATCTCACTAAATTCTGGGAAACTTCAATTCCCTGATAACACAGCTGAGACCTTAATCGCTGAACTAAGGGCAACACGAGTAATTTACTTGTAACGTCGATTTCCTGTTCATCAATCCGAAACACTGATAAATGCGGTAGTAATGACTCCACGACATAAAGCGAACCTTTTATTCCCTGATCATTCCTCACTTTATTTTCGAGGACTCCACTTTATTACATGAACAAATGCATTAAAGAATAAATATACTCGCACCAAAAAAAAAAACTGTGCATGGAAAAAATGGAAGAAATTACCAAGGTTACAATTCACATGTTTAAGAAAATCTAAGCTAGACATAGGCAGGTCGCATTGAAAACAGGAACGGCTTCAACACTTGAATTTACTTAAGCGTTAAATCACGTGATGCACGTGAGCAAAAAAGCATGTTCTGCTCGTGGAAAGTCTGAAAACGCATGCAGAAATGTGAATGCGTTGGATACTTGAAGGTTGAAGTTGGGTATCTCGAACATTCACATTTGAACATGTGTTGTTGTTAAAACGTGTTCACACTGCCATGCCAAGATTGACAAGAAACCAACGTCTCTTTGCCCTGGGTATGATAAGGGCTGGGAGATCCCACCGGGAGGATGCTCAACACTTTAACTGTCATCGTAACACAGTGGACAGATTAGTTCAACGCTTTGCACAGCAGCATGACGTCAGAGACCGTCCCCGTTCAGGCAGACCAAGAGTTACCACCCCTGCTCAAGACCGGTATATTCGACTTACTCATCTGCGGAACCGGCGGCAAACGGCTACGATCACGGCTAGGAACATCCCCAACCATAGGCCGATACATACCCAGACTGTAATTAACCGGCTGAGGGAATCTGGCTTACGCCTACGTCGACCCGCCATACGCCCACTTTTGATGTTGCGTCATCGTCGTGCCCATCTACAGTGGTGCAGACAATATCTACGACTTCCCTTGTACTGGTGGAGGCGGGTGTTATTTACCGAGGAATGCCGTTTTCATCTTTTATCTTCCGACGGTCGCCAAAGAGGGTACCGACGTCAAAATGAACGCTACTCCGATGCATGTGTGGTGGAGCGAAATCGTTACGGGGGCGGGTCTGTTAAAGTGTGGGGAGGCATTACTGCTCGTAACAGAACCCAGCTAGTGTTAATTGCCGGCAACCTGAACGCAGAAAGATATCGTGACAAAGTGCTCACTCCTGTTGTATTTCCATTTCTGCAACGACACGGCTCTGGCGTCATTCTGCAGCAAGATAACGCCCGACCCCACTCAGCTCGTGTTGTTCAACGGTATCTACAACAACAGCAAGTTGATGTTCTTCCATGGCCCGTTAATTCGCCGGACCTTTCACCTATCGAGCATGTCTGGGATGAGATGGAATGTCGTCCACGCCGTCTGGCTCATGCCCCATCAGCGCTACAAGAACTCCAAGAACAGCTCATCAGAATATGGAATGACATCCCACAAAACTTCCATGCTGAACTTTTAGCTTCCATGAGGCGGAGATGCACAGCTGTCGTTGATGCAGACGGTGGTCATACTCGGTATTGAGTCCGTGACTTTGGTGTTAGACCCATGTGCTTTTGAGACAGTCTGGTTACAAAAGTATGCAACTGAATACAGTGAGATTTGTCATGTTGATGAAGTATTGATTCAAATGTCATAAAATGAAATCTAAATGAAATAAAATATTATTGATTTTCTCTTGCTATATTTCTTTACCATGCACAGTTTCTTTTTTGGACGAGTATATATATACATCTATAAGGCACACTATCGGCCAAATGTAAAACAATACGGGGTCAAATTGCAAGCAAATTTAACTTGTACTTTTTAAAGGTATGGATATTATTAGGGTCTGATAATTGTGTTACAGTATGGTCTCCCAAAAATGAATCTTAAAATTAAAGTTTTGTTCTAGTCTTACAAAACATTTTTCTGCCTACGACTGCTATTTTGCTACTGCACTGTAACAACATCAAACTCATATTAACATCCATATTTTTTGAATACAAGTATCATTAATAAATTTTAAATCCATTTTAAGTCCTGGATTGTTCATTTTGGCCGCTAGTGGGCCTTGACACATGAAATATTTACAAATAAATTTACATGCCTTAGGTACAGCAGTAAATAGCCGACGACGACAATGACGACAATGAGGATCCCGTCGATAACAACGATTATGGACAATTTAAGCATTAATGAAACTTTTAATCCTTCAACGCATTACCTCCTCTACTTTCATCGTCTTGCTGTAGATAATTTTTGGATACATTATAGCAAAAGAAAAAATTCAAGTAAGATAAGTGTATTCATGTATCTGGACCAGTCATCCGGCTGGCTAAAACGTTTTTTTTTTTCACGGCTTATCTGACGGTTCGTCCAGGAATCGAGATTTACAATTAAAGTTTGACTACATATGAGTCATGCTCTGTGAAATGGGGTTTAAATGCACCTGCAAAAAGTATAAACTCAGGCCAAACTTAGCAGTTTACTCAGGGTGACCTGAGTCGAAACTTTTTGCTATTTTCTGCATGTCAAAGGATCAGTCTACCTCATGATTTAGTCGATTGTTTGACAGAATAGATTTTTCGGATCCTCAATTATATGATGTCTTGCTTGGTATAATACATCACGGAGATGCATTAAAACCCCTTTTTTCCAGAGCGCCAAGGCTCTCTTAGTCATGAAAAATCGAACAGCAGGAATCAAAGGTCAGTCTGCACACCTTGTGCAGTCTGTGCTCGGTCTACACTGTCCCCCAAATTGCTGCCTTTTAGCTCAGCATCTTTAGGGCTATCTTTACTGCAAGCTATATCATCTCTACTGTAATCACTATTATCTGTTTTTTTCTTTTACAGCACCATTCCTGACTTGTGTCGTATCGTAGGTATTATCACTAAGAACATTTTTTGTAGTATCATATGGATTTTGGTGTTCATCTGGAGCGAGTTTACTTATCTTTCCAATTCCTGACTTGTGTCGTATCGTAGGTATTATCACTAAGAACATTTTTTGTAGTATTATATGGATTTTGGTGTTCATCTGGAGAGAGTTTACTTATCTTTCCAATTACATCGTAAGGTTCGTTATGGTTGGCTCCTCCGGTCTTGTCGTAGATATGAAGCGGGCTACTTGTAACGTCATTATTGGACATGATTGCCACTTTAGTATTATCTACACTTGTGAGTTCATTCTTTTCTAGGATGAAATAGTTTGCAGAAGCATTTCCCTCACCAGATGTAATATTGCTCATGGCTGCTATTTCAGTATCATCACCATTATTTGGTTCATTCTTTTCCAAAATAAAATGATCCGCAGAAACATTTCCCTTACCACGGGTGACGTAAGTATACTCATGATAATCTCCAGTTGCAGTTTTAGAATTAGCTTGTGTCAAAGCAACAGCTGGATTGTCTGTATTTCCTGCCAAGTCACCTATATCTATCTCCTCATACTCAGCTTCCGCCTGGCGTTCCTCTGCTGTATCTCCAAATTCATTTCTTCGTGGAATTTCCCCGTTATCGACACGATTTGACTTTCTAACATATTTTCTCTTCACAATGAACCTAAGAAATAGAAGAGTACAGTGAGGCCTGTCTCAGCGGCCACCTCTTTTGAGCAAGCAACTGGTATAAAGCAAGTATATTGGGGTGCAACACACGAAAAGGGGCCTTCCGACATATGCGTAAAAGTGTGTCGTCGCCGTCTCAGATCAGCCTGTGCAGTCTGTGGCTAATCAGAGACGACACTTCCCGTTTTTGTGCGATTTTCTGTTTCACGAAAGTCTACTGTATGAAAAGATCTTATGTAGTCGTAAAGTGCCGTCTCGGATTAGCCTGCGCGGATAGCGCCGGCTAAATCGGGACGACACTTTACGCAAAAGTCCGAAGGTCTCATTTCGCATGTTGCGGGCCAATTATTGAGTTCTCCAAGAAGGCAAATATGTTGAAATGTATAATGTACCTGTTCTAAGCAAGCCTCTGTCTTAACCCTTAAGCTGTTAAATAAATGAAACGAAATTTTTCACTCAACAGGAAAAAGCAAAATGTTGCGATGGCAAAGTTGATTTCACTGTGAAAAATACCGTATCGGACAGTGTAGACCAAAGATTAGACTGCACGTTCTGTGCAGTCTGATCTTGATCTATTCTGATCGCTAAAGCACCCCGAGTCGCGCTTATCGGCCTAATGGTTAAGCAAGCACAATTTCAATGTCCCTCAGAAGCTTGCTTAATTAACCTTTTGCCACACAGTCCATTGGGAAGAACGGTTTTGAAAACTGGTTACAAGTATTTTATCTTTTTCCCACGCTCTTTTCCAACTGTTCAAAGACAATTCCAGTTACTTGAGCGAGATTTGATTTGCCGTCTGTACATACTTTAATTTTTAAATAGTCTAAACCTTTGTCATCTGGTAGAACGATTACACAAGGTGGACTTTGATCAACCTAACTCACCAACTTGGTTGCTTTTAAATGATAGATAGATTGGATATTTCGAAGTTTTTCGCGAAAGCAACCAAGAGAACCCGTAGCACCAACAAGGAAATGCAACAAGTTAGACAACCAGCAATTCACTTCCGGCTAGTTGGTTACAAGTAAATTGCTTAACCCTTCACCACGCGGTCCCATGTTTTAATGATCTTAACCCTTTACCAGACGACAAAATTTTAGCCTTGTCCAAATTGAAAGCATTTGCAGACGACAATTTCAGTGTGGCTAAAACTGTGCAATTTTTCTTTGATAGGGTAGAAAACATTGTGGGAAAAGGAGAAAATGCTGGCTACCAGCATTTTCTCCTTTTCCCACAATGTTTTCAAAAGGCTTCTTTTCCAGGGGCGTTAAAAGGCGTCATTGTACGGTAAAGGGTTAAAGGAAGAGCTTTTTGAAAATATTGTGGTACAGGATGCTGTCATGCAGCATCTCCCCAAATTCTAAAAATGCTTTCTACCATTGAAGCTAGGTCCCATCATTTGAGTCTCACTTTCTTTTTCGTCTGAAATTGCTTTCAGTTTCGACAGCCCTAAATTTGTCATCAATCGACCGATCGGACCGCCCGATTGAACCGACCGACCGACCGACCGATCTATCTATCTATCTATCTATCTATCTATGCGTTTCCAGTATAAAAACTATTTCTTTGAGCAGTTGTCTCTGTCTTACCATGTAATAACCGCTACAGTCGGCAAAATCACAAACACTATTAGAATCAGCAAAACTTTCATGGTAACAGAGTTGGAATTATCATCTGTAAAATTAGAAAAGAGAGGATGCCGTTTATTCTTATTTACCACCGGAATGTAAGTTGTGATGTAAATAGCATCATATAAGATAAGAGAGAGAGAGTGTAGATCCTCAGAAAGATTCTTAGCCGTGCCAGGATTTGAAATGACAGATTCTTAGCTCTCCTACAGGCAAATATGTTAACTTCGACCTCTTTCGACGGCCGGAAAAAAATGTACGATCCACTGAAAAAGAGATTCGTGTAGAGGCTTGAATGAACAGTCACGGAATATATATAGTGTAACCGTTTTAACTTGTCATTTAATGAATATTCCTTCTTTTCACGTGAACTATTATAGACCTCCGATAAATTTAAGATTTATAGGAAGTTTACTTCCGGATAATGTGTCCGTGTTTTTTACCCCTACACCATGGACACGGAAACAAGATGAGTTTATTATACAAACATATTAACTCTTATCCTGGTAAATAAGTTAAATGAAACTTTCAAGTCGATAGTAAAAACACAATAATGCTATTTCAAACTTATTTTTCTGGAGAAAAATATCCCCTTATCGGACAGTGTAGATCAAGATCAGACTGCACGTTCTATGCAGTCTGATCTTGATCTACACTGTCCGCAAATAGTCAGTGAGTCGCACTTAGCAACCTAAAGGTTTAACATTGAACTCCATTTAGAAGGAGCCTCGGCAAATATCGGAAAAAACCGAACACCCTCACGGAAACAAAGTCGTGACAAGTCAAAGCGGTTTCACAATATCCAACATTAAACTGTGCAATCTAAGTCCGTCGTAACGCCCCTATTTTTAGACTAGCGATGCTAGTCTATAGGCATCAAGACTGACCTAGAGTCAAAGTAAACAAAAAACCCCACAGTTGCCAAATACTGCCTCACAGGAAAATACTTCTTTCTGTTATAAATCTTAATTCTGTTATATATGACAATTTTGACAAAAACCACTAAATCTCTACCACTCCAGTTTGAATATGTCGTCTTACAAAGTAATAAACTGATCAAGATGTCATTTACAAGGTACCAGATCTTTGCTTATATGTAAATTAAGTGACCTATGCAAAGCAGAGAATCACTTTTTCCTACACCACTGTAACATTATGAATGAATCTATTAATAGATACACCTAGGTTAATTTGTAGTAAATAAATCCCAGTTACATTAACCTTCACTGGACAGGGAACCCTTGTCATTCCTTCAGTCATTCATTATTTAGATCATTGTGTATAGTTAAACTGTTATGTTAAACTGTTATTCTAGTCTTGAATATTAACCCTTTACCAAACAATGCCAAGTTTTAACGATACTGGGGAAAATCCATTTGAAAACATTGCGGGAAAAGGAGAAAATGCTGGTAACCAGCATTTTCTCCTTTTCCCACATTGTTTTCTACCATTTTGGAATCAAGTTTCATCAGTTCAACCACTTTTAATTTATGGTCTGCAACAGCTTTGAATTTGGACTGGCGTAAAATTTTTCGTTTAGTAAAGAGAGTTAAATAGTTAACTACATCTTGTGCTATTGCATATTGACTAATTGACTGCATGGTGTTTAAGGCCGTTTTCAACATTATTTCAGTGATAATGCGGTGGCGAGAGCACCTATCCATACTTTCCTGGAGTTTCTTTTACCAGCACTACCGCGACTCATTGACGTTTTGCGGATAGTGTGGATTAAGACCAGACTGCGCAGAGCATGCAGTCTGATCTTGGATCTACACTGTCCGATAAGAGGATATATTATTTTCTCCAAAATGTAACTTTGAAATAGCAATATTCAGGTGTTTACCATCGGCTTGAAAGTTCCTTTATTATTTTTAGCAGGTGAAGGGTTAAACTTAAACTGGATTACAGTTAACCAATAACACGCATAGCCCCAGCAGCTCAGTCGGTAGTGTACAGGACTTGGGAACAGGAGGTCGCTGGTTCGATCCCCGACTCGGCAAGTTTCTTTCCGAGGATTGATGATAGTCATTGTGACAGGATTCATTTCCCTCTCACATTTCGACCATGGTTATAATATAAATGTGGGAAAGCAGCCAGTGGCTTGGAAAGAATATTGTGCGGAGTACTGGTAAAAAAAACTCCAGGACTCCAGGAAAGCATGGATATGTGCACTATCCACTGCTACATAACTGAAATAAAGTTGAAAACAGGGTTTAACACCATACAAACAATCAATCGATCAAATTCGCTAGTCTGTCAGTACTTTCAGTACTTTGATTGTCTATGGTACTAAAACGATCGACTATCAATCGTGTGCCTTACAGCATAGGCTATTGGAGCTCTGTGGTTTGGAAAAAAAATTACTCGACTTCGTATTGTACACGCTCTTTCACCCATCATTGCCAATCTCAGTTCGGACTGGATTTTTCTCACCGTTTAGACTCCATTCGCAGCCATGACATGGATACTGCTTCTATCCAGTTTTGAGAGAGAGAGACAGAAATAGAGCAATGATAATTTATTTTTAATGGATGAATACTTGTCTACATTCATTTCTTATCAGGAATTATTGTAACGTGTTTGTGTAACTTTCTTCTAGAGGTGTAAATTCTATCTACCTTTGCAAAAAATAACGTTTGCAATGAAAAACAGTTATTATTTACTTAAAAATGAAAAATGAATGAAAGTTAAACGAAGGAATGTGGCTAGTTTAAGTTTAGGTAATCATATCAAATTTGAATATTTTTTATTAATGAGAATGCCATGACAACAGACATGGCATTTTTCCGTTACCTGTACTTTACTATCATTGCTTGATATTTGACTGCCACGATGTAGTTTTCATCAATACATCATATGCTGTAGAAGTGACTGCTAACTCGTGTTTCGATTGATCATTTTTCAGTGCGGAATCTATCTATTACAAGAAAGTGGTGACTTTATCGCTAAATTTAGACCAGGAAATTCCTTTCAAGTGATTTGTAACGAGTCAATTCATCAGTCAAAAGTCTTGCCAGATGTCATTAAGAAACCAGTGAAATGCTGCATTAATTGCTTAGGAGAAAGAAGTTTTGTCAGCCAAATATCGAACGGAGCATAGACCGAATATAACGCAGTCAAAATATCTTGGGTAATATCTTGGGATTTGATTTGAATTTGTATTTGAGGTAACATTTTATGAAACGAGTCTAGAAAAATGTTTTTAAGCGAGCCATGGGTGAGACTTCATATCATTTCGTTTTTTGTCGACGAGGTTAGTAAAATTTCACTTCAAAAGCCCAGTCATGTCAGATTCTTTTTGTCACATAACTGCATCTAAAATATCATAGTGATGTTGTGTTAAAAAATAAGCCTACAGGTACACGTGTATTGAAATTTACATGAAGCTTATTCCCTTATTTGACAGGCGAAAAACAGTTCCGAAGAAACTTGCATATGATTATCTCGTTTTGAATCAAAGGTCATCGAATTCCCAGCTTTGTCAAAATTGTCAAATTTGACGGTTAATTTCACAGAGAAATCTATATAGGTTAGCAATATTTAGAAAGAAGGCCTCTGATTACAGAGCGTTGACGGCACTTTTTGCTAATCTCAAAGGTAAGAAAATTTATAATGGCTATATTACACCGAAAACAAGAGTAGTTCTATGATAAATTAATAGCCTAAACAGTGTTTTGTATAAATATCCGTTTGTTATCAGTTATTTGCCCGTAGTGCCCTTGCTAGATATTGGTGATATCGATAAAAACAATCTTAAATTTCGGAATCCGGCTCCAGAATATTTTGGCTGTATTCGCGATATTCTCAGACGTTTTCGTGTCCTTTCTTATCACCTCTAGAAACTTAGGCTTTAGTTCAAGCAGAGATAGGAGAATCTTGAATATCCCAATTAAAAAAGCTAAGGTTAACAGACAGTTTTATCATGTTAAATAGAACCATTTACTTGAAGTATCTCCGTCGGCGTGTATTACTGGTATCGTTGTTGGTTTGGAGACAGTAGTATTTTTTGCTGTTGAAAACTTCTTTGTTGTTCGTGGTGATGGTGGAATTTTTGTTGTTACTGGTGTTAGCGCTGTGGCTGCTGTCGTTGTTGATAGTGGTGTTAAAGTTAGTGTTGCTGTTGTTACTGTCGCTACTGGTGTACTTGCAGTTGTTGTTGTTGCTGTTGCTGCTTCTGTGCCAGTAGTGGTTTTTGATGGCGCTGCGGTTGTTGTTGTAATTGTTGATGTTATTTTTGTTGTTGTCGCTGCTGTACCTGTAGTATAGCTTACTGTCGATCGAGTGCCATCTGGTTAAAGTTAAACCATTAGAACTTTAGGTAGAGCAGGTACAAATCATGCTTCGATAGTATGAGGACGCAATTGGTTAATATTTCACCACAGTCCCGAGTTTTAACGACCCGAAGAAGAATGAAAGTGAATACATTGTGGGAAAAGGAGAAAATGCTGTTAAGCCAGTATTCTCTCCTTTTCCCACAATGTTTTCTACCCTTCTGAGACGATTTTTGTCATTCGAGACAAACTGATTTATCGTTTGCAAATGCTTTCAATTTCGACCAGTCTAAAATGTTTTCGTTGGTAAAGAGTTAAGCGATTACAAGTGATGACATAAATATACCTGAGTTACCTATTCTCTGTTTTTGTTTTCGACTTTTGTTTGTATACAAGTGACATGAGACCGCCGTTTCAGTATAGTTGTTGTCGCTGCTGATATTGTTGTCGCTCTTGATGTTGTTGCTATGGTCGTTGCCATTATTAATCGTGTTGTCAATGTTGATTCTGTTGCTGTTGTAGCTTCTGTTATTTTCGTTCCTGTTTAAGTCGGTTTTGATGGTAATTCTGTATATTGTTTAGTGTTAGAAAAATTTAATAGCTATTTACATCTCCTTTATTAGTTCCATTGACTTATTACCTCGTGAAACAAATTCCCAGTCGATGACGTCAATTGCAAGACGGGAAACAAAATGTTTCATGTGTAAAGCCTTATCATCCATCTTTAGTTCCAAAATTACAATTCCTCTGCAAGGATAATCGTTCATGATCACACTTTGGAAGTTGTCGGTGTAGATTCAAAGATCGAACTGCATGTTGTATTAAGTCTGATTTTGATCTATGCCGCCCGCATAAGCTTCGAAATATAAGCATAGGTTTGAAACGGACGAACAAAAAATCTTTGAATTAAAATGGAAAGTTTTATGATTGGTACAAAACGTAGAAATAATATCTTTTGGGAAAAAAAAAAAGGCAATGGCTGAGCCGGAGTTTCTTCCAACCCTGTGTGAGTTATGCTGAGCCTATCTCGGAGTGGTATGTATTGCAATGTTGTATATCATAATTAAACATGGCCTGTAACATGTCAAATGAGACCTGGCATCTGCGTAAAGTGTCGACTAGGATTAGCCTGCGCAGTCCGCGCAGGATAAGCCGAGACGGCACTTTACGACTACATAAGATTTTGTCATACAGTAAACTTTCGTGAAACAGAAAATCACATAAGAACGGAAAGTGTCGTCTCGGATTGGTCAATACGGACTGCACAGGCTGATCTGGGGCGACACACATACGCATATGTCCGAAGGCCCCCTTTGTGTGTTGCAAGGCATATTTTATCATTGCATATTGCATTTTCCATAACCAGAGACTTCGAGACACTGTATCGTAGAAATGTTTAGTACCGGCGCTCTGACAAAACGGAGTTTAGCGCATTTCCGTGAGGCATCATATCAAGCAAGTCATCATATAATTATGGATTCATAAAATCTCTTTTGTCCAAGAATCGACTGAATAATGAGATAGAATGGTCCTTTGACATTCAGAAAATTACAAATAGCAAAAGGTTTCGACCTATGTCAGACTGTGTGGGTTGACATGGGTCGATACTTTTAGCAGATGCATTAAGTCCCCTGTTAAGGAGCATGAGTCATGTTATCGTTTATCGTATCATTGAGGGTTTAGGCGTATTACGGTATTATGTTTCACCTTCATCACAGATGGCTTTGCGTCTTGTTTCCGCGCTGTTAGCAAAACGAAGATAGAGTTTGCTACCGCTTTTGTACACATATCCATACTGTCGAATTGTAGAGGCCCTCTGATCATGTAGTTCTGTTCAAGAGATAAAAAGAACGTGTAGTTTACTAAATGGTAGTAAGGCTTCTTATCTGTTATAGGTGGTTTGAGGTTCAGGTACCCCCCCCCCCCCCCCTCGGGGTTTAGGGACCCCCGCCCCCCTGAATTTCGAAATATCTTGAAAAATTCTGTATCAATTTTTATGAAACTTTTCAAAGTCTTTTGAAATGATCCTACCAACTCTCACAGCGAAAATTAGAATTTTTCTTCCGTAAGAAAGAGCATTTTGCCCACTCCAGTAATGTTAAATTTTTGTTTAGAAGCTTAACTTTCTCAGAAGATTTCTCACAGTATCCAGAACAGCAAACAAAACTAAACAAGTACATGACTTCAGTACCTCACTTTAGTTAAATATGAGGCCCTGAAATTGGTTTTTGTACAAATAGTAATAGTTGTAAACCTTAACTTATGATATTGCCTATGTCAGTTTCATACAAATCTTCGAAGTCTACAATGATTTGTCCAATGTCCAATATTTGGTCTCAATTTCATTTTCGACATGCCTTCATGTTTTATACCACTTGTGCTGAGACATGTGTTCGAAACCATTTGACACTTAGACTCGAAGGTCTTTAAGGGTTTGTTTTGGATTGTTTTTCGCGATGATTTTTTCAGTTCGCCCAATATTAGCTCCACTGGATTTTGGTCACAATCATACAGTAGGTTGGTAATCTTAAAGACTCTGTGTCCCTCTGACTGTAAAAATTCATCTACAGCAATACTTTGGAGCTTATTTATGGAACTTACCCAGTTCATACAGTTCACCCTTCTTCATTTTATTGTTGTGTGCTATACCACATGATGTGAGACAAAGTTTGACTGAGTTTCAAGAAAACATCTATGATTGGGCGTGGAAAAGAAAACAAATTGTAAACAAGTGCGTGCAGGTCTCCGATAATGAATCATTGAAATAAAACCCAAATGAAGCTGTTTTGTTCATACATTTTGACATTGCACTGAAAGCAAAAAATTTAAACGAAGTAATCAAAAATTCTGAAAATTTCACCCAGAGGTAATATTATTAGCTATGCAAATTTTCAGTACAATAGCTGCTGCAGTTTTCAAGATATTTCGAAATTCAGGGGGTCCCTATGAACTTCAAACTACCTATACCATTTTACTTTACAAAGCCATACTAAGCTGGCTTTTGCCACTGTCCGTGCTTTTCTAAAGTTCCTGCATAAGTACAATCCATAACACTTTTTGTCAGTATCACTGGATTTTTTTTCTATGTGAGCAAAATTGATTAATGTTTTTTTTTTTGTGTGTGTGTGTGGAGGAGCTATTTTTTAAAGCTACATTTTTGACAAACAATACGTCATTACAAGTAACACGATGGAGAGAGAGAGAGGGAGAGAGAGCTGAGGGTAAATTCAGATCTGTGTCTTTTGGCAAAGGAATCATCACCTGACACGAAATAGCAACACTCTACTGCAAACATTCTTGTAAAACAGAAATGTTCAACAGACATAAATCATAGTTTAATGTATGTATACTATGTCAAAAGGAAAAAAAATGCTCATGACTAATTTCTCCCTTTAGTACACTGTTAAAAAAAATGACCTGCAGTAAGATGGATAAAAACAACTTCAGCTTATTATTTACCATTGAGTCGAAATACACTCGTAAACCGAGTATTTGCAGTCCACAGTCGTTCGTTTATGTCTGCGCCTATTTTAACTGTCAAGTTTTTCGTGCGAGACTGTATAGAATGATTCTCTTTCAAACAATTTGAAGCTGCTCTATTCCATTCAGACCCATTCGGTTCAATGGGTGGAGAAGTGTCTGCTGAAAAAGAAGAAGAAAAAGGTATCTGGGACAAGAGTTTTTTTGTCGGTCGCCAAAGTCGTTGCCGAAGCAGGTTACATTGCAGCAGTATTTTTGCAAAATATTTTATGGGTTACATATTGTTAACGCCAAAAGCGTATACACTCTGGAAGACTGACGATTGACTATACACGTAACAAAATGGAAAAAAAAAAAGAAATTATCTGTTGAAGGATTAGGTCGAAAGACATACATTATTACAGTTTTCACCGTTGTACAGGGCGTTATTATACGCCAGACAGTCTAGTAGAGAACTACATTCGAATGTGGCAGTATACATATAGTTAACATTTTATACTTCCGGTTAGAACCGGAAAAGAGTTGGCCAAAACATTGCTAAAATGAAGAAAAAAAAAAATATTCGTACTTCTTGAACAAATAGGTCGATAGTGCACATTGCAGTTCTCCCAGCTGTACTGCTCCAAAATACGTGTTTTTGCCAGGCTGTTTGCATTCCGCTTTTCCCAATTTAGATACAAGACTTCAGAGAGTTTATCACCATTGGATACTGTATAGAAACAGACATACAATATTAACCAATAAAACGCCTTTCACGGCTTAAGTTGATTTTACTCTCAGTGAAGACCAAGATCAGCTTGCACGTGCAACCTGATCTTGACATATACTGTCCTCTACGTTTAGATATTTCTGACGAATTAGGCTAGATATTGCAATCGTACACTCCATCTTTTTATAAATAAAATGTTCACTTTGGTAATTTTTAGCGCTCTGAAGCGTCTTTCTATTTTTTTTTTTAAATCATTTTGTGTGTAACGACCGTTTTGAGTATAAATTCATTTATCTTACGATTGCACCTATCTATGTATCCCGGATGTTTCAGAATTGCTCAACTGTCTGCTGTGCGGACTGCAATGCCGACTACTTAACGGCATAACCAAAGTCAAAACTATGTTACAGGGTAAGATGACTTGATTTGTGTTGCTCAGATATCGATTAGACCTATTAAAGAAGTTTTGCCGAAGCGAGAGTCGTATATTTTACCATTCAATTACAGTCAAAGTAGATGATGGGCCGGGCTCAGAAAACTTTGATCGCACGCACGCATCTCCCCCCTCCACTCCCAAATGGGGACCTAAGCTCTGAACCCACCAATCGGGGACCTGTATTTCCGATCATCGTTAGCAACTCAGATGAAGAATTTGACGGTTTTAGGGCTGTTTAATTCTCGTTTAGTTTTAAAAAACATCCTAAATCAAAGATTTTCCATTTGAATTTTTACAAGCAAAACGGGGAACTAAGTTGTGTATACTAAATGGGGACTTTGTGTATATCAAACGGGGACTGTGTATACATACCAAACGGGGACTGTGTATACATACCAAACGGGGACTTCGTGTATAGGAAAGTGGATATCGAATATACCAAACGGGTAACATAGCACGTAGTGAAAATTTTTGTATGATATTTGATTTCGAATGGGAAAATAACTAGATCTACCCTCTAAAAGCAAACCGAAGAATAACTGTTAAAATAATTTGAGGAAACAACTCCATCGCATACAAGCAATCATATGGTGATCGGGAGGACGACAACGGTGATACAAACAATGATAATGATAACAAAACTTTCAGTTAAATTACAAAGTATATCTGTCAGGATGAGACTGTCAAGTAACATTATAAAGGCACTGCCGTGCCATACTGTTTTAAAACTTGATCTTTTAATTACTTACGGATTTACTCCATCGGTTGCTTGCATTTCCGTTCTTCTCTTTTTACCCAAAGAAAAAAGGAGAAAATGCCTAGTACTGTATGAGAGTTATGTACACTTTTCCAATTTGAACACGTCTACGATGTTTCATCTGGTACAGATTTAATTGTAAGCAGGTCATACAGATGAACACAATAAAATGTTTACTTGTTTTTATTTTCATAGATTATTTACAGTTTAAAACTAAGTACTTTTTCTTATTTAATTAATCCATGCTCACTTAAATACCGTGTTTCACCTAATAAACGCGCCGGGGGCACCGTACAAAACGACAACAGGACACTCTTATCTCATGGCCAATTTCCTGAAATTTAGCCGTCATATATTACAGAGCAAGAATGGCACTTTAGCAGTATCTCAAACCAGTTTACACGTCGTACATATATATTGATCAGAAGATGTCAGGAATGTTTTTTAAATGACGCCGTCTACTTTGACAAGACAATAATTCGCCGATGTATTCGGATATAATTTTTTTTTCTTCAGTGCCTGAATCTTTAGGAAATTATCGTTTTGAAAAAAAAAAAAAATGTGGCCGTAATAGGTTTTACCTGTTTGTCCGAATGTGTGTCCGATAGAATAAGGGTAATAGACTATTAAACAAATTAAGGTCTATTTCGGAGTGTTTTCAATCTTCAAATACATGTGTTTTAAATATTTTCTTACCTATTTGGGTACTCTATTCTGTCTACCTTTTCTGTCAACAAGATTTCATGCTTGTCACGGGTACACAAATGTTTGCAATAAAATTTGGATTAGGGGTATGATGTAACGTGCAAGTCATTCTAAGCGAGAGGGTCGTAATGCAAACGTTTGTTGTACATATTCACAATTGTTCTGCTCCAAGAAATTTATACCCGGTGACTGCTAGTCCACAAAAACTGATCACGCAATAAGCCAATATCATGCCTGCTTTACATTAGCTGATAGTGCCTTTTTGAAGTTAGTAATTATTGTTTCTAGAACACATGGGCAGTCGTATCACATGTTTTATGTAGTCTGCAGAAAAAAAGTTGGGCTGTTTTCTTTAAAAAAAAATCCTTGCAGAAAAAAAAAAAAATGGATAGTTTTAAATATACGAAAATGGATTACAGATAAATAAAGAAAAGGAATAACGAGGTTTAGTATTTAGTAATTATTTAACAGATCTATTGTTTACACAGGGACAACACAGTTATGGTTTAAGCCATAACTGAGCGTTGGCATCCACATGCGACAAATCTGTTATCTTTTGGGCTTGTGGGGGGGGGGGAAGCAGAAAAGAAAAATGAAAAATGGAATTCGAACTGGCCATTTCGGTGTCATAAGTTCGCGGGTAGTACATTAGGTTCCCGGGACTAGGCTGCGCTCCTAACAGAATAGGAGAGAACAGAATCATACAAACCGTCCCCGTATATAGCAAAGTTCTTTTCCACACCGCATAAAAGGTCTGACTTATTGCAGTTGATATTGCAACGCTTTTGGAGCAAGTTCTTGCTGGTATCATTGAGACAAATACACCCTGCGTTTTCCTGAAATGTCAATAAGTCTTACATATAGTACAAATGAGTCATGCTCTGTGAAAAGGGGGTTTAATGCATCAGCAAAAAGTATCGACTTGGGTTAGCCAATGCATTCCGCGCAGACTAGGATGAAACGTTTTGCGATTTGTCAGTTTTCAAGAGCTCAAAGGACCAGTCTATCTCATGATTCAGTTGGCTGTTACACAAAATGGATATTAGGTATCAAGAATTATGCGTTGATTTGCTCGGTACAGTACGTCATGGAGATGCATCAAACCTCTGTAGCTAGAGCATGGTTCAAACGTAATGGGGGCTTCTGCGTACCACAATGGTTAGCTCTTTGCAACACGATAGAATTTTCGACATCTCCAAATTCAAAAGATTTGCAGTAGACAAAATCAATGAGACTCAAATTCTGGCATTTGATTTTTTTCACAGGCGATAGAAAAAACATTATGAGAAAATGCTTGTAACCAGCGAATTTTCCTCCCTTTCCCTACACTGTTTTCACAAGTCTTCTTCACCAGGGTCGTTATAAGACGACATTGTTTCATAAAGAGTTAAGGTGAAGGTTTATAAGTTCTAAGTTTGGTTCTCATCGGTGGCATGATTTTCATGGGAATGCCCTCGGGCACAACATTTCAGATCCCTAATCAAGTACTGGTTAATTTAATCTAAACATATGGGCAATGCTCTGGCAAAAGGAGGCTTAATGCATCTCCATGATTTATTATAACGAGCAAGACATCATATAATTATGGGTCGATAAATTTCATTATGTCTAGAAAACAATTGTCTCATGAAGTAGACTTGCTACTTGACATAAAGAAAATTGACCAATAGCGAAACGTTTCAGCCCAGGAGAGCCTGTGCGGACTGCGGAGGCTGACCTGGGTCGATACTTTTCGCAAATGCATTAAGCCCCCTTTTCAAAGAACACGGCTCTTATCTATATTATATCGACTGAGAAATGCATTTTTGAAATTTATACTAATCTCTCGATTCTGCTCTCTAGTACACGGTACGAATTTGTGGGCCAGTGAATAGGCCTAAATGAACTGTTTGCGTGATATAACTGAAAAAATGTCAAAAGATGTGTTATAACTAAGTGTATTAAAATATAACCCTCTACCACATATTCCCGTGTTTTGACAGCCTGGTGAAAGAAGCTTTTGAAAATATTGTTAAATGTTAAAAAAAAAAAAAAAAAAAAGAGAAAATGTTGTTTACCAGCAATTTCTTCTTCTTCCGCAATGATTTTCTACCCTTTTAAAAGCAAGCACAATCATTTTGGGCACATTTTATTTGTCTGATGCAAATGCTTTCAATTTGGATGCGTTCATTTTTTTGCGAAAAGTTTGGCTCATGCTAGCCCTCGTGGACAGCGCAAGCTTGCAAGAGTCGACACTTTTTACAAATGCATTAAAACCCCCTTTCAAAAAGCAAGTGTCATTTACATTTAACGCTTAAGCATGCATGCCGTCGAGGTCAAGATGTTATGTAGTGATAAACAACCAAACGGAAAGTATCCGGTTCAATGTGTTTGATGAGTTAGTCTGGAGCACTCTCAGTGGTTAGCAACCCGGTGCTAGCCTCGCGTATATCAGAGCGATACACTGGCACGTAAAAAGACCACGGAATTATTTAGGTTTTCCCACTCCACTCGAGTACTCTGAGTGGTTAGTAACCCGGTGGTAGCCTCGAGTGCATAAGTGCAATACACTGGCACGGAAAAGGACCATGGAGTCATGCAGTGTTTCCCACTCCACTCGAGTACTCTCACTTGCTAGTAACAATGTAATTGCCTCGCGGGTATCAGTGCGATACACTAGCACGTAAAGTGACCATGGAGTCATTTAGTTTAGTGTTTTTCACATCACTTGAGTGCTGTCAGTGGTTAGAAATCCAGTGGTAGCCTCGCGTGTATCAGTGCGATACACCGGCACGTAGAAGGACCACGGAGGTCTAATCGAAGAACAAGTAGGGTCTTATACCCGAACTTCTTTGTGTCCGAATCCCTTCCTATAGATTCGTTCTCTCTTTTAACCATTTATTACACAATTCCGAGGTTTTTTACGACCCTGACGAAAGGTGCTGTTGAAAACAATATGGTAAAAACAGAAAATGCTGGTGACAACAATTTCCCCTTTCCAACAATGTTTTCTATTCTTACAACGACAAATCTCATCGTTTGAGCAACATTTAATTTGGTGTCTCCAAACGCTTTCAATTTGAACAAGTCTAAAATTTTGTCCTCTAGTAAAAAGGTACGAAGTGCACTCTTAATTTTTGAATAAAACACGTGACTTATATCATAATTCTTTACCAGACGACAAAATTTTAGCCTTTTCAAATCAAAAGCATTTGCAGACGAGAAATTAAATGTTACTTAAAACATAAAATTTGTCATTCAAATGGTAGAAAGCAGTTGTGGGGAAAGGAGATTATACTCCCTTTTTCACAATATTTGCAATTGGCTTTTCCCTCAGGGTCATTAAAATTAGCACTTGTCACAGCTCGGCCGATTCCGAATCTACCTCTAACCTCGTCCGTATTAAGGCGGCTTCCATTTTGAACTACCCATCACATGATCTTAAACATGGCGACGCCCCTGTAAATCGCTTAGCAACGACATGAACAACCACGATGGAATTATTCACATCTATCGATCTGTCGATGAAAGCTTCCAACGGAAATTGATAAACCAAGCTAAGAATTGAATGTATAAACTGTTTGCCGACTGAAATATTGTTAGAAAGATAACGATAGAAAATTGACTCATGTTTTCTTTTTAAGAGGAGCCTTACAATTTCAATAACGGTAAAACGGTGTGCTTCCGGAAACGTGTGAAATGCACCGTGTAGGTGCATATCAAGCTACGTGATACAGCCGAGGGATTTGATCACTGGATCACCCGAGGTATGCCGAATGTAAAATTAGGGATTGTGTGGTAAATGGTCAAGATTTCAAGCCGGAAAACTTCCGTCTCGCCCATAGTGAAAACACAAGCAGAAGACAAATAAACGTTGCCCAAATAATAGAAATTATCTTTGAAAAGATCAGAAAATAATACTTGAATAGTAAAGGAAAAATGATAACCACCATTTTTTGCCCTTTCCACAATGTATCCAAATGCCTTTTAGTTTAACCCTAAAGCTGCTAATCGCGACTCACTGACCTTTTGCGGACAGTGTAGATCAAGATCAGACTGTACAGAACGTGCAGTCTGATCTTTGATCTACATTGTGCGATACGGTATTTTCTTTCCGGTGAAATCAACTTGGAAAATGCAATGTTTGGGCTTCTGCTACTGAATGGAAATTTTCTTTTCATTAATTCAGCAGCTTAAGTTTAAGGTATTAAACAAAGGACTGCTTGATGAAGATTTTACCCTCAGGCTGCTGAGGGCGACTCAAGGACCATTTGCGGAAAGTTTAGATCATGATCAGACTGCACTTAGTTCTAAACTGTCCGATAAGGAGATTTTTTCATCCGAAAAATGCATATGAAACAGCAAAATTTTGGTTTTCACTATCGGCTAGAAAGTTTCATGTCACTTATTTAGCAGGATAAAGGTTAATGCTGCAACCAATAAAGAGGAATTTCTTGCACTGGAACTTGGATGAAAGTTGCTTGTTTAATTCTTCCAACTTGAAACCGGAGGATTGCCCGTTTGAATTCCAAACCCAGCAAAGTTCTTTCCATGGATTGATAATAGTCATTGTGACAAAATTAATTCTACTCCACTGATCTTTGGTTTTGTGTGAAAGCAGCCAGTAGCTCAGGAAGAAAATTATGCCAAGAAAAAATCCAACAGAGTATGGATAGATACGCTGGCCGCCTCGACATAATTGAAACATGAAAATGCGATAGACACCATAAAAGGAAAGAAAAGAAAAGAAAGAAAGAAAAGAAAGCGAGAGAGAGAGAGAGAGAGAGAGAGAGAGAGAGAGAGAGAACACAGGGAGAAACACAGAGAGAAACAAAGAAAGACATTAAAATAGAAAGAAAGACGAAAAAAAAAAATATAAATGTTGTCGGAGAATGTGATAAACAAGGAAGTCTGTTTCAAATAGATAAAACAAATTGCTTGATCATATTAACTGTTAGAAAAAAAAAACACTTCCGATTATTTATAGATATGAGGATATTTTACGTACATGTATATAGTTTTCAAACAATATTTCAACACTTCCTTTTTTGTCTTGCTCATGGTGACATTGGCCCCTCATAAAAACAATCAAGAGTTTTAACGAAACTGAGGAAGACGGTCTTTTCGAAAACATTGTAGGAAAAAGAAAAATGCTGGTAACCACAATGTTTTTTTCCCTTCCACAGACAAATTTTTCACTTCAGCTCTAGCTAATTTGTCGTCTGCAAGTACAGGGTGTTCCAAGAGTATTGTTCACATACCAAGTACTCGTATATCATAGACTACATGTGGTAGCAAGATGACATTGGTACCATTTAAAAGCTAAAATCGTCAAGTTTTCTTCTGTTAATTGTGCTCTGTCTCCTTTCAGATCCAGTAATGCGGTCCACAAAACAAGAAAAGTCGTGTTTGTGTCCTAGAATTTGCTAAAACAAGTGACAGAGTCCTGGACATGTGTACGTCGTACAAAGTTTACGAAGCAGCCACATGACAGACGTTCCATTTTGAATTGGCACGCAAAATTCAAGGAGGAAGGGAGAAGTTCTCGACCGGCTCTTCTGACTGATTTTTGGGGCCTCTGCATGAGAGCTTCTCGAACTTATTCAGTTGTATCATTTGAAGTTGATCGGCGGGCGTCCCGTTTTCTCAGCCGGGCACAAACACCGCTCCTCCTTAAATTCTGCCTTTCAATTCAAAATGGAAAATCTGCCTGGCGGCTGCCTCGTAAACTTTGTACGAAATCGTCGTAGAACACGGAGCTACTCGGTTTTAGCCAATTGTAGAACACTAAACGACTTTTCTTGTTTCGTGAACGACATTACTGGAGTTAAAGAAAAAAATATTAACAAAAAAAAAACTTGATGACTTTAGACGTTTACATGGTACCGGTTTCATCTTGCTACCATTTGCAGTTCATGATATAGGAGTACTTGGAATGTGAAGTATACTTTTGGAACGCCCTGTATTTTCAACTGTGACCATTCTAACATTTTGGCGAAAAAGGGGCTTAATACATCAGCAAAAATTATCGACCATCGTCAGCCTGCGCAGTCCGCGACCTGGGCCGAAACCTCTTGCTATTGGTCAGAAATCATCGGAAAATGAATAGAAAAAAAAAAAACGTGACATACTTATTTTCAGGGTCAAAGGAGGATTTTTTTTTCATTTCAAGCAATTCCTACCTTCTGCCCAAATTTTTTGAGATAAGTCTACTTGACCGTTGTTGATTAATCGATATATTTATTAATCATCTTGGGATCTTAAGCGACTCAGTGCTCGCAGTGCTGGATTCACCAAAAGTCGTGAGTTTGATCCTCACGCTCTAAATTCGTTTTTGAAAAAAAGGATTTTCTTTGGCTGCGCTCTTCAGAGCCCCAGCTTAGTGCTTGTCAAACCCAGAAAATACATGAATAAGTAAGCAATGTAAGTGAAATAATGTTGAAAGAGAAATAAAACATAAATCAACCATATTGGACTGTCCGTTTAAATTAAACCGTACCAAATTACCTGACATAAATACATAAATTCCAGTAGACAGCTTTCTGAAGACATGGGGAAAGGAGGGGAAGGAGAAGGGCTATTGATCGTTACAAGAATATTTTCTTTTCACGATTCAAGGCGACTACCCATTTTTTCTTCAATTCTTATTTATCTTTTTAGAATCACTAGCACCTATTTTCACTATCTTCAGAATAGTCAGCTGTTGTAAATAATCAATTAGCAAATAGAAATAATAATGATGATGATGATGATGATGATGATGAAAATATCATCTTTACTTTGCTTGTCTTGACTTTATTTTACTTGACCAGATGACGAAATTTTGGATTTGTCAAAACTGAAAACACCTGCACACGGCAAATAATATGTGGCTAAATGATGGACTTCGTCTTTGAAAGAGTAGAAAACATTGTGGGAAAAGGAGAAAATGCTGGCTAAAAGCATTTTCTGCTTTTCCCACAACAATTCCAGAAGAGTTTTTTCCTCAGTGGTCGTTTAATCATGGGATTGTTTGGTTTATGGTTGAACAAGAGCAATAGGTTCATACCCCTGTCCTTGTCAATCCGAACAAAGCAGCATGTCTGCAGACATTGGCACACTGGTACGGTTCTGTTACTGTAGGCTTTATGTTTGTTTGTACATCATCTTCGTTCATACACCCTGAAATTATTTTCACTGTATCATACGACCGTTTGCTTCTACGACATATTCTCATACTACAGTGTTTTGATCCTATTGAAAGACGCTGCTATTACAGTCATAGAGCCGGTCCGGTAAGTCAGTCAGTAACGTACAGGGTCTGGGCCTATGGGTCGTAGGTTCGAATCCCTAGCTCGGGCATATTCTTTGCGAGGGTTGATGACATCGATGAATAATATTTGAACGACAGTTATGTAGGAAAGCTACCAGTGACTTGGGAAAACTATTATGCTAAGTACTGCTAATAAAAATTCCAGGAAAAGCATGGACAGATGCCCTGATCGCCTCGAAATAACTGAGACAACGTTGAAACGGCGTTAAACACCATACAAACAAACATATACAGGCGTAAAATGGGCTTTTCGTGTTATTTGCTGTCTGAGTCTGAGTTTGTTCGTACACAGACTATCCGCGGATAGCACCCAACCAATCTAGCATCCACGTATACATCTGTGCATAATGCCTTCGTGCTCATATCGTACATTAAGCTAAAATGAAATGACCAATCAAATAGATCCTTCTTCGAATATTTGGGATCAACGTTTGTCGTTTTCAAGACATGTGAATGGTTTGTCAAAGAGGTTGGAGTGTTGGGACGGGAGGGACACTTAAATACCAATAATTCAGCGTCCAGGAAATGAATTTGGATAACACAAAACTGCTTTAGTTAACAAAATCGAATGTACGAGTATTTTCGTATCTCATTCATCAGTCTTTCTGCAAATTTGAACAATCCTTGACCAAACAAATCCTGTGTATTAACGGTTCATAAATGCTAGCTTGTGAAAATATTGTGGGAAAAGGATAAAATGCCTGTAACCGGCATTGTCTCTCTTCCCCATGCTGTTTTCTACCTCTTCTATGAAAATCCTGTCATTTAAACCTAAAACTGCTGAGAGCGCGACGCACCGACCTTTTGCGGACAGTGTAGATCAAGATCAGACTGCACAGAACGTGCAGTCTGATCCTGCATCTACACTGTCTGATAAGGAGATATTTTGCTCCCAAAAATAAGTTTGAAATAGCATTATTCTTGTTTTTACTATTGGCGTGAAAGTTTTAACTTATTTAGTAGGTTAAGGGTTAAAGCACACTTAATTTGCCGTCTTAGAATAATTTCAGTTTGGACGAGTCTAATATTTCGTTATCAGGCAAAGAGTTAAGGTTTTTACAGCTTATTCTGTTCCTTCGATGTGCTCTATCGTCTTTTTTTTTCAGACATTCATTTATATAGAGCCAGATAGCTTGATTGTAACATGCATGGCACGTAAACAAAGGCTGTGAGTTCAACTTCTGGATTTTCAACAACTCCGTCTGAGTACCCATAAAAATGACCGTGACGGAACAAAATCCCTCATCTACCTTGAAACAAATTTCACCTTCGTTAATTTTGGATAGTAGCCAGTGGCTCGCAAAAGTGCTGCTTGTAGTACTGGCTAAGAAAACTCTAGGAGAATCACATATAATAGTAGTTTCCAAAGTGAGAAACAGACAAATGAACAAAACTAAGGAAAACCTCATTCGTATTACACTCGACTTACATTATGTTTATTCAATCGAAATTTTAAAATCTTATTTCCTTTAGCACGTAAACCTCTTAGGGTAGTTTCTGATTTGCCGTAAGAATTTTGCAATGGCTTGTGGAACTGTCTATACGGCTTCTTCCTCAGGGTCGTTAAAACTCGGGATTGTGTGGTAAAGGGTTAAATAGTTTCTTTTAGCTCGAAAGTGAAAATATACTAAGTAGTATTTATCAGTGTTTTACACGAATCTTTGATACATGCCAAATACATCTGAATGGGCCTGTTTACGAAATCCGCAAAGGGAGCGTAAGGTCGAAGGTTTTAGTTCCTTTAGGGGAGGGAACCGTTCTTTTATTGCCAGTTTGTGAGAAGACAGCCGACTGAATCACGGTTACTGAATGCATACCTGCCTGGTGCCTTTCCACAAAAGATTTGGACTTGGACAGTAAAAAGGCGAGACAAATGTGGCTCGTAAATCAAATATTTTAAATATTTCACACGGGGAAACGCAATAACAAACACTTTACTTTATAACAGGGAACGTCGGTCAGTAGTTAGTGTCGGCTTAGTAAGCCAGGTAGCAAAGGTTCGATCCTCACCACTGTGCTTGTCGAGGGAGTGCTTTTAGGTGAGTACTGGTGAAACCAAGAGAGAAAAAAAAGTACAATTTAGCTGTAGCCGTCATATTCAATAAAGTGATGTTGAAAGTGACATAAAACACCATTAAAACAATTGTTTTATAACTTACCTTTCAGCTCAACGTAGATAAATTCTTTCAAATAACCAATCCACGCATCGTCCCCATCTTCTAGTGATGAAGAAATTGTTGGATTAGGTTTGATTAAAATTTCTTCCTTCTCAAACTGTATGTCTGGTGTAGATAAGTTACAGTACTTTTTCGCCTCTTGCCAATTGCTCTCTTTGCTCTCAAGTCTGTATTGGCCTGCGGCTGTTGCAATGTTACTTTGCACTACAGAAAAAAAAAAAAATGCCCAGAAAATATCCGAGATTTTCTTTACCAGTTTCCATAAAACTTTTCGAAACGACAATACTCTAGACTGGTCTTAAATGAAAACGTTCTCCGACAAAATATTAAACGTGGTGCATTTGATGGAGTTTGTTTTTGAAAAGCCAGAAAACATTGTGGAAAAAGGAGGGTTTAATGCATCTTCGTGATGCATTGCACCAAGCAAATCATCGCCTGGTTAAGGATCCAAAAAGTCAATTTTCTCTAATAACTGACTGAATCGTGAGATACACTGGTCTTTTGACATGCATAAAAATTGACCAAAAGCAAAAAGGACTGCGCAGGCTTACCTGGGTCGATACTTTTAGCAGATGCATTATGCCCCCTTTTCACAGAGTATGACTCAAATATATGATGACTTGCTTCGCATAATACATCACGGAAATGCATTAAATTCCCTTTTGTCAGAGCATGGCTCTTATTTTACTGAGTTTTAAAGAGAAGTAAAGGAGGCAGATTTTATTACTTGAATTATGCTCATCCGTTTTTATTAAACCGGAAAAGAGAGAGAGAGAGAGAGAGAGAGAGAGTTCTGTTCACATAACACATATCCGCCTTCGGAAACATTTTGCGGAGTCGTGGTTCAACATAGACGACCATACCCAGAAATACGATATTAAAAGAAAAACAAAAGAAAAAAAAAAAAAAACTTACATAATGTATAGACAAATAAAAAAGACACTAAAAGTGAATTCCACACCATCTTCTTATTTCTGTACAAATAGTTTCCTTTATTCCTGTGGTCATGTGACTGCTTTAATACATTACTACCCATACGAACTACTTTTTTACGAGTCGAAGTGACAACATTTGATCTCATTGGAGAAAAAGATTTCTCCCTTTGCAAGGATGTTTTCACATTAATATCTGTAAAGAGCCTTGATTCACGTGTCTATTTATAGTATACGAAGGCGGTTTCACAGACGTTTGATGCAGATATGTTTAAGGGTCTTGTTATATTATCTTAAAAGTGATCACGACAATGTGTTTCCTCATTATTATACATTTCATATTTCATATCGAAACCTAAGTTTTTATTTTCACTCTGATGTTGCTATGGTGCATTCTTGAAATGGCCATGTGCATATGCAGAAATTTTGGAAAGGTCGAGCGAAGCCCTTTAATCCCCGGAGCCACAGAAGACTACATTCAAACGGATACCAGCCTGTTTACTAACTCAGAGAAACTCAGGGAAACTATTCAACACTAAAGGAAACATCAAACAGTTAATCCTTTACTAAACAACCCAAGATTTAACGACCCCGGGGAATAAGGTTTTTGAAACATTGTGGGGAAAAGAGAAAATACTGGTAACCACCATTTTCTCCTTTTCCGACAACGTGTTTTATCATTTCTGAGACAAATTCCAACATTTTGGCCACATTTGAGTTGTCGTGTGTCAATACTTTGATTTCGGATAAGTCAAAATGAGCTTTGCTCTATCAAAAGAGGGTTTAATGCAATTCAGTGATGCATAATACCAAGCAAGTCATCACAATAATCATTGATCCATAAAATCCATCTAATCTAACAACCGATTGGAGGTAGAATAGTCCTTTGCCATGCAGCAAATTCATAAACAGCAAAAAAAGTTCGACCCATGCCAGCCTGCGCGGACTGCGCAGGCTTTCATGGTCAATACTTTTTTCCAGATGCATTAAGACCCCTTTTCACAGACCATGACACAAATGTTTGTGATCTGGTAAAGAGTCAAGCTGATGCAAAAGGTATCATATATAATGAGCCATGCTCAGTGAAAAGGGTGCATCTGCGAAAAGTATCGATTCAGATAAGCCGGCGCAGTCGACACAGGCTGACCAGGGCCGAAATTTTTCGCTATTAGTCAATTTTCTACGTGTCAAAGGACCATTCTACCGCATGATTCAGTTTGTTGTTAAAAAACGGGGCTATTATGGATCCATAATCATGTGATGGCTTGCTTGGTATCATGCATCATGCAGGTGCATTAAGCCCCCTTTTGCCAAAGCATGGCTCAAACACTTTGGGGTTTGTGAAGATTAATCAACCGAGTCCGAGGCAATTCTGATGAAATGTCGGATACTTCATTCAGTTTGTCGACACCATGTCTCCGCGCTTCCGCCGTATTTGTCTGGCTTGGTTACTCGCTCTTTGTTGCAACTTGTGCAGATCGGAATAATTCGGGGCTCAAGTCCGGGATCGATTCATTTATGTCTAATGAAGACTGGCTCATACTTCATGTCAAAATGGCTTCATGTCTTCACAAGAATGTTTTTAATTTACTGCCGAAAAAAGGTTTACGTCAGCAAAATGTTGACTTCTTCAAAGCTGGAAAGTGTTACGGTTGGAGTAATCACGTCGCTATCATTTATGCATATTCTTTTATGTCTACTTCATTTCATCTGTTTTTCTTCCTCGTTCTTCTTCTTTCTTTTCCCTTTCTTCTACAGGGTCCTCCTTGGCTAATTGGTTTAGGCATTGTATTCAAAATCGGGTTCTGATTAAAATTCTAATTTCAATGTTGATTACCCTTCGGCAAGGCATTGCATAGCCTCAACATGCTACTTACGAAACCAAGAACTAACTCATATAAGTGTGGAGAGATCTGTCTGGATTATTGTTAGCCCTTACGCTGCTAGGCGCCATATGCGGACCTTTTGCGGACAATGTAGATCAAGATCAGGCTGCACAGAACGTGCAGTCTGATCTTGGATCTACACTGTCCGATAAGGTGATATGTCCCCTGAAAGATAGCTATGAAATAGCAATATTTGGGTTTTTACTACCGGCTTGAACGTTTCATGTGCCTTATTTATCAGGTTAAGGGTTAAATGCATGTAAACTCTCACTTAAACAAAGGAGCGCCACGGAATCCCCTTTCTTTTCTTTTACTGTGAATTCATTTCTATGTACTTTAGTGACAAATTAAAGATGAATTAGATAGATAAACAAAAGCTACTGCAACAAACAGTCTTCTTCTACTTCCGTCTTCCCCTTCTTCTTCTTTTTTCTTCTCTTCTCCTTCTTCTTCATCATTATCTCCATGATGATGATGATCCTCTTCATCATCATCATCATCTTCTTCCTCTTCTTCTCTTTTTTTCTGCTTTTTCATCTCCTCCTCCGTCTTCTTCTTCTTGCTATTGTTATTATTCTTCTTCCCCCTCCCTTTTCATTGAAGAATTAACAACTTCCCTCTTGAAGTGTACACGAATATTCAGTGAGCTTTATTTGTAAATGAGCCGTGCTCTTGAAAAAGGGGGCCTAATGAATCTCCGTGATGCATTATACCAAGCAATTCATCACAGTTTTATGGATCCATAAAATCCATTTTGTCTAACAACTGAATGAATCATAAGTTACACTGTCCTTTGACATACAGAAAATTGACCAGTAGCGAAAAGTTTCTGCCCAGGTTAGCCTGCGCGGACTGCGCAGCTTGACGTGAGTCGGTACTTTTCGCAAATGCATTAAGCCCCCTTTTCAAGAGCATGGCCTAAATACTTTTTACGCATCGTCGTAATTTTTTACTTGTCCATATTGTGAAGCATTTACATAAGACATGTTAATCGTGACTCAAGTGATTGGTATTGTCTTGAAAGGGCGAAAACCTTGTGAGAAAAGGAGAAAATGCTGGATACCAGCGGTTTCTCCTTTCTCCTTTCCCTACAATTTTTTCAAGAGCCTCTGTTCCCAGCGTCACTTAAACTCGTTGAGCGGTAAAGCCTAAATAATACCGGTTAACCAGACAACAAAATTTTGGCCTTGTCCAAATTCAAAGCATTTGCAGACGACAATTTCAGTGTGGCTCAAAGTATGAAACTTTTCTCTGATAGGGCAGAAAACATTGTGGGAAAACGAGAAAATACTGGTTACCAGTATTTTCTCCTTTTCGCACGATGTTTTCTAAAGGCCTCTTTCCCAGGGTCGTAAAAAGGCGGCATTGTGCGGTAAAGAGTTAATGGTTTAATAGCCTCCAAAAATAAACAAAGTGGGAGTTAAAATGCATTTAAATTTTAATCATACCTTGTGAACATCACAATGAACAGCTTTTTGTCGTAATCTAGTTACAGTTGTTCAACTGATTCCTCGGGAATTTGGGTCATAGCCCGGAATTGTGACCTTTCATAAATAACATTTACTTTTGATTGGAAATAATTGTCTAAGGCATTCTTAGCCATATAATACACATTTTGACCTTCTCCAGGATCAGGGACTTCAAAGTAAAATAAATGTCTTGCACCGGTACACCTGCAGAATGTAATAATAGGGCCTTTTTTCTGTTCTAGGTCTTTGATTCCCTTACCCACTGCATACAGTTCGGAACTTCGCAGCCATCTAGCGTGTCGATGATTCACCTTCCAATAGAAAAGTAGAAATACCCCCTAAATCGGTAATTACTGAAGTTGCCATCTCTCAGACAGTTTCATTGATCAGTGTCATAATGTGTCAATAACACCATAATAGACATAGTCGGGGATACTCATGATAAAACCTTTATGAGGAAAATAAGTAATCAACTTCCTCACGAACGCCATCCTTTAGAGTCCAAGATATAAACCTCTCTAAACTTACATGTATACTTGAAGATGAGAGCGGGTTATTTCACAGATAAAAAGTGGTTGTCAACTGAGACTTGCTTGTATTTCTTTCCTACGTACTACCCGTATCGGTGGTCAGAGCGGGTTGGTAACCCACAGTTGATGAGATACGACCTAGCAGAATTGCAGTGTTCAGGAGAGGATGATTCAGAGAGGGAACAATTATTGTCCCATAAACTCGCAAAAAGAGGGAACACTTTCAAAACTAGTGAGACAAAGGCTACTTCTCAAATAGATATGAAAAGGACAAAGTCTCACATGTGTGAATTATAATGGGACATATTTTCAGATTAAGGAAAAAATCTTCCAGAATCTCCCCCGTGGCAGAGCATTGGAGTTGGCATTTCAGAACCAGCTTGTTTGATTCTGAAAATGTCATCCATAGACAACAACTAATCTTCTGGTCACGGAACTATTTAGCAACAGCAAGACCAATCATGGAAACATAGCCTGCACGATCACCAGGAGGATCTTTGATATGACGATACATCAGAGCCTCTTGAAATGCAGTCAACTCAAGTCTGATACTTTGAGAAGTGAAACATCTCATGATATAAATCATTGCCTTTAACAGCTCTCCGACACCAGCAAAAACCCAGTAACCTCTATGAGGTTTGCAATGTTGTTAATCGGTTTCAAAATCAGTGCAGTCTTGCCTACGTCAGTTCCTTCAAACAAACTTATTTTACCTCCGTTAATATCTTTACTTTTTACCAAACAATCCCAAGTTTTAACAACCCTGAAGGAAAAGACGCCTGAAGACACTGTAATACAAGTCTTGTTTCTCAGTGATTTCCACAAATGGACGAGGTTCTGCATGCCTTTGGGACAAACTTTGTTGTTTAACTTGGACGAATACAGTAGCGACCAAAAGCCCTCCGGTCTTCATCCCTTTCCCCTTAAATAGGCAAGGCTGATAAAAACTCCTTCCCGATTCTGCGATGGCGGACATTATCTCCTTCATGTAACCTCGGGGGCGGAGAAAAGTCCGCATCAATGTTCCCTTACGTAGAAATCATGTAAGATTGGCTTACTAGTGTGTGGGTGTATGTGCGGGTTGGATTCATCAATGGCCACACAAAATCAAATTAATTTTTCTACCAAAAGTATATGTCCTGACAGGAATTGAAATAGGTGTCTCAGATTTTTGTACACTCAGGTCCTCTAATCAACCCTTTAACTAACAATCCTGAGTATTAACGACCTTGTGGCTGATGGCTTTTGAAAAAAGACATTTTGAGAAAAGGTAAAAATGCTGGTAAAGAGTGAATGAATGAAAGTTTTCATGGCGCATCCACAGCTCTGGTCATTTGGTGCACATGGATGTATTAAGATATGATTAAGTGAAATTGTTGTGTTTAAAAAGATTTGATAAAATTATCATAGTTAAAACTGTTAAACCAAGAAAGATCATGTGTAATCTTGATATGCATAAAATACAGTATTGTGTGGCTGGGCAATCCTTATCTGCTTGTTATTATTGATTCCACACAGTGGCTCCCTTGACAAGTGCCATAATAGTGCTTTCATCGCTTTGATTTTAATAAGTCGGGATCGTTTCGAAGAGGGTTAAGCAACCACACAATTGAACTGGTCCCCGTTGTAGATATACATATTACAACTGGCACAGGCTATTGTGTCGTTGCTTTCCATTGGGCCACATCTATATCACAGAATGGCCAATCAGAGAAGCTGACACATTTCCAGTTTGGCTGTATAGGTAACACTGTGATATTTTGCACAATTTGAAATTGGTAATCGAAACTAAAAAGAATATTAGCAGACATAAACATTAAAAGGTGATACCAAAATTACAATTCACTTACTCGTAACGTCAAAAATATCGGAAAATCCCCTGCTCAGGAGTGAGAGTGACCTCTCCTGAATCTCTAATAGTCTTGGAACATGGCTGTTCTAACAATAAACGGGCAGAATTCGGCCCGATCCCTATATACACTTGCTGTATCAGGGGAGGTAACCAATCTACCACACAATGTATATTGAAAATTTGATTTCTTAATCCTTCGGCTGTTAAGCGCGACTCAGTGACCTATTGCAGACAGTGTAGATCAAGATTATACTGCATAGACCGAGCAGTCTGATATTGGATCTACATTGTCCAATCAGGAGATATTTTTCTCCCAAAAATCAACTTTGAAATAGCAACCGGATTTTTACTATCGGCTTGAAAATTTCATTTCACTGATTTAAAAGGTTAACCCGTTCACCACACAATCCCGAGTTTTCACGACCCTGGAGAAAAAGACTTTTGAAAACATTGTGGGAAGAGAAGAAAATGCAAGGAACCAGCATTTTTTTCCTTTTCCCACAATGTTTCAACCCTTCCCCAAACAAATTTCAATTTTTAAGTCACAGTCATTTTCTTTGTCGTCTGCAAATGTTTTGAATTTGGACAGGTGTAGAATTTTGTAATTTGGTAAAGAGTTAAGGATTTAGACAGACGCTTGCCTACAGGTACGTTTCATTTAGCTTCTTCGAGAACTCCTTGCTTAATCAATACAAGTTGCTTGTTCAATAGAGGTGGTCGCTGAGAAAGGCTTCACTGTACTGTACTATTCTTTAGGTTCTTTGTAAGGAAGTTAGACCGGGGAGATCACATGGTCATTCCACGAAAAAATGAATTTGGGGATACAACAGAGGAACACGAGGATGAATTAGATATGGGTGACTTCACAGGAAATACAGGCAATTCAACTGTTGCTTCAATAGGTTAAACGTGGAATAATAGATGATCATGTAAAATGTAGTATAGGAAATGCTGTTGCAAATCGCTAAAGATAAGCAACAAAACCCATATACTGTTACAAAAAGTTTCGTCCCAAACGATAATACATACAATACGACATAAGTATGTATATTGCTGTAAAAAAAGAAAAACTCTGATGACATTATTTACAGTAGAGTTGATATAGCTTGCAGAAAAGATAACATTAACCCTTTACCACACAATTCCGAGAAAGAAATAAACATTGTGGGAAAAAGAGAAAATGCTGGTAACCAGCATTTTCTCTATTTCCCACAATGTTTTCGCAGACAAATTCTATTATATTTTCCACATATATTACTTTGTTTGCAAATGCTTTCAATTTGGACTAATCTAACATTTTGTCGTATGGTAAGGGGTTAAAGATGCTGAGCAAGACTACAGTGGTTTTGGGAACATCGTAGTATAGGACCAGACGCACATAACGTGTGAAATGACTTTTGGTCTTTGCCGCCGATATCTTTTGAAAGAAAGCCTTGAAAATGGAACATTTGTATATTGTCAAAATTCAGTTGTACATTTTGATTCTAAGACTGGTCGGTAGATATTAACAGAGGGATGTTTTGACAAATTAGAGGACTAGTCTGGATACATTAATACTATTATCTTAATTGTAAATTATGTTTTTGCCATAATGACGAAAATTGTGAGGGAGGTAATGTGTTGAAAGATTAAAACAGTTGAGCAATGTTCTGGTGAAAGGGGGCTTAATACATCCCCGTCATGCATCATACCAAGTAAGTCATAATTAACTAACAGCCGACTGAATAGTGACGTAGAATAATCCTTGGAAATGCAGAAAATTTACCAAGATCAAAAAGTTTCCACACAGGTCAGCACTGCGCAGACTGCGCAGGTTGACCTGAGTCGATTCTTTTTACAGATGCATTAAACCGGCTTTTCACAGAGCATGACTCTGTTTTATTGATTTTTTATGTACGTAATCGTCGCCACCTTCGTCGTCGCCATTTTTCCAGTTCTTTTTGCATGTAAAATATTATTTGTAAACAATTCTATTTCATGTATTATAATTATAGTGTATGTAAATATGTGAGCCATGCTCTTTGAAAAGGGAGCTTTATGCATCTCCGTGATGCATGATACCAAGCAAGTCATAACATAATACATCTCTAATATCCGCTTTGCATAACAACCTACTGGATCATGAGGAAAATGCTGAAAATTAACTAGTAGCAAAAAGTATCGGCCAAGGTCAGCCTTGCACAGCGGACTGCGCAGGCTGACCTGAGTCCGATAATTTTTGCAAATACAGTAAGCCCCCGTTTCACAGAGCATGACTCATATTGAATGTTTTTATGGAATTCATCTGTGTCGTTCGTAATTCAGCGTTAAGGTTTAAGATCTATGATAAGGGCATCTAAGGTTAGATCCTTAATTAGCAGTGCTGTAAAAGTGACAGCTTTCCTTGCGCAAGAAACTGCAAAGCCTAAGCATACTTATCGTAACACAAGTGCAACCAGGAAGCCATTAACCCTTTAGCTGCTTAGCTCGACTTAAGGTTCCTTTGGGCTCAGTGCACATGAACATTAGACTGAACGATGCATGTTGTCTGATCTTAGATCTATACTGTTCGATACCGTGAAGCTTTTCGTCAAAAAGGACTTGGAAATTTGCATGGAACCTTTATTAAATTCAGCAGGTAAGGGTTTAATACGTAAACTGGTACAATGACTGGAATACTTTTGAAAGCAACAGGAACCCCATCTTTAAAAAAAAAAAAAAAAAAGAAAGAAAAAAGGTTATTTTGTAAACAGTATTCTGTTTATATCTCTATTCTTAAACATGTCGATATCCCCTATACCTATGTTAATCTTTGTACAGCCATTATAAATAAACACTCTCTCTTTTTCAATATATATATATATATTTTTGTGTGTGTAAGTGTGTGTGTTTTTTATACCTTTGCTACATTGTCGAGCACAGAGCCCAGTTGGTTATCTCACTAAGAAAATCATGTGCTTTGCTCTTGCAAAAGGGGGCTTAATGCATTTCCGTGATGCATGATACCAAGTAACTTATCACAGTATTATACATCCCTGAAATCCGTTTTGTATAACAACTCACTGAATCATGAGGTACACTGGTCCTTTGACCTGCAGAAATTTGACAAAAAGCAAAAAGCTTCGGCCAAGGCAGCCTGCGCGGATTGCGCAGGCTGAGCTCTGGGTCGATACCTTTTGCAAATGTATTAAGTTCCCTTTTTTACAGAGCATGGCTCTTACATTTATGTTTTCGTTCACATAGGTCATACAAACTGCCGATTCCTTTTACAAAAAAAAAAGAATCGATCTAAATCTCTGAATTAATATCTAACAAAAATATGCATTTGATGGCATTCTGATAATTACAAAATGGCAGGGTGTTCACCCCCTAATTGGTTTTCTGGTCAAATCTCTTATGAAAAAAAAGCTTCAGTCATACTCATATTCTGAGCTCTAACTATGTATACTCTCCGTCTAATGTTACCTTTTCTTATTCGAAAATATAAATATGAAAAAAAAGCTTGGCATGTTTACAAAGAGTTCTTCTCAAACAAGAAATTGGTTATTACATAGACCTATTGAAGTTAGCAAAGAGTGTGCTCCTTCAAAAATATTTAACATTTGCAATATGCTTAAATAGAGCCTAACTAACTATACGCCAGAATATATTAGCTATGCTCTGGCAATAGGGGGCTAGATGCATCTCATTAATGCGTTATGCAAAAGTAGGCTTAATGCATCCCCGTGATCCATGATACCAATCAAATCATCACGTTACTATGGATCTATAATAGGCACTTTTTTTTTTACAACAGCAGACTTAATCATGAGGTAGAATAGTCCTTGAACATACAGAAAATTGACCAATAACGAAAAGTTTAGGCCCAGGTTTTACCTGCACAGGCTGACCTGGGTCGATACTGTTCGCAGATGCATTAAGCCCTTTTTTCACAGAGGACGACTCATTTAAATTTAAATCATTCCATTTAAATGTATGGAAATTATTTGAAGATGACAGTCTGTTATTGTATAGTCGGTCCAAGTCTTAGTCAATGGCAGAGAAATTTATTTTTTAAATTAGTTTAAAAGTTGCCAGGTGTTCCTAAACTAAACCTGTATTCAGAGACCATCCAAGGAATGTAAAAAAGTAGCCTGTTACAACAGACGGAATGTTAACCCTTTCCCAAACAAGCCCTGGTTTTCACGTGTCTGCAGTACAAGTCTTTTGAAAACACTGTGGGAAAAGGAGAAATTGCTCGTAACGAGCAATTTCTCCTTTTCCCACAGTGTTTTCTACCCTTTTGGAGAACTTTCTGCTATTTTCATCAAATTTAAAATTGTCGTCTGCAAACTCTTTCAATTTGGACCAGTCTAAAATTTGTTGTTTGGGAAAGGGTTAATTCAACTTTCGTTAAAATCATTGACGAAGAGATGGGGGGGAGGGGGGGGGGGAAGCGGTGGTCTCTTTAAGCAGACGATTGATTAATTCGGTCGGTCTCTACTGTATGTTGGACTGTATGGTTTTTTTTTTGTTTAAAGGCCGACTGAGATAAACTAGAGCGACAAGCACTTTTAGATTTTTTACTTTTTTCCACGATCGATACTATATTTAAAGATACCATATACAGAACTAGGAAACATGTTCCCTAACCTATTTCTTAAGAATATCTTTTCGAGTCGGTTTTTTCGGGTCATGTAATGCAGACACGTTTCCCGAAATGTGACTGTGAAGCAACTAATGTCGGTCATTGCGATAAAAATTTTTCAGAGATGACTTATCAAAACCTTAACACTTATCCTGCTAAATAAGCTAAATAAAACTTTCTAGACGATAGTAAAAACGCGAACTATGTTATTTCAAACTTAATTTTTGGACAACAATATCTCATTATCGGTCAGTTTAGATCCAAGGTCAGATTGCACGTTCTGTGCAGTCTGATCTTGATCTACACTGTCCGACAAAGGTCGGTGAGTCGCGCTTAGCAGCTTAACCCTTTACCACACAATCCCGACTTTTAACGACCCTGAAAGAGAAGCCTTTTGAAAACATTGTGGGAAAAGGAGAAAATGCTGGTAACCAGCATTTTCTCCTTTTCCCACAATGTTTTATACCCTTTCCAAAACAAATTTTAATTTTTGAGTCACATTCATTTTGTCGTCTGCAAGTGTTTTCAATTTGGACCAGTCTAAAATTTTATCGTTTGGTAAAGAGTTAAGGGTTAACAAAAAATGATGTTTTACCTAGACCCGGGAACTCGTTCCCGATCACCTCCCGAGGCTTTGAAGTTTGATGAATACTTTAAGTTGGAGGTTAACGTTGCTTTGAGAAATGTTCCATTAAAGTCACGGCCACATCCACCTGTGTGTGTGTGTTACCGGTGTTAAACCTTAACCATAGCCTGGCATTCACGCCCTGCATTTGAGTCATTCTAATAAACAAGGTACACAACCATTGTTAACCCTCAGGAATACCGGTATGTGTTGTTACTTGCTCTTTATCTGAATACAGGCGTTAAATCAGACCATGAGAACACTCTATGAGTGTATTTGCTTTGCAGTCTTATTTTATGAAAATGCTCTATTTAACGGACTGATACCAGTCTACCTTAACCATTACCATACATGGTCGTGTTTTAACGACCCTATAGAGCAAGAAATTCGAAAATATTTAGGGAAAAGTAGAAAATACTGGTTACCAGCATTTTCTTCTGTTCTCATAATATTTTCTATCCTTTTACAGATTATTGTTAGCATTTGAGGCACGTATAATTTGGCATCTGCAGATGTTTTCATTTTGGACCACGACACCATTTTAAGCTAAAACAATACGCATATAGTATTGTTTGATACTTTTTGTCCTTTTTAGCAGTATTGCCTGTCATGGGCGCTAGTAATGACCTCAGCTGCCGATGAGCCATGAAACAACGTTCGTTCGTTCGTTATTTTTTTTTTTTAACTAATACCAAACTGAAAAGTTTAACACTTACCGCACCATAGGCGAAAATAGACGTTTGTTTTAGGACAGAATAGATCAAAATCAGACTGCACAGAATGTGCAGTCTGATCCTTGACCTATACCATCCGCTCGTTGAGTCAAGCCTACAGGATGAAAATGTTTCTGAGTTATAGTGGACTGAATTTTACATCCGTCGAAAGAGATCGAATTTTTAATCGAGCCATGTTCTGGCAAAAGGGGACTAAATGCGTCTCCATGATGTATCAGACCAAGCAAGTCGTGACATAATTATGGATCTGTAAAATCTATTGTGTCTAACAAGTGACGGCATGATGAGCTAGAATGATCCTTGGCCATGCAGAAAATTTACAAATAGCAAAAAGTATCGACCCATATCAGCCTGCGCGGACTGCGCAGGCTGATATGGGTCGATACTTTTTGCAGATGCATTAAGCCCCCCTTTTCACAGAGCGCTGCTCAATTATATTTGTCACCGAAAGAATCAATAAACTATAATAAGGGACACTAGTGCCGAAGTCCCACAGGAGAATCAAAGTACTGAAAGTACTGACAGACTAGCGAATTGATTGATTGATTGTTTGTATGGTTTTTGAGTCGCCTCATTGTTATCATCCTGATCTATGGGGTGACGTAAGCATACCTCCGGCCTTGTACTGCTTCCTGTCCCAAGTTCCGGTTTACGAGATAAAACATAGTTTTCTCATTATTCGGTAAACAACACAGTTTCTGTTGTAAATAACTTGCAGCTGTGCCTTTGTGATAATGAATATGTCTATAAAGACTGAGCTATTTAACTGTTCAAACCTTTGAAACAACCATTTCGTCCACAAGGGTACGCCATAGCCTATCACTTACACAGATATCATCTCTAAAAATAGCGCATTATGTATGTATCTAAAAATAGCTGTCGTGAACTAAACAAGTTAAGGGACACGCTGAAACATACTCTTCGACGACAGCGTCTTTACAACGGCACGCTTCTGTTTGTTGCCAGTTCTCAGTGAAAATGATAATTACCCATTTGAAGTACAGTCTTAATCTTAAAATCTGTCCCTAATTGTAAGTCTTATTTCAATTCAACACTCAACCTATGATCGGAAAGAGAAAGGCGATATCGAGTTAACATGAAAGCTTTCAATGGAGATTTTTCTCAACAGTAGGATTTTTTTTTTAGACAAATTTATAACGGCTTGGAACGGTTGCGTTGCCTTCTTAGACATTCTTACATGTTGCTTCTTCAGAGCTTTTTATTCTATACTTTAAGTACCTTGCACACCCGTATTTTAGGTGCACAAGCAGAGATCGTACATGCAGTATGCAGTGTGCACGAATCTAGGCTGTACCAAGTCATCGCTTAACAGGTGCTTTCTGGAATGTAGCTGTGCGACAAATATAGATCTTATAATCACGTGACGTATAACGTCATTTGCACCACGGAATTCTCTATAAATTTATGAATCAGTCACTGGGCGGGCCTTTATTTTCAGCGTACACCGACCTAGCGCTTCACCGATCCATGCAAAGAGAGTGTTTTAAATTACACTGTGTTTGATTAATTGTTTTTCGTTTTTTTTTTAAAAAGAAGCGAATTTTTCAAAGTCTGCTGTTGTTTTTTTCTTAATGTGCGATCAACCTAGGTCTGGTATATATGAAACAAGAATTTATTAGTGCGGGTGTCAGAACGCAAGGTGCTTTCGTAACTGCCAAAATCTTAATTCACACAGGAACTCGACTTGAAACGACACGGTCCTAACAACCAGCAATCTGAGAACTTGACTTTTTACTCCACTATATTTCAGATATAATAGAACAGATCAATGTTAACCCACTCGAACAACAAGTTCTTTATTGGAGTGTTTGTAATCTTGTAAAGGGTTGTTGTAAAGGGTAATAGAGCGAATCGCAAACATTTAGTTTACACCAAAGCAATATATATGTAGATCTCTACAATTTGCAATTGGTGTGGAAGCAGTACTAGTTCCTGGGACGTTATAAAAATGCAGACAAAGTTAAAAGGCTGATGATCATGCTATTGGGTTATATTGTTTTTCTTGAGCTGTAGCAGCCACATTCTTACAGCCTACTGTGGAGAAAACTTGAACCCGGACAACACCACCAACAACAACAACAAAATATTTCCAAGGGACAGGTACATGTAGATTACTGAGTCAAATATTTGTGTGTGATCCAGAGGCTACATTTCAGTCCAATGATTATAAAATTGCCCGGCTGTTTGTCTCAATAATATTTTTGACAAAGCTGAATGAGGTCACCGGGGGTTAAAACAAAAAGGTTGTCACTAGGTCAAATCAGACGAAACCGTAATAGATCTAGTGCTTTAGAATCCATTTATGTTCAGTCCGATACTCACGGAACTTTGTCAGACTGCTTAGATTAGATATGGGTGAGTTGCAAAAGGGCATTTTTGGTTTAAAAGTATGTCAGTAGATCATATACCAGAAGACAAAGTTCAATTGAGTTCCATACTAATGTTGTCTAAATGGTCCTCTTGTAAAATTGTTCAAGTGGTTCTGCACTGTTTTCGTAAACATCACAGAAGCTTCAGAACTGACTAGTAACATTTCAAAATTACAGCCTCTGAAACTGTATAAGCAATTATACCCAAATTTCATATCTAGCATCCTGTATTTGGAAAGGACAATTATTCAAATTAACCGATATACGTATGTATAACCACATGGTCCAATTCTAGAAAATTTGTGTCATGCAAAAACAACTTGTTCTAAATCTGGAGAGAAAATGTATATCCTATCCTACTGAAATTATTTAGAATGTTTGTTTTAGCAATATGAGTAAGAATTAAGATATACATGTAAGTTAAGTCGCCCAGATTCTGCGCTATAAAAATTTTTTTATCAACCTAGAAGCCTAATTTTTGTACACATTCTTTACAGGCATTATTAAGCTAGGGAGGAACTGTAAATATTGATGGAACTTAGACAGATATTATGCCCCGCCGAATTTGGGGTTTGGGGATATAGTTTTCATGTTGTCTGTCCGGCAGTCCGTTCGTCCGTCCGATCTTCCGTCTATCCAGACAGATATATTCTAAAATCGTTAACGAAAGTTAATGAAACTTTATACATGTGTTCCTCCGATATACTTTTTTTAAATGTAATGCATTGTCATGGAAAAAGGAGGCTTGGTGTCTTCCGGTCTGCTTTTTTTTTGTTTGTTTTGTTTTGTTTTTGTTTTTGCTTTTTGTTTTAATGCTGTGTCATGGAAAAAGGGGGTTTGATGTATATTTCCATTCTGGACAAAATTTTATGAAACTTCATTTTTATATTGTTTATCACAAGCCACAGACAATCAGTATTTGTTTTTAATTTAATGAAATGCCGTGTCATGGAAAAGGGGCTTAATGTATATTTTTACCAATTACAAAAAAGGCCACGTTTACATGCAAAACACAATACCTCTCATAAGTATGTTTCTTCAAAAAAAAAAAAAAATAAATAAAAAAATAAAAAAAATAAATAAATAAAAAAAATTTTTTTTTTTTTTCGGTGGTGGATATCATTTCAATGAAATGCCTTGTTTTATATTGATTGTACCTTTTGAAAACCATTTTTTAAATGAAGTCAACCGGGGTAAGAGACTTTGAACTTTTTAAACCTGTTTCTGGTGCCTAAATTACCACATATTTTTTTCATGTAAATTTTAATATTGATGTTTGTAATTTTAGGATGACAACTTAGAAACATGCTTGCATATAATAGTGTCTTATGGTTAAGTTATTTTGTATCTTGAATGCTTTTAACAGATTTGGACAAGAAAGGGTGAAAACTTCTGACCCATTACCCTCCAGGCAACTCTCAGGACTATCAGTCCTTTGATTCCTTTACTGGCGACTGAAGAAGTTAGGTGCTGCATGAATTATAATTTACAAACTGAACAACCCAGAGGAAGAAGCCTTTTGAAAAAATTGTGGGAAAAGGAGAAAATGCTGGTATCCAGCATTTTCTCCTTTTCCCACGATGTTTTCTGCCCTATGCGAGGAAAATTGCACCATTTGAGCCACACTGAAATTGTTGTCTGCAAATGCGTTCAATTTGGACAAGGCTAAAATTTTGTCGTCTGGTAACGGGTTAAAGAGGTGTGTTATTTGAACAACCTAGCATTTACCGGAGACTTTGAAAGTTGGCTGCTGCATGAATTATAATTTAGAAGTCAGTTTTAAGCGGTTGTGTTATTTAACCCTTATCCTGCTTCATAAAACAAATGAAACTTTCAAGCCAACAGTAAAACCCCACATTGTCCTATTTCTGGAGAAAAGATATCTCCCTATCAAACAGTGTAGATCCAAGATCAGACTGCAGTTTGATCTTAATCTACATTGTCCGCACTAGTCACTGACCAGTGAGTTGCCCGTAGCAGCATAGGGGTTAAACAACCTAGCATTACAACTGATAAATATCTGGTATTAGGACTAGGCTAATTCTGTTCTAGGAAATTCTGAATTTCAAAGCTAGTAACATGATTAGCTGTGACAACTATCTCAGCCTATCATATGGCTAGCCCTGAGGTTCAGTATTAGAATAAACGCGTGTAGAATCATCATAGCCAACTTTTACGGCCATGCCTCATCAGCAATGTCGCGTGTCAACAAGAGGGTAAAGATTGGTAACCAGCATTTTCTCCATTGCCCACAATGTTTTCTAGCCTTTCAAAGACAAATGCCACAGTCTCAGCGACAGATAATTTGTCGCCTGCAAAAGCTTTCAATTTTGACAATTCTAAAATTTTGTTGTTTGTTAAAAGGGTTCAGGCATGTACTGGAAGTTCTGACCAGCCTGATCTTTGTCTATACTATTGTCCAAAGGCATCATCAAATGTTCTTAGTGCTCTTAGTTTGTGCCCCATGCTAAACAATTTAAAGGAAAATCATATCATTTAGTCCCATTGCTAGAGGAAAGCGGTTGAATCTTTGCAGGTATCAGAGTTTTCTCCTTTTTTCACAATGTTTTGTACCCTACCAAACAGAAATTTCAAATTTTGAGTCATGGCACATGTTATTTTGTTGTCTGCCAATGTTTTCAATAATACAAACCCAAATCTTGCTGTTTCAAAGTTGATTTCACTGGAAAGAAAATATCATATCGGATGGGTAGATCAACAACCAGACTGCATGAATTGTGCAGTCTGATCTTGATCTACACTGTCCACAAAAGCGCCCCGAGTTGTGCTTGGCAGCTTACGGGTTAATGTTTATTCAACTTGATTGATAGTTTTGGTAACTTGCATTTTCTCCTCTTCCCACAATGTTTTCCACCCTTTCAAAGACATTTTATTCTTTTTGAACCACATTAACCCTTATCCTGCTAAGTAAGTGAAATGAAACTTTCAAGCCAAGAGTAAAAACCCACACTTTGCTATTTCAAAGGTATTTTTTGTTGAAAGATGTCTCCTGATCGGAGACATGTTCTCTGCAGTCTGATCTTGATCTTGATCTACACTGTCCGCAAAGTCATTGAGTGATGCTTAGCAGCGAAAGGGTTAATTTGGATTTAGACAAGTATAAAATTTTGTCTTTTGGAAAAGACTTTATCTTTTACTGAGGAATGCCATGTTTCAAGGACCTTGGAAATAAAACTTTTGAAAACATTGTGGGAAAAAAGAGGATAGTGCTGATAACCAGCATCTTCTCTTTTTGATCCATGTTTCAATCCTTTAAAAGAAAAATGCTTTTGTTTGCATCAAGAATTTATCTCTTGTCTGAAAGTGCTTTCAATTTGGAGGACTTTAAGATTTTGTCTTTTGTTAAAAATTTAAGAGATTTTATCTCGGTTTAAGTTTATCTGATTTCAATGAAATTTCATCACTTTGCTTGTCCTTAATTCTTTACCAAACAGTGTTAAGTTTTAATGACCTGAGGAAGACAGTATTTGGAAATACTGTGCGAAAAGGAGTAATTGCTGGTAACCAGCATTTTCTTCTTTTCTCACAAGGTTTTCTACCTAACAAAGAGATGCCCTATCATTGAGCAAAGTCCAGCTTGTTTTCTGCAATTTCTTTCCCTATGGGCAGGTCTAAACTTTTGTCATTAGGTACAAAATAAACTTGGTAAACAAGTTACAGAGTTGACCAGGGTACTTATTCACAAACCATTCTTAAGAATACACCTAGCCTTATTCTCCAGAATGTCTAAATCTTAAAGTAACACAACTATTGACTGGCTAACCCATTTGGTTTAGCCAATCAGAAGTTGTGTTACTACCAAATTTAGAAAATCTTAAAGACTAAGAATATTCTTCAGAATGGTTGGTGAATAAGGACCCAGATGTCATGAGCAACACTTGTATTAAGTTTCAAGGTCCTAGATTAAACGGCTTTTGAGTTAGTGCATGGAATCGATTTTCAAACAAAATTAACCCGACCTTGACCTTTGACCCAAAAACAATAGGGCACCTCCTTGGGTCATGAGCAACACTTGTATAAAGTTTCAGGGTCATAGATCAAATGGCTTTTAAGTTAGAGCACGGAAACAAAATGATGGACAGACTGACAATGGACAGATGGACAGACAGAAAGATATGGTGAAACCAGTATATACCCCTATATTTCGTAGGTGAGGGGTCTAAAAATGTTCCTGTGGGTCCAAGTAAAGATTGGCAGATTACCTTGCATTCAAGCAAAGCTAAACAATCAAGCCAGTAAGTTTCAGGGCTTGCAATCAATGTGTCGTGAATGAATCCCAGCCCAGTTAACTCTTTACTAAACGACAAAATTTTAGACTTGTCCAAATTGAAAGCATTTGCAGACAACAAATTAAAAGTCACAAAAATGACTTCATTTCATTCTCTGAGAGGGTAGAAAACATTGTGGGAAAAGGAAAAAATGCTGGTTACCAGCATTTCCTCCTTTTCCCATTATGTTTTCAAAAGGCTTTTTCCTAAAGGTCCTTAAAACTTGGGATTGTGTGGTAAAGGGTTAACTTTTGACCAGATGATGAAGTTTTAGACATGCCCTAATTCAAAACATTCGCAGATAACCGACTAAGTGTGCTGGGAATAATGAGATTTGTCTTTGAAAGTGTAGGAAATATGGTGGGTAAAAGAGAATATGCTGGGTACCAGCATTTTCTTCTTTTCCCACAATGTTTTCCAAGGTATTCTGCCTTACGGTTGTTAAAATTTGGGATGGTGTGGTACAGTAAAACTCTTTGGGAGTATTGATAGTAGTCAATTATTTATCTCTCTCACAGCTAAACATTTTTTCCAACAGAGTTTATGTCAGAAAGTGGCTAGAGTCCAATAGCTCAGGCCATAATGTACAGGGTTTGATATCAGGGTATGGCTGGTTCCAATCCCCAGGTCTGCCAATTTCTTTCAGAGGACTGATGATAGTCATTGCTACAGTATTTGTTTCCTCTCATCACCGATCATTGCTTCTATAATGGTTAGGAGAGAAGGCAGCGAGTGGCTTTGGAGGAAAATATACGGAATACTGGGAGGAATATATACAAAATATTATGTTGTAGTAACTTTCCTGGTGCTTGTATTTAATTCGAGCAGTATGAGAAAATTTGATATTGCGCGAGACCGAAGGTCGAACGAAATGTCAAAATTTTCTTATGCAGCGAGAAGTAGATACAAGCATCAGGAAAGTTACTACAAAATAATATTCCTTTTATTATATACCGACAACTTTCAACGGCAAAATTTTGCAGTTCTTGACATTTTATTCTTTTTTTTTTTTTTAAATTGGTAAACAAAATAAACAATGGTGTAGTAGCTAGTAACCTCTTTTTTATGAATGGCGGATAAATGTGATGGCATAAATTTTGACCAATCAAATCACAAATCATTACCTACGATTTCCGCGGGTGAGTTACGTCATCAATACCATACATGTATTTGGAACTGTATTTCACAGTATAGATAGATTTTTTTTCTGTCATGTGCTATTTTTCCCGCGTGTGACGCATGTATCTGAGCCAGAAAAATTTCAGGTATATAATAATAAGCAAAGTACTTGTTGTAGAAACCCAAGAAATGCATGCAGTGGTGGACTAAAGTCTGTGATATGACTGAAATAATGATGAAAACAGCATTAAACACCTAATAAACAAATCTTACTTTCAAGATAACCTGTATCATTTGAAAGCACAAATATCGTCCATGAAATTGCCGCTTTATGCTTCTCTATATTCCCTCATAATTTAATCCTTTACCTAAACAATCCCATTTTTTTACGACCCTGAGGTAGGAGATTCTTGAAAACATAGTAGGAAAAGAAGAAAATAATGGTTATCAGCATTTTCTCCTTTTTCAAAATCTTTTCTACCCTTCACAAGAAAAATCCCATTGATGGAGCTACATTTGATATGTAGTCTACAAATGCTTACAATTTGGACAAGTCTAAAACTTCTTATCATCTGATAAGGAGTTAACCCTTTACTGCACAGTGTCACCTTTAACGACCCTGGGAAAGAAGCCTTTTGAAAACATTGTGGGAAAAGGAAAAAAAGCTTTCCTTTCCCACAATGTTTTCTACCCTATCAAAGAAAAATTGCACCATTTGAGCCACACTGAAATTGTCGTCTGCAAACACTTTCAGTTTGGACAAGGCTTAAATTTTGTCGTCTGGTAAAAGGTGAAAGAGTTATCGCTAAGGAGTAATCGTCTGATAAGGAGTTAAGCAAGGGAGACTGGCATTTTTTCTTTTCTCACAATGTTTTTTACACGTTTCAAAGAGTAGTCCCATGATATGATATGACTAAATTAATAGCACAGACAAATCAGTTTGAAAATGTTTGTTGCTGAGCCCCACTTTCAACATCATATGTTATATCACATTAGCCAGTGAACCTATCTATGCTTTCCTAGAATTTGTTTTACCAGTGCTTCGCATGATATTCTTCCAAAGCAACTGGCTGCTTTCCTACCTAATCATTGTCGAAATAATGATCAGGGGTGAGGGAGGAATGAGACATTGTGGAAAAAGGAGAAACCACTGATAACCAGCGTTTTTTCCCTTTCCAACAATATCTTCTTCCCCTTGAAAGACAAATTCCATCATTTGAGTCACATTTACTTTGTAGTCTGCAAATTTGTTGTCTCATAGAAGCTTCAAGTCAATCTGTGTGATGAAGGGAAAAACAACCATAACATCAAGACATGTTCACTGTAGAAAAAGCAACTTCTGCTTTGACTATTTACTAAACAATCCCAAGTTCAAATGAGTCTGTGGCAGAGGACTTTTCAAAACATTGTAGGAAAAGGAAAGAGTGCTGTTAGCCAGCATTTTCTCCTATTCCACAATGCCTTCAGCTCTTTCAAAGATAAATCCCATGACATAAACTATTGATTTGTCTGCCACAAATTCTTTCAACTTGTATAAGTGTACTGTTATGTTGTTTGGTAAAGGACAAATTAGAATATAAAGCACTAATTTTTCACATTATTACATCAATTTATCAAGTGGTAGTTCACCCACAACCATATAAGCCATTCTATGGCAAAAGGGGGCTTCATGCATCTCCATGGTGCATTACACCAAGCAAGACATCACCTAATTATGGATCCATAAAATCCATTTTGTCAAACAACCGACTGAATCATGACATCAAATTATCCCTTGACATGCAGAAAATTTAAAGATAGCGAAAAGTTCGGCCCTCAGCCTGCGCAGGCTGACATGGGTCGATATTTTTCGCAAATGCAATAAGCCCCCTTTTCAGAGCATGGCTCACTTATATATATGCATACATGAGACACACCATTCGCTAGTGTACCCTTTTGCTGTACAGTATGTGCATTCCCCCTTGGAACTCATTGGTTGTGTACTAAACAAGTAAAATCAAGTATGAATTGTTGGACACAAAACATTGTTCAATTTGATTAAACAACATAACTTTGGATGAAAAATCTAACTGATCTGTTATCATAAGACAACCTCCTTTTGGAAATCTTGTGATAAATAGCCCTGTTTTAACAACATTGAGGAAGAGGGCTTTCGGACAAATTGTGGAAAAAGGAGAAAATATTTTCTTCCTTTTCTATAATGTTTTCTACACCCTCTAAGACAAAATATCAATGTTTGAGTCACATTTAATATGTCACCAACAGCTGCTTTCAAATTGGATAAGTCTGAAATTTTGTTGTCAGGTACAAAGTTAACTGGCCAGTTTTGTTCTTGTGATATCATCAGAGTAGCTAAACACACATCATCATTGTGAAGAAAACACTGCTCTTGCCATATTTAAAAAAAATGTCTAGAGCAGTGATGTGAAGAGTGTTATGGTGGTTGCTGGATCTGTACTTTTTACACTAGTATAATGTACATCATATCCATTGGTTCAATTTACAAAAATCATCCCGGCTTTGCCTTCCACATTCTGTCTGTGTTGTTCTACTTCTGTACTTTACCTAAAATTGAAACAGAAATAGAGGTAAGGAACAACAACCACATCTTTAAGTAGGTCAAAGTTATCATTTGATTTAGCCTATTGCTGTCGAAGAATTACAAATTTTGAAGACAGATACGAAAATCTATTTATGTGAAAATTATTGGATTCCTTTCCCTTTAAGCCGACACAATATTACATTCTGTATCATACACCAAACATCCAACCAGACAAGACTGTTCACCTAGAACGGTGTGGCCAATATTTTAGGGAATGTATTATGGGCATGTTCATGGTCATTTTTAAAATGATGCTCATTTTGGTGTCGGCTTTGCAATGACCATTCTTCTCTCATTTTTGGATCACGATCAGATGTTTTCAGACATGCCCTGGCCTAACAGTCTTTTATCAAAAGTATTAACTCACTACTATACAGACTTTACTTGTTAAGCCCCTGAAGAAGATCTTTCTTTGGAAAAGTAGTATTTGCATATTTCAAAAAATTATTCCCTCCCTCCTTAAAAGTTTTCCTGTTTGTTAACTCTTTACCAAATGACAAAATTCTAGACTGGTCCAATTTAAAAACATTAGCAGATGTCATATTTTCATAGGCTCAAATGAAAAGTTTTTTCAATGGAAAGGTAGAAAACACTGTGGGGAAAGAAGGAAATGCTGTTTGTTGGCATTTTCTTCTTTTCCCACATTGTTTTCAAAAGGTTTTTCCTCAGGTTCATTTAAACACAGGCGTGTTTGGTAAAGGGTTAAAAAGACATTACTTTCAAATGTTTCTCAGCCGTGTTTCTTTTCTCATAGATCAAAAACAAATAGTCTGTGTGGTAATAAGTAGAACCCATTACCTAACAAATATGCTGACATAATATCTAATCTTTATTTTATACACTCCAGACATCAGACAAGACTGTCCACCTAGCACGGTGTGGCCAACATAGGGAGGAGCATTTTCTCTAGGCATGTCAATGGCCAGTTTCTTATCTGCTCAATACAATTTGGGTGTCAGCATGTTAATGGCCATCTTGCTGTCACTTTGGGGTCACGATTACGATGCTTTCGGACATGCCTTGGCCTGACAGTCTTTATATGAAAGACACATGGGCCTGTTTTGAAGAAGTAAATATTTGGGATGAGGTTTTGAATCAGACTTGGCAGAGATCCTATAGTCTCTATAGATGATCTCCGCACCAGGGTTGCCAACACACTCCATGACAGTACCATCTTAACCTACAAAATACTTTGTAACAGAAAAAGCATAAGGCCCTATATCCTTTCTGTACATTGGCCATATCGGGTACATTTTTGCAGGCCGGTACCTAGGTTATCAATGTGGTGATAGCACTGTTCACAAAACCTCTGCAGAAGTTTGAAATAAGCATGTAAAAAGGTACAAACAAAAACAATTTTGAATTTAGAAAATTATTAGAGTTTGTTATATATAGGTTTTCTGGTATGTTTTATTTCATTCATTTTGACATAGCATAGCATGACCAGACAACAGTCCAGATGCTAAATTAAGAAAGATGTAAGACATTCACAGTTGGCTTGAAGTGTACAAAGTTTGATTTAGACAAAGGCATTAATTCTTTACTTTCAGACTCGTCTATAGTGAAAGCATTTGCAGATGGCAAATCAAATGTAGTTTAGACCATGGGAATTTTTGTAAAACAACAACAAAAAAAAATGTTAGAAAAAGAAATAACTGTTAGTCTAATGAATTCAGCTGTTTAAAGGAAATTTCTGTAAGTATGAGTTTTATCAAAGAACTTTAACCCTTAGCACATGGCAAAATTTTAGACTCGATCATGTTGAAGGTATTTACAGAGTAACATTCAAATGTTTTTCAAATGATAGTATTTGTCCTTAACTACATAAAAAACATTGTGCGAAAAGGAGAAAATGCTGGTAACAAGCATTTTCTCCTTTCCCCACAATGTTTTCAAAAGGCTTCTTTCTCAGCATTGCTAAAACTCGGAGTTGTGCAGTTATGGGTTAAACCTAACGCTAAGATATCTACCGGTTAGTTTCTTTTTACTTGGCACCATGATATGCATTTCACCTGTTTACAAAATAGTTAACAAAAGGTATTGCCAGCAAACTAATAGCTGAAATTGCCTTCTTGGTTGTAAAACCCCTGTCCCTGGTCACAAAGTATATGAAGGAAATTCCAGCTGTTAGTTAACTGAACCTCACCTTTTTATAGTAATTTAACTTATGTACAGAAGTTGCTTAAGTGATCTCTTTTTTGATGATGTGTTGTACCTGGCCCCGGTATAAACATTTGTACAGTGAAAATTCTGTCTCTCAGTTAACTTAAGCTTGCCTTCTTAGGGGCATTTAATGATAGTGCAAAGGTATAATAAAGTGACTGAAAAGAACTTTATGGTTTTATACTTAATGTATATTTGATGTATTACATATGATTTGAAAGTGGTATTGCAAGCAACCTGATAGTTGAAACTTTCATTTTGTTCTATAGAGCCCCTGTCCCAGGCCACAATGTATTAACTGGTAATGGAAATTCCAACTGTCAGTCTGCCGATAACCACATGTCTATACAACCTTAATGCTTTATGTTTTATGTAAGAACTTTTAAAATTAATCCTTTGATTTATATATAACCTAGCAGTTTAAATATTTATATGTTATAGATCGGTTTTTTTTAGAACCAGACTCAAATGTTAACCAAACTTGCTAAGGTTTGTATTTAACCTAACAGTTTACATAATTCAAAGAGGATATTTTCAGGAGCTAGATTTTGCAGCCTGTATTTAGTCCAGAGCTAAATTCCGTAATGAAAAAACATTTTATTGGCTACTTGAGGTATATTTTACCTGTTTACAGTTAAAGTATTGCTAGCAACCTGGTAGTTTAAACTTGCATTTGTGCTTTATAATTCCTACCATCAGTTAAATGAATCTCACTTGTCTACGTTATATGGGTAAAACATTTTATTATTTTATTATTATATTGGAAAGAATCTTTGGTGTGTAATTTAAAAATACATGTGCAAAAGCTTTTAGATACAAATCATTGCAAACATTATCTTTATAGTTATTGAAAAGCTTCTATACTGTGAAAAAGTTCAATGTTTTTCTTATCGTTTTAGCCTTTCCCAAACAACAAAATTGTAGACATGTCCATAATGAAAGCATTTTCAGATGACAAATCAAATCTGCATCAAATAATGGTTTTTGATATGATAGAAAACACAGAAGGAAAAGGAGAAAATGCTGCTTACCATCATTTTCTCCTTTTCCCACCATGTTTTCAAAAGCCAGTTTTAGTTAAAGCTCAGGATTTTGTGGTAAAGGGTTAGCCTATAATCTTTCACAGTTATTCAGGTAACTGATGGATGCAAAGCTACACAAAAATATAATACAAAAAATAAAAACTTGCGGAACTTTGTACAATGAAGACGAGTATGAATGTCTTGCACCCAGTACTCTTACTATTGCATCAGCACTGCCAAAATGAAGTGCATTGCAGACAAGGATTTTATGCACAAAATGATGAAATAAGAAATACACTATAACCTTCTCTAGCTCTACTGATGGAAAGTTCTATTGAGCCAAAGTAATATGAATTTAGAAAAAAAAAAAATATTGAAAACTGACAACTTTGACCTACCTCCAGTCCATGACCATGCCAAAGTGTCCTTATCAGCTAGCTAATTTCCTCCCTGAAAGAAATTTAAAAGGAACATTAAAACACTGAAAATAAAACTGTTCATCATCTACATATACAAATTATATGATTAACAAAATTCAACACCTACTTTAAAGACATGTACCACAATGAATGAATGAATGAATGGTGTTTCATAGTGTATTGGCAGCTACGGTATTCTAATACCTATGAACAGATTGAATGATTAATTGATTACGGTAAATGGTGTTTTTCACTGTTTCAACATCATTTCAGTCATATGACTGTTATATCTCACATATTCATGTAAGTCCTAAGGTTTCACTAGTACTAGGCTAGGCCTATGAAGTGTCTTGCCAAGTAAACTCTGACAAACAACCCAGTGCTATCTGCGAGGATCAAACCTGGGGCCTCCAGATTATGAGACCTATACTTTACCACTGAGTCATGCAGGACCCCACGTGAACTGGAAATTTAAAACAAAAGGATGAAAAACTTACGAAAAAATAAAGGTTGTAAAGGGAGGTCTACATATGAGCCATGCTCTATGAAACAGAAGCTTAATGCATCTGTAAAAAGTTTGGACCCATGTTGTGTTCTTACCTCCCATGGGTATTTTAAAAACCTTTTGGGAAAAGGGGGAAAACGGTAACCAGAATTTTCTTTTTCCACAATATTGTTTACAACATAAACCTCGTCATTAGAGCAACATTTGTTTTGTTGTCAGCAAGTACTTTCAAAATTTTGGACAGGCCTAAAACTTTGTTGCCTGGTAAAGAGTTAACTCTTTACCAAACTAAAAATTTTAGATTAATTGTATGGTCTTTAACGCCATTTTCAACATTATTTCAGTTATATCCCAGCAGCTATCCATGCTTTAATGGAGTTCCTTTTACTGGTACTATGCATTATATTCTTTCTGAGCCACTGGCTGCTTTCCCACATAACCATTGCTGAAACAATGGTCAATGGTGAGAGAGGAATAATTCCTGTCACAATTACTATCATTAATCCCCGGAAGAAATTGGCCGAGCTGGGGATCAAACTAGTGACCCCCTGTTCCCAAGTCCTGTATGCTACCGACTGAGCTACCAGGGCTAGGCTACAAAATTTCAGAACTGTTGGTACTGAATATACATGCAGACAATGTACTTAACCAAAATATGAAATTTGCTTGTGAGAGAGAAGAAAACTTTGTTGGAAAAGGATAAAATGCTGGTCACAATGAAGAGTGTTAAGCAAGCTTTCAGGGACTTCCAGTTCCTGATGAAATATTTTTGGGTTTTCTGCAAAATACAATCATGTTCTTTGGAAAATATTGTGGCTAAAGGTGTATTCCTTATTTAGCCAAATTCCATTCGACCTAAATAAATGCCAGTAATGCCTATTTTACAAAAATATTCTCATAGGTACCTGCAGCAAATTGTTTCAGGAGTTTGCTTAATAAACACGGTGGATATTTTCAGTTAGTTTAACCCTTTACCACACATCCCAAATTTTAACCACCCTGTAAGAGAAGGCTATAGGAAAACATTGTGGAAGAAGGAGAAAATGCTGGTAAGCAGCATTTTCTACTTTTCCACAATGTTTTCTACTGTATCAAAGACAAAATCATCAATATAGCAACATTTGCCATCTGGAAATGCTTTCAACTTGGACCACTCCAAACTTTTGTCTTTATGTAAAGAGTTAACCCTTTACCACACAATCTCAAGTTTTAATGAGAAACATGCTTTTGCAAATATTGTGTGAATAGAATAAAATGCTTGTAACCAGCATTTTCTTCTTTTCCCCAAATGTTTTCTACCCTTTCAAAGACAAATCCATTTTTTGAGCCATATTTAAATAAGTTGTCTGCATATGCTAATAATTTGGAAAAGCTTAAGAATAGATGTTTGGTAGTCAAAAGACTTTCCAGATATTGCGTTTTTATATACTGGTATTACATCGGAGAAACAAGAGGGCCATGATGGCCCTGTATCGCTCCACTGGCTTATAAATACAAACCATAAATAGTAAACATTTCAATTCTGAGCCAAATGATTTCAAAATAAAGACTTAAGTTTTCTCTGTAAAAGCCCATGTGAAAGTTGAGACCCGCAGGGCAAAGCCATTTTTGATCCCAGAGCTATAATTACTTGAACCCTGGTAGAGGTCCACAAGATAAAGCCACATGCCAAAATAATACAAGTCTATGCTGTATGTTTATAAATAAGGTGATTTTCAAGTTTTGTCCATATGAAGCCTCTGTAAAACATAAGACCCCTGATGCAAGGCTAATTTCAAAAAAAAAACAAAAAAAACAGGATGATTTCTTAAGTTGTCACTATGTAAGCCCATGTAAAACTTGTGACCCCTGCGGCGGGGCCAATTTTGACCCCAGGGCTAAAGTTTTGGCCCACTTGGAAGAGGCCCACTAGATATAGCTACATGCAAAATTTGGTAGCTCTAGGCTTTATGGCTAGGTACAGGAAGATTTTTAAAGTTTTCTCTATATAAGCCTATGTAAAACTTGTGACCCCTGGGGCAGAGCCAATTTTGACCCCAGGGCTATAATTTGAAGAAACTTGATAGAGGTCTACTACATAAAGCTACATGCCAAATTTGGTAGCCCTATACCTTATGGTTTCAGACAAGAAGATTTTTTAAGATTTCCAATATTTTTCAGTTTTGTTGCTATGGCAACCAGAGTTTTTAAAGGAATCAAATTCTTTCAAGAAATTCTGAAGACGACCATGGCAGGATCATTTCTGTGAAGTTTCATGAAAATTGGATGGGTAGTTTCAGAGAAGAAGATGTTTGAAATAAAAGGTAACGCATGGACGCACGGACGCATGGATGGACGGACGGACGCATGGACAGACGGACGGACGCACGACGGACACCGGGCCATGACATAAGCCTGCTGACCTTCGGCCAGTGGCGCTAAAAAATCACAGTGTACATTTAAGATCAGATTGCATATTCTGTACAGCCTGATCTTAATCAGAACAGAACATCGTTTAAATTCAGCATTTAGTCACACGATTTCTTCATTTTACTACTTACATTTCCAAATGGTATATAATCAGATACTAAATAAGTGAATAAGTGAAAGGGATATTAATATACCTAATCCATGTTAAACGTACCATGTAGATGCTCTGCCGACTTGTTGATTGTTCACATAACTGCTTTGGGCAATGTGTCTGTCATCTTTTCCAAGTACTATCACTTCAAAGCCATGGTATCTTAAATTGAAAAAAACAACAAAAAAGGAAAACCTTTTCTTTTTTTTTGTGGGGTGGGATGGGGGAGGGGGGGGGGGGGAAACAGCTAATTGTAGGGAAGGAACACTTTTTCAAGAAAAATTCACATGTTACATTGTTCACCTTTTTTTACATGTCTGTTTTTCAATTTTTTTGTTTTTTTTTTTTGTTTTTTTTTTGTTTTTTGTGTGTGTGTGTGTTTATCATCTCAATATGTTCCTGTGGAAAGCTGACTGTATGCATTTTCAATGTGTCAGTTTCATTTCATACATTCCACAAGTGTTTCTTGCTAATACATGTGTTTGGGAGTGAGAATGACCTGCTGCTATAGAAAGCTGTGTGCATATCTAACTTGTCAATTACACCTTTGCTATGTAACTTTACCTTTCAAGTAAATATAAAGTAGAGTTTAGTTCTTTTATCTTAATATTTTCATTTTCAATCGCAGATTTTTTTTTTTTCATTCTTAAAGTACTGGAAAGTTTTAGTTTATACTCCATATGCAGTTTCATGACTGTTGATTTACAGTTTAAATATTTTTTAGGATCTAAGTTTGTATCTACGGTAATTTTTTGAAGATTCCTTTGCACTTTGCAAATTTGTTGTTTTAGTTCCTTGTGAAAATTGTTGTGCAAATTCCTTCCATTACTCTTAAAATTAAGATTTAATGGAAAATGCTAGCTTCTGATACTTATTGCAATATTTCTGCCAGGGACAGGGGGTATCAGAAACAAACATATCCCAACTGAAATTCCCTACATTTTTTCTTAATCCTTTAGTACTTCATTTTCTGTTTTTGATTTCAATTTCTCTTTTTATGATAATATTTTTCTTTTCATGTTATTTCTTTTTATTCTTTTTCAATTTATCAATTCTTTTATTAAGATTTCTTTCAGGTTGTTTCTGTTTATTTATTTATTATTTTATTTATTTATTTTTTGTTTTTGTTTTGTTATTTTTTTTTATACAATTTTCATTCTTTTTATTATATTGTTAGAATTCTTCTCTCTTTTTTTTTTTTTTTTTTTTTTTCTTTTATAGTTTCTTAGTTTTTCTTTTTCTTTTTAATCATTTTTGTTTACTATATTATATTTTTGTTTACTGTTATATATTTTCCCATGGTTTTTTTCTGTTGATGTTGTTTTTCATTTTTTTTATTTTCTATTTCTCCAGTTTCATTGCTTTCATTTTAAATTCTTTAATTTTTTTGTTTAGTTATTTTTTTCCTTCATTCTTTTCGTGCTTCTTTTTCTGTTTTTCATTTTTATTTCTCTTTTTATGGGTTTAATTTTTATTTTCATGTTATCTTATTTTATTCCTTTTCCAAGTTTTTCATTCTTTTAGTAACATTTTTTTTTTTTCTTTTTTTCATCATTTTTGTTATAATTTTATTTCTCTTTGTAACTTTTTCTCATATTCTTTAAAGTTTTCATTAATTTTCTTATCATGTTATTTCTTTTTATTCTTTTTAAAGTTTTTCATTCTTTTGATAAGATTTTTTTCAGTTCTTTTATCATTTCGTTATAATTTTCTTTCTTTTCTAGTATTTTCTTTTTTCTTCTTTCTTTTGGTCTTCATTCTTTTGTTCTAATCTTTTGTCTTTTTCATTTTTTACACATTAAAAAAAAAAAAAAAAAAAAAAAAAAAAAAAAACTGTTTACTTTTTTTTACATTTGTTTATTTTTTGTTTTTGTTTTGTTATTTTTTTATACAATTTTTATTCTTTTTATTATATTGTTAGAATTTTCTTTCTTTTCTTTTTTTATAGTTTCTTAGTTTTTCTTTTTATTTTTAATGATTTTTGTTTACTATATTATAATTTTTTTCACTATTATATATTTTCCAGTGTTTTTTTTTCTGTTGATGTTGTTTTTCATTCTTTTTATTTTCTATTTCTTCAGTTTTATTTTTTTCATTTTAAATTCTTTGATTTTTTTGTTTAGTCATTTTTTTCCTTCATTCTTTTCATGCCTCTTTTTCTGTTTTTCATTTTTATTTCTCTTTTTATGGGTTTTATTTTTCTTTTCATGTTATCTTATTTTATTCCTTTTTCAAGTTTTTCATCTTTTAGTAACATTTTTTTCTTTTTTTCATCACTTTTGTTATAATTTTATTTCTCTTTGTAATTTTTTCTCATATTCTTTAAAGTTTTCTTTATTTTTCTTATCATGTTATTTCTTTTTATTCTTTTTAAAGTTTTTCATTTTTTTGATAAGATTTTTTCAGTTCTTTTATCATTTAGTTATAATTTTCTTTCTTTTCTAGTGTTTTCTTATTTCTTCTTTCTTTTGGTCTTTATTCTTTTGTTCTAATCTTTTGCCTTTTTCATTTTTTACACATTTTTAAAAAAAAAATTGTTTACTTTTTTTTTACATTTGTTTTTTGATCATTTTAGGTTTTGATTATTAAAGTTTTCTCCCCTTTTTCTGTTGATGTTGCTTTTCTTCATTTTTTAAAAATTCTTTTCATAATTTCTTATTTCAAATTTTGCCATTTTCAGTTGTTTTTTTTACATGTTTGTTTTACAGACTGTTTCTTTCTTTTTTAAAATGTTTTTAAATCATCTTTGTTTATTATTATCATATTCTAATTGTTTTTCCTTTTTTTCTGTTGTTGTTGTTGTTTTATCATTTTTTTTTTTTTTTTCAATTTGTGTGTTCCCCCCACATTTTTCATTTTTTACGAGTTTTTATCTCTAAGATTTTTTTTTGTTTTTAATTTTGTTTTAATTTTTTTCCCTGAATTTTCCATTTCTTTTCTTTTTTTTTTTTTTTTCTTCCAACTTTCTATTAATATAATTCTTTTGGGTTTTTGCTTTGATCAATTTATTTTGTTTCCTGTCTTTTATTTCAAGATTTGTCCAATTGCATTAAACAGAGTAGAACCATTTTTTTTGTGTGTTTTGATCCTTTTCATGTACTACCCTGGTGAAATATAACCATATGTGTAACATTTTAAGGAATAAAACATATTCATGAACAACCAAGCTAAAAATAAAAATCACCCTTTACAGAAGTAAGTAACAAATTCATGTCTTGGGGATTGGTTTAGTAAATTGTTTGGTAAGATATGGTATCTGCTTTCCAATCTGTCCCCACTGTCAAGATTTCATGTCAGAATTTGCTTTCCAATCTGTCCCCACTGTCAAAATTTTATGTCAGAGTCTCAGTATACTTGTGTAAATGTCCCTAGTACATTATGGAATACTATAAGCCCAGACAAATTGGATGGGGACCAGGTTACTCAAAGTTGAGACAGCTCTGTTTCATGTTGTGTGCTTTTGTTATTTCCAAAGTATGTTTGTAAAGAGATATATTATCAGTGTCCTTGATCTACTATGACCTATACTCCACCAAATGCTTCTCACAAAAACTCCAAAGGATGATTAGAAATAACTACCCCTGATTATCCATTAAAAAGTTGATTTTGAAAAAGTGTTGCAAAAATGAAGATGGAATTTAGGAGATATTTATTGAAAAGTGCTTGAATTATGCTGTTTTTTAATGTTACTGACAAATTTAATGTGTAGTGTACTGGAGTCATCCAGGCTATGAGTTCATGTGAAATAAGCTAATGTTCCTAGGGTTAAATGTTTCTAGGCTCGCCTAAATTGTAGAAACCAAGACAGTTGTCATTTATCCTCATATTTGCATTTGAACTTTATTTCTGAAATAGCACCTGAACTTCGAAATAATCAAGCAACACCTAAAAATTGTGATGTCTTTGTTTTCTAAATGACAATTTGATACATCACAGGAAAAACAATACATGTACGTGACAAGTTCCCCCAAACAATTAAGCCTGTAATATAAAACTTGGACCGTGCTGGTAAACTGATGAAAGTATTATTGATTAAAGATCATGGGGATGATCTTGAAAGGTTGCACTATGTATACTTTAGTGTAAATAATTAGCATCTTGATTTTGATCAGTATTTCTACTAAAAACCTAAGCATTTAATGGGGAAATTCTTCTTTCTCAGACATTCCTTCAATGCTCATAGATACTTAAATAGTGAAGGTGACATTGTGTTCAATGCAGTTCAACCCTCATCCCCTATATCAAACAAACAACAGCAAAAATACTTAAATTCCTTGCAAATACCAAACAACTTCATAAAACAACTTCTGTAGATGAAAGTGTAAAGACCAAGCTTATGAATATGATAGTAATTGTCAGATTTAACCACAAATATAAATATCAGGGCTCTGCTGAAGTATTTGAAATCAGGCATACATTTTTTATCTGAATTCCTGTATTTTTAAACAAGATATCTTTCTGTTCTGATTTAACAGGAAATAATATAATTAAAACATCATTCAAATAATTTGTTGTTTTGGCTTTGTGGCTGGTTCCAGTATTCAAAAGTATTCCATATGCGGATTTGCATGCGTTCCTGAGTTGAAATCAAACAGTGTCAATATATAAATAGAGAGCCAACAGATGAATCTTTTAAAAGCACAAAGTCTTGGATTTTCCTCAATATCTGTTTGATACTGTTTCCCCAATTAAATCTAAAGTCTTTTCACAGGCCACATCTTTGAGATTTTTTTTAAACCAACAGGGATTACATTCATGTGGAAAAAAAATGACTGCTTCTCATCATGAAAAACAGAATACAACCTAACTATGATAAACATTCCATATTAAAAGGTACATTATTTTGAAAATTGTGTACCTCCTTATATAAAAACAACAAGTGCATGGCATGCGGGTGGCAACGCTCAGCTGAAGTTGCTTGATTTTTAGTGAAAATTGGAAGTCGCAAAAAGGGCATACCTGTGTCAAAATATTCTAGTGATTACCTGCCCTAGTTTTATGGGTTCCCCTTTTCATAGTCAACAATTTGTTCAAGTTTGAAGTAAATATCTTCAGTAATATCAAAGATATTATAAAATGTCAAAGTTTTTGCACGACATTGCAGACGGCGACAGGGCTATGACAATAACTCGACTTTTTTTTTTAAACAGCCGAGTTAATAATAAATGAATATCTATTTTTGCTTGTGGAATTAAGAGCCTTAGCCTACAACATTGTGCAAGGCTCTCAGCAACTTAAATGGAATATGAGGCATACTTAATTGTAGAGTGTGATCTGAAGTCTTACGTGAGTGGAAAAAGAACAGGGTCCACTCTTCTCTCAGCACTGGATTTAATTTTAAACTTAAAATTGCCCCAAAGCTGTTTTACAGTCAATGATCCTATTCAACCGGAGCACTTGCCTTCACAGGATGCATTAATAGACAGTCAGATCACACAAAAGCAAAAGCTTCCATACTGAGAAATAGCAAACTTGTTATTATAAATCAAAATGAATGAATGAATAAATAAATGAATGAATGAATGAATGTTGTTTTATGATGCATCAATTGACGGCTTTGGTAATTAAGTGTGCATGTCTGTATTAAGAGATGATAAAGTAGAATGGTTGCACTTAAGATGATTTGAACAAAATGATGAATTCATGGCAAAAAAATTAAATGAAGTAAGACTGTATAATGCATAAAAGACATTACTGAGTGGCTGGGCAGTCCCTGCCTACTCAAAAAGTTTTCAATGAAAAAGTCAAAATTAAAATTAAAAACATTTGAACAAAGAAAATCTAAAAATAAAAGCAAAAAAATATCCATACACATTTTGCAATAACTACATAAATAAATGTACCATTAAGCCCTACATATCTATTGGATAAAACCCTTGAAGTGCCAAACAAAGTGAACAGGGACCAGATAAAATGTCATTATGAGACTGAATTTTGCAAGCCATGTCTTTCCATAGTATGCTGTGTAGATCTAAGAGCAGGCTGCATTGTGCAGTCTGATCTTGATCTGCACTAGCCAGAAAAAAAAAAAAAAAAAAAAAAAAAAACTATTGTTGTTAAGGCGTTTTGCCGGCTAAGATCTTTCTCATGAACCATGCAGAGATTGACACACAAAAAAACTGTTGTGTGTTCTTAACCCATTACCAAACAATCCTGATTTTTATTTTAACAACCTCTGGAAGGGAGGCTTTTGCAAACATTGTGGAAAAAGGAGAAAATGCTGGTTACCAGCATTTTCTCCTTTTTCCTCAATGTTTTCCTGCCTTTCAGGGGCAAATCCTAGCTTTGTGCCATATTTGGTATGTTGCCTGAAAATGCTTTCATCTTTGACTATAAAACTTTGTTGTTTGGTAAAAAGCTAAGTCTTTTTTGAGTGGACAAAAAAACAATACCTTTCACAAATAAAAAGGTAAGATAAATGTATTCACATAACTTTTGAAAATGGTCTTAGGAACCGATTAATTATTTTTCAGTTACATGTACTTGGGTTTTGACAAAAATGCTCAGACGAGGTTAACTTTGCAGATGAAACACAGTTGCTGCCCCTGAATAGACCGACAAACCTTTCTGGATTGCCTTGATCCGTCATTGGTAACAGTTTAATCTCTATATTTTTTGTTTGTTCATGATTTAAAACTTTTGAACAAAAGACAAATCTTTCCTGGATCCCACCCAGTAATCAACTCTTGTCTACATGTATCTTTCTGTGTTTCCGGGATACTAACCAGTCCAATGCATGGATAACCTCTCTGAGCAATGAATTATAAAAATAATTTTGTTTCATAAATGCAATATTTTTCACCTATATCTTTGCCAAAGTAATTAGTTTACTTTATTCAAGCCATTTTCAAAATTTAAATGAACAGATTTAACTTACTAATCTAACTATAATTCAAATTCTGCTTTATTTAAGATCACTCTTATTATTTGCATGAGAAAATTAGTTTTTTGAATGTAAGATCCTTAACATCAAACATTACAATGAGATAATAAACTATTTCTTCTTTACTTTTGGATTTAAGATCCTTAACATCAAACGTTGCATGAGATAATAAATTATTTTCTTTCTTACTTTTGGATCAAAGATCCTTAACACCATAATAATTGCATAGGTTTTGGTTTAAAAAGAACTGCAGGGTTCATTTCAAATTGAATTTGTGTACAAAAAAAGATGCTTTCATAACAGTGCAACAAGAAAGTAACCCTTAAAGCGCCAAATAAACCCAATTGTCATTTTCATTCTAGAATAAACCAATATAATTGCAAATTCATGGCTACCTTTTGCCTGTTTTAACATAGCGGACAGTGTAGATCAAAGATCAGGCTGCATGTTTTGTGCAGCCTGATCTTGATCTACACTGGCCGCAAAGGCAACTATTTTAGTGAAAGGGTTAAAAAACTGAAATGAACCCTGAAAATTAACTCTTTACCAAGCAACAAATTTGGATTTGTCCAATTTGGAAATATTTGCAGACGACACATTACATGTGGCTCAATTAATGGTGCAAATTGTTTTTGTAGAAGGAAAACATTGTGGGAATATAAGAAAATGCTGATTCTCTTTTTCCCACAATGTTTTAAAGGCCTTTTTTTTTTCTCAGTGTTGCTACAATGCAGGATCATTTGGTAAAGGGCTAAATAAGGCAAATAGAACTTTTAATAACAGAACAGAAAAATATACTTAAGTAATAAGAAATTACATACACTTTCATTTTTTATCTGATATACATATAGGATTTAAGATTCTCAACATCACATAAGGTATGCTGACAATACTTTAGTAGCTATTACAACTCCCTTTGGTTTACAAACCCTCAAACATGTTTAAGTTAATGTGTGTCTGATAGACACACATCATGTAAGGATACTTCAATATGTATCACACCTACCAATTTGATAGACATGGTGCTGATTTAAAGGATTCATCCATTGTTAACGTTATGCCATTCTGTACTTCTCAAGTAATGAAATACTTTGAATACACAGGAACAAAACTAAAACTTAAGAAACTCCTATAAGACTTTTTTTTTCTGCTCTACTCTGAAACTGAAGCCTTTGAGCAAAAATTTTCGGAAGTCAAATCCAATTAAGAGCTAGTCAGAATTACAATTTCAAGAGTAATACCCTATGCAAATTTTTGACATACTGGAACTCTTGTATGTAGGTGTCAAACACTGAATGAAATTTGTTGTTGTTTCTGATGTTTTTTTTTTTTTTTTTTTTATTATTTATTTAAGGACAACAACTATGTAACTCATACTTTATATGATGCAGACTAGCACTGGGGCAACAAACATGTTCTTTACTGATCTGTTACTGGCAGGAAATCAAAGTTATATTTAAGTGTTTACCTGGTTGGTCTATGATTGGTCTAATTCAAATATTTTGTGAAGTGACAATGAATTATTATGTGATTGAAAAAAAATTAACAAATTTCAGCCTCAATAACCGTTTAAAATCATAAGTGATGTAGTTATTATATCATGTGTGATATAAAGAGTACCGGTATGCTCAATAATTTCGACTGTCCCATCCACATAGCCCCACTTTAAGATGAATTCTTAGACATATACAATGTGTAAGAACAAATACATTTAACCTATAGCAAGCCACTTTTGAGTTGTTTTGTGAAAAATAGTGTGACCTATAAATGAATGATGACCAACACCGACCTACAAGATCAATGTAAAGTGATTGATCCCTGATAATGTTAGATTATTGAAAGCTGAATGAATTAATAATTGTCATTTTATGGCACGATGACAGCTCAGGTAATTTAGCTCCCATGTATGTATTAAAAGATAATAAAATGCAATTTTTGTGCTTAAAAAGATAAAAATAGTAGCAAAAAGTGTTATATTAAGAAAGATTATGTGTATTCCGTATTTGCATAAAATACATTATTGATTGACTTATTGAAAGTTATTGTTCCTACCGTACTTCACCTAATTAATGCGCTGGGGCACCATTCAAAACACCAACAGGGCACTCTTAGTCCATAGCCAATTTCCCGAAATTTTCACTGCCATCACTTAGAGTTAGTATGGTACTTTGATCTGAGTTTTAGTCAGAGCCCAGTGCAAAGCGATTGCCATTTTGAAAGACTTCCTGTAATGCAGTGATGCAGAATATTGATTTTACCGCTGATCATGATTCATTTAGACATTTAATAGCATTCACGATTAGTATGGGACACTGAAATTCAATACTTCACCTTTTTAATGTTCTTCCAAGTTAGTTGACAAATTTTGTTTTACGGGAAGTTTATAATGTTATTGGAAGTGTATGTGTATTCAGACAGTCAGCTGTTAATGACATTGATTGCTGAAGTAATAAGGATTATGTCGACGCCGTACCTGTAAGTTTGTTTATAAATAATTGGTCATTAGTCATTTTCATCAGTCTGTGTTTGAAAAGTTTTAGTGAAGTTATCTTGCGTTTGGAAGTTTGTCACCCCAGTTGTCGATTTTAAGGTTAAGGTTGGGTATGGGTGGGGGTTGTCTGGAAGCGTTTGGAGTAAGAAATAATAGTGTGTTTGTGTGGGGAGGGGGGGTGCTACTATTAGGGAGGGAGCGTTAATTAGGTGAAATACTGTATTTTATCAAAGCATCATTGCAAAATAGTACCGCTCATATTGACATAATAATGATAAAAATAAAGTATGCAGTGTTTTTTGTTGATGACTGGGGTGTACCAAGAAGGGGTTGGTCAAAGAGTATTACCAAGTTTTCACTTTATGGTCTTAAAACCACAAGAGATGTTACCGGATATCAGAGGCATTATATAAAGATATGCATAAACTGATGTCATTGGGGTCAGAATATATTTGGAACATCTTGAAGATGGTTTGTCTTGGAGACTGATAATGTATCACATGTTTCAACTCAGCAGTCTGAAGGTTTAGTAAGGCATTACAGGTATTTGTTGGTAAATTTAGTTCTTTAGTACATGGGATTGGTCTGTTACTTGATTTATTTGGTATATTTGAAATTATTATTTGTAAGTTTAACATTCATGACACTATGCCCTTTTTTTATCAATGCAAACTTCATACTAATATCCATACTAGCTTATGTTTCTGTCAAACTTTGGACCTATATAGCTGACTCCAGGGCTTAGCCTCATAAAATGAGGCAGAATGCTGTACTTTGAGGGCAGTGTGTGCCATCTTAGTAAAATGGCTTCATTTGTGTGTGGTTCATATTTTTAAATTACATACAAACTTTCTCAGTTTGCTACCTTTCAACACTTTATGGCAACCATAATATTATTGTCTTACACCTTTGACTTCATGGCAGACGATCAGTTTCTACCATGTTATATTTGAAATATGACTTTCAGGCAGGTAAAAAACATCAAATTCAAACCTCCATGTTTTGTAATATACATATCACATTTTTTTACAAATTTTTATAAACTTGCCCATCATTAATCTGACAGACTTTGTATAATTTATCATGCACTTATTTTAACCCTTGATTACCCGATGTTAAGTGACTCTTACCTTAACAAGTCCAAATCTGGTCATACTGTAAATCTACAAAGATAAAGATAAGTTTATGCAGAATTATTAACAAGTAACATAAGCACCAAGTTGTTCCAGGTGAAAAAAATTATTTCTAAATAAATGTGTATATTTAATAGTGTTACCATACCATCCCAACTTTTAATGACCCTAAGGAAAAAGTCATTTGAAAACATTGTTGGAAAAGGAGAAAATGCTGGTAACCAGTATTTTCTCCTTTTCCCACAACTTTTTCTATTCCTTAACAAATTACATCATACAAGTCACATTCAGTTTGTTGTCTGCAAAGCCTTGCAATTTGGACCAGTAAAAAGTTTTGTGGTCTGGTATAGGGTGATTAAAACACTTATTATAATTATACTCTTTGGCTTGCCTCAGTATGCTGTAATGGCCTATAGGTGTTTTCCTACCCTAAAATATTTAATTCTGCGCTGAACATAGGCCCAAGAAATTCCCAGAAACATTCCAATGCTTATATGACCTTGAGTAGGATGGATATTGAAAACATTGTTGGATAAAAACAAGAAAAAACTCCTTTTCCCCAACATTTTCTACCTTACAAAAGATGAATACCACTATTCCAATCACAATTTGTCGTGTGCAAATATTTTCAATTTAGACAGGTTCAAAGTTTTATTGTCTGGTAAAGAATTAAAGCATAATCACCCACGGCTGACTTTGGCCTTGCTGTATACAACAATAAAATAATAATGTGGCAAAGGAGAAATTGTTGGGAATGACCGAATTTTATTGCATTTTGCCACAATATTTCCACTTGTACTTATGTCTCAAACATTATCATCCATATTTCAAGAGGACATTTTTAAAATCCTCTGCCACAAATTTCACCCAGAGGTTAAGGTATGTTAGGTTTTCAGTCATCATGTAAGTTCTTGGTTTCTGGATTTTCTTCATTTTTTTTTTTTTTTTTTTATGGTTCATTCCCTTGATAATACAAAAGAGTTGGATAAAAAAAAATGTTGATTTTATCCAGTAAACATGATATGTAAATTTTCAACTTTAAATGGCTACTTTTCCCTTACTGATTGTCAGATTTTTTCAAAATCAATAGGGTTCAAGCTATTGATTAGATAAACAAACTGTGCAAGTTTCACGAAAATCCGACAAAAATGCAGAATTTATCATGTAAACAAGAAAAAGATGAACAGACAGAGTGATGGACTGATGGACGACGGAAACCTCGCTATGACATAGGCTCTGCTGGCTTTCAGCCAGTAGAGTGAAAAACTGAAATGAGTAAAAATCTGGCTGAAAACAAGTTAAGATGTATTGGGTTTAGACTATACCCAATTTGTAGTCTGATCTGGGATTTACAATGTGTGCACTATATTTTGCAATACATCCTGACCAAGACTGTCTTTAGATTTTTATCTTATAATGACTAATATTGTCAATGAGGAAAAAAAAAAGAGACCTACATGCTGTATCCAAGGCTTCTTTTAAAAAATATTTTACAGAATAGCAAGTGGTTCAAATCATTATTGGATAAAAAAATTTAGACTTGCCTAAATTGAAAGTGTTTGGAAAACTACAAATTAAATGTGGCTTAAATAATGTAATTTATCTTAAACTCTTTACCAAACGACTGGTCCAAATTAAAAGCATTGCAGATGACAAATCAAATGCAGCTCAAAAATTAATTTTTTTTTTGTAAAGGGTAGAAAACATTGTGGGAAAAGGAGAAAAGGCTAGATACCAGCATTTTCTCCTTTTCCCACAATGTTTTCAAAAGGGTTTTTCTTCAGGGTTGATAATAGCTTGGATTGAGTGGTTAATAATAAAAGTAGTAGAAAACCTTGTGGAACAAGGAATAAAACGCTGGTAATCAACATTTTCTCCTTTTCACCACACTTCAGGCTTCTTTATTAGGGTCATTAAAACTTGGGATTGTATGGTAAAGGGTTAAATCCAAGATCATGTATTGCCAAAGATGTTTAACTCCTTACCAAACGACAATCTTTTGGACTTCAACTATATTGAAAGCATTTCGCACATGACATAATAAAGGGGACACAAAAATTGAAAACTGTTTTTGGAATGATAGAAAACATTGTGGGAAAAGCAGAAAATGCTGGTTATCAGCATTTTCTCCTTTTCGCACAATGTTTTCAAAAGGCTTCTTCCAAAGGGTCATTAAATCCAAGTGTGGTACAGGGTTTAGAGAGGGAAATAAGTCCTATGAACTAGAGCAAATACATGTTTTTGTATTTAAATAAGCTAGACAAATGCAATCAATACTTATTCTGAAATGAAGAGAGGGAGAAATGCCAATCTGTGTGCCTTATGATGGTACATTATCGCAGAATACCTACCTTGATAAAACATTTAATCCTTTACCAAACGACAACATTTTAGACTGGTCCAAATTGAAAGCATTTGCAGATGACGAAATAAATGTTACCAAAAAATTGAAGTTTGTTTTTGGGAGGGTAGAAAACAGTGCTGGAAAAGGAGAAAATGCTGGTTACCAGCATTTTCTCCTTTTCCCACAATGTTTTCAAAAGGCTTCTTTCTCAAGGTTGTTAAAAGTCGGGATTGTGTGATAAAGCGTTAAGATCACACTGCATGTTCTGTAGTCTGATATTGAATGAAACTTTTTGCCAAGACATGTAAAGCTGTCCTTAGTTCTTAAGGGGGACTATTCAGATTTTTAATAATCTCAACAAACTTAAAAAACACTACGTCTCTAAATTAACCACTGCAATAGCTGGTAAACCATCAGTTAAAAAAAGGATGTATGTAAGAAAAAACATTTTTCTATCTATTCCTTGATAGGCTATGTAGAAAAGAGTATTTTGTGGTACTTATCAGTGTTAAACAAAACAAGAAATAAATAAATTGCAGCAGAAACAACTTAAGAAGGCCTCTTTACCTTTTATCACACAATCCTGACTTGGAGTGTACAGATCAAGATCAGACTGCATACAACAAACACACAGTCTGATTTTGGATCAAAACAGTCCAACATAGGGAGATTTTCCTGGCATAGAGAATCTTGAAATCACAATAAATCTGTTGGATTTTTCTTTCGCTATCAACAGGAAATTTCTCCTTTATTTATTTAGCAGCTTAAGGATAAACATTCGATAAGAAATTCTGATCTTAATGGATTCACGGTATTGCTTTCTCTAAGCAAGGATCATACAGTATGTAGACATGTCTATGATCCCTACACTAAGCAATTTTTCTACTTTCCACAATGTTCTCCTAAGTAGTAAATGCCGGATGTATAAAACTATATCTCCATGCACTAAAGAATGAACCTATTGCAACAAGATGCACATTTTTATGCTCCTTGTGCGAAAGGCTACGATTCCCGCTCACACCAGTGTTCCCATTTTTTCTTCTTTTTTTTTTTTTTTTTTTTAATTTCTAAGATGTCTGCGATCTCCTAATTATTCAAGGAAAACTTTGTTTCAAAACAAATTTCAAAAAGATATGCATATTAGAGCGACATTTTAAGAAGGAAATCGGGAGGCGGGCGCAAACATAGGCACAAAGACGCTGGCGTTTTACAAATGCGAGGGAAAATTATACGAAAACAATCACAAATTTCAACTACAATGCCAGATCTAGATATACATACATGTACTTTACTTATTCATGGAAAAAAATACAAAGATTACGAAAGAAAAAGAGTCTTACTTCATTTTTTTTTCTGGATCAACCTGCTTGGCTCTTTGTTTGAACCTCTATTTTGCCTGACTAAACGTTGACTGAGTTCACACTGAGTAACAATCACCTGGGTGGATTAGGAGTCACGTGATAGGGGTCAGCCTAAAATCCAAGTGACCAGTCGGAAACAGGAGCAACGATTGGCCCTTAGGCACCGTGACAATTATAGTTGCCAATGCGGCCGGAATAGGTCGAGATCAGACTGCATAAAATTGCAGTCTGATCTCGGATCTACACTGTCCGCTTGCGCAGATATTCTGGGTAGTAAGGCTCAAAATTGCAACCATTTTGGTCTTATTTCTAGAATGAATTAATTAAATGGACCCTTTTAGTTAGGAAAAACGTCCAAAATATTGTCATTTCAGAGTTGTTTTAGCAACAATATGTGACAAAGAAGCGAACAGTGTAGATCCAAGGTCAGACTGCACGTTCTGTGCAGTCTAATCTTGATCTATACTGTCCGCAAACAACAACTTAAGTCGGTTCAAGCGCTTTTTGGATTAATAGTTTAGGTGAATAATTTAGGTGGTGTGTTACGCCCCTTTCAACAGTATACACTTATATCACGGTCACTCGTATTCATGTCTTTGCTGGGTTCACTCGTCACAACTCGGCCCATTCCGTACCTACATCTAACCTCGTCTGTATAAGGGTGGCTTCCATTTTGAACTACCAATCACACGATCTTAAACATGGCGGCGCCCCTGTAGATCGCTTAGCAACGACATGAACAACCACTGTGAAGTTATTCACTTCTATCGATCTGTCGATGAAAGCTCCTAACGGAATTGATAAACCACGCTAAAAATTGAATGTACAAACTGTTTGCCGACTGAAATACTCTTAGAAGGATAACGATAGAAAATTTACTCATGCGTTCTTTCTAAAGAGGAGCCTTACTATTTCAATAACGGTAAAGCGGTGAGCTTCCGGAGATGTGCGAAATGTACCGTGTAGGTGCATATCAAGCTACGTGATACAGCCGAGGGATTTGATCACCGGATCATCCGAGGTATGCCGAATGTGCTGGGTTTCACCAGTACTAGTTCTACCCTGCCAGGGCACTGTGCACAGTGCGCCTTGTACCCTGCGTTTTCTCCTTTTCCCACAATATTTTAAGCCTTTCAAAGCCAAATCTTACAATTTTCGGTACATTTTATTCGCCGTCTGCAAATGCTTTGAATTTGGATGCTTCCAAACTTTTGTCGTCGGGTAAAGATTTTAACGAAGGGGTCAGGGACAAAATGACGTCGCGTTCAATTTTATAGGTTTCTGCGGGATTTTGGAAGAGTTGAAAATCCGAGAAAATGATTTATATCCTAAATCTGTTTCTGCCAAATTTCTCCCTGGCCAGTATTGGAAAAAGATAAAAACTCCGAACTTCCTGTCCAAGAAATGTCAATAAGACTCAATGGACATAAGGTTTGACATTGCTATGACAATTGCTTCCGGATGTTTCGTACCAAACTCTGAACGAACTATAACTCTTTCAGCGCCGTGCTTATTATATAATAATCTGGACCTCAAAGAGCAATCTACTGAATATCTGAACGAATTTTATCACATAGTCTTGAATAAACAAGCGGAAGGTATATATCTACGATCAGAACGTACGTTCTGTGCAGTCTTATCTTAATCTATTTCGTAGGCGAAAGTTTCTCTATGGTGCTGAAAGAATTGCAGACTTTTTTTTTTTTTTAGGGAGGAGGGGGGTGGGGTGGGGGGGTCCTTGTACCTTTGAGATTTGTTCCCGTTTTCAATAGTATTTAAGTTGATATCAGGGCAACATTTTACTTTTCTGATTGTTCTATCAGTTGTAGGCTTGGATTCTGCTCCGCCCCTGCCCTCAGATCATTTTGCCGCCATATTAATCAACTCATTTTCAGACACGATAAAAATAAATAGACTCGTCTATATTCAAAGCATTTGCAGACAACAACTCATTCGTGGATCAAATCTTTCGATTTAGTTTAACCGGGGAAAAAAATGGTGGAAAAGGACCAAATGCTGATTAGATCTACAAGAAGTCTCTTAATTTGGCACTTTTGTTTTTAAACGCATTGTCTGATAAAGGTAAAAGGAAGGTAAAATATGTAAATAACATCGAAATTCATAAAATTAAGAATGGTAAAAACGCTGGATTAAATTAGCACTCTCATGGCCAAATGAAGCAGTTCGTGATTTTTTTATGGGAGGGGGACGGCGGAGAGGGGAAATATACCGCGAGTGCCAATACAGAGACTAGGCTACAGAAGGGCTGAAAAAATACGTTTCCATAGCTAATGAAACTACTTTTTGATTAATGTTCAAAATACAATTCTAGTAAAAAAAAACAAACAAACGTTTTGGTGTCTGAAAACAGGGCCTACACATTTCCAATGCAAAGGAAAAGACTTTTTTTAAGACTGAAGAAAATACATTTCCCATTCGAACGACGAGGCAATTTTTTGGACTCGAAATAGACCTGCTTCCCATATAGAGAGGTATTTTAGAGACACACAATGCGATTTAATTGACTCTTTACCGCGCTTGAAAATTTTAGGGTCATCCAAAATGCAAGCAGCTGCAGAGGACAAATTAAATGAGCCTAAAAATGAGGATTTCGTCTTTGAAAACTTAAAAGACAATGTAAGTAAAGTAGAAAATGCTGATCACCAGCATTCGTAAAGGGTTAAATCTAAAGAAGAGACTACTTGAGGACCGAAATACATTTCTAGCGCTGAGTTGGAGACCTTATGTGGACTGCAGACTAAATGATCTCCTGAGACTCAAGATACATTTCCACTGCCAACAATGCGACTTCCTCAGGAATAAAAATACACTTCCATGGTAAAAGAAGGGACATTGTAAAATCTGAAAATACATCTCTACTGCAAACGAAGGGACTTTTAGGGCGTTATCTCCCGCTGGGTGGCATTTTTCAAATACATCATCTTCGAAGAATATGACATGCACAGACAACGCTTTTAGGGACTCAAAATACATTCCGTCTGTCAGCAAGGAGACTTTTTGTGGACTGCAAAAATACAATTTCAACCTCCAACGGAGAGTACTCGTACATGAAAAGAAGATACCATACAACTGCCAACGAAGTGATTTGTTAAGGACTTGGAGTATATTTTTATGAATATGAACATTCCCCCTCCCCTCCACACACTTACGCAGATATATATATATATTTTTTTTTAACATTTTACCAAGTAGATCTTTTTTTTTTATTATTATTTTTGGGTTCCGTTTAAGAAATTTCTGATTGTTTTCCTTCTTATTGTTAAGTGTTGTGGACGACTGCAATTGCTACCAATAAGTGTAATTTGCTTCTTTGAATAGATATCCTTTTCGCCATTTAAAGTTCATTTCCGTCATTAAATGCAGACGACATTATCGAACGCCATGTTGAAAAGCGTAAATTACATGTACCCAAAATCACTTTACAAAGTTACACATTGCTGCTTCTGGTAAAGGCTTTTGTTTCATCGTCAGTGAACGAATTGCAGACTGCAAACCGAAAAGAACTTCTCAACAGACGCGAAAGACGAAATTTAAGAGAAGCAGTTTGTAACGACGATATTAACTTTGGCGGGAACAGAAATCTCGTGGTTAGTTGCATTGCCTTCATTTTCGTCATTTTTGCTGGGTCTCTCTGCGACACTTAGGTTTGGTTTGTACATGCTTTTTATTTTCTTCATTAGTTGACCCGTATATTAAACAAAATTTTTCTCTACAGTTGGCGTTTTGATAAATTGACCCGGTTCCTCACGGTCAAACAATAAGGGTACGCAGGGAATAAATTAATTTGTTTTACTTCATTAATCTTGTATCAAGCAAAAAAAATAAATTTATTCCCTGTGGGGGGGTGGTCCACAAAGTTCTTTTGGCGTGGTCAAAATGGGGTGGTTTTATGAAATTTGAATCCTTTTTCTATCGATCAAGATCTAGCTGGCAAAATGTGGTCTGATCTTGATCGTTATCGTCTGATATAAAAAGAAATGAGAAATGCTGTAGATCTATTTAGATTTTTTGAGTCGCCTGGTTGCGTAGCAACCAGGCTCTCATCGTTATCATCCAGATTCACGGGGTGACGCAAGCATGCCTCCGGTCTTGTATTGACTTCCGGTTTGCGAGACGTTGCGTAGTTCATTTGTAATGTTGCATTATCCTCAATGCTTCTATCGTACATAATTTTCAGTTGCTAAATTTTCAGATATATCGAAGACGTCCCTTACAGCTCAAGTATTCAAATGCGTAAATATTTGAAATAACTGTCTCCTGCTCTAGGATACACGAACACTGAACTTTCACACTGGCATCGAGAATAATCGGTACGTGGAAAACCGGATTTCACTTCGAACCGGATTTCACCAAATTTCACCTCTTGATGTCCGCATTTCACCCAAGTAGGACAAATTTTATTGCCATAGTGATAACTTTTGATCTGAAATGAAATATATTTATGAAAAGCATAATTGTATGCTAATTTTCTGGAAAATATCTTATTCTAACAATAATATGTTAGGGTTTTTTAGAACAACATGTAACTCCTTTTGAAAAGATTTTTTTGACATGTAGATAAGCTATATTACATAATAAATTAGCAAAATGAGAAATCACCATGGCGAAGAATTCATTATTTGATGTGAAATATGGTCATACAAGGTGAAATACGGTTATCAAGAAATGAATTTCGGTGAAATGCGGTTCGAAGTGAATTTCAGTTTTTCCATGCACCTGAGAATAATTTGCATATCTGGATGTCATCTGGCGTTTGCCTTGGAAGCCCCGCTATATATACGGCAACAGTTATTAATAAAACTATTCTTTTTTCATTGGCCAAATTACCCACTTAAGGTGCATTAATTTGGTTCCAGCTTTCATACCCTTTTCTGATTTAAAATCAGTCAGTGACAGAAGGAAAAGGCAATGTCGAACGGCATTGGTGCTCGGTCATAGAGGGAAATTGCGTCGTATGCTGACTTGTTCAACTGTGAGAGTTTACTCTCCTAGGAAGATTTAACCAACAAAACTTGACCCAAAATATATTAAGTATACAATAGATAAGGTTGTCTTTTTTCTCAAAGTATTTTCAAGCCAAAACATCTTTATATGCCGTTCAAGATGTGCTGAGATTCATATTACCGGTGTCTATTTATAGCAACAACCTTCACCTTCGCGGGAACAACACAGTTCCCCGACAAGATAATTCCCTGACACATCTGTACACTGTTTCCCGACAATTTCAGACAACTACCATGGCATGTATACATATGCAATTTCTCTTGAACTGCAGGTGGTGTAAACTCGGATCACACTGTATGCAATGTACAGCCTGATCTTCTGACTCTCATCGATTTTGATTATATTTTGAGGAACCTTAGATAGTACTTTTATGATGGGGTATAATTATTTCTTTCAGTTTCTTTTTTACTTGATTTCTGACAACTCTTTAATTTGCAATATTTCATATTTCAGAGATAGATTAACATGTTATTATAGGTCTGAAATGTCACGTATTTCCAGAAGCTCGAATCGTTATATTTTAACGGTTTTGTGTGTGTTTGCCTGATGTAGTTTAGGATAAGACTGCCATCTACGGACGGTGCGGACGCCAACCAGATGCTTTTGTTGCCAAATATTTATAAGATATATAGAATAACAGGTACAAATTATCCAATCACAAAACATGTGTTATCAATAAATATCCTTAATTTTCAATGATTACCAACAATAACTGTTAATGATAGTAAGTAATAGGGACATGTAGTTTGACTTAGAACAAAAGTGTTTGGGAACTGCCTCTAAAAAACATTGTCGTCCAGGAACTGGCTTGTCAGGGAAAGTTCTATGTTTATTCCACCTTTCCACGCACTCGTCACAACTCAGCCGATTCCGTACCTAGTAACCTACATCTAACCTCGTCTGTAACAAAGGGATTTCCATACTGAAATACTCCTTGTCACATGATCTTAAACAGTTGGTATAGTTGCTAACTATGGTTGAAGGTCACAGGAGGCATTTTATTTTTGCATTTTTTTCGCCACTTAGAGTAAAAAGCCACGTCCTTTTGATTTTTATTTACTAAAAATTCAACCCCCCTCCTCCGAAAAAGGGGGGGGGTGTCAAAATCTGGTTTAATGCCCCTTAAACTTTCAAACAACTAAGCAACAGGCGACTCTCAGGACTATCAGTCCTTTGATTAACCCTGTTTTCAACATTATTTCACTTATGTAGCGGTGGCCAGTACACATATCCATGCTTTCCAGGAGTTTCTTTTACCAGTACTCCACACAATATCCTTTCCAAGCCCCTGACTGCATTCCCACATAACCATCGCCGAAACGTGAGAGAGAAATGAATCCTGTTGCAATGACTAGATCATCAATCGTCTGAAAGAAATCTGCCGAGTCTGGTGTCGAACCAACGACCTCCTGTTCTCAAGTCCTGTATGCTACCGACTGAGCTGCCGGGGCTATGCGTGCCGATTGTTAAATATAATCCAGTTTAAGTTTAACCCTTAAAATGCTAAAAAATGTTAAATGAAACTTTTAAGCTGATGTTAAATACCTGAATATTGCTATTTCAAAGTTACATTTTGGAGAAAATATATCCTCTTATTGGACTGTGTAGATCAAAAATCTGACTGCACGCACGGTTAGTATGAAATTAATCCACACCGTCCTCAAAAAGTCATTCAGTCGCGGTAGTGCTGGTAAAAGAAACTCCAGGAAAGCCTGGATAGGTGCTCTAGCCACCGCAATATCACTGAAATAATGTTGAAAACAGCGTTAAACACCATGCAATCAATTAGTATATATCCAATAGCACAAGATGTAGTTAACTATTTAACTCTCTTTATAAAATGAAAAATTTTACACTCGTCCAAATTCAAAGCTTTTGAAGACCATAAATTAAATGTGGCTGAACTGATGAAACCCGATTCCAAAAGGGCAGAAAACAATGTGGGACAAGGAGAAAATGATGGCTACCAGCGTTTTATCCTTTTCTCGCAATATTTTCAAAGGGATTTTTCCCTGGTGTCGTTAAAACTTGAGATTGTTTGGTAAAGGCTTGATATTCAAGACGTAAAATAACAGTTTAAGATAACAGTTTAACTGTACACAATGATCTAAATAATGAATGACTGAAGGTATGACAAGGGTTCCCTGTCCACTGAGGGTTCATACAGCTGGGATTTGCTACAAGTTACCTAGGTAATAGCCCTTTCTCAAAATTTATGCATGCCCTACATTCCATCACCAGAACGAGGCTAACTAAGCACAGAATGTAAACATGGCTGAACAGCTGATAAGCCCAAGTACATCAAAAATAAAAGGAAAATCTGCATTGCATTGTTGTGTGCCACTGTGTAATTCACATTCTAGATATGACAGTGCTCTTCATTTTCATAAAATTCCTGATGACCCTTCTATGAAGAAACAATGGATTATTAAAATAAGGAGAGACGAAGGAGAATTCTTCAAGGTAAGTTTACTCTTCACTGACATTGACAAGTATTTTCCATGTAATCTGGTATTTTTTTTATTATTATTCTTGTAGAATACTTGATTTCAGCATTGCATAAACTTATTAATGCTACATATCATACATTCTGAATTAATATGTAAAGGGCTGTCTAGAAAAATAATTTCAGAAAAGTACAGAGAACCGATCTCAGTGTTACATTATTTCAGTCGAGGGGAAGGGACTGTTGACTAAAAAGCAGAATAACATTTTTGTATGTGATAGTTTGCTACTGATAAGGCACACAAATGTAAACTAATATCTATAGATAATTCAAGAGGTTGGTAAGACCAATACAATACCGTATTTATTCTAATGAATACACCAAATGAATATTTTCAGATCGGCAAGATGACAGTTGTATGTTCAAACCATTTCAAGCCAGATGACTATCGATCATTTACTCCTGTCAGGAAATGCTTAAAGAGAACAGCAGTACCCTCAGTGTTTGACTGGGGCAGTGATAAACCACCAAGGCGGACATTGAAAAGGAAAATCCTATCTGATGACAGGTATGGTATAAAACAAATCTCTTGTTAAACATCAGTACTTTAATACTAATAATAAGGTAAATTTACATCATACGTACAGTTCAATTTCTTTTACTTTATTCATTCATAATTTATTCATGTATAAATATTTTTGAAGATCTGGTAATGTCAACAAATAGCATTATATTGATAGCAATATTTTTCAGTGTTATGAACCGGTTTGTTTGCAACAAAAAAACTTAATTCTAATTTATTGTATAAGTAAGAACTAAAAAGACAATTCTATTTCTTTCCAGAACAACAAATACACCTTCACAAAGTGTTGATAGCGGAGACGTGGAGCCTTTATACACCGCAACACCAGTAGCCACAGATGAGGCAATGACAGACAATGACAAACTTTTACAGCTTCAAGAAGATCTTGAAAATGTTAAAGAAGAAAACAGGCATTTAAAAAATCAAATTGAAATAGAACGGTTTGGTATAAACCGGTTTTCAAATGATGATAGTTGTGTACAATTTTATACTGGTTTTCCAACATATCTGTCTTTCATTACTTTTTTAAATATCATTCAACCCTCTGCTAAGAATATGAAGAGCCTCTATTATGAAGCAAGTGAAACATTAACTTTAGCTGGTAGGAAAAGGGGGATGCAACTTATAGATGAACTGTTTATGTTTTTTTGTAGATTACATTGTGGACTTCTTGAAAAGGATCTTAGTATAAGGTTCAACTGTTCCGTATCAACGATTGGTAGGAAAGTAATAACTTGGGCTAACTTTCTTTATTTTACTCTTGCAGACATACCAATATGGCTTTCAAAATCAACAATACAACAATTTATGCCACAAGAATTTAAATCACTTTATCCAAGAACGCGTGTTATTATAGATTGTACTGAACTAAGGACACAAACACCCTCCTCTTTGGTTTTAAATTCACAAGCATTCTCAAGTTATAAAAGCACAACAACTGTAAAATGTTTACTTGGTATTGCTCCACATGGAGCTGTAACATTTGTTTCATGCTTATTCACTGGATCAATGTCTGATGTAGAAATTACCAAACTTTCTGGACTTTTAGATCTTCTTGAGCCAGGAGATGATGTAATGGCTGATAAAGGATTTACAATAAGAAAGATTCTCCAAGAAAAAGATGTGACCCTGAACATTCCTGATTTTCTTGGTAGCAAAAGGCAGTTTTCACTTAGTGAAGTTGAGAACACTGAGCAAATTGCTCGTCTTAGAATACATATTGAGAGAATGAACAGAAGAATTAAAGAAAATCACCTGTTTGATACCCCAATACCATTATCATTAATTGGTTCTATTAATCAGTTATGGACAGTGGCTTGTTTAATGGCAAATTTCAAAGGACCCCTTGTAAAATCATGGGCTCAATAAAGCATAACTTCGGTGAGCATTCAAAATGTCGTAAATTAGGCATTTTTTTTAACCTGTTACTATGACGTTTTGGACGCCCACCTATGATAAGCTACAAAACAAAACAAATGAATTTTGTTTCAGTGTACTTTACATGAGAAAAAAAGTCAACTTCAAACATTTTGATTATTTAAATCTTATTCAAACAGTGCAACTGCATTATCGATATTCTTTGGGCTTATGCCAGAAGACTTTTTCCTAAATACAACCATTGAAGGGAATTTTTAATCAAATTTTTGAACTTCTGTCAGAATAAGACAAGAAAATGAGGAAGAGGCAGTGAAAGAGGCTAATTTAGTTAAATAAAATAGTTAAAAAAGAAATCATCCACTTTCTCTTTTACATTATTCCAGATGTCTTTGTTGAAAAATATTGTCTCACAGTGACTATCATTTGAACACCAAACATACAAATCACACCATTCCAACCCTGTTACAGCTAGCTGTGCTAAAATTTGAAAATAGTATGAATGGTTTCTATTAAGTTTCAACGCTCCAGTACAGTCCTTTCGTAAATATGGTGCTTCTAAAATGCTTGAGACCTGTGGACACTTAATTTCAAGTAACCCAAATGGAGGTGTCATGTCAGTATTGTATACTTTATGGTCTGGGCTTGCTGCTAACCATGGTGTCCAAATATTAACAATTACATCACATGGATAGATGTTAACATTTGTTTTCAATTTTGAACACTCACTAGCAGCAGCTGGTTCAGAGGCCAAACCCCGACGCATAGCCTCTGTGGTGACATGCCTAGTTGCTTTCAGACGCTTTACAAGGGGATTGGGTTCTTTCTTCCGCTTATAAATTTCACCTATTTTCGAGGCAGTAAGCCGGTTTTGTCTAATCTTGTACCAGAGAGGTGTTTGGCTCTGTAACCTAGTTTGTTTTTCAAATCTCATTGCCTCTTGTTTTGTTATTCTTAGGTTCTCGAAATTGATACTTTTTTTCTCATCTAAAGCATATTGAAATACATTTTCCATGCATTGTTTTACTGGGAGATCGGGATACTGTACTCCATCACAAACATTTATTATGTACTCTGATTGTAATTTTTGTTGGTAACTCAGAACAGATCCTCTGTATGTCATACCAAATTTTGTATTAACAGTGTTTTGAATTGTTTCTTGTAAAGCTGGTAATATCAAAATGTTTGGAATTGACTCTGCCAAATCATTCACATGGTCTATCCAGACGATCTCTTCACCGCGTATAGGGTTATAAAGAGTTGAGCGAATGTTCCTTGGTGTCTCCTGGGAGGTACCAGCTTGTTCCGTGCTTTTCCTGGAATACCCTTTGACCTGAAGATCTTGCACAGCTTTACCTTGAATTTTTGTACCTCTTGGAACATGGAATGTTTGGGGTTGGCTGGTCTTTGCAACATCTTCTGGTAAAGCCTTGTATCCCAGTGATTTGTAATGTGCAAGCTGGTACAAGCTTCCAACAACATGGGCACAGAGTCCAGAGAGTCCGATTGGGCAAGAACAAAATGCCAAGGACACTCTTGCCTCGGTTGTAGGGTGGAAGGATATCTGAAGTGAGATAAAGAAGATTTTCAGTCGCTGTATATCCCATTACCCGACAAAAAAATCTTAGACTGGTCCAACTTCAAAGCTGCTACATACAACATTGGATATAGCTCAAACGATAGAATTTTAGCCAGAAAGGATAGAAAACGTTGCGGGAAAGGAAAAATATGCTGGTTTACAGCATTTTTTCTTTTCCAACAATATTTTCAAAAGCTATCTTTCTCAAGGTTGTTAAAACTCGGGACTGTGTGGTAATGATTTAAGTTGTCAGATTTTAACATGTTTTATATTTTTGTTTTGTTATATTAATTGAAATAGAAGGTAATGGCAAAAACAAGGAGACAAATCGAACGAAAATCTATACCTTTATTTGGTGAGGCTGTTCACTTTTCCTCTGTGATCTGTAGCATTTGCCTTTTACAATACATCCATCAGTAGTTTTCGAGACTGAAAAAATGAAGTGGTTCAGTTATTAGAGGTAGTACGGTAAAAGATTCATTTATGATCAGACACTCATTTGACCACTAGACGTAATTGTAACAGGTGTTATCAGAATGATGTAATGCCTTGGTAGAGCAATAAATATAAAGGATTAGCTTATTTCATGGAAATTGCCCTCATCCTTCTGTGTAACCTTGAAATATTGTACTCTTAAAAAAAATACAAATATTTTATAAGGAAGTGTTTTCAACATAATTTGTTTTCATAAATTTGTACATAATTATGATGATTAAGTTATAGTTTTTTTTATTATGATAATAATGAATATTAAAAATAAAAAGGAGTCAAAAACATAACTTTACCTCGTAAATCTTGAATATATCCCTCACTGAAATACTTGAATCCTTTGTTAATGGATTTGTCTCCTGAGGAGGTTTTGTTGCTTTTTATATAATTTTCAACAAAACCAAATGATATTGATGGAACAATATCAAGATCTCTTTCACAATATGAGAATTTCTCCAAAACATCCTTATTGGTTACATGCTGACCAGGTGAAGCTTGCTTAGTTAGCCTCGTTCTGAGTTATCTATGAATATGCATGAGGGTATATTAAGAAGGGCCTATATCTATTTATAGATTCATTCACAATGTTACAATGGTGTAGGAATAAGTGAGTCTCTGCTTTCCATAGGTCACTTAATTTACATATAAGCAAATATCTTGTACCTTGTAAATGGCATCTTGTTCAGTTTATTATTTTGTAAGACGACATGTTCAAATTGGAGTGGTAGAGATTTAGTGTTTTTTGTAAAAATTGTCATGTGTAACAGAATTAAGATTTTTAACAGAAAGAAGTATTTTCTATGAGGCAGTATTTGGCAACTGTTGGATTTTTTGTTTACTTTGACTCTAGGTCAGTCATGATGCCTATAGACTAGCTTCGCTAGTCTAAAAACCATACACAATGAGGAAACAACTAACTTTACTCCTGATGACCCCCCGATGTCTGTGCAAAAAAATGAAGCGGTTCCCTCAGTAAACGGGCTTTGTTGTTGTTGTTTTTAAACGTATAAATCTCTGGGAAAAAGGGGTCATGAAAAAGATAAAGAGGAAATTATAGCAAGAAAGCCATGATGGACAGTATTGCTTTGCTTCTGTATAGATTAATGAGCCATAGTTGCTCAGACGACTAATCTGTAGGAATCCTGCACTGAAAAAAAAAAAAAAAAGTTCAAAAAGAAAAAAAAAAAAAAACAAGCCAAAATATGTCATATTTTTACATGCCAGTATTTCGATGGATACAAAGGTCTACTGAACTCATTACCAAACGAGAAATTTTTAGACTGGTCCGAATTGAAAGCATTTGCAGACAACAAATTAACAGTTGCCAAAATGTTGAATCTTGTCCTTGAAAGGGAAGAAAACATTGTGAGAAAAGGAGAAAATGCTGGTTACCAGCATTTTCTCCCTTACCCACAATGTTTTCAAAGGCCATCTTCCTCGGGGTCGTTAAAAGTCGGGATTGTGTGGTAAAGGGTTAAGGAACATGCAGACAATGTATAAATAAACTCTGACAAACAGATTTTTATACCAGATTTTTAAATATTGACAGGTTGTAGTCTGATCTCTATCCATGCCGACCGAAATCCCCATCGCTTCGCTTATGGGGCTGATAAGGTAAGCCTTCTGAGCACGTCATGGAGCACATTTGTAGGTATATAATGTAGATCAAGATGAAACTGCACAGAATGGACATACCAATCTCTGATCAACACTGTCGATTAATTTGTATGCTATTATGGACAAAAGTGAAATGAAACAATTGGTCCAATTTTCTACTGATCTGAAATTCTACTGATCTCTTCTAGTATTGCAAAGGTTGATGATAGCGGATACTGATTTGATTAAAACTAGACTGACCCCATGAATTATGCTACGTTGTGATCAAGATCAAACAGCAAAAGAGCGTTGAGTCTGATCTCACTTTAACATTGTCCTATGTTTTGTGATATAATCTGACCGAAAGTCTTTGGATTGAATCATTTCGAATCATTTAACCAGCCCTTTATACATGTACCACACTCTGGGAAAATCTCCGTGACGTATTATACCAAGCTAATCATCACGTGATTATGGATCTATAAAATTCATTTAGGGTTCTTTTGAAATCTCACTGTATCGGACAGTATAGCTCCAAGATCAGGCCACACTTTCTGTGCAGTCTGATATTGATGTTAACTGTTCGCAGGTGTGCAGTGAGTCGTGGTTAGCAGTTGAGGGATAAATCCCCAGACATTTAATGATATCCTTTCCTTCGTGAATTCAGTTAATGAAACAATGTAACCCTTATCTTGCCATTTGCGACTAAAAGCCCATTTTGCGCAGAGTTTGGACCTGAATAAGCCTCCATTCAGCAGTCTGACCTTGTTCTAGATTCTCCGCTCTTATTCTAATAATTGGAAGCAATAATCACTTTCGTCTTATAGTGTCCATATACTGAGGAAAAAAACCCAAAATTTCTTTTTTTTTTCAGGATAAGGTATTTGATCTTTCTTTCACACTTCGAGCCAAGCCCAGTAGCTCAGTCCGTAATGCACAGGAGTTATACCACGGGGTCCCTCATTCGCATTCCGAACTCAGCCAATTTCCTTCCGAGTAATGATGATAGTCGCGCTACACGATTCATTCCTCTTTCACCGCTGATTGTTTTTTCGGCGATGGTTACGTATGAAAGTAGCCAGTAGCTCAGGAAAAGTAGTGTGAAGTACAGGTAACGAGAAACTTCGAGATACATGTAGCGTGGTAAGGTGCACTGACCGTCACGATATATAAATGAAATAATGTTGGAAACGGCTTTAAACACGATACAATCAATGAAGTAAATCCCACTCTCATATAGCTTTACCACTAAAATATGTCGTATTCTTGTTTGATCTATATAAATAATAAATCTTTGAACAGGATCCGTCTCATCAAATAATTTAAAACAATTTCAATCCAGCAAATAGACAATAACAATAAATCATCGCGAAAAAAATCTTGTTTAGTCATGAGGGTTTTCTAATTTCATGAGAGTCTTCATGACCTATCGTTTGAAGTCCGTCTTGTCTGAATGATCCCCCGTATAGTCGTAGTTTGCATGGTGCCCTGTATGGTCGTAGTTTGCATTATCCCCTGTGTGGTCGTATAAATTATGATCCCCAGTATGGTCGAAAGTTGTATGATCTCCAGTATGGTCGTAGTCTGCATTATCGCCGGTGTGGTCGTAGGTTGTATGCTTCCAAGTATGGTTGTAGGTTGTATGATCTCCAGTATGGTCGTACTTTGGATCTTGATGTTTCTGCTTTAAGGCATGAGAAGTTGTGTCGTAAGGGTGATCTCCTAATGGTTGTTTCAAAATGGCGTTCCCTTTACCAATATGGTCATAGTCATCTGTTATCGCCATGGTAGTGTTCATGAGTTGTCTATCATACACGTGTTCTGTTTCACCCGTAACTTCTCTTGCAAATTCGTAATCTGCATTGGCGTGTTTTTCCGACACAAAATAGCCAACTTTAGTGTTATTATTTTGTGTTGATTTCTGAAGGCATCCATCTGGTATTGTGTCGTATTCTTCATTTGTTGATTTGGTTCCATCTGGTATTGTGTCGTAGTCTTCATTTGTTGATTCGGTTACATCTTGGATTTCATGGTAGACTTCAGCACTGTCTGGTCGATGTGCATTTATATTTTGATTTGGTTGTGTACTTGATTCGTATGTTAAGTTTCTCTTTGTGTTATCGACCTTTTCTGGACTAGCATGTCGTTTCCTATGAAAAAAATGTAATCGTTTCAAAGCCATTCCCTTTTGGCAGAAAAAAACTGTGGCATTATTGAATACAAATGCACACCATGATGAAAAAAAAAAAAATGTTGTTAGGGAAATGCTCCGATGGTTCCCAAGATTCCTACCACCAATTTTGAAGCAAAAACCACTTGAGCTTAAGAATGGGTATGTCAGGCTTGCTCGGCGTCACACAGCTGATCTCACACATGCTCTTTTGACTCTTTACCAAACGAAAAGTTGTAGACTTTTCTGATTAAAATGCATTTGCAGATGACAATTTTAATGTGGCCTAACCCTTATCCTGCTAAATAACTTAAAAGAAACCTTCAAGCCGATAGTAAAAAAAGTGAATTTGGCTAGTTCAAGGTTATTTTGGGGGTAAAAATTATCTCCTAATCGGACAGTGTAGATCCAAGACCAGACTGCACGTTTTTTGCAGTCTGATCTTGATCTACACTATCCGCAGAAGGTCAGTGAAAGTCGTGCTCAGCAGCCTAAGGCTTAAATGGTGAGATTTGTCTATGATTGGGTAGAAAACCCTGTTAGAAAAGGAGAAAATGCTGTTTGCAAGTGTTTTCTCCTTTTCTTGCAATGTTTCTCCACAGGGCGCCTTGTTCTTTTTCCTAAAAACAGGGGATAAATTGGTATGGGTTTAAATAATGACCAATACCTCAAACATTGCTTATATAACCTACTGCACGGTATGGAATCAACAGATAACAGAAAATTAATTTGACTTACCGTCTGATTATTAGGCCAATCACAACAGCAACTATGACCAAAACAATGGCAATTGCTATACCAACATACGCTCCGACTGAAACCAAAAGGAATATCAAGACATTAGTAACCTTTATCCTGGTAAGTAAAAGAAACTAAACTTTCGGGCCAACAGTAAAAACCCAAATTTTACAGTTTCAAAGGTATTTTTGGAAGAGAGATATCCCCTTATCGGACAGTGTTGAACAAAGATCAGACTGCACGTTCTAAAACACGGGATTATTTGGTAAAAGGTCACAAAAATTAAACTGGGAGCGATGTAACTGCCAAAAAGCTTTTTAGAAAAAACTCGGGTTAACGCTCTGCTTGACGCTCTACTTGACGACAAATTCTAGACTCTTCCAAACCTAAACCATTTGCAGACGGCAAAGTAGGTGTGGCTCATGTTATTTGAGTTGTTTTTTGAAGAGGAGAAAACGTTGTGCGGAAAAAGAGAAGACGCTGTTTAACTCGCCCCATACACACAGAGATCGTTTTCAAAAGCCTTCTTCTTCAGAGTTTTGAAATCACAGGGTTGTTTGGTAAAGGGTCAAGGGTGACTTGGGTAAAACAATTCCTGTATGGCCCATGCTCTGGCACAGTGGGCTTAATGCATCTCCGTGATGCATTGTATCAGTCAAAGCATAACATAATTATGGATCTATGATAGCTTTTTTTTTTTTTAACAACCGACTGAATCATGAGGTAGACTGGTCCTTTGACATATAGAAAATTGACTAACAGCGAAAAGTTTCGGCCCACGCAGGCTGACCTGGGTCGATACTTTTCGTGGATGCATTAAGCCCCCTTTTCACAGAGGCTTATAGTTTCGTCTTTTATGTGTCTTTTTTAAAATGTTTTTGAATCATACATACTGGCTATACGACGAAAGAAGATAAATAAAAAAAAATATTTTCATTCCACTATGAAAAAAAGGTCAGGGTTTCATTTTTTGATGTGTTTTTATTCATGTATCATGTTTATATGCATTTGTTTATGTCCTGTGTATCTGTATGCTTGTAAATACTTTCAGCGGATTTGTGCAGCAAATCCGCTTACTGTGATCGAACTGGCCGGAACCAAACACATCATGCGTAACGACGCATGCGCGCTCATTCTAAGTTTTGAATAGCTGGTCCGTACTACGTTATCGGTTTGACCTGAACCAAATACTTGCGCTCTACTCATTCTGTTTTTAGTTTTAGCTAGAACGCACCGACATCGTTTTTGTCACTATCGTAAATACAGTCCTAACAACCAGTTTTAAACTGTATTCCAGCAGAAAAACCGCGTCAGATTGATAGAATAAATTTCTACTCCTTAAAAAGTTAAGGTAATAAGATAACAGTTGTTTCGCACCCCTCTTGGCAGAACAAATTCGACTTTTTTTGCCTTTGCTAACTCCACAAACTAGTTACATGTACATGAATTACATATAACGGATTCTTTTTTAAATACGCCATAGTCATAACTTTATATTGTTCCACAAAACCGCTCTTCAGGACTTTGGGTCCTTTGATTCGTATATTAGTGCGTGCAAGACGTCCTTGCTCGTGTTTCTCTTTCCTGCTCTTTTGTTTGCCGCTCTTTTACTAACATTGTTCATCGGTACTCTTGCTCTGCTCTTAATCAGATACAGACGCATTTCTTTTCATATATCTTGACAGAATTTCTTTCATTTCACTTTGAAGGAAAACTCGTAGAACTTTTCCGATCAGGTTTACAGGTTTACAGGTTTTATTCATTCAAGTACATAGGCCACCGGCCCATAATACAAAAATATACATACAAATTTCACATTCATGCGAGTAACTAATACAGTGTAACAGAATAACTACGTTGAATATTGAAAGTATGATACACATTCTAGAATAGAATAAAGAACACGCTTATTTCTAAATCTTAGCCATGAGGTCTCAAAGTATTTTTCTCTAACTTTTTCAAATGGTTTGCACTCGAAGAAAAAATGATATTCATCCTCTATGACAAAGATATTTAAGTTTTTTAAAATAGGACAAAATCTGAGATCTCTCTCTGTAGATTTATGACGACCCTTTTCTATCATTAAATTGTGAGATGAACACCTGAAATTCGACAAAACTCTCTTTTGAATATACGATAAATCTGTGCTTAGATAAAATTCTGGGTTTAATAATGATTTAAAATACCTATAATGTAAAGCTTTTGGAGATTCATTAACACGCGTATACCATTTTTGAGTGTAGCAATCCTTTATTCTGTGTGTAAATAGCTTTCAAAATTCATTCGTGTTACCTACATCTTGAAAAATCCATGCATGACCGAAGCCATGGGTAAATAAAAGATCTTTTATGAAAGAAGCCCAAGTGCGTTTTCCAGATTCGTCTAGTTGATAGAGCATTTAATAGCATTGTTTGGGATACCGATGGCTTTCCATATGAATAATTTGTAGCCAGTATTTGATGCAGTTACTCATGTAAGTTGTGCAAAGTGGTAATCTACCACATTCACCAAGTGCGAAAAAATCACTTGCGTTGGGGGGAAGATAACAATCCTTTTTTTCAGAGTATTTCATTTTCTTGGGTTGTCTTACCCTAGAGTTAAGAAATATATTTTAGCACTGTTTCTACATTATACATAGTTGCTAAGACCCCCTATAGTATTTTTCTTTACAGGCATTCTTCTTCTTCTTGTCCTGCATTATGGAATAAACCGATACCTTGAAACCAGCATACTCTCGTATTTATACCTTTGTCGACACATACTTACTCAGCCCTTTTGATTCATTTGAAGCATCGTCTACTTTCTGGTATGCATCAGTCGTACCTGTTTTGTAAGGCAAATCCAACATTTGAGTCATGCTCTGTGAAAGGGGGTTTAATGCATCTGCAAAAGGTATCGACCATGTCAGCCTGCGCAGTCCGCACACGCTGACATGATCGAAACTTTTTGCTATATGTAAATTTTCTGCATGTCCAAGAACCATTCTACTTCCAGATTCAGTCAATTGTCAGACTAATTAAACTAATTTTATGGATCCCTAATTATGCAAGTGTTGCTTAGTATAATGCTTTACGGAGATACATTAAATCCCCTTTTTGCCACGGTCCTGCTCATTCATATGTATGGCCTAGCCCGGTAGCTCAATCGGTAACGTATAGGGCTTGGACCAAGGGAGTCGCTGTTCGCATCCTCAGCTCTGCCAATTTCTTTCCGAGGATGAATTATAGCCTATCCGATAGGATTCATTTGTCTCTCATCGCTGATTGCTGTTTCGACGATGGTTTTGTGGGAGAGCAGCCACTGGCTTAGGAAGCATATTGTGCGAAGTACCAGTCAAAGAAACTACAGAGAATAATGGGAAGGTTCAGTTTCTGCTGCGAAATAACTGAAATAATGAATGAAACCGGCGTAAACTACCAAATCTGACAAAAAAAAAAATTACGAGTATACCGACATATGACTATTCATAGAACCGTGTATAGTTAACTATTTGTTCTAATTTGCCAACTGTAGTGGCGGTGCCCGGATGGGTAGTGACCTGGTGGTTGCGAGTTCGATACCGGTTGCGGCAAACTTTCTTTCTGGCGATTTTCGCCTCTCACCTCTGATGCATGGTAGAAAAGTAGTCAGTGACTTGGAAAGAATGTCACGTCAGTACAGGTGCGAGAAAGCCAGGAAACACATTCGTAGGTGCACTGACCGCCGTTATGTGACCTAAGCTCTTAAAACAGCATTAAACTCCAATACAATGTAGTGGCGCTATACAGCGGTACAGCGTTGGGCTCGAATCCCGTGATGAGCGGTGTCAACCTATGAAACCACGTACACATTAGTGCAAGTACTAGTAAAGGTTTCCAGGAAGTAATAGAAAGTGGATAATATTGGATGTAGAAATTATCTCAAAATCGATGCAAAAAGATTTAAGTTTTAAAGTGAGTGTCGATAACCTACTGCTAGGAAGAGCATCTTCTAACTGCATGTAAAGTCAGATGTGTTTAAACGTATAGTACGGTTGTATAGCGTATAAAATCTAAGACTTTTGGTCTAAAATCAGAGGAATTTATACGTGCATGACCTAACTGATGATCAAGCGTAGAGTTTAACCCTTTACCACACAACCCGCAGTTCTAACGACACACAAGAAGAACGCTTTTGGAAATATTGTGGGAAAAGACAAAATGCTGGTAACCAGTATTTCCTCTTTTTCTCATAATGTTTTCTACCCTATCAAAGATAGAAATCATCATTTGAGCTACATTTAATTTGTCTTCAGCAAATGCTTTCAAATGCTTGGTAGAGCACGTTTGACTCTCCGATACTAATCTTAATTTATGAGCTACATTTCAAAGTATGCCTGTATCTAACGTTCCTTTTATTACCGAATGTTCCTTATATGTGTTTGACTTACTTGATTTTAGCACTTAGATTGATGCCCTAGGTTTTTCAGAGATTTTTTAAGCCTTACGTTGTAGAATTAATGCATAATATGCAGGTTATCATTTAGACCCTACACAGCCTTGACATCAGTTTTCAATAATTCTATAAAGTAAGGATATGCTTAAGGTGTAGAAAACATGGACGCAAGATGTGCAACCATTCCTTTCTAGTAAACCACTGATTGCAGAAAAGAGACTGAGGTATCATACAATGCGATAAGAAAATGCAGTCCAGGTTTCTTATAATAAATACGTGTTTATATGAGCAGTGCTCTGTGAAAAGGGGCTTAATGTATCTGCTAAAAATATCGTGCCTGGTCAGGGGCCGAAACTTTTCGCTATTGATCAAATATTCTGCATAAAGTTGATTGTTAAAAAGAGTGGCTAATATGGATCCATAAGTAACTGATTGCTTGATTTGTATAATGCATCAGGGAGATGCAATTAGCTCCCTTTTTCCAGAGCATGGCTCATATAGATCTGAACACTTCATTGGCCACTTCTAGAACTTATTTGAAAATGGTACGCAATACATAAAGGGGGTGGCTAAATAGATTAATGTAATACCATTCTGACAAAGTCCTATGTAACGTTTGTCCTGTTTGCCAAATTTCAAGTTCAGTTTGTTGCCATTCCTCTCTACATATCCATATTTCCTAAATATAGATGCGGAACGGTCTGAAAAAAAAAAAAAGAGTGTTCTCCAGTCTCTAGTACACAAAAGTGTCAGGAGTTCTCCAAGTGTGGCCTTCCGATTAAAGATTGGCATACTCGGGAGTTCCGGGAGTTCCGAGTCCAATCCCGCTTGTTAAGATCATTTCAAATTTGTCCTTGGACAAGGAAATTTTTCTTTAGAAAAAAAAAATGGATAAGTGTCTTTCAGCGATAATATGACCGACGTAGTGTTCAAATGGGGTGTCATATCTTCACCATATACAATCAAATAGGTCAACGACACGGTGTTCAGCACACCTATACTTTTAAAAAATCATTTTGGCAATGGTTTGGTGGAGTTTGAAATGTTGTTTTACTGTATAGGCGATTCACACATTCAGACTATCTTTAATACATTTTTTCCCGTTTATTTGATACAACTGTCTTTTGTGTAATTTGAATTGAATTTAGCTACACGACCGTCTGAAAAAAAAAAAAGAAAAATGCGTTACTGAACAGCGTGTAATACCTTGGGAATGACTAGAATCATTGTCTAAAATATCTTACCGATTTGACTATTGTTGTTCAGTGTTCACCCGCAGACCCAACTGGTAGTCAGCTGTCAACTGCTAATTTTAGTCCAAACTTACTCATTTTAGACGTGCATTGTTCTTATCTTAAAACTCCATTGTCCAGTATGGTGAAAAATTGGAAATTTCAGTTTAGTTCATGTAGCAGTTTGAAGGCTATGTGTTTATGCTCTTTCATGAAACAGCTGATTATTTTCGATACCTGATTTTATTAACACCCTCCGCTGAAACAGATTTGAAGCCGACGATAAGGAGAAAAAAAAATCATCCTAAAACAAAGATGATCAGCATCAATTAACCCTTAAACTGTTAAAACAAATACATGTAAATTTTAAGCCGATACAAAAGTAATGTCAAATTTTCCAAGTTAAAACTTGTTTTTTCGCAAGAAAATCTTACTTTATCGGACAAAGGTCAGGCGGTACATTCTGTGAGGTCCGTTCGTAATCGTCACTGTCCACCAGAGCGCTTAGAGATCGTGCTTGTGCGTGTAACAGTTAATCTTTAACGCAATACTCGTAATGAGAAGACGACCAATTTCTCTCTTTGCTTTAAGTTTTCAAAAATGCTCTGCTGCAATAAAACAAGAGATAGTCTGCTAGGCGTTGTTAAATAATTGAGCTTACCTATTGTACTTATTATGGTCATAGATCTTACATTGGCCAACCACAGTTGTGATGTATCGACGGTTGTAATATTCTGCTGATACGACAGAGGGTAAGTATTATTATCAAAACAGCTGTTAGCAGTGTTTTTCCATGATCCAGCTATGTTAGAGCGTGGATTTCTGTGAAGATCTGAAAAGAGAAGCAATTTGAAGAGGCAGTAAATGACAAATTTACATAAAAAAAGGTGCTGATTCTTGATTACTATCGTGATTACAATTATTTTGACTGATAACAAGAAACTCAGTATCATAACAACTTAGTCAATCACAGAAGTTATCGTACAAACCACACAATTCAGCTGCAAGCACAGTTTGACATGCTTTTGCGGCGATTTAGAGTTTGTGAGACATCTTGGCAAGCCTGTATTAAATCATATTTTTTGTATGTTTGACAGATAATAGCTAAAGTATGATTTCAGTAAAAGTTGCTCATTTTGAAGCATGATTAGATTTTTTCTTTTCTCATCCATTTTTGTTTAAATGTGTGTGTGTGTGTGTGTGTGTGTGTGTGTGTTTTTTTTTTTCAATCTTGAGAGGAAACTTTTGCACCACTTACTTACTTTCAACGTGTTTTCGTTTAAGTAAAAATGATAACACTGACGTTTATTGGTTGAAACAAAAAGTAAAAATGTCATACTTGTACACAGGAAGTAATAGGATGTATTGCAATTTGTCCAGGCAAAGATGGTTTGAGCAGGATTAGCATAGTAGAAACAATTTGAATCCTCCATGTTCCAAGATTCCAGACCTTTCAAGTGGCTGCTTATATTCGAAAGAACTGAAAGGATGAAATCAAAGTTTCAAACGACCTTTTTGTTAATCTGTTTTTACTACTAATGCTTGTTCCTTCTAGTAAACGCCTTTCTCATCCTTGTACTCAGTGGATTCTATCCTGCACTGTTTATAGCGCAACGCATTCGCCGATCACAGCCACTGTATCTAGACGATGATTTCGTATGTCAGCCGGCGGGTGCCTGTTCAGTATGCTGCACAAAATCTTGAAAGAAATCTACTGAGAACATTTGATAGCTACTGAACAGATCTACAGATCTTTTTACTAACAAATTCTAAATAACAAGAATTTTGCTCACAAATCAACTTCTGGTTTATTGCTCACTGATGACAATGAATTTGAAACTGACTGTTTGATTGATCTAGGAAACTCAGGTCGATTGTGTATGTTTGCTTTGGACCTGGAGCTGATAGAATCGTACTTAGCCGAAAGTTGATGTTGTGATGATGTGGTGACCCTTTACCAAATAAGTCGTTTTCTGATTTAATACAAAGTCTTAGTAAAGGTTTGGGTGCGTTGCCTCTAAGAATTTTCTTTTTTAAACCAAGAAATAACATTGTTTTTTTGGCGTGAAATATTTTAAGAAAGAATCAGACCAGGGAGAGCATCTGGCCGCTCACTAAAGTTATTGGGTAGGGTGGGGTATCCGCTTCAATTCCCCCTTTTTATTGATGCCAAAGTATTTCGGTTCCCTTCTCCGTTTACTGAATATATATATATATATATATATATATATATATATATGTATGTATATATATATATATATATGAGCGAGGTCAAAACAAGAGATCTAAGTAAATAATCCTTCCCTGTTCTAACGAAAAGAGAGATGTATTACATTAGACAAGGTGCCCAATTCTATTCCCTACCGAACACCACCAGTGGTCATTTATAGGTGTTTTTCACATATTTTGCAACTCGAATTAAAAAAGAAAAACACTCACATGCCCTTGTCGTGTTCAATGATAATTTATCTATCATCTGGGGAAGAATGAGCAATTCAACAAATTAACAAGGCTCAAAACGTTCAATGTTTTATAGCTATACTCTTCCTACCACGAATTTCAATCGGCTAATTATGAATCAATTCTTGATAGGCCATTGAGGAAATTAATATGAAAACTAATTAGAACACTTAAAATAGGGTAAATCATTTATTTCATTTCTCTTATCTTTTACCTCAATCTCTTTTTCTCACATCTATCTACTTAATCTAAGGGACAAGCATTGCTCATTTCGTACTGATTTCAGTTTTTATTTTTTCACTTGATTTGAGGTTATATCTCTAAGATAGGGCAATTTTAAAACAGAAGAAAAAAAAAATCTAAATTATGATACCTTTTTACATGTACGTAAAACACAGCTCATTTGGAGTAGTCGGCAAGTGCAGTTTGAAAAAGGAAAAGGCGAAAGCGATGTGACACAGTGGGGTCAAGGCTGTGTTCCTGGTTTCGTATTAAAAAGATGACAATTTTTAGTAAACAGTAATTTATTCTGATAAGATAAAGTCAAAAAGTGACATTTAAGAAGGAAGCCTACATATTACCTGGCCTACTTTTCACGATTTGCAAAGTTCCTATTTCAATGAGCAATTGAAACTAACGCCACCTGCATACTTAACCACTTACCATCTTCCTTATTTGAGCCATGCTCAGTGAAAAGGGGGTTCAATCTATCTGCAAAAAGTATCGACTCGTGTCAACCTGCGTAGTCCGCGTAGGCTTACATAGGTCGAAACTGTTGGCTTTTGGTAAGTTTTCTGTATGTTCAAGGGTCCTTCTGTCTCAGGGTTCGGTCGTTTGTTATACAAACTGGATTTAATGGATCCATAGTTACGTGATGACGTGGTATAATGCCTCACAGAGATGCATTAAACCCCTTTTTATCAGAGCATGGCTTATTTGTATATAAATTCCCATCATAATCTTCGAACTAATCTTTTTGGATGAAAAGTTCAAGTAAGAAGCGTAAATGTCGCATCTGGAATGGTTACTTGATTCGAACTTCGATAAAATAATCTTCTGCTCAAAACGAACTCTTCTTGTAGAAGAAATAGCAGCGTGCACATATAGAAAGCTTCAGAAGCCTTATATAACTTTTTCGAGGAATACGACTCCTAAATTAGCTTGCTACAGAGGCCTGCAGGTTTATGTGTCTCACATTTTTTTTCTTTTTTTTAATTTCGTCATAACAAGATGCTAATTCCTTTAAACGAACTTATAATTCGTTATTATAAAACTTTATTTCGTGAAGACGAAATAATAATTCATTTAAACGAAATATTAATTTAAAATATCAAAATACTAATATGCGTTAACGAATGCCATTTCGAGACAACGGAATAGGCATTTTCGGAACACTCGTTAGTTTTCGACTGCACGTGAACAGAACATTTTTTCATTTAATCGATGTATGATTTCGTTTAGATTATTATTTCGTTGAAGCGAATTATTATTTCATTTTATCGATCTACTGTTTCAAGATAACGAATTATCATTTTATCGAAATAAGATTTCGGCACAATTAACTAATGTTTCTTTTTTTATCGAATTCGAACTTTGTTATAATGAAATGAAAAACGTGTGGCACATGACATCTACGGGACTCTGTAATTTTGTTTTGTTAATCTTCGACTGAAAGTTGTACCACTCACACTTTTCTGCAAATCTTAAGGCACACGCTGTTATTCATGCAGAGGTACAGTGTTGGCCTCTCAAATCCAGTTTGAATTCCGCGATGAGCAGGGTCAACCTTATGAACCACCCACATCACTGTGCGAGTACTAATTATGATTTCCAGGAAGCAATCATCGAGAGTGATTGATATAATTCGTCAGAACTTGTTTCACAATCAATCTAGATGAATGTATTTAAACTCAATGAAACTAATGTATCTTTGACCACTCGGAGATTCGTTCATATTTTCACGGCAGAATTGAAATTTCTATTTCATGGTGGGAACAGAAAAAAAGAATGTCCGATTTTTAAGTTTTGACCTTTGTACCTCTCTTAATACTTATCCTTTTTTCACGTCTTGCATTCCAGTCAATAAATTACTTATCGCAAAAGACAATAAAAGCAACTCACTTTTCATTCTCGTTACAATAAAATGTAACAAGTACAGATGGATGACTAAAGGTTTAGTTCGACAAAAAAAAAAGTTGAACACCTTGTCTTATATTTTAATTTTGTAGATGGCGAGGATGATCACAATACGACCGCCTGTGTACATCAGAATGGTTTTCATCGGATTGGACGAATGTATAGTTACCACGTTCATATACAGCTAGAAGTCTCGGCCCACCAAATGCAAAGTCTCCGTCATTAGCAGAGTTACAAGATGTAAGGCTGTCTTGATTCAAAGTATCTAAACAGTGGCATTCAGCTCTGACTGAGCCATTTTCCTAAATAAACGAAAATAAAACAAAATCTGATGGAAATAAAACTAAAATAAAACGAAACATGATCTTGAAAAGTCATGAAAGTTGATTTTTTTACGGTAGCACAAAAGACCATGTGTTATCTCCTGGCCACGAGGTCATTATTCAATGATTTTTTTTCTATAGATTATTTTCATCGGATAATTATCGCACGAACCCGTGGCCACACAATTTTTATTCTTTTCTCACACGTTTCTACAATACTGAAGGAGGGGTGGACTTGATTTGATTTTTTTAGAGTATTCCGACTGATCCGGAGCAGCACGCTAACTCATGTGAAACCGAGCAAACGGCGTGCTCCCGAGATAAATCAAGTGACTGAAAAAAATAAAGATGGCTGACAATGATCGCAATATTCTTGTTACAGCTCCATTTCAATTAATGACTTGCAAATTATCAGCTTGCAATACACAAGGATGTCTTACGAAGACTTCCATATTAAAAATCCATCTTTTTTTGCAATCTTCACGTTCGAACACTGCTCGCTTTTCCGCCATTATTTTCCGAATTAGGTCACGTGACTGCTCTACTCCGACCACGCCACCTCGGGCGACGGAGTATTCCGGAGTGCTCTGACGTAGCTACTCCGTTACACTTGATTACGAATCCGCATGCTCGGAGCAAAAAAAGAGTGCTCAGATCAGCTAAATCAGTCCACCCCAGGTTTTACAAACAACTCATATATGGTTGACTGACCAATTATCGGCCTCCTGAAATTACGATTTTGGATTGCATGAATACAGTGTGCCCATGCATGTGTTTCCTGGCTAACTCATACCAGTATTGGCACAACTCTCTTTCAAAGTCACCTGCTAATTTTCTCATATGCAGCGCATTTGAGAGGGGAAAAATGGCCAGAAATAAAGTTCGCTTCAACCGGGTATCGAACCCACAACCATCCGGTCATGAGTCAGATATACTAACCACTTAGCTACGTGGCAGGGCGGTGTAATCGGTGTCAAACTGCTAATCATTCATATTTAATATTTAACCTTTTACCACACAATGCTACCTTTTAATGACCCTGGTGAAGAAGGCTTTTCGAAATGTTTTCCACCCGTTCATAGACAAACTCTATCATTTAAACCATATTTAAATTGTGGCCTGCAAATTCTGTCTAAAATATTGCTGTGTTGTAGAGGGTTAATCAAGGTAAACCTCATTTTTGAGCGTTAAGAACGGACTAGTATTTGCCTTCAATAATTTCAAAACGATACGTTTCGATTGATAATGGGTGTCAAAGACAAAAGGGACGTTCATGTGTATAGAACTTACTATGTGGCTCTTAGAATTTGACAAAACGCTCTATCTCATCAAAAATACCGGTGTATGTTGTCGATAAAAATGGATTAATCGTCTCTCTCTCTCTCTCTCTTTTTGCGATTATGCTCAATACTTGAATTTCGACCAATTTTGTAAGCAATGTCAAGTCTTTTCATGATTTTTTTTAAACTTGTAGAGCCATAGAGCTTAAAAATTACAAACCAAACCTATAGAGCACAGTTGAATTTTTTTAGTAATAACGGTGTTTCCTTTAAAAACAAAAAAAAAAAAACCCCAAAAAAACAACATGCATACTTTCTTTTTTTTACCGCATTAAAAAAAAAAAAAAAAACAGTGGCGAGACCATTGCTCTAATTCTGAGCATCCATGTACATACATAGATAGACGGCATCATTTTTGTTGTATAATCAATAAGGACGACGACAAAAGCAACTGAGAAATTGTCAGTGGAACAGAAAATGTCATTAATTCACCCTTAACCGTACAAAACTTTGCTTTGATTAACCTTAACAAGAATAGGCTTTTGAAAACATTGTTGAAAAAGCAGAAAATACTTATTACCAGTATTTTATACTTTTTTTTCACAATGTATTCTACCCTGTCACAGGCAAACCCTGTCTTTAAAGCCTCCTTAATTAAGATGTGTAGTCTGTATATACTATCAGTTTGGACAATTTTCAATTTCTTCTCATCTTGGAAAGAGTTAAAGCCAGTCAACTCACACAGAAATCATCTTAAAAAATAACAGAGAAAGATTACAAACCCTGACTCCGAAATAACTGGAAGAATTGCAGACAGAGTAACACAATCCTATATTAGTATTCAATATGAAGGGAGGTTGGCTAGTCACGTCCGATTGTCTGATGCATCCTGTAAGATAGATAAGTATAGATGCATGTCTTATTATTTTGCTGAACTCTGGGATCGCTACTTGGGTAAAATAAATCATTATGTAGTCTACAATTGACTCAAATTATTATAAAGTCAAGGCCGTACATTCCATGACTGATACTAAAATATTGGATGACGGTGAGTCATGATCTGACTAGAAGTGTTGGGCAGTCTGATCTTGATCTAAACTGTCCCCAAAATGCATGTATTAAAAAAACTTAATATTCTCTGTTTGGTAAGTCGATGAATTGTTGAGGCTCAATGAATCATCAATGAAAGCCGGTTGTGAGAATGATACCTTTTACTGTATGTATTAAAACGTCTGTCTGTCTGTCTGTTACATCCCTATTATGTCTCTCTCTCTTTGCCCTCTCACTGTTTGTCTCTCTGTCCGTCTAAGTATCCTGTAACTGCACAATTGTACTATTATCATAATTATTTCCATTAAATAAATTTCTATGGTTAGTTTCAAAACAAATATGAACTGAACATCAAATTAAGATCGAGGAATTATTTACCATAGAAACGAAATACTTCTAAATCCTCTATATACCCCACCCATACTCTTTCTCTTTCGGTCAGGTGTAGATCTGAGCCTATGTCAACTTCGAGTTTCGTCGCAGAATATATTATTCTTGGTGTTGCGAGGGTACATACATTGCGCAAGTCTGTCCATCCACCGGAAGTTGTTGTTTTTATATAGGCAGCAATCGCTGGGGATTTACAGAACAAGAAATGTTTAAATTTCAAAAGTGAAGAATGAAGACTTTCTATTTGCCGAGCCAAATAATTTTTTTGTAACGTGATTAATCAGGACAGTTGACAAACAGTCTTGATAAATGAACATGACATAAAAAGAATTGTGTTGTCTGGCCTTAAGCGTTGAATTTGATTCTTAAGCGTTGAATTTGATACATGTTGCAACGTTAAAATCAGTTCTCTGTTAAAATCAGTTTTTTGAAAAAAAAAAAAAAAACATACAAACATTAAATTCGGTTTTTGCCGTTAATGTTATTTGCATTAAAATCAGCTTTCATTCTTTACATTCGTTAAAATCAACAGCCACACGCTAAAATCACACCTGTTTTTTTTTTGTAGTCTTTACAGGCCAAAAGTGTTTTTATGTCCTCCTGACTCACAAATTGATATATGTGGTATGCCTACATTCATTTGTAATGTTCTCCATAGAGGGAAACTTCTTTGAAAAAACGTGCCATTTGCATCTTTTTATGTCCCTAAAGCTTATGTCCCTAAAGGCAACCTTGGGGGTATAAAGTATTCGAACTGCCCGTCCGTATGCTCGGTCCTCCGTCCGTACGACTCGGAATCGTTCCAGGAACTTATCTGCTATAGTATCAGAGGCAGGAATCCCTAATTTGGTGTACATATATATATATATATATACATCTTGAGGTCCCGAAATGCTGCGTACAATTTCCTGATCATTTTGACCTTGATCTTGAACTCTGGCCTCAGATTTTGAAAAATCGTGTCCGGAGAATATCTACTATGCTATTTAAGGTAGATGTCCCAAAGTTGGTGTGTGGATACATCTTGGGGTTCCGGTGTGTCAGTTACCATTTCCGGGTCATTGTGACCTTTACCTTGAAGTCTGGCCGTAGATCTGGTAAATCGTGTGCGGAGCTTATCTGCTATGGTATCTGAGGTAGGAATCTCAAATTTGGAGTTTAGATACAACTTGGGTTCCCGGAGTGATGCGCACTATTAATTGGACATTGTAACCTTGAACTTGACCTCTGGCCTCAGTTCTTGAAAAATCTTGTCTGGATCTTATCTGCTATACTATTCAAGTGACAGCAAAATTTGGTGTGTGGATATATCTTGAAGTCATGGAGTGTCGTGCACCATTACCGGGTCATTTTGACATTGACCTCTGGTCTCAGTTATTTAAAAATATTGTTAGGAGCGTATCTGCTATACTTGGGATCTCAAATTTAGTGTGTGGATGCATTTTAGCGTCCTGGAGTGTCGCATGCCATTACCGGATCATTGTGACCTTGACCTTGACTTCTGGCGTCAGTTCTTGAAAAAAAATTTTTTTTCTTTAGTAAGCGACCGAATCAAATCAAGGTAATAACTGTGAAATGTCCCTGATGTATCTTTACAAAGTTCTTTTCACATCATTTAAGTATACATTAAGCAGATATTTGCGACTAAAGCAACAAGCGACTTGAATTTACTTCAGCATTTAGCTTCTCTCGAGGCTGTTAAATACGGGTCATTATGTAACGTCTGGTATATGAAGCATATATATGATATGTTACATGCAATTTGGGACCTTAAAACATTTATCAAAAGTGTCCTTCCGGATAAGATTACGTAGTTTTTGCAGGCTGATCCCGAACGTCACTTTACGCAAATGCCCGAAGGCCCAAAATTGCATGTCGGAGGCCAAATGTCATAGTATGAACTGTTCGAGTTAGTAGTACTTGAGCCGGCCTGGGTAGCTCAGTGGTTAGCATATCTAATTCGTGACCTGGTGGTTGCGAGTTCGATACCCGGTTGAGGCAAACCTGCTTTCTGGCGTTTTTTTCGCCTCTCACCTCTGATGCGTGTGAGAAAGGTAGTCAGTGGCTTTGGAAAGAAAGTTGTGTCAGTGGTGGTGAGAGAAAACCAGGAAACACATGGGTTCGTCACTGACCGCCATTATATGACCTGAGCTGTTAAAATGGCGTTAAACTCCAATACAATAACACAGTAGTACTTCTATGTCACGATTTCGTTTTATGCGAGTTTGTTACACTTGTTTGTGTATAGACTACTCTTTTTGGTTAAACGATAGGTAGAATTTTTTTTTTACATTCTAATATCTTGCTGTAGATGCAAAGTAACGGGGATACGCAGTGAATGATTGTTTCATATGTAAATATGAATAAAGAAAAGGTCGTTTCATTACATTTCCGACGATTTGTCTCTTGTTGACCAAACCGTATTTTGGTTTAGTAGGCCTACATAGATTCATCTCCGGGGGAAAACGACCTCTTCCATTTATATATGGTTTAAGTTTTTTAACGATGGGAGCGAAGACCACAGAAATATTAATTTTGGCTAATAAAAATATTTTAATACAATACAATACAATACAATACAATACAATACAATACAATACAATAGTTTATTCAATACTAAGGCCACTGGCCCGTTATATATTACATAGTACATTGAGAGAGTTTAGACTGGCATCACGACCAGCAATTTTGCTTTTTGATCTCAGTCTACACTCCCTACAGTGTCCTATTTTAGAACCACTCTTTGGATTTTTATCATTGTCCAAATAAACGCATGTACAGAGACGTTGTATTTTTGATGATAGAAATTATCGTTTTGGCATGTTAAAATAACGACAACTCTAGAGTTAAGTACATAAAATTTCAACAGATAAATAGATGTTGGACAAGATAGGCAAAGTGTTTTTAAGATGGATTTACTACGAAATATTTTCAAGACGCTCATTTCGGTATTTAAATGCTTGAACCAAAAAGTTGGCTATTCTAATTATTTCATCCGTTTTATTTGTGGACAGTATTCAATAAAAGGTAGCTGCGCTCTTATTTCTTAACCAACTTTGTTTAAAGTATACCGCTCTAAGATTATTATATGTAGGGCAGTCAATGAAAAAGTGAACTTCATCTTCTATTACTAGAATATTGTCAGAAAAGCATAAAGGGCAATATCTGAAATCTCTGTCAATACCAAGTTGTCTCCCTTTCTCTATCATTAGACGCGAGCAGCGAAAATTTGAGAAGGTTTTTCGTAATTTATAACTTAGATCTTAAGACAGATACTGCTCTACATTCAATAAAGATGAAAAATGTCGAAAGTGTCGCCCCTTCGGACACGAGACAATATCACTGTGCATTTTCTGTGAAAAACAGTTAATTAATCGCTGCTTGAAAGTCCTAAAAAACTGATTTACATCGCCTACATCTTGAAAGATCCATGCATACCCAAATCCGTAGGTAAATTGTAAATTTTTAATATGGCTGGCCCAGGTTTCTCTACCTAAAGAATCAAGCTGTAGTAAAAGATTGTAGCACTGTTTGGGGTATCTATGGGGTTCTAGGTGAATAATACGTAGCCAAAACTTGATACAATTAGACATATATACGAGATACATAAGGGAAGTCGACCGCATTCGTTTAAAGCAATTTAACTGTCTGTGCATTTTTCGGGCAGTAAGCAATGTTTTTTTACAAAAATTGGCGTGTGTGGATTCAATTCTTTTATTATATTTGTAGCCCCAAATATCCGATGCAAAGCAAAGAATTGGTTTGACCATAGAATCATAAATTTTGAACATATCATTCGGGGTAAAAAACCGAATTTTTTCTGATAACGTAAAATTGCATTGCTTGCTTTTGATGCTTGTAAACATAGTTTATCTACAGTTAAAGTCCAAGATAATTTAGGCGTAAAATAAACGCCGAGATACTTGTAAAAAGGCACAACTTCTACTTGTTTACCGTCTAGACACCATTTCTCTGATTTCCTTAAAGGGCCACCATTTTGGAGAACAATGATTTTAGATTTCTCAGTATTTATTTTCATACCTAATTCTTTGCTAAAAATTGAGATTGAATCAATTTGCTTTTGTAACCGTAGAACAGTGTCTGCAAAGCTTGACACGTCGTCTGCATACATTGAAGCGTACAGGGAAGGAACGTCATCCGACACATAGACCCCATCCCTGCAGTTATGTTGTAGGTACTTAATTAAATCATTAATGAGGAGACTGAAAATTTTGGGGCTGGCTACACAACCTTGACGCGTTCCGACCTAGCATATGAAATAGTCTGTGAGCTTATTGTTACATTTTACACATGCTTTTGTGCTCTGATACAAAGATTTTATGATTTGCGAATATTTACCGTTAATATTATTCCTTTCAAAAGTTTTCCATATTTGAAGATGCCGAACATTGTCAAAAGCTTTTTCGAAATCAATAAATATGCAATAGAACCGTCCTTATTTCTTCGATAGATATTTTTGCATAAGAGACATCAAATTGAAGACATTATCTATAGTTGTATATTTCTGTCTAAAGCCAGCTTGACATTCATCTAAAACTCTATTCTCTTCGCACCAATGATTTAAGCGCGCAGCCAAAATGTTCATAAAAAATTTACACAGTTAAAGAGATCGCCCTGTAATTATCTGGGTCCATTATCGATCCTTTTTTAAAGACTGGTGTGATGATGCTTTTACCCCAGTTTTCTGGAAAATTACCAGAATCAAAAATCGCGTTAAAAAGTTTATTGAGATAAGGTAGGATCAATACCAACGTTTCTTTATACATTTCCGCGTTAATTCCGTCTGGGCCTGGAGATTTGTTGTTTTTTGGTAGATCTAACACTTTGGATTATTTCTTGACCGGTAATTGCTTCATTCAAGGAGCTACAGTCAAAATTATTTTCTACAAAACTAAATCCATCTGGAAGATTTTCATCTTAGATTACGTTTCGGTTTGTCAGCAGCTTGCTGTAATAACTGTGCCATTCTTCTGGTGATATATTGTTAGAGTTATCGTTAAAAGTTGAATTTTCCTCCTGCAATAGCTTCCAAAACTCTTTTGGACAATTACGTGCCTGGGTTAGAGGGTGTTTTTTACTACGTGAATACGAAATTTTCCTTTTTCTACAACGCGCTTTAAACCTATTACGTTTAGATATGTAGAAAAAACGGTTTTCATCTGAGTTAATTCTTGGAAAATCCTCAAAGCAAGATACTTTTCTTTTTCCGCCAGACTACAATCTTCGTCCCACCATTTTGCATGGGAAAAAGGTGTAAATCTACGATTACTGACATGTATATCTTTTCCAGCTGTATGGTACAATTCAACAAATGTCGGAAGGGATTCAAGAAGAGAATAGCTATTGTCAAGATCCACCTGGTCACAAAATTCGTGATATAAATCTGCAAACTTTGAAACAAACTGGCTCTTTAGGTCTATTTTCCATTTCATTTTATTCCAGTTTGTCTGACAACCCTTCTCAATATTGGAATTTGTTACATTTTTTGAAGTACAACACTTACACTGAAGAGTACATGAAAAAGGGAAATGGTCAGAAAAATCAACATCTTCTACCTGTTGCAGTCAATTACATTATAGTTAGTAAGCGATGTAGATGCAATCATGTAATCAACTACACTGCTCCCGTTATTTGCGAAATAAGTAAAATTGCCCAGTTTGTCTTGAAATAGCCTACCATTTATAATATGTATATCACATGTACAGCACATTTCTGAAAGAGATTTACCGAAGTTATTGATTTTCATATCTTTTGAGCATCTTCTCATGTCAAAATCATCAGAGTGATAATCTAAAGAATCATCATTAAATATATAAGAGATGTTTGGTATGTAATTCAGTAAGTTTGCGGTTCTGGCGTTAAAATCACCAGCAAGAAATTTATCAGTATTCGGAAAATCAGCAATTATGATATAAACAGTATTATGAAAAAATTCAATTCCATTTAATTGGCTGTTTATATAGACTGGAGAATTTTTAGGTGCAATATAGGTAAAGTACAGTATTAGATCTCTCTGATTACCTCCCTTTATGTGTAGATGTAGTATTAAAATATCTTCTACCTCTAAGCGAATTCTACTAATGTCAAAGTGATTAAATAAACGATAGTGTACAAAAACAGCAACGCAACGGAACCTTTAGGAGCACTAGGCTTCTTTTTACGTACAAAATTAAAAAGTCTATAGTCAGGTAGTATATTATCAAAGTCTTGTGTGCTTTTACCCAAGTTTCTTCTAGACCTATTATATAAAATGTTTTACAGTAACTGATAAACTCAGCATCATGTTCGTATTTATGTAAGCCTGCAATATTATGGCTGCAGAAAATATTAATTGTTCAAAAAGTGGAAACGTGTTCTTTTCGTGAGCGACGTTGGTTCGCTAGTAATTGCCTCCCTTGTGTCGTCTGCTAGATGTTGGACCATGGCTGGATACCTATCTATCCACTAATACCGGTTCACCCTTTTCATAGTCAAAGACATATCTCTTACTAGCTGTAATCCTGAACGGTGTCAAGTTGTATCGAGCCTTGCTAATCCTCTGTGGAAAATCTTTGCCAACACTTATCTTTGTGGAAGCCTCGCCAGTTTCCCTTTCTTGTCATTTCATAGACCTAAATGTCTATAATATTCTATCTTTGTCCTTAAACAGAGAAAACTTAACAATGATTGGACGAGGTTTACTAGAGCTAGGCAGTCTGTGAGTTCAATGCTGATTTTAGACTCATCGAAGTTTAAATTATCCTTCAAATATTTGCGAACCTTGTCTACGCTCTGTTCCCAAGTTTCTCCCTTAGACTCTGGGATATTGAAAAATTTTAGATTCTCACGGCTGGATTGGGCTTCCAGGCGTTCAACTTTTACTATTTAGATTGTCTACTCTTTTGGAGAGTTCAGCAATTTCTTGTTTAAGAGTTTCACTTTCGGTCTTTAGATCCGATAGGGACTTTTCCATTTTGTCAAACTTTGAGTCAAGAACCTTTACGCTTCATTGTATATCGATAAGGATTGGCATTACAGTGATATCTGCGTCACTGTGTGACTGAGTTTGCATATCAGAAAGTTTCTTCGAAGAATCACAGGAATCTTGTTGGTTAGTCCTGGTTAGACTATCTCTTCGTTCTTCTCCTCTTGCCGCAATGTTACTACCAGTTCTGTTTCGTGTACTGAGGTCCGTATTCGTACTCGGATTACCACCCTTCTCACTTCGAGTAGGTCCTGGGTTAGATTCTATTCCCTGAACAATCAGTAACGCAAACAGAGCTATACGAAGGGAAAGTGAAACTGATGTGAGAATCATATTTAAGTGAATTTTCCCAGCAGTGGGTTTGCTTAAACGAGTATGCTTTTGTGAAAAATACCCGATACGGCATCGCCACAACTCAATAGTAATACCCATCTTACTGCACAGGAATATACTTGCTGCGGTCGAATGAGTTCATGGAATGTCCACCTGTATACTACTATAAGTTACTTGCGCATTTTCTCATATTGTCTGCTGCAGAAATGACCACTTTTCTCTGTATGAGGGAAAGGTTCACGTCACCACTATTGAGAAACAATCTAGTTTTATTTCAAATTTACCAGAATCAGTGTCAGAAAATAATGAAAAAAACAGAAGCAAAGTTGAGAGATTTTATTGTTGTGAAGATGAAGGTGGCGAAAGAAACAGTAGACAGAATGGTCATGGAAAGGGTGCATAGAATTGGGCCTAAACAGAGTGGGAGATTTCGTAAAGTAGTGGCGTAAATTTTAGAATATAAAGACAAAGAGTTAGTTAGAAAGTAGTGGAAAGCACTTCAAGGTACTCCTTTCTTTGTGAATGAACAGATTCCTAGAGAAGTGATCGAAAAATGAAAGAAACTTTTTCCCAAGATGAAATCTGCAAGGCAGGAAGGCAAGACAACTTGGGTTGCTTACGACATCCTTTACATCGATTGAAAGGCCGTTCGCAAATAGGGGTACGAAGAGCGTAGCGTTTCTATTGTGTCGTGGAATGTGAATGGTTTGACTGATGCTAAAATGGAGTGTAGTAATTTTAATGAGAAATTAGTAAAAAATGACATCATTTTCTTGTATGAAACGTGGTCATCTGCTGATAGTAAAATTGAGTTTTCAGGTTATCAATCCCACATTTTTTCTAGACTTTTCCAGCATAGGCAAGCCAGGAGAAATAGTGGTGGGGTCGCATTGTTTTACAGAGATAGCCTTGTTGATGGTATTGAAATAGTTAGAAATTACCACATTTCATTTATCTGGTTAAAATTAGATCGGTTTATTTTTTCAATGTTGATAGAGATATTTTTGTATGTCGTATTTACCTGTGGTATGAAGATTCGCCTGCCTATGATGTATTAAATGTTGATTTTTTTCCCTTTGTTAGTTAGTGATATTGATTCTTATAAAAAAGTAAGCGATGTCTATATCTGCGGGGATTTCAACAGCAGAATTTCTTTGAAACACGATTTTATTGTTTATGATAAAAAGGTTAATTTACTGGACGGATCTGATTATGTCGCTGACGAATTCCTTGAATGCGCCTCATTAGATAAAAAATGTAATAGTTTTGGTACAAAGTTGCTAGATCTTTGCAAATCAGAAAACATTAGAGTGGTTAACGGTAGACACCAGTAGAATTTATTTGTGTGACTGTAAAAAGAGATGCAAAAGTTTAATCAGACAAAAGAAAAAAAAAAAAAAAAAAAAGTTTAAGTTGAAAAAGTAGAAGAATTAGAGAGACTTAGCATAGTAAACCAATTGTATTTTGGAAGCATTTCAGGAAAAGTAAACCACAGAACAGCAATTCACTTAATATAGATGATTTTTTTTCCACTATTTTTTCTAATTTAGAAAGTGACATTTACCAAAGTACAAACATTGAAAGAGAAGAATTTTGCTTAAAACACAATTTCAACAATGTTGATGTAAATGACGAATTGGATTTTCCAGTATCGCACGACGAAATTTTGAAAGCAGTTCAAATAAAAAGTTGAAAAGAAACAAAGCCCCTGGAATTGATAACTTATTGAATGAATACTTTATTGAATGTATTGACATTTTGTCCCCATATATTTGTGACATATTTAATGCCATATTATATTCAGGTTATTTTCCTGATCAATGGAGAGAAGGTCTAGTTATCCCATTGTATAAAAAGGGAGATAAAATGACGTGAATAATTATCGTGGTATCACTCTTCGAAGTTGTATGTCTAAATTGTTCACCACTGTTTTAAATCAGAGAATTGTATTCTTTTGTGACAAATACAACATCATATCCGATGCTCAGTTTGGCTTTCGAAAAGGTAAATCTACAGTAGACGCCATTTTTGCATTAAGTACAGTCGTTCAAAACTATTTGAATAACGACAAAAGGTTACATGTTGCTTTCATTGATTCAAAAAAGTGTTTCGATAGTATTTATAGGCATGCCCTGTGGTTGAAATTGTTTAAGGCTGGAGTACAGGGTAAAATATTACGTATTATTAAAGACATGTACAATGAAATTAAACTTTGTGTCAAGCATTTGAACTGTTATTCCGACTTCTTTTCTTACTCAGTAGGCCTAAGACAAGGGGAAGTAATTTCACCTATTCTAGTGTCTCTGTTCCTTGAAGACTTGGAGTTATTTTTCCAAGACAAACTGAGCACCGGTATTTTGATTGACGATATTGTTCTCGTTTTATTACTTTTTGCTGACGATATGGTGCTTTTTGGTAATTCCCCTGAAGACTTACAAAAAACCTTAATTTACTTCATATTTATTGTAAGCAGTGGGGACTGGAGGTCATTGACTCTAAAACTAATGTTATAGTATTTAGGAAAAGGGGTCGTCTAAAACAAAATGATCGTTGGACGTATGGAGAGAGAGATCTTGGCACAGTCTTTAAATATACTGGTAGTGCTTGTATAATGAATTTATTGTTGGCAAAGCTTTAAAGGCACTGTCGATGCTATAAGTGAACTGTAAAAATATACCGTTAAAGCCTAAAACACTATGCCAGTTGTTCGATTCTTTTTTTGGGTCAATTTTAAATTATTAATCAGAAATTTGGGGTTTTACGAAATCGAAGGAAACTGAAAGAATCCATTTAAAATTTTGTAAATGTGTACTGACAGTTCCTACGAATTCTTGTACTATATGGGCGTTTATGGCGAATTATCAAGGTACCCCCATCTATGTTTCTCGTTATTATAGAATAATCAAATATTGGTGCAAGGTCATCAATACAGATAATGTTATTGTAAACAGGTTATTTAACTTGGCTGTTAATGATTTCCAAGTAGGAAAAACAAATTGGGTTTCACAGATTAAACGTATTTTTCTGATGTATTTTATACTTATGATCTCTCTAAATTGAAAGTTTTCCCAGAGGTTTTAAACAACGTGTAATTGATCGTTTCATGCAGGAGTGGTATGAGTCTGTTAATAGCAGTTCAATATTAGTAGAATATAAGTTTTTCAAAAGTAGTTTTACAATGTCATACGAATATTATCTGGACTTGGTACCTCATGACTTACATGTAATATTTCATATTACAAAACTGAGATTATCAGCTCACTCACCGAGAATTCAGGCAGGAAGATATGGACTAAACAGAGTTCCAAGGAACGAAAAATACTGCATTTTTTGCGATTTGCATGAAGTTGAAGACATCTGTCATTTTGTTTTCATTTGCCCTTCATACGCTCCATTACGAGGTAAATATCTCGACAAGAAGTTTCATCTAAGACCGCAATGTTCAAATTGTGTCAGTTATTTCAAGTAGTAGATAAGAATGTTTTACGAAATTTTTCTAGGTATATTAAACAAGGTTTTTACGTAAGAAATGTTGAAATTAGATAATACTTAATGTTCTTTACCCATTCATTATATACATTCCAACTGTAAATGATTAAGTCTTTTGTACTGTGCTCTTGGAATTATCCTTTTGCTTAAAGTTAGAACTCTCCTAAAAAAAGCATAAGAAAAACATACACACACATTCCCTATATTTTATATGTATGTATATATTAACATGAAGAAACATAGTGTAATCACGTGACATTTGTTAATTTTTGTATTGCATAGTGTGAAGACGATGTATGTGACGGGGTTCCTATAAAACTTAGAAACGAAACGAAATAGAACGAAATCTAGCAAAGTGTTTTTTATTTTACAATTTTTTTCTCAATTAATCGTATATCTTTTGTATCATTTCTTATTGCTTTATCCCACGTTTTATGTGGAGAGCACACAGAAGAAAATTGCTGAAAGTTCGCGTCATCTTATGCGTGGTTTGCGAGTTTGAAAACCTCGTCAGAATCAGAATAAGTTGATCTAAACGACAATCCTTTACCAGGACCTGTGTTTGGGAAAGTTGCACTAACTCCAACATATTTGATGCAAGATTTTGGACGGAAATGAAATTTTATTTTCTTTCTATTCTGTTCTTTTTTCATTTTGGTATCGATCCCCCGTAACTCAGTTGGTAGCGTACAGGACTTGAGAACAGGGGATCGCTGGTTCGATCCCCGGCTAGGCCAATTTCTGTCCGAGGATTGATGATAGTCATTGCGACAGGATTCACTCCTCTCTCACTGCTGACCATTGTTTCGCCGATGGTTTCGTGGGTAAGCAGCCAGGGGCTTGGAAAGAATATTATGCGTATTACTGTCAAAAGAAACTCCATGAAAGCATGGATAGGTGCACTGGCCGCCGCGATATAACAGAAATAATGTGGAAAACGGCCTTTAACGCTATCCAATTAATAATTTTGATATTATTAGCTCCACTGGCCGAAGGCCAGAGGGCTTATGTCATGGCCCGGTGTCCGTCGTGCGTCCGTGCGTCCGTCAGTCCGTCCGTCCGTCCGTGCGTCCGTCCGTCCGTGCGCTAACTTTTATTTCAAACATCTTCTTCTCTGAAACTACCCACCCAATTTTCATGAAACTTTACAGAAATGATCCTGCCATGGTCCTCTTCAGAATTTCTTGAAAGAATTTGATTCCTTCAAAAACTCTGGTTGCCATGGCAACAAAACTGAAAAATATTGGAAATCTTTAAAAATCTTCTTGTCTGAAACCATAAGGCATAGGGCTACCAAATTTGGCATGTAGCTTTATGTAGTAGACCTCTATCAAGTTTCTTCAAATTATAGCCCTGGGGTTAAAATTGGCTCTGCCCCAGGGGTCACAAGTTTTACATAGGCTTATATAGAGAAAACTTTAAAAATCTTCCTGTACCTAGCTATAAGGCCTAGAGCTACCAAATTTTGCATGTAGCTATATCTAGTAGGCCTCTACCAAGCTGGCCAAAATTTTAGCCCTGGGGTCAAAATTGGCCCCGCCGCAGGGGTAACAAGTTTTGCATGGGCTTACATAGTGACAACTTAAGAAATCTTCCTGTTTTTATTTTATTTATTTATTTATTTATTTTATTTTATTATTATTATTATTATTTTTTTTTTTTTGAAATTAGCCTTGCATCAGGGGTCTTATGTTTTACAGAGGCTTCATATGGACAAAAATTGAAAATCACCTTATTTATAAGCATACAGCATAGACTTGTATTATTTTGGCATGTGGCTTTATCTTGTGGACCTCTACCAGGGGCCAAGTAATTAGAGCTCTGGGATCAAAAATGGCTTTGCCCTGCGGGTCTCAACTTTCACATGGGCTTTTACAGAGAAAACTTCGTAAGTCTTCATTTTGAAACCATTTGGCTCAGAACTGAAGTGTTTAGTATTGATGGTTTATATTTATAAGCCAGTGGAGCGATACAGGGCCATCATGGCCCTCTTGTATTACTTTCGCAGGGTGCCGGCATATTTCTCATGAACAACATATTATGCCTTCAATACCTTTGAGGTGCTGAGTCGATGCCCTTCAAGATGCTTTCAGTCGACCCTTGCGAGTATAGAGTCCCCACAGATGGTTTTTTTTTTTTTGTATATTTTTTCCCATATTAATAAGTCGATAAGAACCTGTAAGATAAAGAGATGGCTTCAGGTCTGAAAAGAGAAAATGGGTAGGGCTGTTCGTTAGAACCGCTTTAAAGTGAATGGCTACATCAGCAGAGGGAGATAAATTCAATCTAGAAGAAATCATCTTCAGTTTCAAAAACATTACTTTGTTACCAATAAATGTATTGCATGTATATAAATGAATCCGAACATTCGCACAGGATCTGCCGGTAAGCAGTAGCTTATTTCAAAGTCATCTGAAAATGTCAAGTGCGTTGCAACACCACTGGCGAATAAGAATCCTTACTCGTACGACATACAGCGGATAAGGATAATTTTTCGCACGACAGCAGTAAGCTTTATTCTTTTCTTTGAAAGAAAAATATGACACTACATTGACTGTTTTGAAATTATCGAGGGAAAGATTCGCTTTTCTTATGCAAAATTGCTATTTATGTGAAATTACATTAGTTAAAGGCCTAATAGTGACCAAAATCACCATGCTGGTGTTAAAATACATTTCAATTTAAATCATACAAAATGAAAGTATGGAAAATATTGTGAGGCTGACAATCTTTTGTTATGTGGTAAGTCCAATTGTTAGTCGCTGGCAGAAAAATGAATTTTAAAATCATGCAAAAAGTAAACAAAAGATGAAGCCACCTGGCAACTTTTAACCTGATTTTGAAATTAATTTCTCTGCCAGCGACTAACACTTGGACCGACTGTACAATATCAGATTGTCATTTTCACACTTATTTCCATACTTTTAAATGATACGATATAGATTTAAATATATTTTAATACCTGCTTTGTTTACTTTTGGCAGCTATTGTTACTTTAAGAAACTTCAGGAACTGACTTAACTAGAACCCAAACCTTTTTCCTCCAACATCAAAGGAACTTATAATGATCACGTTTAAAAAATGATAAGGCATGTTATAATTAAAAGAGAAACACCCTTATCAAATGACGGCCGCGAATGTCCAAGCTGCCCCGGGTCCAAAGACTTTTTTTTTTAAATACTTCATTTCTTTTTTCTAAATACATGTAACATACAAACATTATTTTCAATATGTATTACATTTGTTTACAATCAGTGTAATGCATTAGATACTAATAATACTAAATAGAATTAAAGTTGAAAGAAAGTTAAGAGTAAAGAGATGATCAGTGCACACGTACTTTCGCATTTTTACAACGAAGGTCTTTTCTGTCGGACTATGGACTTTAAGATGACTTAGGGTTTTTCTTCTGACGACGTATAATCTGAAATGTTAAAGTGCCTTTCACAACTAAAGATATTTTTGCTGCAAGTGTAGATCAAGATCAGGGTTAATTCGGCCCTCTGAGGGTTAAACCAGTGGAAGTGCTTCATTGCTATTCTGGCCTATTTCTGACTAGGGGTTAAAGACTGAGTGAAAAATTGCTGTTCAGGTGGTTTTGAAATCACCTCCAAAGATTTTTATATATACTTAAACACCCCCCTCCCATCAAAAAAAAAAAAAAAAAAAGAAACTTTCGTAAAGTATTCCTATGTGCAAAATTTTCAAGGTTACTTTTGACACGAACATACACACGTCATGTATACACATGTGGCAATTTTTTAAACCTTTATAGTCCGAAAAATTGGTCAGATAATCCCTAGCTAAAAGACATGTCGGCTATTTAAGGCGAAGTCTGAGTTTCGGTGCATGTAAGGGATGGACATATCCGGTCCACGTATTGATCAGAAATATCAATGCCAAGACTTAAAGAAAATTTACCAGAAAGAGTCGTAGGTATGCTTGAGGCTTGCCTTCCTACTACAGAGGTTGCATTTCATGTTGGTGCATTCGCGCAAGCAGTCAGCCGCCTTCTTCGGCGATATGCGCAAACCTGGAGTGCAAACGACTTACACGCGGCGGACCGCGCGTCACGACTCGAGCCTATGACCAATATATCGTGAACCAGGACCTATGAACAACAATTACAGCCGCATTTAGGCCCGGAATCGTTTAGCTGATAACGGTTTGCACAGACGTCGCCCGTAGATCCGCTCGGTTCTGACGCGCCGCCATCGCAATTATAGATAGCAATTGGCCTTGGGACATATAAACTGGACAAGACAGCGTTGGCGGACAATTATTGTTTTCTGATGAGTCGAGGTTTCTGTTGTCTCGTGCTAATGGCCGTGTACTACTGTTCCGACGCAGGAACGAACGTTATGCTGACTGTTGCATACTGCAACGCGATCGTTTTGGGGACTGGGATCAGTTATGGCGAGGGGCAGTATTGCTTACGGGTATTGTGCCCCAATCGTCGTTATTGGGGGAAATTTGAATGCCCCGCACAAATAGGGAAAATAATCTAGTCCTGATATTGTCCCTCTGCTTCGACTGGGCAGCGACATAATAGCGTCACTGATGGTTGCGCTATAATTGAAGAACATTTTAATGATGATTTATTTAATAACAAAGTGAGCAATAATCCAGATCCACAATAATAGCCCGATCTTCGTGCGTACACCTGCTAACAGATTTTAATATTTACTGTTTTGCATTAATTGCAATCAGTAGGAAAATGATTCAAAAGAAAAAAAAATGATGTAGGTTTTACTTCTGCTTGAATTTTTCTATTTCGTTTCGTTTCGTTCTATTTCCTTTCGTTTCATTGGGTCTGGTTCCGTTTCGTTTCGTTGTGTTTCGTTTCGTTCCGTTCACTTCGTTCCGTTTCGTTGCGTTTCGTTTCGGCTCCGTTTCTAAGTTTACAGGGATCCCTATGTAACGTACAAGTCTGAATAAAATTATGTTCTGTTCTGTTACTATTTGAATCAATTAAGTGTCGACTCCATAAAGAATATTTAGCAGATGAAGGGCATAAACGGTTTTAAACCTCTGTCCTACTGAATCCGAACGCATTGACATGATTGCAGTACAGGCTGGATGCCCCTTCTAAATCAGAGCCTGAGTAGTTCATTTGGTGCCTTTGTCGACTTAAAATGCATGGTCACCAGTTTAAACCCCGGCTTAGCCAGTAATTATGTATAGCAATTATTTAAAGATATTATTACCCGATTCATTCGTCTCTTCCCTGAATATTTCGATCTTTTAAAAGCGCTTTGAACACGTCGAATAGTGTCACTTTTTTTCCCCTTCAAATCCCTGCAGCTTCACTGATCAACATCATTTTCAAAGAGCACTGCATGTATAGCAGTTCTGAAAAACCCGATCTTGGATCGAACCATGGTCCTATTAATCCGTCGGCACACGCTTTACCCCGTCGCTACAAAATTAGCTTTACAGCAAGGCAGTATTAGCGTCTCCATATACAAACACAAACTTTATAGACTACTATACTACATTATCCCCTCCCATCTGAGATTCGTCCACAAATCTTCCATATGGACTATCTTTACTCTAATTCTCTCAACACCATCAACACCATGATTTTTTTTTACGCTGGGCGCCAACGCAATAGCTCTGAAAGCCGGATGTGACTCAGGATCGAACCAGGGCGCTCCAGTTCCGTAGGTGAACGCTAGATACCACGTCGCTAAAGAGCTAACTTTAAAGCTAGGCAGAATATGTGTCCATTTAAACAAATACTAGCTACCATTTATATCTATCCGTGGGCTAGACCACTGTACTACACATGCAACTAGCAATCAGGTGCCATCCAGGGCACAGGAAAGTGAAACAGCTACCCCTAAGCCATCAGTTGATTCCCTGCAGGATTGAATTCCCTATTATCGTGGTACTAAAACATTCTACTGTGTGTAGAAAAATTATTGTCTTGCCTGCTTTTTTGCAAAAATCATGCGATGATATCTCATGTATATTTCTACGATAACTGATTTTCAGTTAACGATTCTAAATCAAGGCAAAGTAGGGGACAGCACTGACCGACTTTTAAAAAGGCTTACTTCCACTATTATCGTGGCATTGAGATGAGGCCCTGGAAGATTTACATGCTCGCCCTATTTATGTTCAAAACTTTGGCAAATGAAAATAAAGTTATTTTCAAAGTGTTGAGATGATTTTATCAAGAATTTTGAGCAACACATATAACTAAATTCTCCCTGTCATTTTGTAAGCGAGGTTTTTACTTTGCGCACCTGTAAAAATGGAGGGAAAAACGACGTCTACAGATCTTTGATTAAAATAGCATCAAATACCCCATTTTGGACCTCTTTTGTGGATAAAAAGAAAAAGTGATTATATAATTTCTAGACTGTTCTTTTATTTCAATAGATCAGGGAACTCAATTAAAAAAAAATGTAGTACTTTGAGAAGAAGATTTTTATAATTAGCGAGTCAAAAATTTTGTCAGGGCCTCTTATTTTCATTCCCATATTTGGAAAGCGGTGACGTCATCATTTAACGGTCGTCTGAAATTTACCTTCCCGTTAGATAAACTTTAGTGACAGAAAAACTTTTACAGAACTGTTATAATGATATTGACTTTGTTATGCTGATAAGATCATCAACTTCATCTAGGTGATAGAGTGATTTTGCAAATAGCCAAGTTTTCTTACTATTAGAATGAAAACTCGATTTTACCTACTTGTTTGGAAAATTTGCCGAAGTAAGTTAGTAGGGTGTGTTGACTGTATTTGACCTACAAATGCTACAAATGCTCACGTGAAGACATCTTCAAGAAGGCGAATTTCAGCCTCACTTACGGAAATTGTTGATACCACGATACTGAAGAACCAACGATAATACCGGAAGCGACTATACTTATAGTAAGAAAAAAGATGCATCATAACGCATGATATTCTAAAAGCCTAAGTAATTTAACTGAAATATGACTGACAAGACATTAGAATTAATCAGTCAATAGATCAATCGATCGATCGCTCGCTCAATCGTCCGTCCGTCCGTTCATCCGTTCGTCCGTTCGTACGCCCACCCAACCATCCATTCATCCATCCATCCATCCATCCATCAATGAAAGCGACTCTTTATGTGTTAGTTGTTTTAGGTCGAGATATTCCATACATGAGAAAAACTAATTTTAACGTTATTTAAATTAGAAAAAAATATTACGACTGACTTTAACGTAAGTAAAATTTGAAAACTGATTTTAGCGTATTGCGGTTGATTTTGAAGTAGCTGATTTTAACGGCAAAAACTGGTTTTAACGTTGGTATGTCCCCCATTAAAGCCCTGAACTGATTATAACGGAGAACTGATTTTAAAGTTGTAACAATATATATTCATTTATTTAACTCAATCTCTGTGCAAAGAGGGCTAAATGTGTCTGCAAAAAGTAACGACTATGGTCATCCTGCGCAGTCCGCGCATGCTGACCTGGGTTGAAACGTTTTGCTTTCGTTCATTTTCTGCATGTCAAAGGACTAGTCTACCCCATGATTCAGTCGGTTGTTGTACAAAATCGATTTTGATACTGCGATGACTTGCTTGGTATCGTGCATCACGGAGATGCTTTAAACCCCCTTTTGCCAGAACAAGTCTCATACACAACAAATATCAAAAGCTTCAGGAACGGAAGTCGACGTAACCATATCAGCGCAATCTGATCTTGGATCTCTATTATTCGCTTGTGTTTTTAAGCATATCAGATTTTAAAAAAAAAATAAAGTCTTTCTGTGTTTCAGTGACGTCGAAAGAAGGCGAGATCACAACTAATTATTTGGCGCTGAGTGGTTTCAAGTGCCGTGGTGAACATTGTAGACCAGCAACAGGATACACATGCTATCAGGTCGTGCAGCTACACTGAACGTTATGTTTATTAGACAGTATGGAGGCGAAAGGCGCTGAAACTGACAGAGACGATTATGATTATTTCCAGTCGAGCTAAAAAAAAATATAAGTTTCATTTACTTGATGAACTAGATCTAAGTAGTCAAATCATGAAGCACAAGATTCTAACAGATTCTAATATATCTGAGCCATGCTGTGTGAACAGGGGGGCTTAATGCATCTGTTAGACGTATTGACCCATGTCAGCCTGCGCAGTCTGCGCGGGCTGACATGTGTCGAAACTTTTTGTTTTCCTATTTGTCAATTTTCTGCATGTCCTGGCATCATTCTTCCTCAAAATTCAGTCAATCATTAGACAAAATGGATTGCACGGATCCAAATAGTGTATCACGGAGATGCATTCAGCCCCCTTTTGCCAGATGGCTCAATTCTGTGAATATTGTAAAAGAGTACCAAACACATGTAAATTGCTACACTTGATGCAGTAACGTTGCCGAAGGATTATCAAAGCCAAAAAAGTGAAAATGAAGTCGGTTTTTTAGTAATTAAAGCAACACGCATATCGCAATATCAACCCGTTAAGCTCCTTTGACAACTTAAGTTGCCTTTGCGGTCAGTATAGATCAAGATTAGACTGCATAAACGTGCAGTCAGATCTATTATCAATGCTGTCCGCTGTGCTGAGCTATTCTGGACAAAAGCAAGCACTGAAAATGTATTCACTTTGGTCCTATTTCTAGACTCAAAATGTTTATTTTGAAAAGTCGGTATTCGGAGTTAAAGCCTCGCCGATAACTGTAGGCCTATTACAAAAAATATCGGATACTGAAAATCAGATTCGACCTTGGTACATAGTGTCTGCAACAGCAACGGACGTCCAGCTACAAACTGTAAAAGACAAGGTAATAGAATTCATAGCTTACAAAAAACCCTTTTCAATTAGAGTATTCGAAATAAACTTCTCGGAATGGGAACTGACCTTTTGACCTCTGGATTTGTCCGTTTATCGTTTTTTATTCGTTAGAGCAACAAGACGAGGAAACGGAAAGACGGGGAAAGAAGACGAAATAGTCCTGGGATTAACAAAACATGAACTTTTGAGTTTCGCCAGAATTAGGGTTGGGATTTGCAGTGTCTTGCCTGAGGACACTCATGCAAGACTAGTGCCCCCATCACGAATTTATCCAGGTACTGCTACACTGAAGGTCCAACACTTCGTCAAAGCAATGCAAGCATTGTTTTTAACTGAACCAGAGACTTATGACCTTGTTATCTTTTTGCAGATAATTCAAGATGCTGTAGCGGAACAACCCATTGGTGAAATCGGAGCTAAAAACTATCCAGTCAAACAAACAATCATACGAACTGTTTATCAGTATTTGTCTGTATGCTGTTTAGTGCCGTTTTGTTCACAATCAAGTTTTTTCAGACACTTTAAAGACACTTTAAAGTGCTCCTTGCACCTATCCATGTTATGTTTCTTTTAGCATCTTCGCACATTATTCCTCCTAAGCAACTGACTGCTTCCGCACATAACCATTGTCGAAACAATAGTCAGCGATGGGAGAGGAACGTATCCTGTCGCAATGACTATCAACATGTAAAGAAATCGAATCAGCAACTCAGCTGATTCCAGGACCTGTACGTTCCCAAGGCTGAGCCACTGGGCTCTGCAAAAAAAAAACACCAAAACGAATAAAAACAAATAATGCTCTAGATTTTACCCAAAAGAAAAAGAAAAATAACTTACATTGTTGGGACAGAAATGCAATCACTGTTAAAAGCCATATCAAGTCCATTATTATTTTTTCTTCCTGTTTGCCGTATTGCAATGTTGTAATCACATGCTTTTAGAAGATAAAGTAACCTGATAAAGACACGAAAAATGTAGTCACCCTGGTCCTCAACTACTACATGCTTGCCTTCTACCTCATAGACACTTTACAGGTAGAACGACGTCTGAAAAGAGAATGTAATTGTAATTTTGTTTAGTTTAAACATATTTTATTCAACAGTATAAGATACAGGTTAACAGAATACAATCATATGACAAATATACTGAAGAAAAGGATAAGAACGGAAGCTTAAGCTTATAAAGTTCTTCTCCAAATTTCGGGAAACGGTTACTAGTATTACAAGAATGTTTCATTACTAATTGCTAAAAAGTAAAGTATTTTTTTTTTTAATTCACTTTTTACTATTTACAGTAAAATCCGCGTTAGTGGCCAATTCTCTTAAAGGCCAAAATATGGATCAAAAGTAAACAATGGGTGTTAAAATGCATTTGAATTTAAATCGTACCATTTAACTCTTATCCTGCTAAATAAATGAAATGAAACTTTCAGATCGATAGTGAAACCCCAAATTTTGCAATTTCAAAGGTACTTTTTTTGATAGAGTTATCTCCTTACCGGACCATGTAGATCCAAAATCAGAGTGCACCTTCTGTGCAGTCTGATCTTGGATCTACATTGTCCGCAAAAGGTCCTTGAGTCGCGCTTAGCAGCCTAAGGGTTAAAACTATGGAAATCATTGTGAAAATTGATTGATTGGTTGAATGAATGGTGTTTTACGCCGCTTTCAACATTATTTTAGTTATATCACGGCGACAGCTCACATATTCATGTATTTCCTTGGTTTCACCGTACTAGGCTAGGGCTCTGAAGTGCCTTGCCTAGGTACACTCCGACATATTACAACCTCTTATTTTAGAGTCAGTCCAAGTATTAGTCGCTTGCATAAAGATGAATTATAAGACTACGTAAAAAGTTGCAAGGTCGCTCTATATTTTTTGTACTTTTTGTCTTGTTTTTAAATTCATTTTACTGCCAGCCACTAAACACTTGGACCGACCCTACAATAACATACCATCTTCAAAAGAATGTCTATACTCAGTTTTAAAAGGTCTGGGTTAAATTTATGTGCATTTTAACACCCGTATAGTTACTTTTGGCCGATACCGGGCCTTTAGCTCCCTACCATACCAAAACTTTTTGCTATTGCTCAATTTTCTTGATGTCCAAGGACCAGTCTACCTCATAATGAAGTTGGTTGTTTAAAAAAGTGGCTATTATTGATCCATAATTTTGTGATGGCTTGATTGGTATAATGCATCACGGAAATGCATTAAGCCTCCTTTTGCCAGAGCATGGCTCATTTATTTTTCTCCCAGAGACAGGTCGCTATTGGGCCTTTAATACAGGTTGAATTCTGTATTATCATATATTTGTGTCATCCCTATTTCATCATTATTAAACTGTGGCTCAATCGTGCCTTGCTCAGGACACTCTAGCGTGTCCATTGTCGCCAGGAGGAATTGAATCAGGGTATTCTGACGCCTTTCTAGCGCCTTTACCACTTAACCCTTAATCTGCTAAATACGCAAGTTAAAAGAAACTTTCAAGCTGACAGTACAAACCCAAATTTTGCCGTTTTAAATGTATTTTCTTGGGGGAAAAGTATGACCTTATCGGACACTGTAGATCCAAGATCAGACTGCACGTTCTGTGCAGTCTGATGTTGATCTACACTGTCCGCAAAAGGTCAATAAGTCGCGCCTAGCAACTTAAGGGTTAAATTTGGTTGGCCTATTTAAACGTCTTTCAGCGCCCAATTTAAAAACTCGTCCTCTTTCGACGCACAGAGCGTACAGCCAGATCTTTGATCAATACCGTCCGCTTGCATAGCTGAGACTTTAAGTACATAATCTTTCACAGTTTCTGTGAACTGATTTTTCAGCTATCGAAAGAGGACGTCTTTATATACTTGGCGCTGAAAAAGTTGGAGAAAGACTTCCAGATTTTTTTGTCAACACTTTGAATTGCAGTGTGCGTTTCTATTCTTTTTCATCTATAAAAAGAAACTACTGTCAAAATGCTTGTTTGGATAATAGTTATACTCTTTCGGAGTTTTATGGACAATGTTTGGGAGTCCGGTCCGGGTAGCTAAGTTGTTAGCGTATCTGACTCGTGACCCGGTGGTTGCGGGTTCGATACCCGGTTGAGGCAAACTTTCTTTCCGGCAATTTTTCGCCTCTCACCTCTGATGTGTGTGAGAAAAGCAGTCTGTGGCTTGGAAAAGAAAGTTGTGTCAGTACTGGTGTGGGGAAACCAGGAAACATAGGCGTAGGTAGGCTGACCGCCGTTATATGACTTAAGCTGTTAAAACGGCGTTAAAATCCAATACAAACAAACAGTATGTTTGGAAACCTTAAAGTGACATGTAGCCTCTTCCTTCCTTTTCAAAGGCTAAAATGTGTGTAACTACATACAGTTACTTTAGATAGTGTTAAGATTATTTTCCTTAATGCGGTTTATATGAGGAGATATATTAACAACACTAAATCAAAGCGTTGAAAACGCTGGTGTGTCATTTGTCAAGGGAGCCATTGTGTGAAATTAATAATTTGAAAAATAAACAACAGAAATAGTTTCAAAATATTCGCTTGAAAGTCATTCTACATAGTCATGCAAACTCGGATCGAGAAGGGTGCAATCTTCTGGGACGAACGAGTCCGGGCGAACAAGCTTTGGGACGAATAAGCCCATGAACGAACTGGTTTTGAGACGAACAAGCATGGTATGTGTGTATCATTACGCCACTATAGAAGGCCATAGCGGATCAAACTATTTTCGATAAAAAGGAAGTATTTCCACGATCGATGGCCTTTTCAAATTTATTGTAATACGTCATTTTCAATTTCATATCTGAGTGCAATCGAAACACTTATTTGTCTCAGAAAAATTGATTTTAATTGGGTTTACTTCCTTCGGTTTTGCACAAACTACGATACATGATTTTCAAAATGCCGTATTGAATTCATAATGGCATTGTCTTCGACAAATGCCACAAAAACAGGAAATTTATATTTTGACAATTTCCTGTAACGATATGTTTTTCTTTATAATTTAGTTACGCTGATAATTCGATAAGATTATTTAGGGTCCCATTGTAATCGGCGTTGGGTAGACTCGCGATCAGTTGCCCGGCTAGCTCAGTTGGTAGAGCTTCGGTACTAGTGTTCCGGGGGGTCGTGGGTTCGAGTCCCACGTCGGGCACACTTTTCTCCTTTGATTTACTTAACTGCCGACGAGGTCAATTGGTGAGCGCGGGTATGCGGCACCGGCGGTCCGTGGGGGACCGGAGCGGGAGTTGTTGACTCCCAAGAAATAGGGAGGGGGAGGAGTGTTGTAATCGGCCATGGGTAGACTCACGACCAGTTGCCCGGCTAGTTAAGTTGGTAGAGCTGCGATACTAGTGTTCTGGGGGTTGTGGCTTCGAGTCACACGTCGGGCACACTTTTCTCCTTTGATTTACTTCAGTCCTTATTCACTTTCACTCTAAATTGATTTGGTCCAATTTAAATATACTAAGTAATGCAATTTCTGGGTGGCCAAACCATCGGTTTAGCCAACCAAAAATTGTCTTTCTTTCAAAATTAAGGAAATTCTCGCAAACTAGGCTTAGAATGTTGAATTCAGAATGGTTGGCAAATAAGGGCCTAAGTCCCAACCGTTTTCAACGTACCACTATTCTGCTATATATAGTATCTAAATTCATTACTGCACATGGAGTGAACATATTCTTCATTCGCGAATTCTTTCCCTTGGCCAATTTTGATATATTTGTTGAACCTTTTGAGTCATGCTCTGAAAAACGGGGTTTAACGCAATTGCAAAAAGTGTCGTCCAGCGAAGTCCGCACAGGCTGACCTGGATAAACATGGATAAGTAAATGGTCACTGTGATATGAATGAAATAATGTTGAAAGTATCGTAAAACACAATAAAATCGACCGAAAACAAATGATCCATGCTCTGTGAAAAGGGGACTCAATGCATCTGCGAAAAGTTTCGACCCAGGCCAGCCTGCGCAGTCCGCGCAGGCTGACCTGGGCCGAAACTTTTCGCCATTGGTCAATTTTCTGTATGTCCAAGGAGCATTCTTCCTCTTGATTAAGCCGGCTGTAAAAAAGGGGGGCTATTATGGATCTATAATTATGTCATGGCTTGATGGGTATCATGAATCACGGAGATGCATTCAGCCCCCTTTTGCCAGAGCATGGCTCAAATATTAAACATTGCATTCGACTAAGATTTCGATACAAACAGTGCATGACAAAATTGGAGAAATGGATAGGTTGTGAATTACCTGTCAACGTACCAGTCTATGCATTTAACTTGCATACATTAAGGTCCCAACGATGGCAAATACTGAAATGTACCTGAACTAAGCAAGAACCTGTGTGTAAAGCAGTTACAGTTTGATTGTCCGTTAGATGCTTGCTTTAGGACAGGTTAGACTTTCCTTATTGGACAGAATTTTACATATTAGTACTGCCTAAATAATATTTATATACTGATATGTACTTCTAATTCTTTACCAGATGACAAAAACTTAGATTTGTCTTTACTGAAATTACCTCCAGAATAAATCACCGCTGACCATTGTTTCGACGATAGTTATGTGGGAAAGCAGCCAGTGGCTTGGAAAGAATATTGTGCGGAGTACTGGTAACAGAAATTCCAGGAAAGCATGGATAGGTGCACTGGCCGCCGCGATATAACTGAAATAATGTTGAAAACGGCGTTAAACACCATACTGTCAATCAGTCTAGAACAAAAATGAAATGTGATCATAATAACTGAATTTTGTCTTTGAAAGGGCTGAAAACATTGTGGGAAGAGGAGAAAATGCTGGCAACCAGCATTTTCTCCTTCCCCACCCCCACAATGTTTTCAAAAGCTTTCTTCCTCAGCGTCGTTCAAACTCTGGCTTTTTTTGGTATATGGGTAATTAACCGTCATGTAATTAGTTAGCAATTCAGACAACTAGATATAAGATGAACTCAGCAAAATATCAAATATTTTAGTTGTCGAAATTTTCTCCTCCTATATCTGTATGAAGTTTCAACAATCCGAACAACGAGGAAAATAATCCAGCTTTACAACAACGAGTTAGGTATCAAATTATAAGATTCCTCCAGTGTCCTCAGATGTGTTAACCCTTAGGCTGCTAAGCACGACTCATTGACCCTTTTGCGGACAGCGTAGACCAAGATCAGACTGCACAGAAAGGGCAGTCTGATCTTAAATCTACGCTGTCCGATAGAGAGATGCCACCCTTCCCCCCCCCCCCCCCCCCCACAAATAAATAAATAAATAAATAAGTTTGAAGTAGCAACATTCGAGTTTTTACAAAGGGCTTAAAAGTTTCATTTAACTTTTTTTGCAAGATTAGGGTTAAAACTCAGTAATATGACAAATGGAGAAAATATAATAGATGTAAAGATAACAGAATACCCACTGAAAATAGTCTTTTTAGGTGCTCCTAAAGTTCTCCTGTTATCACACTGTAATAGAAGTAAAACAACCCGTAAAAATTAAAGAAAAGAAACTGACTGTTGATTAAATGGTTCTGAACCAAAGTATAAGTTCTCTAGTTGCCCATGTATTCCCTCGTTATGCGGTCTTAAGATTCAACAGTCTAATAATAGGGAAAGAAAAATTAGTCATTCACCAGATGCAAAATTTTAACCCTTTACCTATCAAACAATGGCGACTTTTAACGACCCTGAGGAAAAAGACTTTTGAAAACAGTGCTGGTAACAAGCATTTTTTTCTCTTTTTCCCACAATGTTTCCTACCTTCCTAAAACAAGTTTTTAAATTGTTGAGTAACATTTGTTTTTGTCGTCTGCAAATGCTTTCAGTTTGGACGCCATGTCTACAATTTTGTAATTAGGTAACGAGTTAACCTTTACGCTGCTAAGTGTGACTCACAGACCTTTTGCGGACAGTGTATATCAAGATCAGACTGCACAGAATGTGCAGTCTGATCTTGAATCTACACTGTCTGATTAGAAGATATTTTTCCTCCAATAATAACTTTGAATGAGCTAAAATCAGGTTCTTACTATCGGCTTGAAAATTTCTTTTTTAGTTATTTAGTAGGATAAGGTTTAAACTCGTCCATTTTCAAATCAGTGAAATACTAAACATCAAACATGATTCAAGTGAGGAGATTTACCTCTAGAAAGGAAGAAAACGTTCATGGTAAATGGCGGAAATGCTGGTTGCCACCATTTTTTTTTCTTTTGTCCCAGCAATATATTCTAAAACTTTAATCTCCAGGGTTGTTCAAATACGGGATTGTTTGGTAAAGGGTGAAGGGTTTACCATTAAGGTGTGTATAAACAGGATTAAAACACTTCCGTCTTGGCCAACCTTTCTCCCAATGTAAATTTTGACTTCCCAACCGTAAGGTTTTATTTTAAAACTTTGGGTCAAATACACAAATTGTTCATTATTAGAAATCTGTGCAGTTGGTACAATGTCTTCTGTATTGTAATATTAGAACATTTTCGATTTTATTCTAAACGCTCTTTTTTAAACTTCAAATATAGTTATATATATATGATTGAGAATAGTCATAAGATTACTCAAGTGGGAACGCCGACAAACTACTGTCTATGAAAAAGGACAATAAATGACTGAAACCTGATACGTTAGACATGCATTTCACATAACATTTATGTGTTTTTCCTACGCTTCAGTCCATTTGCACATCACAGCTTCTCCAAATTGAAACTGTAGCTCTGTCTTAGTGATTAACCCTTATCAAGCGGATAGTAAAACCCCAAATCTTGCTATTTTAAAGGTACTTTTGTGTGAAAGATATCTCCTTATCGGACAGTGTAGATCTAAGATCAGACTGCACGTTCTGTGCAGTCTGATCTTGATCTAGGCTGTCCGCAAAAGGTCAGTAAGTCGCGCTCAGCAGCTTAAGGGTTAAGGAGGTAGGCTTGTAAGCTGGAGGACCTAGTTCGACTCTAAAGGGCGGCACTAGTAGTATGAAAATGGTCCTTAGATAAGGTACCCCCACTCTAGTCCTGGTAAAACCCAGTTAACTCATAAGCTAACGACGTGATATATTCTGATTCTTCTTACTATTAATGTTGAAATAAAACGCCTTTTCCTGAAAAAAAAAATCCACAATTATAAGCGTAAACGTCGTTCTGTTACAAGAATGGACCAGGGAAAATAAAATGCAACAAAAAGACTATGATGTAAATCTGTAATTTTTTTTGTAAATCGAAAGCTGAAAATCCCCGTTTTAACTCATTAATTCAATAAACAATGTGCAGCGCATGACTTTTAAAACATCCTTTTAAAATGAGTGATGCTCTGTGACGTAATGCATCTGCAAAAAGTGTCGATTCATGTCAGCCTGCGCCACACTGTGTTATTGGTTTCTTTTCTGCATCTTCAAGGACAACTCAACCGCACGATTTAGTCGGTTGTTAGGCAATATGGATTTTATTGATCTATGACTATATGGCGTGCAACACAAGAAAAGGGGCCTTCGGACGCGTGCGTAAAAGTATGTCGTCCCAGATCAGCCTATCCAGTCTGTGACTAATCCGAGACGACACTTCCCGTTTTTGTGCGATTTTCTACTTCACGATAGTCTACTGTATGAAAAAATCTTATGTAGTCGTAAAGTGCTGTCCCGGATTAGCCTGCGCGGACTGCGCAGGCTAATCCGGGACAACACTTTACGCAATTGTCCAAAGGCCCCTTTTCGTGTGTTGCACGCCATAGGAGACTTTCGTGATATTATGCATTATCGAGAAGCACCAAACACTTTTTTGCCGCTCATTATACGGATGGCTAACGAATTAGGTCTCAATAAGTCCTACATGTACACACATGCTTTAGAAAACATTGTGGTAACACGAGAAATCCCCAGCTGCTAGAAATCTTTCGTTTGCCTACAGTGGTTGTTAAAGTCGTCTGCTGCACGACGAAATGTCGTCTGTAGAAGGTAAAATAACGATATTATTCAGTTCCGGAAGTATAGGGTTATCTTCATCTACGCATGCGTATCTATCAAATGAGCCATGCTCCGGCAAAAAGGGGCTTAATGCATCTCTGCGCTACGTTATGCGAAGCAGGTCATCAAGTAATTATGGATCCCCGTAAGATCCGTTTTGCCTAACAACCGACTGTATCATAGGGTAGACTGGTCCTTTGACCTACAGAAAATTGACAAATAGCGAAAAGTTTCGGTCCAGGTCAGCCTGCGCGGACTGCTCAGGCTGACCTGGGTCGATATTTTCACATATGTATGAATCCACCTTTTCACAGAGCACGGCTCATTTATACGAGCCATACTCTAGCAAAAGGGGCTAAATGCATCTCCGTGATGCATTGTACCAATCAAGCCATCACATGATTATGGATCCATTATAGCTGCTTCTTTAAATAACTGACTTAATTATGAGGTAGACTGGTCCTTGGCCATAGAGAAAATTGACCCGTAGCGAAAAGTTTCGGCACAGGTCAGCCTGCGCGGAATGCGCAGGCTGACCTGGGTCGATACTTTTCGCAGATGCATTAAGCCCCCTTTACAAAGAGCAAGGTTTATATGTATGATAATAATAATGACTAAGTGTGACATTATAGAATTGAGAGATATTATTTTTGGGCACAACCTTCGTCCGTTTCCGTGAGACTTTAAGTGATTTTACTTCAGTCGAACAGGATACTGAAACAATGGTAAAACAGCTAAGAAGACGAACCTTTTTCGAATTCAGACAGACCGTACATATACTTTGTCACACCCTTAGTCTTTTTCCGTGAGAATCCGGTAAAAGTGGATTTACCAGGGTCAGACAGGGTATTGTGACAATACTACAACTTAGAGGATGAGCCTTTCCTTATCGAGACATATCATACTTCGGCACACCCTTCGTCCTTTTCCGTGAGGATCCGGTTAAAGTGCTTTTACCAGGATCTGACGGGATATGAGCCTTTTCGAAGAAGGTTCACTAAAAATGCTTATGTCCAAGTTAAATGTTTTAAACCACAATAATCACGATTTCTTTACCTGGCATTTAAAAAATTTCAAACGGTTCCCGATTTGTTACGATCGCAAGTGGACCTTATCTTGCAGGTTTAAAAGTTTTCGGGTGCGTTTTTTTCAACGGTCGTACTCATGGGGAAAACCTTACTCTGACTGTTCCGGCGTCTGTTTTTGTAAACATGTGACACGATAAGTAAATATCGTGCGATCTGTCAGAGTGTAGGATTTTCACGCACCCATGTTCGTCAGGGCTCGACTGTTGCTCTGTGAAAAGGGGGCTTAATGCATCTGCGAAAAAGCATCCACCCAGGTCAGCCTACGCAGTCTACGCAGGCTGACCTGGGCCGAAACCTTTCGGTACTGGTCAATATTCCGCATGTCAAAGGACCTCTCTCACCTTGTGATACACTCGATTGTAAGACATACTGGATTTTATGGATCCCTAATTATGTGATAACTCATTTGTAATCACGCATCACGGAGATGCATTAAGCCCCTTTTGCCAGATCATGACTCATATGTAAGTACATGTAACCCTGTCTGTAAGAGATACGATTTAACAATGAGTTTTATCATAACTTCAAATATGTGAGTGGTTAAACTTCCTAGTTGGGTATATTTATTGAAAATTTACACCATAACGCATACAACTATGGTAACCTTATCCGAGTAGCGATGTACCTTTGTACAATTATGCTAGTCGAATTTCTTTTAACCCTTTACCGAACAATCCTGTGGGAAAACGGCCCTAAAAGAAAGGGCTCTTAAAAACATTGCGCGAAAAGAAGAAAATGCTGGTAGCATTTTCTCGTTTCCCGCACCGTCTCCTATCCTTCCTAAACCAAGTCCTATCATTTGAATCATACAGAATCTGTCGTCTGCAAATGCTTTCATAAGATTGATTGATTGATTGATTGATTGATTGATTGATTGTGTTTACGCAGTTGCAACATTATTTCAGTCATAAGGCAACAGGTTGTTTATTCATGTATGTCCTTGGTTTCACCAGTACTAGGCTTGGTCTCTGAAGTGTCCAGCTCCCACGAAAAACCCAGTGCTTCCAGTGATTTTCCTACACGAGACTTTCAGGTTGCGCGTCCGACACTTTTCCACTAAGCCACGTACAACCCTTTTCAGCTAGCAATAATCCCGCCTCCGACAAACCTTGATGACTATGGTACCATCACTCTGTCGTCTGGTAAAGACTTTACGTATTCTTCCTTCAGACGCCCTGCTCTTTTGCGTGGCAACAAACCACTATAAACAACAATAGTTGGAGAAGGAGAATTTGCTTGTAGTCATGTTTTATGTCGCGTTCAATCTTATTTTAGTTATATCAAATCGAATAGGCCACATTTACATGTATGTTCCAGCCAGTGCTAGGCTAGAGCTCTGAGGTGTTTTCCCAAAGAATACTCCATCGAAAAACCCAGTGATGCTCGAACCTTCGGGCCTCCGGATCACGTGTCCTACACTTTAATACAGAACCAGGCAGGACCCCCGTATACAGTACAAACATGTCATATCTCAGCATAAATAATTGAGCCATGCTCTGTGAAAAGGGGACTTAATGCATTGGCAAAATGTATCGACCCAGGTCAGCCCACACAGTTCACGCAGGCCTGTTCCGACAGAAACCTTTTGCTTTTGGTAAGTTTTCTGCATGTCAAAGAACGAGTGTACCTCACGCTTCAGTAGGTTGTTATACAAAATGGATTTTATGGATCTATAAAACTGTGATGACTTGCTTGGTATCATGCATCACTGAGATGCATTGAGCCCCATTTTCACAGAGCACGATTCATATCCATCCAAATATATTAACGCTCGGTGTAGATCGAACACACATGTATTTGCATATTGCTGAGTTACGTCTAAAGGGAGGCAAGAGCGTGGTCAATGAAACCAAATGCCATTAAAAAGCACTTCCCCCTGATCGATTAATATTGAAAAGACCACGTTTTATCAAACAAGCTTTATCAAACAGACGGCCCGATTCAACGATCTAAAGTTTCATGGGATTTAAAGATACATCCTTAAAGCCAGAACAGAAACAACAACAACAACGCTGTTAAAACTTGATAGTGTGTAGAAAGGTTTAGAATTTAGTCACCTGTGTACACATGGATAAATTACCATATATATCTAGTAATTTTGCCCTGTCCTTCTTGCATTGTGTGTCATGCAGTTGTCAACAGTAACCTTGTTTGAAGTCTAGAAGCTATATATATATAGTGTAAGGGGTAGAGAGGGATTTGTCCTTATTTACAGCTGGAAACGACACCAGTGATTTCTTTGAAAGCCTTTAGAAAATGAAATGCATTTTCTCTCCATCGTAATCTGTGCAACCTTGCAACCGTTAGCGGCAAACATTTGTCATGAAGATACAAGAATGGTTATAGTTTCACAAAATAAAGATTAAATGGGTTAAAAACTGGCTGAAAACGAGTTTAGATGTTTCTTTAAATATCCAAGCCTCACCCTCTTTCTGCAGATAAAAAAAAACACCTTTTTACGTCTAGTCTCCAGGCCTGAGCGACAGGTTGATTTCTCTCGGTCGCTTAACGATCCGTTGATGTCTGTAAACTACATTCACTGCCAATGGCTATTTAAACAACACTTGCGGACGGCGTACATTCCAGATCAGACTGCACAGAGCGTGCAGTCTGATCTTGGATGCACACCGTCCTTGTAAAACTGGATGTTGCGTTGGCTTTGGAGGCAAGTAAGAAGACGAGTCTAGAGCGACCAAGGTGGCGGCTTCACGGTCTTATTTCGATATATTTGGATGCGGAAATACGGCTTTAGTTGAGGCATTTTTAGATCTGCCATGCGACTCAACCTGATGCCCTGGGTTAAAGACTCTGCCTCAGAAACATCGTCGTATTTGACCACTTTATCCCTCTAGCTGTGTGTGAGATGTTGCGGTCGTTAACACCAATTTGAATTGAGCCATGCTCTGTGAAAAGGGGACAAAATGCATCTGCGAAAAGTATTGACCCAGGTCAGCCTAGGCAGTCCGCCCAGGTTGACCCGGGTTGACTTTTCGCTACTGGTCAATTTTCTACGTGTCAAAGGACCATTCTACATCTTAATTCAGTTGGTTGTTAAATATAATGGATCTAAAATAATGCGATTTCTTGCTTGGTAGCGTGCATCACGGAGATGCATGAAGCCCCGTTTTCACAGAGCATGGCTCAATTAGATGTCACTTTAGATTCCAAGACTGGCCATGTGATTGGCTGAGACAGAACACCCTGAGCCAATAGGATGGCTAGCCTTTGGGTAGAAACCAAGGTTTGGTATTTTAAGAATAAAGAAACATTCCTTAAGGTAGAGACTTTTTTCGGCGTAGCTGAATGCGCTGGCTTTTTACCTGCTTCCTGGTACTGATAAAAAATGAATGGATGGTAATTTGAGATTGGTAAAACATGTGCACATGTTTATTCAGCGGGCCCCTGCTGGCATATTTGCTCGCACATATATGAAACCACTATTAACAAACGTTGCTACAGCTAATCGATACTCAGGAGCCTTGATCTATACCATAGCAAAATAATGTAGTGGAGAATGATCCTTTTCTTGTGCTATTTAGAAATTTAATATTTTCATAAGCGTTACCCAATAATCCAATACTACTTTTCAACAAAATGAAAAACATTGAGGAAAAGCAAGCGATTGCTTGTGCGGTTACTTTTCATTATATACATTATTTTACTTCATATTGGGCCACAAAAGGGTTCCAATATTCACATTCCAGCCGTCTATCTTTTTTAAAGATATTTCTTGTCTTGTCTTTCCTTAAAAGGATTTTTTCAGACAGTCGGTCATTATTGTCACGTGGCTATGCACGGCAGGGCAATGACTCTTTAACTATTACGGTTCTAAAGATAAACTTATCACATGAATTCCCATCGACGACTTTTTTGCGTCTTACAGTAGACCCATTTTGAAAATATTGTAACAAAAGGAGAAAAAAAAGTTCATAATTAGTCATTTCTGTTTTTTGCCTGGAATTTTCACATCAATCCATGCACTGAACCTTAATTCACGTTGTTGATCCATGTTTTGAAAATATGGTTTTAACCCTCTACCACACAATCCTGACCTTTAACGACACTGAGGAAGAAGCCTTTTGAAAACATTGTGGGAAAAGGAGAAAATGCTGGTAACCAGCATTTTCTCCTTTTCCCACAATGTTTTCTACCTTTCCCAAAACAAATTTCAGTTTTTGAGTCACATTTATTTTGTCGTCTGCAAATGCTTTCAATTTGGAAATGTCCAAAATGTTGTCGTTTGGTAAAGAGTTAAAGCAGTCTGCTGCAAATGTACGAGTACCTCTATTTTTGGAAGCAAAGAGTTATGTTGTTTTCCCCGAACATTTCAGATCAAGATCAAGCTCTGTATTCACTGACCCTTCTTAAGAATATTCTTGGTCTGATTGTAAATTTTGAAAGTAACACAATTTATGATTGGCTAAACCATTGGGTTTAGCCAATCAGAAGTTATGTTGCTTTCAAATTCAGAATATTCTGGAGAATAAGACAAAGAATGTTCTTAAAAATGATTGGTGAATACCGAACCAGATTGCCAAAAGAGTGCGGTCTGATTTGGGGCCTATCTTGTCAAAGTATTTATGAGATGAAATTGCCAGTAAAGGCAATTGAGTTGCAGAAAACGGGCTTTTTCTAATCATCGAAATAAATTCCTGATTAGCGTAATGATTTAAGACATTACCATACAAGTTGGTGGTTTACTGATCCCCCTATTGACCCCTTATTGACAGCATGAAGAAGGGATGCTTACCGGTGCTTTCTCTTTTCCCTGCATTTTTTAAGGGATAAAATCAATCACGTTATCAACACTTTAGATCATTAATTTATCATTATGAACAATTCATTTGTCGTCTGCAAATGTTTTCAATGTCGACCAATTCATAGTTTTTTCTTCTGGTGAAGAGTTAATCCTGTACCACACAATCCCGACTTTTAACGACCCTGAGAAAGAAGCCTTTTGGAATATAGTGGAAAAGGGAGAAAATGCTGCTCGCCAGCATTTTCTCCTTTTCCCATGTTGTTTTATATTTATCCCAAGACAAATTTCAATTTTTTCAGTCACATTTATTTTGTCGTCTGCAAAAGCTTTCAATTTGCACTAATCTAAAATTTTGTCGTCTGGTAAAGAGTTAAACATTTTTGAAAGAAAGTCACTTCGAGAGAATTAATATCGCCGTCACCTCTTATAATACTCCAGACCTCGTTTTTCTGGAGAAGCATCCTCTGGCTCTGTGAAGTTTGGCACGACTGTTGTGTGAAGTAACGATAAAGGAACTCACAGTAAACATGTATAGGTACACTAGCCGCGTTGGCATAAATGAAATACTATTAAAAAAGATGTTAAGTCTGTACCAGAAGATTAAATTTTAGACTTGTCCAATTGGAAAGTACTCGCAGACGACAAATCAAATATGGCATAATTCTTAGGATTTGTCTGTGAAAGGAAGGAAAACTATTGTGGGAAAAGGAGAAAATGCTGATTACCATCATTTTCTCCTTTTCCCACAATGTTTTCAAAAGCCTTCCTCCTTTTTTTCCGAGAATCGTTAAAATAGGGACTGGTGTGGTAAAGAGTTAAACGCCAAGTTAAAGTACAAAATTCAACAAACCATTGCCCTAAAAGTGCGCAATGCTAGGTCAGGTAACAGTTACATAATATTTGACAGTGGTATATAAATATGCTATGAAAGTATATTTGACAGATAGGATCGAAGTTGCACAAAACCGCTTGAAGGTTATTTAATTTTTCTCCCTAAGAGGCGGTGATTTATTTTGATGTCATAGTTCAGCAGTCGTTGTAGTCTGAAGACGAAATCACCTGAGATTTAAGATATATATATATATTTTTTATCTTCCTATATAAAAAATTGATCAAGTTTGAACAAACCTGACGAAGAGACCACCCTAGGCTAAGATTTTTTTTTGAAAGAAAAAGAATAACTTTGGACAAAAAAATGTGGATCTTGATTTCTATAGTAATGGGTAAGTAATGAACTTCTTTTGGTACTAAGTTCAAATCTTGGCTTGCCTGCGGCAACTTACCATTTGCTGCAACACTGCTTTTTCTGCTGTCGCAGCAAACGATTTATGTCACAATTTATGGCTTCATTTGCAGCAATGGATTTGTGAAACAATTAAAAGCTGATCGAATTTAGGAATTTATCATTTTGTCATGATATTTTCCTAAAGATTTAAATGTCAAAGCTGAATTTATGTTGAGTATGGGTAAATATTCTGCAATGTTATTTAACTTTTTTACTGCACAGTGGTGTAGTTGATAGCTTTTGCGGACGTTATAGATCAAGATCAGACTGCACACAACATCCAGTCTGATCTTGGATCAACACCGTCCACTACCTAGCACCAAGCTTAGGTCAAAAGCATCTTCTATTTTCGCTGGAAATCTACTTTAAGGCATCGTGAAAAAAAAGTCAGATACTAGTATATTTTGTTGGCAGCAAAACTGTAAAAACCATTTAAGTGCCAAATATGTACACCCGACCTCTTTCGACGACTGAAAAGGCAATTCACAGAAACCCCGAAAAGATTTTCAACTTATGGGCTTGATTATATTAGCGGGCGGTATAGAAAAAATAATTGAGCCATGCTCTGTGAAAAGGGAGCTCAATGCATCTGCGAAAAGTATCGACTCAGGTCAGCCCGCGCAGGCTGACCTGCGCCGAAATTTTTCGCTATTGGTCAATTTTCTGTATGTCTAAAGACCAGTCTACCCCATGATCAAGTCGGTTGTTAAAAAGCGGCTATTATGGATCCATAACTATGTGATGGCCAGCTTGGTATAATGCATCACAGAGATGCATAGAATTCCCTTTTGCCAGATCATCTCTAAGATGGAAAATAGAAAATTAATTATAGTGGGACTTTTTTGAATGCCCGAGAATGTCTGGTTTCCTCCATTCCAAGGTCTAAGACTTTGGCACGTTTAGGCCATGTGACTTACTGGACGTCTTTTTGTATAAATTCTGACATACATTTGTTATCATTTCGAAAACCATCATAAATTAGATAATCGCTTACAGTTTTGAACTAGTTTTGTCTCAATGACGTTTGGAAATCGATCAGGTGGTGTTTATTATGAAATAGCAAGGAACATTGAACTATTCTGATAATGTACAAGGACGTGCCATTTCTGCTATTGAGGAATTCTTTTTTTGTTTTTATATCTACTTTCAGACGGAGAAAAAATGAAATAGATTCTTGTGGCCATTTTTCATGCGTGTAATTCTATTTTTTTGCGTAAATATATTTTTCCCTCTCTCTAATTAAATTGACAATATATTTTAGACTACCACAGACATGAGCACGTGGGTGCAGTCTTGTCTCTATATCGTCCGCTTTTTTTAGTCAGGCCGTTAAAGAAAAAAAAAAAAAAAAACCGGAGTTTTAATGTTTTTCTTGTCTTTTCAACTCTCGGAGAAGGTCGATAATATATGAGCCAAGCTCTGGCAAAGAAGGGTTTAATGCATCTCCTAGATGCACTATACCGAGCAAGTCATCACATAATCATGGTTTTCATGAAATCCATTTTGTCTAACAATGGACTTGATCTGGAGGTAGAATGGTCCTTTGATATGCTGGGGGTTGACCTATAGCAAAACGTTTTGACCCAGGTCAGCATGCGCGAACGGCGTAGGCTGATCTCGGTCGATACTTTTTGAAAATGCAGTAAGGCTCCTTTTCACAGAGCATGGACCACAAATTTGGCACCGAACCACTTAACAAATACACTTATCTCTGAGAGTTGGTCTGCTACAAATAGTTTGCTTTTGCGGGCAATGACTAGAAGTGCATGGGATTTTATGGATACTAGTTTATTTTGACTATATAAATGATGCATGCTCTGGCAAAAAGGGACTTAATGCATCTCCGTGATGCACGATACTAAGCAAGTCATCACTTGATCATGGATCCATAAACGACTGGATATGGAAGCTGAATGGTCCTTTGACCAATCGCAAACAGTTTCGATTCAGGTCATTCGGCGCAGACTGCGTAGGCTGAACTGGGTTGATACTTTTTGTAGATGAATTAATTAAGCCCTCTTTTCACAGAGCATGGCTCAAAAACATTTTCAACAACGAAAGAAGAATTTTGCTTTATCTGTTTGTCTGTCTATTTGTGTATAGTACATACATAACCTTAATTTTTGTATCTTTCTAGGGAAACTGGTGGAATAGAAACTCGATTAAATAGCAGTCAGCTTATATTAATAAATCATATAACATTTATCCGTTTCAGACTAATTGTCAAAATTTGTCTAATCAGCAACTAGTCACGGGCATTTTTTGTCATTATTTCTAGGAATACTGGTGGAATGGGGTCAGAGCCAACTTCCTGTTAGCACGTGTCAGAACTTAGATACTAAAGCATGTATCTTATATCACAAAGCCAAGCCTGACTTGTGCAACGACCCGACGTTTGCAAATGGTCCCTGCAAGCGGTTTTGTGGAAAGTGTCGTGAGTATTCTTGTATACCAATGTTTCTGTATGTATATGAGCCATGCTCCGTGAAAAAGGGACTTAATGCATTTGCAAAAAGTATCGACCCTTGTCAGCCTGGGCAGTCCGCGCAGGCTGATCTGGACCGAGATTTTTTTTTTTCTTTGCTGTTTGTACTTTTTCTGCATGACAAAGGACCATCCAGATCGAGTCGATTGCTAAACAAAAAAAAAAAAAAAAAAAATATGGATCTCTAATTATGTAATAACTTGGAGATGCATTAAATCCTTTTTGCCAGAATGCGGCTCATATGTTTTGGCTCTAATTTCAGTGTTGTCGATCAGGGATTTTTAATCAATGTCTTGGAAATCAGCATTTGCTCCTTTTTCCACAATCTTTTCTGTCCGTTTAAAGAAAAAGTCCACCATTTTAGCCATGGCCAGTTTGGTGTCTTGGAAATGTTTTTGATACATGGTCGGAGTCTTAAGTTTAATCGACTGTGAATGGCTTAAATGAATAAAAAAACAATAGCCCAGATGCGTGATAACCACCTGATACATGACAAAACAGTGTGATATAAAGTATTTCAGCATTTAAAGTGAATTAGATGTCTCACGAAGGATTTTATTCGTCTTTGAAACAGTAGGTAACGGTAGAAAATGTGACAAACTCCAGGCTACAAGGATTTTCTCTTTTTCCAACAGTGATTTTAAGAAGTTGCAGTTTTTTTCCCGGGTCGTACTATTATTAAAGGGATCTTTTTTAAATGGCCAATGGGGAAGTAGTCTGCCTTGCTATGTTTATTATCAAAGCTCAGCTTGCTCAAGATCCACCCCCTGCCCATAGCACAGTGATTTAAATCTTCACCAGATGATAAAATTTTTCTGACTTGGTGGTCCAAATTGATTCATTTGCAGACGAAGAATTAAGTGTGGCTTAAAGGATGAAAATATGTCCTGAAAAGGTTGGAAAACATTGTGGGAAAAGGAGAAAATGCTGGTTCCCAGCATTTTCTTCTTTTCCAGCAATGTTTTAAAAACATTCCTTCCCAGGGTCGTTCAAAACTCAGAATTGTGTGGTAAGGGGTTTACCGTTACCACATGTAATCAGGAAGTCCTGCTTCGATTCCCGCTGGTCGTATTTATCCTTTACCGCACAATTTCGAGTTCTAAGGACACTTTTTCAAACCATTGTAAAAAAAGGAGAAAATGCTGGTTAGCAGCATTTTCTCCTTTTTTCTACAATGTTTTCTATCCTGTCATAGATTTTAAGCTCATTTGTACCTAATCTGAATTTGCCGTCTACAGATGTTTTGAATTTGTCATTTTTTAAAGGGTTAAGCACGCGGAAATGACCATGGGCAAGGCAAAGCATAGTTTCTATGCAAGTGAACACAAGAAAAACAAGTGAGATGCCGCTGTCTTAGGATAGAAATGATGTTGAAAGCGGCTTTAGATAACATTCAGACATACACGACAAACAATATCCTTTAATTCTGTAACAGATGGCTACATTTTGGACTTTTCCAAATGCAAAGCATTTGCAAACTAAAAAAATAAATATGAAATAAGTAATGATAATTCGTCTGTGATAGGGTAATAAACTTCGTGGAAAAAGGTGAAAAATGCTGGTAACCAACACTTTCTCCTCTCTGCCACAATATTTTACGAAGGCTTCTTCTTCAGGGTTGTTAAAGCAGGGGATCGGTTTGCTAAATGTTTCAGTTATTATTATTATTATTAAGTTTGCATGGTGTTTAACGCCGTTTCAACATTTTTTGATTTATATTACGGCAGCCATGCACCTATCCATGCTCTCTTGGGATTTCTTTCACCGGTTCTTCGTACGATATATTTCCCAAACCATTGACTGCTTACCAACATAACAATCGTCGAAAGATTGATCACCGATAAGAGAGGAATGGGACTGGTCGCAAGGACTATCATCAGTTATTGGAAAGAAATTGGCCGACCGCCCCTGGGTTTCAAGCCCCATACTTTACCGATTGAGCAACCTGGCTCAGCTAGTGTATCTTTTTTTTGACATCTGTCTATATCCGAACACTTGTAACTATGTTCATGTACATGTTGAACTCTTTACAAAACAAACCCTAGTTTTAACGGCCGTAGTAAAAAAGACTTTTGAAGAACAAAATTGTGAGAAGAGGAGAAAATGCTGGTGACCAGCATTTTCTCCTTTTCCCATAATGTTTTCTGCCATATCAAAGGCAAATTCCATCGTGCAGACCACATTTGAAATGTCGTCTCCACATGCTTTCAATTTGGTAGAGTCAAAAATTTTGTCATTTGGTTAAGGATTAACTCTTTACCACATGACAGATTTTCTAGAATTGTTCATAATGAAAGCATTTGTAGACGACAAAAGAAGTATTGTTCAATTGGTGAGATTTGCCCTGAAATGGTAGAAAACGATGCAGCAAAAGTAGAAAATTCTAGTTACCAGCATTTCCTCCTTTTTCCTATTTTTTCAAAAGCCTTCTCTCTAAGGGCTGTTAAACTTCGGATTGTTTGGTAAAGGCTTATGGCTCTCGTACGTTGTTCTGTAATTTTACTCTTTACCAAACGACAAAAATGTAGACTTGTCCAAATTGAAAGCAGTTACAGACGACAATTTGGATGTGACTGAAATTAACGGTAGAAAACATTCTAGGAAAGGGAGAAAATGTTAGTTACCAGAACTTTCTCCTTTTCCCACAATGTTTTCAAAAGTCTTCTTCCTCAGGGTCTTTAAAACTCGGGATTGTGTGGTAAAGAACGACTGTGACATAACAACTATGTGTGGAACCAATGACAAGGATCGAACCGAGACTATATAAATTAAAATCCAGCACCTTAGCCACTTAGCCACATAGTCCCCAGTAAGCGACCAGCCCGAATAGCCTAAATGGTAGAACATGACACTTGTAAACGAAAAATCTCGGGCCACTTGAAGCTGTGAGTTTGATACCCGCGACATGCCATCTAAAGTTACTAATAGTCTTTCGGGTGAGACGTTAAACGTAGATATCGTATGACGGTGCTATACACGGAGCGTGTTAGGGAACCGGACGTAACTTAGGATCGGTTGCGCCCTGTATCTTGCACTATCACCCGTGACATAACTTACAGCGGGTGGGGGGGGGGGGGGGGGGGGGGGGGGCTGGCTTTGCCAATATAAGCAAACTGTGGAGACCATAGACAGCCACCAATCGATCATGTGAAGGACATTTATAAATCTATTATAAAAAATCCTCTTTACAATATATCTATGCCTCGCTCTGACAAGAGGGGGCTTAACGCATCTCCGTGATGCATGATACCGAGCAAGTCATAACGTGATCATGGATCTATAAAATCCATGTTGCCCAACAACCCGACTGTATCATAAGGTAGACTGCTCCTTTTAGATACAGAAAATTGACCGATAGCGAAAAGTTTCGCTCCAGGTTAGTCTGCGCAGAATGCGCAGGCTGACCTGAGTCGATACTTTTCGCAGATGCATTAAGCCCCCTTTTCACAGAACATAACTCTTTTTTAATTGCAGCACTGGAGTGTTATTCGTGTTTAACACCAGTCTACTTTCCTGATGACTGCAACACAACTAGGGCCTGTAGAGCTGACGAGGTAGGATGATTTCAAGAATGAGAGCGGCGCTCTGTGGAAATGGGGGTTTAATGCATCTCAGTAATGCTTTATACCAAGAAAGTCATTACATAATTTTGGATTCATAAAGTCTATTTTGTATGGCAACCGGCTGTATCATGAGGTAGAGTGGTCGTTGGATTTGCAGAAAATTTACAAATAGCAAAAAAGTTTTGGCTCCTATCAGCTACTGCACGAACCGCGCAGGCTGGCATGAGTCGTTACTTTTTGAAGATGCTTAGACCCCTTTTAACAGAGCGTGACTCATTTTTTCCATTTATCTTACGAAAGTAACTTTCAACTCTAACAGCGCTTAGAAGATGAAAATGAACATTTTCAATCAGACAATAAAATCCGAATTATAATAATGTAAATGCCGTATCGACAAGATGAAATCTCACAGTCAGGATCAAACTACACTATCATTCTGGTCGTCTGATCCTGCATAATACCTTTTAAAGGCACATTAAGTAATTCTCACTTCAAATGGTGAGTTGAGTAACTTTTTCGGACAGAGAGATCAAGATCAGACTGAACAGAATGTGTATTCTGATAATGGATCTAGAACGACCATTGCACATAATGCTGACCATAATTACGACTAAAACCTTGTGTCAACTCAGGATTTGAGAACAATAGCTAAATCTTTTAATTTTAATGAACTATGTCTGAAATGAACGCACTCAATTAAAGTCAGAAACTGAGTTCGTTAGCGGATTTTAGCAAAATAAGAGACTTTTTTTTTCGTAAACCGGGCCCTGATTCTTACATCAGTATCTTCGGGAAAGTTAATATCTATTTCCAGGCTGCGGAAAAAGTTTTCTGAATTTAGATAGCAGGAAAAAAGTTAAGACTTCAAACTGCCATAAAGGATTAAATTATTCCCTTTCATCAGACGATAAATTCTTAGTCCAAACTGAAAGCATTTGAAGACAGCAATTTAAATGTAACTCAAAAACGCAAAATTTGTCTGTAATAGGGTAGTAAAAAAAAAAACAGAAAATGTTGATTACCACCATTTTCTTCTATTCCCATAATGTTTTAAAAAAAGATTCTTTCTATGGTTATACCGAGCCTTGTAGCGCAGTCAGTAGCGTAAAGACTTTGAGACCAGTGGGCCCCTGGTTCAAATCCCCAGCTCGACCAAATTCTTCTCGAAGGTTGATGAAAGTTATTGCGACAGATCATTGATTCAAAGATGTTTTTTTTTTTTTTAATAGAAGCCAGTGGTTTGGGAGGAATATTGTTCGAAGTGCTGGTAAAGGAAATCCAGGAAAGCATGGATAGATGCACTAACCGCCGCGATATAACTGAAACAAATTTAAAAACAGCGTTAAAGACCATACAAGCAGATTATTTTCAGCTTCGAAAAAAAATCTGGATTGTGTGGTAAAGGGTTAAATTGTAAGCTAACCATTATCCTGCTGTACGCGCAGTTGATGTTTGTATTTAATAGAAAATGTAGCACAGGATCAGTCTATACATGCTTGCAGTCTGATATTGTTGTATACTCTACATTTCCTGCAGGACGAGGATTAAATGTAAGAGAACCGGTATGTGGGAAAAAAAATCTAAATTTACATCTCAGCCTTTTTTTTTGCAAGCAATGAGGAGATATTCCAAAGGCACTTCCTTGAACACTTTACCGCACAATCCCGACTTTTAACGACCCTGAAAGAGAAGGCTTTTCAAACCAATGTGGGAAAAGGAGAAAATCCTGGTACCCAGCATTTTCTCCCTTTCCCAGGTTGTTTTCTACCCTATCAAAGACAGAACTCACCATTTTAGTGCAATTTATTTTGTCCTCTACAAATACTATCAAAATGGAAGAGAACATTTTGTTGTTCGGTAAAGAGTTAAAAGGATAATTGGTTAGTATAGTAACATTTCTCCAATTTGGCTTCTCTGGAAATGCAATTATCTGCTTGGTTTACTAGATCGTTTGCTTAGTAGACATGATCACCATTGTGGTATGAACATCGTTCGTCTTCAGTAGTATAGGCACCGCTTTAGAACCGAACAAAGATGACGTAATCGGACGCATAGTAAAACGATGATCGCTGATTACGTCATCTTTGCTCGGGTCCAAGTAGGTGTTTATAGTCCTCTTAATTTTACATTTTGAGACTGAAACGAACGCAAGTCGAAGAAAATTGTTTTCAGTTTTGTGTCTGGTATCATGACAAAATAATGGGTAGCATTTTTGTAGCATTTGTCGAAGACAATACCACTATGAGTTCAATACGGCATTTTGAAAATCATGTATCGTAGTTTGTGCAAAACCGAAGAAAGTAATCCCAATTAAACTCATTTTTTTCTAGGACAAATAAGTGTTTCGATTGCTCTCAGATACGAAGTTGAAAATGGCGTATTGAAATAAATTGGATTAGGCCATCGGCCATGGAAATACTTTTTTTTATCAAAAATAGTTTGATCCTCTATGGCCTTCTATTGGCATAGTGATACAGACAATCTTTGTTTCCTGATAAACTGGCAGCCTGTTATCAATCTTCGTATCAACATGTCTATCGGACGATTACGGGACATACAACGGTTACCAGTTTATGTTTCCTGACCGCCCTATTCTTGCTTGTTCGTCCCAACACCAGTTCGTTCCTGGGATTAATTGTCCCTGGAGTTGTTCGCCCGGACTTGTTCGTCCCACAAGATTGGAGACCACTCTATTGGACTGTGCATGACTGTATAGTAGGTTGACTCTCAGGCGAATATTTTGAAACTATTTCTACAGTTTATTTTTCAGATTATTAATTCCTTACAATGGCTCTCTTGACAAATGCCACACCAGTGCTTTCAACGCTTTGATTTATACGCGGAATCAGATCTGATTTATGCAAAAGTAGTTCTCATTATTGATTAGTAAGTCAAGGTTGCTTTCGGCACCGTTCAGGCTCTAAATATACCAGTGGTAGGAGCACGGGCCGTAGTAATGAGAGGATAGTAAATAGTAATTTATGTACTTTTTTCTGCAGACATGCGTGATGAAACATCTTAGGGCCCCTGATGGACACAATGAATACCTAATGTCATGTGAGAGCAAGCGGGTAATACATTACTTTGTTTTTGTGCGTGTCTAAGTTTGGATTAAAGTCGATTTAACAGTATTTCAGTCGAATCATGGCGACAGCCAACTCATTCATGCCTTTCCTGGATTTCACTGATATTGGAGTTTTGCTGTCACGTCATATGCACCGCTTTCTCTAAAAACCGACCGAAATGAGGTAGAATAGTCCTTTGACAGACAGAAAATTTAAAGAAAAAAAGTTTCGGCTCATGTCTGCAGATGCATCAAGGTCCCTTTTAACAGACCATGCCTCATATATTTTTGAACACGAAGGTAGCCAATATTTCGACTTAGTCTTGCTGTTCACTGCTTAAGCCCCAAAAAATTGCGATCTAGGGCCGTTTTAGAATTGTATTTTAAACATTGTTCTGAAATGACTCCCACACAAAGGCATCTGAGTTGCTGACATGTTTTTCAGCCTATTAGAAGACTAGTTCTAAAATTTAGACTTTAAGTTATGAAAAGAATGGTTGACTTAACCCTTATCGTGCCGTTCGCGACTATAATATTAGAGAGTGCAGAGTAAAATCAGCCTGTACATACGTGCAGTCGAAACTTGCTCTACAGTCTCCCTTGTTCTATCAGTAGTTTCTATTCTATAAACCCAGTGTAATTCCATCTATGAAATCTATTTTTGAAATTGGGAAAAAAATTGAGCCGTGCTCTGGCAAAAGGGAGCTTAAATGCATCTCAGTGATACATTATACCAAGCATGTCATTACAAAATTATAGATCCATAAAATCCATTTTGTAAAAAAAAAAAAAAAAAAAAAAAAAAAAAAAAAAAATTGATTCATGAGGTACAGTGATCCTTGGACATATAGAAAATTGACCAATAGTGAAAACTTTCGACCCAGATGTTTTTGCAGGCAGTGAAAGGTAAGATCAGATTGCACAGAATGCACTGTTGGCTTTGGATCGACACTGTCAGATTTGCTTTGGATATTCTGGCCGAAAATCGTCCTTTAGATTTCAACATACTGAATATTAATCTACAAAAATGTCCGTTGTATTTATTTTGAAGTCTAAGACTTAAGCTTATTAATTAAGTCTCCTGTATGTCACAACCAAGGGGAAAATAATTTTTGGACATGAATTATACCTTCTTATTTGCTCCTTGCTATATTTTCTATAAATCAGTCTACAATTTCGTCATCCGATAATGACTCTGTGGATAATTACCTTTACACAAAACCTTGCAGGTTTGTCAAAGTCTGGGTTTTAGGGATTCACTGGTTGGTAAACGTGATGCGCATGCGCAAGGTCGACAAGAACGTGGAGTTTCTATTACCTGTTGTGACTTGGACTTTTGCAACTATCCTTCACCATTACCACAAACAACAACTTTATCAACAACACCATCAACTCGATTAACATCATCATCAACAGCATCAACAACAAAAACAACAACACCGACGACAACGACCACGACGAGATCACCAACAACATCCAGGACAACAAGTACCGTAAAAACAACAATACCTACAACTATCACCACGACGAAAGTACCTGGTAAAACTTATATTTGATATGTGCCATGCTCTGGCAAAAGGGGTTAAATGCATCTCCGTGATGCATTGTACCAATCAAGCCATCACATGATTATGGATCCATTATAGCCACTTTTTTTGATAACCGACTTAATCATGAGGTTAACTGGTCCTTGGGCGCATCGAAAGTTGACCAATAACGAAAAGTTTCGGCCCAGGTCAGCCTGCGCGGACTGCACAGGCTGATCTGAATCGATACTTTTCTCAGATGCATTAAGCCCCCTTTTCACAGAGCATGGTCTATATTTATTATCTTTTCGATGTGTTTACAGTTCAGTCTCTCCTGCACAGAAATACAAGAAGGGAAAATAATCAAACTATGTTATGATCAAAAACAGGGGAGCCAGAATGGTGTACTAAGATAGTCAAAGACTATGACTAGTATATTACCGCCTGCAACAGTCGGTTGGTTTCTTCAACAATGCATTCACTGTGATGATTGATCGCGAGAACATGCAGGAATGCTCTGTGTTGAGCGGCGCTCAGGCAAAAGGGGGCTTAATGCATTTCTGTAATGGATTATACCAAGCAAGTTATCTCATAAATATGAATCCCAAAAATCCGTTACGTATAACAAATGACTGAATCATGAGGTAGACTGGTCCTATGATATACAGAAAATTAGCCCATAGCAAAAAGTTTTGACCCAGGTTAGCCTGCGCTTATTGCTTAAGCTGGCCTGGGTCGATATTTCATGCAGATGCATTAAAACCCCTTTACACAGAGAAAGGCTCATATATTTAGGACTTCAGGTTTAAATATTACCCTCGATTTGGAGAGCGGCATTATTCTTCAACTCTTATTACGCCGTTGGACAGAGTATTACATATGAGCCATTCTCTGGCAAAAGGGAGCTTTATGCATCTCCTTGATGCACTGTACCGAGTAAATCATCACATAATTGTGGATCCATAATAGCCACTTTTTTTAATAACCGACTGAATCATGAGGTAGAATGGTCCTTTGACATACAGAAAATTGACCGGTAACGAAAAGTTTTGGCCCAGGTCAGCCTGCGCGGACTGCGCAGGCTGACCTAGCCAACACTTTTCGCAGATGCATTAAGCCGCCTTTTCACAGAGCATGGCTCATATATATATATATAACCGTGAAAATTAGAATCTGTATCTGTCATTAGATTTTCGACTTCATAGCAAATCTGACTGTTGTTGACTGGTCTCCATTGTATTTCAACATACAGTATCTCTTAACGATGCGGTGACCACTTAGTAGGAAAGATGCCTTCTCACGTTGCTCCTTTAAGTGCGTAATTCTTACAGTGCTACACAAATGAAAATTAGATTTCCAGATTTGGGAAAGCCCGAAACTTGTGTATTTTCGTGACTGTCTTTGCGAGAATACTTCACAAAGTAGCACACAGAGTAGCTACAAGGTCACATAGTAATTTTATTTCGGTCTGATCTTGATCTACACTAGCACCACAAGCAACTTTAACCTCTTGCGTTTTTACGACTCGGTAGAAGAAGATATCTTGTAACATTTTAAGAAAGGTAGGAAGGCAGGTAAATGGCATTTTCCCTACAATGTTTTGTACCTTTTCCAAATACAGATGCCATCATCTTAGCCATATTTTCATTGTCATATATTGCAAAAAAGAATCGATTCAGGTCAACCTGCGCTGCCATGGGTCGAAACATTTTCTGCATGTTCAACGACCATTCTACCTCACTCACTGATTCAATCAGTTGTTAGACAAAATAGTTTTTATGGTTCCAAAATTGTATGATGACTACCTGATCAGAATTCCAGATAGAGGGAGTGATTTTGATTTCAAAACTGAAAATATTAATCACTCACCACTAAACCCTATGTTATGGGTACTCATTAGAATCGTCTCATCGAGACGATTCTAATGAGTACCCACAACATAGGGTTTGGAAGAGAAATAATCGATTTAGGATAGTCTCACCCCCTCTTATCTGGAGATCTGCTGATTGGAATAATGCATCTCCTCGATGCACTAAACCCCACGTTGATGAGCGCCTCTCAAATACTTTCAGTGTACAGTGTCCTCGTCTGATGAAGAGTAAACGCCTCAACGGCACCTAATTCTATTCCAGGTATAGGTTGCATGAGAGATATTGTATTTGTCCTTGATGATTCTGGCTCCGTCGGCGAGACACGTTTTAATTTGACCTTGGACTTTGTCTCATCGGTCGTATCGCAACTGGATGTGGGACCCGGTGGTGCACAAATTGCCATGTTGGTTTTCAGTAACCAGGCAAGGGTAAGAAATATCTTCTGGCGTGCAACACACGAAAAGGGGCCTTCGGACATATGCGTAAAAGTGTGTCGTCCCAGATCAGCCTGTGCAGTCTGTGACTAATCCGAGACGACACTTCCCGTTTTTGTGTGACTTTCTGTTTCACGAATGTCTACTGTATGAAAAAATCTTATGTAGTCGTAAAGTGCCGTCTCGGATTAGCCTGCGCGGACTGCGCAGGCTAATCCGGAACGACACTTTACACATCTGTCCGAAGGTCTCATTTCGCTTGTTGCGGGCCTTCTCGAGTCTGCCTCTTTCACGCTGCTTTATGATGTCGTTTTAACTCTTTACCAAACGACAAAAATAGTAAACTAGTCCAAATTGAAAGCATTTGCAGACGACATTTAAAATGTAGCTCAAAACATAACATTTGTCTCTAAACCCTTTCCCAAACGACAAATTTTGGACTGGTCCAAATTGAAAGAGTTTGCAGACGACAATTCTAAATTTGATGAAAATGGCAGAAAGGTCTCAAAAAGGGTAGAAAACACTGTGGGAAAAGGAGAAACTGCACTGTTCCCGCAGTGTTTTCAAAAGACTTGTACTGCAGACACGTCACGTGAAAACCAGGGCTTGTTTGGGAAAGGGTTAAAGGGTCGAAAACATTGTGGGAAAAGAAGAAACTGCTGGTTACCAGAAGTTTCTTCTTTTCCCACAATGTTTTCAAAAGGCTTCTTTCTCAGGGTCGTTAAAAGTCGGAATTGTGTGGTAAAGGGTTAAACAAATTGGGCCATGCTCTGAGAAAAAGGGGCTCAATGCATCAGCAAGAAGTAACGACCCATGTTAGCCTGTGCAGTTTACGCAGGCTGACATGACTCGAACTTCTCTGCATGTCAAAGGACCGGTCTACCTCATGATTCAGTTGGTTGTTCTCGACATACTGGATATTGTGGGTCTATAATTATGTCATGTCATGTTTGGTAGATTGCATCAAGGAGGTGCATTAAGTCCCCCCCATTTCCAGAGCACGACTCAATTTTTTTTGTTAGAAACATTTTGTCCTCTTCTTGAATTTTGTTCAACCATTTCAAGGAATAATTATATCATTAATTTTTTAGCACATCGATTAATTTGTCTGCCAATGATTTCAATACGGTCAATTCTTGTAGTTTCGTGAACACTTAATTTTATGGTTACAAGATAGTAACATAAGAAGAATGACACCATGGCAACAAAACTTTGAAAACGACACGTATCAGACAAAAAAAAAAAAAGTGAAACAGCGCCGTACCAGCAAGGAACCCCAGAAGCGCATTAACCCTTTACAAGGTGATAAAATTTTAGTCTTGTCCAAATTTAAAACATTTGCAGACGACAATTTCAATGTGGCTCTAATGATGCACTTTTCAATGATAGGGTAGAAAACATTGTGGGAAAAGAAGAAAGTGCTGGTTACCAGAATTTTATCCTTTTCCCACAATGTTTTCGAAAGGCCTATTTCCCAGGGTCGTTAAAGGGTGGCATTGTGCAGCAAAGGGTTAACCAATATCCTGCCAAATAAAATCAAGCCAATAGTAAAAACTCAGATTTTATTTTCCTATTTCAAAGGTATTTTTGGAGGGGAGATATCTCCTGATCGGACTGTGTAGATCTAGGATCAGACTGCAAGTTCTGTGCAGTCTGATCTCGATCTACGCTGTCCGCAAAAGCTCAGTGAGTCGCGCCTAGCAGCCTATAAGGGTTGAAAATTCCTCTAGATAGCCACTGTGGTACTACTGAAGTTGAGAACAGAGTTCAATGAGCATATTTTAACTTTTTACCAAATGACAAACTATCAGATTTGTCCAAATTGAAATGCATTCTCAGCAGACAAAATATACGCGACTTACAAATTGAAGTTCGTTTTTGCCAGGGTTTGATACAGGAAAACAGCATGGCAGGAGTAAAAAGCAATGCCCATATTGAGCAATTTCTCACTTTCGCTACAATCATCTCAAAAGCCGTCTGCTGCAAAGCGATAAAAAAGTCGTGCGCTAGTAGAAATGTTTTAACTCTGAACTAAACGACAGAATGTAAACCTCGTCCATATGTAAGACATGTGCAGACGATAAATCAAATTTGGCTGAAATTTTCGATAACCGAAATTTGTCTGTTTGGTAGAGGATTTAGATAAACAGTTTCCGCCTGATCTTTGAAAATTGAACAACATGAATGACTAATGTAAGGGGAAGTGGGGATGGCTCTCCGACCCAACTCTCCAAAGATAGACGTGGACAATAAACGGGTAAACTCTGTTTACCGAAATTAAAAAAAAAAAAAATGGCTGAAATAATGGGAATTTGTCTTTTAAATGGAAGAAAACTTTACGGGAAAAAAGGAGAAAATGCTGGTTAGCATCATTTTCTCCTTTTCTAACAGTTTTTTTTTTCAAGAGCTCTTTACTTCGAGTAGTTAAAACACGGGCTTGTGTGGGAATGCGTTATGTTGGTTACTTGGTAAAACTAATGTGTTTTCCTCTTTAACAGGTCCAGTGGCACCTGGACAAGTTTCACACGAAAGCCGATGTGCTCAACGCAATAACGAAGGTAAAACACTTAGGAGGCATCACACGTACCCACGAAGCTCTCAGAGCTGTCCAAACCGAGATACTTCAGCGCTCCCATGGCGACCGTTCCGCCGCTGATAATGTCGTGATTTTGACGTCTGACGGCCAGTCTACGTTTAAAGACGAAACCGTGAAAGCAGCAAAAACTCTTCATTCCCGTGCATCTCATGTCATTACTCTTCTTTTGGGACAAGGTAATATTTATTTATTCTTTTTTTTTTCTTGTACGCTTCATGTCTTTCAGATCCATATATATCAATCCGACATCTATCGATCACTGGAACTGTTACATGGCGTGCAACACACGAAAAGGGGTCTTCGGACATAATTATGCGTAAAAGTGTGTCGTCCTAGATCAGGCGGTGCAGTCTGTGACTAATCCGAGACGACACTTTACGTTTTTGTGCGATTTTCTGTTTCACGAATGTCTACTGTATGAAAAAATCTTATGTTGTCGTAAAGTGCTGCCTCGGATTAGCCTGCGTGGACCGCGCAGGCTAATCCGGGACAACATTTTACGCAAATGTCCCAAGACCCCTTTTCGTGTGTTGCACGCCATATAATCATTGAAATCAAAGAAGGACTTTTCTACGATGTATGACTATGCAAATGCACGTTCTGTGCAATCTGATATTGATCTATTGTCCATACGGTTAGAGGTTAAAGCAGACATTGAGATTCTCCTGTAAAATATAAGGTTACTTCCTGTTTTAGAGGTATTAAAAGGGTCCCACATGTACAACGTTTAAACCACGGTAAAGATGTTTGACAGTATTTACATGACTGTATTGTCAGTATGTACATGTTTGTACACACTTTCGGCATAGCTGAATGCTTTGGCTTTTTTACCTCCTTCGGGGTATGTTATAATCGAATAAATTAATAATAATTTGCTATTGGTGAAAAATAAAGACATGTTTATACTGCGGACCCCTGCAGGTCTACTTTCTAAAACTTGCTGCTATGGTTACTTTTATTATTTCGCTTCATATTTAACCAGAAAAGAATTTGAATTTTCATATTCAAGGGCCTGTAAAAAGATATTTCTTTTTTTGTATTCAGTTTCGTAGAAAAACGTTATAACGTTACGTATCACTCTTATATGAGCCATACTCTGTGAAAAGGGGGCTAAATGCATCTGCGAAAAGTATTGGCCAGGTCAGCCTGCGCAGTCCGCGCAGGCTGACTTGGGCCGAAACTTTTCGCTACTGGTCAATTTTCTGTATGTCAAAGGATCAGTCTACCTTATGATATAGTCGGTTGTTACACAAATGGATTTTATGGCCCCATAATTATGCGATGGCATGCTTGGTGTTATGCATCACGGAAATGCATTAAGCCCCCTTTTCCAAGAGCATATCTCATATACATACTCTCCATTCAACTTTGAAAAAAGTAATTTTATTTAGAGAAGTTAGTGGATATTAGCTTTCATTATTTTGACTTATTAGACATACTTTCGAAAATTTACATTTCAAACTTTGGAGGACGGACGGCAAAGATAAAAATCAAGATCAGTGGAATCTGATCATGGATCCTTATCGTCTGCTTGTACAGACAAGAATATACACATATAGGATATTTGTTCGGTGAAAGATCGCAATTTATTTCAATGGGTGAACTTCATCGGTAATATTTTCACGAGTGGCGCAGCTACGACTGAAAATATTACCGATGATGCTCACGAGATGAAATAAATTTCACCGAAAAAAAACAAAACCTCAAATATTCTATTTATTTCACGAGTTTAACCTCCTTTTTTTGTTGGGACTTTCATCAAAAGCCAGTACAATTTTTTTCGGTAATTCCCCTTGGCGTAACCCCCTCACATAACAACGTATTCCAGTATTACGTAAAGCGCAAGAAATATTGAATAAATTACTTCATATTTCCCTCTGGTTGAATGGCACACGTTGTTTACCTAGGTAACTAGTGCGCGGGAACTACAGTTTCCGCCTTCAATTGAAGATTTAGAAAATTTGAAATCGGTATTTTCACTGGTCGTAACCATGATATAGCAAAAATGATACACCATTATTTCTCGATAAACTACTGAAAAGCATGAAATAATACAAAACCATTCTGTGTTTCTGGGGATTGTTTTTTTTTTTCAGCCGTTGAAAGATGTCGAGTTTATATATTTGGCTCTAAATACGTTAACCCTCTCGGCGCCATAGGCGAAAACATGGGCTTTTGCGGACGGTATAGGTCAAGATCAGACTGCACAGAATGAAAAAGGTCGGTTATATGTGCCACGCACTTGCAAAAGGGGGGGGGACTGAATGCATCGTCGTGATGCATTGTTCCAATCAAGCCATCACATTGTTATGGATCCATAATAGCCATTTTTTTTAACAGCCGACTGAATCATCATGTAGACATGTCCATGGACATACAGAAAAATGACCAATAGCGAAAAGTTTCGGCCCAGGTCAGCCTGCGCGGATTGCGCAGGCTGACCTAGGTCGATACTTTTCGCAGTTGCAGCATGCCCTTTTTTCACAGAGCATGGCTCATGTAGTTTTGGCGCTTAAAGAGGTTTTCAAAATCGTGCAATGATGTTATAAGAGCACTGCATGGGAATGGCATGCTCAGCTACACTTGTTTAAGTAGAAAGAGGGGCATAACTGTGCCAAAAGTACTGTAAGATTTACCTGCGTTTCTGGTATAGGTTCCCGTTTCATTAGATAACAACTAGATCTAGACCAAGTCTACAACAGAGATATGAGACATTTCACACGAAAACAACTGGGTTTTTAATACTTATTATCACTAGACCGATAGAGTTATCTCTCTTTTAGCACTCTTTATGCATTTTTGGTAAGAAAATAAACAAGTATCGCGAGACAGCGCGATATTGTTATGACTTACACGGTGCCCGTAACGGTAACTAACACATAACAAGATCAAAACATGAGAAATGAAAGCCTACGGTAAATAATTATACTTTTTCAACACTACACCTCAATGAAATGTACCTCCGTTAGTATCTATATATAGGTGGTTGCATTTGATTTTACTTTATGTTTTATGCTATTGAGGTTTTATTTACACATGGTCCTGCATGTAAGTCATATAACCGCGCCTTTTATCTGAATAGTTCCACTAATGGAAATAGGAAATGTTGTGCCGGATCGTAGGAAAAAAAAAAAAGCAAATTCAGTTTGATTTTTGGTAAAAAGTAGCATTAATTAATTAATTAATTAATTACATGTAATTAATTAATTCAATCATTCATATTTACTCTATTTATTTATAATTTTCTGCTTACTTTCATAGATGTCGACATGAATGAGCTCACTGCCATAGCAACGAATCAGCAGCACGTCTTTAACGTAACACATTATAAGATGCTTCATAGTTTTCTTCCAGGAGTAATTAACCTTGCATGTAGAAACTAACCTAAAGGATACTGTTAAGATCTTAGAGATGTATGAACGGCGTCCTGTGAAAAGGGAGTTTAACGCATAGCGTAAATCATTGTACCAAGAAAGTCATTCCATATTATTTGATTGATAAAACCCATATTATACAAAACAGACTGAATCATGAGGTAGACTGGTCCATGGACATACAGAGAACTGACCTATAGTAAAAAAAATCGACAAATGCCAGCCTGCGCAGACTCTGCTGGCCGACATTGGTCGAGGACTGCGCAGGGTGACGTGGTCCTATACCTTTTGCAATTACAGAGCATGAGTCGTCAGTAGTTTGTGTTTTTGGAGCTGCAATATTCTAATTAATATCTATTTTTTTTGTCTTTTAACCCTTAAGTCTTTACCAAACGACAAAGTTTAGGACTTATCCAAGTTGAAAGGATTTGCAGACGACAACATAAACGTTTCTAAAAAATTAGAATGTGTTTGATGAAGGGTAGAAAAAATTGTGGGAAAAGGAGAAAATGCTGGTTACCAGCATTTTCTCCTTTTCCCACAATGTTTTATAAAGCTTTCTACCTTAAGGTCGTTAAAACTCGGGATTGTGTGGTACGGGGTTAACTATTACCAGAAGACATATTTTTTGGTTGGTCCATATCGAAGGCCTTTGCAGATATCAAAATAGCTGTGACTCAAATAATTAATTTTGTCCTGATAGTTGTAGAAAATGAAAGTTGTGGGAAAGGAAAAAAAGAACAGACTGGTTACCCGCTGTCCTTTCTATAACCCTTATCCTGCTAAATAAATAAAATGAAACTTTCAAGCCGATAGCAAGGGCCTAAATGTTTCTATTTCAATGGTATATTTTGGGGAAAATATCCCCGTATCGGACAGTGTGGATCCAAGATCAGACTGCACGTTATGTGCAGTCTGATCTTGATCTACACAGTCTGAAAAATGACCTTAAGTCGCGCTCGACAGCCTAAAGGTTAACAAAGTTTTTTTTTTCTTTCACTTTTGGGTCATTAGAACACGGGATTGTTGGTGAAGGGTTAAATCGCCGATTTAAGGAAAAAGACCTCTTCAGTTAGGGAAAAAAAAAAATCGAAATATCCCTATCTTTTAAGTTCTTTTGGCTAAAATTTGTTCACGGGTGAGCAGCGATCATGCTTAGGGCGGGTTGATATACATTTTACCAAGCAAGTCATCATATGATTGTGGATCTATAAAAATCCATTTTGTTTAACAACCGACTTAAGCATGGGGTAGACTGGTCCTTTGACATGCATGCATTTGACAAATAGTAAAATGTTTCGACCTAAGCCGGCCTGCGAAGGCTAACCCTGGTCCATGCTTTTTTGCAGAACATGTCTGATGTATTAAAGGAACTGTTAACATCAGGCTGCACGTTCTTTGCAGCCCTATGTTGATCTAAAAATGACCGAATAAACTCGCCAAACCGGTTCTCGTAGCCTATTGGTTGCTAATTGTTGGCTGCAAAAGCTTTTTTCCACAAACTTTTTTTGAAACAAAGTGTTATCAGTTTTCAAAGCGCCATGTAATTTTACAAAAAAAAAAAAGCCTGAAAAAGAAACGTAGGCCTACCCTTGACATGATTAGTTGCATATGTCAAAATATAAGAACCTTGCTCTGACAAAAGGCTTAGCAACCTAAGGGTTACAGCTTTTTTTTTAAAGTTTCAATTTTTCAATGGCCCACTTTCTACGATTCGTTAAAACAAGGGTTTGTTTTCAATAGCACACTTTCTAAGGTTCGTTAAAAGATGGGTTTGTTTGGTAAAGGGTTATTGTTCCTATGAGGAAAGTGTAGATCGAGATTAGACTGCTCAAAAAGTGCACGTTTGCGTAGTCTGATCTTTCATATACACTGTCTGGTCGTTTGAGGAATCCATGTGAATACTTGCATGTTATAACACCTGCTTCCTGTTTGTTTTAATACGGAAAAATTGTTCCTGTGTTTCTTTAACGCTTGTAAGTTTGTATTTGTAACATGAATTAAATGAGCCGTGCTCTTACAAAAGGGGGTTTAATATATCTCCGTCATGCATGATACTAAACAGTTCATTGATTGGTTGATTGTATGGTGTTTAACGCCGTTTTCAACATTATTTCAGTTATATCTCGGCGGCCAGTGCCCCCATCCATGCTTTCCTGGAGTTTCTTTTACCATTACTCCGCACAACATTCTTTCTAAGCCACTGGCTGCTTTCCCACATAAGCATCGTCGAAACAATGGTGAGAGAGGAATGAATCCTGTCGCAATGACTATCATCAATCCTCGGAAAGAAATTGGCCAAGCCGGGGATCGAACCAGCGACCTCCTGTTCTAAATAAACAGTTCATTACATGATCATAATAACTGACTGAATTATGAGGTAGATTGGTTCTTCGACATGCAGAAAATTGACCCATTGGAAAAAGTTTGGACTCATGTCAGCCTGCGCGGACTGCGCAGGCTGACATGGGTGGACACTTTATGCAGATGCTTAAACCCCTTTTCACACAGCATGGCTTAAATGTATTATTGTATTTAACAGGAATTTAATGTATTCATGTATTTAATACGAATTTAATGTATTCATGTATTCAACCTATGTACAAATCTATGTACATGTATTCATGTTTTTAACCTAACCATTATGTATTGATGCATTTAACCTGAATTTAATGTATTTATATATATTTCCTGAATTCACCGTATTTATGTATTAAGCCTGAATTATGCATTAAACCTTACTTAAATGTATTTGTGTGTCGACTTTTTTGTACAGAAGTATTTGAATCTTAATCTTGAATTTATTTGACATGTTTTCTATGTCGTCTGCTGAAAGGGCGTTTTCGCCCGTCAAAATTTAACCCTTATCCTGCTTAATAAGTGAAATGAATTTTTTAAACCGATAGTAAAAACCCGAATAATGCTATTTCAAATTTATTTATAGGAAAACAAGTCTCCGTATTGGACAGTTTAGATCCAAAAGTAGACTGTTATGTGCAGTCTGATCATGATCAGATGATCACTGTCCGCAAAAGGTCAGTGAGTCACGCTTAGCAGCCTAAGGGCTAAATCGTAAATGATACTGGAGATGAATTAACCCTTTCAGCACCTAACTGGTGTTCTTTAATCCCTAGTCTGCTAAGCGGACCTTTTGCGGACAGAGTAGATCAGGATTCAGACTGCACAGAACGTCAGTCTGAATCTTGCATCTACACTGTCCGTTAATGAAACATTTCTCCAACACCCATAACTTTTATATACCAAAATTGTGTTTTTGTGGCATTTGTCGAAGACAATGCCACTTTGAGTTCATTGCGGTATTTTGAAAATCATGTATCGTGGTTTGTGCAAAACCGAGGGAAGTAAACCCACTTAAACTCAATTTTTCTAAGACAACTAAGTGTTTCGATTGCATTAAGAGTATAAAATTGAAAATGGCGTATTATAATAAATTTGATTAGGCCACTGATCGTCGAAAAAATACTTTTTTTTTTTCATTGAAAATAGCTTTTCCTGCTATGGCCTTCTGTTGGTGCAATAATACACACAAACTTTGTCTCCTAACTGGTTCGGTTCTTGTTCGTCCCAAAACCAGTTCGTCACTGGGCTTGTTCGTCACTGGGCGTTTTCGTCCCACATGATTGCACACTACTCTATTGGATTCTGCATGACTTTAAAGTAGGTTGTATTTCAAGCAAATATTTGGAAACTATTTTTGTTGTTCGTTTTTCAAATTATTAAATCCACACAATGGCTCCCTTGACAAATGCCACACCAGTGCTTTCGACGCTTTGATTACCATCGGCTTGAAAGTTTCATTTAAGTTATCTAGCAGGATAAGGGATGAAATTAGACGGGTCCACATGCTATTATGGAGCCTGAGTTTTCTGTATCCTTGAAAAGACGATATCCATCATTTCAGCCATATCAAATATATCGTCTGTACATTCTTTCAATACTGACATGAGCCAGGAAAAAGGCAATTCCTGCCCCTTTGTTCTTCTAGTTGTCTTACCAAAATAATCTCCACAATACTTCCAAAGGACTCGATGTTTTACAACAAAGGCGTCCGAAATTTAATCGGCGGAATACTTAAATCAGAAAATCAGACGAACTCGTAATGTGCACTGCAAAATAATGGCAAAACTATTGATAGGGGCCAGACACGACTTGTACATAACAGGCCACAGCAGAATGGGGCAAAACTTTGCTTATATGGTCATGTTGCCCATCCATCAAGAATAAACCCCGCTTGATTTGACACTCATTTGCTGCGGGATAGTAACATGTGTGACGTCAGCTCATGGTGATCCGAGAAAACCTGATTTTTTTTAAATTTCTTCAGTACAACGCCAATGCTTGGTTGCAAACTTCTATTGAGATCTTCGTAGGTCAGGTAGCAACAGAAAGATAATTTCTGAACCCATATCTGCCGTACACAAGGCGATTGCTTTTTTCGTTTTCGGCTATTAAACTCTTTCAACAGGAACAGGGAGTCAAATTTTCGCCTTTGTCGTTGCACTCCTTTTGTTTCATAATACAGCGAGAACGAAATATTCTATCCAATGAAATTTGAGATGCTTGGTCTTACAGTGAAGTTGCGACGTTGATGTTTAATTACTTTTTTCCTAGAACGCCGAGCATCGTTGGTTAAACTGGCGTTTGTGTCGAGATGTAGTGATTGCGTTCGTAATAATTTAAGCCCTTAGGCTACTGAGGCGACTTGGAGAGCTTTTGCGGACAGTGTATATCTAAGATCAGACTGCACAGAACGTGCAGTCTGATCTTAGATATACACTGTCCGATTCAGAGTCCTCCCCCTGCGAAAGAACTTTTAAATCGCAACCATGCTCGAAAAAGACATAAAGGTATTTAAAACGGTGCTATTTTACAAAATGTATAAGCAAACGAACACTCGGTGGACGTAGAATTTTATTCACAACAATGATAAAACAATGATCGTCACAACAAATAATATAGTATTGCTTTCTCTCCCTCTCTCCTCTTCTCTCCCTCTCTACCTCCCTCCGTCCCTCGCTCCCCCTTTTAAAACAGAAGTAAAATAATGATTGTCACAAATGCATGTAATATACTATTACTCTCTTTCCCTCTCTCTGTTCTGTCCGTCCGTCCGTCCGTCCGTCTGTCTGTCTATGTGTCTGTCTGCCTGCCTGTCTGTCTATGTGTCTGCCTGTCTATCTGTCTGTCTGTCTGTCTGTCCTTTGCACTCCTCCCATTCTCACAGAAACTACTCATTACTACAACTAATTCACTAAATAACACGTTCCTTTAATGATTGTCTCTGAAGAAACTTAATCCAGGCATCCTGTTGATAAATTTGTAATCTAATCTACAGCATGACTAAGCTACCGAATTCGTTTTTGCAGACCGAGAAGATCAAGATCAGAGTCTACAAAACGTCAAATCTGATCTTGAACCTACATCTTCCAATATAATGAGTTGTTTTTGCTGCTGTAACATCCTTGAAACTACCGTAACTTCTTTTTTTTGGTGTTGCCTTTTTGCTTCCTCTAAATGTCCAATAAACTACATCTGTCCAAGATTAGAGTTCAGTTTGTTTCAAAATTTAATCCTCAACAATCAAGTACTTATTTTGATGACCCTCGAGGAAAAGACATTCTGTAACCATTATGGAAAAGGAGAAAACTCTAGAAACCAGCATTTTGTCCAATTCCAACAATTTTTTCTACCCTTATATATACAAGCAAAATCATTCCAGCGATATTAACTTTGTCGTCTTTGAATGGTTTCAATTTGACGAGTCTGAAATTGTATTGTTCGGTGATTGGTTAACACTTAAGCTGCTGAATAAATGAAACGCAAATTTTCTACTCATTACTAAGAGCCCAAACATTGCGGTTTCAAAGTCGATTTCACCGGAAAGAACGTACCGTATCGGACAGTGTAGATCAAAGATCAGACTGCACGTTCTGTGCAGTCTGATCTTGATCTACACTGTCCGCAAAAGGTCAGTGGGTCGCGATTAGCAGCTTAAGGGTTAAATTAGAATTGTGTCCCTTTGGTGCATGTAGGGCGAACTTTTTCAAGTCATATTGTGTTCATATTCTGTTGATGCGGGTGAAAATGTGAGCGGACTAATAGATATGAGGAAGCTGTTAAAATCGACAGAACTCCGGTGAAACCTGCGATCTGAAATAATAATAATATACTTTTAATACTTAGACTATAACAATAAAAAAAAAATAATAATAATTATTATTATTATAATAATAATACAGTGTTACCTTATGAAGTTTATGTTAAATTTCTGGCGATGAAAGTGACCAAAATCTAAACGTAAATCAGTGAAACCCTTGAACAAACAATTTCTTGTATTAATGACCCGGAAGGAGGGATTTTTGAAGAGAGTGCTCACCAGCATATCTCTTCCCATACACCGTGTTCTTCCCTTTCAAAGACAACTTTCATTATTTGAACCGCTTCTAATATATGTGAGCCATGTTCTGGCAAAAGGGAGCTTAATGCATCTCCGCCATGCATGATACCAAGCAAGTCATCACATGATCATGGATCCATAAAATCCATTTTGTTTAACAACCGACTGACTCCTGAGGTAGAATGACCCTTTGGCATACAAAAAATTGACCAATAGCGAAAAGTTTCGGCCCAGGTCAGCCTGCGTGGATTGCGCAGGCTGACCTGGGTCGATGCTTTTCGCAGATGCATTATGCGCCTTTTTCACAGATCATGGCCCATACCTGCCATGGAAATTCTTTTAATATGGACGAGCCAAAATTTGTGTTGTCTGGTACTACAGATTTAAACTTAGAATGACTTTACCTTTAAAATTGTCTGATATTGCGTCCAGGCCACGTTGATATGTAAACGCCAGAGCGCTATTGAGCAAGGTATGTACGCTTCAGACTGTTTGGATTCCTTGCACCTGGAATTGAACACGTATCACTTTGTCATTTTCTTCCCCAAGTCCACCTCTATTCTTTTTTTGCAGCAGATCTCTTAGAAAATAATATTGTAGCAAATGAAAAAAAAATGTTCCCAATTTGTCCTTTTGTCACAATTTTTGTCTTTTGCTCTATACCTTAATTGGCGCCCACAGCATCATGTATCTGTGCATTCCTGGATTGTCTTACCCAGTAGTTAACACAACACTCTATCTTGGTCAGTTGTTGTTAAAGCCACCGAGGGTTCGATGAACATAACATTTTAGCTATGGTCTGGCAAAGGGAGGTTTAATGCATCTCCGTGATGAATTATACCAAGCAACTGATCACATAATTATGGATCCACAAAAACCATTTTGTCTAACAATCAACTGTATCATGAAGTAGAAAGGTCCTTGGACATGCAGAAAAAATCCCTAAAAGCAGTAAGTTTCGACCAGTGTCAGCCTGCGCGGAATGGACAGTCTGATATGAATAGATATTTTGTGAGGTTGCATTAAGCCCACTTTTCACAGAGCATGAATCATTTTTAAAAAAAAGCAACAATTTTTTTTGTTAAAAATATCGAAAAAAGGTGTGGGTGAAAAGGAGCATTCTTTCAATGTCAAATAAGTTGAGATACTGCAGCGGCGTGAAGTATGTATTATGTTTGAAATGTAATCAGTGAAGCAAAATCTTCGACTTTTGTATCTAATATGCTGAAGCATCTCCCACACAATCCCGAATTTCAACGACCCTGAGGCAAAAATATTTATGAAAACATTGCGGGAAAAGGAGAAAATGCTGGTAACCAGCATTTTCTCCTTTTCCCACAATGTTTCCTTGACCTTCAATTACATGTCCAACAATTTAAACCACACCAAGTTTGTCACTTCAGTTTGGAGAAGTCTAGTACTTTGTCATTTGGTAAAGAGTTGAAACGTAATTGGATACACCTTGTATAAAGGTAGTCTAACAAGGTAACGTTGTTCCTCTGGTAACGGCGAGGTACCCGCATGAAGTCTAAAGTGCCTTGTGAAACATCCGCACCTTCTTCTACCATGAAAGCGACGTTAAAAACAGCCTGAAGTGAAACGGTAGATGTCAAAAATAGTTCGTTAGCTTTTTTTTGTTATTTCTTTCTTTTGTTGGTTCAGATAGGATTTTCACACCGCAAGAGTCTCACCAAATGAACATTTCTTCTAATCAATTGTTGTGGGAAGCAGACAGTAACTTTTCAAGAATGCTGTAAAGAACTCCGTGTGAAGACTGCATTACAGTTTCTACAGTTTCATAGCAGCAATATACAAATGTTATGCATCATGAGTTATTTATAGCTACAGCGCATTTCCTTATGATATTTTTAGAACGTTTCCTTTCTGTCTAATTTCAAAACACGTTAGAACCTGTCCGGATATAATACAAGCGCATGGAAAAGTCTTGTTCCGTTACATATTTTGTATAAAACTTAATATGTTATCTTTATGTATATCTTTTAGGCGAGAGTTTTCCGGTATAACAGATAAGGGCATGCTTCCTTAACCCTCAACCAGATGAAAATATCTGGTTTCGTTAAAACAGAGCAGCTCAAGATGACAAATTTAATGTTGCTCAATTTATGGTGCTTGCTTATGAATCATTCTGAAAAAAGGTGAAAATGCAGGCTATCAGCCTTTTCTCCTTTTTCCAGAATACTTTCAAAAGTCTTGTCTCTTGGGTCATTTAAACACGGGGTTGTTGGGTAAGAGGTAGAGAAACAAGCAGGTGTCTAACTAAGGGTCTGGAATCAGTTTACCAGTGACTTTTTTCGTGGTAATTTGGGTTTTGGGTCGACATTATCGTTCTGTAAAAACATACTAAGGTATCATTTTTTTCATATGTCATACAATTGATTTATCTTATTTAGTTTTTTATAAAAAAGAAACGTTGTTGTTTTCCTGACATAATCTGTGACGTAGCAACACAACTTTACCTGTGGGTTATGTTTGGCTGCCGCCTCCGCATAATATCTGGCTGCTTTGTCCACGTCTCGTTTACTTCGACATCCGTACCAGTAATAGTCCCCCATCTTTATCAGGGCTATAAACATAATAAAATTCTGTTTATCTGAATTACAATGCAACTCGTATATTTTCAATACTATTTTGCTCACTACCTGATTAGTGTTTTACGTCGCATTCAGCAGTCATACAGGCCTGTCATTTTTATCACTATGACAGCTCACTTGTTTATGTCTTTGAATCTTTTTTAAAGAAGATGATAAAGCTTCTAAATACACTATTCCATTTTACACTAAATTGTAACTTTTGTTCAAATAAGTAAAAACTTAAAAATCCGGCGTTCTCAGAAATAATTCGGGCAATACGCAACAGCTTGGTCAAGCAGTGCAAAAGCAATCGAGTCATGCTCTGTAAAAAGGGGATTTTATGCATCGACAAAAAGTGTCTACCCATGTTAGCCTGCAGAGTCCGCACAGGCTAACTTGGTAAATATTCTGCATGTCAAACTGCAATTCTATCCCATGATTCAACTGGTTGTAGACGCAAAGACTTGCTTGGTATTATTTATCGGGTAGATGCATTAAACCCCCATTTTCTAGAGTGCTGCTCAGTTTTTTAATAATAGGTACAAGAACTCATTCTATCAAAGTTGACCAACTGGAATTCAATTTTCTAGCTTCTTATACCTGTAAAAAAAGAAATGAAGCTCTCAAGGATATTTTGGCTTACCGTAAGAGTCGACAAACTGGGGTTCTCGCTGTGTTGATAAATTGTAATGACGCCATTGGCACTCCTTTTCAATAAAACTTACTATACCGTTCTGTATTGATAAAGATAAAAAAAAAAACAACAACAAATTTTCTCTTTACGAAACGGCAAAATGTTTTGACTGTGCCAAATCCAAAGAATTTGAAGATAACATAATTATTACATGTGGTTCAGATTTTGGGATTTGTCTTTTAAAGGGTAGAAAACATAGTGGGAAAAGGAGAAAATGCTGGTGACTAGCATTTTCTCCTTTTCCCTCAATGTTTTCAAAAGCCTTCTTCCTCAAAGTCGTCATAACTTGGGAGTGTGTGGTAACGGGTAAATCCATAACCACCAACAGACGACCTTTGACTTGCCTTGCAACAGATCAGGTTCGAAAACATCGTAATATAGGAAGAAATTGAATTGTTCGTAACGCGCGCAAATCGTTAATATTTGTGAAAGGAACCCATGGAAGCTATGAATAGCATTAAGCTGACATTACTTTAAATTGACTGAAATACCATTCAAGCGATTTATATCACAGTTCATACACATATTTTGAATCAATACAAACACAATTCAAGCAATTGTTTTTTCCAAGTTCTTGATTTTAAACCAATGAAAATGTAATTAACCCTTAGGCTGCTAAGCGCGACGCGCTGACGTTTTGCGGACAATGTAGATCAAGATCAGACTGCACAGAATGTGCAGTCTGATCTTGGATCTACAATGTCCGATAAGGAGATATTTTATCTCCAAAAAATAGGTTTGAAGTAACAGTATTTGGTTTTTTTACTATCGGCTTGAAAGTTTTATTTTATTTGTTTAGCAGGCTAAGGGTTAAGAAAAAACAGACAGACTGTAAACAAAGACTGTAAAGGTAATGCAAAGGCTCATGCATGACGAGTGGCAACTGAAATTGTTAAAAATACTCCATTTGGTAATAGAACGTAGAGTCTGATTTTTGATTTACTACGTTCGATACTGGAAGATTTTTCAAAGGAAGGGAACTTGCAAATTGCAATAATACGGGGTTTACTTCTGAGTTGAAATTTGAATATCATTTATCTTGCAGTTTATGGATTAAATTGTTACAGACAAGCTTCGTTTTCTTTGCATAGCCAAGCCATGTCGAATGAACCGACTCCGTTTCCCGCGTCGGCATTCATGGCAAAGTAGAATATACTAAATATGGAGGACAATTTGACTTGGACAAAGAAAAATCTAGCTATAGACTGAAATTATTTGAAAGCATACACATACTTTGTTTTCCTCGCACAACCAAGCCATATTGAATGAACCAACTTCTAGTCCGGCATCAGCGGCCATGGCGTAGTAGAATAAACTTAGATTTCTGGAGAAAAAAATGCCAACGTTACATTTTCCACTCGTAATGCTAAATTTATTATTTGCATCGGACATTTTTTGAGAAATGTTTTTTTTCTCTAAGTTAGACAGATGTTATTTAAAAAAAAAGCTACTTCTAACAGAACGATTTTTTTGCCATTTACACGGTGAGACGCAAAGGACCTCCTACGCTCCTGTTTACAGTAAGGTCCATTAGGATAATAAATAATGCGTAAAACCATACAGGACCGATCATATTTTTTCAAAAAACGTTTTTCTTACTTGAATGCAAAGTTTTGAACACTGTTTTCAACAGTATTCGTGCTATGTACCATCCATGCCCTCCTCAATTTCTTCTCCAATACTACGAATGATGCTTTTCCCCCTTACCCTATTTCTCTTAAAAGACTGGCTGATTTGCAAGACAGATAAATTCGAAACCACTTGTAAGTTTATTGCTTAGAGTAAAACGAATCCCGTCTTAACAATAATAATTTCGACCCAGTCTGATTCCAACAATACTCGCCATGACGGTACGCCTACCACTAACCGTTGCCCTGCTCTGTTAGAACCACTTTTGTAATAAAACGGCTTTTTGTAACAAAATTTCAATCTCACCGTATTACTTCAATATTCATTCAAACAGTTTGAAATGAATATATTTGTGTAATTTGAACCGAATTCTTTTTGGAAACATCGTGAAAGGTGGAAAAATGCGTTTGAAAATGTTGTTGCAAAAGGCCGTTTTATTACAAAAGTGGTCGGATTCGGAGAAAAGCAAATGTAACAAAATGTCGGCTTTTTGTAACAAAATTTCAATCTCACTGTATTCCTTCATCATTTACTTAAACAGTTTAAAATGGATATATTTGAGTAATTTTAACCGAGTTCCGTTTGGAAACATCATGAAAAGTGGAAAAAAATGCATTTGAAAAAAAAAAAATTTTTGTTTCGACTAAATTTTCAAGTTCGCTATATTCCCTCAATATTGACCCATATACTTCAAAACGACTATATATGGATGTTTTTTACTCCAATCTTTACAGAAACATCATGAAAAGTGGAAAAAATGCATTTGGAAGTGTTGTTGCAAAAGGCAGTTTTATTACAAAAGTGGTTGGAATCGGATAACAGCAAATGTAAGAAGAAGACGGCTTTTTGTAACAAAATTTCAATCTCACTGTATTCTTTCATTATTGATCCAAACAGTTTGAATTGGGTATATTTTAGTCATTTTAACAGAGTTTCTTTTGGAAACATCATGAAAAGTGGAAAAAAATGCAATTAAAAAAAAAAAATTTTTTTTCGACAAAATTTTCAAGTTCGCGTTATTCTCGCAAGATTGACCCATATACTTCAAAACGACAATATATGGGTGTTTTTCACTCCAATCTTTACAAAAGCATCATGAAAAGTGGAAAAAATGCATTTGAAAATGTTGTTGCCAAAGGCCGTTTTATTACAAAAGTGGTTGGAATCGGATAACAGCAAATGTAAGAAGAAGACGGCTTTTTGTAACAAAATTTCAGTCTCACTGTATTCTTTCATTTTTTATCCAAACAGTTTAAAATGGTTATATTTGTGTCATTTTAACCGTGTTCTTTTCGGAAACATCATGAAAAATGGAAAAAAATGCGTTTGGAAAAAATTTTTTTCGACCAAATTTTCAAGTTCTCAAAATTCCTTCAATATCAACACGACGGCTTTCTGTAACAAAAATTCAACCTCACCGTATTCCTTCATTATTCACCAAAACAGTTTAAACTGGATATATTTGAGTAATTTTAACCGAATTCTTTTCGGAAACATCATGAAAAGTGGAAAAAAATGCGTTTGGAAAAAATTTTTTTTCGACTAAATTTTCAAATTCTCTATATTCAATATCAACACGACGGCTTTTTGTAACAAAATTTCAACCTCACCGTATTCCTTCATAATTCACCCGAACAGTTTAACCTGAATATATTTGTGTAATTGAAACCAAATTCTTTTTGGAAACATCATGAAAGGTGGAAAAAATGCATTTGAAAATGTTGTTGCAAAAGGCCGTTTTATTACAAAAGTGGTTGGAATCGAAGAACAGCAAATGTAAGAAAAAGGCAGCTTTTTGTAACAAAATTTCAGTCTCAATGTATTCTTTCCTCATTCACCCAAACAGTTTAAATTCGATATATTTAAGTACTTTTAACCCAATTCTTTTTGGAAACATCGTGAAAGGTGGACAAAAATGCATTTGAAAAAAAAAAAAAAAAAAATAGACCAAATTTTCAAGTTCGCTATATTCCTTCAATATGACGGCTTTTTGTAACAAAATTTCAGTCTCAATGTATTCTTTCATTATTCACCCAAACAGTTTGAAATGCATATATTTGAGTACTTTTAACCGAATTCTTTTTGGAAACATCGTGAAAGGTGGACAAAAATGCATTTGAAAAAAAAAAAAAAAAATGGACCAAATTTTCAAGTTCGCTATATTACTTCAATATGAACACGACGGCTTTTTGTAACAAAATTTCAATCTCACCGTATTCCTTCATTATTTACCCGAACAGTTTCAAAATCAATACATTTGTGTAATTGAAACCGAATTCTTTTTGGAAACATCACGAAAGGTGGAAAAAATGCATTTGAAAATGTTGTTGCAAAAGGCCGTTTTATTACAAAAGTGGTCGGAATCGAAGAACAGCAAATGTAAGAAAAATGACGGCTTTTTGTAACAAAATTTCAATCTCAATGTATTCTTTCCTCATTCACCCAAACAGTTTAAAATGCATATAATTGAGTACTTTTAACCGAATTCTTTTTGGAAACATCGTGAAAGGTGGACAAGAATGCATTAAAAAAAAAAAAAAAAAAAAAAAAAAATGGACCAAATTTTCAAGTTTGCTATATTCCTTCAATATGAACACGACGGCTTTTTGTAACAAAATTTCAATCTCACCGTATTCCTTCATTATTCACCCGAACAGTTTAAGATGAATACATTTGTGTAATTGAAACCGAATTCTTTTTGGAAACATCACGAAAGGTGGAAAAAATGCATTTGAAAATGTTGTTGCAAACGGCCGTTTTATTACAAAAGTGGTCGGAATCGAAGAACAGCAAATGTAAGAAAAAGACGGCTATTTGTAACAAAATTTCAATCTAAATGTATTCTTTCATTAATCACCCAAAAAGTTTAAAATGGATATATTTGAGTACTTCTAACCGAATTCTTTAACGGCCTTTTGCAACAACATTTTCAAATGCATTTTTTCCACTTTTCATGACGCTTTTGTAAAGATTGGAGTGAAAAACACCCATATATTGTCGTTTTGAAGTATATGGGTCAATCTTGAGAGAATAACGCGAACTTGAAAATTTTGTGGAAAAAAAATGTTTTTTTTCAAATGCGTTTTTTTTCCCACTTTTCATGATGTTTGCAAAAGGAACTCGGTTAAATTGACTAAAATATACCCAATTCAAACTGTTTGGATCGATAATGAAAGAATACAGTGAGACTGAAATTTTGTTACAAAAAGTCCTCTTCTTCTTACATTTGCTGTTATCCGATTCCAACCACTTTTGTAATAAAACGGCCTTTGGCAACAACATTTTTAAATGCATATTTTCCACCTTTCGTTATGTTTCCAAAAAGTATTCGGTTCAAATTACACTAACATATTCATTTTAAACAGTTTGGGTGAATAATGAAGGAATACGGTGAGATTGAAAGTTTGTTACAAAAAGCCGTCGTGTTGATATTGAAGGAATATCGAGAACTTGAAAATTTGGTCGAAAAAAAATTTTCCAAACGCATTTTTTTCCACTTTTCATGATGTTTTCGAAAAGAATTCGGTTAAAATTACTCAAATATATCCAGTTTAAACTGTTTGGGTGAATAATGAAGGAATACGGTGAGGTTGAATTTTTGTTACAAAAAGCCGTCGTGTTGATATTGAAGGAATATAGAGAACTTGAAAATTTGGTCGAAAAACATTTTTTCCAAACGCATTTTTTTCCATTTTTCATGATGTTTCCGAAAAGAACACGGTTAAAATGACACAAATATAACGATTTTAAACTGTTTGGATGAAAAATGAAAGAATGCAGTGAGACTGAAATTTTGTTACAAAAAGCCGTCTTCTCCTTACATTTGCTGTTATCCGATTCCAACCACTTTTGTAATAAAACGGCCTTTTGCAACAACATTTTCAAATGCATTTTTTCCACTTTTCATGATGCTTTTATAAAGATTGGAGTGAAAAACACCCATATATTGTCGTTTTGAAAGTATATGGGTCAATCTTGCGAGAATAACGCGAACTTGAAAATTTTGTCGAAAAAAATTTTTTTTTTCAAATGCGTTTTTTTCCACTTTTCATGATGTTTGCAAAAGGAACTCGGTTAAATTGACTAAAATATACCCAATTCAAACTGTTTGGATCGATAATGAAAGAATACAGTGAGCTTGAAATTTTGTTACAAAAAGCCCTCTTCTTCTTACATTTGCTGTTATCCGATTCCAACCACTTTTGTAATAAAACGGCCTTTGGCAACAACATTTTTAAATGCATATTTTCCACCTTTCGTTATGTTTCCAAAAGGTATTCGGTTCAAATTACACTAACATATTCATTTTAAACAGTTTGGGTGAATAATGAAGGAATACGGTGAGATTGAAATTACACTAACATATTCATTTTAAACAGTTTGGGTGAATAATGAAGGAATACGGTGAGATTGAAATTTTGTTACAAAAAGCCGTCGTGTTGATATTGAAGGAATATAGAGAACTTGAAAATTTGGTCGAAAAAAAATTTTCCAAACGCATTTTTTTCCACTTTTCATGATGTTTCCGAAAAGAATTCGGTTAGAATTACTCAATACATCCAGTTTAAACTGTTTGGGTGAATAATGAAGGAATACGGTGAGGTTGAATTTTTGTTACAAAAAGCCGTCGTGTTGATATTGAAAGAATATAGAGAACTTGAAAATTTGGTCGAAAAACATTTTTTCCAAACGCATTTTTTTCCATTTTTCATGATGTTTCCGAAAGGAACACGGTTAAAATGACTCAAATATAACGATTTTAAACTGTTTGGATGAAAAATGAAAGAATACAGTGAGACTGAAATTTTGTTACAAAAAGCCCTCTTCTTCTTACATTTGCTGTTATCCGATTCCAACCACTTTTGTAATAAAACGGCCTTTGGCAACAACATTTTCAAATGCATTTTTTCCACTTTTCATGATGCTTTTGTAAAGATTGGAGTGAAAAACACCCATATATTGTCGTATTGAAGTATATGGGTCAATCTTGAGAGAATAACGCGAACTTGAAAATTTTGTCGAAAAAAAATTTTTTTGTTTTCAAATGCGTTTTTTTTTCCACTTTTCATGATGTTTGCAAAAGGAACTCGGTTAAAATGACTAAAATATACCCAATGCAAACTGTTTGGATCAATAATGAAAGAATACAGTGAGATTGAAATTTTGTTACAAAAAGCCGTCTTCTTCTTACATTTGCTGTTATCCGATTCCAACCACTTTTGCAATAAAACGGCCTTTGGCAACAACATTTTCAAATGCACTTTTTCCACTTTTCATGATGTTTCTGTAAAGATTGGAGTAAAAAACATCCATATATAGTCGTTTTGAAGTATATGGGTCAATATTGAGGGAATATAGCGAACTTGAAAATTTTGTCGGAAAAAAAATTTTTTTTTTCCAAATGCATTTTTTTCCACTTTTCATGATGTTTCCAAACGGAACTCGGTTAAAATTACTCAAATATATCCATTTTAAACTGTTTAAGTGAATGATGAAGGAATACAGTGAGATTGAAATTTTGTTACAAAAAGCCGACATTTTGTTACATTTGCTTTTCTCCGAATCCGACCACTTTTGTAATAAAACGGCCTTTTGCAACAACATTTTCAAACGCATTTTTCCACCTTTCACGATGTTTCCAGAAAGAATTCGGTTCAAATTACACAAATATATTCATTTCAAACTGTTTGGATGAATATTGAAGTAATACGGTGAGATTGAAATTTTGTTACAAAAAGCCGTTTTATTACAAAAGTGGTTCTAACACTGCTCTGCTAAACTGCCCAGTAGTTGTTCAGATATCAAACGATAATGCAAAAATAATCATACGTGTTTCCATCTCTGTATGCTTTCACTGCTTTTCTAAGGATATAGCCTATCGCTGGATTTTTCTCAGCTATGAATCGGGACCATCTAAAAAAATACAAAAAATAACACTTTTTTCGGTCGTCGGACGCAAAGGTGAGTAGATTGTAGATTGATAAGGTTGATCTAATTTAGCTTCAGATGTAATGTACGTAGCACTTGTTTACTTAACGTGTTTTTAATCCAAGGACTGTCAAGCATAACTCGGCGCTCCATTGCAGACAGAACGTGCAGTCTGATCTTGGATCCACACTGTCCAATACCGCTGCCCAATACCATTGTCCTTTGTCCAATACCGCTGCCCAATACCGTTGTCCTTTACCGTTTACCGTTTTACCGAGACTTGTACAAGTAAAAAAGAACGAAGAGAAAGAAAATTTGTGTTTTATAAATGAGCCATGCTCTGTAAAAAGGCGCTTAATGCATCTGCGACAAGTATCGACCCAGGTCAGCCTGCGCAGTCCAGTCAATTGGTCAGTTTTCTGAAATTCAAGGACTAGTCTACCTCATGGTTAAGTCGGTTATTTAAAAAAGTGGCTATAATGGATTCATAATTATGTGATGGCTTGATTGGTATCATGCATTACGGAGATGCATTAAGTCCCCTTTTGCCAGAGCATGGCCAAAATATTATAGGATAGAAACGTGTGTTTAACCCGTTCCCAAACAAGCCCTGGTTTTCACGTGTCTGCAGTACAAGTCTTTTGAAAACACTGTGGGAAAAGGAGAAATTGCTCCTAACGAGCAATTTCTCCTTTTCCCACAGTGTTTTCTACCCTTTTAGAGAACTTCCTGCCATTTTCAGCAAATTTAAAATTGTCGTCTGCAAACTCTTTCACTTTGGACCAGTCCAAAATTTGTCATTTGGGAAAGAGTTAATATATTCAGCAGTTTAACTCTTTACGGGACTATAGAATTTTTAGACTTGTCGCAAATGTAAGCATTTGCAAATTACGAATTAATAAGGCTCGAACGACGGAATTTGTCTGTGAAATGATAGTAAAGGATGTGGGAAAATGAGACAATACTGTTTTTCAGCATTTTCTCTTTCCACCCCCCCCCCCCCCACACACACACACAATGTTTTCAGAAACCTTCTTCCTTAAGGTAGTCAAACCTCGCGATTGTGTGGTAAAGAGTTAATTCTCCTTACTCTGCCGCGGCGTAGACGTTTCTGATTTGTCTGCCTGTCCCCTTTATTGACTGATGAGCAATTGCTACACCGGCATCTAGCTGACCTCTCTGTCCGGCAAAGTAAAAGTAGTCCAGAGCTCGATCCTGCAATGGCGATACATTCATTTAAATCTTTACCAGGTGGCAAATAAAGACATGGGGTTTCTAAGAAAGGATAGAATAAAATGTGGGAACAATAGAAAATGGTGGTCAATAGAATTTTCTCCTTTCTCCACAGTGTTTTCGAAAGCCTATTTTCCTTAGAGTCGTTAGATCGACAGATCTTAGATCTTCTTTCCCAGAAATATCTGTATATCAACCGACAGCCTGACGATTTGTCAATCATTCAGTCAATAAGTAAATCGAATAGACTAAAATTTCAACAACAACAACAACAACAAAACATACCGCATCAACTTCAGATCCCGGATAATGTCCGAGTAGATACATCAGACCCAGATTGTAGGCAGCATCAGGATTGCCCAGTTTGTAGGCTTGCTCAAAGTACTCGGCAGCTTTAACATCGTCCTTCCCAAATTCTCTGGCATGCCAGCCTAGGGCGTTTAGGGCCTGGTCGTTGTGCTAAGAGGAAACAATTCCGAATTCAATATCCATTCAACATTGCTGAACTGAAGAACTTTCTTAATTTAAATTAAAAAAAAAAAAGATTTTTTGGATAAAGCGTTTCTTTCTTAATCTGAAATATAACTAAGAAGGCAATTTAGAATGGTTGGCGAAAACGGGCCCTGGTCTAAAAACGGAGTACAAACCTAGATGATCGGAAAAAGTGAAATATTTGGGCCATGCTCTGCGAAAAGGGGCCTTAATCCATCTGCAAAAGGCATCGACTCCGGTCAGACTGCGTACTCCGCACAGGCTTCCCTTGGTTGAAAGTTTTCGCTACTGGTCAATTTTCTGCAAGTCAAGGGTCCAGTTTACCCCATGATTTAGTCGGTTGTTCGAAAAAATGGACTTGATGGATCCATGATCATGTAATGACTTGCATGGCACCATGTGTCACAGAGATGCATTAAGCCCCCTTTTGCCAGTGCATGGCTCATTTGTATTTGGTCATAATGACAGACCTACTAATTTGAATTTACAATTGCATGTCTCGCTAAATATTGGACAACGTAGGTACCAAGAAATTAACTTGGATTTTTTGTTTCGTATTAAAAGAAACTTTCGGAGATACCTATTACGTTTACGCTGCAAAGTGTGGCAGACGGACAGAGCCATGTTTGAACAAAGGAAAATAGTAAAGCCATATTATTTCAAGTTTTCTCCCCAACAACTGACCTCCAACAACCCAAAACTGTATTTCATAAAAAAAACAACGATTTTTCATGCACTCAAACTTGACCCACTATTTAAAGTTACTAGGATAGTATATTCTGTAGGGGTCCTCCACCCAGCGCTTAATGCATAGAATTTTGTGACGGTGAAAGCTGATTCGATATAAGCTGGCGGCGATCAACACGCGGGGATGTCTTCTGACAAGCCTCTGACAAGCAACAGATAAAGGACAGGAGAAACATCAGTTACCTGATGCAGTAAATTGGCGGAAATGCTGTTCAAAGGGACATGGAAACGCGTTCAAAGAAACAAACATGTAAAAAGGCATGACACAGATCAAAACGTAATTGGAAAAAAATAATACTGACTTGCTTCGCAGCTTTTTTGATATGTTTAAGTCCTTTGTCAATGTCCTTTTCCGTTCCTTGGCCCTGAAATACCGAGAATGATACATGCATATCGAAAGATCTTTAAGAATTTTTGAAAGGCCTTTATAAACAGCTTAACCCTTATAGCGCCAAGTAAACCCAAATGGACACTCTTAGTGTACCAGTAAGACCCAAATAATGTATGTCTAAGCAAAGCAGACAATGTAGATCAGAGATCAGACTGCACTTTTTGTGCAGTCTAATCTTGATCTACATTTACCTCAAAGGAAACTATACTTGCGAAAGGCACTTCAACAGTTAATAATGAAATAAAACCTTCTGAAGAGAACCAATATGAAGTATTATAGATGTCTTGTTTTTAGTTACTTTTTGATGTATAAAATCGCCCCTTTACAAAGTGTGAATGACGCTGTTTCTCATCAATATTGTTTGTGATTAGAAATGCTTCTTTACTCTTGATGGTGTATTTAGAATACAATGAAATGTGTCGGCCTAGCAACAATCAGCATTTTTTTTTTCTGTAGCGTCGACTAATAAAAAGACTTACTCTCATGAGTACGATACCATAGTCATACTGCGACTGCGCATCGCCAGTTTCCGCACTCATTCGGAAATACTCTAGGGCGTCTGCCAGGTTCCTCTTCAGTCCATGGGAGCCCCAGTATAGAAGTCGTCCTATTCTAGCCTGAAATCATGCAGCAGGTATAATTGGGACAAATATGACTTTATAGTCCACCAAGTATCCGCAGTAAGCGGTATAATTTCAAGATTAGTCATCTGATTTGTTTTGACAAAATCACGGTCTCAGGCAATCAGAGGTAAAGTTTTGGAATCAGGAATAAGAACAGCATTTGAGCCATGTTCTGGCAATAGGGGGTTTAATGCATATCGTTGACGTAGCAAGTAGTTAAAGGTAGAAGAAATGGTCATCTAGAGTATTCTTTTAATATAACAATGATATTTATTTTGAAGTCGTCTGCTGCGAATTTATTTCAGGAGGCAATGAGTTGAACTTACTTGAGCAGATAATACACCTTGTTTGGCTTGATGTTTCAACCAATAGAACACGTCTCCCTCTTCGTCCGTCTGTTCGCGCAAGGCAGCTTCGTCAGTAAGCCGGATAGATTCCGTGTAGACCTATGTCGACGTAAAAGTACAACCTGTTTTAATGTTAAACCATTTATGATTGGCTGAACTTACTGATTTCTAACCAATTATTTATGCTCCATCTTTATCAATTGAAATTCACTTAGTTGAATCCTAAGTAGAGCAATGCCAGAGTCCTTGTGTAAGTTTAGCTCATTAGATTTAGGAAACAGCGACTTTGACAATCATATTGTTCTATCATGCATGTAGTTTCCCCAGTTTGTTTCACAGTAAAGCAAAGCCATTTGCGACCCAGGAGTGCTGAGCTCATTCCGCAAAATTACCAGTAGTAGGACGTTCTTTTCCCAAGTACTGAGGCAATATTCAACAACCATTGTGACCGTCAGTCTAGTTCTAAGTTCCACGGCAACAACTCTGAATGGCTGAGACGTTCTCTCTTAAGAATGCCTATGCCAATTAGATATATAGTCTTGTAGATCTGAGTTACATTTAGAGTGGTAGACGGGCACTTGGGGTAATCGATGTCATAAGGAACACAGGCAAGTACATTAATCGCAATATTTCTGAAAATATGAAACTAAAAATAAAGACGGAGATAAACACGATAAAAACCACAAATAGAATCTCATAAATCCAATGAAAATATACTTACATCGGTGTCACTATGGATCTCTTTATCTTGGCGAGTTGTATCAGCTACATACTTGTAATATCCTGATGTACAAAATTGAAGTGTTTGCATTTATCATGTGTGTATAGCATACGTAATCGTAACATCCTTAATGTAAAAGTGTTAAGTTGATTGTATTTGAAAATTCATTGTAATATCCTTCGTATGAAAAATGGAGTATTTACGATTAGTACAAGTGTATAAGATACGTACACGTAGTATTCTTTTCAAAACAAATAGTTAAAGTTTACCAATAATTGTATCAAATACGTTGTTGTAATATCCTTCTTTCGCAATTTTAGCAATAGTTGTATCAGATATGTATTGTAATATTCTTACAAAAAATGTTTACGTTTACCTACCTGTGTATGATTGTATCGGATACATTCTTGTAATATCCTTCTATGGAAAGTTTAGCAGAGTTTATCAGACATTTATTTATATGTATTGTAATATCTGTTGTTGGTCAAGTGTGAAACTTGGGCAATAGCTGTATTTGCCATGTACTCATAGAACAGAATGATGAAGTTTCCTAATGCTTCCAAGTAAATGTATAAGCTATCGTAATCTTCGTTATCCCTATTGAAAGAGTACCTAACACTGGTGAAACCCAGGAAATAAATGAATTTGTGAACTGTCGCCGAGATATGACTGAAAAAAATGTTGAAGGCGGCGTAAAACATCATTCAATCAATCAGTTGAAAGAATAGGATGTTTAGTAAAATTGCCGATAATTCTATCAGCCGCGTCCTTATAATATTGCTACTGAGAAAGATAAAGTCTTGAAGACTTCCGATCAATGCATGGGATAACTTATCATGAAATCCAGTCGATATAAAATTCAGTCCATCACAACTTACTGTAACTTTGTTCCAAATCCAACGATAAGCCGTCCAATCCATATCTATGTTTGTGTCCAAGAGCCAGCTGGGATAATCTGTTGCTCTCTAAAGCAGCCAACATTAGGAAAGCTTGGCTCTTGGGAAAAAGAAACAGTTAGCATCGTCCATATTTAGTTTAATTTGTATGCATGACATAAATCTTTATTGTTGTTTTTAATACTTCATATTTCCATTAGAGGAACTCTTCAAATAAAAGGTGCGTTTAGACCTATTACCGGGACCACGCGTAAACAAAAAATCACTGGCAACATACACGAATTACAGTAAAATACAACTATCTTTAGTAATGGTGGCACATTTCATTGCGATACCTAATAAATATATTCAGGTTTTTATTTCTCATTTTTTACTCTTTTTATGGGTAAATTAATGCTTTGTCTACATTACCAGCACTGTATTTGATCTAATAATATTGCGCTGCCTCCCGAGGCTCGTTCGTTTTCTTATTTCTTACAAAATATGCAGAATAGTGTTCAAAGAGACTGGGACTGGCTATAATTAGTATCAGGTTCATAACATGTAATAATGAACTATAAGCACATAATAAAAGTTACTGTCATTCACTCGATCCCCGCCAACGGCAGTTCAAGCGTTGAAATGGAATTTTTCCATATGCATTCTTTCACATTACCACAGAGGAATCTTGAATGCTAGCATTATGGCTTATTGCCGCGTCAAAGGTTTGCTTAAGAAATATAATATACTGCAAGAAGGCCTAGAGATGACAATATAATGTTCTGGCCATTAGATCTTACGGTATGTATTACTAATTGCCTACATACCTGTATTTCATCTCACAATGAAAGCATAAGATTAATAACTGAATATTTGAATGGAATTATGGTAAGATAAAGAAGAACAATTACCTGTATTTCGTCCGATTTTACGAACAGACCATTGTTCAAAATTACAGATAACATAAACATTGCGTCGCTGTTCCCGTAGCAAGCCGACTGTTTGAGAATGGGTACTACTTGGGGTATATTTGCAATATCTTCTTCCTAGTAAGAAAAATAGAACGAAACCTTTAAAATGTAGAACAGAAATAATCTAAAGTGCCATCAAGGCCATCAACCCTATTTTTTAATATCAAATAAGCATAATAAAATATGTGAAAAAAAATCTGGACATAAAGCGCTGAAATCACTTGAAATGGACTTTTTCTAAGCTACATGCAAAACCATCACAAATTCAAGGATACGTGAGCTGACTGATAAGTTATAAGCCTTAAATATAAGGGTCTAGCTTTTGGCGGACATATTGCATTATTTCTCAATATATCCTCCCTCAGTATCTATACATTTTTGCCAGCAATGATTAAGGGCCTAGATGCCACTTTTAAATAAGTCCTTTTTTCACCGGTCAGAAAGTCCTGCACTGTATTCATTACGTTATCATCTGAACGAAAGTGGGTACCGGAAATGGCCTTTTTCAATTTCGGATATAGATGAAAGTCTGATAGAGTACGATCAGGGGGAATAAGGCAGATGCTCAGACAGTTAAAAGCTATATTCGTTAATGGCAGCCATACAGTGACATACTTCTGAACAGGTGCATTGTCCTGGTAAAACAATTAACCCTTACTGAGTTTTCCGCGGCCCTTGATTGCTTCCATTGTTTAGGCCGTTGTTTGGCCTCTGGGCTGAAATGATGACCCAAGTTTCATCCATAATCACAAACCTCTGTAGAAAATTAGCAGGATCTGCCACTTAAAGGCTCTGAAAACACTGACAAAGTGCGCCTCATGTGCTTCTGATCACCTGTCAGAAGTCTTGATACGCAACGAGCTTTCCCACAGCAAGATCTTCTGTAAGAGTGGAATGCACTCTTTATTGTAAAATCCCAACTGTTCTGGCTATATATCTCTTTGTAACAAACCTGTCAGCCATCACAGCATCGTGGACTTTATTGACCATTTCTGGGGTTGCAAAAGTCAAGGACCGTACAGGACGGGTATCATCCTGAAGGCCCTGCCTGCCACGCTTAAATTTCTCCACCCACCTTTTCACTGTAGCAAACGATGGGTATGTCAATACTGAATCACTGCTCTTTCAGCGGTTTTCTCCATTTTGCAAAAGTCACTTGCCATGTTTACTTGAAAGTGCTACCTTTTCGACATAAATTGACCAAATGACACCAGTGTTCGGGGACATATTTCTAGCCATAAAAATTTAGGGAAAAGTAGGGCTGAAAAAAGGACATCCATACTTCACTACTTCCATACAAGGCTCACAACTTACCAATCAGCCCTCATATCATTATTATTCACACCGTCCTCTCCCCTATGTTAACCGATTACCAAAATTTTCTCCAAATGTAGTGAAAATCTAAGTTTAGACCAAACCTAGAGCGCCGATAGCGGGTGCCAGCCCTCGTTTGATGACGGTTTTACATTTTAAGTCGGAAAAAAGGACATAACTGTGTAATGAATGTTTTAGGCTTTCCTCCTCTTTCTGTATGAGTTCACCATACATATGAGAAAATGTCAAAAAGTTTTTGCTGGACGGAAACAATACAGACGACGACAGGGCTATGGCAATTGCTTAACGTTTTCTTCGAAAACAGCCGAATTAAAAATCACGCTTATTTTGTGGGCAGCAAACAAATGTGAATTGCAGAACAAAAAGGTCTGTTTTTAGATAAAGACTTGAATATAAACTCATTTTATTAGGCACGCCATAAATACCTAAATATGCGTGTTGAAAAAAAATGAAAAGACGTTAAAAAAAAATAAACAAAGGACCAAAATAACGGCAAAGAAAACGGAATGAAAACTTACGATAAAAGTGGTCGCTTTATCATACAGCTGGTCCGATATATTCTTCACATCTATGACACTGTTGCCGTAAACTGTCGTTTTCAGTATTTTATCCACCATTGCCCAATGGCGGCGTTGTTTCTTGGCTTTTAGACGACACGTGACCTGTCCGTCACGTATCCTCTTCTGTGAAAGCAGCTCGTAGAATGGGTGTCTACATGTACCTGTGTAACAGACAAAAATAGTGTTTTATCTTAACGACTTGGCGACCTGTTCGTTTGTTGACCTATTTACAAGGATCAGAAGGGTAAGTGATCACGACTCTTTTAGCGAAGACAAAAGACCAGATCAGATTGCACTTTTGTGCAGTCTGATAGAAGTACAATCTGATCTTTGCCCGTTTTCTTCTAAGCCTCATATAGTTTTGTCCTGTCCTTAAAAAATAACATGGTTTCTAATTAAGATGGTGTTAAGTCTTTTTTCCAATAATATTAGAGTTATATTACAAAGGCCAGTACACCTATTCGTTCTAGTGAGTTCTTTATAGGTACAACACACAACTACTGCTAGGAAACTACAGCACAGGTGAGTTTCAGACCTACTTAACAAGCAAGTGATGACATAAAGAATTTTTTCTCGGAAGAGAAAGCAAATTGTCTTGAATTGTATGGTGAACTTAAATGAAAAGATGCAGTTGCTTGTAATATGCAATTGCTCGTTTTCCCAATTAGAAAAAAGTGCCCGCTGTACAGACAAAAGCAGCCGTATGTTTGTTGCTTTGGGTTAATTTACCCGTTCTCTATTCCTTTTGCCTAGTGTTATCTGAGGCACCTTGAGCGCGTTGATCTTTGGAAAAAAAAAAAAAGTTTCATTATTTGAGCAACATATTATTTGTCGTCTGCAAATGCTTTCAACCTGGACTACTATAAAATTTTGTCGTTTGATTGAAGGTCAAAAATATCTCTCTTCAGAGTCGTAAAAGGACGGTTTTGGTTTTGTAAGGAGCTGAAATGTCTTCTACTGCAAATTTGTTTCAGAAAAGTGATAGTTACTTACATGTATGTATCCATAATTAATATTTTACCATACAACACTATTTTGGTCTTGTCTAAATCCAAAATGTTTGCCGACTACAATTAATTGTGGTTCAAACGGCGCAATTTGCATTTGGAAATGTAGATAACATTGCGGGAAAAGGAGAAAAGGCCGGTAAACAATATTCTCCCTTTTTTCCACTGTGCTTTTATAAGCCTCTTCTCATGGTCATCGAAATTCGTGATTGTTTATAGAGGACTGATACTTACTTGCTTCAATTTTATACTGCAATAAAGTTTCATGCAGAAATATCCTGTAGTCAACCCAACTCATATAGCGGTGACATTTTTCGTCTCGAAGGGAAACCTTCAATTCAAACATTGGATGGAATGGACTCGGATATGGAATCTGGAACAAACAAAAGTAAATTTTATCGTGAAAAATGGAAAATATTTCTGAGACTTTAGTACATTTTAGCATTTAGTAGCATTTTTAATTGAATTGAGATTTATGTCGCTTTCAAAAGCGAAATGCTTTCGAAGGCCTTTTACCTGGTGCTTGTTAACACATAAGATTATTTGATAGAGTTAACACTTTCGATGTCATTTGTAATCCTTTTCTTTTTTTTATATTTTTCCATTTTTTTTTTTTTTTGAGTCGTAGGGTTTCCCTGATCCCCGTGACCGGTTTGCTTGAATTTAGATCTTGATATTTTGTAAAAGTCCCTAAAATTTAAATGTTTGCCGTTATATTTCATTTGTATGAGAACCCTGCGGACAATATCTAGCTTTATCATCCCAGAATTTTCTATGATGTATAACAATGACCTGCGTCGTCGGCAGAAGCTCCATACGTCACTAAAACACACACTCCTTTGAATACCTGAGAATGTTGTATAAATCGGTTTCTATAAACCGTTGCCTGGCCAATGTACCCTTTAAAACTTTGGAAGGTTTCTCCTCCGCCAAAGGTAAGTAGTCCCTCTGTGTCATCCATATAGACAGGTGGACCTTCATATCTGGAGTAAATCAACATTTTAGCTCTGTACCAGACTATAAAATTATAAACTTGTCCAAAATTGAAACATTTGCGGACTACAAATCAGATATGGTTTGTACGGTGGAATGCGTTTGTGATAGGAGGGAAAATATTTCGGAAAAAAAACGAAAAATGTCCCGTATATCTCACGGTATATATTTGTAACTCTTATTTTTCATAAACACAGAATTGCTTGGTAAAAGACTGATTATTAGTTCAAAACCGTTTTGATAATGTTATTGAACATAATTTAACGAATAAAACCTGCTCCATCAGTTATAAAACCCATAATTTATCGTTGGCTATGGCTTAATGCATCTTTAAAAGTTATCAACCCAGGTCAGCCTGTGTAGTCCGCACAGGCGGGCCTGGGTCGAAACCATTTTGATTTTGGTCAATTTTCTGCATTTCAAATGACCAATGTACCGCATGATTCAGTCCGACAAGATGAACTTTGTCGATTCATAATAACGACCTGCTTGGTAGAGTGCATCACTGAGATACACCACTGCCAAAGCAAACTAAAAAAATTACTGTTGTGTCACAATCTTAGAAAAGTATTTACCCCACCAACGCCATCCCAATCAAAAGTTCCGAGATTTTCAGTTCTCATGCTTCGATTTAGTCATCGTGTAAAGTATAGAAATGAACGAAAAAATACCACAATATTGATAGTAAAATAAGGCCATGGAATTGAGGCAAAAAATCACTTACACGAAAGACGATTCCGATATATTTTTGAAATCTTTTCCATAGTTCACAGTCAGCGTCCACTGGAAAAAAATGCGAGGTATGAAACAGTAATGGAAATTGAAAGAAATGGCGGTAAGTTCTAATACATCATGGTGTTGTAGCAGGCACAATAACTTTCGTAAGTATTATTTAATCGGGGCTTAATATACATGCAACAATTATAATGCTTACGTTTAGTATACATTGGTGACCCAGTAATAAATGACAAATTTTTCGACGAGATCAAATTGAAAGCATTTGCAGACAACAAATTTATATGTGGCTCAAATGATACGTTCTGTCTTTGACAGGGTGGGAAATATTGTAGGAAAAGGAGAAAATGCTGGTTATAAGCATTTTCTTCTTCTCCAACAATCTTTTCAAAAGAGTTCTTTCTTAGGGTCATTAAAACTCCAGATTGTGTGGTGAAAGATTAAATTGAGCTTCTGTACAACTAAAGGGTATGTTGAGAATTTTTCGTGTGGTACAGTGATTGGGCCTTATTTGCAAATGGGGGTAATAAAACCTTAAACTTCAAATAGAAAAAAAAAAAAAAAAAAGGTACAAAGTAAAAACACAAAAGCTTCAAGATTTCCAATGTCAGGGTTCTTTCTTTTTTGTCCAGTCAAATCTCACTGTATCGGCCAGTGTAGATTAATAATACGGCCGACATTCACCAACCACTCTTAAACAGTCTAATTCTCAAGAATTTTCCGAATATGAAAGTAAAGCAATTTTTGATTGACTAAACAGAAAGGGTTAGCCAATCAGAAATTGCATTACTTTCTAACGCTAGAATTTAACCGAGAAAGTTGTTAAGAGTGGTTGGTATAGACGGGCCCAGGCTCTGCACGTTCTGTACAGTCTGATCTTAACTTACAGTGTCCACCAAAACTAATTAAGGTGTGCTTAGCAGCTTTAGGATTAACGGTAGGATGATGTGAAAAAGTTGGACATTGAAAAAAACATAATCAGTCCATGATCAGTCCATGAGTCGAAGATAATTAGCCCATGAGCACTGACAACCCTTTCAATCGATATGTAACTATATGTGAGTCATGCTCTGTGAAAAGGGGGTTTGATGCATTTGCAAAAAGTATCGACCCAGGTCAGCCTGCGCAGTCCGCGCAGGCTGACCTGGGCCGAAACTTTTTGCTTTTGATAATTTTTCTGCGTGTTAAAGGAGATACATTAATCCCCTTTTGCCAGAGCTTGGCTAATATGTTTGTATGGTGTTTATTTCAGTTCATTATTTCGTGGCGGCCATTGCATTTAATTTTGCTTTCTTGGATTTTCTTTCACCCGTAACTTGTACAATAGTCTTCCAAAGCTACTGGCTGCTTTCCCACATTACCGTAGTCGAAACAATGATCAGCGGTAAGAGAGGAATGAATCCTGTCACAACTACTATCACCAATCCCCGGAAAGAAATTGGCTGAGGATTCGAACCACCGACCCCTGGTTTCCAGTCCTGTTAGTTACCGACTGAGCTACCAGGCTCGATCCATCGAAAATTAAAGCTATCTTTATATCTTTAAAGCCTGCTTTGACTGTGCCGGCTGACCTTGGTCAATACTTTGTGTAGATACATCAAAACCTTTTTTTCGCAGATCATAGCTCAAACCTTAATTCTTACGAAAGAATAGTTCCTCGGCTTACCCTCTTAACGTTAAAGGACACGACAAGACGGATCCATTGTTTGAGAGGGAGCGGAGTGTGTGTTCTACTGGCTGCATATCTCTCGTCTGTATACTGAACTTGAATATGTACATCGCCTGTTGGAAGGGAAAAAAAAGCACAATTTTTCGGGGGAAAAGAAAACTTCTTTAACCCTCTACTACATAATGCCGACTTTTGGAAAACATTGAGGGAAAAGGAGAAAATGCTGGCAACCAGCATTTTCTCCTTTTCCCATAATGTTTTCTACTCTATTTATGGCAGAAATCATAATTTTAACAACACTTCATTTGTCGTCTGCGTATGCTTTCAATTTGGTCCTGTCCAAACCAAAATTTTGTCGTCTGGTAAAGAGTTAAGTAGTAATACATTTATCTGATCAAGACAAGGCTGCTCAGAATGACGTTGACTGCTGAAGGAGGTTTCGGTAGTTTGTGAAATACAGATACTATGCCAATAGAACCCTTACCTTCCGGATTCAGCATAATCATAGGTGTTCGAATCTCCGTCTTCCAGTTGAAATGGTACATTATACCGCACGTCTTGCCAACGTAGGTGGGCCCGGGACAATACTCCAAAATATAAAGCCATACTGCTACTGTGAATCTGAAATTGAGTATAAGTCTTGTTAATATCTACGTTCTTAACTCCCCTTAAAAAATGGCTCGTAAAATGAAAAAAAGTTCAACCAGTCTAAGAACGTATTATTTATAGGTGAGCCACGCTGTGGCAAAAGGGTGCTTAATGCATCTCCGTGATGCATGTTACCAAGCAAGTCATCAAAGTATTATACATCCGATCTTTCCGTTTTGTATAAGAACCTACTGAATTATGAGGTACACTGGTCCTGTGACAAGCAGAAAGATGACCAAAAGCAAAAAGTTTCGGCCGAGGTCAGCCTGCGCGGGCTGCGCAGGCTGACATGGATCGATGCTCTTTGCAAATACATCAAGCTCCCCTTTTTTACAGAGCATGGCCCAAGTATAAGTTGAGGTGAAACTATCATAGTAGAAATGTCGGATGCCTCTGTTTGCTTTCATTGCTCAGGATATGTTGTCGTATTTAGCCAGCTGATCTATAGAGCTATGTATCTGTTGGGATCGTAGATTGTATATAGTAAAATGCGGTTTTTAGAAGATTTTTCTATTGTTAAAAGAGACGGCCATGATCAGCATGCAGATACTTGCGTCTGATCTTTAGAAGGCGGTGAACTTTCAGGTCTCACCTTCTTAGTTACAGTCAAACTGAAATCGCGAATCCTGCTCGGATAAATCATTCCCCCACTTTAAGAAAACTAGGTTCTCATAGATCAGTTACAGACGCGTCTGTGTCATTTGGTATTTGAAAATAACATGCGGATTGAAAAAAACACAAACAATGAACTTCAGATTTAAATGTTATAGAATAAACTCTAAACTTGAGATTGGCCTCTTTTTTTGGCATGGCCTAGTCTACATCGCGGATAAATCAGTAAGAGAAACATACTAAAACACCCCAAACACCTCAAAACAACAACCGTCAAATGAATGAATTATTAATGAAATAGTCCACTGTTGAGAAACTTATTTGATAGCAAATTTCTACCACCACTTTCTATTAGTACTTTCAGTACTTTGATTTTGGTTGAATACGCTTGATTTTGACATACTTTTTGGTATTGATATACTGATATCAATATCAGTTCATATTGATATGAATGGACAGTAATTTTCGATTGGTCAAAAATGTTGATTGTTTAATCCGCTGACCCATGAAGGCCTATTCTCCAGCATATTTCTGACACCTAAATACAAACGTTGCTATCGCTAAATGTCTACACGTAATTTCAGACACATCATTTTTAGTAGCAACTTCCCCTTTTCCAAGGATGATTTGGATTAACGCCTAATACTGAAAAATATATTTAACAGAAAATTTCATTTTTCGACAATATGTAAAAAAAACAGGAAAAAAAGGCAACTGCCATCGACGTTACTTTTTATTAAATCTCTTCATGTTGAATAATAAATGAAAAAAAAAAAGTAAATTTTCGTTCAAGACCCGCTCGCGCCGCCTATCTGTTTGATCCTATACCACACAATCCCAAGTTTTAACGACCCTGGGGAAAAGGTTTAGGAAAGTATGCTTTTGCAGCCCTTTGTCCTTAGCTTGAAAAGCCCAAAACATTTGAGAAGGCGCTCCGGAAAAAAATGGATCCATAATTTATTTTCTCGTATAAGATAATGACAAAAACGACTGAATCATTAGGTAGAACGGACCTTTACAGGCAGAAATTTTATCAAGATTTTTGATCCAAGTCAGCCAGCGCGGAATACGCCGGGTGACCTTGGTCGATGCCGTTTTCAGACGCATTAAAACACCTTTTCACAGAACATGAAACATGTATATCTGACCTTGGTTTAGTGAACCTTTCGTGTCGTTGCTGCTCCAATACAGGGTTATTGTACGGATGTAGCTGCCTGTATACACCATAGTGCAAACCGTCCAGGACCACAGGATACTCAATGGCGTGAACTACCTCTGTAAATTTTCACAGGAACATCAAAAGCAAATGTTAAGCCGTAGAGCATTTTACAAGAGACTATTCAATGACATGTACTATTTATGTCATTTGACGCAGTTGCTTTTAATGAAAATTCTGACTCGAAAAATAGGCATGTGCCAAAATTATTTTGATGGTTTCCTGCTCCTGTTGCTTGGTTTCCCCATTTGAAAGTTAACAACTTACCCAAGCAAGCTATCAGTTATTTATGTATTTATAATAGCCACTCTTTTTCACAACCGACCTAATCTTGAGGTAGACCGGCCCTTGAACAATGAAGAAAATCGACCAATCAGTTTCGGCCCAGGTCAAGCCCCCTTTTCATAGTGCATGGCTCAATTAGAAGTAACTACGTCACACATTCGCTGAAGCTCCCGCTTCTGTCTAGGGTGAGCTGATGTTGAAGCGTTAGAATTATGCTCTGTGAAAAGGGGGCTCAATACATCCGCAAGAAGTATCAATCTATGTCAGCCTGCACAGGCTGACCTGGCTCGAAGCTTTCTGCTATTAGTTTTCTGCATCTGTGAGGAACATTGTACCCCATGATTCAGTCGATCTTTAAATGAAGTGGACTTTAGGGATCCATAATTATGTGATGACTTGCTTGGTATAACGTATCACAGAGATGTGATAAACCCCCTTTTCCAGAGGGATGCTCATGTATTATGATACTATTTCGCTTTTAGGCATGATAATATCTATAAGCGTCTAACAAATGTTTCTTTAAGAACCCAATCCTAGTATTGGTGAAACCCATGAAATACAGGAATGTATGAGCTGTCGCCGTGATATGACTGAAATAATGTAGAAAGCGGTGTACAAAAATCCACCCATCCATCCATCCATCCATCCATCCATCCATTCTAACAAATTATACGGCAGTGTAGAATCTTGAGGGGAATACCCTGTCTGTGCCAGCCTGGAATGATTCTGCACTATTCCAAAGGATGTAAGTGGAACGTAAGCGGAGTAACAGCTTATAAATAACCTTTACAAACTTACCTTGTTCCATGGGACAGACAGGAATACGTTTAGCTGTTGCTATAGTGACAATGTCCCAGGACCACTTCCGACATTGTCGTCTGTAAAACGGTCTTGAATATGGCGGTAATGTTTGAGAAGCATGCGACATTCTCGTGCGAGATCTCGTGTAACAATCGTTGTTTCTCTTACAATAATTCCAACGATCACCCTCCACAATCCACGCCCGGAGTTTGGTTCCCGACGACATAAGGACATTTGGGTTGAATATATTATAGTTATAGGCCAACGAAGTTGGCAACCTGAGTTTAAGTTTTTTTGACGCTATTTGCGATTCAGCACTCAGGCCGGGACACAACCACCTCTTTTGAAACACTTTCACATTTTTATCTCGTTTATCGAAGTTTGTAACGATTTCAACTCCTATGACCGTATTTTCCATGCACTTATATTCCAATCTGATTACGTTCTTGCCACTTAAAATATCTGGTGGGTCTTTGAATTGCAAAAAGTTTCCAATGATATTCTTATCTGTGTCTATAACAGCAGAAAGGACTTGTGGGTCGGCAGAAACTTCCTGCGATTGAATTAAATGAAAACAATATATGAGCCATGCTCTGGCAAACGGCGGTTTAGGTTTAATGCATCTCCATGATGCATGATACCACAGGCCTTTGAAGCTCCATTGGTCTGTTACGGAACACTAACATTTTTCTTGGTTGATCATCGAATACTTGCGAATTGGTGCCTCGCCTATATATCAGGGCATACTCAAATTTTCATTTACATCGTTACTATAAATAGCACATTGGCGACTGCCTCTATTTTGTATATTAAGACAAGGTGTGCAACGAAATCGAAGAAAATTTTTATATATAATATAGAGGCAGTTGCCAGTGTGCTATTTATAGTAACGGTGTCCGATAAGGAAAATTTCGTTGTCCGGTAATAGACCAATGGAGTTTCAGTGGCCTGTGATGATACCAAGCAAGTCATCGCCGTTAACTGTAGTTCCAGAACATTCATTTTGTATAACAACTAACTGAGACATGACGTCGACTGGTCCTTTGACATGCAGAAAATTGACCTATAGCAAAGAGTCTCGATCAAGGTCAGCCTGTGCGGACTACGCAGGCTAACATGGGTCGATACTTCTTGCAGATGCATTAAGCGTCCTATTCACAGAGCATGGCTAAAATTATATTGTCAACAATCAAACTACCATAAGTCAAAAAGTGTAACTTGTACACGAAATTTGAAATAATGATGACGAATTTGATTTTCACTGTATCCATGGAACCACAGAGGCAACAGAAAATTTTGGGTTTTTTAGCCGTGCTCTGACAAAAAGGGGGCTTAATGCATCTCTCTGATCCATGATACCAAGCAAGTCATTACATAATTATGGATACATAAAATCCATTTTGTCTAACAACAGAGTGAATCATGAGGTACAGCGATTGTTTGACATACAGAAAATTTACCAAAGGCAAAAAGTGTCGGCCCAGGTCAGCCTGCGCGGACTGCGCAGGCTGACCTGGTCGATACTTTTTGCAGATGCATTAAGTCCCCTTTTCACAGAGAATGGCTTATTTATTAACTCCACGCGTTTTTTTTTTTTTTTTTAACAAAAGCATAGAATGATAATTATTCCCTATTTACAAATCTTACAAAGACTTTTTGGCATTTATAAATGCACTGCTATCTGCGAAGGCTGAAATTCCAGGACACTGTCCCACAGATTTAGAAAAATGTTCCACTGCAATGCACACGGTTCAGACTTTGTCCCATTGTAAATTTATTTTTGGAAATAGTTTTAGTGTATTTTATCTCGTTTATTTTTTGTGCTTTATTTCTGCAAGTTTACAAGACAATTATTCCTTCTGAATAATAATTTGAATAACACTGTTAGCGGTCATTTGAAATTGGCTGTCTAAATACTAAGGAGGAAAGAAATTCCCCCCCCCCCTTAAAAAAAAGGAAAATGCGGAACTTCGATCGTGTTTTCGCCATGTGTATCATGTATTTTTTTTCCCAACATCTGAGATTTAAGACCACAAAATTGTAGTCTTGTCTAAACTGAAAACATCTGCAGACGACAAATGAAATGCCATTGAGATGGGGGGATTTGTCATTGAAAGAGATAGAATCATTGTGGAAAAAGGAGAAAATGCTGGTTATCCGCATTTTCTGTCTTTTTTTTTTTTAATCCTTTGGCTAAGGGTCCTTGGCTAAAACTCGGGATTGTTTGCTCAAAGGTGTGAAACCAACACAGATCGCCATTAGATTCTAGACTCGTCTAAACCGAATGCATCGAAAGACGACAAATAAAATACAAATCGGATGTTTGGATTAGCCATTGAAAGAGTAAATGTCATCGAGGAAAAATTTGCGGTTACCGGTATTTTCTCGTTTCATATAATATTTTTGAAAAGCCTTCTGTCACAGGGTCGTTAAAATTCGGGATTTTTTGGTAAAGTGTTAAAGACAAAGAAAGATTGTCATCTATTAGGAAGGAAAAACAGATTTTAAAGTTTCTGATAACGAATTGTGTTGTGCAATTAGGATAGAATCTCTTGGTTTTTAAATTCTCTTTTGTTGATTATGATAATTGTTTCAGTTCACAAATTCCAATCCTATCTCTTTACACAAATATAGAAAGAAAGAAAAAAAGAACGAAAGAAAGAAAGAAAGAAATACTTCTACTAACAATAACAATAATAATAATAACAGTAATGATATACATAAAATACAATATTTATGGGGAAGCCGAGATGGCAAAATTTCAGATATTTTAACGATTACTTAATCTTACTTTTTTTCATGATGGTATACTATTTTCATTTATTAATCTTACCTGTAGTAAATACAAAAGTAACGTGATAAAAGAAACACGAAGTCCGAATCCAAAGCACATTTTGTAAAAAAGTTCCAGGGGTTAATTTTTGCAGTTTATCTTGACAAACATTACTGAACATTAGAATGATGTAAAAAATTGTCTTTCGATTAGGATTTACACGTACACAACACGTGGCATGGCAAATTACGCGAGGGAGAGGTACTTGTTAATGAAAAACTTGAAATCAACTATCGTATGGATGCTGGCGGCAAGCTTGTGCTTTTGTGGCCGGTGTAGATTAAGATCAGACCACACGGAACGTACTGTCTTATTTTGGATGTACACTGGCCATTATTTTTCTAGAGAATTATACCTTAGCTAACACCCAATAGAAAGCTAGCTCTTCTGATTGATTTGAGTGAAAAAAATCATTGTTGTAGAAGGCTGAGCGCTATATTTGCTGTAGCGACTTTGCAACTTCTTTCAACAACTGAAAGTTTAATCAAGTAAAATTCAGAAAGATGTTCATTTTACAGGCTTAAATGGGGAAGCGGACGGCATGAATCAAAGATCAGCATGTCTGCACGCTCTGTGCAGTCTGATCTTGATTTATGCCGTCCGCAAAACCCCATGTTTTCGTCTATGGCGCCGGAAAGATATACTTCTATATTTATACATACAGGTGTATAAAAATTGACACCATTGTTGCAAAAGGAGGCATTCTTGTTTTGCTGTAATATTTTGTTTCAGAACGTAAGAATTCAATGGAAAGCTACCAACATCAATAAATGTATGCACGCAGTCATTACCTGTCCAATCATTTTCCGATGCCACGTCACGTGACTGCATCTATACAACTACACGTGACATTCAATAGAGAAACAAGGGATGGCGACAGCTTGAAAGGCTTACATCTATATCAGGAATGACGATACAAAAGGAAACCGATTCGACCCTTTACAGATAACTTTAGGGTGAATAAGACTGTTGATTTATTTTGTATTCTACGCCGTTTTCAACCATATTTCAACTGTATCACGGCGGTCAGTGGATCGATCTATCGATGCGTTTTTTGGTTTTTATTCACCAGATATTCTAAAGATTATTCTTGGTCTTACTCTTCAGACTTTTTCAATTAACCATTCAGAAGTTGAGTTACTTTCAAATTTGGAAAATTTTTGAGAATCAGACAAAGAATGTTCTTAAGAATGGTTGGTGTATACGGACGCTGCTGGTCATCTTTAACATTTTACCGAGAAATACTGTTTTTTAAACGAACCGTAGGCCGAAAGCTTTTTAAACTTTGTGAGAAAAGGAAAAAAGGCTGGTAACCAGTATTTTCTCCATTTTACACAATGTTCTTTTCTGTTCAGATAAAATTCCCACACTTACCTTGTCGTCTGCAAATGCTTTTAATTTGGAAAATTGAATTGTGACAAACGAACGCAGTACTCACTTGATTTCACAACTCGTCTGCTGCAACACGAAACCACGGTCTGTCCAAGCTGTGTTAACCCTTTACCACACATTACCGAATTTAACATGCATGAAGAGGAAAGCTTTTGAAAACATAATAGGAAAAGGAGGAAATGCTGGTAACCAGCATTTTCTCCTATTCCCACAATGTTTTAATCCTATATAAGAAAGTTCTTATCAATTCAGCGGCAATCAATTTATCGTCTGAAAATCTTATTAATTTAAAAAAAAAAACCCAAAAATTTTTCGTTTTTGTAAAGTTAAAGCCCTTTTTTATAATCAGAAAATAAAAAAGAAAATCAATGCACTTTCTGATAAGGAGGGTCATATGTGCACCTTATATTGAGTAACCTTTACATTAAAACTGTTGTTGATTAACCAAGGATTTTACAGGCTAATAATGTTATAGGGGTCCTGCGTGGCTCTGTGGTGAAGTGTAGGACTCGCGACTTGGAAGCCCCGGGTTCGAGCCTCACTGGATCAACTGGGTTTTTCGTGGGAGTGACCTTGAGCAAGACACTTCAGAGCCCTAGTCTAGTACTGACAGAATCAATGACACACATGTATATGTGAGCTGTCGCCGTGATACGCCTGAAATAATGTTGAAAGCGGCGTAAAAGGGCAATCAATCAATGAATAATTATGTTTGCTTTTCTATTCACAGACGAGAACATTTCATTTGCGACTGTCTAAATCCAAAGCATTTGCAGACACCATTCAATTTGGCTCATGTGGTTAGAATTGTTTTGAGATAGGAGAGAAAAAAATAAAAACATTTTTTGGATAAGGAGAAAATGCTGGTTACCAGCACTTTCCCATTCACCCAAAATGTTTTCTAAAGTCTCTTTCGTCAAGGTCGTTAAAAGTCGGGGTCGTGTAGTAAAGGGTTAATTGAGGTTTTGCGCAACTTTCAACCATAAATCAGTCATATCCCGGTGACAGTTCACTTATTCATGCGGGGGTCCGGCGTGGTTCAGCTGTAAAGTGTAGAACTCGTAATCTGGAGACCCAGGGTAAGAGCCTTACTGAAACCCTTGGGTTTTCGTAGGAGTGTCCTTCGGTAAGACGCTTCAGAGCGTCTAGCGTAGTAGTGGTAAAACCCAGGACATACATAAACAATTGAGCTGTCGCCGTGATATCACTAAAATAATGTTGAAAGCTACATAAAAGACCTATCAATCAATCAATCAATCAATCAATCATGCCATTCATTGGATTCGCACAGAAGTCGATGTTGTATGAAGTGCAATTTACGTTGTTAAATGATTGATTGTATGTTGTCTAACGCCGTTTTTAACATTATTTCGGATATATCGCCGCGCACCTATCCATGCTTTCCTGTGGTTTCTGATACCAGCACTTCGCACAATATTCTTCCCGGGCCACTTGCTGCTTTCCAACATAACAATCGTCGAAACAATGATCAACAGTGAGACAGGAATGAATCCTACTGCAATGCCCATCATCAGTCCTCGGAAAGAAATTGGCTGGGGGGGGGGGGGGGGGGGCGGGGGGCGCCAGCTACACCTTATTCTAAAGTCCTGTACGCTACCGACTGCGCTACCGTGGCTCGGCAGAATTTACGTGACAGTGTGGTAAAATCACTATTATTTATGTTTGACTTACACGTTACTCTACTGGTTATTTTCAGGCCGACTATTAACTCTTTACCAAACGACAAAATTCTAGACTGGTCCAATTTGAAAGCATTTGCAGACGACAAATTAAATGTTGCTAAAATGATATTTCTGCCTCTGATAAGGTAGAAAACATTGTGGGAAAAGGAGAAAATGCTGGTTACCAGCATTTTCTTCTTTTCCCACAATGTTTTCAAAAGGCTTCTTTATCAGAGTCGTTTAAAGTCGTGATTGTGTGGTAAAGGATTAAAACGTGTTTCAAAGTACACACAGGGCAAATGTTTTTAAAAAAAGAAAATATCGTTTCTCTCTGTATGGAAATAGTGCGTTAAAAAGCGCATTTTCTCGAGCTTAAAAACTATTATCTGCTCATTTTCCCACTATGTTAACCAAAGTTGTCGCATCAGGGGTTTAAAAATTTGAGCGGTGCTCTGACAAATTCATCTCCGTGATGCATTATACCAAGCAAGTCATCACATAATAATGGATCTATAAAATCCATTTTGTGTGACAAGACTAAATCATGAGGTAGACTGGTCCGTTGACATGCAGAAAACTGACTAAATGTTTCCACCTAGGTCAGCCTGCGCGGACTGCTCTCATCGTCTGCGTATTAATACACTCGTCACAACTCGGCCGATTCCGTACCTACATCTAACCTCGTCTGTATAAAGGAGGTTTCCATTTTGAACTACCAATCACATGATCTTAAACATGGCGGCGCCCCTGTAGATCGCTTAGCAACGACATGAACAACCACAGTGAAGTTATTCACTTCTATCGATCTGTCGATGAAAGCTCCCAACGAAATTGATAAACCATACTAAAAATTGAATGTACAAACTGTTTGCCGACTGAAATATTCTTAGAAAGATAACGACAGAAAATTTAATCATGTTTTCTTTTTTAAGAGGAGCCTTACAATTTTAACAACGGTAAAGGGGCGTGCTTCCGGAGATGTGCGAAATGAACCGTGTAGGGTGTAACACCAGAACGGAATGCTTCCGGGTCGTAGTACCCAAAAGTAGTCCCACTTGAAAATTTGATATCTAGCACTTCTGCCACACTGTTTTATCATGAAAGATGATAGGGCAAGTCTAAAATGTGTTTCTGAAGTTGAGTTGATTATTTCTGCAGAGAATAAATGCCTTTTTTGCATTTCTTTCAGGACTATTTTTTGTTTGTGACTTGGCAAAGAGGCATGGTCTATCACCATTGAGGGCCTAAACTGACAGCCATTTTCCGAGGGGTGATGTGTTTGAAGAGGAATAGCGAAAAAGTTCATTGCTCATGATACCATTTTCTTCACCTTTCTGTGAAGGACATTGGACATATATGTGATAGAAAAAAACTGCTAGGCTCCCGCTTCGTCAGGGAATCAGCAGCAGCCAGTCGAAGAGAGTGATTTTTACTCTATTTTCAATTAGCCAAAAAGTTACCGGTGTGACACCTAGTTAAGCCGAGATCCGAAAACAGGAAATGGTGACTGTGACCTTATCAAGTGGCAGAACTGGACGAAATTTGGAACACAAGCAGCTGTTATGACACTAAATATGGATTTTAAACAAAAATTACCATCAACAGGTATTTTAGAATTTTATTAGAATTTAATTTTCTTTAGTTCTGTTTACAACTGAAACTGCCATAATGCATCTGCTGTGCAAATGTTCGTGCAAGTGACGTAATTATACCGTCGTCTGCTAAGCTCTAACAGGAATAAGGAACAAGGCCACACTCAGTTTTTGTCTCTGTCAGTCAGTCAATCAGTCTGTCTATCTGTGTGTTTGTCTGTCTGTCTCTCTATCTTTTCTCTCTTTCTCTATGTTTCTCTCTCTCTCTCTGTGCACCTCTCTCTCTCTCTTTGTCCCTCTCTCGGCATCTTCCTCTCCTTACCCCCCCCATCTGTGTGTGCCTATGTGTGTCTGTGTCTGTCTATCTGTCTGTCTGTGTCTGTCTGTCTGTCTGTCTCTCTCTCTCTCACTCTCTCAGAAAATGGTATAATAGTTAAGGTCAGTGGAATGGACTGGGGTGAGGATTCAGTATTGAACAAGTTCACTCTCTCACTTGGGATTTTGAAGGGGAAGGGACTCAACATTGTGGCAGAAGCTGAATCTGTCATCAGTCTCTAACAAGGGAATCGGGTTATGGTAGGACACAAGAAGGAGTAAACGCTGTGGTAGAACTCATTCTTTCCCCAGACACACTCTCTCCCTCTCTCTCTCTCTCTCTCTCTCTCTCTCTCTCCCTCCCTCCCTGTCTCTCTCTCTCTCTCTCTCTCTCTCTCTCTGTTTGTCTCTCTCTCTCTCTCCCTCCCTCTCTCTCTCTCTCTCATGGCACAGTTTGGTAAGGTACCTGGAATTAGGGTTGGGTGTGACTAAACATTGTGGCGGAAGTCCAATAATTCTGTTTGCCCTTCTCATTGAATTCTTTGTTTTGGTCAGCATCAGGCCATTGTCAATGTTGCTGCTATACACCAGGCAGTGCATTCACTTGCATGATCATTATGTCTTGCTCTGTCTCAATTCTTGTTTTTTTTTTTTACCTACACCACCCTATCCTGTCATGGGGTCCTGCATGGCTCAGTGGTAAAGTGTAGGACTTGTACACTGGAGGCCCCAAGTTCAAGCATCACTGGAAGCAGTGGGTTTTCTGTGGGAGTGTCCTTGGGCAAGACACTATACAGCCCCAGCCTAGTACTGGTTGAGCCCAGGACATACATAAATATGTCAGCTATCATTGTGATATGCTGAAATACTGTTCAGATCAGTGCAAAACACCATTTTTTCGATAAATTATCCCGTCATACTTAGTAGCAGTAGCAATATGAGTAGTAGTAGTAGTAGTTGTTGTTGTTGTTGTTGTTGTTTTTTTTTTTTTTTTTTTTTACTATTGTTGTTGAAGAAGTAGTATAGTAGTTGTTGTTATTCTTCTTCTTCTTCAAGGATAAGGCATAGTTAGGGCTATTTAGCTCTTTAGTGTTGCACTGATGATGTCAGATTTGCTTGATTCAAGAAATTAATAGGAGAATGTTGAAATCACAATGTAACATGGAAAAATGCTGTTAAATGTAATTTTTTTTTAAATTTCCTAGTCTAAAACTAATTAATGGTATTAGAAAACAGAAGTTTTTGGCCATTTGTCCCTTTTCTACAGACTTGTTAGCAAAATTTGAATGAAAATTGCCAGATTTTAACCCCAAATTATGCATTTCTTGCCTCATGGGGGCTCCTTTTCATACACTGTTTCTTTCAAAATGAGTTTTCTTGGTATTTGTTGTAAAGAAGCAAGGTTGGGGGATAAAATACTTTTTATTTCATTAAAATCCATCAAGTTTTGTGAAAGATATGGCTTTTTAGCAGTTGATAGTGAATGGAACTTAAAATTAGTGTTTTGTCTTGTCTTGGCCGCAAAATATTAGATGTCTGAAAATTGGTCTCATTTTCCGTACAATGGTCAGATTTCAATTCCGTAAACTGTGTTAATCTTATTTCAGTCCATTTCATCGATTAAAGCCAAAGATTGGTCAATTTTCAAAAAATCCCGTTACAAATAGGTGTAACACCAGAACGGAATGCTTCCGGGTCGTAGTACCCAAAAGTAGTCCCACTTGAAAATTTGATATCTAGCACTTCTGCCACACTGTTTTATCATGAAAGATGATAGGGCAAGTCTAAAATGTGTTTCTGAAGTTGAGTTGATTATTTCTGCAGAGAATAAATGCCTTTTTTGCATTTCTTTCAGGACTATTTTTTGTTTGTGACTTGGCAAAGAGGCATGGTCTATCACCATTGAGGGCCTAAACTGACAGCCATTTTCCGAGGGGTGATGTGTTTGAAGAGGAATAGCGAAAAAGTTCATTGCTCACGATGCCATTTTCTGCACCTTTCTGTGAAGGACATTGGACATATATGTGATAGAAAAAAACTGCTAGGCTCCCGCTTCGTCAGGGAATCAGCAGCAGCCAGTCGAAGAGAATGATTTTTACTCTATTTTCAATTAGCCAAAAAGTTACCGGTGTGACACCGTAGGTGCATATCAAGCTACGTGATACAGCCGAGGGATTTGATCACCACATCACCCGAGGTATGCCGAATGCGTATTAATACTGATATTTGCCTATTTAATTATAACACGGAAAAAAAATGTTTGTTTCCAGTGCATCTTTACAATTAATCTAGAGTTTAGTATAATTGCTTTCATAGAAAGCCAAAGTTGCATCAAACGTATAGATCTTACAGCATCAGTCACATGGAACTATATATTTCCCAGGTTATTCGTATTGAAAATTAGGTACCGCTCTTTAACATTAGTAGACGATCTTTAAAGCGTCACCCAAAAATGTTTTTATTCATATCTGAATGTAAACACGATATTTTTCATTTTTTCTTTCATAACACGCTCGAACCTTTCATTTTGAGCCACAGTGAAATGGTTTTTCCAGTCTCCGACTTCCCCTTTACGGTATATAACAAATTCATTTTTATCGTCTTTCAAAGCCTTTGGAACCTTTTCTGGATCTATTTTATCTTTCAGACTCTTCATAGAGCATTCCTCAACAATATCCGCTAACTCTTTGTCTGTCTTTGTTACTCCAATATGGGCTGCTAGGCGTTTTAAGGTATGGACCGAATTTTCCTTAAGATCTTCGTAATAGAAATAATCTATATTAAACTTGTTTGCATTCAACGCCTCTTGCCATTTTTCTAAATAGGTGAACATGTCACCGAAGGGTATTTCCCCGGAGATATAAGACTCGAAAAATTCCTCCCAGGTTTGCGGATTGTTCAGTACCATCGATCGTTTGAGGTGATAATACAGGGAAACGGCAATATCCTTTGGATTGCGCAATATCAGTACCATTTTTCCGCCCCTTTTGACATGGTCCGCTGGTACCCGGTTTGGATGCAGATGAGTAAAGAAGACTCTCGGATTGCTTAAGCTGTTAACGTAATCAGGCGAGCACAGGTCCAATAAACACGATCTTGAAAGGATGCTTTCATCCGGCCGCTTTCGAAGCAAACACCGAATTAGGCTTTCAGTCCAGTGCGAGCCACATTTAGGATACGTACAGATAAGTATGTCACCTTCGATGTACGCTAGTGCCTTCATTGCCTTTAAAATGCCCGCTAGGTCTTGACTTGGAGCAATTGAAAGTGGCAATGTCACTTCTTCATACCGTGCAAGTTCCATCCTTTAACGTCGGCTTCAATTTGACTGCGAAATAAATGAATTTGGTTGTCAGCTGTATTAACTCTTAGAAACTGCTGAATGAATGAAACGAAAATTTCCACTCACTAGTAAAAACCCAAATATTGTGGTTTCAAAGGTGATTTAAACGGGGACAAAATACTGTATTGGACAGTGTAGATACAAGATCAGACTGCACGTTCCGTGCAGTCAGATCTTGATCTATGCTGTCCGCAAAAGTGCTTCGAGTCGCGCTTTACAGCATAAGGGTTAACCCATCGACTGCTAAGAGCGACTTAATGCAGCGCTGTTGCGGACAATGTAGATAGACTACATACAGATCAGACGGCATATTATATGCAGTCTGGCCTTAAGTCTATAGTGTCTAACTACTGCCCACCCATTGTTTTACATGCAAGTCAAAGATATCAAAATATTGCCCTAAAACTGAATCTGTTTTGCTTCAGTCACGGGTCTGACAACAGCCCAGGTCGAAACGGTTTAAAGATAAATATATAAATACTGGATGGTACAGATCTAAGATCTTCGTGTTTTATGCAGTTTGATCTTGACGCACGCTCCTGTTAAAAAGAAATAAGCAAAGAATATCTGTCTCTTGAAATCTTTGCAACAAGGCTACAAAACAAATAGAATAATCCCTCTCTTCCCCCCCCCCCCCCTAAAATCAATATTGTCCGTCAATAGGAGAAATCAAACAATTTAAAACATCAGAGGCATCTAGAAAGGGAATCATATTTATCTTACAAAATATTCGGGCCGTTCCGATATAGGACCATGACCGGTGTTCACCAACCATTCTTAGTTTCGTTCGTAGTCTTATTTTAGATTTAGAAAGTTACACAAATTCTGACTGGTTAAACCAAATGGTTACTTTCAAATCCAGAAAATTCTTGAGAATAAGAATAAGAATGTTCTTATAGTTGGTGAATATGGGCCCCGATTGCCCGTATTTTGTTGTCTGATCTTTAACCTGTCCTGGCTGTAAAAGCAACATAAGTTGTGTTAAGGATCTAAACCTTCGGGTTAAAAATATACTGCTTTTTAATAGTATTTTAGTTATGCCAAGACGGCCAGTGCACATTTTAATGCATCCCTGAAGTTTTTTCCCCGGTAGTACGGTGCGAAAGATTTTTTTTCCTCAAGCCACCAGCTGCTTTCCTTCATTAACAAAGACAAAACCATTGCCAGTATTGAGACAGGAATGAGTCTTGTCGATCGAAGTTTAACAGTCGTTCAAAGGAGCATAACCCTTTTTCAGTGCCGCTGGCTTTCCATCCCTAACAAAAATTAAAGTATGGTAACTTTAGGATGAAAAATGAGACTGGCCGCATGGGCATTCAACTAGCCACGGAAAGAGTTTAGTCCTAGCCGGACAATCAAGTTCACAACCTCCTGTACCAGACTCTACACGTTTTCCAAGCCGCTGATTGCTTTCTTTCATCAACAAAGACGAAACCATGGTAATTGTTGCGAGAGAAATGAGTTCTTGTCGATTGAAGTTTAACAATCCTTCGAAGGAGCTCATACTAAGCAGGCATATCGCACACACAACACCAACATTACTTGCATCGGGATTTACCACTGTCTTCCGCGACGTGATAAAACCGACAAAGCCGTCCGCTCGCAAAATGGTACTCTTATTAAATAACCGGTATCTACGCACCGAAATATGTACCCATAAATTGTACATTTTTAACCCTTTCAGAGTCATAGAAGAAAGGGCTTTTACGAACTGCAGTGATCAAGATCAGGCTCTACGATCTTAGATCCATGCGTACATTCCGCTTATTTAGTGGAGCCTACAAAATAACACTCTCTTTGAATCTAGTGGACTTTCTTCTCAACCATTCTTAACCCTGAGGCTGCTAAGCGCGACTCACTGACCGTTGGCGGACAGTGTAGATTAAGATCAGACTGCATTTGATCTACACTGTCCGAAATGGGGATATTCTTCTTCAAAAGATAAGTTTGAAACAGCATTTTTTGGGGGGTGGGCAGGGGTGCGGGGTTACTATCGGGTTGAAAATGTTACCTAACTTATTTAGCAGTTTAGGGGTTAAGGGGTCGAGTTTATGATTAGGGCTGAACGGAATAATAGACATTAAATACGACCGACTTCTGTTCACTCAGAGAACGATATTAACTCTTTGCCAAACGACACAATTTTAGACCGGTCCAAACTGAAAGCATTTGCAAACGACAAACAAAATATTGCACAAATTAGGAAATTTATCTTAGAACGGGTAGAATACATTGTTGGAAAAGGTGACAGTATTTAGAATGAGTGGCGTAAGCACGCGGCCGCTGAATATGTGGCTGCTTTCTTCTTTAAAAAAAAAAAAGGTTATTAAGATTCAAAAAACCTACGCTGGGGGTACTTACTGGAACGTCTTATGGAGACAATTCTTTTGAATTAAATCTTTGCCAAACGACAACATGTTAGACTGGTCTAAATTGAAAGCATTTGCAGACGACAATATCAGTGTGCCTAAAATTGAGAAAATTTTCTTAGAAAGAGTAGAAAACATTGTGGGAAAAGGAGAAAATGCTGGTTACCAGCATTTTCTTCTTTCCCCACAATGTTTTCAAAAGGCTTTCTTCTTCGGGGTCGTTTTAACTCAGGACTGTGTAGTAAAGGGATACGTATCCCTGACATAGATCTCACTTAGTAAAACGATCATCGACTATTATATGAACACGTACCTTTTAATCCACAATGTCCTATCTTTATTATCTTCGAGTTGAGATGCTCACCCACTTACGATTACCGATTGGCATGTCACTGTCCCTTCAACCGACACACTGTACTAATTATACGCTATCTCCATAATCTTTGAACCCGTTACCGGGACGATATGATCGTAGATTCTTCTGAACTGAAGGCGGTTGCAGACGGTAAATTAAATATGGCTCATACGACGGACTTTGCCTTTTAAAATGCAGAGGCATTCTGGGAAAGGAGAAAATACATGTACTGGTTACCAGCATTTTCAGTTTTACCCACAATGTTTTCAAAAGGAATTTATTTCAGGGTCACTGAAGCACATGATTGTCTGATATAGGCTAAAAGTGTCATATAGTATGGTATGGTATTTGTTCTTTTCTAAAAGATCGAAATTCATTTCATCGAGTTAACATCATCGGCGCAGCCACTCGTGAAAATATTAGGTATGATGTTCACTCGATTGAATTAACTTCGATCTTTCACCGAAAAGAAAAACAAATATCCTATTCATTTCATGCTTCTTACCCAAACCCCCTTTTTTTTTGTTGGGACTTGCAAAGAACAGGAGGCTCTCGGTATTTCCGTACCAGTGAGTTTATAAATCGGTACAATCACTGGTCGAGATGATGAAATTATCAAACCATAATCCACCATTATTTCCCGATTAACTACCAACAGGCATGAAATAGATATTCAACGTTTAAACCCCCCCCCCCCCCTTTGTAATTGACAGCCATCGGAAACATTATGGGGGAAGAAGAGCCTTGTGCAACTTCTTCACCATGTTTTCTTTCTTTAAATTTAAAAAAAAAAAAGTTCTTTTTTTCTCTTTTAGCGCTTGTGTATCGTGCAAATCGTAATAGTTTTAAGTATAAAAATAGCATAAAATATCAAACGACAAAATTTTTTACTTGTTCATACTGAAATGATTCACAGGAGACAAATCAAATATAGTACACATGATGTGATTTGTATAACAAAAAAAAAAAAAAAAAAGATATTGTGGAAAAAGGATAAAATGCTTGTCACCAGCATTTTCTCCTCTATTCCAAAGTGCTTTAAGAAGCCCTCTTTCCCAGGGTTGATAGAACACGTGATTGCTTGGTTAAGAGTTAAAGGGTATATACAGCATACAGTATAGAGTTAAGACTGCTGCATAGATTAACTGATATTTTTTAAAATGGAAAACAAGAAAAGGTAATGTTCTTTTAACTCTTTCACTGCCAATGTCGCTTTGGATAGCTTTAGCGGACGGTATAGATTAGGATCAGGCTGCACAAAACGTCCGCTATCTGACGTTCATCTCTGACTAGACTCGGCTTCAGTCATAACTAAAGTAATCTATGCTTATATGGGCCACGCTTGAAAAGGGGGCTGAATGAATTTGCGAAAAGTATCGTCCAGGTCAGCCTGCACGGTCTCCGCAGGCTGACCTGGGCTGCAACTTTTCGCTATTGATCAATGTTCTGCATGTCAAAGGACCAGTCTACCTCATGATTCAGTCGGTCGTTAAAAAAAAGTGGATATAATGGATCTATAATTATGTGATGGCTTGCTTGGTATAATGCATTACGGAGATGAATTAAGCCCCCTTTTAACCAGAGTACGGCTCAAATAGTTGTGCGCTTGACGAATGAAATATTTATCCTCATTCGCAAAATAAACCAGGGTTACGATAAGTATTGCACGTCCTACTTCACCTACTTTAACGTATAACATGCGCCGTACTTTTGTGGAACGATACAAGAGGGCTTTAGAAATGTCAAAATACAGTTATGAAGCTCACATTATATTCATCCCGAAAAATTAAGCAGCACTGCTTAGTGCTCTTTTCTCAAAGTGTATTTTTTTATTTTTTTTCATCGGGAGCAAACCCCAAAATCAGAGTAACCGGCTACTCCGGAATACGACTGGTATTTGCAGAAACACCACCACCACCAACACCAGCAGCACCACCACCATCATCACCACCACCAACAACAACACCACCATCAACACCAACACCGCCACTACCAACAATAAGAACAACGCCACCACCACCGCCGCCACCACCAACACCAACACGAAGAACAACACCACCAACTAACAACAAACACCACCACTAACAACAACAGAAACAAGAACAACACCACCCCCACTGCCTACACCACCAACACTAACAACACCATTACCGCAAACAACAACAAGAACAACACTAAAACCGCCGTCACCACCACCACCAACAACAAGAACAACACCACCGCCACCGCCAACAACACAAACAACTCCAGCACCACCATCACCACAAACAACAACCAGAGCAACAACACCATCACAAACACCGCCACCACCACCAACAACAAATGTTGATTTTAAACCAACCAAGCAAGCGGTCTATTTTCACACTTTCTTTACGGCTAACTAATTTTCCCTCGATCTGGTCCTCATCTTCACCATGCAGTACATATTTCCAAATTCCAGAATATGACATAAAGTTAGTTTCTGAAGAAACTGAGTTTTCTGTCAAAGAAAAAATAAATTATCTATATGTTCGGGAAAGAATGGTGAAAAAGAAAGCAACTCTTTCAGTTCTGTTTGCTGCAAAGCTTTACTTGCGAACGGCGTAGGTTAAGATCAGGCTGCACAGAACATGAGTTCTAATCTTAGATCTATGACATAACGTCTCATCCAAACCGGATGTCCAGTTTCGGAATTTAGAAAATAGAATTTGATTTAGAATGGTAAGAAAATTACTAGACACCCCTCTCGCTTATCAACATGACACGCAACTTATATATGACTGATAGGATGCTTGCGAAAGAATCAATGGTCTAACTTAAGGTAAGACTTTATATGTCATTTTTTCTTTGTTTTGCCTAAAGGCTGCTTAGCGCGACTTAATGATCTTTTGCGGACAGTGTAGATCAAGATCAGACTGCACAAAACGTGCAGTCTAATCTTAGATTTACACAGTCGGAAATGAAGATATTTTTCCCCAAAAATTACTTATGAAAAAGCAAAATTTGGGTTTATACTGTCGGCTTGAAAGTTTTATTTAACTTATTTAGCAGCTCAAGGGTTATTAATCAAATCACTGAAGTAATAAAAAGGGACTTTCAATCAGAGGAAAAATAAGAGCTGAATATATGTATGACTTGCCAGGCTCTTTTGTTCAAAATATGCAACAAAGTTGCGGACAGTGTACATCACGATGGAAATACATGTTCTGTGCAGTCTGATATTAATCTACACAGTCCGCAAAGGCAACACGAGTTGTGCCTAGCGCTCTGAGACTTAACCTATATATGTGCCATGCTCTGTGAAAACGGTTTAATGCCGCTGCAAAAAATATCGACCTAGGCGTTTTATTGCAGCTGAATATCAGCCAAATGCGATACCATTTTACTTATTTTTAAGTAGCATCCCTTCTCAAAAACAGCAGCGACCCACCACTTTCCGCTATAAAATTACTACCGAGCTACCGGAATTAGGCCATACCATGTTTGCTCAAGAAGGCCGACGGCATGTATTTTTTATGCACCAATCTTTTTAAATTGATATTAAGTTATATTTCTTACATGAAAATGATAAGAAATACATCTTTATAAAAGCAAGTACTGTATCTTGTAGTTCATGTTCTTGTGTAAATTCTTAATTCTTTAATGTTCTTGCTTATCATCACGGAATACGGACACTCGAGGCTACAACAAACATAGGCTGCTTAAAGGCCCAATAGCGGACAAAAGTAAACAATGCAGGTGTTAAAGTGCATTTACATTTAGATCATATCATTTAAAACTATAATAACTATTGTGAAGATGACAATCCATTATTGTGCGGTCGGTCCAAGTGTTAATCGTTGGCAGGAAAATGAATTTCAAAAAAGCAGGTAAAAAAAACAAACAACAGATAGAGCGTCTTGGCAACTTTTAACCTAGTTTTATTATTATTATTGTTATTATATATATATATTTTTTTATTTGTTTGCCAGTGACTGACACTTGGACCGACTGTTCAATAACAGATTGTCATCTTCACAATAACTTCGTATCTTTCAAATAATATGGTTTAAATGCATTTTACATCAGCATTGTTTATATTTGGCTGCTACTGAGCCTTTAAATAGTGGTATTTGCACTTAAATGGTAGGAAAAGTTGCTTTAACACACGGAAGTGTGTAATGGGTCAACAGTGTCATCATTTCTTGTATCTCTTTTTTTTTTTTTTTCGAAAAAGATTTTAGACTCTTCCATATAGGACAGATTTGTCGCTCAAAAGATAGCCTATTTGTCTTTGAAAGGATAGAAAATAGGATTTCCATCATCTTTACCGGAATTTATTATTAAGAACATCTTTTAATATACCGAAATTCATATAAAGACCACTTCTGTATTTTAAAATGTATTTAATTTCTTTCACAGGAAAGAAATTTTGTACTGCTTTTACAAACGAAATGGATTCCATCGCACCCAGTGAAGAAATCGTTTTTCCAAAGGAACTCTTTCCGAACTTAGAGGAAAGTTTGAAAAATGTCAAGCAGCTTGAGTACAGGGAGGGTGACGTCATCATATGCTCTTATCCAAAGAGTGGTACTCACTGGACAGAAAGCTTGATTCGGTGCTTGCTTCGTCAAGATGACAACGAAAGCATAGTTCCGCAAGAGGGATTGATTGAGTTGACAACACCTGAAAAAGTACGATCTATGACATGTCCAAGGGTTCTTCTTACCCATCTCTGGCCTAACAGGTTGCCCGCTGAACATGTAAAAAAAGGTGGGAAAATGGTATTGGTGATACGAAACCCGAAAGACCTAGTTGTGTCTGCTTATCACGCTATAAACAAATCACAGATCTTTGCAGTAAAAAACAAGTTGGAATGAACGCCTAGAACTGTTTAGCACAGGCTGTGTACCGTACGGTGATTTCTTTACATATTTAAACAAATGGCAAGATGCTTTGAAATCCGACTTTTTCAACATCGAATATTTCTATTATGAAGATCTGAAAGAATACCCAATCCAGTCTTTGAAACGATTGGCGAATCATATTGGAGTAACAAAGACAGAAGAAGAACTTCAATCTATTCTGGACGAATGCAGAATAGATAATCTCAGAGGAAAGTGCAACTCGGACAATGTTCCTAAAGGTCTTCTCGATGAGAATAACAAGTCGGTGATTTACAGAAAAGGGGAAGTCGGAGATTGGAAAAACTATTTTACAGTCGCTCAAAATGAATGGTTCGATGAGCTTGTGTCAAAGAAGATTAAGAAGTCCATGTTTAAATTCAGATTTGGATAATTTTTCAAATGAATTTTGTGACATTAAGTTATTATCGTGTGAGATATAAACTAACATGAATAGCTGTCGAACATAAACCAAATGAAACCTCAGAACACTTTTCACGGATAGGTAGTGAAAAGAAACAACGTAGAACATAAGACTATGCTTTGTCAAAGTAGATTAACAAAGTAAGGGAACAATAAGTTGGATATTGACGTATTTATTATGTTACAAAAGACCCTCTCTAAGCAGCACACACTTGATCCTGTTCTAGACTGGTAAAACGGCTGACTTCAAAAACGTGTGGTTGATCTGGAGGAAACTTGGGGCAGTGAAGTTAAAAAGCAAATCAGGGAAGGGGGCTTCGGTTTCGGTCTTAAGAGCAAATCTGCAGTCGTTCCATAAACGCGAAAGTACGTGTGTGCTGACTGTCTTTTTGCGCAGAACTTTCATTCAGCTTCTTTCATTTCTATTTATTGCACTTCACTACCTTTACTTTACATAAAGCTGCTTAAATATGCAGGTATACCTTAAACATCTTCGTACTTCACATCTTCGTATCTTACATATTATACTTGAGCGCCATGTAAACAACTGTAATAGATATAGTATTTAATGTATTTTTATTATGCAGAGAGTAGAAATAAAGTTGAAAAAACAAAAACATGGTGACATTTGATGCATTTATTGTGCAACAACATAGCACCACTCATTTGTGCAGGCTGGATCAAATACGTGTGGTGGAAGACTGTTCAGATAGTTGTATCCCCTGACGATTTAACGCATGGGTGATGCTATTTATCTGATGAAATAGGATTCAGATCCTTTAATCCATGTACCTAGATTGGCGTCTTATTGCTATATTTAAGCTGCTGGGACTGAATGTATAACGTGGGCAACAATGACACCACCATGATGACAACTGATGTATATTATAAGTAACATTAAAATCGTCAAAGCAGTACACACCAGGGCCTGTATTCACCAACCAGTCTTAAGATCATTCTGAGTCTAATTCTCAAGAGCTGTCCAAATTTGAAATAAACACAACTCCTGATTGGCTGAACCAAATGGATAAGCGTTACTTTCTAAATTAGGAATCAGACTTTGTATGAAATTAAGAATGGTTGGTGAATACGGACCCACTTCTAGTACCAAACCTTCACTAAACGAATCCTTGATTAACGACCCTTGAGAACAGGGCCTTTAAATACATTGTGGGCTTAAAAAAGCACATACTAGTAACCATCATTTTCTCCTTTTTCCATGATATTTTCTATCGTATCAAATACAAATCCCATCATTCGGGCAATATTAAATTTGTCGTCTGCAAATGTTTTTCAATTTGGACCAGTTCAAAAGTTTGTCATTTGATAAAGAGCTAATGGAATAAGTTGTGTGGCACGCTGTAACAAATAACGCCAAACAGTTTCTGATGATCTTTCAAAGAATTGGCGGCCGGGGCCTTGAAGCCAAATCTGTGGGCGAGGGACATGAGCTAAGTATTAAAAAACAAGGGAACAATTATGGTAAAGTCTGACACATTTATTATGATACAATAAACCCCATTAAGCTGTACATACAAGGTCCAGTATCTGTGGTATAAGGCTGTTAAGGTCGCTGTAACGTCTAACGTCAAACACGTGCTGTCTATCTGATGCAATGGCGTTCAGCTCATTCAAATCAACACCTGTAACAACGAGACAGATTCTTTACCATTGTCACTGATTTTATGCGTATGCCATACCTTTGCCCTTCGGTCACCTCGATTATCCATATGATACACCATCAGTCAACTCGACCCTAGTCGACGACTGAAAGTGAGCCATGCTCTGGCAAGAGGGGCCTTAATGTATCTCTTTGGTCCATGATACCAAGAAAGTCATCACATTATCATGGATCCGTAAAGTACATTTTGTCTAACAACCAACTGAATCATGACGTAAACTGTTCATTTGACATACAGAAAATTGACAAATAGCGAAAAGTTTCGGCCCAGGTCACCCTGCGCGGACTGTGCAGGCTGACCTGGGTCGATACTGTTTGCAGATGCACTAAGTCCCTTTTTCACAAGCGGAAATTATAGATCAAATCATATTTCACATACAAGAAAACTTTGTAAATCCGAAAAACTACAGAGTCCTGATGAAAATTGCCTAGGAAAGCCCTCCTCGGGCAGTCAGGGAATATTGTGAATTTTGTCGTCTTATAGACATTTGCAATTCATTTGTTCTTTATTGATGAATCACATCATTTCATTACTTGTTTCCCTACAATTTTTTAGTTTTTCATTGATGAACTACATAGTGTTATCACCCGATTTCCTGCGCTAAGTAAAAAAGATAAAAGGAGCTCAGATGACTTGTTGCATATATAATTACATGTATGTACCATCGAGCCGAATCGTTCACCTGAATTGGATTGACAGTATTATTTTACAAGGTTAACAATACACGAATCGGTCAAGAATACGACACACTTTGACTAGATCTAGCAATCTTTTACATGAAATTATAAGAACGTTTGTTTAAGAATTCTGACCCTAAAACAAAAACGATTGACAGCTGTCATGCAGAAACACAAAAGCAAACTTCCCAATCGAATGGAAATGTAGTTTAGCTGCTGCTCCTGCGGCGACAACAAAAACAGACAATACCTTGCCCAACAACGATACTGATGACGTCATGGCTGACTTTATGCAAATTGTTTGCCTCATGAACTGTATCCGATTTATCGTTCGACCGACCATCAGTCAATACTATGACCACATTGTCGGCGTCTGAACGGTCCCCGTGGGAATACTGGAACATCTGGGTTCGAACCACCTCGAGGGCGTCGCCGGTCTTTGTAATACCACCCAGGAATCGCACCTTGTTGATCGCACCAAGAACCTCGGCTTGGGTGCCAAATGTGTTCAGGTACCATTCTAGCTATTGAAGGTTGAAGACAATGCAAACTGTTTTAGTTATATTGGCTAAATGTTTATAACAACAACAACAAAAACAACAAAATTAACAACAACCAAAACAAAATACCTGCCGAACACGTTTGAAGTCATTATTGTAAAAAGAGAAATTGCTGTTGACGACATCTTTGGATCGGAATAGTTCTGAATACATTTACATTCACAAACACTTCTTTATTTTTTTTTATCACGTGTTTCCCCAATTTCGACTGTAGTTTCGCGGACGAATGACAAATGTAACTTAACTGTAGTTTTTGTTGTCGTAGATATGAATGATTTCTGTGACTGAAAGTAGTTTTAATGGAAAGCACCGAGATTCGGACGATGTTCGATGCTGTTATGGAAATTAAACGGTTTAGCCAGTTAGAAGTGGTGTTACTTTCTAAATCTAGACTTAGGCTAAGAATGAAATTAAGAATGTTTGTTTAATACGGACCGTGCTCAAAGAAGACTGTTTACGCCACTGTCAGTCGGCAGCTTTGGAAAACACTGTGCTAGTAAACAAGTGATCCTCTCTTTATCTTGCATTTTTCTTGCTTTAACATATTTATTTTTTCGTGTAATCTACACTTGCTTGATTTAGAACATGTCTCTAACAGTAACCGGCGATTACAATATGAAACTTAAACGATACATTACGTCTACGAATACATGTAACTGCACATCAATTGTGAAAGCATCTATACATGCTATGCTATACACATTCGATTATTTCGTCCTATAAACCTAACCAGTGCTCGGACCATGATAAGAGCCATGCTCTGCGAACAAGGGGTTTAATGCATCTGCAAAAAGCATCGACCCAGGTCAGCCTGCGCAGTCCGCGCAGGCTGACCTGAGTCTATACTTTTTGCTTTTGGAAGATTGTTTTGCTTGTCCAAGGGCCATTCCATCACAGGATTCAGCCGGTTGTTAGACAAAAGGGGTTTTATGGATCCACAATAATGTAATGACTTGCTTGGTATCATGCATCACGAAGATGCATCAAAACTCCTTTAGCCAGAGCATGGCTCATTTGTATTGTTCCAAATGTATACCCCCCCTAATTACGGATTTCAAACCCAAAACAATTAATACAGCTGACTGACGCTCTTCCAAAACATTACAATCTTCCAGGGGGAAGCTATGTAAATAACCAGCACTCAAACCATGATATGGATGGTCCAGAGGTTTACTCCCATATATACGGGATTCGAACACAGAACAACTGATATGAATGACTGACACTCTACCGATACACCACTAACTCCCGCATTGCAGGGTGCCGACTTTTTTACCTGTGGATGTGAGCTGAAAGCCAGCATGGCGACTTGGGCTTCGTAAGGTCCTACTGGTAGCTGGTTGACAATGGCTCTGGCAAAGTCCAGCGAGAACTTGAAATTTGTGACACCAACCGAGCCAGAATCGTCCAGGACAAAAACGATGTCTCTCTTGCAACCTATATATATATTTATTTTTAGTATATTTGTATTTTGTATATTTGTATTTGGCGCGGAAACAGAAATAAGCCTTAGAATCAAAATATATTTTACTCGTGGAGAAAATCTGAGCCATGATCTGTGAAAAGGAGGTTTAGTGAATCTTTAAAAAAGTATCGACCAGGTCAGCCTCCGCAGTCCGCGCAGGCTGACTTGGATCGAAACTTTTTGTTATTGGTCAATTTTATGTATGTGAAACGACCATTCTACCTCGTTCAGCCGGTTTTTCAACAAAGTGGATTGTATGGATCCATAATGACGCTATGACTTCATTGGTATACTGTATCACGGAAATGCATTGAACCCCTTATGACAGAGCGTGGCTCATTTGAAATGAGACGAAGGATCAAACTTTCTAGAACCAACTTTAGCTAGGAGGCTCCTTTCCTTAAGTAAAGCATTGTAATGAAGCGGAAAGATCATGGAAAAGTCTGATATGACAAAGAGGCAACCTTGCGAAACATTACATTAACTCAAAACAAATAGGCAGGTGTAACTCTATGTATTATTATAACCGTTCTTTTGAATTACGAAATTACAGACGATCAAATATAATTGAGCCATGCTCTGGCAAAAGGGGCTTACTAGTAATTCATCTCCGTTGTGAAGTATACCAAACAAGACATTACTAATTATGGATTCACGAAGATTATTTTGTCAAACAACCGACTGAATCATGAGGTAGAATGATCCCTTGACATACAGAAAATTTAAGGAGAGCGAAAAGTTTCGGTCCATGTCAGCCTGCGCGGACTGCGCAGGGTGACATGGGTCGATACTTTCCTCAAATTCATTAAGCTCCTTTTCACACAGCATGGTTCAATTTCAAAATTGACATGAAGAGACAAGAGAATGATATTATCACCTGAAGGTTTAGATGTAGTTGGCATCTGGGTCGTTGCTTGTGTTGTAGTCTTGAACGGAAAATTACAGAAATCCGTATCACAGCACGAGAGAGATACGTCACGTTCATATCGATCTGGCGCATGCGCAGAGCGCTTACCAAATGCAAAGCCAAGACCAAATCCATCACAGGTCTGCAAAGTCAAATCCAAAATGTAAACCCAGTTATTTGTACATGCAGTTGTTAGGAACATATTGTTTAACCATTTACCAGATAATCTAGGGCTTTAACGACCCTAAGATAGAACTTTTTGGAAAAGGAGAAAATGCTGGTTACCATCATGTTCACCTTTTCCTACAATGTTTTCTACCCAATCACAGACAAATCCCATCAGGTAAGCCACTTTTGATTTGCAAACGCTGGACAAGTCTAAGGTTTTTTTTTTTGTATGGTAAAGAGTTAAGAATTATTATCTGTAACGGTCACGCTTTCGGGAACTAGTGTAAAAAAGAAAAGTAGGTTGCTTGTTGCTCAATATCTTCAAGGGCGTCTACTTACAAAATGAGAAATGCCGTAGCTTTGAGTTTATGACTTAATAACCGTTCTAAACTTTTAAATTCTTGAGACATAGAATGTAATTTAGACGGGTTTTTGGGATATAGTCCCTGATTCTGAAGTTTTAATGATCAACATATATAGAAAATAAAAGTTACAACGCCCGACCCCATTAAAATTTGACAGAATGTGTAATAAGTTTAACCCCCCCCCCCAAAAAAAAAAAACGGCTTTTGAAAACATTGTAGGAAAAGTTGAAATGCTGGAAATAAGCCGCATTACTTGTCTCATTTTCCACAATGTTTTCAATCATTTCAAAGACATTCCAATAATTTGAACTTCATTGAATTCATAGACTGCAAATTCTTTCAAAATGGACAAGCGTTAAATTTTGTCGTCGTGTAAATAGTTATGAGTTAGGTTACATACCTGTTTATTCTCACATGACATAATATATTCATCGTGACCATCGAGAGCATGAAGGTGTTTGATCATACACGTCTGCAAAAAAAGATAGATCTTGGTTTGCATTTAACCACAGATTTTAAGTGATTTGGAAAACACTGTACTACATTTAGTTAGACGATCTGACATATTACGGCGCTCTCAAAATTCTCGTTCTTCACAACTCGGCTGATTTATCTAATGTGTTGCATTATTGACCTGTGACAGATTGTACTTCGGCACACCCATCCGTTTCCAAGAAGATCCGTTTTATGTGGTTTTAACCAGGGTAAGAAAAGATGCATTTACTATCTGTTTGTCAACGTAAAAGCGTCTAGAAAGATTCCGATTCAACATGTATCATGTACATTTTATTTGTGGTGTCTTACCTATATGGGCGGTAAAACAGTGCTATTCCGGTGAAGAAATGTGAGGTATGTGTGTATATTACACAACGAAATAAACCAAAAGAATTGATTGCCCGAGTGTTGATAATTGTGTATATATACAAGTTATATCACTGATCATTTTGATTAATAGCGTCCATTTACTTCAATTAAATGGTACATTATTCATCTCTTGTAGGGTATGACATATATTGTTTGTACAGAAGTTAATACATCTATTAAGCCTTGCACAATGTGAAACGTCTTTCACTGATACTGCTGTCATCGCTGCCGACACGTATGGTCCAGACAGAGATTGGCGTTTAACCTTTCGCAGTATATAGCGATTCTCTCTTATTACGCTGTTATAGGAACCGACCAGTATGGCTCGAAGAGAAATTGATATTTAGCCTTTCGCAGTATGTAGGGGTTCTGTGTTATTACGCAGTTGTAGCTCGGACAGAAATTGATATTTGGCTTTTCGCGGTATATAGGGGTTCTCTCTTATTACGCTATTATAAAGACCGACCAGAATGGCTCAGACAGAAATTGATATTTAGCCTTTTGCGATATATATGGCGATTATCTGTTATAACGCTGTTATAGCGACCGACCAGTATGGCTCAGACAGAAATTGATATTTAGCTTTTTGGCTGAATACAGGGGTTCTCTGTTATAATTGATATTTAGCTTTCTGGGGCATATATAGCGATTCTCTGTTATTACGCTCTCAGAGCGACTGATCAGTATGGCCCGGACAGAAATTGATATTTAACTTTCTGCGGTACACTGCGACTCTCTGATGGAAAAATAAAAGTAATAGAGCTTATCTTACCATATTTTTTCCACATGTGGTCGTGGTGTTGCAGTCCGATGGGTTAATGACTGGTGATGAACAGGAATAACACTCAAGGGCTGCAAATTAAATGACACAAGTATGTATGTACAATAGCAATGACATTTCACCCTTTTAACTTTGTCCAAGACAATGAAATTTTAGACTGGTCCAAACTGAAAGCATTTGCAGATGACATATCAAATTTTACCTAATACTTGAAATCAGTTTTTCAAAGAGCACAAACCATTGTGAGAAAAGGAGAAAACGCTGGTTACCAGCACTTTCTCTTTTTCCTACAATTTTTCCAAAAGCTTTCTTCCGCAGATTTAAAAGTCGGGATTATTCGGTAAAGGACTGACTGTGTAAGAGACGACACAATTTTAGACTCTTTCATATTGAAAGAATTAGCAGACAACAAACTAATTGTTGTCCAAATAGTGGAATTTGTTTTTGAAAGGATAGAAAACATTTCCGGATAATGGAGAACATGCTTGTATTCGCTGTTTTTAAATATTGTGCATGTACTGTCTTTTTTAGAGTCGCTAAAACAGTGCATTGTTTAGTAAAGAATTACTTATGATACAGAGTACGCACTATGTACTAATTGTCTTGACTTAAAGGCCGAATAGTGGCCAAAACACAATGCAGGTGCAATGCAGGTGTAAATGCATTTGAATTTAACTCATGCCTTTAAAGATGAAGATGACAATCTGTTATTATGTGGTAGGTCCAAGTGTTGGTCGCTGGCAGAAAAATGAATTTTAAAACGAGGTTGAAAAGTAAACAAAAGATAGAGAGACATGGCAACTTTTAACCTAAGTTTGAGATTCATTTTTCTGCCTGCGACTAACACTTGGATCGACCGTGCAAAAACAGATTTTTATCTTCAAAATAATTTCCATACTTTTAAATGGCGTGATTTAAATCTAAATGCATTTTAACATCGTCAGTATTACATTTGGCCGCTGCTGTGCCTTTAATCGTAAAATTTTACTTTCCATAATATTTATGGAAAACATTTTCAGACGATATTGGCTCGTACACTGGACAATTGATATAGAAATAACAGCACAGACATCCTCGTTCAGCCAGGTGCACTTCGTTTCGTTCACCCTTTACCGCACAATCCGAAGTTTTAACGACCCTTCAGAAGGAGGCTTTTGAAAACATTGTGGGAACAGGAGAAAATGCTGGTAATCAGCATTTTCTCCTTTTACCACAAGGTTTTCTACTCTTTTACAGACAAATTCCATCTTTTCAGCCACTTTTTATTTGTCGTCCGCATATGCTTTCAATTTGGACTAGATTTAAATTTTGTCGTTTGGTAGGGTTGACTACATTCATCATAATGAATGATGGTTAGCATAATTTTGCACTTTTGGGTCACCAAGCATGCGGCACAGAATACATACGACAGTTTCCACAAAACCGCTGGCACGTGTTCATCGAAAATGCTGGATCTGTACAGAGGTCCGGTTTGGCCTTTTGGAATAAAAGGCATGCTGATGTATCCAGGTCTTTACAGGAGCTCTCTGGGATGTCCGCATGACAGCATCCGATCAGTATCCCTTGAAAGGAAGGTAAGATTTTAGGGTATACTGGATGAAAGAGTACCATACAATATCATTCCGCTAAAATTTAAATCTTTACCACACGACAAAACTTTACCCGTCCAACTTGAAAACATTTGCAGGCGACAAATAAAAATGTCTAAATAATTAAAATCATCTGGGAAAGGGCAGAAAACATTGTGGGAAAAGGAGAAAATGCTGATTACCAGCATTTTCTCCTTTTCCCACAATGTTTTCAAAAGTTTTGTCTCCCCGGGTCGTTAAAAGCTGGGATTGCATGATAAGGGGTGAAAAGGATTAAGGGAATGGTCCTGTCCAGTCTAGGCGTATGAAAGATATTTTCGGAGCTCTGGAAAACGAGTGTTTAATGTAATGCATCTTCGTAATGCGTTATATGTACCATGCAAGCCGTCGCATGATAAAATACATTTGTCTTATGACCGACTGAATCATACAGAGGAATGGTCCTTTGACATGCAGAAAATTTACAGAGAGCAAAACGTTGCGCGACAGTCATGTCCTGTGACAAGCAGAAAATGTATCAATGGCAAAAGGACCGCGCAGGTTGACATGAGTCATTATCCTCCACAGTCCATGATTCGTGCCTATAAGCAAGAGCCAACAGCCATCAATCTGTGGAGATATCATTTACAATAATAATAATAATAATAAAAAAAACCTACATGGGGGAAATAAACTTATCAGCTGAGCTTTGAATACGTGTTGTTTTATTTCTCAGCGCTTCTAATTAATTTAACTGTTTACCTTTAAACCAACCTTGATCGCATTCTATATCTGGAGGTATTATCGTCCTTGAATCGTTCCCAAGATTAGTGACGTCATACACTCTTCCTTTACAGGCCATGCATGTCGTTTATCATTGTTATGGTAACTTAGGAATGAAATCGTACAGAATGCTGGTGGATTTACACAGAAATAAAGTCATGAATTCTTTTCTTAGTAGAACTGTCATGTTTTCATGCCATAGCTCATAATATCATTATTAAAGGACTGAAAATGTTGAAGGAACCCTCTTCGTAAAACAAATGATACTTGGCCTTACTGTCGAAAAAGTGGACTGGACTATCGTAAAAAAAGAAACATAGAGAAATGCCGTGCCAAAGTACTGGCATATTGGAAAAATATTCCAGGTGGTTAATGACAGTAAAATGTATTTGAAAAATGGGAATAAGTAAATTGTGTTAATTTGGAGACATGTCTCGAATTAAGCCTCGATTTGCTCTAAAAAACATATTTCGATGCAATTTTTGGTAATGTAGCTTCTGGAAGAAAGTCGAAAGCCGGCAACCTTTTAATGACGTTATATTCTCACCTGATCCATCGGTATCCTGAAATGTTTGAGGGCACGATCGAAGGACGGGAAAGATCCAAGGACGGTCGAGGAAATACTTCTTTTGCATTAACCCTTTACCACACAATCCCGACTTTTAACGACCCTGAGGAAGAGGCCTTTTGAAAACATTGTGGTGAAAAGGAGAAAATGCTGGTAACCAGCATTTTCTCCTTTTCCCACAATGTTTTCTACTCTTCCCAAATCGAATTTCAATTTTTGAGTCACATTCATTTAATCGTCTGCAAAAGCTTTCAATTTGGACTGGTCTAAAATTTTGTCGTTTGTTATAGAGTTAAACCACCTTTCAAAGAGCATGACTCATATGAGGAGTATCGTAGTAATTCATTATACCATTTAAGTCATGACACAATTGTCATGACACAATTATGGACTCTGAAATTTCATTTTCTCCGACTACCGACTCAATCATGAGGTTGGAATAGCCTCTGTATAAGCAGAAAATTTACGAATAGCAAAAGGTTTCGAGCTATGTCAGCCTGCGAGGACTGCGCAGGCTGACATGTGTGGATACTTTTTGCAGATGCATTAAACCACCTTTTCAAAGAGCATAACTCATATTTATTCTATAACAATTACGAAGTAAAACTTTCAGTCTTTTAATCACCGTCACTATAAGTCTGTTTCGGCATGTCTAACTTAGTTTTACAGTATTTTAGTCTTACCACGGCGTTAGGATACTTAAATGCATTCATGTTTCTCCATGGTTTGACCAATGCAAGGCTATGGGTGCCTTGCCTTGACCACAGCTACCAATTCAGTATATTTCTTTCAAAAAATGAAAGGAATAGAACATTTGGAATGGAACAATAATAAAAATCCCTCCTTGGTTCCACCAGTACTAGGCTAGGGGTCTACAGTGCCTTGCCAAAAAACGAAAACTTGACCAGAGCCACTAGTTCTGTATGTTTCTTTCTAAAACATGGAAGGAATGGAACACTTGGAATGAAACAATGATATGATCCATGCTCTATGAAAAAGGGGGCTAAATGTATCTGCAAAAAGTGTCGACCCATGTCAGTCTGCGCAATTCGCGCAGGCTGACATGGGCCGAAACATTTTGCTGTCTTTGACTTTTCTGCTTTTCAAACGACCATATTACCTCATGATTCAGTCGGTTGTTAGACAAAATGGATTTTATTGATCCATAAGCATGTGATGACACGCTTAGTATTATGCATCACGGAGATACATTAAGCCCTCCTTTTGCTAGAGCTTGGCTCATATAGATGAATACATGTCTGTAATTTCTCTAGAGTTCAGTAAACAAAGAATGCAAGAAATGTATTACTATAGTTTCAACATCTACTATTTTATCAAGGTCGTAAACTGCTAATAAAATGGGTTATACTAGTAGGCGTTATATATATGAACATCTTGGCAAGACATCTCTACATTTCAAAACACAATGTGTTACGTGATATTTTCAAAACTTTTAAAACTTGGTGCAAAAAAAGTTGAAAGAGCTTACCATATTGAAGATGACTTACCAACAAGCGTAAAACCTAGTAGCAACATTTTGTCCAAGTGGCAACCCAATTCTCTTCACAGACGATTGAACTTTCTGCGATTATGGCATTAGATAAGTGATCTTCTTCCAGATAGGGTCAATACCACTGATAACATACAACGACTGAGATGTCATTAAACTTTACCATGTTTGGTTCTGATAGACGCACTTTCATGTAGGGATAACAGAAGAACATAGTCAACATAGGTCCAGATTTTCCAGTTTATCGTAACACTTGACCGAGCCATTTGATTGTTTTCATGGAGATTTATACCGCATATAACTGGACCACGCTCTGGCAAAAAGGGGGCTTAATGCATCTCGGTGATGCATTATAATTATGGATCCATAAAATCCTTTTAATATATAATAGTCGACTGGATCCGGAGGTTGAATAGTCCTTTGACATGCAGAAAATTGACCAATAGCAAAAAGTTGTAGACCAGGTGGACTGGTCGATACTTTTTGCAGATGTGTTAACCCTTTCCCAAATGACAAATTTCGGACTAGTCCAAATTGAAAGAGTTTGCAGACGACAATTCTAAATTTGATGAAAATGGCAGAAAGGTCTCAAAACGGGTAGAAAACACTGTGGGAAAAGGGGAAATTGCTCGTTATGAGCAATTTCTCCTTTTCCCACAGTGTTTTCAAAAGACTTGTCCTGCAGACAAGTGAAAACCAGGGCTTGTTTGGGAAAGGGTTAAGTAAGCCCTTATTTCATCACAGAGCATGACCCAACTGTATTTCAGTCTCCCTTGGTTTCACTATTACTAGCATGGCGATCTGCAGTGACTTGCCCGAAAACTTTTTCTTTACCAGCCCCTAAAGCTTGGATTTCCTGGGTCCGTATTTGCCAACCTTTTAACTTCTTTCCAATCCTAATTCTAGATTTAGATAGAAACACAACTTCTGATTGGCTGGCTAAACCATTTGGTTTAGCCAACCATAAGTTGTGTAACTTTTTAATTTAGAAAATTCCAGAGAGTAAGAATAAGAATAATCTTAAGAATGATTGCAGTATACGGCCAAAAATTATGCATTCAAATAAATGAGCGGCACTCTGGAAAAAAGGGGGTTTGATGCATCTCCGTAATGCATTATACAAAGCAATTCATCACATAATTATGCATCCAAGAGATCTATTTTGTCCAGAAACCGACTGAATCAGGAGGTAGAATGGTCCTTGAACATGCAGAAAATTTACAAATAGCAAAACGTTTCAAACCGTATCAGCTTGCGCGAACTGCGCAAATGAAGTGGATAAAGTCAGTCAGTCGAAAAGGATTCAGAAAACTGTTGCTTTCCGGCTAAGGTCAGAGCATTCAGTTTACCATTTCAGCGTCACAGGCGAAAACAGGGGCTTTTGGGCGGCATAGCTGAAGATCAGATTGCACATATCGAGTCAAAAAGCGTGTAAGATAAACATCTTTCTGAATGTCATTAGATTGTCTTTTCAGCCGTCGAAAATAGTTATTCTTAAATAATTGCCGCTGAGATAGCTAAATGTCAAACGCCCCAGTCTCCTGTTTGTGTTCGATGCTATAACTAGATGATGACGCCGTATGTGACCGCCATTGTTATTGTTATTGTTGTTGTTGTATGCTGTATTACAAAATGGTCGTTTTGTTGAAAGAGGGATAGTGGTTGGCAATGTTATATGCTTACCTTCGTCATACGCAAATTTGTTTGGATTTCGTAATTTCTGTTAGAGCAAAATATATGAGCAATGCTCTGTGAAGAGGAGGCTTAATGCATCTGCGAAAAGTATCGACCTAAGTCAGCCTGCGCAGTCCGCGCAGGCTGACCTGGTCCGAAACTTTTCGCTATTGGTAAATTTCTGTGTGTCCAAGGACCAGACTACCTTATGATTAAGTCGGTTGTTAAGAAAAGTGGGTATTACGAGCCTATAATTAGGTGATGACTTTATTGGTATCATGGATCACGGAATGGATTAAGCCCCCTTTGGCCAGAGCATGGCTCATATAAACTCAGCCTCTCTCGACGGCTGAAAATACATTTCAATGAAAGTTAGAAAGATTTCGCAAGCGGGCTGAATATATAAAGGATCCGACTGCACGTTCAGCGCAGTCTAATTTTGATCCGCTATTCGCAAACAAAACAAGTTTTCACCTACTATGCCGCAATACTAGTGTATCACGTGTAGGGCCACGCTGGTCCAATCTGCTGATCAGGCAATGTTTCTGTCTAAATTTGGCCACAGTTCTCAAAATCATGTCTCTGTACGAGTGTGTACGTGACTACATCTGAATAGTTAACCTACTTCACATTAAATCTTACATATTGTATTTTATATATTTATGATTGGTAGCCCTAGCTTATCATGATACAAATCTGACAAGGGCATGACCGTAAGGTAGAATGCTTTTTGAAAACGTAAAAGTAACAGTTGCTTGTTTTGAGTACCGCTCCTTTTCACATATTGATTTCTGTATATCTACATTACTTAACCCTTAGGCTGTTCAGTGACCTTTTGCAGACAGTGTAGATCAAGATCAGACTGCACAGAACGTGCTTTCTGATCTTGGATCTACACTGTCCGATGAGGGGATGTTTTTCCCCCAAAAAATACCTTTGAAATACGAAAATTTGGGTTTAAACTATCGGTTTGAAAGTTTCATTTCTTTTACTTAGCAGGATAAGGGATAAAAAAAGAATTGTTTAATCTTATTCATGTACTCCTTATTCCCAAAGGTATTAAAACAAACGGGTTTTACTCACATGAGGTGTTCTTAACTCTAGCAGCGCCAAATATATAAACATGACCTCGTTCGACGGCTGTAGCAACACTCCACTAAAACCCAGAAAGATTCTTATGACAGTCACTAGCGAAAAATGCCGAGAGTTGTTCACGATTTATGTCGAATTAGGCCGATCTTTTTATGGATACCGCTTACGAGTAATAATGTAAAACAAACATCAAGGGCCAAATGGGTGTTCAAACGTTGTCTGCGAATGTCAATATTCTTCGAAGATTTGACCTGTCTGCTATGACGCATCACTATCCTGTACAGGAGAAATTAATACGCGAAATAGCAAGCGGAAAATGGATATACATACTACGTCTGTGGAAAAAATCCAGCCAGTTTTTAGCTACAAATTTCTTAAAAATATAATGATTCTCAAGCTTATAGGAGCTATGGCTGGTGCATAGGTTATATGCTAGTTAACCGCGACTGGATGAGTCGTACAAGGTAGCTTTTAGTGAGTAAAAGTATGTATTATATTGAAATTTGCTGCCTTGATTGCCGCCTTATAAAGTAGTCCGGTTCTGTACCCAGAATGCCCATATCAGATAGGTTTATGTATTTAAAAAATACCACCCAGCAGAAGATAATGGTGTTCAAATGTAACAAGGCAACGGGTTGCTGTATTCAAAAGGAATCCTTTTTCATAATCTGATATCAAGCACTTCTTACGGGGAAAGACATTGTTTAAAAGCAGCATGGGCCTCGGTTTTCTGAGATTGTCAAAGGTGGGTGTGTTTACGGAGGAATATCTTAAAACTTCATAGACCCTTTTGTCTACCTTTTTTGACAAAAACTATTTCACTTTCTGTGAGGAAAAAAGCTGTGCACCTGTTTTATTTGGAAAAGCACAGTGGAGGTCTGTTTTCACTGTACAAAAATCAGCCTATTTCTAATGTAACAAAAATCCAGTCTATTTAATGTAACAAATTTCAGTATTTTTTCGATGTACCCAGACTTATGGCTCACGTCACTTTACAAAGTCCTAGCTTTTGTTGAATAACCCTCGTAACCATGTATGCCTGTCATCTTCTTGCATTCATTATTCAATGGTATCAGCCAGATTAAAGTCCAGAATGACATTGGGTTGACCTACGTTTTACTCCTCGGGGACCTTAGGCGAATAAATGTCGAGCTTTAGCGGACGGCATCGATCAAGATCAGACTACAAAAGAACCTGTAGTCTGATTTTTGATCCATGTTATCCGCTTGTTTAGTCAAGCCTTTAAGACAATCTTTCTGATCTCAACGGATTGTAATTTTAGTTGTCAAAGCAGATCGAGTTGATATATTTGGATGATGAAAGGATGATGCGACGTCTGACCGTGTAAAAGAATAATTATCTATGCAATGGAATTCTATTAATCCTTCTCCAGCTAAATAAGTACAATGAAATTTTTAAACTTGTGAAAACCCGAATAATGCTATTTCAAACTTATTTTTAGGGAAAAAATATCTCCCTATCGGACAGTGTAGATCCAAGATCAGACTGCACGTTCTATGCAGTCTGATCTTTACCTACACTGAACGCATAAGGTCAGTGAGTCGCGCTTAGCAGCCTAAGGGTTAACTCTTTACCACACAATCCCGAGTTCTAACGACCCTGAAGAAGAAAGCCTTTTAAAAACATTGTGGGAAAAGACGAAAATGCTGGTAACCAGCATTTTCTCCTGTTCCCACAATATTTTCTTCACTTTCTAAGACGACTTTCTCCATTTGAGCCACACTGAAATTGTCGTCTGCAAATGCTTTGAATTTGGATCAGTGTAACATTGGTTGTTTGGTAAAGGGTTCATAAGTTGAAATTGTCATTCTTAGGCATAGACTTTAATCATTATCTCCTGCAACAGGCTGTTTGTGGTTTGAAGCAGGCTACAACTCGAAAACATTGTGAATAAAGGACAAATATCTCATCAAGTTATCACGTGTGTTAATCCTTAACTTAACTCGTACGTTGATGAGAATAACCTTTTTTCAAATTTGCCTGCTGCAATTTCGTTGGAGAGGAGGTAATCAATTACATAGTGTTTCGGGATATTTAGTTTCTAGTACACGTAACCATGTTAAAGCTAATATTCGATTGACTTTAATCAGGTTAAAATTTTTTACTTCTTTACCCCTTAACACTTTACCACACAATCCCGAATTTTAACGAGAAAGAAGCCTTTTGAAAACTTTGTGGAAAAAGAAGAAAATGCTGCTAAGCAGCATTTTCTCTTTTTCCCACAATGTTTTCTACCCTATCAAAGAAAAATTGCACCATTTCAGCCACAGTGAAATTGTCATCTGCAAATGCTTTCAATTTTGACAAGGCTACTCTTTTGTCGTTTGGTAAAGGGTTAAAGATATATTGAAATTAAGTTTCTTAGATACTTCTTTCTATACTCTCTCTTTCCTCTTTTGCTAAATATCAACTCAGTTCTACTTTTTGAACTGGGGATGTTTTTTTTTTTTATATCAAATAGTTGTCAGAAGCTTCAGGTGAATTTATATATGTCCCTTTTTTTTTTACAAAGCAAATTGATAGCTTTGCACACGGCGTAGTTTAAGCTCAGAACGCACAGACAAGGTATTCTGAGCGTTGACAACGACCAAAGTGCTTCCTCATTTAAAATGTATGTAGTATTTAAAGCCGTCGTAATTTCTCATTTATGCAATTGGTAGCGAAAGAGGTGGAATGCTAGGTACAAATAACTCTTACATCTTATAAATAAAACTGAGCGATTTCATTGTTGGCCAAGAGGTATTAGATCCAGATGATACAAAAAGGCCCAAAAAAGCAAGTGTCGAAACTTAACCTTCACTTATAGCGATATTTTCACACACAGGCTGTACGTGACACAGCAAAACAGTTGCCATGGCTAGTACAGGAATTCCAGAGGAAATAATCAAAGAAATGGGCGGATGTGGACGGTATCAGATCATTCTTGGGTTTGTGATGCACACCATGAAAACATCTGTGGTTTGGGGCATGTTTACAATGATCTTTGCCGCGGCAACTCCAAAATGGTGGTGCTACGATAACGTAATGAGTGATGTCACATCCGGTCTGAATATTTCTTATTCTGTTCAAAATACTAGCAACGCTAGTCACGAGTTACAATCGTCAGCGTTATATAAGAGTTGTGTCAACAGAGATGGAGGCGCCTGTAGAAACATCGTCTATGATTATTCCATTAGGACTATTCATAATGAGGTCTGTACATTTTTTTTTTTTTTTTTTTAGGTAAAAGGAAATCACTCCTTGGACCGTAGGCCCTATTCACCTGATCAACAAGTCTGAATTCTAATTTTCATACTACATTTCAAGACTATGCACCTCCTTGAATGACACATAAATTCTCAGCCAATTAGATATCTTCGCATGCAGTTGAGAATAAGAATCCATTAATTAGGACGCTGATTAGTTGAATCTGAATGGTTAATCACTGAACACTGTAACGTAGCATGCTTGTTCCCCTGAGTAAGAAAATTTAGGTTTTCTCTTTGTCTGTTCTAGGAAAGAAATCGAGATTGTAATGAGCATAGCCATTTACTGCAAAGCCTAAATTGTTTACAAGCAAATTATTTTTCTCGAATTCTTTGCATCTTTGGTCAGTATGACGTAAGCTAAGCCCAGTCGTTTTGCTTTAATTACCTGGTTAAATATATACTGCATTACTTGAAACGTAAAATTTGGCTCCAAGTGACACCATGGTTTACATACAAATGCGTCAAATATTGACTTTCGCCGTAGAAACAGAAAAACTCCTTTTCGTCAGTCCCCCGGGCCACTCCATCCGAATCCTGTGGCGAATTAAAAATATAGAGGCTACCTTTTTAAAAGGCCCAATAGCTGCCACAAACTATGCAGGTGCTAAAATGCATTTAGATTTAAATCGTACCGCTTGAAAGTATGGAAACTACTGTGAAGATGACGATCTCTTATTGTACAGTCGGTCAAAGTGTCACTCGCTGGCAGAAAAATGAATTTTACAATCAAGCGAAAATTAACAAACTATAGAGTGAGTGACCTGGCAACTTTTAATACAATTTTGAAATTAACTTCCCTGCCAGCGACTAACGCTTGGACCGACCATACAATAACAGATTGTCTTCCTCACAATAATTTCCTTGATTTTATAGAACACGATTTAAGTTTAAATGCGTTTTAACATCTGCTTTGTTTACTTTTGGCAGCTATTGTTACTTTAAACAACATCAAAGGTCTATGACCACGTGCAAGTGATGCACGTTTCTTCTGTTTGAGCCTGAGGTCATGCCTTTGTAATGAATGTTACTAAATGTTAAACAGGAAAAAAAAAGATAAACCCGTAAAGGGCATTTCTTTGACCATGAAAAGTCCAAATCTTGATATATTATACTATAAATAGATATAGGACATTTTTTTTTTTTTTCGGTGAAAGATCGAAATTTATTTCATCTCGTGAACATCACCGGTAATATTTTCACAGCGCAGAGATGTCCATGAGATGAGATGAATAGAGGATCTTACATGTTTATGTATTATCATTTTTATCAAACGAGTTGACTACAATCATATGACGCGAGCCTTGGCGAGCGTCATAAATATTTTAGTCAACGAGTTCGATAAAAATGATAATACATAAACACAAATGTGAGATTCTATTTATCACATAAAACGAATGACAGACAAATAAGTATCCTGCGTCATTACCTGCAGCCTATTATGTCGTTTCTTGTTTGCAGATGTATTTCGGTTTGAAATGTCTACATACACAAGGAAATAGCTCTGTGACATTTAAATCGAAAGTAGTAACAGTCTATAGAGGGCGTAAATGAGCATAATTCTTAAATTTTGTTGATTTTAAACAATTTCTACTTCATTTCTTCTTGTTATTAAACATGAAAATCATAATATTTTCCCCACGAATACGTCTTAGCAACAAGGTCGTCATTTTCCCGCGATATGGCGCAGTAGTACAAATTCTGGCACGTGCTGTGGTTGGTTTCGCCGGCTTCACGCGTTCATAACGATAAAAATAACCACAGCCGGGACCCAAAAAACAATAATACACTAGTGCATTATCGAAAATAAGTCATGGATTTAATACACAGCTATAGGAGGTTTTATGTGATAAATTTCTATGTTTCGCCGAAAAGAACAAACATTCTATTCATTTCATGCTTCTAACCCCTATTTGGTTGGAACTGTCAGCAAAAATCAAATACATTTGTTTTCGATAATACCCCGTGGCGTATCCCCCTCACATAACAACGCATTACAATATTAGGTAAAACGCGAGAAATATAGCGTAAATTACGTCATATTTCCCTCCATTTGAATTTTTTGCAAGTGCTGATTACCTAGGTAACTAGTGCGCGGGTACTACTGTTTCCGCATTCAGTTGAAGAGTTGGAACATATATAAAATCGATATTTTCACTGGTCGTAACCATGAAATATCAAACCATAATCCAACATCATTTCTCGATAAACTACCGAAAAGCATGAAATAAAAACATGTATACACCCGAAATTTAGCCATACTTATTTATATACAAATTGAATATTACAGTGGCAGCTCGCTTGTTCATATGAATGGATTCCGTCGACAATTGCATCTATACAAATGGCAGGTCTTTTCCTTGGGCATTTTGTCAGCGGTCATTTAGCGGATGCTTTCGGAAGAAAATGTCCCATGATGCTAGGGTTGCTATTGATGTTTGTCTTCAACATGGTGGCTTTTTTCTCAACTTCTTGGATAGTACTTGGTGTAGCACGTGCTCTCATAGGTAAGTTTTCGGATGTATTTTAGTCGCATACACCTTCTTGCAAAGTTTGCCAAGGTGTGAAATCTCTGGTTTAAAGAGAGAGAGAGAGAGACAGAGACAGAGAGCATTTTAATATACAGTAACATATTTTATATTAGACCGTAGCTGTTAAACCGTCCCTCTTGTAGTATTCGCTCCTTTAAATACAGTAAGCACAGTTCGACGTGTCCCCAATCAAGTTGCGGATCCTCTCAAATACTGTTGAGAAAGGCAGCATCGTGCGAACAAAACAACTGAATTTTTAATGAAACATAAGGATATTTTTTCTAAATATTGTGTATATCTTAGGATGTGGAATGGCGTTCTACCTAACCATACAGTATTCACTGGTATCCGAAGTGTCCCTTATAAAATGGCGGGCACTAAATGTAAACATGCCGTCCTGGGCCGTAGAAGTCTGTGCGTTCTCATTGGTTGCATATCTGGTCCCTGACTGGAGAATATTGTCCCTCATATCTGGTATTGCAGCCGTACCATTTATGGCATCATGGTGGTAAGTTAAGGGCTGAATTAGTACTTTTAAAACGAATTTGCAGCTAACGACTTTGAAAACATCCTTGTAAAAAGGAATCATCATTTTGAACTGAGGTAAATTTACGTGAATCCATGTACATTCAAAACATGGAACAAAAGAATAAAATTACTAGTTTCAAGAACGAGTCATTTGTTCATGAAAGAAACTTTTAAACAGGATGTCAACAACGAGGAAGTCGAACTCGTACTCGTATGGTAAAGAGTCAAAGCACTACATGTACCTTCTGGGTCCCTATTCACCATCCATATTTAGAAACAGCCATAATCTCATTCTCCAGAATTTTCTAAATTTGAAAGTAACTTAATCTGTAATTGGCTATTTACTTTTCGGTTTAGCCAGTTACAAGTTGTGTTACATTCAAATTTAGAAAATCTAAGATATAAAGACTATGATTTTTTTTAAGAGAATGGTTGGTGAATACGGACCTAGAAATAGAATTCATAATCTTACTGCGGACCGATTTTGAAAACAAAGTGGTTTAACAGGAAACTGCACTTAATGATCAATTTCTTCCTTTGCCACAATGCCTTCTCGTGTAATCATATATTTAAACTAAATTCAAATATACACATTATACGACCCGGTTCTACCCCGATCTCACTACTCCATTTTTGAACACCATTGAAGTTTTGCCTTCGCGATCTTGAATACACTACGTAGATCCAACTTCGATCTCATTGTACGCTCGTCGTGATCTTGCTACAGTAACACGTACATGACTGTTCATTTTTGAGGTAGCGGTGTGGTCATTTTGCATAAAGAAACTCGTATTTTCATACACGCCAGGTTCGTTCCTGAGAGTTTTCGATGGTATTTATCGCACGACAGACATGCAGATGCAAAGATGACGATTGAACGAATTGCAAAATTCAATGGAAAATCTCCACCTACAGAAATAGTTCTTGAGAACCACCTCATAAAAGAAGATAGTAAGGAAAAAGGAGACGACAAATACTACTCCATAATTGATCTGTTTCGACATCGAGCGTTGCTGAAGATAACGTGTATTTGTGCGCTCGATTGGTAAATTATTAATTTTCATTAATATTTTCATTTTAACCCTTTACCTAATACTCCCGTGTTTTCAAGACCCTGAAAATAAAGGCTTTTGAAAACGGCGGAATAAAAAAAAAAAAAAAAATACTGAGCACCACGGTTACTTCTTTTCCCACGATGCTTTCAGCCCTTTCATCGACAGTAATCATGATGAGGGCTTTTTTTTTTTAAATTTCTCGTCCGTACTTTACTTCACCATGGCTTTTTCCAGTAACTGACCAAAACAAAACCCCACTGCCCTGTCGGTAAATCAAAATTTCAATAAAACCTTAGGCATCAAACACAACAACAACAACAAAACCGCGCCGTTTCACTGTTTTATATTCTACCTTTCAAACGACAAAGACAAATGAATGTATCGTCAAGCAGTCGCTTCAAATGCTCTGAATATTATCCCACCCACTCCCAATCCTATTTTCAATGCAACACCGGCCAATTTTGATGTCAATCTTCAACATGAAAAGATACTTCATTTACACATGCTTACTGGTAACATTTCAAATAGTTCCACCATAGCCAACTTTTATCAAAAACAGTAAATCTCGGTAAATCCTTGAGTTTTTCCTCCCTGCTCGGTCGGGTAACGGAAAACGACAATTTGTTTACGTCAAGTGACTTTCATTGTTAAAATATCGGAGGGCGGAGACATGGAACGGCCACGGGCGACTTGCTTTATACAGAATGACGTCAAGTTATACAGAATGACGTCAATTTTACCACGCTTTCGTTGCACTGTGTTTATGGAGCCGAATTCACGTGTCATGTTAGAATTTACAATAACTTAGATATAAACTCTGATATTTTACATGAAAAAAAAAAAACCCACACACACAGGCATAAACTTTGATTAATCAAGCAGATAAAGTGAACTGTATGTTGAAATAAAAACACGAAAGGGGGGGGGGGGCTATTAACCGGTCAAAGGTTTACAATGTATCGAGAAAGCGTGCGTCGGTTATTGCGAATCAATTTGATGAGGCGCCAACTTTTCCTTTCTTAACTGCGAAACTTTAGAATCTTCGATATTGAAAGCACAAGAGAAATTAAAGTTTGCTCCAGTAATGGTTTTACCTTATAGTGGATAGAAAACAATGTGTGAAAAGCAGAAATTGCTGGTGTACTACATGTCAATAGTGTTGTATTCTACGGGAAGTAAGGGGTGACTTACCGTCAATAAAATGATCTGTTGCAATGAAATACAGTTCCTAACACCATTTGTGTATAACGATAGGCATTACAGAAGCAAAGGGCAATTAACAGCAAATGAAATTTATTGCTTCAATGAAATATAGTCCTAAAAATCATTCGTGGATTTCGATAGTCGAGCCTGTTTACCTCAATTGTATCATGCAAGGCTATTAATGCAGGGTCCATGAGTTCGCCCAAAACTCTTCAAATACAGGGACTGATGAAAGTCTTTGCGACAGAATGCATTCTTTTCTCGTAGAAAAAACAACAACATTGTATCGATGTTTTATTTGAAAAATGAAGCCATTGACCCGTGGTTTGAAATTAGTGTCGTGCGATATGCCTCTTTCCCCCCTCGCCCCTCACACGACTGAAATGCTTTTGAAAATAAACTTAAAGATTAAACAAAATCGTTATCGCATCTTCTGATACTGGCAAAGTGGTTGCTTACGAAACGTTTAACAAATGTTTTAATATTTTACAAGTTTCAGTCCCCTTTGACATTTTGTTTCCTTTAAAACTGGAAAAAGTGAGTAACTTTTCTGTTTTCTAAAGGTTTTCACTCGGTCTCACCGGATATGGAATATCATTTGGTATACAGGCGCTATCCGGAAGCTTCTTCTTAAACATGTTTACATTTTCCGCTATTGGAATTGTACCTTCACTGATCGTTATCTACATATGTAACAGGTAAGAAATATGCCTGTAATGGGTAAATTCACTGCCCGAATTGTTTTTCAATAAAAGCCTTGACCTGTTAGATATTAAGTTTAGATCTACATGGGCTACTTGTCTGTACCTAGTCTAGTTCGTAGACTTTTGTCTTTGGGTCAAATTGAATAAATGACAGTATAGATTATCCAAAAACTGTCCACAATTTCAGAGTATTACAAATTTTATGATTGAAGAGGTAGGCCTATTAAAAAAATGAACCAGCTTTTTTTTATTATAAATATCATGTGTTTTGTATTTCGGTTTAGATTTGGTCGCAGAAGAACTACCATATCTATATTCATGTTGAAAGCCCTGTCTTCACTCACCGTTGGGATTGTTCAGTATATTGGTAAGATGTCATCTTTAAAACATAGCCACCTGATGAATAATTTCTTCTAATGTATTCACAATTATCTTTGTATTTAAGCATAATTTATTAAAAATATAGATATATTTCACGGGAATGCAATTTGTACGAGATCTATTGAAACATGAACAAACAATAAGGTTAGCTGTAAAAAATTACCGATACAGATATCTCCAAAACCTTCAGCTAATTCAGCTTTTTATCAATTATGTTAAGTTGCGTGTCTCAGTTGTATTTTTTGTGCAAAAGAGTGCATTTTAATCAATTGTGAGTTGAGAGGGTACCTTTCAATTAATAATACGGTGCGAGAGTATGTTTCAATCAAGAGTTAGAAGCGAGTTTACCTTTCAATCTTTATTTAGGTGTGAGTGTAACTTTCAATCAATATCTAGGTGCGAGTTTACCTTCCAATCTATAGTTGTTGTGAGAGTATTTTTTAATCAATAGTAAGGTACGAGCTTATCGTTCCTCGATATTTAGGTGCGAGCGCACCTTCCAATGACCATGTATGTGCGCCTTTATCTTTCAATCAATACCTAGGTGATAGTGTGCTTTTAAGCTCGCGGAGGGAACTATAAAATGGTAATTCTGACAATTTTCGTCAATTTCAACACTCATTTCTACACTTTTTGCTACACGTTTGCTTATCTTTATCTGGTAGAAAATATCCAGCCATTCATTCTTTAGCTGTTGCAGAGTCATTTTTCATCTCGTTGGTGTTTTAAGGCCCTTTCAACAGTTTTCTTATTATATCATATCAGCAAGTTTACTAGTCTGTTCTTCCCTGGAGTGTCTCCACCTACATTTAACGCCTTTTTTCCCCACTCAACTGATGTTCTGTAACAGACGGATACACACGCAGCAAAGGCAACATTCAAGAGTGAGACAGGAATTATTTCTATTGCAATGACTACCATCAGTCCCCGTAAAGAATATTGACCTAATCAGGGCTCAAACTTACAACACATGTAATAACGGATTTGTTTGTTTGTATGTAGTGTTTAAAGCCAAGCCGTTTTCAACATTACTTCAATTATATTGCAGTGGTCATTGCACCTATCCATATTTTTTTTTCTGGAGATCTTTTACCAGAATTTAGCACTATATTTTCCTGAGCTACTGGCTGATTTCTCACGTCACCACCTTCGAAATATTGATCAGCAGTGAGAGGGGAATGAATCCTATCGCAGTGACTAACATCAATTTGCGAAAAGGAATTAACCTAGCTGGAGATTCGAACCAGCGACTCCTTTGTTTCAAGTCATGTGCCACCAGACTCGGATGGAATACTGGCAATGCCAGGTTATCACTGAGCAACCAGGGCTTCGTTAAAATTATGAAGGTGATTTCAAAGGATCTGTATCACATTTTCAGATATGGACGAAGATCTAAGGGGACGATTAACCAATGGGTTCGCAATGCTGTGTTCTGTTGGAAACGGAATGGCCTGGGGCTCGGTACAAACTATGACAATAGAGCTCTATCCTACAGTTGTAAGGTAAATATGTGTGTCTCTATTCGGACTTGGGCTAGAGAGTAAGGTTGGAGGGGTAGATTGACTTATGGTCCACAATACAATAACAGATGGTCTTAACTGAATCGACTCTTTTCTTTTTCATGGCAATCATATGGTAACACACGCAGACAAAACAATGGGAAAATGATACCAGCAATCTAAAAGAGAATAGGAAAAATATCTTGGTCCTGTTCTTGACTCAGTACATATCACAACAAGTAATTTTTTACAGCAATATCTAAAACACAGGGCAAGTACACTCACTTACCAATTTGTGGAATTAACAGCTTTCTCGTCTTTACAGCTCAAGTCATCACAACCACTCAACAACTAGATCTATAGCTCTTTCGTTCTCGTTAGTCTTCAATAAAATGTGATTTAATTAAGATCATGCAAAAATTTATACTAATATTTAGTTACGGTAGGTTTTAGATCGGACTGACAATTGTCGACATTGGGTGCGAAAACCAGTGGCAAACATAACAAACCGTATCAAAGTCAGGAAATACGAGAATATGCTACATATTATTGACAAATTTATACTGTACTGAAAGAATAAATTTCAAGTTATTATTTCAACATCTTATAACAATATGGTAGTTCCTCGTAAAGCAAGACAATGAAAGACGGTTAGACAAACATTTTCGGATGCCTTTAAATGACGAGTTAAACAAAACATGGTTACAAACCAAGACAAATACAAGGTTCAACGCCACAAAGGTACGCCCAGTGTGTTCTCTTCCTTTGGCAAAACAAAAAAAAAAGAAAGTCATGTGGCCAAGTTCCCGGCAAATTCAAATCAAAATATAGAAACCATAAAACCTGGGACCAATCATGCGGTCACATATGTGTGCATGAAGTATACAGCTTTTTCAACCTTATACTTATCCTGCTGAATTAATCCTGTACTAGACCTGTTCAGGTTTTGGAATGCCTTACCCAAGGATACTCCCATGGGACTACCCCTACCAGCAGCGATCAAACCAGGGTCCGTATTCACCAACCGTTCTTAAGAATATTCTTAGTCTTATTCGCCACGATTGTCCAAATTTGAAAGTAACACAACTTCTGATTGGCTAAACCAAATGGTTTAGCCAGTCAGAAGTTGTGTTACTTTCAAATCCAGAAAATGCTAGAGAATAAGACTAAGAATGTTCTTAAGAATGGTTGGTGAATACGGACCTTGGACTTCTTGTTTAAAGATTCAAAACCGCTACCACAATGCCACAGAGGTGAAAATGTTTCGATCCTTTTTGTTTTTCATATATCAGGGTTAAACTATATATGGGCTGCGCTCTGGGAAAAGGGTTTAATGTATCTTCGTTCAAAATGCATCTCCGCCAATAGACCTATACTAAACAAGCCGTCGCATTGAAGGACCCGGTTAATTTTAAGCGACAAAGTCATGAGGTAGATTGGGGGTCTTTAACAGGGGCGTAGCCAGCCCGAATTAAAGTATACGCAAAAGTAAAACCGAAGGTGTTAAACCGAGGCTCAAAGGGAAAAGGGGAATTTCCGAGAAGGGTCGGGAGCCTCACAAAGGAAAACAATAGTAGAAGCTATTTGGTGGTCTCTGATGACGGGTTTTTTTTTTGGGGGGGGGGGGGGGGGGCAAAGTGTCTTTTTTTTTTTGCAAAATGCACGCAACTGCATTTTTGCGAACAGGCATCTACGCCCCTGTTTAACATGCAGAAAATGTAACAATATAGCAAATAGTTTCAGATGCATCAAACGACCTTTTGACAGAGCATGACTCATATCTAATTCGAAACACGATTGAAGTACACCTCATTTTGAAATACATCGATACTGTGTTTTGCTCTCTGTTTATCATTTTCTATCCATTTTTCAGTCTTCATCTAAAATAATGACTATTATTAACTTTATTTACAGAAATATTGGTTACGGCTTTTTAAACATGTGTGCGAGAGTGGGTGCAACTTTAGGACCTCAGTTTGCCTTTTTGGTATGTATCATTTTGAAGTCAACAGTAGCCCTGTATTGTAACTTGACCTGTTACGTATTTAGAGATATTTAAACTTATCTATTTGTGTATTAATTGAAACATACACCAGAAAGAATTTGGCAACAGGAAAAAATTTCTCGAAGCGTGTAATGACGTGTTGCTCTTAATTCACAAGTCATTTGAGCCATGCTCTGGCTAAAGGAGGCTTAATGCATCTCCGTAATGCATCATACCCAGCTAGTCATAATATGACCAGGGATCTATAAAATCCATTTCGTCAAACAAGCACCTGTATTATAAGGTAGAATGGTCCTTTGACAAACAGAAAAATTGACTAACAGCGAAAAGTTTAGGCCCAGGTCAGCCTGCGGGGACTGCGAAGGCTGACCTGGGTCAATATTTTTCGCAGATGTGTTAAACCCCCTTTTGCCAGAGCATGGCTCATTTAAATATGACACTGATGAGTTCAATCTTCTAGTGCAAATTAGTTTTAGGCGATAATGAGTTGATAAAACGGATGGATAGCTGGCCATCAAGGTGTTGGAAAATTTCTTTTGAGCAATGTCTCAAATTGTCAGGGGATTTAATAGTATAATTTTCTGCATAAAATTGTCAATATGATCATGACGAGGACGAAGACGAAGACTATGATGATGATGATGATGATGAATGTTATTATCAACATCAACGGCATCATCATCATCATCATCATCATCGGCATCATCATCATCCTCATCATCATGTATGGATATCTGTCTTTTACGAGTTTGTCCAATGTTTTTTTAACATAAACTCGGCTTTCCGTATCTGTTTATTCTATCTATAGGACACCCAGCTCGGTGGATTCATGTACTTTTTCATCAGTGCTGTCGCCTTTCTTTGTGCTACTGGGACCTTCTTTCTTCAAGAGACTAGCCGTGTGGATTTGACGGATAGGATTTAAATTTTTGACTCTGCCAACTAAACAAATTTGACTTATATTAAAGGAGATAAGGAAATTTCCACTACATATAAAGAAAGTCAACCCCCCCGTGTATTTATACAATATCTCTTTCAGTGCCAAATAATAAACCTCGACCTCTTTCGACGGCTGTAACTAACTACAATCCACTGAAACAATGAAAGGTATTTTTGGGTATCGACTCGACTCGACAAACGGAGGTTGTAGGTATACACAAAAGATCAGACTGCAGTCTCTGTGCAGTCTGATCTTGATCTAAGCCGTCCACAGACGTCCCTGTTCTTGTCCATGAAGCTGAAAGGGTTAATCCTTCATATTGACTAACCATGGATACATTATATCGGTATATTCCAAAGATTTAACGACCAGGGGGAAAAACTACAGACTGTTATTTTTAAAATGCTTTTTAACTTTGACAGAATAGATAAACGAACCATCGGCGCCCTGTCATATCAAGATATGTTTATTGCTTTGACTAATTTACTGAAAATACTCTGTTTTATGTAAATATCAACGTTGGACTTTAAAATGCTGACATATAAAATTCTTCCTGTTTAAATCTTAGCCCAGTGAATGTTGACAATGACTTTCATAAGCATATAAACAAAATAAATAAGTCGTGCTCTGTGAAAAGGGGCTTTAATGCATTTGCAAAAAAAAAAAAAAAAAAAAAAAAAAAAGTATCGACCAGGTCAGCCTGCGCAGTCCTACTTCGTGATTCACAGTGTTGTTATACAAAATGGGTTTTATGGATTCATAATTATGTGATGACTTGCATGGTATAATGCATAACGGAGATGCATTAAGCCCCGTTTTGCCAGAACATGGCTCAATTACAGTTTCTTTGTGCAAGTCTTATCAGTTAGAGGTAAAATCGCTGAAAGTCATGAATAACAAAATTGTCGCCAAGAAGCATGCTGTTAAAAGCCTATTTCAATAAACACACTCACACAGAAAAACTACACCTTGTTTTCAGATGTTCGTAGTCTTCACCTCTGTACCAGACGACAAAACTTAAAGTAACAGTAACTGCCAAAAGTAAACAAAGCGGGTGTTAAAATGCATTTTAAATCGAACAAATTAAAAATATGGAAATTATTGCAAAGATGACAGTCTGTTATTGTACGGTCGGCCCAAGTGTTAGTCGCTGGCAGAGAAATTAATTACAAAACTAGGTTATAATTTGCCAGGTCACTCTATCTTTTGTTTACATTTTGCCCGATTCTAAAATTCAATTTTCTGCCAGCGACTAACGCTTAGAACGGCCACACAATAGCAGATTGTTATCTTCACAATATTTTCCATAATTTTAAATGGTATGATTTAGATTTAAATGCATTTTCACACCTGCATTTTTTGGCCGCTATTGAGCCTTTAAGACGAGTCAATTTTGAAAGGATTTTAGACCGACGAATTACTTGTAAATGTGGTTTAGAAATGTGATTAGTCTTTAGTAGGGTAGAAAACAATGTGGGAAAACAGGAGAAAATGCTTATTGCAAGCATTTTCTTTTAATTAGGTATACTTACCACATTTTTTTCAAAGGCCTTTTATGTCGGGATCGTTAAAACTCTACAATAAAGGAAAAACGTAAATGTCTACCTATGATGTACATGTAAATGCACAATCTGTAATGAAGCATCAAAAGATAACTCAAACTGCCTTCGAGGGTATCGTATACTCTTTCCACATTAAATGTTTACAAACGGACCTCAAAATTCTGTTTGAAACAACTGAAACAGTATTGCCATCGATTTAACGATGTTTAGTTCTTCACCTGACGGCATATTCTGATTTCAAGACATTTGCGGACAACAAAATGAATGAAACTGAAATAGCTGTATCGACTTGTAAGAGGATAGAAAACAATTTGCAGGTGAAAGGGAAAAAAATACAGGTTGCCAGTTATTTCTCCTTTTCCTACAGTTTTATATATTTCAAAAACCTCCCTTCTTAGGTTATAGGCCTACTAGAAACAAGGGGTAGTTTAGTATGAATTAAAATCTCATGAAAAAATAGCTACCACGTACGTAAGAACTGCGTCTACTTTGTTTCTGGATTATTTGGTTAACCAAGAAGATCGAAGGTGATAAAGAAATGGGTTTATTTGGGAGAGGACTTCATACCGGCTCATCAGGTCACAGAACACTTACTTGCAGACTGACCGGAGACAATGTTACAATGATTATTCGGAGGTGTTCCTTAGTACTAGTAAGTCTCTCAGTCTCTCTCTCTCTCTCTCGCGCGCGCGCGCACGCACTGTCTTATATATTAACAATTGTTAAGAAGTAGGAATAGGATCAGACTTAATATTTTTTCTGACATAGACTTATACCATGAACTTTCCTTGGTAATAAAAAATCGAATGAAAACAGAAGCTATCTATTATATTAAATTCCAAGTGTCAAATCCAGTCAGACTATAGCCTGATGCATATACAGTGTATATAGCATAGATGCATGTAGGGCGTATTTTTTTTTATTGTTTGTTTTGATACAAAGCTATTGCATGTTGTTGTTTGTTGCCAAGTTTCTTCTTTCTCTCTTCTTCTTCGTCTCTCTGTTTTAATGAAGCCGCATGAGTTTGTTTGTTTTCCAGCTTATACAACTGTTGGGCTTAAGCCTAGCACCTTGTTACATCCTTGCTATGAGTGTCGACTTCTGTCCGCAACCAGCACCATTTTCAGATACCACAGTACCTTTTAGTGATGACAGTGAAAACTTTCCAATGTAAGTCATTATTGAGGAACAGTCACTGTCAAGTTTTCTTCGAATTTGAGTCGATTTCAAACGACCATTTCTGTAATTGGAAATCGTGTTTTTTCCCTATATACATGTAAGCAATAAAAATTTAGATGACAGTACTTATTCAAATGTGATAATATTTTGGACTCTAATTAGGTATTTTCAGAAACAAATAACTTGCCTCCTGATGCGCTCTGCCTCCCCTCCTGCCCCGATGTTTGTAAAAGAAATATGGAGCAGTTCATCGAGAAATTCGTCCTTTTTCAACAAATAAACTTCACTAATAAATGAAAAAAAAATGTAGTGGAAGGCCATGATGGGTATAATTATATCACTCCACGTCCCTATCGATAAATGCCGCATAATTGGCCTTGGAGGAGCATTAATGCTTGAGAGGTCTGTGTTGCGGTAAAATTTCATAGAGAAAATAAGCCATCTTTTACTCGCCAAGATATCAATTGATGTAACGGAAATCTATTCAAGGAACATTCGCACAATATATCAATGAACTCTGACAAACACTTGGCATCACCTATTTTCTTTGGTATCAGTGGCAACGTTTTGAAAAGAAACAGAATGGTACAAATATTGCTTCATGTTGAATGTTCAACACATCTTAGAATAGCCTTTAACATTGGTACAGTTTGGAGTAGATATTTAACTTTTTACTTTTCTGTAAAAAAAAAAATCAAGTGTAGAACATTTGATCCTTAACACCTCACTGTGACCCTGACTGCTGCGTGAAGCCACCACTCAGCAAGAGGTCTCATAAAGGTGAACATATTGTTATGAAATATTTTCAGAATCCAACAAGGGATTCAAGAGCTTACGAATTTCAAGCGCATGTGATCTTTGAATACCCACTGTCAGCTTGATTGGAGACTTGTATACATGTGAAACCTCCCATTTAAGACTGACTGTAATTATCGTGACTGAAAACTGAACATATTCTGGCCAGAAATCTTGTTTTTGAAATACCAATAATGTTATGGTGTAGTATGATAACCAAGAGATAAATAGTAACAATTATCTGTCATGAAAACATGAGTTTATTTCCGGTGGAATGTCAAAAGCTTAAGCTTCTAGGTGTGCTGAATCAATTCTGAAGAACACGACGGTACGATCGTATCTGTAAAGTTTTTTTTTTTTTGTTAAATCAGTAGTTTCAGGGAAGTAAACGTTTTTAAAATAAAAGTTAAAGGACGTTCGTGAACATGTATGATATAAGAAAAGAGTTACGAGATAAGAACAATAGCCTTTGGCCAGCGAAGATAAATAAAATTACAGTGGCAAGGTCTGTCTTTGCAGTTTATGGTACATCTACCTACTCGTAAAAGACAACGCCCGTTCAGTTCATGGGGAAGTCGAATTATGTTTTTTTTTTTTTAATGTTGTAAAAGAAAATATAATAATTGAACAAACTAATAATAAAAAACAGACAAAGGAAATATGTCTCTTTTGGCAGGGCGAATCGCAGATCGCTTGATTTAAAGATACTTTATGAGATATAATTAAAAAAGGGAAGTGCTCAGGTAAAGCTTAGAAATTTGTTTTCCATACAGATTTCACTGGAGTCTATAATGACATGTCTACAATTTGAAAATGGCTAATTTGCTCTTCGATTTATTGGAGAAATCCTAATTTACCCAGAGAATTCTATAATACTCCATCAGGTGTGTAAATGAAAATATCAGAAATGAAATGAAAATGTAATATGCTGAAATAACATTAAGCTGAATCAGTAGTTTTATGGACTTTATAAGATACACATGCAAGCAAGCAATCAGACTAGTTAATATTTAAAATGCAAAGTGTAAATCCTCTGATTTACCAATAATGCTAACGTTCTTCAAATGACCCTTTGTTTCTGCTCAACTCTCCCTGGCATATAATCTAGCACAACATGCATATTAGTTGATATGACACTTTGATTTCAATTTGAGTTGGATATAACGAATCCCACCTGAGCAGTGCTTTCAGTGCTTTGATTTTAATTAGTGGATTGGATACCACAAACAAAAATACCGGTAGATCTTGTCATTGTCACCTATTGGCATTCGATGGGAATATACCTGTATGTCCTTTAAAACCTTTCATAGAGAAGCGGCCAGTGTTGATCCTTTCAGACTGCATATAGACTTTAAGTCTTGTATATGTCTGAAGTCTTCGCAGAATATATATCTAGATACGTGTATCTGTAATATTAGCGCATAGAAGTGAAGGTTTAAATCATTTCATTTGACTTTTTATTCACCAGGGAAAAATATCTTAAAGACCTCGAAACACAGCCTACATATCTGTTAGCTATGCTCCATCCATATTCCACTTTAATGGACGAAAGTATTGAGTGAGTACCGAATTTGATTGGTTGAAACAACTGGGCCGACTTGTAAGTTGGCTCTATCCAGACGGACTTTATTGGTTGACGTTTATTTTAAATTCAAGTCTAGACTTGGCCTGCTCATTTTTTTTTTAGCTTCTTTCTTATTTAGATCTATTCATTTTTTTCGCTTAGTTTTTTATTTAAATTAGATTTTATTTAGGCCGCATTTAACTTGTCTGCAACTCCTTAAAATATGGTCGAGTTTAAAATTTCCACGTCTAGTAAATAGTTATGGTGCTAAGGACAAATAAGGTTTATTCTGGAGGTGTGCATTACATCTACATGTCCCTGATAATATTATCAGGCACTTGGACAAAAAAGCAGCCCTGAAAAGCTGTGGCCAATGCCTCTATATTTGAAAGAACTGAAACAATTTGTTTGAAGAAATTCTGTTGATAATCGAAGACTGTCGGTTTGACGCAGTTCCACCCTTATACGCGTATCCCTTTTAAGCTGATATTTTGGATTTCCTGCTCTTGTGATTCAGTCTGCTTTCTTATCGGATTCTTTTGAAACTCCTCGTAGATCTTACTGGTTTTTTTTTTCCTCTTAATCACAGAACTGAGAGCAAGGTCGACACCAGCAGTTTCCCGTTGTGTTTATATAAACGTGTGTGTGAGAGAAATATAAGGAAACTAGTTTACTGGAAAGTGTCGTCGACAGAACAGAAACAATACGACGGTTGTTGGCTCGTTGAGCCGGTGGCATGGGTCACTTGTAACGGGTAATGGTTTATTTTATTCAGTTGATAAAAAGAGAGGGTGAGTGTTGTACGTGTGAAATCATAGACACTCTGGAAGATTCTTTTTCTTCTGCTATATAGACATTGCCATAATCATAAAAACTGCATACAATTAACCCTTTAACACACAATCCTGAGTATTAACAACTTAAGGGGAAAGGGTTTCAGAAAACATTGTTGCAAAAGGAGAAAATGCTGGTAACCAGCATTTTCTCCATTTCCCACAATTTTTTCTTTCATTTTTTGTAGACTTCCTTCGTTTTAGCCACGATGAAATTGTCGTCTGCAGATGCTGTCATCATGGATGAGTTTAAAATTTTGTCGTCTGATAAAGTCAACCCTTGAACTGCTTAGCGTGACTGAGGGACCTTTTGCGGACAGTGTAAATCCAAGATCAGACTGCACGTTCTGTGCAGTCTGATCTTGCATCTACACTTTCCGATAAGGAGATATTTTTCTTCAAAAAGTAAGTTTGAAAGAGCATTATTCGGGATTTTACTACCGGCTTGAAAGTTTTAATTATTTTATTTAGCAGGACAAGGGTTAACGTCCTTCTGTCCAAAACGTCTACTATATGTTAGAGCATTTATCTACGCGAATTTAAGTGATTTGTTCCTTTCTGAAAGCCTAGTGTAGAAATGGAAAGTCGATCTCCAACTTCAGAAATTCTGGGTCCGACTTCCTTGATGGGCGGAATCAGCCTTTTTTGACTGCCACAGTTTTGCCCGTGTGCCGGTTATAAATACGGAAGTTACTAGCTTGATTGGTAGCATTGGTGATTTACGCCGTTTTCAACATTATTTCAATTATATCGCTTGCTGTCCATGCTTTCCTGGAGTGCATGTTACCAGTGCTTCACACAATATTCTTCCCAAGCCAGTGGCTCCTTTCGCACATAATAATCGTGGAAACAATGATCAACGATGAGAGAGGAATGGGATCCTGTCGCAAAGATTATCATCAATCCTCAGAAAGAAATTGGTCGAGCTGAAGATTCGAAATAGCGATCTCCTGTTGTCAGGTCCAGTACGCTTCCGACTTGGCCATCATGGCTCGATGGAAGTAGTACTTATCTGTCTCACAATCGCTGTAAAATGAATAGGCCTAGTTTGTAACTTTCCCAGACAACAAAATAGTCTTGTCAGTATTAAACGCGTTTGCAGACAAAAATTAGTGTTAACTCATAGGCTGCTAAGCGCGACTCAAGGACCTTTTGCGGGCAGTGTAGATCAAGATCAGACTGCACAGAATGTGCAGTCTGATCTTGAATCCACACTGTCCGATATGAAGATATCTTCCTCTTTCCCCCCGCCCCCTGCCCCCCCCCCCCCCAAAAAAAAAAAAATCTAATTAGCAGAATTTAGGTTTGTTTACTTTCGGCTCGAAAGTTTCATTTCACTTATTTACTAGGACAATGGTTAAAAATCGGTTATTTTACACCGATTGTGAAAAAGATACTTACTACTAATATTAATCAATGATTGCATCCTGGTAGCATTTGACCCACAGGCCAAAGGTACTCGCGTAACGTGGATGGTTCGAAAAGTAAACCCCTGTCATCACGGGATTCCAACCACAAACCTGTGATGCCGAGGCAGGCGCTGTACTCCTACACTGCTGTCGCCCACTCGACGAAAAATTAAACGTGGCTTAACCGGTGGAATGTTTCCTGGACAAGTTCAAAAAACATGGTTGGAAAAGGAGAAAATGCTGATTAACAGCATTATCTCCTTTTTTAACAATGTTTTCTAGAGCTTTCCTTTTTAGGGTCGTTAAAACATGAGCTTGTCTGGTAAAGGATTAAAAACTAAATTTTCTCTGGTTTCCTCTGATGATGTGAACGTAAATTTATTTGAAAATGTAATGTTGTATGGACATGCGAAGATCTACATTCTTTCAGAGGAGGACCGGAACTGGGGGAGTTCTACGGCCAGTGTATGAATAAAGATGTTGGCGTCACGTGTCGTCCGGTCTATGTTAATCAGTTAGTATGGATATGGTGCGAGGAAGGGCCAAATATGGGATTCCACGTCATAAAGCTGCCAATATCAGCCAAATGTACAAGTATGAACTTCAAAGTCACTACTGAAATCTTCTTTATTATATATATGAAGAGAGATAGATCAATAGGAATTTTGGCACATTCACACCCTGTCAATTAAATTAACCCTGAGTCAAAGTTGTGCAAACTTACTGAACTCAGCAACTTTTTTCAATAAAATAAAAAAAGGAAGTGCTGACTTCTTGTAGATTTAGTTTTAAATTGAAATGTAGGACCTGCCTTAGATCACTAAATACCACTACTAACGATATATTCAAAAAATCTAATAATAATGATACTAATACTGTAATTACTGTTTAATAATGAACAATTATAAATGAAAGAACAATTATAAATGAAAGAAGAAAGTTTCATTCAACCTAATCGCTTTCATTTCAGCTTTAAAATATCCCTGTTTGGTGAAGACGCAGAGGAAATAAACGAATGGGCGCCTGTTTGGAGTAGACAAAAAATTAACTAGAATGCTTTTCCATTCCAACTTTGTCATTGTAATAAAAAAGTCTTAAGATATTCAACTGATTAAAAGATACCTACAAAATTGCACCGCGTGTCTACGCCTGCATCTTTATTTACTTGAAGTTTTATCAGATTTCAGAGCTCTAAATTTATAATAAGTGGAAAGAACTTTTCAAGCTAGTAATTTAAATGAAATAGATGTATTTCAACGCTGTTTTTGGTCCAAATGTAAATAGTGAAAAACTAAGATCAGACTAAATGTTCTATGCGGCGTGTTCTTGATTTACATTGTCAGTTAAAGCAACTGAGGGAGTAGCTAGCGATCTCAAGCTTACTACTATTATGCGTCTACTGAGCAAATGTTTTTCAACATTACGTGATTGGTTTAGCCGTCAACAATTGTTTCAATATTCAAAACATCAGAATTTCTACAATTTAAATGAGTCATGCTCTGTGTGAAAAGGTAGTTTTTATGCATCTGCAAAACGTATCGATCCAGGTCAGCCTGCGCAGGCTGATATAGGTCGAAACCTTTTGCTGATGGTCAATTTTCTGCATATCAAGGACCATTCTACCTGCCAATTTGGTCGGTTGTCAGTCAAAATGGATTTTATGGATGCATAATTATGATACCTTGCTTGGTAGGTAGATCTATACCTTCATCCACATATTGTCAGGAGAATGTAACACGTCAATTGCAGCATCCATTTTACAAGTAAATTTTCAGACCTCAAGGGACAAATAACTGGCTGCTTCTAATTCGCCATTCATGTAGTTGTTTAAATTTCTATTCAGTTCTATGACCGACTTTCTCTGTTCGGGACTCAAAACTCTAGTTTGTCTCTTTCCGATCAAATTCCGGTCATAATTCTTTTTCATTTCCTTACAACACCATTTACACTGACCTCCTACAAGGTCACACCATTCGACCATAACATCCGGCGCAATATTCCGAAATAAACGCTTAATGGCAGTACCGAATAATTTGTTAGTAACGTAACACAAAAATACCAAAGTCAACAATGACCCGGATACAATACTTGCTATTTCCCAGGGTTCTAAGCCCTCTTTCGTCTTCTTATTAGGTTTCTTCTTCGTCTTCCTTTTCTTCATTTTTCGACCAGGATTAGTTTCCAATAATTCTGACTCGCGTGGAATATGTTTCCGGAAAGGATTCCTTAGAAAGTTTTCTCTTAGCTTTCGATCATCTTCGCCTAGAACAGACTTGGATAAAAAGTCGGAGAGGTCTTTCCTACCTATCTGCCGCAATCTTAGCGCAAGATGGTCGAATGTCTTCTTCTTTCCCTCCGTTCTGTCCCATTTCAACAAAAGAAATATGCAAGACCTACTCGGCTCTCTTTCACCTGATACTGGCTCTTTTAAAGCATATTCTGTATGGTGTAGCATTTCCGAAAGTTTCCTACATTCAACTGTATCTAAATGATCCGATATGAACTGTAACTGGTGTATATTTATATCGATAGTACCGGATACAAAAGCGACCGTAAAGACCATTTTCAATATCAACGCTGCCATTTTGGATTGATGACGTAAGAATATAAAGATGACGTCACTAGTTTAAAATCATTGACGTGCATGTATTATAAATGACTCTATACATGCCGTTACTAGGATATATAGATGACATCAGCTCAGTTTTTCCAGTTGACTTACTGTGTTGAACGCCACTTCCAACAATCTTAAAGTCACATCAGTGCAACAAATCACTGATGTCTTTCCTTGATTTCACTAGAGCTGGCTTTTAAGGGCCAAGCAATGCTTTTGTAATTTGAATTAGACCTAGACCCAGATTTGTTTACGACACAACGTAGTGGGCTAAATATCTAGAGATCTTTGCATGCAAATAGTATTCTAATTTGCTTTCAAAGACCTAGATTTACAAAGTTTTGGAAAATTTGAAAACTGCCTCAAGTGGTGACAAGCACACATGAACATGGTCGTCTATGCACGAGTTTCACATTGATTAGAAGTCATCTGACGTTTCCAAGCGCTCATGGATCTGTCTGGGTGCCACATTCATTAAAATTCATTCCCTGATAAACGGTGTGGTTGGCCATCAGATTGAATCAGGTGACTTTATTGGAAATTTGGGTCAAGAATATTAGATTTAACCCTTTATCAAAAAATCTACATGTAGACAGTGTTTAAAAAAAGGCTTATGACAACACTGTGTGGTAATCAGCATTTTCTCCAATATCCATGTGCAATGTTTTCGAGACCTTTCATAGAAAAATCCCGTAATTTGTGCCATATATTTTTTGTTGTCTTCAAATGCTTTCAATTTTGTCAACTCCAAGATTTTGTCTTCTGGCAAAGAGTTAATTTTGATTTGTTATTATTTAGACCCGCGACCTAACCTATCAACGTAGATGTAGCTCTAATGATAGTTCTACTTGTATTATACAAAATCAAATGTTAGAATTTAGTAAAATAGTTATTTTATTCGTGCAAGATTTTCAACAACGGTTCATCTCTTCAACTTTTATGAGATCTGGAATCTAATAAAAAAAATTGTTTGTATACAAATATCACACATTTCCATAGGAATATATCTAGAACTATCTATATCTATACTGAACAATATATAAGCCATGCCCTGTGAAAAGAGAGTTTAATGCATCTGCAAAAAAGCATTGATCAACCTAGGTCAGCCTGTACAGTCCGGACGAAATTTCTTGCTCTTTTTTGGAACATGATCTTCATGTTAACACTTTCCCAAACAAGCCCTGGTTTTCACGTGTCTGTAGTACAAGTCTTTTGAAAACACCGTGGGAAAAGGAGAAATTGCTCATAACGAGCAATTTCTCCTTTTCCCACAGTGTTTTCTACCCTTTTTGAGACCTTTCTGCCATTTTCATCAAATTTAAAATCGTCATCTGCAAACTCTTTCAATTTTGAGCAGTCCAAAATTTGTCATTTGGGAAAGGGTTAAAGAACCAGTCTACCTCAGGATTCAGTTGGTTAGACAAAATGAATTTTACATGATTATGTGATGACTTACTTGGTCTCATGCTTCAGTGTGGTGCATGAAACCCTCTTTTGTCACAGCTTGGCACATATTATGCAAGATCTAATCATTTTACAGTTTACAAGATTTGAAAACAGATGGCTCCTTCTTTTAACTCTGAGAGTGCCAGGCTGAAATTGTGTTCCTTTTCCGAACATTGTACATGAAGATCAGACTGCGCAGACCAAGCAGTCTAGTCTTGGATCTACACAGTCCACAGCTTCGTAACATATTCTGGCCATTATTCCTCACCAACAATTAACAATTTTCATAAACTCTTTACCACACAATCCCAAGTCTTAACGACCCTGAGGAAGAGGGCTTTTGAAAACATAGTGGGAAAAGGAGAAAATGTTGGTAACCAGTACCTGCCATAAGTATGCAGAGCAAAATTTGCAATGTACTACTGGGTTTTTAACATTTTGAAAAAAAAAAAAAAAAAAAAGAAGTATAAATATGAGAGATGCTCTATGAAATGGGATTCAAGGCATCTCCGTAATGCAGTATTTCAGCCAAGTCACAACATAATTATGAATTCCTTAAATCCATTTTGTCTAACAGTCGACTGAATCATGAGGTAGGATAATCCTTGGAAATACAGAAAATTTACAAATAGCAAAAACATTCGACCCATGTCAGCCTATGCGTACTGTGCAGGCTGACATGAATTGACATGATTGACACATTTCACATTTCGCAGATGCCTTAAGCCCCATTTTCACCGAGCAAGACCTACATGTATATTTGTTTAATAGTACAAAAGTTCAAATTTCTTAATTAATCAAATGCACTATCAGCATATTCCAGTCATAATATCACATGCATAGCTTTTCCTCCAAGTTCATCACATTTTCACACATTTACTTTGAAGGTTTGGGCAAAATGTTCATGTACTTTGCAATAATGGATAACATCACTTCATCAGCCCCTCCTCCGATAGAAATCAGTCGGAAATCTCTGAAAAATAAACTTTATTTGCTTATTCTGTAATATAGGGAAAAATATTACATTTGTTCATACCAATGGTTTTGCAGGCAATGAATTATGAAACTCAAACATTTGGATTTGTATTTTGAAAGATTAGGAAACATTTATGGGTAAAAAGAAAATGATGGTTACCAGCATATTCACCTTCCATACCATGTTTTCAAAAGCCTGCATCCTCTATGTGGTAAAATTTGGGAAATATTTGATACAGGATTAAATTGCAGGAAAATGGTTCAGGAAAAACTGATTTTGTTAGCTTATTTCGAATGCTCCATCAACAGACATAGGAATTCAGTTAGGATCATACACGTTTGTACAGACTATTCACACATTATGAAATAAGAATCAATAAATAACAGATCAGCATGCACCAGACATTATTCTAAAAGAAAGGAAAACAAAAGAAGAGAAAAATAAATTTGCCTGGGTGATATATCTAAACTTTAGATTTCTCAAGACAATGATTATCTTATAAAATGTTTCATTTCAATGAATCTTATAAAATGTCACATGTAAATACATGGAAGAATGGCAATTTCCTGCTCAAGTCATTCATAATCTTGTCGAGCTGACGAAAACATGAAGTACTGTTGCAAACAAGGGAAATCAACATCAGGCAGTACAAATTATGAAATCTGCATTGAATCTACACTGTTTATAATTTGTTAATACATTTGTTCAAAACTGTCTTGGATTTGCCATATAATATCTATATAACTATGTTTTTGACAAACTTAGAGCATCATTAACATGTCTAACATTCAAAGGCTTAAATATTTTATAATACCTGTAAAATCTACTGACTAATACTTCATTAGTGTAACCCATTCCTCCCCAAAATTGTAAACAGACATCTGTTACTTCTCTGGCCAGCCGTCCTGCCTTTAACTTACACATGGAGGCGAATTTTGTGACGTCATGACCCTCAACATAGAGAGCTGTAAATATAAATACAAAATCCTTTGCCTTACCTATTTATCACTGACAAACAAATGTGATTAACCTTCAACAAGGCAATACCAAGGTTTGACAAACCTCAGGAAAAAGGCTTTTGAAAATATTGTGGGAAAAGTAGAAAATGCTGGTAACCAGCATTTTCTACTTTTTCCACAATATTTTCTGTCCTTTCAAAGAAAAATACTGTCTTTTAAGTCACATTCTACCTTGTTCTCTGCAAATGATTATGGAGAAGGCTAAAATTTTGTCATGTGGTAAAGAACTGCACAAACACTTGGAAGAAGAAATATCTTACAATTGCAATGATTCCTTTTCTCACAGTGATTTCAAAACATATCCACTACAGGAAAATAGAAAGTCATTCGTTCATCAATATGGGTTAAATCAATGTACAAACTAATTACAAGCATTAACCAGTTATTTTCACAGGGTCCTCTCCAAAATATAGAGGTCTGTCCTTATAACTGCCTTGGTATTTCTCTTTAACCTTTTACCAGGCAATACTATGAAGACAATGGAATATTGCAGGACCGAGGTGTTTATGCTGAACAAATTTTCGACCTTTTATTTTTTAGCTTTGGAAACAAAAAGAAGTCACAAGGGGCAAGGTCAGGTGAATACAGAGGGTGTGTGTGTGTGTGTGTGGGGGGGGGCACAACTTTTTCCGGCTTCAGAAAGTCTTGCACCGTGTACAATAGACAATGACTGAAATCGATGATTTACACACATTGAAATAGAGTTGACAGAAAATGAATTCCAGTGTCTTCATAGCATACCTAAAAAAGACTATAAAAATGCCTTCAAAGATTGGATCCGAATACTGAAACTTTTTATATCTGTTGAAGGTGAATACTTTGAGGAAGCAAAATAAAAATTTCAGTGAAACGTATGAAGAATCAAATTTTAGGTGCTTAGATGCATTCATATTTGAAAACATCATGTATTGCTCCATGAAAGCATTCCTAAAGAGGGCTCTGGGTCTTCATAAGAAGTGATCAAAAGAGACAAAGAACCATAACATATATTAACCCTTTACCAGACGACAAAACTTTTGCCTTGTCAAAATTGAAAGCATTTGCAGACGACAATTTCAATGTGGCTCTAATGGTGTAACTTTTCTTTGATAGGGAAGAAAACATTGTGGTAAAAGGAGAAAATGCTGGTTACCAGCATTTTCTCCTTTTCCCACAATGTTTTCAAAAGGCTTCTTTCCCAAGGGCGTCAAAAGGCGGCATTGTGCTCCAAATTCAGCGGTGGCTGAATAGATTCCCAAGCTTGGCAAAATTCTTTTCAAAAATTGATGATAGTCACTGCAACGAGATTCATTTCTCTTTCACTGCTGAACATTATTTTGACTGCGATTATGTGGGGAAGTAGTCAGTTGCTTGGAAAGAATACTGTACAAAATACCAGTAAATGAAACTCCAGAAAACCATGGATGGATGCACTGGCTGCTGCAATGTAACCAAAATAGTGTTTAACTCTCTACCACACAATCCCGACTTTTAACGACCCTGAGAAAGAAGCCTTTTGAAAACATTGTGGGAAAAGGAGAAAATGCTGGTAACCAGCATTTTCTCCTTCTCCCGCAATGTTTTCAACCCTTCCCAACACAAATTTCAATTTTTGAGTCACATTTAATTTGTCGTCTGCAAATACTCTCAATATGGACAGGTCTGAAATTTTGTGATTTGGTAAAGGGTTAAAAACAGTGTATATAAAACCAAACAAACAAGCAAAACTCACCTGTTGCTCTATATATAAGTGACCTGAGAAGCTCAACTTCTGTTTGTAACTCTGCCAGCCTAAAATACACCGTCTGATTGTTTAGAATTGGTTGATTAAAGGCTTTTCGACTTCTTGTGTACTCTACTGTGTCTTTGATTAAATTTTCCAATGGCTTAAGAGCTATAAGAAATAACAAAGATTGAAAAATTTGCTTTAGGTAGAACACAAGGTTTTTTTTTTTATCTGTAAGTGCCCATAGACAACATTTTATGCTGCTGCTTCCAAAACCATGGTGGGACAAGAGCAGTGCATGTTTCAAAGGACAAACATTTGAAGAAAATGAAATTATCATTTTAACAGCGAGTGAAACGCCATGGAAAAGTGAGCAATATTTTATTGTTACAATGCTTCACCTTACCTGAAATGTCTGTCCCTCTGCCTCTATAAAGTAATATTAGGTGATCTATTATCATTTTTGGAAGGTATGAAATAAACTTGTACAGTGACTGGCTAACCTTCACACAGCTACTTTAGCCCTTTCAGTGCCCTAGGCAAAAACAGGCTTTTGCTGACAACATAGATCAAGACCAGACTGCACTGGACATGTAGTCTGATCTTGGATTTACACTCTTCGCTTGTCTTGTTAAGTTGATAAGATAAAAATCTTCCAGAGTTTAAAAGGAAATGTAGAAGACATTAGCTGAACTACATACTGCAAGGAAAAACAACATAGGACCCATGCAACATCAAAGCATTTGTAGGTATCAAAACAAATTTTCCGTAATTTATAGAATTTATCCTTGAAAAGGTCAAAACATTGATGGAAAAGGAGAAATTGCTGGGTTACTAGAGTTTACTTCTTTTCCCACAATGTTTCCAAAATAAACTTTTCCTCATGGTTATCAACTCTTTACCAAGGAACAAAATTTAGGACTCAACAAAATTGAAAGCATTTACAGACAACAAATTAAATGTAGTACATAGGATGACTTCTGTCTTTCATAGGGCATTAAACATTGTGTGAAAAGGAGAAAATACTATTAACCAGCATTTAGTCCTATTCCCACAATTTTTCCAAAAGCTGTCTTCTTCAGGTCACTAAAAGTCGGAGTTGTGTGGTAAATGGTTAAACTTTTTTGTTTTGCTTTGTAATGGAGTTTTAAACTGTTTCAACAGCTTAAATCATATCATGGCGGTCAGTGCGCCTACGCATGCCTTTCCTGGCTTTTTCCCACCAGTACTAAACAACTTACTTTACAGGTCAGTGACTACTTTTCTCACATCATACATCGGAGGTGGGAGGCAAAAACTTGCTTAACCAGGGGTAAAAGGTTTAAGGTGGATCATTTTGCAAAAGATTAATGTAAGAAAGATATAATTACCAACTGCCGCAGCCCAAAGTCTCTCGGCCTGAAACTGTATCATTTGATATGTGAAACCCATTCCTTCCTCACCAATAATGTAGTCCTGTGGAATTCGAACATTTTCAAAAAATGTCTGTGCTGTATCAGAACTTCTCATACCCAGTTTATCTAGCCTCTTGGCTCTGCTAATTCCTGGAAAAAAAAAGGGAAAAAAAAAAAAAATCCATGCTCTGGCAAAAGGGGGCTTAATGCATCCCCGTCATCCATGATACCAAGCAAGTCATTACATAATGAAAGATCTTTAAAATCCCTTTCTATTGAACAACTGAGTGCATCATGAGGTACAGTGGTCTTTGGACATATAAAAAATTGATCAATAGCTAAAAGTTTTGGCCCAGGTCAGCCTGCACGGACTGCGCAGGCTGACCTGGGTCAATACTTTTCGCAGATGCATTAAGCCTCCTTTTCAGAGCATGGCTCATATATAGTCAATATCTGAGCCATGCTCATTCTGTGCAGGCTGCCCTGGGCCGAAACTTTTCACTATTTGTCATTTTTCTGTCCAGTCTACCTCATGAATCAGTTGGTTCTTAGACAAAAAGGACCTATGGATCCATGATCAAGGGATGACTTGCTGAGTATCATGCATCAAGAAGAAGCATTAAGCCCCCTTTTCCCAGAGCATGGCTCATTTCTTTCTTTCTTAGTTTTCTTTTGACCCATCAAAATAGAGCATGTTAACTGTTTTAGACGAAAAAAAGAATTCGAATGGACATGTATAAAGGTATTTTCATATTTTTGACAAAAGCTTTTATCAAGCAAAAATAAAAAGGTTGCATTTTAAGAACGTTTTCTTCTTTTTGGAAAAGAGACCATTGTCCAAAATATCGAAAAAAGAGGGCTGTACCTCTTTACTACACAATCCAGAGTTTTAATGGCCCTGAATAAGGCTTTTGTAAACATAGTGGGAAAAGGAGAAAATGCTGATAACCAGCATTTTCTTCTTTTCCCACAATGTTTTCTACCCTATCAAAGATAGAAATCATCATTTGAGGTACATTTGATTTGTCTTCTGCAAATGCTTTCAAATTTGTTGCGTTCGTCGCATTCAAAATTTTGTCATTTGGTAGAGAGTTAACTCTATTACATGACCAAACTTTAGACCTCACCATTTTAAAAAGCATTGGCAGACAACAAATTAAATGTGGCCCAAATGATTGGATTTGTCTTTGAAAGTGCAGAAAACATTGTAGGAAAAGAAGAAAGTGCTTGTTACCATCTTTTTCTCCTTTTCTCTCAATGCTATGCTGAGGGAGTCATTTAACTCTGTGACACAAATTTAGGCTTGCACAGCATTTGCAAACTACAAATTACCTGTGGGTGAAATCATGGAATTCAATTTTGAAATCGTAGAAAAAATTGGGGAAACGCAGAGAATGCTGATAATCAGCCTTTCCTACTTTCCCTCAAGTTTGTAAAAAGCCTTTTTCCTCAGGTTCTTAAAAAAAAAAAATACGGATTGTTTAATCAAGTGGTAATAAAAACACTATTAGCAATGAGATTTCTGTTATCAGTAACAGACCTTTAGCATCCATTGGCAGACACAATAATGATTTATTCAGGTGGACAGGTCCATCTCCTGTGTTAGCTAGCAGACACATCCAATCTGCCTGAAAGCCTGATGTGGTCCACATTTTACCCCCATTGATGACATAGTCCCCATCTTTCTTCATAGCTGTGGTCTTTATGCCTTTGATGATAATAAGAATAATACAAGCAAATAGCAAAAAAAATTAAAATGTAGTGCAATTCTTTACCAAACAACAAAATTTTAGACTCGTCTAAACTGAATACCTTTGCAGACGACAATTGAATTAGATTGAATGATTGTCTTTAATAGGGTAGAAGACATTGTGATAATAGGAGAAAATGCTGGTTACCAGCATTGTTTCCTTTTTCCACAATGTTTTCAAATGCTGTCTTTCTCAGGGTCATTAAAACTCTGGATTGTGTGGTAAAGGGTTAATATTGTCATTTGTCTTATATCTCTAGGGCATCTATGATTCAGTGCTTATGGCATTGGATATTTAATCAGCAGGTCCTGGATAAGTCACCCAATGCAATCTTAAGTCATATTGTAGATCCCAGTTTAAACTCTTTACCACACAATCCCAACTTTTAACAACCCTGAGGAAGATGCCTTTTGAAAACATTGTGGGAAAAGGAGAAAATGCTGGTAACCATCATTTTCTCCTTTTCCCACTATGTTTTCTGCTCTTCCAAAAACAAACTTCAATTTTTCAGTTACATTTACTTTTTCGTCTGCAAATGCTTTCAATTTGGACCAGTCTAAAATTTTGTCATTTGGTAAAGGGTTACAGGAACTGCACACCCCTATTCTGGTTTTAAGAAAACCATGAAAGATAAGAACAAAAGGAGCTGTTGCAATGGTATGACTGAAATTATGTTGAAAGCCATGTAAAACACCATTCTAACAGATTCTATTTCTCTGGTGCTTTCCACTTGAAGTTTCCAATCCCAGCCTGAGCCAATTTCTTTCCAAGGATTGATGACGGTCATTGTGACAGGATTCACTCCTCTCACACTGCTGATCATTGTTTCCATGATGGTTACATGAAAAAGCAGCTACTAGCTTAGGAGAATATTTTTAGAAGTACTGGTTACAGGAATTCCAAGAAAGCAAGATATTTGCATTGTCCACTGTAATATAACTGAAATACTGTTAAAAATGACATTGAGCACCATACAAACAAAGAAAACAAATCCACTTTAAGTAATCTAAAAAGGGAGAAAAAAATCTCATTAAGTAGTAATGGATTATCTCTTTACCAAACAAAAATATAGACTTGTCCAGTTTGAAAATTTCTGCCAATGGCAAAGTAAATATTGCTCCAAAGTTGGTATTTGTCTTTGAAAGGGTAGAACTTATTGTAGTAACTGGAGAAAATGCTGGTAACTAGCATTTTCTCCCTTTTCCTACAAAGTTTCTTTAAGCCTTGTCTCTAAGGATTCCTTTGGTAAAAGCAGAAGTTTCATACTGGCAACATCCGATCCTGCTCCCACCTCACTAACACCAAGACAGGCTACTTTGTCTCCACTTATAGATGGTGCCAAAAATTCTTGTTTCACTTTATCACTGCCAAACCTGTTTTGAAAACATTACTTATGATTTTTATGTCTTCAACCTTTACCAAACAATGCTGAGTTTTAACAACCCCATAAAAGGATCTTTGAAAAGATTGTGGGAACAGGAGAAAATTCTGGTGATCAGCTTTATCCACAATCTTTTCCTTATTTCCAACGACATTTTCTGAGTCATACTTATTTTGTTGTCTGCAAAATTAATGCTATAAATGCAAGCATTTCCTACTTTTTCCACAACGTTTTCTACCTTTCGAAAAACTAATTTCATCAGCTCAGCAACATTTAATTTGTCTGCAAATACTCTCAATTTGGAGGAGTCTTAAACTTTGTCATCTGGTAAAAAGTTAAAGCTAAGACATAAAGAGAAATTCATGTAACATGAGGAATAACTGAGTTCTTTCTGCATTTTCATTAGGATTTCTTGTCCCATTTGTCACACGGTACTGGTAGCTGTTACTGCATAACAAGGAATTATCCATTTTAACCCTTTACCACTCAATCCCGAGTTTTAACGACCCTGAGAAAGAGGCCTTTTGAAAACATTGTGGGAAAAGGAGAAAATGCTGGTAACCAGCATTTTCTCCTTTTCCCACTATGTTTTCTGTCCTTTTACAGACAAATCTCACTATATTGGTCATTTCTAATGTAGTCCCAAGCAATGCTTTCAAATTGGACAAGTGTAAAATTCTGTTGCATGGTAAAGGGTTAAAGGACTAGAACAGTGTGTGTGGATAGCTCTACTTGCAGTGGCATTAGGCTATGATATTTAACTGTTTGCAGGTTTCAAAATTCAGCACTGATTAATAATTTTTTGTGGTATTTTTTGAGCTATATCACATAATGCTTGTCTAAATGCTTGGAGCACACAATAAACATTTTCAGTCTATAGATAGGACGCAAACAATTGCAAGCTTTCAAGGTTGCTATTATCCAAAATGTCTCAGCAAAGTGGACAAAGCAGATCAAAGATTAGACTGCATTTTTTCTGCAGTATGATCCTGATCTGTATTATCCACAAGAGCAACTACAGTAACTATTGTGAAAGGTATTCTATTGGTGGCCAATCTAGTTTTTATGCCATAAATCGAAACTTCTTGTAAAACACCACTAAATTTATATGAGCCATCTTCTGACAAAAAGGGGCTTAATGCATCTCCGTGACGCATTGTACCAAGAAAGTCATCACACAAGTAGAGATCCTTAAAATCCATTTTGCTTAACAATCAACTGAATCTGAAGACAGAATGGTACTCGCAGATGCAGAAGATTTATGAATAGCAAATCATTTCAGACTGCAGAGGCTGACATGGGTTGATACTCTCCCCCCCCCCCCCCCCCCATGCATTAAGCCCCCTTTTCACAGATCATGGCTCATATGTTGTTGTGAGGTAAAGGGTTAAATCAGATATGACGTCATTGTACTGATTTTAGTATGAATCCTCATAACTGAGGTATGTTATTGATCATGTAACATTTCCACGAACCTTTGCAAATTTCCGGCAGAAATCTAAAAATATCTTAAAAGGCTAAGTGGCTCATTCAGGAAATACCATTGAAAAGTATTGTTTTCTTACTTTAAAGGTTAAATGTTTGTATACAAAATATAGTCATGACTACATTGCACCGAAATGAAGGCCAGTTCCTGTGGGATAAAAATAATACTACATATATAGCTACATTGCAAGTGCTGGGGTTGCCATATCAGTCTGTACACCTATTGCCATGGGAACACCACCACAATTAATTGTACCCAATTCCTCAGCCACTGCCACACTATAACTATAGTCTAGTCCAAGACCACCATATTCTGAAATACAATTCATTCTAAAATTACTCTTTTACTCTTACCACATGACAAAATTTTAGACGCATCCAAATAGAAAGCATTTGCCTTGGACAAATCAAATCATCCTGCTCAAATGATTGGATTTAGATTAGAAAGGGTAGAAGGCATCATGGGAAAAGGAGAAAATCCTGGTTACTGGCATTTTTTCCTTGTCCCAAAAAGCTCTCAAAAGCCTTCTACCTCAGGGTCATTAGAACTTGGAATTGTGTACTAAAGGATTAAAATGCTTAACCCTTTACCACACAGTCCAAAATTTTAATGACCCTGACAAAGAAGGCTTTTGAAAACATTGTAGGATTGATTGATTGATTGATTGACTGATTGTATGGTGTTTTACGCCGTTTTCAACATTATTACAGTTATATTGCGGCAGCCAGTGCACCTATCCATGCTTTCCTGGAGTTTCTTTTACCAGTACTCCGCACAATATTCTTTCCAAGCAACTGGCTGCTTTCCCACCTAACCATCATCGAAACAATGGTCAGCGATGAGAGAGGAATGAATCCTGTCACAATGACTATCATTAATCCTTGGAAAGAAATTGGCCCAGCCGGGGATCGAACCAGCAACCTCCTGTTCTCAAGTCCTGTATGCTATCGACTGAGCTAAGGGGCTTGGCCGAAAACATTGTAGGAAAAGGAGAAAAGCTTCCAATACAAAATTTTCTACTTTTTGATAGAAGACCCATCCTCTGTGCCAAATTTAATTTTTCATCTTCAAATGCTTTCAATTTAGACAAGCCTAAAACTTCATTGTTTGAGTAAAAAGTTAAAAAATTAAAACAAGCGTATCCAGCCATTGATAAAATCCCAAATATTGTCATTTTCAAAAGTTTATCCAGGAGGAAAAATGTCAAACAATATAGATCCAAAATCAGAATGCCTTTTTGAGCAGTCTGGTCCTGATCTACGAAAGAGCTCTGAGTTGCCCTTAAAAGCATAATAATAAGTTATCTTATTTGGTCATATGAAACTTTTGAAGTTTATTATATATGTAAACAAGATATTACACAAATAGTTAAATCAAATTACTGAAAGTACTGACACACTAGCGAATTTGATTGATTGACTGATTGTATGGTGTTTAACCCATTTTCAACATTATTTTAGTTATATAGTAGCGGCCACTGCACATATCCATGCTTTCCTGGAGTATCTTTTACCAGTTCTCAGCACAATATTCTTTCCAAGCCACTGGCTGCTTTCCCACATAACCACTGTCGAAACTTGAGAGAGGAATGAATCCTGTCGCAATGACTATCATCAATCCTCGGAAAGAAATTGGCCAAGCCAGGGATCGAACCAGCGACCTCTTGTTCTCATGTCCTGTATGCTACCGACTGAGCTACCGGGGCTATGCATGCTATTGGTTGACTATAATCCAGTTTAACCCTTAACCTGCTAGAAAAATTAAATGAAACTTTCAAACCAGTGGTAAACACCTGAATATTGCTATTTTGAAGTTACATTATGGAGAAAATATATCCTCTTATCGGACAGTGTAAATCCAAGAAAAGACTGAACGTTCTGCGCAGTCTAATCTTAATCCACACTGTCCACAAAAGGTCACTGAGTTGCGGTGGTTCCGGTAAAAGAAACTCCAGGAAAGCATGGATAGGTGCACTGGCTTTCATGATATCACCGAAATAATGTTGAAAACGGCGTTAAACACCATACAATCAATACGTCAATATCCAAATAGCACAAGATGTAGTTAACTATTTAACTCTTTACAAAACGAAATTCAAAGCTGTTACAGACCACAAATTAAATGTGGCTGAACTGATAGAACCTGATTCCAAAATGGCAGAAAACAATGTGGGAAAAGGAGAAAATGCTGGTTACAAAGGATTCTTCCAAAGTGTCATTAAAACCCGGGATTGTGTGGTAAAGGGTTAATATTCAAGACATAAAATAACATTTAACATAAAAGTTTAAGTGTACACAATGATCTAAATAATGAATGACTGAAGGAATGATAAGGGTTCCCTGTCCAGAGAGAGTTATTGCAGCTGGGATTTGCTACAAGTTACCTAGGTGTATCTATTTTTAGATTCATTCATAATGTTACAGTGGTGTAGGAGTAACTGATAATAGCCTTGCATAGGTCACTTAATTTACATATAAGCAAAGATCTTGTACCTTATAAATGACATCTTGTTCAGTCTATTACTTTGTAAGAAGACATGCTCATATTGGATTGGTAGAAATTTAGTGGTTTTTGTCAAAATTGTCATATATAGCAGGACTAGGATTTCTAACAGAAAGAAGTATTTTACTGGGAGGCAGTATTTGGCAACTGTGGGGTTTTTTGTTTACTTTGACTCTGGGTCAATCATGATGCCTATAGACTAGCTTCGCTAGTCTAAAAAATGAAAACTTTGTTGAGATTGAAAAAGACTGAACAATTCTATGCTAAGATGCCAATTGCATATGAACTCTAAAACATAATGTCTTTAAGTATTGACAGTATAGATCAGCTTCAATTTGGTCACTGCCAAGGAAAAAAATACACCAAACATTAATCTGCACATCTTGTGCAATCTGATCTGATCTACTGATTCGGTTAACAGAAGCAACAAAAGAAGTCAACTAGTAATCAAAAGCCTAATTCTGTTTTAACACTTTACCACACAATTCCGCCTTTTAATGACCCTGAGAAAGAAGCCTTTTGAAAACATTGTGGGAAAAGGAGAAAATGCATTTTCTCCTTTTCCTACAATGTTTTCTACCTGATCAAAGCAAAAGTGCACCACTTGAGTCACAGTGAAATTGTTGTCTGCAAATGCTTTCAATTTGGACATGTCTATAATTTGTCGTTTGGTAAAGGGTTAATCTGTGTAAGAAAGTTTTTTTCCAAATATAATAACCTAAAGCAAATGTATCTGTGCGAGCTTTGATAGCTAAAACAGGCCAGTCAGCGAAAAAAACATCCTGACAATGTGGTGCAATTTCATCACTGCTTTGGTCTCAATGTCTCGCAAAAAATACATTCAGCACATTGTGCATGCAGTCTAAATTTGATCTCTTTCAGTAAAAGCAGCTAAAGCTATTTTTGGTTCTACAAGCCTACTAGGGTATATTTGGATACCTGTAGGTTTGGATACACCAAGAAACCCAGCATCTCCCAGTTTTTTGAAGACTTCATGAGCTGGGAACTGGCCCTCTTTTTCCCATTGATCCACGTATGGGTTAATCTCTTTGTCAATCAACTGCAATGAAATAAAGGATGGTAACCAAAACTTTAGTAACTGTTACTTTTGCAGCTAGTGTAGATCAACACCAAACTCAAACTGAACTTCAGCATGCACAAATCTTCAAACTACACTATCTCCAAGGGCTTTGTTAAGACAGACCATAAAACATCTACCATATTGAAGTAATTGGTTCCTTTTTTTTTCTATATGAAATTTTCCCAATTGTCTGGTAGACTCTCCAAGGGTTGAAAATTTACCACATAAAAATAGGACTTTCAATGTTCCTTCACTAGCATACCAGTATGCTAGGAAGTTAGAAACACTGCATGCCCAAGGACCATTCTATGAGTTTTAATGACCCTGAAGAAGAAGGCTTTTGAAAAACTTGTAGTAAACAGCAAGTTCTCCTTTTTTCATAATGTTTTCTACCCCAACATAGAAATCATTATTTGAGCTATATTCACTTTGTCGGCTGCAAATGCTTTCAACTTGGTAGAGCACAAAATTTTTTCAGGGTTAGCAACACCATCAGGAAGTTAACATTGGAGCTTTTGACTGATGTACATCAGTCTAAACCTCCCATAAACCAAAAGCAGTTTTTTTTTTCCATGCACAGGAACAATGCTGCAGTGCTGAAGCCTCAAAGGAGTACCTACCTTATATTATGTTTGCTTTTTGCTTTTGACGTTTCAGTACTGTACATTGAACCAAGATCAAAATAACACTTTATCAACACAATCACTTTCACACTCACACAACTCTCACACAATATTTTTTTTTTTTTTTTACACATTTATATATAAAAATAAGCTTTTTCGTCCACATATTTAACAATAAGAAAAGTAAACCTGTTATTAGTCATTATTGTTAAAATCTTCAAATTTTAGTAGCCATATCAATATAGTAGTACAACAGTAGCTGTAAAAAATCTGGAATCTGTAATTACGACTTTTGTTTATATTTTAAAGTTCAATTACTAACACAGAATACTAAAAACGATCTGTGAGGTGCATTGAGGGATGGCCATCACCCTCAAGTACTATAAAGACGTGGACAATAAAGTTTAAAAAAAAAAAAAAGTTAACATTGGAGCTTATTTCTGCATGCCATAATTTATAAGTGTTTCTTTTGTAAGATAATCCCACCCACTTTTTCGACAGTTAGGCCAAAGTAATTGTATCGTGTGTTTTACTAAGAGGGTTCCCTATACATGTTCAGTCCTGGAATAATGCAATTATCAACTATGATGTAAAAACATGACAGTTCTACTGAGTAACGAATTCCAGGCTTATTTCTGTGTAAATCCGCAATTCTTCTGTATGATATCATTCCGAGGTAAACCTAACAACGGTAAAGGATGATGCAAATAAGCTTGGCCTCTACAGAGTGTGCATGACATCATTAATCCGAGACACGATTCAAGGATGATACCTCTAGAAATAGAAATGTGATCAAGGTTGGTTTTAAATGTAAACAGTTAAAATAATTGGAAGCAATGGGAAACAACAACACGCGTACAAAGCACATCCAACAGGTTTATTTCCTCCATATAGTTTTATAATTGTTGATATCTCAATTGATCGACCTGGCGGTTCATCCTTATGGGCACGAATCATGGACTGCCGAGGATACATTTTGCGTGCAAACCTTGCGCGAATCCAAAGCACTAGATGGTTTGGCTGAAAGTGATGGATGCTATAGGCTTGACAGCCACTTAAAATATGTATGATAAAATTATTGAGTATATTCTGAACGTCCAGGTGCACTGTTAAATACTGATTTCAACTTTTCCATGTCATCATTGAACTTTATTTTGAAGGCAAACAAAACGTTCTGGTTTGTAACCTTTTTCAAACTCTCCCTCATCTGGGTATGATCATCCGTGAAAAGGACATCTGCCATTTTTTCCTTGGCAGAAGTAAATCTTCTTGTTTGAAGGCATACTGCCGTGGTAACCTGAACACTTGTCCTTATCGAACCACAAAGTTTGGGTAGATTGTCAAGGCAGTTACGAAAAAGTGACGGTCTTACAGCCATGTTTACATTTTACCAATGCACTATTTACGTTGATTTCATTGGCTGAGAGCCCAGACACTATTTCTTATTTCCCGGTAAATAAAATCCGGGGTTTTCCTGTCCAGGGCCGGAAAATCTACTTGTTACTTCCTCCCAAGAATCCACTGAATTGATGAATCATAGGGTTATTGTTTATATACTAAAATGTTTTTGTTTTGTCATATTTTCTTAGTTTGAAACCCTTCTTCACTTTTTGTCTGGCAGAAAACTAACGACGTAAATTAACTAATACCTCCAGTACTTTAATTGTTTTATTGGTACCGTACTTTGCAAACCAAATTATGTCACACCTGTGGAAAAGGTGTGAACCGCGGACACTGCAACGCCTAATTAACGTTGGCTCCTCAAGGCAATATCAGCATTCTCTGGATCTTCGAAACTCTGCATCTGGTAGGAAGTACAAGATGGAACATTCTTGGCCCAAAGTTGTTTTGTTTGGCGATTCTTTAACGCAGGTACATGTACACAAATGTAACTAAGAGTAAGACAGACATTCGAAACATCAAGTCAGAGCAAAACAAAATTCTTCACCTGCTAAAACATTGACCAGTATCTATCTAGATCTATGGATCTAGCATTGATCAGTGTTAAAGTTATATAGGATTGAATTCCCTATTATCGTCGTACTAAAACATTTCACTGTGTGTAGAAAAATTAGTGTCTTGCCTGATATTTTTCTGTTGCAAAAAAACAATGATACCTCGTGTATATTTCTACGATAACTGATTTTCCATTTGTCAGTTAAGGATTCTAAATCAAGGCAAAGCAGGGGACAGCACTGACCAACTTTCAAAAAGGCTTACTTCCGGTATTATCGTGGCATTGAGATGAGGCCCCCGGAAGCAACATATATAAATAAATTCACCCTGTCATTTTGTAAGCGAGGTTTTACGCACCTGTAAAAATGGAGGGAAAAATGACGTCTACAGATCTTTGATTAAAATAGCATCAAATACCCCATTTTGGACCTCTTTTGTGGATAAAAACGTGAATATATAATTTCTAGAGTGTTCTTTCATTTCAATAGATCAGGGAACTCAAAAAAAAAAATGAAGTGCTTTGAGAAGAAGATTTTTATAATTAGCGAGTCAAAAATTTTGTCAGGGCCTCTTATTTTCATTCCCATAGTTGGAAAGCGGTGACATCATCATTTAGTGGTCGTCTGAAATTTACTTTCCTGTTTGATAAACTTCAGTGACAGGAAAACAAATTTTACAGGACTGGTATAATGATATTGATTTTGTTACGCTGAGAAGATCATCAACTTCATCTAGGGGATAGAGTGATTTTGCAAAGAGCCAAGTTTCCTTACTGTTCGGATGAAAACTTGATTTGAATTACCATTTTTGGAAAAATTGCCGAAGTAAGTTTACAAAGTGTGTTAACTATATCTGAGCTACAAATGCTCACATGAGGACATCCTCAAGGAGGCGCATTTCAGCCTCACTTTCGGAAATTGTAAATACCACGATATTGAAGAACCCATGATAATACTGGAAGCGACTATACATGTCTGACATTTCCAATTTTCAGTATGGCTTCAGTAAAGAGGGATGCTGGGTAGCCAGTGTTGCAGACTATCTTCAGAGGTAGGGTAAACCATTTTATGCATAGTTGGGCATATTTAGATTTTTAGATGTGACCAGAAATGGAAACACTTATATATACAACAACATGTATTTCTCGCTGCAAGTGTAAAGAAACTTGATGGTTTCAATCTGTTTGATTTTGGCATTTAAATGTAACATGCAATGGTCACCTACCTTCAATTTGAAGGGTAGCTCTGATACTATTTTTGTATAGAGACACAAATTCACAATCCCAAACATAGCATCGGAACTAACCTCCAGATTGTGGGGTACTTCGTCACCTACCTTCGATCCTAAGGGGAGCTCCGGTTTTATTTTTTGTTGTTTCTCCGGAGGGGAGAAACAATTAGAAAATAACATCAGAGCTCCCCTTTGGATCGAAGTTATTGGTCACCCATCGAGGTAACTAGCATTTTCTCCTTTTCCCACTATGTTTTCAAAGACTTCTCTGTCAGGTTAGTTAAAACTTGGGATCATTTAATAAAGAGGTAATTCTATAATAAGAACTCACAACTGACTTTTCATGCATGCATATTCAGAAATCAAAGAAAGACAAAGCCAATACCACAAAAAAAAAAAAAACCTGACAGTGCAAAACAAATGCTGCAAGGGATAGTTTTTTGAGTGGCTTAAACCCTTTACAAAACAATCTTGAGTTTTAACAACCCTTTAAAAGAAAGCTAACCAGCATTTACTTCTTTTCCCATATTGTTTTCTACCTAATCAAGACCAACTACTATCACTTGAATTGTCATTTGTAATTTCCTTCAATATGGACGAGTCTAAAATTTTGCTGTGTATTAAAAGGTTACAGAATTTATCAACCTGGAAGAGCATGTCATTGTGACAAATACTGATTGTGCTAGTCCATTTGAATCATAAAGGTGCTAAAAAGGACATGAATAAGCTTTGAATTAAGGATTAAAAATCTTTCTTAACAGATACAGAAGCCTATTTATGGAATTTTCTAGATCTAATTAGTGTCACAATATGATGTTGTTTAAGAGAAAGGATGAAATCAATGAACACAAGATTTGTTGTCAGTCTAATTGTGTGTATGCAGCTTTAAGGAAGAAGGGATGTGTTCAGGCAGCCCCAGCACCCCTCCACTTCCTGAACTGAAATTTCAAGGCGACATTTTAAACAGACTTATTGAATTCGACAAAATAAAATGGGAATATGTCTTTGAAAGAGTAGAAAGAACTGCAGAGAAAACACTATTTAGCAGCATTTTCTCTTTTCGCCACATGGTTTTTTTTAGTAATTCTTAGAAAACATGGGATTGTTCAGTAGATGTTTGATTTTGCTTTCTTACTGAATGATATATAGACCTCCTTTATTCTCTTTTTTTCGCCTTGTAGAAAATGCGACATCATTAACAGAGGATTTTCTGGCTACAACTCAAGATGGTGTAAAATAATCCTTCCTAAACTTATGACTGAAAAAGATGCAAAAGATACACACTTATTCACAATATTTCTTGGAGCCAATGATTCTGTTGACGGTAAATTGTGTCCAGCACAGCACGTTCCACTAGAAGAGTTTACAAATAATATAAAGGATATGGTAGAATACTTACAGGTAATATGTGTTACAGACTTTGTTAGAATCTAGAGAGATCCTTTAAAACCAGTCTTGGCTAGATTTGAATTCTAATTTTGTCTATTCCAGATTAGAATTGAGCCCTGCTTGGTGAAAAGGGGGTTTAACACATCTGCAAAATTATCAACACGGATCAGGCAGCGCAGACTTTGCTACAGATCAATTTTCTGCATGGCCAAGAACTATTGCACCTCATAATTCTACTGGTTGTAAAACAAAATAGATTTTAAGGATCCATAATTTTGTGATGACTTGCTTGGTATAATGCATCATGGTGATGCATTAAGCATCCTTTTGTCAGAGCATGACTCATTTTTAAATTATGCGGCAGATCCTTATCTTTCTAGACTGACCAGATCAGACTTTCATATCTGCCTCGGCCAAATGGGAATTTAGCTGTTTAAGTGATGAGCTATGTGGTGAAATTATTTCAAAATTTCAGCATTGTGAACAGTTATATCTTTGTGCCCAGTACACCTTAACATGCTTATACACTGTAGTTTCTTTCAACAGTACATGTATATACTTTACATGACATTCTTTCCAAGCCAATGGCTGCTTTCCCACATAAACATTGCTGAGACAAAGTTTTTACTGTTGTGAATATTCATTACAACAACGGTCTGAGAAGGTACTCTTGTACAAAATCAGGCTCATTGTAAGATGGCTTGACCGTGTGGGAAATATATTGCAGGCAAACCTGTGATAGTGATAACTTCTACTGAGCAACCAACATGTCTTTTGAGGCTATTTCAGCCCTCAAATATGAAATAGAAGGAGAAGAAGAAGAATTGAACCTTTATTGGTCTGTCACCTGTCTTCAGCAAGAACTTTTCCTTTATCCCTTAGTAGCTTGCTTACCTCTTGGCCAAGTGACTGAATTTTAGATTTGCTTATTTTGGGAACATTGCAGGCAACTTGAATATGGCCCAAATAATAAATTTGGTTTGAAAGGGCAGAAAACATTGTGGGAATAGGAGAAAATGCCAATAACCAGTATTTTATCCTTTCCCACAATGTTTCAAAAGCTGTCTTTCCAGTGAAGGTCAAAGCAGGAGATTGTATTGTAAAGAGTTAACACATGTTTGACTTTATCTTTCTAATTTACTATTATAGGGTATTGGCGTACCAAATCAGAAAATTGTGATATTGACCCCACCACCTTGTGTGGAAGAAAAGTGGAGAAAAGAATGTGAAATGAAAGGTTTGGATGCTTTTCTTCATGCATTTAAGCTCCTGAAAAAAAATTTTAGCATTTAAAAGCAGGTGCATTGACAGGCATAAACCTTGAAGCCCTGGCTTCAACATTCAACTTTTGCAAGGCAAAAATAGACATAATCAATATGGATTAAAGTCCCTTGGCTACTCATTTTAAGCCAAATATGGAAATCAATAAAACAATAAATCAACGATATCTATGACCCCAAAGAATGAGAAAAAGTTTCAGATTTGATTTTAGAAATGAAATTCGTCTGGTGAAAATTGTAAACAATGGGGGAATTGTGTTTGTTTTTTCACTAGGGTCATTAGCATACCCCTGGCTAAAAATAGAAAGCTACTTGATGTTTCAAAATGGGAAATGGCGCACTCATCTATTTGTAGGATCATGTCTTTTCCCCTCCTTTCAGCAAAAACACTAAATGTTGATTTCACAAAAGAAATTTACCTTTCTGCTGTCTTTGAAATCATTCCACTGCACTCTCGATATAAAACTCAAAGATCCTCAAATAAAATTGCTGTTGGGGTTCTTGTGACATAGATTGTTGTGACAGTACACCTGTGTAGAGTATCTTGACTCCACATTCCACCCACATGAATATGCAAGGTGAAGGTTGTACACAGTCACGTGACAAGAATCATGCGATATCCTGGATTGAACGAGTGGATAGCCGCCAAGTCCGAAATTGCATTTTCTATCCATCGTAACCTATGCAATTTTGCAACCGCCAGGTGTAATATTTGTCATGAAGCCACAAGATTGACTATGGTTTGATAGAATATCGATGAAGTGGGTTATATTTGGCTTAAAGTGAGTACTGATGGAACTTTAAGACTTAATCTGTAAATACTTTCGAAAAGAGACTTGTTTTTGTTACGATAAATGTGTTCTTTTACAACAATGTATATGAAAAGAGATTTGCTGCAAGAATTCTAACAATGAATTGGCTGTAGATTTAGATGAGTTAATTTACATTTGCACCAATTTATTGCATATCATTTGTAATCCAATTTCGTTAAGCTAAGCTAATAACTCTTGAGTGGTATTGTGCAGGTAGTTCCAGGGTCGGCCCCTACTCTTGTCAGGGTTTAAGGCTGAAACCTAGCATGTGAGATAAATCAATGTAATAGTGCTGTTTACTGTCGTTATTTAGCCAAATTTATATTGCAAGATAATTAAAGAGACCAAATTGTTGCAGTATTGATGCCATAATAGGTACAAATGCTTGAGTCAAGCTATGTGAAAAGGGGGTTTAATGCATCTGCTCTAAGTATTGACTCTTTTCAGCCTGTGCAGTCAAAACTTGTGCTACTGGTAAACTTAATGCATTTCAAAGGACCACTCTACATCGTTCTACCTCATGATTCAGCTGGTTTTTAGGTAAAATGGGTTTTCCTTATGCATCAACTTGCTTGATATATTGCATTACAAAGATGTGTCAAAGCCCCTTTTCACAGAGCATGACCTATTTCTACAGAAAATAAACAATGTAGATTGCATCATTACAAAATGACAAAATTCGGGACTTGTACATATTTGCAACAATTTGCAGATTTCAAATATGCTCAAATCAAGGAATTAGGCTTTGAACTGGCAGAAAACATTGCAAGAAAAAGAGAAAATGATGGCTACCAGCATTTTCTCCTTTTCCAACATTGTTTTAAAAGTTGTTATTTCATACCAGGCCAGTATTTGACCCGATATGGAAATTTTGACTCTGACATATTTCAGAAAAGAATTTTGGCAAATTTAACCAACCAACGAAACTGTATGCAGATGCTTGTTTAGAAGTTGCGAAAGAAGTAGGAACTCATGTTGTTGATTTGTACAATCCAATGATGAAACAAGAGGTGGGTAGATCTGTCTTCTGAAATTGTTTGAAAGTTTGAAAATTAGTGTTTGAGGTCCTTTGTAGGTAAAAGCTTACCCTTTACCACATAATCCCAAAATTTAACAATTCCAATGGAAAAGCCTTTTGAAAACAATTTAAGAAAAGGAGAAAATACTGGTTACCAGCAGTTTCTCCCTTTCCTACCCTTTCAAAGACGAATCCCATTATACGAGCCAAATTTAATTTGCTGCTGCAAATGCTCTTAATTTTTGGAAGTCTTAAATTGTCCTCTGGTGAAGAATTTAACCCTTTACCACACAATCCAGAGTTTTAAAGAGTTTTAAAGACCCTGAAGAACAAGGCTTTTGAAAACATTGCAGGAAAAAAAGAAAATGCTAATAACCTTTTCCCACAATGTTTTCTATGCTATCAAAGACAGTTGTAATCATTGAGCTATGAGCTACATTTAATTGTTTGCAAATGCTTTCAGTTTGGTTGGGTCCAAAATTTTTTCCTATAGGAAAGAGTTATGGTGTTGGATTCGTATTCTGTAGGTCTGGGTCCCGCTCACCACTGGTAGCTCTGGTCAGATTTGAGTATCTTTGGACCTATGAGCCAAGTGCTGGTAAAACCTTTGAAAATGTGAACAGGAGACCTTTAAACTTGATAATGAATGGGATACAGTTGAAATACCATAAATCCATTTATACCACTTCAAACAAAAAATAGTTTGAGGATTTGAATTTGTAACTCTAGGCAAGGACCCCAAAATGTTGCAATTGCTGTACTAAAATTATTTGCAAACAAGTGAAATACACTCAAACAATGGGAATTGTCTTTAAGGGATAGAAAAAAAATGGAAAGAGGAGAAAATGCTGGTCAGAGAAGTGGATTAATCAATATCAGTAGTCCCTATAGACAGGTTTGATAGTATATTCACAGGCCTTTGAAACTCCACTGGTTTATCACAGAACACAAAAATTTTCCTTGCTCGATCATCAAACACATTTGCACATTGGTGCATTACCTGTATATCACGGAACATTCAAAATTTACACCGTTACTATACATTGGCGACTGCCTCTACATTATATATAATAAGTCCTACTATATATGTTGTGGAGGCAGTTGCTGATGTGCTATTTATAGTAAAGGTGTCCGCTAAGGAAACTTTAATTATCCCGTGATAGACTAATGGAATTTCAGTCGCCTATGGTATATTACATCCAGTAGTTTCCATCCATAAGCAAGGTGTTTTCTGCTGTTTAATGGATGGTTACAAGAGAGACAAGAATACAATTGGCTCAAGTTTAAAAAAGCTATCTGTTTACCACACAATCCTGAGTTTTGAAAACGTTGTGGAAAAAGGAGAAAATGCTGCAAGCAGCATTTTCTCCATGTCTCACAATGTTTTCAGCCCTTCCACAGATAAATGCCATTATTTGAGCCACTTTTAACTTGTTGTCTGAAAAACTTTCAAAAATGACAACTCTGAAATATTGTTAATATTTAACCCTTTACCAGACGACAAAATTTTAGCCTTGTCCAAATTGAAAGCATTTGCAGACGACAATTTCAGTGTGGCTGAAATGGTGCAATTTTTCTTTGATAGGGTAGAAAACATTGTGGGAAAAGAAGAAAATGCTGGTTACCAGCATTTTCTCTTTTTCCCACAATGTTTTCAAAAGGCTTCTTTCCCGGGGGCGTCAAAAGACGGCATTGTGTGGTAAAGGGTTAAAGTCTTTACTCTTTACCAAATGACAAAATCTTAGACTTGAAAGCAATTGGAGACAACAAAATGAATATCATTCAAACAATGAGATTTGCCTCTTTATGAGTAAAAACCTGTCGGAAACGAGGAATGTCCTTGTTACCTGCATTTTCTCACAATTCATACAAAATTCTTTTCCCTAAGGGTCATTGACCCTTTACCACACAATAAGAATGGCAGCTTTTGAAAACGTTGGGAAAGGAGAAAATAATGGTGACCTGCATCTTCTTCATTTCTTGAAATGTTTTATGCCCTCTCAAAAAAAAAAAGAAATCCAATCATTAGAGCCTTATTCAGTGTTTTGTCTGCAATTGCTTTGAATTTGGACCCGTTTAACCCTTTCCCAAATGACAAATTTTGGACTAGTCCAAATTGAAAGCATTTGCAGATGACAACTTCAGTGTGGCTTAGATGGTGCAACTTTTGTTTGATAGGGTTGAAAATATTGTGGGAAAAGGAGAAAATGCTGGTTACCAGCATTTTCTCCTTTACCCACAATGTTTTCAAAAGGCTTCTTTGCCAGGGGCGTCAAAAGGCGGCATTGTGTGGTAAAGGGTTAAATCTTTGTTGTCAGGTAAAGAGTTAAAATATGGGATTGATTGGTAAAGGGCCAACAAAGGCTGTGTACTTGATAATCATTTGACATTAATCTTTTCATTTTTCTTGCAGAATTGGCAAGATATGCTTCATGATGGTCTTCATTTCTCAACAAGGGGCTCTGATTTTGTGTTTGAACAACTGAAGCCAATTTTAGATAAAATATTTGAGGAGGTTCCATACCAGTTTCCATATTGGGCCGATATTGACAACAATAACCCCACTGCCATGTTATAACGTGGCTACATTACGAGTTTATATTCAGATATTATATATGTGCCATGCTGTGGCAAAAGGGGGCTTCAAGGATCTCAGTGACGCAGTATACCAAGCAGGTCATCACATATCTACTGATCCATAAAATTCATTTCGTCTAACAACCGGCTGAATCATGAGGTAGACTGGTCTTTAACATGCAGAAAATTGACCAATAGCAAAGTGTTTCGGCCAAGGTCAGCCTGCACAGGCTGACCTGAATCTATACTTTTTGCTGCTGCATTAAGCCCCCTTTTCACAGAGCGTGGCTCATATGTACATGTAGGGCTAGACTTCCTTGGAGTACAAAAATCTACCAATGGTACCTAACCCTTTTACAAGATGACAACATTTTGGACTTGTTTCATTTGAAAGCATTTGTAGACGACAAATAATGGGGATCTAAAATGATCAGATTTAACCTTTGAAAGGGTAGAAAACATTGTGAAAAGATGGGATTTGCCTTTAGGGGGCAGAAACCATTGTAGGAAAAGGAGAGAATGCAGGTTACCAGCATTTTTTTTTTTTCCCATAATTTTTTCTAATGTCGTTTGCCTTTCATTTTTTTTTTCTCTTGTGCCATTCGTTAAGGTGTTTGGGTAGACTAAAGATAGACTGTGCAGTGAGGGATGACCCCCCCCCCCCCCCGAAACAAATTTGAAAGAGATAACTGAAAATTCTCGAGTGAAACTTTAAGTGGTCAACAAGAAATAAGTCTTTTACATCTACTGAAAACATTGTAGTAGAAGGAGAATGCGCTATATTTCCTTTTACCACAGTGCTTTCTGCTTCATGTGTATTCACTTAAAACTAGAATCTTAGTTTGTACAAAAAAAATTTAAACAGATGTTTTAGCAACTAATTCAAAAGTTAAGAAGTCTGTGAAAAATCTACTTACTGGAGTAAGTCCCATTTGAGGCATGCTCTGTGAAAACAGGGCTTAATGCATCTGCAAAAATTATCGACCAAGGTCAGCCTGTGCGGACTTCCAAAACATTTTGGTATTTCCATTTTTTTGTGTGTGTCAAAGGACTAGTCTACCTCATTGTTAAGTCAGTTGTTTGACAGAATGGATTTTATTGGATCCATGATTAGGTGATACCTTGCTTGGTATCATGGATTACGGGGATGCATTAAGCCCCTTTTGCTAGAGCAAGGCTCATTTATTGAGTATCCTAGTCAATGTTTTCATGTACATATACCTTTATTACAGTTTGTATGACAAAATTATTTATCTGTTGGTAAGCTGTGTAATATTTGTTCTCTCTTTACAAGATGACAAAGCTTTTAGACTTTTTAGGACATTAACCCTTTACCATACAGCAAATTTTAGACTTGTTTAACATGAGAGCACTTCCAGACAACAAATTCAGTATGGCTCATAATATTATAATAAAACCTGACTTGTAGGGGATGAAAAACATTGTGAAAAATGGAGAAGTCATTGGTTACCAGCATTTTCTCCTTTTTCCACAATGTTTTCAAAAGCCTTCTTCCTTGGATTTCTTCCCTGGATTGTTAAAACATGGAATTGTTTACGGGTTGAAACATTTGCAGACAGCAATTTAAGTGTCGCTTAATGCGATCAGTCGTTGAAAGGAAAGGAAAGATTGTGTGTAAGAGAGAAAACACTGGTAATCTACAATTTTTTCCATAATGCACGCTTTCTCATCGTGTAAACCCTGTACCAAACAATCCCTTGTTTAAATGACCCAGAGGGAGAAGTATTTTGAAAACATCATTCGAAATGGAGAAAATGTTGGTAACTAGCATTTTCTCCTTTTCCCACAAGGTTTTATACATTACAAAAACAAATCTTACCATTTGAGCCACATTTTATATTTGTCCACAACAGGTTAAGTTTTGAAAAGTCAAAACTTTGTTGTTTGGTACAGAATTAAAAAAAAAACAAACAACCAAAAAAAAAAAAAAAAAACAATTTTATACTTTTCCAAATTCAAAGCATTTGCAGGCGACAAATTAAATATAGCTCAGCTAATTTAAGATGTGCATTGTGCATGAGAGGGTAGAAACCATTGATGGAATGCTGGTTATCTGCATTTTCTGTATTAACCACAATGTTTCCAAAAGCTTGCTTTCTTAGTATGCTAAAGACTGAATACATGAGATTGTATGGTAAAGGGAGGCTTACTTTTTCCAATACTGTTTTTCCATATTTTTGTAAAACATCCTAATAATCCATGTTTTATTTTTGGTAATGTTTAACCCCTTACCACACAATCCCAACTTTTAACAACCCTGAGAAAGAGGCCTTTTGAAAACATTGTGGGAAAAGGAGAAAATGCTGGTAACCAGCATTTTCTCCTTTTCCCTACAATGTTTTCTAACCTATCAATGACAGATTTCAACCTTTGGGCCACCTTTAATTTTAGTCGTCTGCAAATGCTTTCAATTTGGACCAGTCAAAAATTTTGTCATTTGGTAAAGAGTTAAATTTCCCTTTACCAAATGATCCCATATTTTAAGGACCCAGAGGAAGAATGCTTTTAATTTTTAGTAGGAAAAGGAGAAAATGGTGGTACACAACACAAGTTTTATACTCTATGAAAGATAAACATTTAAGTTATGTTTTAATTGTCAGTTACAAATTCTTACAATATGGACCAGTTTTGTCATTTTTTTCATTAATTAAAGAGTTAATGTTTTAGAGAGACAGGGAGAGAAGAATTATACCTCATTATGCACAACGCATTGTAACTGCCTTATGAAATTTCTATTATTTCTATAAATTTTATCTACTATTAAAATCTGTGCAAGTGTCATCTTTTTCCTTCCTTATCCTTTGAATCTATGCAAAGAAAAATTCGAAACTACATGGAGTTTTTTTCATTGTCTAACACTATGTAAATATGTTCTGTAGATCAAAGGAAGTGAAATTATTAACAGGGTCCTGCATGGCTCCATGGTAAAGTAACCCGGAGGTCCTTATTGGAGCCTCACTGGAAGCAGTTGGTTTTTTCATGGGAGTGCCCATTGGTGAGACCCTTCATTTCTTGAAATGTTTTATGCCCTCTCAAAAAAAAAAAGAAATCCAATCATTAGAGCCTTATTCAGTGTTTTGTCTGCAATTGCTTTGAATTTGGACCCGTTTAACCCTTTCCCAAATGAGCCCCATGATGAAACCCAGGACATATATGTATATGTGAGCTGTTGCCGTGATATGACTGAAATAACGCCATTCAATCAATCAATCAATCATTTGCATGATCTACCATCTTGCAACCCTTCATAATGCAAGCCAATAGATGAATTAGTTATTGCAAATTCCATTGTTCTGTATTGTTTAACAACAGTGACCTTAATCCTAGTCTTAAACTGTAGTCTGTATCCTAGTGTTAAACTGTAGGAAAAAGCAGCATCTGCATATTCATTGTTATATAATCAGGTGAAGTTGGCACTTACTATGAAACAATATTGGGTTATCCAAGGATCTGTATTTACGGGAATGTATAGGCCTACAGATAAGGCTGGGGCCATATTCACTATTGTCAATTGCATTCAAAGTCTAACTCTAGATTTAGAACGTGACACAACTTCTGATTGGCTAAACCAAAGTTATGTTACTGTCAAATTTAGGAAATTCTTGAGAATAAGACCAAGATTATTCTTTAGAATGGTTGGTTGATACAAGCCTTGAAGTACCTTCCAGTAGACCAGTAATTGTTGGGTCTTACAGGTGGATTTGCAATACAGATAAATAAAACAAGTAACAGTTTCACTAGAAGTTCATTCTTTATTGAATTTTTCTTTATAGGTAAAAGGATCACAGATAATGCTAATGAATATTTACGTCTGTATTTTTCCTACAGTATATAACTTTTTTTTGTTCCTCTTTTATTTAACACTTGCTATACAAACATTAAGGTATTTTAATGAACCTGAGATAGACAGCTCATGGAAAAAAAACTGGGGAAAAGGAGAAAATGCTGGTAACCAGCATTTCTTTCTTTTCCTCTAACGTTTTCTACACTTTCATAGACACATCATTTCAGAAACATTAGTTTGTGGTTTGAAATTGCTTTTGATCTGGACAAGTCTAATTTCTTTTCCTCTGGTAAAGAGTTAATTAAAAACTGTAGATACTGCCTTAAAATAATTTATAAGCATCACTAGAACTGTCAAAGAAGGAGACTTAATACACCCGCCAAGTGGTTGGATAGAGGAAACTGATGTCAAACCCTCATTTGTATAACACATAAAGTACATGTTAAAGGGGAGATAATTCTTATACATAACAAGTCAGCCATTAAAAATCTAAGTCTTGGACATCTAGAATTCCTAAAGATGTATAAAGTTTCATTACAATGACAACAAATATGAGTTTGTTACACAAAATGCCCATGTATAGGTACACAGACAGATGGAGAGACAAACACTGACAGATGGACATGCTTATCCCAGTATCCTTAGGAAAGATTTGTTTCATAATATTAACCAAAAATTACTTCATGTCCTTCAATATTAATCACAGCCACCTAAAGAATATCCATTCTTTTATGACCATATCCTTATTGTACAGTCACTTCCACCAGAAACCATGTATTCCCCGGTTTTATCAAATATCAGGCACTGGACAGCATCAGCATGACCAACAAGGGAGGTAATCTGAAAGGAATGAACATATTATGATTAACCTCTTACCATCCTGAACCCTTCACCATAAAATTGAAGGCTTTTCAAAACCTTTTGGGAAAAAATGCGGGTAGCAAGCATTTTTAGCTCCACTGAAAGAAGGCCAGCGAGCTTAGTCATGTCCCTGTGTCCGTCGTGGGTTTGTTTGTCCATCCGTGCCTTAACTTATTTCAAACATCTTCTTCTCTGAAACTACCCATCCAATTTTGACCAAACTTCACAGAAAGTTTACAGAAATGATCCTGCCATGGTCCTCTTCAGAAATTTCTTGAAAAGAATTTAATTCCTTTAAAAACTCTAGTTGTCATGGCAACAAAACTAAAAAATATTGAAAATCTTTGAAAATCTTCTTGTCCAAAATTGTAATGTCTAGGACTACCAAATTTGGCATGTAGCTTCATCCTATGGAACTCTACCAAGTTTCTTCAATTTATAGGTCTGGGGTCAAAATTTGCCCTGCCCTGGAGGTCACAAGTTTTACATTGGCTTATATAGTGAAAACTTTAAAAATCTTCTTGTCCAAAACTTTAAGGCCTAGGGCTAATAAAGTTGGCATGTAGCTTCATGTAATTGACCTCTACCAAGTTTCTTCAAATTATAGCCCTGCCCGGGGGTCACAAGTTTTATATAGGCTTATATAGTGAAAACTTTAAAAATCTTCTTGTCCAAAACTATAAGGCCTAGGGTTACCAAATTTGGCACATAGCTTCATCTAATGGATCTCTTAGCAAATTTCTTCAAATGATAGCCCTAGGGTCAAAAGTGGCCCCACCCGCGGGGACGTAAGTTTGACATTGGCTTATAATTATAGTGAAAACTTTAAGAATTTTCTGGTTCTAAATCACTTAATTTGGCATGTAGCTTCAACTTATGGATCTCTACTAAGATTCTTCAAATTATAGCCCAGTCAAAATCAGCCCAGCCCCAGGTTTTACATGGGTTTATATATATGTAATTAAAACTTTGAAAATTTGCTAGTTCTAAATCAGAAGTCCTAGGACTACTAAACTTGGCATGAAGCTTCATCTGGTGAGCCTCTACCAAGATCATTCAAATTATAGCCCTGGGGTCAAATTTGGCCCCGCCCTGGCAGTCACAAATTTTACATGGGCTTATATAATGTAAACGTTAAAAATCTTCTCGTTCTAAATCATAAGGCCTAGGGCTACCAAATTTTGCATGTATATTTATCTAATGGACCTCCACCAAGATTGTTCAAATTATAGCCCTGAGGTCTAAATTTGTCATGCCCCTGGCTTATATAGTGAAAACTTTCGAGATCTTCTTGTTATTTATCTTGAAATACAGCTGTAATATTTTGTGAGTGTCATCATACAGCAGACCTCTTCCAAAATTGTTCAAATTAGAGCCCAAGTGTGAAAATTGGCCCCCATCCCATGGCTCATAAATTCAACATGTGCTTATAGGGTGAAATTCTCAAAGTCCTCCTCCTCCTAGGGCTACAATTTTTTTTATCACTTCTGAATTTGTTTTAAATTAGCCCTGGAATCTAAATTAGCCCAGCCTCAGGGGTCTCATGTTTAACTGGGGCTTAATATCGAGCAAGCTTTGAAAGTCTTTTTGTTTATAACCATATGGCTTAGACCTGTAGTATTTGGCATGTGGCTTTATCTTGTGGATTTCTACCAGGATTCAAGTAATTATAACTCTGCAGTCAAGAATGGCTTTGCCCTAGGGTCACAACTTCCGCATGGGCTTTTGTAGAGAAAACTTTAAGTTCTTTTTTTCGAAACCATCTGGCCTAAAATTCTAATGTTTGATATGCATAGTTTGTACCTATTAGCCAGTGAAGCAATTCAGTGCCATCATGGCCCTCTTGTTTCCTTTCCCCATTGTTTTCACAAGTCTTCTAATGATTCAAGGAAACACGGGATTGTATGCTAAAGCATTAAATCTACGAGGTCCTTTGTTCCATTACCATACTACTTTTGTGTTTGTAACTTTTAATTGCGCTACTTTTCAAAAACAGTGAGGAAAAGGAAGCAACTGTTTTTTTACAAGCTTTTGCGCTTTTTTAGCTCCACTGGCCAAAGGCCATGGCCCAGTGTCTGTCATGTGTCCGTCCATCCATGTGTTAACATTTACTTCAAACACCTTCTCTAAAACTACCCATCCAATTTTGAACAAACTTCACACAAATTATCCTGCCATGGTCCTCTCCAGAATTTTTTAAAATAATTTGATTCCTTAAAAAACTCTGATTGCCATGGCAACTAAACTGAAAAATATTGAAAATCTTGCTTGTCCAAAACCATAAGGCCTGAGCTACCAGATTTGGCATGTGGCTTCATCTTTTGTAGCTCCATTCTCCTTTGTGTTCAGAGTAATACTGGTGTATAATATAACTTCTAAGTCAAAGTGTAGCATACTGATCTATCCCATAGATAGATATAAATGAGCCATGCTCTGTGAAAAGGGGCTTAATGCATCTGCAAAGAGTAATGACTCAGGTCAGCTTGAAACTTTTTGCTATTGGTCAATTGTCTGCATGTCAAAGGACCAGTGTAATTCATGATTTATTTGGTTGTTAAACACACTGGTTTTTATAGATCCATAATACTGTGATGATTTGCTTTTTATCATCCATCACGAAGATGCATTACATCCCCTTTTAACACAGCATGGCTCAAATGTACATGTATGTAGCTTCTGTTTGTATAAACGACATTTATACTGCCTCTACGGAGCTAGCAATTGTATCTATGAGGTAGGCCATAGAGAAATAGAGTAAACGTGCTTGAAGTGAGGGATTCAAGCAGGGGAGTAGGTAGTATACTGGTCTATCCCACAGATATATATAAATATAAGTAGTTTGTGTTTGTATGATGGGACATTTATACTGCCTTCCTACAAATCTGGCTTTTGTAGCGATGTGGCAGAACATTTGGGGGGACCTATAGGTCCTGGTTTAATTCCTGCCCTGGTAGTTTATTTATCAGAGCTGCTATAAAAAGGGTTAGTTTTTGGATATTAGACAAAGTATATTACCCTTCCATTGGCCACTTCATACATCTTGATTGTGCCGTCGTTACTTGCCACAGCCAGTACAGCACCTGAAGTGATAGAAAGGATACTGCCATGAAACAGTTATACAAAGTTCCAATATGATGACAGTAAAGCTGGTAGGGATTTAGCGACATAGATGTACTTATGTGCATGAAACACACAGATGGACACAGGAACAGACCGACATATCACTAGGTTGATTCCACAAATCATATTACCAACTGATATGTGTAATATGAAAATCAAATCATCCAGTTCTTGGTCATCAATCCTGCACCTGCTTATTTGGTGAAAATCAACAGTATTTAGTTTCTATTGGCAATTTTACCTTTTGGCCAAATGTTTTCAAAAGTAGTCTGCTGCATGACAAAATGTGGTGCCCCATAGGTCATGTGTTAAGATAAACTAATACCAACCAGTGTTTGAAACAAAGAACAGACTTTAACTCTTATCCTAGTATACTGGTTTTTAATGACCTTGAGAATATAGCTCTCATAAGAAATTGTCTGAAAAGGAGGAAAAGCTGATAACCAGCATTTTCTTCTTTCCGGACAAAGTTTTCTAACCTGTCTGAACTTTCATCTGGTATTGAGTTAAATGGGTAAATTAAAGCCTGGACATTTAATAGGGTATTGCAATGATCAGACTGCAAGTATGTGTATAGTGATCTTGGCCATCTCTTTTAACAAGATACAGATGTCACCATACTCAATGGTGCTAATGGTTACAAATCTTACCTGTTGGGTCAAATGCAACTCTATTTGCCGGGTGTGGTCCAACATCAAAACTAACCATAGGGGCACCTTGTCTTACATCCCAGAGTTTTACAGTACCGTAGGAGTCACATGATGCTAGGGTATCACCCTGGGAGATAAATAACATCATTTTTATGATTAAAACCCCTAAATCTATATATGTTAAACATACATGTTACTGCATGTCATCCTAGGAAATAAAAATGCCATTTTCAAGATAAAAAAAGAATCTTTCAGTTAACTCTCTACCAGACAACAAAATTTTAGACTTGTCAATACTGAAAGCATCTGTGGAAATCAGATCAAATGTGACTGAAATGCATGATTTTGTGTGTAAAAGGATAGAAATATTATGGGAAAAGGAGAAATTGCTGGATTCTAGCAGTTTTCACTTTCTCCCTAGCCTGGGTTCCAGTCCGATAATCCTTTCCTTTCATATCATCAGACATTACTTTGTCAATAATGAAAAATAGTGATAGAATCAATCAACAGTTTTGCCACAGATCTGTGCACCATGGAGACAGGAGAGGAGACCCAGATAAGTAGTGATTAAAGGATTATTACTGCCTAGACCAAGGCTACTTTCTCTCTCACCCTCCCCCCTCACTATCTCAAAAGCAGATTTTGTCAGGGTCAGAAAGAAAAACAGGTTGTCTGGTAAACAGATGACATTGATAACTGGTAAACAGGTGACATTGATAAATAAAGACTGGTAGAAATATTGCTCAACATTAACAAATCACTTAAAAGTGATCAATCCATAAATATTAATTTTCCCAAAATTAATTATGTGTCTTTATTCTTTTACTTCATTTTGTATACTTATTTGTATTCTTAGGGAAAATACATAGTACTGTAAGAAGGGATTCAACCATATTCCTTCAACAATATTCCAAGTTTACAAGTTACCTGTAGAAGACTTCATGCAGCAGGCCACCTTTAAAACAAGCAACAAGCTTGTACAAATAGTTTGAAGGAAAAAAATTTCAAATTACAATTAACTCTTTACCAAACGACAAAATTTTAGACTGGTCCAAATTGAAAGCTTCTTCAGACAACAATATAAATGTGCTACAAAAATTGAAATTTATTTTGGGAAGAGTAGAAAACATTGTGGGAAAAGGAGAAAATGCTGGTAACCAGCATTTTCTCCTTTTCCCACAATATTTTCAAAAGGCTTCCTTCCCAGGGTCATTAAAAGTCGGGATTGTGTGGTAAAGGGTTAATATGTGAGTCTTACTTTATTTACAGAAAATTTCTATTTCTTAGATTTAGCTCTGGAAATGTTAAAGAAGGGCATGCATTATCTCAATACAATTATGGATAATCACTGTGAAATACTGGATTGCATGTGATGAGTAATTTCTCAAGTTGCCCCAAGTTTGTTTATCTTAAGTCTAGAGGTAAATGGTCATCTGCAGGTAGTAACACTTCAAATGAAGAGCCCCTCCAATATTTGACAGAGCACCTAAGCAGAAATAATTCTTCAACCCTTAACTCTTCATCAGATCACAGAATTAGACTTGTACATATCATTAGCATTCCCAGACGACAAATTACCAGTAAAGGTGGTTCAAATGATTGGACTCCACACTGAAAGGGCAAAAGATACAGTGCATGGGAAAAGAAGAAAAAACTGGCATTTTCTATCTTTTTCAACAATCTTTTCAAAAGCTTTATTCCTCAGGGTCATCAAAATAAGGGATTGTTTGGCAAAAAGTTAAAGGAGCATATCTAGATTTATAACTACCAATCAAAATTTCTTGTAAAACACTGACAATTCTACTGAATATATTTCCTTTCCTAGCGTAAAGAAACTGGACAGTTAATGCAAAGTTGTAATTTTGGCTTTAAAATAAGAAGATGTTTGTTTTGAAGGACCATGAATCATTCATAAAACTAACATATGTAACTATCCCATGCAATTCTGAAGTAACATATTACATAAATCTAGCTGTGAATATATAGTTACGGGATTTATTTTCAAATAGCAACACTTAATGGATTTATATCAACAATTCTATAACTGAGATACTACCTCCGTATAATATCAATCCATAAAAAGCTTTAACATAGAAATTAATGTGAAGGTTAAAAAATCTGTGATGTGAATGTGAAACAAGACACAAGTCTGTTTTGTCTTACTTAAGCTTAGGTGAAAAATCTGTGAATTTTTTTATTGTTGTTCTAATGCAACAAGTCAAGAAGTTGATAAAAGCTATCCTTTCTATCCAAGAACAAGAACTGTTGATTGGTATTACTTCATAACTTTTATGACCACACTTCTGCCAGCCCTTATATTCATTTTGTTGCAATATTTTTGGTTAAAAAATACAACGAAATTTAAAGAGTGGTCTTAATTTTTGAAACTGATAATGTCTTCTGGATTAAAAAAGATAACCCAATGCAAGATCAGACTTTGTTTCATATTGAATTTTTGTTTAATTTGTTCTTTCAATGTGTAGAACCATAGCTATTATCTACCTTGAATTAAAAAGCACATAATTGATAGGTTTCAAATCAATCCTTGAAAGTAGCAATAGCCCTGTTTCTGTATCTACATGTTCAAGTTCTAAACTAATCGCAGTAGTTTTTATCCTTTTCAAGATTTAATATGCCATTCATTATCTGGCCACAAAAAGTGTACATTATATCCTGTAAAATCCACAAGGACAAATAAAATACTTGCAGAAAATGTTCCACCCTGAAAGGTAGTATAATAGGTAGTGATAAATCAGTGTAAGATTATGTAATTCTTACTTAACTTTCTTATGTATTTCTTTTTTTTTTTTTTTAAATGCAATCATAAATTTATCATAAAAACAAGAGCACTGCATGCTGGTGCCAATGCCTGGCTGCAGTTGCTGCAGTTGCTTGATTTTTAGTGAAATTTCTAAGTTGAAAAAAAGGGGCATAACTGTGTCAAAAATACCTTGATGGTCACCTGCCCATGTTGTATGGGTTCCCCTTTCATAGTCAAAAACTCGTCCAAGTTTGAAGTAATTATCTTCAGTAATAACAGAGATGTTATAAAATGGCAGATTTTTTGCATTACGACGACCACGATGACAAAAGAGTTGCAGATGACAATGCAATGACAATACCACAATGTTTTCTTTGAAAATAGCCGAGCTAATAATTTTTGTAACTATTGTATTTCATTGACCCTTTACCACGCTATCCTGAGTTTTAAGCTTTTGAAAACATTATTAGAAAAGGAGGAAATGCTGGTAACCAGCATTTTCTCCTTTTTCCACAATGTTTTCTACCCTTCAAGTGGTAAATCAAATCATTTTAATAAAACTGAATTTGTTTTCTGAAAGTGATTTCAATTTGGTCTAAACTTTTTTTTATTTGGTTAATTCTTTTTCTAAAATTTTTCTGAAACTGTAACTTGAACTGTCATATTATGTAAAAAATTTAAAAATAAGCTTGTAAAGCTTAGGTAAACAGGTTGTGATCAGGCTGTACAGTATATGTAGTCTAATTTTGGATCTACACCAACTATAACTGGATTCTAAACCATCACAAAAAACACACCTTCAGTAGAAACAAAATTGTATCTACAGAATTTGCACTTTACAGCAAAAATTTTAATACCTGTAAATCTAAATCACAAAATGTTTCAAAAAATTGTATGTCAATCCTGTTACTTTGTTTGTTTATTCCATCGTCTTGTTAAACCTTTTAACAGATGACAAAAAATTCAACTTCTGCGAAATCAAATGCATTTGCAGATGACAAATTATATGTTGCTAAAATGGCAGGAATTTGTCTTTAAAAGGGTAGGGAACATTGTTGGAAAATGCTGGCTACCAGCATTTTCCTCTTTTCCAAAATGTCTTCAACTGCTTTCTTCCTCCAAGTCGTTTAAACATGGGATGTTTCATAAATTGTAAACATTTCTGAATTTTTGCCAACCCTGGTAAATGTGATTATCAAAAGGTAAAGTACCCTGCACCAATAAGACCTTCATTCTTACTTCTTTTCCCAAGATATGCCCAGAGATAGAGGAATTGTCTTTTGATTTTTATCACTTATTTTTTGTAAGAAATATCTGTAGCTTATTTACATCTTTCATATTATATGTCATTTAAGTTCAATCCTTACCTTAAGGTTAAATGTGGCAAAATTAACAGAATGCAGATGTCCATAAAATGTCTGTGCACACAGTCCCTGAAACAGAGTGAAAGAAAATAGCAATTTGTAGGATAATTAATATTTGTCAATTACGATATAGTATACTATGTTATACTATTGGCTTTTGAAAGAAGAAAAATATTGCTGAATTAAATCAAGGAGTCTGAAGCATTATTCTATCTGATGTTCTGTGTAATAATGACAAAAAAAAATATATATATATACGTATAATATAGATAACATAATTTAATTTTCCTTGCAAAAAATCAGAATGTTCAACAACAGCATTAGCATGCAGTTGCATTCTCAGTGAAAAATCTAAGTCAAAAAAGGGACATAACTTTCTCAAAAGTATTTAAGGGTAACCTGCCCTCACTGGGTTCTCTTCTGATGGTAAATAACCAGCCGAAGTTTGAAGTAAATACCTTCAGTGATTACAGAGATATGAGTAATGACCCAAGATCATGGCTATGACAAAACCCCAAAAACAGCCAAGCTAATGAAACTGGTCAGTCTGATAGATTTATAGGTATTAAAAAGATAAACATAACTATATCTCACTCAACAATTATCTGCACTCAAACTTTTAGGTCCCTGCAGACTACAGTTTTTGAAAATATGGAGGGACAAGGAACACTTTCTTGAAAAAAAAAAAAAAAAAAAAAAAAAAAAAAAGTACTGCTACATCTCCCACAATGTTTGTGAAGACCTGACCTAGCTGCAGAGGCAAAATATGTCATATTCTTTAACCACAATCTTACAGTTCTTGCATCCCATAGTGACAAGGTCTTGTCAGCTGAACATGACAGCAGTGTGTTGGAGAAAGGTAGAAATTCAATGCTGTTAACAGAGTCAGTGTGTCCTCGCAAGGTGTATCTACACCGTAAACTATTCAAATCCCAAACTTTGCCTGTGTTATCCATTGAGCAGCTGGCCAAGAAATCACCACATGTGTGCCAACTTACACACCAAACTGCAAATAAATTAAGTAATAATATAGTCAGGACATAGCTCCAGACAGAGGGAGTGATTTTGATTTCAAAATTGAAGATATCATTTATTCTCCGCTAAATCCTATGTTACGGTTACTCATTAGAATTGTCTCATCGAGATGATTCCAATGAGTACCCAAAACATAGGGTTTGGAAGAGAAATAATGTATTCAGAATACCATCACTCCTTCTTATCTGAAGCTCTCGTCAGGACCTAATCTGAAACCCATGATCAATACAGGCTAAATTTTTATCTTTCAACTAACCGGATATCCATGCAATAACTACCATGCGATATTTTTTTTGATATACCACGGATATTTATAGATTTTTGATATACCACTGATATTTATAGAACAGTAAGTTCCACTGACTCCGCCCCCATCACCATTTATGAATGAAATGCATTCCAAAAATAGTAACGATTACTACAGAAAGCCCGCGAAAAAAGAACGATGTCATAGCACGCTTGCTACTTTCCAATGATCTGCCTACCTAATTCCTGCCCTTGACATCATTTGAATGCTCGTTTACCGCGTCTTCTCAAAGAGAATAATCCCAAGCGATCTCAATCGCAATTTTCAGACATTTAATTACTACGATAAAGTACTATGTATGTGGGTAATGCAATTTTAAAATGGGAGTTCCGACATAAATGAACTTTTAAAACTTTTAAAATGTATTTGTCAACACTATGTACGTATTCTCTATATACATACTACAAAGAAATACTGTTGAATTATATGGAAACTATTGTGGAAAAAGAAACAACCGCTTGTAAGAAGCATAAAAAGCCATACTTGAACAGTAACAGGTTTATCCAAGTTATGAATAAAACAACCTTTAAACCTTAACAAAGCAAATCCAGTTTTTAACAACCTTGAGTAAAAAATCTCTTAAACACATTGCAGGAAAAGGAGAAAAAGCCATTTACCAGAATTTTCTCCTTTTCCAACATGTTTTCTACCATTTGAAAGAGATTTTTCATGATTCAATGAGCCACATTCAATTTGAATAGCTATAGGTACTTTCAATTTGGTTAAGTCTAAAATTTTGTCATCTGGTAAAGAGTTAATTAAAAGTCAATAGAAAAGACCTAAATATTACAAATCTAAGGTTATTGGACAGGAACATCTCACAAGGTATCAGATATGTAGATCTATAGTTAGACTGCTTGTCCTGTGCAGTCTGATCTTAACCCTTAATCCTGCTAAATAACTTAAATAAAACTTTCAAGCCGATACTGAACACCCAAATAGTACTATTTCAAACTTAATTTTTTGAGAAAATTTTTGTGCAGTCTGATCTTGATCTGCACTGTCCGCAAAAGGTCAGTGAGTCGCACTTAGCAGCCTAAGTGTTAATCTGCAAATACCTCAAAACTGTCCAAATTACCTATAACATGTCAAGACTTTGCACTGAATTCTTCTCCTTCAAGCCTTTTACAGGACAACAGTACTTGACTGGTCCAAACTGAAAGCATTGGCCAGCAACAAATAAAATGTGTCTCAATAATGATGAGATTTGTCTTTGGAAGGAAAGAAAACACAGTGAGAAAAGGAGGAAATGCTGGTTAAGAGCATTTTTTCCTTTTCTCAAAATGCTTTTGAAAGCAATCTTTCCCAAGGAGTGTTAGAACAAGCAATTGTTAAGTACAGGCTTGAGAAAAGGTAAATGCCATATTAAAATCTATTCATGTCAATGAAGAACTTTTGAAGATGACGGCAATTTATTAAAAGATAAACTTACAACAAAAATACACTTACCAGCATGTGTATGATCTGTGAATGTATGCACACACTGTGCCTTTGAGAAATCCCAGATCTTCACTGTTGTATCCCCACTAGATGTGGCCAGTTTAGATCCACTGTTTGAAGTATATAAATACATGTACACTGTATAAGCTTGCAGGAAAAAGCATCTGTTTCATTCTTTGACTGAATCATTTTCATCAGTTTATTCACTTTGTCAGTGGCAAGGTTTTGACATGAAAAATGAATTTTATTTCAAAATTCTTATTTAGAAAATGTTTCTAAATGTTAGCAGCCATGCATGTCAAAATATAGCAGGAAAAATTCTAATTCACACTTGAGGACAAAATGACCTAAGGATGACATGTAACTGACCTTAAACCCTTTACCAAACCATGTGTTAATGGTACTTGAGGGAAAGGCTTTTGACAACATTGTTGGAAACAGTAATCTGTATGTTCTCCTTTTTCTACAGTGTTTTCTATCCTACCAAATCTCCTCATTTTAGACCCATTTAACCCTTAAGCTGCTAAGCGCAAATCATTGACCTTTTGCAGACAATGTAGAGCAAGATCAGACTGCACAGAACCTGCAGTCCTATCTTTGATCTACACTGTCCCATAAGGAAATGTTTTTCTCCCAGAAATGACTTTGAAATAACATTATTTGGGTTTTCACGAACAGCTTGAAATTTTTATTTTACTTATTTAGCAGGATAAGGGTTAATTTGTTGTCTGCAAATGCTTTCAATTGGACAAGTCTAAAATTTTGTTGTTTGGTATAGAGTGAAACCACTACTAGCAGGTTACTTGCATTTCCTCTTTTTCTGGTTATATTTTTGAAACCTTTCTCCTCAAGGTCCTTAAAATTCTATGGTATAGGAATTATATGGTAAAGAATTAAAATATCACCACAAGCAAACAACTCATGTCCAAATTACCAAAATTTAAGGGTATTTGTAAAAAGGGTTGATCATATGATTATACGTGTATACTCACGATGGATGGAAGTCGCATTCTGAAACCCAATCTGTATGACCTTCACCTGTCATAATTATATCACCACTAGGCACGGACCACATTTTCCATGTGTTGTCATCGCTGCTTGTTGCTAGTATTTCTTTTCTTGGATGTAATGCTAATCTGTAATGTAAGACATATTTACATTAATCCTTTACCACACAATGTCACGCTTTAACAAAATTTTGCCATTTGGTATATGACAAAATTTTAGACTTGTGTAAATTCAATATTCATCAAGTTTTGGAAATTGCCTTTGAAAGGGTTGAAAACATTGGAGAAAGAGGAGAAAATGCTGGTTACCAGCATATTTCCCTGCTGGTTACCAGCATTTTTCTCTTATTCCATAATGATCTCAAAAATTCTCCTCTGTCAGGGTTGTTGAAAGACACAGAGAAGAATTGACTCATTGCCTCCTATACCAGACAACAAAATTTTAGACTTGGCCAAACTGAAAGCATTTGCAGACAATAAATTGAATATGGGCTCAGATAATTGGAGTTGTCTGTGAAAGGGCTGAAGGCATAATGTAAAAGGGGAGAAGAGCTGGTTACTAGCATTTTCTCCTTTTATCACAAAGTTTTAAAAGCCTTCCCTCCAAGTGTTGTTTAAACATGTAACTGATATGTAATATGATTGTAATTGTTTACATGTGTTCAATGTTAACACTGCTGTATTTTGTTTGAACTCCTAAATCTTTACCACATGACAAATTTTAAACTTGTCTAAATTAAAAGCATGTGTACGAGACAAACTGAAAGTAGCCCAGTTGATGATATTTTTCTTTGAAAAAGTAGAAAACATTGTGGTAAAAGGAGAAAATGCTGGTTTCCAGCATTTTCTCATTTTCCGACAATGTTTACAAAAGCCTTCATCCAAAAGATTGTTAACCCTTTACCAAACAACAAAAATCAGACTTGTCCAAATTGGAAGCATTTGCAGACGAAAAATTTAATGTTACTGAAAACAGGAAATATGCCATTCAAAGGGTAGAAAACATTGTGGGAAAAGAAGAAAATGCTGGTTACAAGCATTTTCTTCTTTTCCTACATTGTTTTCAAAAGGCTTCTCCCACAGGGTCGTTAAAAGTCGGGATTGTGTGGTAATGGGTTAAAACTTGGGATTGTGTGGTAAAGACTTCACCACATTACAAAATTCAGGGCTTATCCAAAGTCTTAGCAGATGACATACATATATTTAATCTTCTCTAAATGGTGTGATTTGTCTTTGGACGGGTAGAAAACATTGCAGGAACTGGAAAATATGCTGGTTACCAGCATTTTTTCCTTTTCATAATATTTTTTTTAAAACATTTCTTTCACATGGTCATGAAAACCTGGGATTGTATAGTAAAGGGTTAACACAAAGTCTCTATCAAATATTGTGCTAATGTGTTCTAATTTGTATTTCTAGCCATGTACAGTGAATAAAGAACTTAAATCTTACCCACTAATTGGATGAGAATGAGCTTGGAATGTGTTTGACAATCTAAAACCACCGGACCTAGCCAAGTGACCCGATGGAGCTTTGGCCAGTCCCAGGTTTGGATTGATTCCTTTGTCAACAGGAAATGCCGAATCCTAAAACATGAAAAACAAATCATCATCAATACATTATAGCCTGTACACAGCTTTGTTGCCTGTGATGACATTTGAAAACAACAGTACTGCAAAAGGAGAAAATGCTCATAAAGTATGATTTCATTTTTTTGCCACAATGTTTTGGCATGAATTTGTGTATTGGTTCATGATGGTTATCCCTTTCTAACAAGGAGCAATGTCATCTACTGCAAATTTGTTTCAAGAGATAATAACTCTTTACTGTACGATCCTGAGTTTTAACAACTCAGAGGCAGATAGCTTTTTTTTTTGCAGAATAGAGTACATGCATGTGACCAGTATATGTTTTTCCTTTTCTCACAAAGTTTTGTTTCAAAGATGAACCCTATTGTCTATTGCCACATATTATTTGACATCTGCGAAAGTTTTCAAATTGGATGAGAATAAAATTTTGTCATCTGGTAAACAGTAAACTATAATAACATTAAGCTCAGAAGGGAGAAGCTTTTGGAAACATTGTGGTAAAATGAGAAAATGCTAGAGACTTGAAATTACCCTTTTCCTAACAATTCAATGATATAACTACCCTGAGGAAAGCCCTTTGAGCAAATTGTGGGAAAGGAGAAAATGCTGGTATTCAGCATTTTCACCTTTTTTTCTTTTTCCATTAGATTTTTTCCACTTATAAAAACAAATTCAACCATTTATGTCATATTAGAATTGTCATCTGCAAATCTTTCTAATTCTGACAAATCTAAAATTCTATTGTATTTTTGTCTGTTAAAGGGGTAATCACTGAAAATATTTGTTTCATTCAAAAAGAATTTAATTCCAAGGTAAACAACCTATGCAAAACGAACCTCTGGATGTCTTTTATAACCTTTGGGCAGGTCCTGAACATCCATGCTTTCTCTCTCCATCTGTAGAGCTCGCTGTGTTGGACCTTTGCCTTCAGCATCTAACAGAACACCTCTTCTCATAGTGGAAGAAACTCCAGTTATATCAGCTGTAGGTGGGAAACAGAACAAAATTCTGCATTATTTCAAAGAATATAAGAAAACAGCTTTTTAAGCATTTAGCAGATTATATTAAAATTTAGAATCAGAACTCTAAGGAAAGAAGCTTTTGAAAACATTAACCAGCATTTTCTCCATTTCCCACTATATATTTTCTGCTTTTTCCAAGGACAAATTCTACAATGACCGAAGTTAAAAACGTCATCTACATATGCTTTCAAATTGGACTATTCTAACATTCTTTTGTTTGGTTCAGAGTTACCAAGAAAATTTGCAGCAGAAACTACGAATATATCTTGTGAAATATGGATAATCAACCTGAAATAACCCTCTACCAAAGGACAAAATTTTCGATTCATCCAAATTGAAAGCATTTGCAGATGAAAAACCAAATGTACGGTAGCTCAAGTTATGGTTTCTGTCTTTGAAAGGATGAAAAACATTGTGGGAAAAAGAGTTACCGCATTTTCTCCTTTCCCCACAATGTTTTCAGAAGCTTTCATCCCCTGGGATTATGTAATAAACAGTTAAGGCTTAATTCATGACTTAGGTAAAAACTGTTACAAAATGAAAAAATTTGAAAATTTCTTCCTATGCCACAATAATGTTTCAATAGTGGTCCACTTAAATACACTTTAAGTCATTTATCAGCAATAATGTATCAATCACATTTTATGGTTTACTTATACATTACTTTGTCTGGCCTTAGCAGATCCACCTTTGAAATTTTCCATACTCCTCAATGTACTCTGTAAACCTGTCACCTGACCCATGGCTCGATCTCTCTCAAGCTTAGACAACATCTTTTCCTTCATAGCCACTTCATACTTCTTCTTCAGTTGTTGTAGAGTTGGTTCATACTGGGCATAGTGACGCTTCAGTCTGAAATATTCGTTCTTTGTCTTAATCCTTCACCAAACAATCTTTTGCTTTAATGACCCTGAGGAGGAAAGCTGTGAAGAAATTTTAGAAAAAGAAGAAAATGCTGGTAGCTAGCATTTTCACCTTTTCCTACTATTCTTTCTACCCTTTCGAAGAAAAATACCATCATTTGAGTCATATTTAATCTGTTGTCTGCAAATCCCTTCAATTCAGACAGATTTAAAGTTTTGTAGTTTGGTAACGAGTAAACAAACATCTTGATTACAGCCTATGGCTATTATTCACATAGATACAGAAACAATGAAATACATCAATATGTTTCCTGATATAACTAGAAAAAAAGGATGTCCTAATTTGAATAAGAGTACTGCATGTGGGTGCTAACCCTGAGCTGTAGCTGCTTTTTTAGTGAAAATTTTAATCTGTAAAAAGGAAGATAACTGTTTCAAAGTATTTTGAGATGTACTGTATCAATAATGTAAAAATTCATCCTTTATGTAAATGGTCAGATCATGTCTTATTATGATGGGTCTGCTGCTTCACAAATTAAAGAGGTGAAATTTTCCACACAATCATCGATTGTCATACTTTTTACAACATCTTAATTACAAACTACATGAGGGTTACAGTACTTCATCATACTATATTTGGGGCTGTATTTGATACTGTTAAATACTATTTTTTTTCTGTCATTTCTAATTTTTAAAGCTCTTCTGGTATGGGTTCCCCTTTTGATAAGGATTTTCAAAATTATTTCAGTTATATCACTTTGTTGAGCCATGGTTCAAAGCCAAAACCACTAGACTACTAGCATTGCAAGTACATCTGAGCTACCAGGGCTCAGCCAAGTATCTCTGTACGGGCTGGGGGTAAGTAAGGTGAACATTTATATACCTTTTCACATCATTGATCAGTTTATTTTTCTCCTGAACCACTCTCTTGTGATGCATACGGTGGTAATCTCTCTCCTTTCTCAGCTTAACATAAGTGTCCTTGGCTCGCCTGTAATCATTTAACAAAATTTCTATATCATCAAAGATTGGCTGAGATCTTCTGTCTAGGCCAACCAGATGGTTTGGCTCAGAGATAAATACTAAAATTGAATTTTAAATGACTGTTAAATACTTTGCCAGATCTTCATTTATACTATCCACAAAAGCTTCTTCCAGTTACATTTTCTGTGGTGTTGAAAAGATAACCTCCTTTCCTTAAAATTAATATTTGCAATATGTGTAATTTGTAAAAACTTTGGTGGGTGTGAAAATAGTTTGGTAGTAAAGACAGCAAAACATTTGAACTAGGCATATAGTGTCAAGATTAGAAACACTGGCATAAATATGCAGTGTCAAAAAAGCTTTCATGTTTGACTGAATCTACTTACAAAGCTGCCTCCCTATATTTTTCAACTTCGGCTTTCAGAAACTTGATTTCGCTATCGAGATTCTGGTTACGTGTATAAATATCAGGTACAACTCCAATGTCTTCTTCTTGAAGGAAGCCCCTCTGCTGCAACTCATACCTTGACAATGGAAAAAGTATGGAAAGTACACAGATATCAGAACTAGAAATTCCCTGTTGAGATTTGTTTATTCTGTGGTTTAATATCAATCAAAGTCAAACTTTTTTTTTTTTGAGGGAAAGAATTTAAACAAGAAATATCTTTAAAAAAGATAAACGGTGTAAATTTGCAAGCAAACAGGCAGGGGCCCTTAAAATAAACATATCCACATTTTTGACCATCATAAATTTCTATTTATTCATTTGTCATCAGTACCAAAAATAGGTCAAGAGCCAGCACATTCAGCTATGCTGCAAAAAATTTGAAAGGACAGAATAACAGAATTACTGTTTGATGTTGCATAGATCTGACATGTTTTGTTCAGTCTGACCATAATCTATATTGCAAAGTTAATTTTTCTCTCTGTCAAGTCCTTGGCATTCTAATTAAAGTTTAAGTCTTTACCACAAACTTTTGAGTTTGAACAACCCTTAGAAAAGAGGCTGGTAACCAGCATTTTCTCCTTTTCCCACAAAGTTTTCTGATCTTTCCTAATTAGGTCCAATCACATGAAACACAATTAAAGATTCATCTGCAAATGGTTGCACTTTTGACAAGTGTAATATTCTGTCATCTGGAAAAAAGTAAAGCCAAAGAAAAACTTACCATTCAGTTTGGAAACAATCCAGAGTTCTCTCCATTTTCATTCTAACAAGAAAGTTTCTGACAAAATCATCCACAACTTCTGGGTGTTTTGTAACCTGAGCCTTGAAAGTTGACTCCTTTCTTGCCTAGAAGAAAGTACATATGAGTCAATCTCTGTAGAAAGGTGGTTTAATGCATCTATAGGAATTACTGATCCATGTCAGCCTATGCAAACTGTTATTTTTGTCATTAGAAATTTTTCTCCATTTCAAAAGACCATTCTATCTCATGATTTAGCCTGTTTTTGCTCTTTTGAGGGTCAATGATTTATTGAGTCAAAATGGATGTAAAGTATGTGGTGTCTTGCTTGGTATAATGCATGACAAATATGCAGTTAATCCCTTTTTCCCAGAGTGTGAATCATATACATATGTCATAATTAAAAATCTGCATGATCAACTATGATAAATGAACTCTGCTTCAAGATTTAAGGCTAAACCCATATTCTTTGCAACAAAAATCTTTTACTCACAAGAGTGCTACATGTTACTTAACCCTTTACCACACAATCCCGACTTTTAACAACCCTGAGAAAGAAGCTTTTTGAAAACATTGTTGGAAAAGGAGAAAATGCTGGTAACCAGCATTTTCTCCTTTTCCCACAATGTTTTCTACTCTTTTCAAAGCAAATTTCAATTTTTGAGTCACATTTATTTTATCGTCTGCAAATGCTTTCAATTTGGACCAGTCTAAAATTTTGTCGTTTGGTATAGAGTTAAGTTGTTTTTTATGGACAATGTCAATCTGATCATGCATACTCATTTTGTTTCTCAATATGTACACACTTTTATCTTCTAAGATGGTCTTACTATAAATTCTCTGATCCTTTCATTATTTGAAAGACTTCAATTACCACCAAATGTACAATAGTTGAAAATCTGTCTCTGCTGTAGCTTACCCTGCGCTATCTGTAAGACAAACTAAAGGGAATAAGTTACATACTGTTGCACTGTCATCTTCCTTAGCTTCTCTAATAGTTCTGACTGCAGCATCTAAATCCTCTTCTAAGTCTGGAAAATGAGATACAAATGAATACATTACACTTGTTGGATGTGTTCACACTTTCTTTATTTGTTGAATAGTTTTCCTTTCGTCTTCAGGTGAAGTCATTGTACAGCAAAATCAGAATGCAAATAATATGAGTTGTGCTCTGGCAAAAGGTGGTTTAATGCATCACCGTAATCCATTATACGCACCAAGTCATCACATAATTCTTGATCCATAAAATCGTCTTTTCTTTAAAAATTCACTTATTTATGAGGTAGAATGATCCTTGGATAAGCAGAAAATTTACAAATAGCAAAAAGTTCCGACCCATGTCAGCCTACATGGAATGCACAGGCTTACCTGGATCAATACTTTTTGCTGATGCATTAATCAAACCCCCATTTCACAGAGCATGGCTCATGTACACACTTCCTGATCTGGGATCTACACTTTCTGCTATCTGGTTACACAGTTAGATGAAAAGTGCCTTACAAAACGTGGGTTTCCAAAGTGATCTATTAACCACTAGAGGACTAAATTAATGAGATATTTCTAAATCAGAAAGGTGTTACTAGTATTCGTTTTCATTTCATTTTCAAGAATATGTTTCAAAGGACAAGACTGAAAGGTATACTAATTGACATATGAAGTAATCAAAAGTCTGTTACAAATGAAAAAGAAATTAATTATGATTCACTAATTACTAAACAGCCTTGAGGTTAACCTGTCTGTACCTGTAGCAGATGAATTTTGAAAACATTTTGAGGGAAGTAGAGGTTATTGCTTTTTTTTTTTTTTTAATTATAGCTTTGACTCTTCACAAAATAATCCAGTTTTTCAACCAGCATGAGGAAGAAGGCTTTTGGAAACAGTGGGAAAAGGGGAAAATGTGTGGGAAAAGAAGAAAATGCTGGTAACTAGCACTTAAATTTTTCCTTTCCCACTATGATTCTTACCCTTTTAATGGCAATTGCTACCATTTAATCCACATTTAATTTGTGATCTGCAAATACTTTCAATGTAACACTTCTAAAAGTTTACTGTCTGGTTTAGAGTTAACCATCTTATTATGTTCCTTTCTCTACTGTATCTTTTTTTCCACAAATTTTTACCTCGATCATTCTTTCCAGTGTGATGATTCTTAAAATAGACTACCGGTATATGATAATAAATTTACATCTACAGACAATTTTTCAGGGACTTTGGAAAACATTGTGGCAAACTGAGAAATCGTTCACAATCAACAATTTATACTTTTGCCACAGTACTAACAAATGAGTGGCACTCTGGGAAATGGTTGTTTAATGCAACTCTATTGTGCATTATGCCAAGCAAGTCATCACCCAATTATAGATCTGTAGAGTCCATATAGTCCAACAACCAAATGAATCTAGAGGTAGAATGGTCTTTGGACTTGCAGAAAATTTACAAACAGCATAAAGTTATTACCCATGTCAGCCTGTGCAGACTGTGCAGGCTGACATGGGTCAATACTTTCTGCAGATGCATTAAATACCCTTTTCACAGAGCATGATCACATGTATTAATGGTAATAATGGTGAAATCATGACAGCTATGCATATTCTTCATTGTCTTTTATGAATCATCTGCTGCAAATCTATTTCAGGAGGTAATGGGCTGAATAACAAACCTGGTGCAACAAAATCTTCATCCAACGGTACTTCTTCATATTGGTACTCATCATCGGAATCTATAGTAATTTGTTCACCTGATCTTAAGTTAAGGATTCAGCACTTTACAGTGAAACTATAAATTTTCATTGACAGACTTAAAAATGGCTTTCACAAAATTTTCATGGAAGTAAAGGTATAGCCACCTTTTGATTGTATTTTGCCCCACTGTGCAATTTATTTCAAACCTCCATATGTAGTTATATTTGATGTTTGTGCAAACAAACATGCTGTATACATTCTTCCACTTCCAACTTTTTTTCTTCCATCTTGTGATATTGAAACAATGAAATATACAAAGAACCAAAATAAGGAAACCCCTGTAGTTAATCCTGAAGTAATTCTTTATTTTACCTAAAACATAGAACAGATAAGGAATCTAAGTCAGTATCAGGTGTGACCCCCAATGTGTAGCAACACCTGCACGACACATGGCGGGCATACTGGAGATGATACGGCATATCATTGCTCTTGGAATCTGCTGAATTACTGAGAGGTAAAGTCACACTATCATATCATGTCGGAAGAAACAAGTAGCAGGATTTCCTTATTTTTGCTGCTATGTATAATTTAGCTCTAAGCATAACAAGGAAATATCACTTGCTTTTGACAACAGTATAGTTCAGACTGTTACACACTTGCTAGAAAAAATAATTGTTTTGTTCAGATTCAAAGATGTGTTGAAAAAGATGTAATTCAAGTAAAGACTATACCAAAAATAGATGATGACTTCAAATGAAACAAAAAAAAAGGTTGAATAAATGAGTTACAAGAACCAAGCAGGGTTTTCATTTAAAGCCGACTGCCGATCAAAAACATCGGTTGAAATCGGCCTTTAATCGGTTGTTTTTGCTCGATCTTTGAAAAATCGATCGCGTTGTTTATATTGAAAATATTTCACGCGTTGGTAACTGTACTGTGACACCGGTTCAATTTTACCGCGAAACCAGAAACCATTGGTTTATGAATGTTACGCGGTCATTCATTGGATACTTGCATCCAATTATCCAATCGTAGGCGACGATACGTTTCTCCGATCTCCATTTGGTAATCATGGACGCCAAAGCCTAGGCGGTCCCCTTTACCCCTGGCCTGTTGTTTTTGTCAATCAATCTGTTGCTTCATTTCAAAATGAAAACCCTGACCAAGGCTATAATACAGAAATCAAAAAAAGTGTTGGATACGACCAATTCATAACACAGAAAACCAAATTAATTTTAGAAAATTTTTAAAAGATTGGTCCGAAAAATCTTAATATGGTCAGTCAGAAACAACTAATAAACCTTTAATCATTGCTGCAGGCATTTCTTAACATAAACAAGCTCAAGTGTCAAACCAGTAATTGGCCACTATTTTATCCAATTATATATTGCCAAATTTCACTTTGTCAGAAAACACAGGTTATAAAGATCTCCTCATGCATCGTTACCTCACGCAAGATTAATCCCTTCGTGCAATCTTGAGCAATTAACCCATTTCCTGCTAAGCACCGCACAATCTCACTTATCAGTGGTCAGCATGACTTATGTCAGCGCCCAATGCATGACATATTTCATCGAAAGGGTATTTCATCAAAATCCATGTATGTTTTAAACACTGATTGCTAAATTCCTAGATTTATTTCATGAACAGCTCTGTCTGGGAGGAAGATTTGAGCCATAATTTGTGTGGGTAAGGGTAAGGGTCAGGGATAGAATGTGGTTTTTGACAAAATGACACAGATCTATCCGCGCAAGGGGGTTGCTTAAAAAATTTGCCTTGTTTTCACTTTTATGATAGGTATACTCATTCATAAAATGTGTAGCTATGAACTTATTACATCATTCTTTCCAAAGAAACCATCCAATCTGGTGAAATTTCAGTAGACAAAGAGGCATGCTTACATAGGCCAGGTTATTCTCAAAAACAAAAGTAAAATGGCGAACCACAGACTGACACTCTAAGATGCTTTGTAATGAATTTTTGATGACAGCAAAAGCAATGGACAGGAATCATTTGACGAAAATGAAGAGGAAAATATTCTTGAGTAAAATTTTAATTGATGCTATCGCTGTTAATGAGGTTGAGGTAAGACAATCCCCAGACGATCACGTCATAACTCTGCCGATTCCCGAATGGCCAGAGGTGTGCAGAATGTGCCGTCGATCTACCTGACCGTGTGAGATTACAAAATCTCTGTAGCCCTGACGAGAATGTTCAAAAAAGCATTGATCTATGTATTTTCTACAGCACTAGTTAAAGCCAGGTAGTGCAGTCAGTAGCACATAAGACTTGAGAATAGGGGGGTCTTTGGTTAGAATCCCTAACTTGGCAGATTTCTTTCCAAGGATTGATGATAGTTACTGCAACAAGATTTATTTCTCTCTCACCGATCATTGTTTTGATGAGGTTATGTGGGAAAAAAGCTAGTACCTTAGGAAGAATGTTGTGCAAAGTACTGATAAAAGAAATTCAAGGAAATATGTGCAATGGCTCCCGAGAAGTACCCGAAATAATGTTGAAAATGGCGTACAACACCATACAAACAAAGTAGGGCACCAGATGTAGCTCTGCCCTATAAAGAGATTATAAGACAAAAATTAGCTTGTAACACAATATGAATGCCTTTCTTATCCTTTGTGGACAAGTCTATTTGTAATCACTTAACTCTTAATCAAAGGACAAAATCCTAGATTCAAGTTGAAAGAATTTGCAGATGAAAATAAAACATATGGCTCAATAGATAGGATTCGTTTCTCAAAGCTTTGAAAACATTGTATAAGAAGAAAAAAATGCTGGCTACCAGCATTTTCTCCTTTTTCAACAATGTTTTCAAAAAGCTTTTCCCACAGGGTCACTAAAATATTGTATAACATCTTGTAAGTACTATCATTATTATACCGGAAACTAATTAGCTATTGAAACATCTTGTATTTTGGGCTGGAGGCCTTGGACTACCAATAAACTTTGTTGTGTAATGTTATTAAAACTTGTAATTGTGTGGTAAAGGGTTAAACAATGAAAGTTAACTTCAGCTACATTAATGCCAGTGACAACTTGTGTTGCTTCTGTGCAATATTACACAGTAGCTGCTTTGTGACCCTGCATCTAAATCACCCACCACGGGATACTACCACACAGTCACAACCCAGAAGAAAAGGGGTTTTTTTTAATTATTTTGGGATAAGGAAAAAATGTTGATAAATATCATTTTCTCCTTTTCCCATAATGTTTCCTATCCTTTCAGAGACAAATCTCATCATTTGAACAACATTAAGATTTTCGGCTGCAGGCCTGCAGCTGATTTGAATTTGGACCTCTTTTAAATCTTAACTTGTAAGCAGTTAAATCGTTTTAAATATAGGAACTGTACGGTTGGACCTAGAAAAAAAGAAACAAATTCATGCATGGTTGGCAAGGAAAGAGAAACGACCACGAAAAAGCATTTCTAATCGATAGACATCCCAGTATAGATCCCATGGACATTTTTCATGCAAAGGTATTGAAATATTATATTTCTTACGGCACAAGCCTATGAAAAATCATGTAAACAGTAAAGAAACAGAAAAGATACGTTCGAGGTAAAACTTTTCGTTCTCTGGATCGACAGCCATTTTGTTTCCAAGGTCGTCATAACAACAGCTAACATTTCGCACCTCTTTTCTAAAGATTAAAGCAGGTGCTTTTTAGACAGTTAAATTTGCGGCCCCAATTGCCCATACTCATTCATGAATTGCCTGTTAGATTATTTCGCTTTATAAATTAATCGTTAATTTTCTATATTCAGATCTAATTGTTTTATTTGAGAAAGATTTAGATCGAATTTTTTCGTTATGTTATCAGTAGTTTTTGAATTTGTCTAAATCTAGGTTCGAACGGGGACCGTATGACAATTTACGATCCCTGGTTCAAATTATCAGAGAGAGACTTACTTGCCTGTCGCGTTTAAAAAATAACATCTATGAAGATCTATGACGCACAAAACTTTAAACATGTGTCTCTGTCGTTGAGACAAATTTAGAAAGTTTGTAAGTAATGAACCTGTTTCTAGATAAAAGTTTATTTTAGTCATTTTATGCTTAGCCACAGCTACTTACCACTGTACCCGTGACAGATTTAGATCTACTTGGCCATTTCCCGCCAATCTATAGTCAAATGACTGATGCATTTCTTCATTCTTTCTTAAGTCTATACCAAAAGACTTGTCTATATCGATAGCCTATGCAGACGACAAACTCAAAGTCTCTAAAATGGTGAAGATAATTTTTGAAAGGTATGAAAAAAAAAAAAAAAAATGTGGGCAAATGAGAAATTGCTCATTACCAGTATTTTCTCCTACTTTTCCCGCATTTTTTCAAAAACTTTCTTCCTCAGGGTTGGTAGAATATGAGATTTGTCTTTGCAAGGGAATAACACATCGCAGGCAAAGGAGAAAATGCTGCCTAATAGCATTTTCTCTGTTTCCCACAATGTTTTTGAAGGACTTCTTCCTCGGGTTTATTAAAACCGGGGGATTGTGTGTGTGTGTGTGTGTGTGTGTGTGTGTGTGTTTTTTTTTTTATAGTTTAATATTTAAACACAGCGAGAACTTTGTAAATAATTTTACTGTGAATTTGGTTCACTCATTTCCTCAGAATAATAATTGGCTTATTTTATATCTACTGAGATCTACGTTATACGTATGATAAGCAAAGCTACTATCGATTCGATCTGATAGATCTATAATTACCAGGTAAATCTAGCAAATATAGACTCCCATCACAGCAGTTAAGAATAGAAACAGGAAGATACATGAATCAGCCTGAATCAGAATCTTTATTGACTTAAACAAATGTACATCGTCATATATCAAATTATTTTACAAATACATAGTAACCACAAAGTGTGAAGACTTTTGTGTATCTGCATTTGTTCCGATAAAAAATGAAATCGAAGATGGATATCCTTTTCCATTAGTTTGACCAGCTTATGTAGATGTTCTTTCTGTTTATCCGCTCGTCTGTCTATCTATTCAGTCACTCGTCCGATCAGTGATAGATGGCTTAACAAGGAACATTTAGAATGTATATCAAAATTAATATTGTGTTTCTGGAAGGGACCTTCACTTTTCATAACACCGTTTTCAATACATATGTCAGGCCATCTGTCGCTTTGAAGTACAGCCCATCTTTCCATCTGTCTGCTGTCGACAGTTTTCCCTCCTGTACCAATTCATCCACGAACTTGTTGAAATCTTTGTAATAATCTGAGTCAGCTAGTTTAGTCGCGATAATAATCAGGCCACCTTTGAATTAGAAATATAACGATACGTTCGTTGCTTCTTCCATTTATAAGAGAGAGTATCCATTAAACTAATTATCTGGAAATGTAAGAATGTGAAAGCGAACGAACATAGGCAAGGGCAATTACCTTGAAAATGCAACATCTGCATCTTTTGCGCTGGCTGAGAATATCTGTTTCATTTATCTATGATCATTAAGGATATACGTAATTCAGAAGGAGCTTAGACTAGCGAAGCTAGTCTATAGGCATCATGATCGATCGAGAGTCAAAGAAAACAAAAAAACCCACGGTTGTCAAATACTGCCTCACAGTAAAATACTTCTTTCTATTAGAAATCCTAATTCTGTTATATATGACAATTTTGACAAAAACCACTAAATCTCTACCACTCAGATTTGAACAGGTCTTCTTACAAAGTAATAGACTGAACAAGATGTCATTTATAAGGTACAAGATCTTTGGTTATACGTAAATTAAGTGACCTATGCAAAGCAGGCTATTAACAGTTATTCTTACACCACTGAAACATTGTGAATGAATCTAAAAATAGATACACCTAGGTAACTTGTAGCAAATCCCATCTACATTAACTCTCACTGGACAGGGAACCCTTATCATTCCTTCTGTCATTCATTATTTAGATCATTGTGTACAGTTAAAATGTTATGTTAAACTATTATTTTACGTCTTGAATATTAACCCTTTACCACACAATCCGGAGTTTTAATGACACTGGGTAAGAATCCCTGGTAACCAGCATTTTCTCCTTTTCCCACATTGTTTTCTGTCCTTTTGGAACCAGATTTCATCAATTCAGCCACATTAAATTTGTGGTCTGTAACAGCTTTGAATTTCGTTTTGTAGAGAGTTAAATAGTTCACTACATCGCTGTTGGATATTGACTTATTTATTGTATGGTGTTTAACGCCGTTTTCAACATTATTTCGGTGATATCATGAAGGCCTGTGCACCTATCCATGCTTTCCTGGAGTTTCTTTTACCAGCACCACCGCGACTCCGTGACCTTTTGTGGACAGTGTGTTTTAAGTTCAGACTGCACAGAACAGCAGTCTTTTCTTGGATCTACACTGTCCGATAAGAGGATATATTTTCTCCAAAATGTAACTTCGAAATATCAATATTCAGGTATTTACCATTGGCTTGAAAGTTTCATTTAATTTTTCTAGCAAGTTAAGGGTTAAACTTAAACTGGATGATAGTCAACCAAATAGCATGCATAGCCCCAGTAGCTCAGTCGGTAGCATGCAGGACATGAGAACAGGAGGTCGCTGTTCGATCCCCGGCTCGGCCAATTTCTTTCCGAGGATTGATGATAGCCATTGCGACAGGATTCATTCCTCTCTCAAGTTTCGATGGTGGTTATGTGGGAAAGCAGCCAGTGGCTTGGAAAGAATATTGTGCGGAGCACTGGTAAAGGATACTCCAGGAAAGCATGGATATGTGCACTGGCCGCCACTATATAACTAAAATAATGTTGAAAATAGGGATAAACACCATACAATCAGTCAATCAATCAAATTCGCTTGTCTGTCAGTACTTTCAGTACTTTGATTCTTCTTGAAATCGTATAGAAACCTGCACGGTTACATTCAGTAAGGAGGTACAGTTTTGGGCATTAAATGACGAGGTGGTCGTTTAGCATTCGATAACTCTGTTCATTTTCAATACATTCGATATGAAGTCATCGTACTGATTTCAAGACGAATCCACGTTATTGACCATGTGACATTCCGAGAAGTCTTTGCAAAACCCTGGCGCGAAATCTAAAATTACCCGCTACGCGCCCGTTAGAGGAATGCCACTAAAAGCATTTTTTCTTTTTTTTTTTTTCGCTGTATGCTTTACTGATCATTTTCAAGCCATCGCCTTAATTTACATATATATCATTTTTGAAGTTTGGTGAGATCATAAAAATCTGCAAGGCCCCCTTAAAGAAAGAATGAAATGCTGATGAAATGGTATTAAACGAAACCAAATCAAATCTATGAGTCAACCTGGTTTAACAAGTCGTATCAACTCTGGTAATATTTTCCAAGGTATGTGGTTCTCCGAGAAACATCCTGCTGCGGTCACACAGTCATAGGTATCTGAAAGAAGGCAAAAACGTGTAGTCCTAGGGTGCAGCCATGCTCTGGTCCGTATTCACCAACCATTGTTGATTGCCTACCTAGTGTTCAAAGTCTTAATATAGATTTAGAAAGTAATGCAATTTCTGATTGGCTAAACCAAATGGTTTAGCCAATCAGAAATTGCGTTACTTTCGAATTTAGAAAATTCTTGAGAACAAGAATACGAGCCCTAGTATCTCTCGGGTATTGCACCGAGTTAGTAACCCTGTGGTTGTGCAGTCGAATGAGAGATGGCCTGTCAAAATTCATTTTGGGAACTGATTCAAATCATCGCAACAGGATTTTATTCGTTACACATGCTGTGGATTTTCGATGGTGACAGAAGTTAGTCAATGCCGAAACGATGATAAATAATAGGTTTGAGCACGATACCATCATTGTTACAGTTAAATTTCCTCTACAAAACAAAACCTGAATATTCATTCATTAATTTATTCGTTCCTTCGTTTGTTCGTTCGTTTTGTTTGTTTGTTCGTTCGTTTGTTCGCTTTTTCATCCAGTCCCGTTTGTGCATTTTGTAATTCAATATTTGAAGTCAAATTTACATGTGTTTGTTGATCCGTCCTTGGTTGTGCTATTTAGATTTTTTTCTCTCTTTTTTTTGGGGGGGGGGGGGGGGAGGCGGGGTTAGCCACCATGTTGTTATTTTCCCCATTAAAGATTTAGATTCATCTTAACCATTAGGATGCTAAGCACGATTTAAGGACCTTTAGCGGACGGTGTAGATCAAGATCAGACTGCACAGAACGTGCAGTCTGATCTTGGATCTACACTTTGCGACAAGGAGATATTTTTACCCCAAAAAACATAACTTTTAAATAGCAAAATTTCAGGTTTTACTATCGACTGGAACGTTTCATTTCACTTATTTAGCAGGCTAAAGGTTAAAGGACACTGAAAAAAAAAAAAAAAAAAGGCAAACGAGGTTTTACTAGACAACGAAATTCGTTTTCGGATAGGAACAGACTTGGTTTCTCCCGGATATCTCCGGATTTCTGCGTTAAAGTCCAAGCCTGTTCCTGTAATTCCTGGACACACGAGCTTATTGCTGAAGTTTGATGTAAAACTACGTGTGAAAACATGGCGGCAAAGAGAGAAATTGCTTGTCAAAAGCAATTTCTCCATTTACCACCATGTTTTCACACGTATTTTTAAATCTAACCTCGGCAATAAGCAAGTGTGTCCAGGACAAGCACTTTCTCTTCTTGTTTTCATGTAGGTAGTCTGCAAGATGTCTGCAGATGTCAAAGTGATCATAAACGGAGATTCTCTATCGTTGTGATTTCTGTGCATCAGGCTGACACCCTCCCCCCACCCCCACACACACACATACACACGCATCATACCATGTTTTTCCCGCATTGTTATTAATCCTGGGCTAATATACATTTGAACCATGCTCTGAGAAAAGGTGGTTTAATACATTTGCAAAAAGCATCCATCCAGGTCAGCCTGCGCAGTCTGCGCACGCTAACCTGGGTCGAAACTTTGTGCTACTGGTCAAGTCTGCATGTCGAATGACCATTCTACCTCACGATGCAGTCAGCCGTTAAACAAAATGTATTATCATGGATCCATAATATTGTGATGACTTGCTTGGTATAATGCATGACGGAGATGCATTAAACCGCCCTTTTGGCAGAGCATGGCTCATTTGAATCAATAAGACTTACTTGAGGGTATGCTGGTTGGCTTATCAACGTACAGGAACTCTTCGTAGTAGTTTTCATAAATCCCTTTTTGTCTGGCCAGATCTAACATTTCTGGGATGGGATCCAAGGCGTCCATGTGAACGAAACCAAGTTTTTGAAGCTGAAATAAAATGTAATTTAGCTGGTTATCATTGCGTCTTTAACCCCACCACACAATGCCCACTTTTAAAGAACCCGAAAAAAGGAAGCTTTTGAAAACATTGTTGGAAAAGGAGAAAATGCTGGTAACCAGCATTTTCTCCTTTTCCAACAATGTTTTCTACCATATCAAGGACACATTTTATCATGTGGGTCACCGTTAATTTGTCGTCTGCAAATGCTTTCAATTTGGACCAGTTTGAATTTTGTCGTCTGGTAACAGGGTTAATGCAGGAATCTCACGTTGTAAAGTGATTAACTCTTTCGCAAACAAAAGAATTTTTTGACAAGTCCAAATTCAGAGCCTTTGCAGACGAGGTTGAAATGGTAGAATTTGTCTATGACAGGACAGAAAAAACTGTGTGAAAAGGAGAAAATGCTGGTTACCAACATTTTCTCTTTTGCCCATAACGTTTTCAAAACATTTCTGCCCCTTTGTCGTTAAAACTCAGGATTAAGGCCCTTATTTGTTATTACGAAATCCAGGTTTGATCTCGCATAATGGCTGAAGCCTATCAGAGATATCGTTAGTTTTTAACCCTGAAGCTGCTAAGCATGACCCAAAGACATTTTCGGACACTACAGATCAAGATCAGACTGCACAGAACGTCCGATATGGCGATATTTTTCTCCAAAAAATAAGTTTTTACTATCGGCTTGAAAGTAACATTTCACTTACTTAGCAGGATAAGGGTCAATCTAGAATATGACTTAGAATGCCATTTAGAATGGTTGGTGAATACGAATCCTGGGTCCGTATTCGCCAACCGTTCTTAAGAATATTCTTAGTCTTATTCTACAGAATTTTCTAAATTTGAAAGTAACACAACTTCTGATTGGCTAAACCAAATGGTTTAGCCAATCAGAGGTTGTATTACTTTCAAATTTGGAAAATCTTGGAGATTTAGACTAAGACTGTTCTTAAGAATGGTTGGTGAATACGGATCCTGGACTTGTCTCTCGGAAAAAACTGAGGAGTCGGGATTGAGTGCTAAATAATCCAAGATAAGACAGGAATAGGTGAGCTGTCGCTGAAATATGACTGACATACTGTTGAAAGCAGTCGGAACATAATAACTGAACTACATGTATTGTCTTAAGCAATCTAAAACAGCATTCAAACACACAAAGGCAATGTGTGCTTAATCCTTACGCTGCTAAGCGCGACTCAGTGACCTCTTGCGGACAGCGTAGGTCAAAATCAGACCGCACAAAACATGCACTCTGATTTTGGATCCGTAATATCCAATAAGGAAATATTCCCCCTCCCCCTTCCCCCTCCAAATAACTTTTAAATAGCAAAATTTCTGCTTTTACTATCGGCTTGAAAGTTTCATTTAACTTGTTTAGCAGGTTAAGGGTTGATTTTACTTTTTTTTACGGAATATCATTGCCTAGTCGGCAGTTGTTCATTAGGGCTTACGTTTATGAAAGCACGAAATGATAAATAAGGCCGAGCAAAGTAAGTCATCACAATTAAGCACTGGCTATACCGAGGGCTGTCTTTCTTTGCAACCATGCTGCTGTCAACATTTATCTTGAAGAAGTTTCCCGGCCTCCTGAGGCAAGGCATTGCAGAGATTAGCCTCTTACTGCTGAAAAACAATCAATAAACTGTCTCATTGATGAATGGAGTATTTCTGATTGAATGATTTTCCGTTTATCTATCGTCACCACTGGTTGCCCCTATGGGCGAAGCCCCTGAAGGCTTTTTAGTTTTGTTACATGGGGTAGTACAAGATACTTGACGAAACCCATCCTAAGTTACGCCTGGTTCTTTCACGTGCTGGAAGTGTAGTACCGTCAAACGGGACCTCGTTTTAACATCTCACCAGAAAGACTAATATTAGTGATTTTAGATGGCCATCCGTGGGGCTGGAACCGACATCCTCAAGTGACCCGAGACTTGATGTATACCAGTCCTACGCTGTACCACTTGAGGTATGCGTACTGGTATTTTTGAAAGCGTTTCTTGAAAGTAGATAAACTAAGAAACAAACCTCGTCGGCTACAAGCCCTGTTCCAGCACCTATGTCCAGGATTCGAACATTTTGACGGACATCAGGTGTATACTGTTGATCCATCATTTTAGCTGTATTGTGCGGGGCAGAGTAATCTTGATTTGCCAGATCCTGTACAAGGAGCATGCGGAAAAATGTTTATACTGGTAGAATACCATACACATACAATATTAGTTGTACGGTCAGGTGGCAGGGCACTTGGAAACTTGTTCATGGCTGTGACGAAGCATGTCGCCACCTCGCCGATTCGTCACAGCCGTGAACAAGTTTCCAAGTGCCCTACCACCTAACCATAAAACGAATTTATCATATTGCAAAGTTTTGCCATTCAAACGTGTATTCAGTGAAATTTCCCTGTTATTATACACGTATGGTCTCACGAATTACGCTGACGAAATTGAATTTCCCTTCTGAGTGCCCCAACACACTGAAAACTGACGTCACCGAAAACTGACGTCACTAACCTGTGTAAAATGTTTATTCAAACATGGATTTAAACAACTTCAAGGTAAGTAACAATTCATTTTATGATTTGTTCGCAAAAGTAAACGCGGCTTCAAACGACCATTAGTTTATTTTTTAACGATACAATATATGGCCTTTGACACAAGTTTCACGATTTGTCTTCATGACGAAGGGATGGCTCGTTTTCACCCCCTGTATTTGCTTTAGAATGACAAGAAACAATAATATCTTTAATTGTATTTATTTATTTTCAAACATAATCCATTCTTTCTGTTTTAATGACAACCATCAAGGGAAACTAGTAATATTTAATTTGCTGTACTCGTATTGATAGACGCCGCCATCTTGGATTTTGCGTTCAAAGTGTAGTCAAGTATACGGGGCTCCCGAGAGGAAAACTGCTTTTCCGTGGATTTTGCCAGTGTACTTCAATTGTGTTCGGATCATATTGTCCAATCAGATCGCGAGAAATTTCTTTGCAGTATAAATAATTTGAACTTTCTGCATCGCTTATTCCTTATTTATTGCCACAGAAAGATACGGACAGACATTTAGACAGAACTGTAGACAGACGGACGGACGGACGGACGATCGGTAAGACATAGGGAGAGGAACTGAGATGAACGGTGAAGAAATGGGCGAGGGGCAGGTGAATGAATACAAAGGCATGCAGAATGGCAGACAGACTGTCCGACGGCAAGATATCAAGGGGCATAGAAAATAGAAGAAAAGCTTGAATGCTAAAATATCTGGGGTTGACTGGTGGGTTTGATTCTCGGCAAGTGCTTTCCGAGCATTGGCAAAAGTGATAGCCGCCGAGGACCAAAAGCAAGAAGGATTTTGAAAACATCATGTAAAAAGGAGAAAATGCTAGTATTCACATTGTTTTCTGTGCTATCAAAGAAAAACGTTGTATTAATGACCCAAAAGAAGAAGAACTTCGAAAACAAAGGTTTGGGAAAAGAAAATGTTGGTAACCAGCATTTTCTCCTTTGTCCTTTATGTTTTCAACCTTATTATAAAGACAACTTTAATCTCTAGAACCTCTCTTAATTTGTCGTCTTGAAATGCTTTGGTTCATGCATGGATAACATTTTATCATGTGGTCTATTAAAGACTTAATTGTATGGTAAAGCAACTTGTGCTATGAAAGAGTGGTATCTGTGTTACTGACACAGAAACACTTGGAGCACATGGATAGATGAACATGCGTCCTTAAAGTAATAAAAGGACCAATAGCGGCCATAAAGACAATCCAGGTACTCAAATGCATTTAAATTTAATTCATACCATTAATATATGTATAGTATTGTGACCATGGCAGTCTGTTATTGTGTGATCGGTCCAAGTATTAGTCGCTGGCAGAAAAATGAATTTCAAAATCAGGCAAAAAGTAAACGAAAGATAGAGTGATCTGGCAACTTTTAACCTAGTTTTGAAATTAAATTTTCTGCCAGCTACTTACACTTGGACCGATCCTACAATAGCAGATTGTCATCTTCACAACATCGTCCATACTTTTAAATATGATTTGATTTTAAATGCATTTTAACACATGCTTTGTTTACTTTAGGCAGCCATTGTTATTTTAAGATGTTTTAGGTAACGGCGTAAGGCATCATACAAGCGAATAAATGTATTTCAGTGATGTAGGGTATTCATGATATGTTTGAGCGCCGCTCTGGGTAAGGGGGTTTAATGCATCTCCATAATCCATCGTACCAAGAAAGGCATCACATGTGCATTCATATCAACCGTTTATCTAACAATCAGTTGATTAGGCCTAATGAGTAAGACTGGGTCCGTATTCACCAACCATTCTTAAGAATATTCTTTGTCTCATTCTCAAGAATTTTCTAAATTTGAAACTAAGACAAGTTCTACTTAAGAATGGTTGGTGAATGCAGACCCCATCCTATGGACATGCAGAAAATTGACCGGTAACAAAAAGTTTCGACCAAGGGCAGCTTGCGCGGACTGCACAAGCTAACCTTAGTCGATACTTTTTTTGGTAGATGCATTAAGCCCCCTTTTCACAGAGCATGGCTAATTATATTCTGTATTCATTTCTCATTTTCAACAACAACAACAACGGGAATTGATAAAATAGGTCAATATTGTGAATAGTTATGTTTCAGAAGATAACAAGGCGTGACCTGAATCTGACCTTTCACTTAAAACTAGTGTATTTGAATTTTTATTACATGTTACATTGGTCAGCGTTATCACACCACTGACCGAATGTTGTTTCACGTTGCTTTCAACATTGTTTCACTTATATCACGTCGACAGCTCGCTCATTCATGTATATCCTCGATTTCATCGATACTTGGATAGGGCTCTAAAGTGTATGGCTCCAGGACACTCCCACAAAAGACCCAACGGATCCAGTGAGGTCGAACTCGGGGTCTACAGGTCACGAGTCCTACACTGAACCACTGAGCCAAGCAGGACCCCTGTCATACCACTGAACCCTTATCCCGCTCCATCAACTCTCTACTATGTGACAATTTTATAGACTCGTCTACCATACCAACCCTAAGGCTGCTAAGCGCGACTTACTGGCCTTTTGCAGACAGTGTAGATCAAGATCAGACTGCACAGAACGTGCAGTCTGATCTTGGATCTAGACTGTCTGACAAGGAGATATTTTTCTCAAAGGAGTAAGTTTGAAGTAGCATTATTCTGGTTTTTACGACCGGCTTGAAAGTATAACTTATTTAGCAGGATAAGGGTTAAAAACATTTGTAGACGACAAGAACACTATGGCTCTAATAGGTTTTAATGCATCCCATTGATCTACTATACAAAGTAAGTCATCACATTACTGTGAATGCATAAAATCCCTTTTGTTTAACAAACGACTGAATCATGAGGTTGGCTCGTCCTTAGACATACAGAAAACTTATCTGTGGCAAAAAGTTTCGACCCAGGTCAGCCTGCGCGGACTGCGCAGGCTGACCTGAGTCGATACTTTTTGCAGATGCACTAAAAACCCTTTTAACAGAGCAATTCTCATTTATCTTCGAAACAAAAACAAACAAACAAACAAACAAACAAACAAAAAAAAAAAAAACATTGTGGAAACAGATAAAACTGCTTGTAACTAGGATTCTTTCATATTCCTATGATGTTTTCAAACCCTGAGCCTTCTTCCTCAGAGTAGTCAACGACGGAATAATTGAATAGTGTTTTACGCCACTTTCAACATTATTTCATTCATATCATGGCGACAGCTCGCTAATTCATGAATGTCCTGGATTTCACCAATACTTGGCTACGGATCTAAAATGTCTGGCCTAAGGTCACTCCAACGAAAAGCTTCCAATAAGGCTCGAGCCTTGAAATTCAAGGTTATGAGTCCCACACTTTAGCTCTGAGCCACGCCGAACCCGTAACCAACATTTGAACATTTTGGTAAAACGGTTATAAATGAGCCATGCTCTGGCAAAAGGGGGCTTGATACATTTCTATGATGCATGATACCAAACAAGTCATCACTGTATTATACACCCCTATTCATGCTTTCCTGGGGTTTCTTTTACCAGCTTTACGCACAATTATTCTTTCCAAGCCACTGGCTGCTTTCCCTCATAACTATCGTCGAAACAATGGTCAGCTGTGAGAGAGGAATGAATCCTGTCGCAATGACTATCATCAATCCTCCGAAAGAAATTGGCCGAGCCGGTGATCGAACCAGCGACTCCCTGTCCTCAAGTCCTGTACGCTACCGACTGAGCTACCGGGGCCGGCTGGGGGCAAGAAGAATAGACGAGGAAAGAAACATTCACATAGCAACTGATGAATTGAACCAAAAAAATAATGAAAATGCTAGAAATAACAAACGACTACAAAAATGACGATAACAATGCTGCTGCAGATGATGATGATGATCCTGACCTGTTCATAAGAGTTCGTCCAGTCTACATATCCATGGACCATTTCCTCTTGTTTCATTCCCGGATGGTTGATGGAGTAAATCCTTTTTTTGAAATACTCGTCCTCCATATTCGTTGAGTTTTACATACATGGATAAATGAAATGATCGATTCATGATATACAGAACAGATACACTCTACATATTACCCTCAGATGATAAAAACGTCTTTTTACGGTTGGTCGATTTCATGGTAATAGTGGAAACTGGTATTTTTTTTTTTACTAATGCCCGTTGTACTGAAGCAATGCGTTTAGCCTGTCTTACCTTTATGGGTTTGTTCTGTTTACAAAGGCTAAAATTATCATCTGGGGGTATAGCTCTCACTCGATAAACCTTTCATTATCAGCGCTGCATTATTGTTTATGTTTGGAATAGCAGGTTTAAAATCACGAGCCGTAACGAGATAATTTATAAACCCATCTCGATATTGTTTATTTTATCTCATCACGTTTCGTGGTTTTAAAAATGTATTCCCCAAAACAAACAATACTATAAACCGTTAGTGAAAGGTTAATCGAGTTAGAGTTATGTTATATAAGCTCTCAAGCGATAAACCTTTCATTGTAGGTCTTACTTGATAACCTTTCATTATCAGTTAATATTATTGTTTATGTTTGGGATAACAGGTTTAAATCACGTACCGTGACGTGATAATTTATAAACCCACTCGATAATGTTTATATTATCTCGTCACGGTTCGTGAATTTAAACATGCATTTCAAAAAACATACAATAATATAAACTGTTAATGAAAGGTTTATCGAGTTAGAGTTATAAAATATCAATTTATATTATTGTTTGTGTTTAGGAGACAGGTTTTAAAATCATATATCGTGACGAGATAATGTACTGAAAAAAGAATTAAGACATGCGTGATTGGTACGTTTGCAGGGTAGAAAGATCGCGCAGTGGAAAAAGACGTGGCCTATAGAACAATGGTACAAGGATTAAATCGTGTTTAGGGAGTATTATATATATATATATATTTTTTTTTTTTTTTCATCATTATTTTTCTTTTATTATTTCATATTCAATCACGAAGTACACGTGATTTCAACACTTCTGTTCTTGCTTTTATTTTGAAGGAAGGATTGTCTGTCTTCTCAACTACCTATCGTCTAATAAAGAGGGAAAATGAGTAGAATCTAAATCAGAGTTACACGTTTCGAAAATCGTTCAACACAAAATGAAGGTGTGTAGCATTTGCTGCACTGATGCAGATATCCCATCTTCGCAAGCCAAGGATCCTAAGGTAGTACCCTTGGCCGCTCGCCTCTTTAAAAATCGAAACCTCCGCTGCGCCATTTCATTGGATGCGATCAAAACCCATCGCGTCCAATCAAACCATCCGTAACAAGAAATCTTCCGCGAAACAGAAAACAATAATGGCAGCGCCCGTCAAAAACGAAAGTTGTCGTGTTTGTGACGAAAATTTGCCAAAAAAGAGTAGACGATCGATATTTAATGAGTTTTTTTGTAGTTCAAGATCAATTATGTGAAATATTAGGACGGGTTCCACCGCCAAATGATTGCGAATCATCGTATGTCTGATTAATTTCAGAAAATTGTGATGAATCCGAAAGCGCAGCCATATTTGATGCATAGCCTAACAAATTTTATTACGAGCATTTTGACTGGTCAGAAATAACATCAGCAAAGGTTACGCAACTCGTGATATTCGATAGGTGGCGCAGCGGGAGTTTCGATTTTTAAAGAGGCGAGCGGCCAAGGGTACGTAACGAACAAAGTGGAGTTAGTATCCTTGGCTTGCGAAGATGCAGATATCCAAGCTCTATACACTTTTATTGAATTGAATTATTTAAGTGTATTATAGCCTATTCTTAACATTTTCAGGTTTGCCAAAATGAGAAGAGGCGTGGTCGAACATTATTACCACGGAGCAGGCGACACTGACGGTGGCGATATACACTGGTTTAAGTATTCCTACGATCCGGAGACTAACAAGAATGCCACAATACGAACGGAAAACTACCGGGAAAATCAGGAGTGACAGGATCGTACTAGATACTTGCGAAAGGCAGTGAGACAACGAACAGTGTCAGAAATGAAAGAAAGACGACTGGAGGTACCAACAATCACATCAATATTGAGTAGGATAAAGGCAGTGACTTTTAAATAGGGTTCGACCTATCTTAGGCGAATACTGATGGAGCTTGGTTTTGTGTGGCTCACTCTTCAGACGCTGCTCTTCAAATCGGACTGTGCTGATGGAGAGAGATGATACTGCAGTGGCACGGTTACGTTTTTAAGACAGATTGCCCCTGTACCGTCAAGGAGGAAGGCCTGTTATATACGAGGGAAGGTATGTAGACTTTTTCTGGAACTCGACTATTTATCACCAGTTTAATACCAAAATTTGGTGACTTGTTATTGGATGTATCGTTCATACGTGCAAGGAATTTCACTGAAATACATTGAAAGAGTAAAACTTTAGGAAGAATTTAAAAATGCCTTTGCTGCACACGTCGTAAAACCACTTTGACGTCGCAAAGAAAAGTCATCTTGAACTTTTTCCATGTAGAGGAATATTAGTGTATTTCCATCGTTCCAGCAATCTTTCTTTTATCTATGAAGAATAAATATACTGCTGTCTGTGTGAAATAAACTTTGTCATTCAGTTTATTATAATACACCGAAATTCTAATCTCTGGCGAGACGTATGTGCATGCATCACACAGTGCGAAGAAATGCTGGCACAACACCGATGTAGAAACGAAGGTTCCATTTAGTAGAGGCGATCGCTTTATCATTGAGCATGCTGGGTAAGAGAAAGGATTTATCAAAGGAGCAGAACTCACTTTTAAGTCCAGAACTTCAACAGGTGATTACCACCATGATTTGCACAGCGCCAACTTTTACAGGTGGCTTATAGCGAAGCTAATTCCCTATCTTCCAGCAAGATCTGTAGTTGTGGTGGACAACGCCTCTTACCACAATGTACAGCGGGATAAGTATCCGACCAGAGCTAGTACTATACAGGCAATCAGAGAATGGCTGTCCAGAAAGAATTTACACCACACCAACGATATGTGGAAAGCAGAGCTACAATAGAAACAAGCCCAACCCATTGTAGGTCCTAGATTCCACTTTAAATCAGCATGGACATGAATGTTTAAGACTACCACCCTATCACGAAGAGTTAACTGCCATAGAGCTTATTTGATCCCAGGTGAGCATAGTATGTCGGACATTTTAAAAAAAACAATCAGGTGGACCAGTGTTCCGAAAATGTTTAATTAATCAAACTCAGGTCCATTAATCAAGCCATGCGTTCGCGTATCGATAAGGGTAAGGCAAAATGAAAAAGTGTGTCTAAACTTGTGCATTTCTTTTTCAATTCATTAACTTGCTGACAAATGTAGATTCATTCTGAAAAACAATCATAAAAATAATTACCGATTGGGAAAAACTTTCTTTGTGGGTCAACTTGCACGGACTGAGCCAGCCCCTAACCTTCAAAATCTTTGGAAGAGTTCGCTATTAAAGGATGTAAAATCATAACGAAACTCGCAAATATATATATATACACAACCTTTATCTCTTTCACGTTAAACGAAAAATTGCATTTTTATAATCTAAACTATTTTGCAAAGGTCATTGAGTAGAAGACAAAAGAAGCAATTGCGTCTATAACAGCAGAAGGTTGGTAACGTTGCTGTAAGCAAGTCCAAGACTTAGATGAGAATTTCGAAAAAGTAATTTGGGTGTAGAGTATGCTGTGGAACGGTTTGTTATTCACGTAAGCGACCAGGATCGGACAGCAGACACCGCACCAGAGTGTACAGAATACTAAGACACCGACAGTTGCGTCGGGTTCCATTAAAGTCCCATTCTGGAAGCATTTTTATTACCCGCACACCCAACCATATTTGATAAAATAAAATTTTAAATAAAGAAGAATGATAGAAAACAGGGCTTTATGAGAAATCAGAAACCGTAATTGCATATATTTATACATGATGTTAAAAGTGCTTGCAGCTTTTGAGCAAAATCCTGAAAAGCGGTATTACAAAGGGCTAGGTGCCTGATGTGCCCCTAGCCCAAAAATACATTAAAAATGGATTAAAATACACTATAAACCAGTACCCCTTGTCAAATGAAATAGTGGATGAAAAAATATAACAATGAATTTCTAGCATCAGGGTTCGATCCAATGAGTAGGACACTTTGTTCGTCTAGAGCGCCCTCACTCACCCAATGGGATATTGTCAATTTTCATTCACAGCTGATAGTTAATGGTTTAAACATATTTATTTTTGTTGAAACATATTTTATTCCATATTTTTACATGTATTAGGTAAAGTACAACATAGCAGTGTAAAAAAGGATTGAAACGAAAGCAGAAAAGCTTATATATTTCCGCTCCCAGTCACGTCATACATCAAGTACACCAAATCAAATCAAAATTAAATAAATAAAGTTCATTTTTTTAAACTGATAACTATCAGTTAACATATTTATTTTACATCGATTGAGAAACAAGGTCCTACAACTTAATACTGATCTCTCTCGATTCTGCTTTCTGAGAACTACACCAGTACTCGCGCCGAATGTGTGAGCCATTGAACAATCCCGAAGTTGACACCGCCCCCGGGTTTTGAACTCAGGACCTTATGGTTACGAGGACGACGCTCTACCTCACAACCACGGACGCCACTTAATATCAATAAAATTCATAACTGAAATAATCCTATGCATACCTGCAATACTATACACATGTACTAAGAAAAAAAAAAAAAGAAATGCAACTTTTTTTTTTCAATCGCTCGTGATTTGAGTACAGTTTTCCATTTTCAACACATTTCATTTAATAAAAGTAAAATAAAAAATCCATCTGCCATGTTATTTACATCATATTTGGTCCAGAGTTTATTCCATAAATCACATAACAATGTGTCACCATTAAGTACCATGGCACCACGTCCTCTCCTAGTCATAGAGCTCACAAGATTGTTGACGGTTTTCATTTGGAATGCTTGCCACTCTTCCATTAAAGTCTAAGTTGGGGAATGGAGGCAGGGGCAGGATATCGGCGTCTCCCACGCGGGTCAAGTACGTCCCCCAAATAATCTATCGCAGATAAATCCGAGCTGTAGGGTGGCCATTCCAGAACATGAACGTTGTTTTGACGGCAAGGAAGTCGCAATACGTTCTGGCAATAAGGGCATGGGCATTGTCCTGTTTGAAACTGAGATTGTTCTGACTCACTTATAAATGGGACGACTACAGATGTCAGAATAGTGTCGCGCTAACATTAGGCCGTAAGAGTTCCATCAATGATTACTAGAGGTGTTTTACTACCGTGACATATCCCTCTCGACACCATTACACCACCTCCACGGAATCATCTACCTCTGAGACGCAAGGATCACAATAGCGTTCATTTCGACGTCTGTAATGTGCTTTTGTCCTTCAGATCTGTAAAGGAGATACCGGAACTCGCCCGAGAAGAGAACTTCCCTGCAAGCACTTTGAGAAAAAATATTGGATCGATGTGCAGTCAACCATGTCATTCTCATCTGGTGACTTTTATGATTATACCGACGTATGACCGTCTTCCTCGTTGTTCTACAGAGTTTGGCCAGAAATTCGATCATAGTGGAGGCACTGGGATTGAGGCATTGGTCTCTGTTGTGGTCCTGAACCAATCTCCTAGGTGAGACAACCTAATAAAACGATCCAGCCTAGGGGTCGTTACTCTGGGACAGCCACTACGTGGTCTAACATCTGTCATCTGCGTGTCGGACAACATATCGTTGATTTATGTATTTTAAAAATTGTTTCCAGTGCACTTTGAGTCTGTCCACCAAGCAGCATTCACACGGCAGTTTGACGTTGATTTTGACGTAAGCGTGGCATGCTCACAGCGGCGGTGATGACTATAACGTTGTAATCTTTTATTTGCCGATGCTTGAGCTTCTGTTTAAGCAGAGGTAGATTTGATAGGGGTCGGCTCACATACACCGGCACGGAACTGTTGAAAGTGTACGTTTTGTTTTCCTATGTATCACGTGATGAGACACACTGACAGAAAGCTTTTTTATCGCATACATCAGAATACGGGTACATGTAGATTATCAAATATATCCACCCAACATCTGAAAGAAATGACCGGAAAAAAATGGATCCACTTAAATGATTGCGTATCGTTTTTGTCCAAGTTTAAAATGAGTGTTTCCGATAATACAAACATAATCGAATAGGGTTAATAACACCGCATCACTACGATCACTACGTGGATCTTGGTACATTGAGAAATATACCCGCAATAAGCCAGCATTTTCTCCTTCTCCAACAATGTCTTTAACTATGTCGCAGACAAGTCATCAATTAAGCCACATTTGATTCGTTATCTGCAAATGATTTCAATTAGGGCAACTGTTAAAGTTTATGTTGGACAACTTTTTTACTCTTTACTACACAATGACAAGTTTTAACGTCTCTGGGAAATTAGACTTTTGAAAGTATCGTGTGAAAAGTAGAAAATGCTAGTTCCCCTTTTCCAACGATGTTTTCTAACCTTTCAGAAATAAATCCAATCATTTGAGCCAAACATCATTTGCCATCTGCAAATGCTTTGAATTTGGGCCAGTCTAAAATTTTGTCGTCTGGTAAAGAGTTAAGATGATGTAGTCTGATACATGGCGACTGATCAAATCAGCAACCTCCACGTTGACCAGAGAACATTCAACATCGTCTCTACAGGGGCTAGCGCTGTATTAAGGCAATACAAGCGCAAAATTATTGTGTCACACAACAAGATTTCTGCTACTTTGAACAGAACGTGAAAATGACCATTCTTGACCCTCTGCTGTACATTTATTGGCAAACTCAGACCTTTTGTTTGTTTCAGTGAAATATATATGTCCAGTTGTTTATTCAAGAAGTAAAGAAAATGACACCTCAATTGATTGCGATTTTTTTTTTGCCGTTTTATCTCAAACAAAACTACCCTTGAAAAATCATTGAGAAAAAAAACCTTTCTGGCTGTAAACCATGTTCTCCTATGTGGTCATAGACAAAAAATAGTTTCCTAAGTAGTAACAAACTCGCTCTCCATTTCCACAGACATCATCAAACCAACACCTAGAAATACATTTTAGGCTTAATCTTCAGATACTTTTTTTTTCTTGACAGTTCACCAGAAGTCCTGTTGTCAAATTTTAAAGCAGGACCACTTTTGAAAGTTTGATCTGGAAGCAGTTTGCAGTAGCTCAACACTTTCATTACATCAGACTACATGGGTACAGGTGAAATCTTTTTATCCCTTGACCAAACAATCGTGTGTTTTTACGACCGTGAGGAATATATTCGTGGTTAGTGGCCATAAATATTTCATCTTAAGTCCAAAATAACATTGAAATACGTGTATGTATTTCCGACTTTACTCCTTAATTTATTGTGAGCTAAAAACTGACGCTATAATTATGATACTTATACGACAGTAAAGTAAAATGAATTTTAGAGTAAAATACAAAACTCGATACAATGTAATATTACATAAATAAAGTTGTAAAGACAGTGATCAATATTTTCGAAAAACGTTTTTTACATTTACGTCAGTGGTGTCGTCGCCAGAATTAAGCATATAAAGAACACCAATGTGTTTTAGAAAGCTACAACTTTGATGTCAGGCGACGAACATAAATAGCATATTAAAGTAAATAGATTCAGTGGCCTGGCTTTCTACCAGTATGCGAGTTTTCTCTAATGATCGAATGATCAATAGCAGCATAATTAATTTTCTTGCACACTGAAAAATACATGGAAGTCAATGGGAGTTCGGAATTCGATGGTATATTTATGGCCGCCCAATGTAAGTCATTTGAAAACAAGTGAAAAAAGGATACAATGCAGGTAACCAACATTTTCTTCTTTTTCCAAAAAGTTTTCTACTTTTTAAATGTCCACGGGCGCAGCAGGAAAACAGGTATATAAGGATTTTTTTTTTTATTCTCGTTGTGCCTCATTTATCGATTTAAGCACTCATCTGTTCCACTTCCAATTCCAAGATCTATGCGATTACATAACTTGTACTAACTATTATCATTGTTCCAAGTGACAAATATTTTTACAGTATTATATATAGTATCAGATCAGATAGCTTTCTACCACTTTTAGACGTAATGCATCGTGGTAACATGAGAGATTGGTCATAACGAGTTTTTTTTTTTTTTCTTTCATTTTTCTTAACTATACCAGACGACAAAATTTTAGACTCGTCCATATTGAAAGGATTTGCAGAAGATAGATTTTAAAGTTCACAAATGGTGACAGTTGTCATTTAAACTGTAAGATTAAATTTAGTAAAAAGGTGTAATTTTGGGCGTTCAAATAAGGTACTGGTCATTTTCCGATCGGTAACTTCGTCCATTCTATGAGTACAAGTATGACGTCATCGCACTGATTTGAATACGACTACGTGTATTAGGTTAATTCACGTTTTAAGGTCGTTAGCATTCGCAAATCTAAACAACCGGAAATCGTGAATTAACCTTATATTCGTATTCAAAGTACATGTATTTCAGCAATAATTTGCTACGGAAGCAAAAGATATTTCCATAGAAATGCAAAGAAACGGTCTTGAAATGTATTGGACTTTTACTGGTAAAAAACGGAATTCGACGATGAAGTTTTTGTTACGCGCACTTAAGGACCATAGTCCTATGCCACTGTTTTGGTCTCTCGCTGTAATTCACGCCCAATATATTCAGTACAAAATGGACATTTGTGGGATTAACTTTCACATGTTTGGATCGATTACAACTAGGATAAATGAGCGGATATGAATTTCTGTATCTGAAAGACGTCAAAAGGATATATCAAGCGAACAAACTGCCAACCACGCGTTGTCTGCGTATGTCGTATTCTCAAAAGATAAACCTGTCTGCTATGACGCATCATTATCCTGCACAGGATTGATATTAATACGCGGTGATAGATTGCCGCTAAAAATGCAGGCGGAAAATGGCAACAAATAATACGTCTGCGGAAAGATCAAGCCAGTTTTTCGCTATAAATTTCTTTTAAAAAATTATTTAAAACGGGAAAATATTTCTTTTAAATACCAATTGTTTACTGCAAATCTCTGCAGACAGTTTCTAAACACAGACATGGGGAAAACGGGGAATTGTGCAACAGACTAACATAAATCAAAGGACTGATAGTCCTGAGAGTCGCCTGGATGGTAATGGGTTAGAAGTTTTCACCCTTTTTTGTTCAAATCTATTAAACGCATTCGAGATACAAAATAACTCAACTATAAGACAGTATTATATGCAAGCATATTTCTAAGTTGTCATCCTAAAATTACAAACATATTAAAATTTACATTAAAACAAATATATGTGGTGAGAATTAAAATTTAGGCACAAGGAACAGGTTTAAAAAGTTCAAAGTCTCTTACCCCAGGCGACTTCATTTAAAAAATTGTTTTAAAAAGGTACAATCAATACAAAACAAGTCATTTCGTTGAAATGATATCCACCTCCGGAAAAAAACTTTTTTTTTTATAGAAACATAATTATAAGAGGTATTTTGTTTTGCATGTAAATGACCTTTTTTGGTGAAAATATACATTAAGCCCCCTTTTTCCATGATAGGGAATTTCATTAAATAAAAACAAATACTGATTGTCTGTGGCTTATGATAAACAATAAAATATGAATTTTCATAAAATTTTGTCCAGTAGTTAAAGAGATTGGTCCAGAATGGAAATATACATCAAACCCCCTTTTGCTATGACACCGCTTTAAAAACAAAAACAAAATACAACCGAAAGACATCAAGCGCCCTTTTTCCATGACAAGGCATTACATTTAAAAAAAAAAAGTGTATCGGCGGACTATCATGAGGACCACATGTATGAAGTTTCATTAATTTTCGTCAATGATTTTAGAACATATCTGTCTGAATGGACGGAAGATCGGACGGACGAACAGACGAACGGACAGACAACATGAAAACCATATCTCCCCTCCCCCACCCCGAAATTCAACGGGGCGTAATAACTGTCTAAGTTAAATCAATATTTACAGTTCCTCCCTAGCTTGATAATGCCTGTAAAGAATGTGGACAAAAATTATGGTTCTAGTTTGATAAAAATGTTTTTCTAGCGCAGAATCTGGGTGACTTAACTAACATGTATATCTTCATTCTTACACATTTTGCTAAAACAAGCATTCTAAATAATTTCAGTAGAATAGGGAATACATTTTCTCCCCAGATTTAGAGCAAGTTGTTTTTATAGGACACAAATTTTCTAGAATTGGACAACATGGTTATACATATATCGTTTAATTTCAATAATTGTCCTTTCCAAATACAGGATGCTAGATATGAAATTTGGGTATAATTGCTTATACAGTTTCAGAGGCTGTTATTTTGAAATGTTACTACTCAGTTCTGAAGCTTCTGTGAAGTTTATAGAAACAGAGCTGAACCACTTGAACAATTTTACAAGAGGACCATTTAGGCAACATTAGTATGGAACTTAATTGAACTCTGTCTTCTGGTATTGGATCTAGTGACAAACTTTTAGACCAAAAATACTCTTTTGCAACTCACCCATATCTAATCTAAGCCTGACAAGTTCCGTGAGTACTGGACTGAAAATAAATGGATTCTACAGTACTAGATCTATTACGGTTCTGTCTGATTTGACCTAGTGACAACCTTTTTCTTTTAACCCCTGGTGACCTATTTTCGGTTTTGTTAAAAATTATTATTAAGACAAACAGCCTGGCAATTTCATGATCATTGGACTGAAATGTCTCTGGAGCACACACAAATATTTGAGTCAGTAATCTACTTGTCCTTTGGAAATAATTTGTATTTGTTGCTATCTGGGTTCAATTTTTGTCCACAGTGGACTCTAAGAATGTGGCTGCTACAGCTCAAGAAAAACAATATAACCCAATGGCATGATCGTCAGCCTTTTAACTTTGTCTTTGTTTTAAGCCTTTTAACTTTGTCTTTGTTTTATAACGTCCCAGGAATTAGTACTGCTTCCACACCAATTGAAAATTTTAGAGATCTACATGTATACTGCTTTGGCTTAAACTAAATGTTTGCGGTTCGCTCTAAATTACCCTTTACAACAACCCTTTACAAGATTACAAACACGCCAATAAAGAACTTGTTCGAGTGGGTTAACATTAATACGTTCTATTATATTTGAAATATAGAGGAGTAAAAAGTCAAGTTCTCAGATTGCTGGTTGTTAGAACTGCGTAGTTTCAAGTCGAATTCCCGTGTGAATTCAGATTTTGGCAGTTACGAAAGCACCTTGCATTCTGACACCCGCACTAATAAATTGTTGTTTCATAAATACTAGATCTAGGTTAATCGCACATTAAAAAAAAAAACAAAAAAACAGCAGACTTTTTACAAATTCACCTCAAACGAAAAACAATTAATCAAAAAAAGTATACTTTAAACACTCTCTCTGCATGGATCAGTAAAGCGTTGGGTCGGTGTACGCTGAAAATAAGGGCCGCTTTGAACAGCGACTGATTCATAAATATGTAAATTTATAAAGAATTCCGTGGTGCAAATGACGTTACACGTCACGTGATTATAAGATCTATATTTGTCGCACAGTTACATTCCAGAAAGCACCTGCTAAGCGATGACTTGGTACAGCCTAGAACCGTGCGCATTACATACGCTATGTACGATCTCTGTGCACCTAGAATATTGGTGTGCAAAGTATTTAAAGTCTAGAATAAAAAGCTCTGAAGAAGCAACGTGTAAAAATGTTTAAGAAGGCGATGCAACCATTCCAAGTCGTTATAAATTTGTTTTAAAAAAATAGCCAACTGTTGGGAAAAATCTCCATTGAAATCTTCAATGTCAACTCGGTATCGCCTTTCTCTTTCCGACCATAAGTTGAGTGTTGAATTGTAATGAGACTTTTAACAATTAAGGACAGATTGTGAGATTTAGAATGTACTTCTAATGGGTAATTATCGAACCATTTTCACTGAGAACTGTCCACAAATAAAAGCGTGTCGTAGTAAAGACGCTTGTTGTCGGAGAGTATTTTTCAGCGTGTCCGCAAACTTGTTTAGGTCACGACGGCTATTTTTAGATATATACATCATGCGCTATATTTAGAGATGACGTCTGTGTAAGCGATAGGATATCGTGTACCCATGTGGACGAAAAGATTGTTTCAAAGGTTTAAACCGTTAAAAAGCTAAGTCTTTGAAGACATATTCATCTTCACAAAGGCACAATTGTAAGTTATTTACGACAGAAACTGGGTTGTTTACCGAATAATTAGAAAACTATGTTTTATTTCGTAAACCGGAACTCGGCCAGGAAGCAGTACAAGGCCGGAGGTATGCCTACGTCACCCCATAGATCAGGATGATAACAATGAGAGCCTGGTTGCTACGCAACCAGGCGACTCAAAAATAACGTCCCCACCTCGCTGGGCTTATACCGGGGCTTTGTCCCAAGGGTATATGGACTATGTTTATAAATGGCTGGTGCATAAGTAAGACTACCTAACCGTGGCTGGATGAATATTACAAAGAAGGTTTTAGTGAGTAAATGTATACATGTATTTTATTTTGAAATTCGTTGCATTGATTGCAGCCTTGAAAAGTAGTCCGGTTCCGTACCCAGAATGCCCATGTAAGATAGGTAGGATATGTATTTGAAAAATGCCACATTGATGAAGATAGGCCGACCACGCGAAAAAGGTGGGTGCGATGTTTGCTGGTGTAGAGTACCTCACGAAAGATTTTTCAGATCTCGATATGACTGAGATTCTGCGTTATATTTCGTTTGTGGTGTACTAAAATCATCCTCTGGAGCAAACTCTAGACAAGTCTCAAGAAAATACGTAGCCCATTAACGAAATACCATTGAAAAAATATTTTTTCCTACTTTTTTCTTTTCTTCTTTACAGATGGTTTGCAAGCTTTATCCAGTTCCAGTGATGAATCATTTTTGAAATTTGGAGAAATTGTAAAAATATTAATGGCCCCATTATAAGAGCTTGGAGATATGACTAATGCAATTTTAAAAACTTCATCAAGTGAGTCATTTAATTAAACCCCTTTCCCAAACGAGCATGTGTTTTAACCCAAAGGCAATGGTCTTTGAAGTTTTTATTAGAAAAAAAACAAGAGAAAATGCTGGTAAATAGCATATTCTCCCTTTTCCACATTTTTTTCTACCTAATTGCAGCCGTGATATGACTAAAACAATGTTGAAGGCGACGTAAAACACCTTTTAATCAATCGGCATCATGTTGACTCCAAGTGAAAGGGTTTGATACTCTAATACATGTAAAAACATTGAGGCAAATGGAGGAATTGACTATCAGACATGTTTTTGTAGGAGATAATCTGTTCAGAAATGGTATCGATCCTTTTCCAGACATTCTCGTGTTGTTGTTTTGTTGACCCTTGAGGGAAAAGAGCTTTTGAAAACATTGTGGGTAAAAGAGAAAAAGCTGGTAACCAGCATTTTCTCCTTTTTTCACAATATTGTCTTACCCGTCAAGGATCTTTAACACATTTGTGCCAATTTCAGATTCGTCGTTTACAGATGTTTTGAGTTTTGAAAACATTCTGAAATCTGTCGTTTTGGAAAGGGTTAGGGCTCGATAAAAGTTCAGCGCTACAGTTAATATTTTTCCACGAAAGAAAAGCGATTCAACGTTTATTTTCTTGACAATTATACCATGGATGAAATGATCATCTTTATTATGTACTTGAAAATTTTCCAGCTCAAATACATGCGTCACACGCGGTAGAAATATCACACACGACAGAAAAAATCTGTATTGATCAACACAGTCAAATACGGTTCCAAATGTGGTATGATGACGTTTCTCCCGAACGGAATACGCAAGCATTGATTTTCGATTTGATTTGTCAAAATGTTACGCTATGATAATCATCCACCATTCATAAAAACGAAGTTACTACCGACTAATCAAGTATTTATCTTATTTTATTGACTGTTTTCCGATGAAATGAAAACAATTGCAGTATTTTGTCCTTGAAAGTTGTATGTATCTATTATGTAGTTGGCTAGTAACTTTCCTGATGCTTGTATTTGCTTCTCGCTGCGTAACAATATTTTAACATCTCGTTCGACCTTCGGTCGCACGCGATTTCAAATTTTCTCACGCTGCTCGAATCAAATACAAGGACCAGGAAAGTCGCTTCAACATAAGATTCCGTATATATTTAACAACCGTTTTAGGCAGATACTCAAATGTATCAGCTCTTTACCAAATGACAAAAAGTTTAGACTTTTCAAATTGAAAGCATTTACAGATGGCTAGCTGATTATGGCTTAAATGATAGGATTTGTTTTCGAAAGGATAAATAGCACTGTGGGGAAAGGAGAAAGAGCTGATTACCATTATTTTCTCCTTTTCCCACAACGTTTTCTGATGACCTCTTCAAGAACATAAAACAAAGGAATGTTTGATAAAGGGCTAAACCTAAATCTTAACCCTTTACTACACGAGAAAATTCTAGACCTGTCAGAACCCATAGCAAATGCAGACCCTAGATTAAATGTTGCTAAAATTGTGAAAATTGTTTTCGATAGGGTAGAAAATATCGTGGAAAAAAGGAGAAAATGCTGGTTACCAGGCAGCATTTTTCTCTTTTACCCACAAAGTTTTCAAACTTCTTTCTCAGGTTCGTTAAAAGTCGGCATTGTGTGGTAAAGGGTTAAGCGGGTTTAATTTGGGGCTTCTGTAATCGATGGCGTTTTGATGAGAGTTTTATAAGGCAGAAATTGATCTTCCTTATCATTTTATCCATATGCCACATTGTTTGCTCATACTTTTTTTGGCTTACATGGAAGGTTTATCAAATGAAGGTTGGATTAATTTTTAGTCAGTTTTATAAATGGAATGTACGTTTACTTCACTGAAAAGATTTTAAAAAGTTCCATAATCTAGATCATGGGTACCTATATCTAGAGTATTTCAGTGTCAATATAAGCATAAAGCCAAGATCAGACTGGGCATTCTATGAAGACCGATATTAACCCTTTCCCAAACAAACCCTGGTTTTCACGTGTCTGCAGTACAAGTCTTTTGAAAACACTGTGGGAAAAGGAGAAATTGCTCGTAACGAGCAATTTATCCTTTTCCCACAGTGTTTTCTACCCTTTTTGATAACTTTCTGCCATTTTCATCAAATTTAAAATTGTCGTCTGCAAACTCTTTCAATTTGGACCAGTCCAAAATTTGTCGTTTGGGAAAGGGTTGATCTATACATGGTTTTGCAGTACACAGTGTTGCAAAAAAAAAACATAATACAATTAAAAGCTGCCTAACTCTTTTCCAAACGACAAACTACGTGTGTATTAGACATGTTAACTGTGAAAGCTTTTGCTGACAACAAATTAAAGGTAGCTTAAATAATGTTGTTTTTTTTTTCTGTGGAAAGGTAGAAACGTGGGAAAATCAGAAATTGCTGGTAACCAGCATTTTCCCCTTTCCTCAGAATGACTTTAACCCTTAGGCTGTTTATCGCGACCCACCGACTTTGCGGTCAGCGTAGATCAAGATCAGACTGCACGTTCTGTGCAGTCTGATCTTTGATCTACACTGTCCGATAAGGAGATATCTTTCCTTCAAAAATACCTTTGAAACAAGAAAGTTTTCGGCTTCTACTATCTACTATAAAGTTTCGTTTCGTTTATTCAGCAGGATAAGGGTTAAAAGCCCTCTCTGTCAGGGTCGTTGAAACTCTGCATTGTCTTGTAAAGGAGTGAAAAAAGGGATTTGTCTCGGGAAAGGCTGAAAGCATTGTGGAAAACAGAGAAATCGCTGGGCCGCCTTCCTGTCTTCCTTTTTGCATCAATGTTTTCAAAGGCTTTTTTCCCCAGGATCATCAAATCAAGGGTTAGTTTAGTTCAGGCTTCAACGCATTTGATACTTCGTACGAGTTTGGATGTTCTTCGTTCTGGAGGTTGAAGATCGAGATCAGGCTGCGAAAAAATTGCGATCTAATCTTGGATCCACCCTAGCCGGCAAGTTTGGTCGTCCCTGCCTCTTTATAAATGACCGCAAGGGTCTATTTCATTTATTGAGTACTGTAAAAGATTAATCTAGTAGCATTCTCTCCGCCGCATTTATCTTCAAATTTAACTGCTATAGACTTATAAAAATCATCATAAAAAATGAATTAGCGTCATGCGTCAAGAACACGAATAATTGTTTTACTTATTGATACAAGTAAAAACGATGTGGCACAAGATACTATTGCTCTTTACGAGCAATTTCTCCTTTTCCTTCACTGTTTTCAAAAATTGTCTCCTGCTTGACGTAAGAACTTCCTATGCACGTGGTAAACAGTTTAACCCTATACCACACAATCCCAAGTTTTAACGACTTTGAGGAAGACACTTTTGAAAACTTTGCTGGAAAAGGAGAAAACGCTGATAACCAGCATTTTCTCCTTTCTCACGATGTTTTCTACCCTTCCCAAAGCAGATTTCAATTTTTGAGTCACATTTTATTTTGTCGCCTGCAAATGCTTTCAATTTGGACATGGCTAAAATGTCGTTTGGTAAAGAGTTTACCCATTAACGCCCAATACCGAGTTTTAACGTCCCTGGGAAGTTGGACCTTGGAAAACATTGTGAGAAGAAGAGAAAATGCTGGTAACCAAAATGTTCTCCTTTTCCCACAATGTTTTCTAACCTTTCGGAAACAATTCCATTCATTTTAGCCAAACTTAATTTGTCGTCTGCAAATGCTATGAATTTGGACCAGTCTAAAATTTTGTTTTGTGGTAAAGAATTAAAAGAATCGTTAATCACAATTAACAGAGAAGTACAGATTTTCATTCCTGTGATAATACATCTGACCTTTAGGCATACTTCCTTTTATAGAAAGACAGTTCGAAGTGTGTAGTATCCTAAGGGCTGGAACTTATCCGTTATAAGTTACGCCGAGAATATTGTGGAAAAAGAAAATATTGCTTGTATTAACCCTTAACCAGCGTTTTCTCCTTTTCCCACAATCTTATCTATATACATGTATATATATTTTCTGAGGCAAAACCCATTTAACAACATTTAACCCTTTTCCGCACAACACCGAGATTCTGAAGGAGAAGGCGTTTGGAAATGAGCCGTGCTCTGTGAAAAGGGGGCTTAATGCATCTGCGAAAGGTATCGACCCAGGTCAGCCTGCGCAGTCCGCGCAGGTTGACCTGGGCCGAAACTTTTCGCAATTGGTCAATTTTCTGCATGTCCAAGGACTATACTACCTCATGATTCAGTTGGCTGTTAGATGAAATAAACTCTACAGATCTATGATCATGTATCACGGGGATGCATTAAGCCCCCTTTTGCCAGAGCATGGCTCAAATATTAATCTAAAATTTTGTCGTCTGGTAAAGAATTCGGGGACGAACAAGCGAGAAGCTACGGAAGTTTTTTTTTTTTAACCAAGTTTATTGATGTTTCGTTACCTACATTATAAAACCTCTTTCGACGCATTTTTCTGAAAACAAGAAATAAGATGGCATCAAAATCAGTGTCCTCTTAAATTTCAAGTCAAATTTGTGACCTTGCCAATCAATTTGGAATCACTTAGACGTTGCACTACATGTATTTGTTTTGGATGATCTATTTTCACTGCAGTCTCTAAATTATACTCTAAGTATTTAAAGTTTGCTGTTTATTGCTTTGTGAATATAGTCTTAATAAAATGTAAAATGTCAATTAAAAACTGATATCATAAACCATGCTATTTAACCATTTATCGGAAAATCCCGAGATTTAACGACCCTAAAGAAGAGGACTTTTGAAAACATTGTAGCAAAAGGAGAAAATGCTGGTACCCAGCATTTTCTCCCTTTCCAGCAAAGTTTCTATCCTTTGATTAAATGACAGATCCCCTGATTTAGCTGTATCTAATTTGTCTTCTGCAATAGCTTTCGATCTGAACAAGTCTGAGATTTTGTCGTTTAGTAAAAAGTTAAGCCAGAATCATTATATGGATTTTTTTTAGGTGGGGGGGGGGGATTTTCACATTGTATGATTATAAATCTGAAATTCCTTTACTATGAAATATTCTTATGATTTTCCTTTCTTATTTTAGAGAAATTCTCAATGTTCGTCAAACGAGAAATATAATCTATGAATAATTAGAGCTACATCTTAATATTGCTTTATTATATCTAAATCTTTGCCGAATCGCCATGGTACGTGTGGTTTCTTTTCTTTGGCAGCTTCACTACGTCCAAATCTCATAATTGACGGTCTTTTACCGAATCGCATGATGGAGCCTCGTTTCGAGCTAGGAAATCCCTCGGAGGTTTCAAGATCGTCGTTGAAATTGTAGACATCCTCTGGAATAAAATCATAAGAGTCGTCATCGTCGTCATAAGCACGTTTCCCAAAACGCATGATGGAGGGTCGCTTCCCAAATCTCATAATGCTTCGTCGTTTCCCAAAACGCATAAGAGATCGTCGCTTGCCGAAACGCATAAGTGATCGTCGTTTCTCGTAATCTGTGACGTCATCTTCGGGCAAAATGCCGTAAACTTGTCGCAAGTCTTGAATGCCTTCGTCGATTGATGATGGATCTTCCAAAGGGGATTCTGGAAAACAAATAGAAGATTTTTTATTCTCTTTTTCTTTATGACCCACCTACTTGTTACTATCATGCACATGTTATGTAAATGGATTAAATAACCCAAAAAGTATTCAAAAATTGAAGAAAAGGTTGGGCTGGAGAAATTCAGCATTTTTAAATACCCTCAGAAAGACTTAACTCTTTTCAATACAGACAGTCCAGAATGTTAAAGACTGAAAAAGAAAGCTTTTCATAACATTGTAAGAAAAGGAGAAGATTTTGGTAAGCAGCATTTTCTCCTTTTCGCACAATTTTTCTACCCTATTAAAAAGAAATCTCAAATTTTTGAGTCACACCTATTTTGTCGACTGCAAATTCTTTGAATTTGGTAAATACTACAATGTTTGGAGGAGGAAAATTGGCGAAGCATATTTGCCACCGCGTTCTCCGTCCGTCCGTCTGTCCGTCCATCCAAGTGTCGACGATTTCGAAGCGGCGCCATTTTTCAGCAATCACTTGGTTGAGTATGCGGAACACTTCCCCATGAAAAGGAGATGCGCATGTTGTTAGCATGTTTTTTGATCGATGATTTTTCTTCAAGAATTGACCTTTACAATTACCCTGTGATAATAGGTATAGTTTTCGCCAAGAAATCTCACACTCATAGGAGCTACTAATGGTTTTGCAGATATTCTTGTATTTCTTTTTAAGTGTATGTAAGAGTAAAATAATTTAATTTTAAAATAGCACTTTCAATCGGCAAGGAGGAATTGCAATTTTAATCATGTTTTGACAAAGATACAATCATGACAAAATAACGAAAAGAGCAGTTTCAAAATCAGAAAGAACATTCAGGGCCGTCTTATCTGATCTATACTGATGGTAAAAGGACTATCGCTGCCTCTTTGTATGTTACCATGTAAAGATCTGAAATGGCCCAAATGGGAGAGAACATTAAGAAAAAGGGACTAATTTCAGTTTTTTTTTTTTTGTTTTTTTTTTTTTGTTTTTTTTTTTTTTTGTTTTTTTTTTTTTTTGTTTTTTTTTTTTTTTGTTTTTTTTTGTTTTTTTTTTTTTTGTTTTTTTTTTTGTTTTTTTTTGTTTTTTTTTTTTTTTTTGTTTTTTTTTTGTTTTTTTTTTTTTGTTTGTTTGGTTTTTTTTTTTCCTACGATGTTTTCAAAAGCTCTCTATCTCTGAGTCATCAAAACAACGGATTATTCGATAACGGATTAACGGGAAAGTAATTACAGCATGTAAAGGGACATAGAATATTTAATCCATATCCTGTTAAATAAGTCAAATGAAACTTTCAAGCCGATAATAAAACCAGAATAATGCCATTTCACTCTTATTTTTTGGAGAAATATATCTCCTTATCGGATAGTGTAGATCCAAGATCAGACTGCACGTTCTGTGCAGTATGATCTTGATCTACACTGTCCGCAAAAGGTCAGTGAGTCGCGTTTAGTAGCTTAAGGGTTAGAATGTGGATTCATGTAATGCTGTATTTGGGCCAAAAGTCTATATCTACATTAAAAGTTGTGTATTGTATTGATACCATTGCGCATACCTTCAGCAAAACTTCTAAATGGCCACTTTTGTTTCTCAAAATTTATATACATTTGACCCAAGTAACAGACAGGTAGATAAAAACAAATTGTAACACATATCTGGACATTAGCCATGGTATTGTAATGAAAAGATTCTCGATTTTACCAACACAAGGCATCTCTTTTTTCAAAAAAGGGAAAACATATGTTTTGCGCGAGTGTGGTGTCTATCAGCCAAAGCAGGTTAAAAAGAGAATCAAAAATTACTGAAATTTTGTCAGCAATAAGAAAAAAACCATCAAATTTATTTTCTGCATGAAAATATAAACCGGGGAAAGGAGCATGAAGTTGAAAAAAAAAAAAAGGATTTTTCATTTTTCAATGTTCAGTGAATGAATATCAAATAAGTTCTTTTCAAAAGTACAAATCAAAAAATTCTTTTCAGACTTATGTTCAGGTATACTTTTTCGCTGGTCAGTTATTCTCCAAAAAATCAAACCGAATGAATTGTCTCTTTCCTGGACCAACGGGAATTCCAGCTTAAAAGTGGCCGTTTCGAAGTTTTGTTTAGTGTAAAGTGTTTTGTATGTCTTCTGCAGATAAGTTATAATGCGTCAAAAAGACTAAAACTGGTGAAATATGAGTTCAACAACCATTTCACCATTTTTGTTTAAATCTTTATATACAAAAAAAAAAAAAGCCTCTGCCTTAACAACCTAAAAGAAACAGGCTTCTGAAACTATTGTGGGAAAGGAGAACACGCTGATAACCAGCATTTTCTTTTTTTCCAATAAAGTTTTCTACCTATTCTGCTAATTCTTTCAGTATGGGCAAGTTTAAAATTAAGTCCTTTGGTAAAATGTTAACCCTTAGGCTGCTAAGCGCGACTCACTGACCTTTTGCGGACAGTGTTGATCAAGATCAGACTGCATACGTGCAGTCTGATCTTGGATCTACACTGTCCGATAAGGATTTTTTTTTTTTTTTTTTTTCGTTTCTTTTTTTTTTTTTTTTTTTCTAAAAATAAGTTTGAAATCGCATTATGTTTTTTACGATCGGTTTGAAAATTTCATTTCATTTATTTAGCAGGATAAGGGTTAAATCTCATGCTTTACAGCTTTCTTGGAATTAAAATCTCAGGATCTACATTCTACAAAGTACTGCATGATTTCTACATCATATACTAGCGTGTTGTCTGCAGACGAAGTTTGATGCGTGTATCACGTAAAAGACATAAACATTGTGCGTAGGATTACAATTCCATGTGACTTTTGTAACGCTCGCGTTTCCAGCTCGCAAATAGTTAAAGAAAACTTGAAAAATAGTAACTAAATACCACAGGCCCTATAGCAATTTGATTATCGTCTGCAGTTGATTTATAGTGCGTCTATATGACGGAAGGGCGTAAAGATTGCACATTTGGGTACAATAAAAATTGCATCGTTCTTGTTTAAATCTCTTGCATTTCCGTGTGGTATTTTATGTGCAAAATTTAAGGTTTAATTTGAATACAATTTGAAAGCTTCCGCGTTTAAATTTAAGTTTATGAGACCATGAAGGTTGCACTAAATTTGTATTAAAGACAATGGATGGCACGAAAAATGGCCGACTCGTATCCATAATGTGTAAGGTGAGATTACGTCAAAACCAATTTGTTTATATACGAGTATTTGGCCTATTCACTGCGTACCACACGACAAAAGTTTGTGAGTTTTTTCAAATTGAAAGCATTTGCCGACGACGTCTTGAATGTGGTTCAAATGATGTTTTTTTAAGGATAGAAAACACTGAGGGGAAAGGTGAAAATTGTTGTTTCTGGATTTTCTCCACTTCCCACATATCCAGGAACCTTCGCCATCAGGGTCGTTAAAACTGGAATTGGTAAAGGACTAAAGCGTAAGGCGCATGCGCAGTGTATTTCCCGCCATCTTTTCGCCAGCTCATGCCACCGACCATATTTGACATTGGTCTCTTTGAAATAGACATATTTGTAGGTGTGTTGCAACGAGCTAATATTGTGTGACACAAAAGAAAATATGTTAAAGATAGGTTTTCCGAAGGACCAATGGATTATAACTGGGTCCGTATTCACCAACCATTCTTAAGAACGTTCTTAGACTTATTCTTCAAGATTTTCCAATTTTGAAAGTAACACACCTTCTGATTGGCTAAACCGTACGGTTTAGCCAATCAGAAAGTGTGTTACTTTCAAATTTGGAAAATTTTGAAGAACAAGACCAAGAATGTTCTTAAGAATGGTTGGTGAATACGGACCCTGACTATAGTTCCTGTACCAGGATTATTTAAGTCTTTCGGCGCCAAATAAATAAAATCGACCTCTTTCGACGGCTGTAAACACAATGTTCCGAGACTCAGAAAGATTTTAATCGTAAAGGCCTGACTAAACAAGAGGGCGGTATAGATCAAAGATCAGACTGCACGTTCTGTGCAGTCTGATCTTGATCTATGCCGTCCGCTAAAGTCCCTGTTTTCGCCTATGGCGCTGAAAGGGTTAAGTTGTCTACCACAGGCGTGTTTAAACTCGTTTTTGTATGATTATTATCCTCTAACAGAAATTTTCAGCGGACGGCTTTGAACCATCTTTGTAAAATAGGGATAAGCAGTCTGAATTTGGAGGAAACATTCTACAGAAAAAAAGTGCATGTTTCCAACCATTGCTTCTGCTCCTACAATGATTGTTTAAGGTCGTTTGTTGCATCAGGAAAAAAGTGGACTAAAGGTGGTGTTAAGAGGTTGAATCTAACCTATTGTTGGCCTTTTTTCTCTTGCGTGCACCAGAAATAGATTTTGTTTAACCTTTTGCCAAACAATTCCAAGTTTTAACGACCCTGGGGTAAGGGCTTTTGAAAACATTATGAGAAAATGCTGGTTACCATTATTCTCGCCTTTGTCCATAATAACTGAAATTTGAATTTCGCCATATGGTACCAGAGAGTTGATAATCCGTTGCCTGGGTAAACCCAAATATGACCGACAGACTTCTTCAAGCGCTGCTTAGAATACGTTTATAGTGACACATTACCCCCTTCCAATAGTTTGTTACGATTTCTTCAAATCGGTTAGAGAGTCCAAAGGAATACTACTAATCAAAACTACATTTCTTTCGCAAATATATTTTTCCTCATGAAAATATTTCGAGGTGGGCAATAGAATAGAAAAATCTCAGGGACGTGGTGTCTGGCAGTCCGATTATCGTGTTATACCGTTTGTTTGTTTTTTTGTCGGATATATGAAAGAATATTAATACGTTTTTTTTAGGCAAAGATAAGCGACTCTAGAATTTGTCTTTAAAAAAAAAAAAAAAAAAAACCACACACACACATAAGAACAATTGTAGAGTCATTTCTCGTTTATTTTATATTTCTTGCTCCGGTATACCTCTTCCTTTTTCAATATACTAGCATTGTATAAGAAAGGCCCTCATATACTGTATCTATAGAAGTTGCAATGTCTTTTTAATAATTGACCCGTATCCTGCTAAATAAAAGAAATGAAACTTTCAAACTGATAGTATAAACCCAAATTTTCCTGTGTTAAAGGTATTTTTGGAGGAAAGATAATCTCCTAATATATAGTGTATATCAAAGATTAGACTGCACATTCTGTGCAGTCTGATCTTGATCTACTCTGTCCGCAAAAAGGTCAGTGAGTTTCGCTTGGCAGCCTGAGGCTTAAGTTAAAGAATGCGTCCATTACATTTATCCTAGGCAAAGGGCAAAGAAAATTCTAGTAAGTAAAGACCTATTGCAAACCTCGTTTAACAAAGTTCGTTTTAGAGTAATGAGCTGTTAAGTCTATCCTCAGCACTGATTACTGTAATAAGTCAACAATAATAGTTATTTGGAAATTTAAAATGAAGGAACGTAAGGTTCTTAAAGACGTATGTTCTAGACACAGGGTTCGGCAGTACAATTAGAAACCATTAATTACGTTAAACTATCAGAAACTATGTACTTATCTTATTGGCGTAGGAAGTTTTTTAGTTCTGGGAGCCGAAATGTTGAGTTTAACCATTAACAGATTCATGAGTTTTGGCGGATAGATTAGATTCAAGATCAGACAACACAAATACGCAGTCTGATCTTGGATCTAAATTATCCGACATGTTTTCAGTGAGATGTTCTGTAAAATGAATTATCTGTTTTGTTTTGTTTTTCCGACTGAATTTTTCATTGATCAGCTTTATTTGGTTTTCAAAGGATTAAGAATGTTGAAACCAGATTTCCTTATATTGGTTTACTGTGATCGATCTAAGCGGTACCAAATATTGTAAATACGCATGCGTACCGAATTCAGATATTTTCAGACACAATCACAGTTTGCCTACTGGGCTCAAGAGCCCTTGCCCCTATACGCTCCACCAAGTAACATGTATTTCAGCTTTTCAGCACTTTCAGTCCTTTGATTAGCGATAGGGTGGTTTTGAATATAAGCGACCCTAAAGGCAGCGATTACCACATTGTTGTAGTGATTGTGGAAAAGAGGCATATTGCTGCTTTTTCACGCTTCAAAAACTTCAGAAAGAGAGAAAAGGAACAGAGAGTGAGAGAGAGACAGAGACAGAGGCAGAAAGAGAGAGATGAGAGTGAGAGAGAGTAAAGGGAGACACAGAGAGAGAGAGAGAGAGAGTTGACAGTCGACCAGACAGACGGAAGGACGGACGGACATACAGACAGACAGACAGACAGACAGTTACCTCGTTTTGTTTGCTCTGATGATGTCAAGGTTATTTTGATTGCTATACATGTCAATACAGATATAATGTACAATCGCCAGTCCATGTTCATTCTGAAAAGAGAGTTGAAGAAAAATTCAGTTTAAGTTGTATTATAACACTTTCAACATTATTTCAGTCATGTCATGAAGTCACTTAACGCTTAAGCTGCCTATTTTAAGATTTCAAGCCAACAGTGAAAACCCATAGTTTACGACTGAAATCTTTGCTCGCCGGAGAAATCTCACTGTACCGGACATTGTAGATTCAAGATCAGCCTGCACGTTCTATGCAGTCTGATATTGATCTACACTGTCCACAAAAGGCAACAAAGTCGCTTTTGGTAGCCTAATTGTTAATTGTCTGATTTGTGTGTATCTTCTGGGCCCGTATTCACCAAATTTTGATAACATTGTCAGTCGAATTCTCTAGAATTTTCTAAAATCTTGAAAGTAATACACTTTCTGTCTGGGTAAACCAAATGAGCCGTACTCTGTGAAAAAAAAAAAATGGCTTAATGCATCTGAAAAAAGTATCGACCCAGGTCAGCCGGCGCAGTCCGCCTGGACTGACCTGGGTCGAGACCTTTTGCTATCGGTCAATTTATTTTCTGCATGTCAAAGGACCAGCGTACCCCATTATTCAGTCGGTTGTTAGATAAAATAGATCTTATGGAACCATCAATCTATGATGACTTGCTTGGTACAGTGATGCATTAAAACCCCTTATGCTAGAGCATGGCTCAAGTGCTTTAGCCAATCCGAAATTTCGTTACTTTCGTAATTAAGAATAAGACAAAAAAAAAAACGCAGTTTCGAATGGTTGGTGAAAACAGATTCTGGTAGTCGGGCCAGGGCTTTGTAAATGTTTTTAGATTGCTACATGATAAGCCCAGTCAGTTCGTTTGAACTAGGTTTCCTTGACTAAAAATTCAGCGCCTCAACCCATTTATTATAAATGACACTAAAGGAGAAGTCAGAATACATGGGCATAACAATATTTAGTTTTCGATTCCGGTTTTTGCTGTGTGTCTTTTTAACCCTTTTAATAAACAATCCCGAGTTTAAGAGACCATGAATAGGTCTTTGAAAAAAAAAAATGTGGGAAAAGGAGAAAATACTGGTGATCAACATTTTTATCTTTTCACACAAGGTTTTTTTTACTTTCAAAGGCAAGTCCCAGCATTTTGGACACGTCAAATTAGTCACCTCCAAATGTTTTTTTTTTAATTGGAACAAGTGTAAAATTTTGTGGTGTGGTATATAGTAAACCCTTAAGCTGCTGAGCGCGACTTACTGACCTTTTTGCGGACAGTGTAGATCAAGATCAGAGTGTACTGAACGTGCAGTCTGATCTTGGATTTACTCTGTCCGATAAGGAGATACTAATATTGTTCTCCAAGAAAGTAAGTTTGAAAGAAAATTATTCGGATTTTTACTATCGCTTTGAAAGTTTTATCTTATTCAGCAGTATATGAGTAAAGGAATATTTTCTTTTTTCTTTTTTGCCAAATATTTTTTTTAACGCTTTTTGTTAGCTTCTATAAAAAAGAAAAGAAAAAACAGAATTACGGGTGCTTGACAGAATTAACACTTAAGTCCGTATATAATTATATGTAGGTAACTATACATATCTAAGTACATGTAGTTATTTTCAAAGGAAAATGTTACAAAGCTATGAGGAATTTTATTGCTCTTTTACTACACTCCATACATATCAAAATATCAAAGTTTTGACATAAAATCTTTATATCTCCCTTTAAGACAACTACGACAGAAGGGCCGATTGATTCGAATATTGTTCCCACTTTTAGCTAGATCTATCCGTGCTGACGGGCTTGTAAATAGCGTATCTTGTAAATAGCAATTGACATGTTTTCCCCACGTGTAACCACACTTCATGACTAGAATAAGTCTTTCCATATTACTTCTAGATTTGATTACTCTGGTCTTTTTGTACTTTTACCGTGTTGCAACCGAAACCCTAAACAAAGCAGTACATCGGTCAAAAATCACGTTTCTTTGAAGTCTGATCTTGATCTGCACATTTGCAAAAGTTCCTAACCTTATTATCAATTTGAGAATCAATTGACACGACTTACTCTTTACCAAACGGGAAAAGTTTAAGATCTGCACAAATGGAAAGCCGTTGAAGACAACAAATTTAACAGGGCTAAAGTGATGAGCATTGTTCTGGAAATGGTAGAAAAGCACTGTAGGAAAAAGAGAAAATGCTGGTTACCAGCATTTTCTATTTTTTCCAAGAAGTTTCAAAACACCTTTTTTCTAAAGGTCGTTTAAACCTGCAAAGGGTTTATTTTGTTGCCAAAAATCTAAAAGGTGGCCTTTTCTCCTGCCGTGGTAACCCTTCCTCTTCCAAACACGGCAATGGATGTGTTTTGAAGAGAGTGCAGAAAAAGAGATAAAAAACAAACGAACAACTTCAAATATTCATTTTTTTTCCTGTCACTTGAATCACATTGCCCAAAGATAACTTTATTCTTCAATCATGAAAGTACAGACAGGGAGAGGATGTCAAGAAAGTGCCCCAAAAGATTTTTTTGTAAATCATCAAATCGATAAAAATTGTGAACTCGAAAGCATTTAACTTTTAATCACACAATGATTGTCATGACTCTGAGGAAAAAGCCCTCTGAAAACATAGTGGGAAAAGGGGAAAATACTCTTTTCTCTTTTTCCCCACAATAAATATTCCTTTTCGAAGAAAAATCTCATCATTCAGGTCACATTTTCTTTGTCGATGGCAAATACTTTCAAATTTAACAAACGTTAAGATATTATCATTTAGTGAAGAATAGCCCTTTTGTAAAACAATTATGGGAGTGCAATGCCAAAAGTAGGATGACAAGAAAGTGCCGGAAACGATTTGAGGAAAAAAATCACTAAACTCAAAGCATTTAACCAAGAAACTATTTAAGATCATGCAATTAATACGGACTTTTTTTCTCGTTTGATTTCCGTTCAGAGAAGTAAATTGAATTGTGGTTAGATCAAAGAGGGGAAAGATTCACAATCCAAAGGCGAGAGAACAAAAAAATAGTTGCTGGATGAGATTAAAGTGAATTAACTTAATTATGGACACCACGTCCAAGCGAGTTTTCTATTAACCAATGTTTCTACCATAAATCGCTTTCGACAACAGAAATTGGCTTTCGGTACTACCCCTTTAGGATATTGTCACCTGCAGAGAGCCTTTGTTTTTTGTCCAGAAATGCATCATTTCTGAAAACATTGTGGCAAAAGGAGAAATCCCTCGTACTAAGTAATTTCTCCTTTTGACACAGTGCTTTGACATTTTAAATTTCATTTATTTGGGTTAGAATTTTATTCATGAAACATGTGCAGAACTATAACTCGATGAGTTTAGCCTTAACGTTGCAAATAGACTCTCTAAGGTGCATATTTAAATTTTTCTGGAATGATTCAAATTTTATTACCAAACGCTGATAAATATTAGATTATATAATTTTCTTTGCGTAATTAAAGAAGCTGAGCGGTAAAATAATGCACTGTGTGTGTTCGAGTAGCGGACTGGTCGTTTTGTGATCGGAAACTTCGTCTTTTTTCCATGAAACCAGATATGACGCCATTGTACTCATTTGAATACGATGCGTGTTCTTGACATCCCCAGAAGCCTTTGCGAAATTCTGGAGCGAAATCTAAACAGAACCTTTCAGGTTACGTATCGTTTTAGGGAAATACCAGTAATAAGAATTTTCTAACACTTTTCTTTCTTATTTATTTATGGTTTGCAAACTATTGCCTCATTCAATTCAATAAAGCAAATCTGAGGTTTGGTATGATTATAATTCTTAATTGCCCACTTTTAACTAAATGGAAAATTCCAGTAATTAGTAAAGATTTAATTATTCCTATATCAAGAATGTTTACGTCAGAAATATTTCGCAGGATAGCGGACGGTATCGGTCAAGATTAGATTGCACGTTCTGTGCCGTGTGATCTTGGTTCTGTACCGTACACAAAAACTCTGTAGGTCATGTTGAGAAGACCATGGTGCAAATAGGAGAAGTTGCTCAATACAAGTGGTGGTGCCATTTTTTTCAACGGGGGGGGGGGGGGGGGGGGTAAAGAGTAAACCACCTTCCAATTACTTCTGGGACATGCTGTCTTAGCATTCGAGAAATAAATCACGGTAATTAACATAGATTGAACGAGCGAGGAAAATGGCCTGAACGCCAATTTGTAACGACGCTGATTTATTCACCCATTTGGAGTTTTCAGTCACTTCCACACACGGTTTCGTCGGTAACGCATGTATACGCGTATCTATATACTCGTAACATGACTGGCAAGTTCTAATCTCACTGCTTCCGTGCTTTGATTGTAGATCTAGTCATTGAGACGAGAATAATTCCATCTTCATACTGTTACACCTTTTTCTCAGTATATGTTGCCGTATGAAAAATGCATCGAACCTTCGATTTAATATTCCACAGTTCACCTTATATTGGTCGAAACTGCTTTTTAAGAAAACGGTGACCGTTTTGTCAATGTTTTCTTCTCATAAAAAAGGGAGGGCTTTCAAGGCATGGCACAATGGAGGTTAATATCTCAATTTCAAAATTTTTGAACCTCGCACGGATAGCTTCAACCTTTGTCAAACAACCACATGGTATACGACTTGCAGACGTTTAAAAGAAACGTTGTGAGAAACAGAGAAAAGGCTTGTAGCCATTTTTCTCACATTGTTTTCTACGCTATCAAAGACATATCTAAAATTCAACTTATCGTCTGCAAATGCTTTAATCATCGGCGATTCTAAATAGTGTCGTCTGGTAAAGGATCAAACTGCTAGATCTTTTTTTTTTAACCAGAAGACTATGTGAACAATGCTATGATCTTCTCTTAGTCTTGTATCGCAAGGGCCATATTTTACTCTTTACCAAACAATCCCGAATTTTAAACCAGCCTGAAAAAAAGGACCTTTTGAAAACATTGTGAAAAAAGGAGTAAATGCAGGTAACCATTTCCTCTTTTTCCCACAACGCTTTTTACCTTTTTTCCCAAAGACAGATCCCATTTTTAAGCGACAATTAATTTGCTGTCTGCAAATGCTTTCAGTTTGGACTGGTCTAAAGGTTTTGTCGTCTGATAAAGTGTTAACATGGCGGATCTAGGATTCTATAATAGCATATCAAATATAAGCATGAATTTGTCCATCGGGGGTTTAATGTCATCCTTATATGTCATTTTGTCACCTAAACTGTCTCTGTAAGATTGGTACATAGAAGAGCATTAGCTACAAATTAGATTATTAGATACACTGAGGAAATGTTAACGACGTGGTGTCGCATCAAATAGCCGTCATTGACTCGTTGACTCAAATGTACGGTCAGATTTTATTATCAGTATCTTTCTTTTTCGGCAAGGGGTGGGGGAGGGGGCGGGGGGGGGGAGGACTTCTGCTTACTGGTTAATTATATAAGGTGTTGGAGTTGTAAAGAGGAAATCCTGGTTCGAACTAGACTGGAATTACTAGTCACGTTGATTTTTTGACGTCATTACTATTTTACTTAGATCTCATCTGGAGAACATATCAAGAAAACTTTGACACTTAAAACCTTTCATTCTTCATAGATTATTTCCAAGTTAATACATAATATCATTGCTTTGCATTTTCAATGACTGAATACACATAATGTGGAAAGAAAAAAATGATTGATTGATTGATTGGTGTTTAACGCCGTTTTCAACATTTTTATTTCAGTTATATCGCGGCGGCCATTGCACCTATCCATGCTTTCCTGGGGTTTCTTTTACAAGTACTCCGCACAGTATTCTTTCCAAGCCACTGGCTGCTTTCCCGCATAGAAAAAAATGAAAACGGGTCAATAACTTAATATGATATATCCTGCTCGTTGACCTTTTGTGTTTTTTGGTTTGTGTGTTTGCTTATATCTACTTTACTGTTTCATGTGTTTTTTCCCCAGTATTATGTATATGTAATCTTCATTGTAATTGGAGGAAATAAAGATAATATCTGCAGGTCAATTTTCTGTATGTCAGTGGATCATTCTACCTCATGATCCAGTCGGTTGTTAGACAAAATGGATTTTATGGATCCATAATTATGTGTCAAGTTGCTTTGTATAATGCATCACGGAGATGTATTTAACCCCTTTTGCAAAAGTGCCGCTGAATTACTCGTATATTTGACTCATTTAGGAACCAAATATGCTTTGCATGTTGCCTTACAGGTAACCACTAAGACAGGTTTTACTATAATCAGCTAGTTATTGTCTAGAAATGGTACAAGCACTTTCTACTTTAACCACTGTGTTTTCAAAAACCATCTTCTTGAAGAAACACGCGCACATCCGGTAAAGGGTTAATGTGCAAGTACCGGGACTTTTCCAAGGACAGTTCAACCATGCCTGCATCCAACAGGCACCAAATAGAGTTCCAAATGGCACGAGTTAGTTACTAGACTATGGAAGAACCCCGTTGGGAATAATAACAGGAAATCGCTAATTTTTCTTCTTGAATGAAAATGCCGAGCCAATGACCACTCCACCAAGATCCACTGTAGCAGGGGCTGAACTCAAATTCTCCAGCTGCAATCAGGATTCAACCATTGTACTAAGCAGGACCAAGTTTACCAACAAAGGCTAGAAAAAGTCTGCCCTTTAACCCTTTACGAAGCAGGTTCGTGTTTTAACCACCCATAGGGAAAAAGGCTTTTGAAAACATTGTGAAAAAGGAGAAAATGTTGGCAACCAAAATTTTCTCCTTTTCTCACAATGTTTTCTTCTCTTTCTTGAAAGAGAAAATTCATCATTTAAGTAACATTTCATATGCCGTCTATAAATGCCTTCAAATCAGACAAGTCTTAAATTTTGTGGTATGGTAAGCTTGCGTGTGATACTTCAAAATTTTAGACACATCAATATTGAAAGCACTTGCAGATTGAAAGTTAAAAATGGTTCAAATGCTATGCTTAATCCTTTAAACAGTAGAAAGAATTGTTGAAAAAGGATAAATGTTGGTAACTAGCATTTCCTCCTTTTCCGACATCACTTTCAAAGCCGTGGGGTGGTAAAACAGGCTTTTTTAGGATCGGAAAACACAGGGTTGTTTTGTAAAGCTTTAATGGTTTTGTACTGAGACATTGTCACAAGGCAGGAAAAATACACCATCTTTGATTATAGGGTAAATCGAACTGGCCATCTCTTACCATTGACTTCATGGAAAGGTCTAACCCTTGACTTTTAACTGGACAGGAGAACACATGTTAATGTTCAAAAAGTACTTCTATTCTCAAATAAGTCTCAACCTAATTTCCATTGGACCTCAGAAATTCGACCACCATTTAGTAGACAAACCTTTGGTGTAAAAAGGACAGCTCTAAGGACTACTACTTGGGGCTGAGATGAGTTAGGGGATTTTATTTTGAAAAATTCGGGTCACTCAGTCTTTTAGATGCATTTAATGTTCACGCTTTAGAGATGCCGTTCTATTCTGGCCAGTTCGTTTCTGAACGAGTTTTTTTTTATTTTTTTTTAGATGGGGGCGGCGTTGGCCCTATGATCGGGGCTCATCTGTTATATGCCTAAACTGTATGCTTTTACGGGTCAATTTTGAATATAAATGTCGAAACACAGAAGTTAAAAACAGAGTATGGTTAGAAGTGTCTAAATGAATTCTGATTGTCTTGGCGAGTAGATTTATATCTCCACACAAACAAGTAAGCAAACACGGTCGAATGAATGGTACCATCAAGGTATCGTTCATTGAAGAGGGAATGTAGATTTCAATGCACAGGCATCTCAGGGGAGCCTTAAAATAACCTAGACGTTGGCTGATTCTAGGAATTCTTCAATAAACCCTTTGCTAAACTACAATTCCCTAAACTTTGAGAAATGAGCTGTTTTATGGTACAATGAGAAGTAGAGGGCAGTGTTTGGTGACTGACCAAAATAGTGTATCGTCATGGCTCCTAAGATCGACAGTGTCCTAAATTCGACGCTATTTTTGTCCCGGTATTATTTAAATATATGTCGTGGTTTTCGATACTAATTGTGTCTCAAGCGTTAGTTCACTTACTCCTCCATATCTTTGGCAAATAAAGTACCAAAGATACATTTTCAGCCGGGAAATTAAAAAAAAAAAAAATAACAATACCATGATCTACAAATCCATTCGTAGCGTGTGAATAGCTCACCATTTTCTACCAGATTACGGTACTCTTGCAAGCCGGTGGTATTCGGCTGCTATTTCTAAAAATTAATTATTTATTTCTAAAAATAACTTGAATTGGAATTTAGGACCCTTCAAGCTATATCCGGTGCTGTCCTCCTTTGGTTTTATGATAAAAACTAGTATCGATAGAACACTCTATGCAAGGATAAAAATTTAAAAGAAAGAGAAATAAAGAACTCTTCTCTTACACAAATTTTCAGGTAATAATAATGAGGGAAATATGGATAACGAATTCTTTGATTGTCGAACTTTGGGCTCACGAGGATAAATAATTTACCCGTATTGGTGCATTGAGCAAAAGTGCTTGGTTTGTCGCATAAAATTCTTATGGCTGGAGAAATAGTGCAGAGCAAGCATTGTCTGTTTTCTTCTTAAGATTTTTTCACTCAAAAACATTTTAAAACCTATATGTAGTACATGCTTTAAAATACTCTAATGTACACTAGGTTTGTAGATGCGATATCAAAACAATCAATTAGGATCAATGCACTGACGGCAGCTGTCATTTGCTTGACAGTGGTATAAGCCTTGTGCTTCAGCTTCTCACATAAGAGATAGATCGGACTCCATGGTGAGCAGTGTCAACCTTTAGGCACTAGCCTCATAATGGCGTGAGTACCGGTTGCGTTCCAGGGAAGCAATTATAGAAAGTAATTTATTGTTATAGAACTTTGTATATCAAACTATGCACACGTGGAATAGATACACCCCATCAAATAAGGGACACTCAAAATGTGCTTGTTTAACACAAGTGCTTGCTTAGTAACCGTGCATTTCGACATACATGTATTTGCATTTCCAGGTAACGCAGTAATCATTTACCAAAAAAAAAAAATCCAGAGTTTTAACGACTCTTACATAGATTCATATCAAAAACAATGTAGCCAGCATCTTCTACTTTTCTCACAATGTTTTCCACACTGTCAAAGAACTTCGATTCAATTCTTTTACTTTCAGGTTTATCGTCTGCAGTTGCTTTCCATTTTGAAGAGTCTAAAATTTGTCGTTTGGTAAAGTGTAAATACAGCTTGTATGCTCAGTAGATGTGATCACTCAGGTAAGGTAAAACTATTCTATTAACTCTTCTTCCCTAAGTACCTGCATTGTGAATGATACAAATCCAATACCAAAATTTCCCGAGTTTTAACGACCCTAAAGACGGGGACGTCTGAAAACATCGTGGTAAATGGAGAAAATGCTGGTAACCAGTTTTCTACCATTCCAAATAGAAATTAAAAAAAAGTTTGAGTCATATTTATTGTGTCGTCCGCAAATATTTTCAATTTGGACAAGGCTAGAATTTTGTCTTTTGGTAAACAGTCAATAACATATTATATTGTAACATATCTGGAATAACCTGTCAATATGATTTATGACAAAAATAACAGATTTTTTGTCGACCCAACTGTCGTGGGAACGCAACCATTTGGGAGCAAATTTGAAGCAAATTTCATTATTTACGACACGAAGAAAAAACTGACAGGTAGTGTCACATAGAATAAATGTTCAGCGTCGCTTCACATTTCTTCTCTCATTTTTTTATGGTCATACAATCGCTTTACTTTTCGGAAATTATTGATGCTCATCTCAATGGCGCACAAAAGTTTTCTATCTAGGCCTACTGCTTTCGAAATCAAGAGGACCGGGAGATGACCTGGTTTGGAAGAAAGTATTTGGTCTTTAACTCTTTACCAGATGACAATATTTTAGACTGGTTCAATTTGAAAGCACTTACAGACGATAATTTAAGTGCGATAAAAATGTAAGTATTGAAAGAAGTAATAGAGCAGAAGAAACAGTGCAGACTAAAAGGTGACTTGCAAAAGTTAAAGAAAAAAGTTACATGTATTAAATTAAGCAAACTGTTTTACAGATCTATTTGTCATCGCGGGATTACTTTTGTCGGCGGTAATCCGCCCACTTTTTCCGGCTAAACAATAAACTTGCTGAAAAATTGCGTTAATGTCAAACAATTACAGACTAATTTAAGGAAATACACTATCTCAGGAATCTAACCTAAAACTGAGAACGCCAAAAGCAGATCAGTCCTGTAAACCCTGAAACTGCTAACACCTTTGCCAACGATTTCAAGTTGTAACGACCCTTATGGTGGGGGAGTCTTTTGAAAACATTGTGGGGGAAAAAGCGAAAAATGTTGGTAACCAGCGTCTTCTCCTTTTCCCACATTTTTTCTACTCTTTGGTACTTGTGCCTTGTTTGTTTTGATAGTAGTTTCAGACAAAAAAGAGGCATCCAAATTGCAATCTTTCAGAAATCTCATAATTGAAATATTCATTTACAGATCTTTCCTCGGATAGCATAACTGTTTTTCTAACATGCTGATGAAATGGAGCCAAGTTCATGCCATCAAAGATTATAACCTTGGAGAGCTCCAGATAGAGGGAGTAATTTGATTTTAAAATTGAAAATATTAATCATTTTCCAGTAAACCCTATGTTATGGGTATTCAATAGAATCGTCTCATCGGGACGATTCTAATGAGTACCCACAACATAGGGTTTGGAAGAGAAATAATGGATTTAGAATATTATCACTCCCTTTTATCTGGAGGCCTTGTCCTTCTACAGGAACTCTTGCTGGAGAGACGGAAACGTCCATCCCACTCTAATAGAAATAGTCGTTAGATTTCTTATCTCGTAACGACTTCTCCATTACCGCTAGCAGACGACAATTGCGTATTATAAAAAAAAAAAAACATTTCTGAAAACATTGCGATAGCAAGAGAAATTGATCATAACAATCAAAATTCAATTTTACACAGTATTATCACATCTATGCAAAACCCCTGACCCTCATTATATCTATTATCCATACTTGAAAAGAATGGTTTTCAAAGCATTCTCTTGTTATATTACTTCGGGAGGTATTTGGTTAGCACTTTAGTTGTTAAGCGAAATTGTACTCGCTTTATACAGACGAAGTAGCTCAAGATCAGACTGCACAGAACATTGGATCCGGTCTTAGATCCACTCTGTCCTATATTTTGTCCACATCTTTTTTTAACCGGCTAAATATAATTTAAATGGCTACGTGTATTTCTTTTTTAATTTACAGATTAATGACGTGCATTGATTAGTTCCATACGTGAAGGATTGATCCTTTTATTGCCTTCGGCCACATAAGTTGCTCTTAGGAAAGGCGTAGTATAGGATAGCTTCAAGAACACACTGCAGAGAACACACTGTCTGATCTTGAATCTATACTGCCCATCTTCTTGATCATAAAATATGACCAAAAGGTCATGCCATTCGCAGTGGTTCTATTTTTGTATAGATCTTGACAAAAAATAAAAATCTCGTCTTCGGCCCTTTAAGCGTAACTGCGCGATAAGCGGAAACATGGGCTTTTGCGGACGGCATATATCAAGATCAGACAGCACAGATCGGAACGTGAAGTCTGATCTTGGATCTATACCATACGTTTGTTAGGCCAAGCCTAATGTAGAAGTTTTTTTTTCTATGTTTCAGTGGATTTCATGTTCAGTCATCGAAAGAAGCCGAGTCTATATCTTAGCGTTGAAAGAGTTAACCCTTTACCAAACTATCGCTGGTTTTAACTATCCCTAGAGAAAAAAAAGCTTTCGAAGACATTTTGGGAAAAGGAGAAAATGCTGGTAACCAGCATTTTCTCCTTTTCCCAAAATGTTTTCTGCTCTTAAAAAAACAAATTTCAATATATTGGTCGTACTAAATGCGTTGTCGGCGAATGCTTTCAACTTGATCAATGTCTGAGATTTTGTAGTTTGGTAAAGAGTTAAAAGAGTCACTGACGTGAAAATAAATGGTGTCTTCGGGAAATTATCTTATCAGTACTTGGATCGTGGCGGACAAAAACAGACACTCATTAATCGTTTGACATAATTGAATGAAATAATCTGGAAATAGAATAATGCACTAGATGTTTGTATGGATCCATTGATACGCTAGGTCCTGCATTGAATGAGAAAAGTTTTATTTCTAATCAGTGGACCAACACTGGCTCAAGGTACTGAGAGTACAAAGAGAAAACCCACTCTTTCATGCTGCCGCCATTCAACTGGAGGCATATACATGATGGACCATCCTTGCCCGTGCGAACGACAAATGGTAGACAATGTTTCTCCCCCGTTTACTAACAGTGGTTAACAAGATTACCGAGCTTCTACTTTATCGTACAAGAGCTACACAACAAGACACTAGAGTGATAACACGACATTTTGTAATAGCATAAAAAATGTGACCAATGAAATGACAACAACACCGTCACAAAGGAGAAAACTGACATACAATCTGATTGGCCGACGCAGTCTCACGCATTTGAAGTCCAAATGGGCACATGAGTAGGAAACGTCATATCAGGCCTTGGATAATCAAACTAGCTTTGTTTGTTTGTTTGCATGCTGTTAAACGTCATTTTCAATGCTATTTTAGTTATATCGCGGCGGTCAGTGCACCTACCAATTCTTTCCTGGAGTTTCTTTCACCAGTATTTCGCACAATATTTTTTTACATGCCACTGGCTGCTTTCCCACATAAAAAAAATGTCGAATCAATGATCAGCAGAGAGAGAAGAACGAACCCTGTCGCAATGACTATTGATAATCCTCGGAAAGAAATTGGCCGAGCTGGGAATTCGAACCAGCGACCCATTGGTCTCAAGTTCTGTACGCTACCGGGGCTCAACACATAAAATATGTAGATTGCATGTCTTTGTAAAGTCAAACCAGTATGCTTTGGTGCTGAAAATCCTTCGAAAAGTATATCATTCATACAGGTCATCGGCCGGTTGTTACAGTTCGGGCAGATATTTTATTGTTAGCAATTGGCAGTGTAGCGAGTTTTTTACTTGCTCCAGATTTTACCATCTATTATTTTTTTCAGTTTAGGGGCCTATAATCTTCTTCTGCAAATTTGTTTTAGAGCGTACTAAAGTTCATGTTTCTTCCTAAATTTCAGCATTCATTTCAAATTTCAAAAAGACGATATTTCCCACAAGAACTGTTTTTAAATACATACGAGCCATGCTCTGGCAAAAAGGGGCATCTCCGAAATGTATTATACCAAGCAAGACATCACCAAATTATGGATCCATAAGATCCATTTCGTCAAACAACCGACTAAGTAATAGGGTAGAAAGATCCCTTGACATGACGAAAATTTAGAAATAGCGAAAAGCTTCGGCCCATGTCAGCCTGCGGCTGCAGGAAGACATGAGTCGATACTTTTTTGCAAATGCATTAAGGCCCCTTTTCACAGAGCATGGCTCATACAGACCACATATTTTGGATACTGGACGACGAAGCAATATACCATCTCATACAACCCTGGGCACAAATAATGAAAGCGAACTTTATTTCTAACTCCTGGTAACTGTGTGATTGCTCACATCACGTAATCAAGAGTTTGTAGGCTCAGATATCGTCTCGGTCAACTTTCTGGTCGACAGTACCTTCAGCACTTTGATTCAAGTTCATTTCCGTTTTTGGTCGAAGCAGTTTCAGTCATTACCGGCAAATTGCACAGTACATTGATATGCTATAAAAGAATGATAGGAGAGTGGTTATGTGACCTTATCGACGTAATAAGCATAAATCATGTGGGATTTAGAAGCAGTATTAGTATATAAAATGTTCCTTTCTGTCTGAAATCTACAAGTAATATACAAGTTCTGTCATATGTTTTAATGAGAGAAACTGATTTATGCGTTTTATCGTCATTTTGTTTCGTCTTTCGAGGGCATTTATTTCCTGTTCTAAGCTGTATTCTTTTCTGAAATACGGACTGTATTGCAGATAAACTTTCAGTTGCTCCTAATATGTATATATTGGAACTTCTTTAACTCTCTCGATGCCAACATAAGAAATATTGAATTGTTCTTCGAGGTCTGAAAGCGCAATTCAACTGCGATTGAAGATGAATGTTGTCATTGTTTAGAACCCAAGAGCTAATGGTGTAAATCTAAGACCAAGAATGCACCTTCTGTGCAGTGTGATCTTGATCTGCTGTCTTCGCAAATTAAAGATATTTTTGTCATTGTTTAGTGCCAGAGAGAGGACGGTGTAGATCTAAGATCAGAATGCATTATCTGTGCAGTCTGATCTTGATTTATGCCGATCGCAAGAGTTACAAAAGTCGTCATCCTTACTGTAAGAGAATAATTATATTGCTGAAACATGCGATATTTCGTATCCGTTAACTCTTTATCAGACAATCCCGAATTTCACTGACCCTGAGAAAGAAAGCTTTTGAAAACATTATGGGAAAAGGAGAAAATGCTGGTGACCAGCATTTTCTACTTTTCTCACAATGATTTCCACCCTTCCCAAATCAAATTTCAAATTTTTGAGTCGCATTAATTTTGTCGTCTGCAAATGCTTTCAATTTGGACCAGTCTAAAACTTTGTTGTTTGGTAAGGAGTTAATTCGATTTCTTTCTGGAACACTAATGTCTTTTGAAAGAAGTTTAGTTTGATAATCCCACAGGAATACGTGAGCTGTCTCCGTGATATGACGTAAACATTGTTGAAAGCAGCGTAAATCACCGTTCAATCTATCAGATTATCCGAACGCGATATCAGAAATACAATTTCTGGGTCTTTGAGAAGGGTCTAAATTACCAGAGTTGAAGATTAACCCTTAAGCTTCTAAATACATGTAAATGAAACGAAACTTTCAAACCGATAGTAAAAAACCCAAATATTGCTATTTCAAAGTTAGTTTTTTTGGGAAAATACCTCCTTCTCGGACAGTGTAAATCAAAATCTGCACGTTCTTGTGCCGTCTGGTCTTAATCTACACTGTCTGCAAGAGGTCCTAGGAGCAGCCTAAGGGTTAAGTGAATTATTTATCTGATATGATCTGTTTTTTTGTATTGTGTTTCAACGCCGTTTTCAACATTATGTCAGTTATATCTCGGCGGCCAGTGCACCTTTCCATGCTTTCCTTGAGTTTCTTTTTGCCAGTACTTCGCACAAGCAACTGGCTCCTTTTCCCCCTAACCATCGTCAAGACAATGATCAACGATGGGAGAGGAATGAATCATGTCGCAATGACTATCATAAATCCTCGTAAAGAAGCTGAGGATTGCCGAGCTGAGGATTTAAACCAGCGACCCACAGGTCTAGAGTCCTGCACGTCACCGACTGCAATACCAGGCTTTGCGTCTGGATATGATTATAGCCCCTTCATCTTGTATTTAAACGCACACTCCAAAAAGTTGTCACATGCAGAAGTATAAAATGTTACATTTATACAGTAATTGTTTAAGTGCATTTATTCTAATTTCCACAATGATCTAAACTGCTTTCCTCATTTACCAATTAATAAACCATTAAACTTTTTGAGTGTGCCTTTAAAATAGATAATTTCTTTCCATGAACTTAATTTAATTGCGACAAAAGGAAAATTACAAAAGAAACTCTGGATTATCAACTCGGGAAGAATTTTTCAAGCGTCTACTTAATCTTCATTACGAGACTTTATTACGCAGATAAGTTTTTCTCGCAATTTCATTGGCTTATACTATTGTCACATGAGTTTTAATGGTTCTAATTCCCTCTTTCTAATGGCATATCGCCTATTCAGGTAATTCTTACTAAATTATGTTTGCTATTTACGCAGCTACCGTACTACGAATGTGACAGAAAATAATCTTTAATCATTCTAGAAAATAATTTAGGCTCCTACGAGGAATTTAGATTAGGATCAGACTAAACATAGTGCGCAGTTTGATCTTGGATCTACACCTTCAAATATACTGAAGGACATATGCCACAGTTTTTTTTTTTTTTTTTTTATGCAAAGATTATTTTCATTTTCTCTCAGATCATAAGGTATGCAAAGTAAAAGAATGAAAAGAAAATCATATGTTGCGGAGCAACTACAAAGATACAGTTCTTCCAAGGAGATAATTCTTGTCAAAATTACAGAAAACAAGCTTTCATTTCAAACCTTAAAAAAAAAGGTTCCTAAAGTAAAAATATAACTTAAATAGATGATTATTCGTAGAAATGTGATGTTTCCCAATAGTAAAATGGATTAATCGAAAGAATAAAGGCACTAGGTAGATCACAGTAGCAATTAGAAATGGTCTTACCTGTCAACAATGACTTATTTTCTTTTCTGATCAATTTTCTGCGATAAAAAATATTTCGGTGGGCAGATTTTTTTTATTTTGGGCAGAAATATGCTTTCTAATATTTTGGTAAAAAAAACGCAAAAAAAAAAGTATATTAAGTGGGCCATTTTTAAGAGATGCAGTGCATTTCTAAATGTTATTGACATAATTAATTAGCTTCCTATGTAATAAAAGTCTATTGACAGTTGACCAGACATTGGACCAGACTGGTCCTCAGACATGCATAAAATTTACAACATCAAAATTCGCTTTCATAAATCAACAAGTTTTTTCTTACTGGCAGAGGGGATGGGGTGGGGGTTGAACCATGAACCATTTAAAAAGCTAAATCCAGTTACGGGGAGTCAATGATTGATTAATTAATTGTATAGTGTTTAACGCCTTTTTCAACATTTTTCAGTGATATCACGGCGGCCAGCGCACCTATCCATGCTTTGCTGGCGTTTCTTTTTAACAGTACTTCTATGAATATTCTTCCAAAGCTGCTTTCCCACATAATCATCGACGAAACAATGGTCAGCGGTGAGAGAGGAATGAATTATGTCGCAATGACTATCATTAATCCTTGGAAAGAAATTGGTCGAGCTAGGGATGCGAACCAACGACCCCCTGGTCTCAAGTCCTGCACGCTACCGGCTGTTCTACCAGGGCTCGGCGGCCGGTAGTCAAACTTATGATTCTAAGTATATGAGCCAACGACTAGGCCACGGTACTTTGTGACAATTTACAATGTTTAAATTGTATTGAGCCTTAAATTGATCGATTATTTGACTGAAAATTTAAAGCCCATCTATTTCGATTTCAGAGACCTTTAAGCTAACAAAGAATCACCGCTGCAGACAGAGTAGATCCAAGATCTTTTATCTCTCTCTCTCTCTCGTCGTACGTGTTGTTCGTGTGAAACAACTGTTTTAATAGACAAAACAGTTCCGTAGTTCAATGACCTTACTTAATTAACCCTTCATCAAACGACCCGAGTTTAAACGACCCTAAAAAGATCACTTTTGAAAACATAAAAGCAATAGGAGAAAATGCCGGTAAACAGTATTTCCTCCTTTTCCCATGATGTTTTCTATCTTCCTAATGACCAATTTCATCGTTTGAGCCATATCTAATTTGTCGTCTGCAGTAGTATTCAAAATAGACAACCCCAAAATGTTGTCGTTCGCTAAAGAGTATAGACCAGTGTTTGGCTCCTAAAAAAGGTCTTTAACCCTTTACCAAACGACAAATTTTGGACTGGTCCAAATTGAAAGAGCTTGCAGACAATTTTTAATTTGATGAAAATGGTCTCAAAAAGGGTAGAAAACACTGTGGGAAAAGGAGAAATTGCTCGTTACGAGCAATTTCTCCTTTTCCCACAGTGTTTTCAAAAGACTTGTACTGCAGACACGTGAAAACCAGGGCTTGTTTGGGAAAGGGTTAACCTATAATGTACCAACGATAAGTTGATCCTATTATAGCTTTGGAACTTCCTGGATGGAATAATTGCACGTTTAACTTAAAACCTATCTTTGACGTTAATTGGTTATATGCTTTTTTTAAACTCAGATAAGAATAATTTAGTGAATCTTCTACAACAAAGTCTTTGCCAAAACTTTAATCCCAAAGGGAATATTACACAACGTGATCAATTTTCAGCATTTTTTTGGCACGCTGTTTGTATCTGTATAAATTCTTATTATATCGCAATTACATCTATATTCTAACTTGCGCATTATTTAAAGTACGAAAGAATCACAAAATAGATTAGGCACTAGCTTTTAAAAGCCTTTATCAAACCATTTAGTGTTTTTGCGACCCTGAGGAAGAAACTTTTTGAAAACATCGGGGGAAAACGGGGAAGTTACTTGTTACCGGCAGCTTTTTACTTTTCCCACAATTTTTCATTTACAGAGGATTCGTTTACTGTAAGACAAATTTGTTTGGGGGTCTTCTAAAGCTTTCGATTTGTACAAGTCTAAAGATATCTGCTAGGGCTTCCAATTCTGACCCTTCTAAGATTTTACCGTAGAGTAAAGAGTTAATCTTAAGGTATGACCATACAAAATATTTTTAGACTTTCTTCTTGTCAGCACTAGCGACATCAAGATCAAGTACTTGAAGAGACTATGTATATACCTTTGACGTAAAATATTGCTGAAAAAGGTGGGAATGGCTTATATGATTGATACTCAAAAACCTATCGGAAAAGGACCAATTTTGTCCGAGAGCTGTATTACTTTTCTTTTTTTTTTTAATGATACGGAAAGCATTTTTGGGAATAGGAGGTATTACAAGCAAGTACTCCCTTGATCACGATGCCATACAACAGCTGTCCCTTTTAATAATAATGTTTGTGGGAAAAGGAGCAACTGTCTGTCTCAAGGGTATAATTGCTCCTTTCCCACACTTTTTCGGAAAAAAAGCTGTCCCCTGGTTAATCATAAAAAGTTGTTCATCTATTAGAAGGACAATTTGTTAATTAAAGACATTCAAGATTGATATTTATTACCTGATATACAAAGTAGTACCATAGAAGTCAATTAACCTCTCTTCCTATTAGTAAAAATGCATGTATCTTTGACCACTAATGGCTCTTTTTTTTTTCTTTTTCCTAGAAACCCTCCAGCACCCTTTTGTGCTGACTATCCATTTACCACGACATTATTTATCATGTGCGCTAAATGACATTAGCTGTCCATGCGCCATAAAACAACATTCATTCGTTCCTTTTTTCCTAACCAAGACACTTAGACATCAGATTTATGATGTTCATTAACCTAATTATCTGAGCCATGCTCCGTGAAAATGGGGCTTAATGTATCTGCAAAAAGTTTCGGCCCAGGTCAGCCTGCGCGGACTGCGCAGGCTGACCTGGGCCGAAACTTTTTGCAATAAGTCAATTTTCTGAATGTCAAAGGACCAGTCTTCCTTATGATAGTATTACGGTCGGTTTTTAGACATAATTGATTTTATGGATCCCTGGTTATGGGATGACTTGCTTGGTATCATGCATCACGAAGATGCATTAAGCCCCTTCTTGCCAGAGCATGGCTCATCTGAGGTGTACACGTGGTTTCTGCCAACAGAACTGTTCAACCTGTATCAATGCAAGGACCAACGAATACTCCAGATGTGTTTGCTTAATTCTACTGACGCAGGTGCTACAAAATTCACTTATGTCACAGCAGCTAACGGCCCGAAATAATAATTCTTAAAACAATTCTTAGTTCGACTGTCGACAACAAAGTAACACAAATGGTTTAGATATTGCGTTTCTTTGAAAAGTGAGAGAAAATCTTGAGAATTAGAATGCAATTTAGAGCAGCTGGCCACCGAGCCTCACATGGTAATCCGGCCTGACCCAGTGAAGATGGCCTTGGTCCGGTAATCTCAGTTTGCCGAGATCGATCCATGTTGGAGCCGAGCCTGACGGATTTTTGCCTTAGCATTGTACTACATGCGTCATTAGATGACACAGGAAAAACTGGAAGATGTACTGTCACAATGATTCGACTGATGTTCATTTTCATAGTGTGTTTGCAGCAATTTGAATTTTTATTGTAAGATGACACAGGAAAAACTGATAGATGTACTGTCATCGCGATTAAACTGAGTTATAGTTTACAATTGCAGTTGATATATAGTTTGACTGATATATACCGGTAGTTATTGTAGCAGCAATTTGAATTTTATTGATGCACATATTCAGGCATTTTTGGCACTTGAACTTAATTTTTTTTTCAACGTAATAAACTTGACACGATGTTTCAAAGTGATTGGGCATGAATCATGTCACAATAACCTTCATCGTATCTCCAGAAGGGTCACGAAAAGTGCCAAAGCTGGCTTCCCTCGAACTTTAAATGGGCCATATGCATGACAACACCAGGAGCTGACGACTTCTGTACTACATGGGATGTACATGTATATAGAGACACATTACTGGCAATTTCTCAAATTAACATAAATACACCAATACTACTGAAGATACGACTAGAAAACACATTAGCGTCAATGCCGGAACTAGCTACCTCTGTTCTAGAGCCGAGAGATGAGAGAAAAATGATTCTAGTGACAATGAATTTCGTAAAATCTCGCTTGTCAAGCAGGTTACTCGAACTGGCCAAATATGTTTTTTTAATGTGGGGGGTGGGGGGGTTGGTGGCATGTCAATGTATTTATTGGAGAGGTCATCAGACCTCTCCAACAGTGGGTGAGTTTAAAAGGCAGACTGCCACAGAAATCGCTGCCTAAATCCATTTGTTTTTGCGAAATTGTTCTGATACACAGTCTATTTCGTCATGGTTTTACAAATAAACCGAAATCAAAAAACTGAAATAGGAAACAAACGTGTCTTTTTATATGACGGATTTCCAAAAAGACTTATTATATTACATTGATTATAAATGATCTCTCCTATAATTGCAATTTTTCATGAAACAAATAAATCTAAGCAAAAAGAAAAAAAAATCGTTAAAAAAGAGAAAGAACACCGCAGGAAAAGATCACGTGACTTGATACTGTCTGACGAATTCGTACCCTGGAGAACTCGTACCCTAATCTCGAGAGCACGAGTTCTCTGGAGAACTCGTACCCCACAAATAGATATAAATAGGTTGATCAGTATGTTTTCAAGTTTTATTTTCAAAACTGACTAGACTCTAGCATTTTTCTCAGTTTTATACAAAAATTCTATGGGTTTATAATGATATAGATTTGATGAAATAACACACAGAGTTGCTTCTATTATGCGGGATTGCGAGAATCCCGCGAAAATCAACTTATGAGCGCAAAAAAAGTCGTGCCTCTTCGCCCTACTAACCGCACACCTCAAAAGAGTCCGCGGTCCTTTGGTTTTGGGCGGATTGCGCAGGCTGACATGGGTCGATACTTTTTGCAGATGCATTATGCGCCCGTTTCTCAGAGCATGGCTCATTTATCTACTTTCTTGAATTTTTAACGTTTAGACAAACAACCTCTTCATTTTACATGTCTGCACCAGACAACTTTTCAAAATATTGAGGGAAGAGGAGAAGCTGCTAGTCACTGCAATTTCTCCTTTTGCCACAATGGTTTCCATCACATCAAAGCACCATCTTCCACATTAATTATCAAAGTTTGAATTGTCGTCTGCATGCTTTTTCTGTATGTGATAGTCCATAAATTGCTGTTTGTTAAAAGATTAAAAAATGTTACACTTATTTTTAACATGTCTGGTACTAGTATTATGTATAGGCCGCCTTTATTTATTGTCATCAGGTAAGATTCTTGCCTATTCAGTGGAATTAGCATATTGTACTAAATTTTAATTGAACGATTTCTCCTTTCCAAAAATAGTTTGGCTTGTTTGAGCACACATTACAAACATTCATTAGAGGTTTGTTCCTTTTGAAAATGAGCCAAATCATCTTCAGTTTTGTGTCCTTGAATTTTGAAAAAAAAAAAATGCATTTCTGAGCATGTGAATAGCATATGGCCAACAATTTCTTCAAATCTTTACCATACTCGCGTTGTCAGATAATTATGAGAGCTTGGTTACTTTCAAAATTGTGCAAAATTGGGTCATGGAGTCACAAATTACATGCTATTGAATTTAAAAAAAAAAAACCACATTTTTGAGTCGCCTGGTTGCGTAGCATTCTTATCATCCTAGATTCATGGGAGCTGGATTCTTTTGCAAACCGTCGGATTATTGGGTAAGAAATTCCTTGCCCTTGAATTTAAAAAAAATCATTTTGAGCTTGTGAAGAGCTTACCGCATGTATTTTTGGAAACTAACATGAAAAAGAATAGCTTTGCTCATATCAAATCTCAATTTCATTATACGTCCATAACTCTTTGTAAAAACCCAAGCCTGTATTTAAATACCAGTAGAGCTGTTTTTAGCCCTTATAGGCCTCTTGTTCCTAGAATATTATAACAATGTGAAACATGTACTGTTTTGTGCCTTTACACCAGCAAAATTGAAACAAAAAAATGTTTTTTCTCATTCATTTAATGCCTAACTTGTTTGTTTACATCTACAAAATATATTGAAATCAAAAGCCAATAAACTATTTGAAAATATTGATGTCGACCTCTCCTGGCTTCTTTTTTAAAGAAGCCAACTTGTAGATTGAAAAAGAGCGAGTACAAGAAATGTGCATTTGGCATGGCGTTGGACTGATAATGCCGGAACGATCCCTGCCGCGTTGGTCATGTATGTGTCATTGGACAAGGCAATGCAGATGCACAACCTTTTTCGCATATTTTCCATAAACATTCTCTCTCTCTCTCTCTCTCTCTCTCTCTCTGTTATTAAAAATACTTAATAGAGTAATTTGATTACGCTCTGTACATTCATATTTTTGACGACATTAAACCAAGGGCGATGGGCCGTGAACCATTATTTCAATAGGATTCGTTTCCGGTTGTTTAATCAAAACTTTTCTCCTTTGAAAATGAGTTTTTTTCTAATTTTAGTTTTCTGATAAAATAGTAAGGAAACGTTGGGCATCATATGTAAACGGTCTCATGAGGTATACAGGACTCGTTTGTCAGATATGAACTATTTGGCAATCAGGTTTGATCGTTACACGTGCTACATTATAGTCCATTTAGCTTTCCGGCGATTGTTCGTTGTTATACCAAAGGGAGGAATTTAGATGTGTGTACTTGCCATACTGATTGATTGAAACAATAATATTCTTGCCATGTGCCATTCGTTTACTTTTTAAAAAGAAGAAAATTTGCTTACACCGATGTTTTAAACCTAGTTTTTCATTTTTGGTAGCAAGCTGTAAAATATTTTTTTCTTACCTATGTCTTTCTTCGTTACTGATAATTTCCAGACTATCACCTTACTCAATTCAGTGGTTAACCATTTTTTTTTTTTTTTAAAGTTTGGCGGAAAAAAATCTGAATAGCTTCCTTGAACCCTTACCCTGCTAAATAAGTTAACTGAATCCTTCAAGCCGAGAGTAAAAAGCCGAATAATGTTATTTCAAACTTAATTTTTGGAGAAAACAATCTCCTAATCAGACAATGTAGATCAAGATCAGACTGCAATCCAGTGTTTAAACTAGCTGAAGAACGAAGTCTTTTCAAAACTTTGTGAGAAAAAGAGAAAGTGCTGGTAACAGGCATTTTCTCCTTTTCCCCCAAAATATTTTTACCTATTCAAAATCCAATTATTCGGGCTGCAATGAATATGTCTGCAAATACATTTCAATTCGAATGAGTCTAAACTTTTGTCATCTCGTACAGTAGAGTGCTAATGCATTAAAGAGTCTTGGAGACGCTCTGTCGTTTATCGGGATTTCCCGCGTTAAATCTGTGTATAGGTAAATTGAATTTGCAAAATTTTGACAGACACAATCTCAAAAAAAAAAACATAGATGCACTTGTAAGAACCTTGAAACCTAAAGCTTAACATTTTATTATACGGCCCCGTATTTCTAGGAGCCTAAGGAAGAAGGGCTTTGAAAGTATTGTGGGGAAAAGGGCAAAATGCTGATAACCAGCATTTTGCCTTTTGCCCACAATGCTTCTCATTCCACAGACTAACCTCAAAATATGGATCAAAGTTGATTTTCGTCTGCAAACTCTTTGATTAAAGCTGAGAATAAAAATGTTGTCGATTGATAAAATTCAAAAGTCTTGGGGACACTCCGTCGTTTATCGCGAATTTTCCGCGTAGAATGTATGTATGACTAAATTGAGTTTTATATAATTTCGACTTACAGAATTTAAAAAAAAAGTTGCACAAGTAAGAAGCTGTCATCCGCAATTTCTCCTTTTCTCATGGTGTTCTCGACAACCTTAATCTCGATACTTGTCGAAATCAAATAATCAAGATTTTATTGTAACTAAATTATTACACTAAATGTCAGTTTGCATTTTCTTATACATGTTACATTGGGACGAGGTTTTCACAATGTGACATGTTTAAATGGATAATTCCGTACTAAAAATAGAAAAGCTTTCAACCCTTTACCAAACGAACTCGTCTTGACAACCTTGAGCGGAAGACTTTTGAAGACGTTGCGGCAAAAGGAGAAAACCAGCCAATCAGCATTTTCTCCTTTTCCCACATTTTTTTTTTTATCCTATTTCAGATAAATTTCAGCCGCATGTGAGTTTTCATCTGTTAATTCTTTCTAGAAAAATACAGTTATGAAAATTTTGTCGTCTATTAAAGAGTTAATACTTTACACTCGTAAATATTCATGCAAAGGATGACTTTTTCAAAGCATTGTGGCAAAATGAGAAACTGTTCAGTGCATTTAATATCTCCTTTTTGCCACAATTTTTGAACTTGTAATCATATACATGTAGCTATTTTCAGTTCTAAGTAGATTATCCAATTTTCAAACGGTCATTTCAACGTTGCCTGCTTTATTTTCCTTTACAGAAGGTAAATTGACTTACCATTATCATTGATTTTTATTTTTTTAAACACTATGCAAAAAGGAGAAAATATTGCCATCATTTTCTCTTTTACCGCAATTATTTTTTTCTACCCTTTAAAAGCCAAAAATTCCAATCATTCGAGCCATATTTTATTTGTCGTCTGCAGATGCTTTCAATTTGGACAAATCTAAAGATTTGTCGTTTGTTAAACGATTCAATGCATTTCTGTTAAAGCGATCTTTGATGGTGTCACAACAGATTTCAGTTAAACGGCTGATTTCCGGTGTGATGCATTTACGCAGCAAACATTTTGAGACGAGGAATTCACGATAATTAGATTTTAACGCAAAACACACAGATTTTAGTACAGATGAACATTTTCGTTCTGAAATATCTCTTATATTTTAAGATTTACCCTTACCCTGTTAAGCGCGACTCACTGACCTTCTGCGAACAGTGTAGATCAAGATCAGACTGCACAGAACGTGCAGTCTGATCTTGGATCTAACTGTCCGTTAAAGAGATATTTATCCTCCCAGAAAAACCTTTGAAGCGGAAAAATGTGGGTTTTTACTATGGACTTAAAAGTTGCATTTCAGTTATTTAATTGGTTAAGGATTATAACGGGCTAAAATGTACTTTGCAAACCATATTTCTTCTCTTTCTCCCTTCCGTGTGGTAATGATTTTTAACCGTCAGCCTGCTAAATAAGATAAAACTTTCAAGCCGATAGTAAAAACCCAAATATTGCCATTGAAAAGTTCTTTTGCAATATTTCCTAATCGGACTTTGTAGATTCAAGATCAGATTGAACGTTCTGTGCAGTCTGATCTTCTTGATCTACACTGTCCGCAAAAGGTCCTTGAGTCGCGCTTAGCGCCTAAGGGTTAATACCAAAAATACCTTCAAAAATACGCACCACACCTAAAGTTACGTTGTATGCTACCTTGTGGTAAGTCTAGAAATTGCATATATTCTCGTGTTTCTAAAAATAGCCTGTATTGCACCGGACTAAATTCCCACTCCAAAACCACTCTGTCGAAATGTTTGAAGGATCGAATAAATAAAGAAAATAGTTGGAAAAAAGTGCAATCGAGGTATTTTGATTTCAGTATTGCTTTATATGAAAGTGATGCCTCTAAAAATAGCCCGAATTGTGGCACGTCCAAAGATAGCCTGTACTCTGTACGTCTACAAATAGCCTGTATTACACTGGGCTAGGATACAACTCCAAAAAACAATATATATCTTTAAAGAAAAATAAACAGCGTAAACTTACCCGCAAATAGGCCTGCATGGGCCCTCAGAATAAACATGTCCACTTTTTTGACCAATCGCAAACTTCTATTTATTCATTCAAACATATCAATACCAAAAGATAGGTCAAATGCCAGCGCATTCAGCTACGCCGAAAAAGAATTTTGATTAAAAAAAAAAAATACTACCAAAGTGTTTCAATTTCAGGGTAGTTTCACCTATTATTGGTGCATCTAAAATAACTTTTATTGTATTAGGTCTAAAAATAGCATCTATGCTCATGCATCTAAAAATAGCCTGTTTTACAACGGGCTAAGATCCAACTCAAAAACCCCTTGATCTTAGTTTTCTTTTTAACATCTATCACGATCAACAGCCGCAACAAAAGCGTAAAAATACAAACCAAGCAAAATACGCGATAACCCGATTGACTGATTGCTTGAATGGTGTTTTACGCCGCTTTCAAAATTGTTTCAATCACATCACAGGGACAGCTGACATATTCATGTACATGTATATCCTAGGTTTCATCAGTACTCTCTCTAGGTGCCCTAAAATGTCTTGCGAGAATAATTCGCAGCTAAGACACTAGGTGCAGGTAACAAAAAACATATGAGCCGTGCTCTGGCAAAAGTGAGCTTAATGAATTTCCGTGATGCATTATACCCAGAGAGTCATCACGCACTTTTTGATCCATAAAATCAATTTTGTCGAACAATCGACTGAATCATGAGGTAGACTGGTCCCTTGACATACAGAAAATTGCCCAATAGCGAAAAATTTTGGCTCAGCCTGCGCAGGCTGACCTGGGTCGATACTTTTCGCAGATGCATTAAGCCCACTTTTCACAGAGCATGGCTCAATCATATGTATAAATTATGTATATAGCCCGGAGGTACATTTGTTTGGTAGAATGATGTTTACAGTCGTTTTTAACTTTATTTCAGTTATGCCATGGCCACCAATACATGTTTCCATGGTTTTTCGGCGGTTTATTTTTAACATCGTGCAATATTCTATGTTGTCAATGGCTGCTTTCCAGTATCAACACTACTGAAACAAACTTCATCTGTTACACGGGAATGAATCTCTTTGACCTGCAATAATCCCCAGAAGTGATTTAGCCAAACCAGGAACTAACCAGCGATTCCTGTTTCAAGTTTTTTTTTTAGGTTTCAAGCCCTGTACGTTACCAAATAAGCTATCAGGTAAACCCAGGAGATACCTAACACTGTGGATCGTTACGTCATTGTGGATTTTAATTCTGGTATCAGATACACTAAAGTTTCTCCTTTCTCTTCAAAAATTGTAATTAGAGAGTAAATAACGACCGAAATCTAAAACGGTGAGGTAAAATTACACCTACGGGAATATATTAAATGTTTAATGCTTAGGCAGTCTTCTGCAAATAACATAGATGAGACGAATGAAGTCATTTTAAATCAAGTTTTAAATAGCTTAACCTTTTCACGCCAAAGGTGAGTTTGGTGCTTTTACAGACATTGTAGATCCAAGATCAGACTGCACAGAACGTGCAGTCTGATCTTGGATTTACGATGTCCGACATTTTGTGTGATAAACTGCGCAAAAAAACCTTTTAAGCCAGACAAAAATGGATATTTATGACTGATAAAATATATCTTCATATGTTTCACTGAAGCAACACTGAACAGTTGATGGCAAGGCAGATTTTTGATGATTCTTCTTTTCAAGATCAAACGTTTGAAATAGTTAGGCTCCCTTAACCCTTAACATGTTAAATAAGTAAAATGAAATTTTCAAACTAATAGTAAAACTTCAAATTTAGCAGTTTAAATTATTAAATTATTATAATTTTTAGGGGGGAGGGGGGTGTCTCCTTATCGGACATTGTACATCCAAGATCAGACTGTTCCATGCATTGTCCGCATAAGCTTCTTGAGTCGCGCTTAGCAGTCGAAGGGTTAAGATTTTTTTCTTCACTTGTATATAATAAACTTTCATTTCTAAAGCCAGTCTATCTTATAATTGATGTAGATCTAATATTTTGCAAAACAGAAACGCAATTCTATTTAGCGGTCAATGACTTAAAATCTCTGATCTTACTTCTTTTCTCGTTCCCCATTATGTTCTATTTACAAAATGCCGGTATGATATTCAGTCTGTAAGATGATAAATACTCATAAATATCAAGTTTCCAAAAATAAACGCTTACCCTGAAAGGCCACAAAGTCACGTGCAAGTTTGAGTTAGAATCAGAACTTATATTGCAAGTTCAAGCCTGTTTCTATCAACATGTTTCACAAAATATGGGAAAAGTCAAGATCAGAACATTGTTCTGTTGAGTTTAATCTTGACCTACACTTTTCGTTAACCAACGTTAGTTTGCAGTTTTGCAAAATTACAGCATGTTAAGAGTTCATTAACGGAACTATTTTACATGCGGCATGATCTTTGCTCCGGCTGCCATTTGACCGGTTCTGGAACAGCACTTTATTGGTTTCCAAAGCAGGTTTTCTATTTCTTTGAAGTGGGCAAGTAATAACCGCACAGAATCCAATAAATAATATTGTTCGCCCTTTATACGTTCCGACTGAAGTACATCCCCAAGAATTTCATTTTCTACGCGTATTATTACGCTTGATGAGGTGCGGAATAAAATCCTCTTATTTCTGGGCTAATATGAAATAATTCCTGTCTCGATTTAAGTTGTGATCCATTGGTTTCGGTCACAGAGCGTGAGTGTTTGTATCAATCTAAAACGTTTGTTCAATGTTGCGGAGTAATTTGGCAATAAAGGCAAATTGTTTTGTATTGAATAAACTCCTTAATATTGTCGAACATTCATTAAACGTGGGGTAGGGATTGGGGATCCAACTGCTGATATAATCGCTGAAAAATTTACTCGATTAACACGCCTCGAAGAACTAAGAATGAAACGGTATGATATTACCGACCATAATTGTTCACGCTCTTTCATCTTTGCACATAAATATCCCATGGACATAAACATTTAAACAGAAATGGAAACTTTTTGTTTCATTTTTTTTTTAAACCAAAAAAGAAATATTGCTATGAAAATTAAATGAGTGTATTGTAAAGATTCGCTTGAAATACGTTCAACTCACTGGCAGAAGTAAACCAACCAAAAGGAGACATGGTGGGCGTTTTGAACCTAAGGATTCTACACGTGAATGAAAACACTTCAACGGACAGTGTAGATTAAGATCAGATTGCACAAAACGTGCAGTCTGATGTTGAATCTACACTGTCGTATATGAGCCATGCTCTGTGAAAAGGGGTTTAATGTATTTGCAAAAAGTGTCGAATCAGATCACCCTGCACGCTTCGCACAGACTGACATGGTCGCAACCTTTTGCTATTTGCAAATTCTCTGTATGTGAAAGGACTATTCTGGCTACATCTAAACGTTTCTTGACTGGTGCTAATGGCTCAAACACGATGCTTGTAGAAACGTAAAGTATCTTTGGTCGCAAAACGGTGTAGAGAACTTTACTGGAAAAATATATATATAAAAAAAAAAAGAGCGTTTGTTTTTCCCCTTTCTAATAATTCTTGGAGATCAGTCAGTGCTAGATATTTCGTTAGAGGATTGCGGGCGCAACTTGGAGTCGATTGATAGGTTCCCAGGCTTAAGTAGCGAACTTTTAGAACGGAATAAAGACGCAATATGGATCATAGTCAAGGTCATGTCCGTGTACATAATTTCTCCAATCCCGCCAAAGCAGATTTATATGTGAGCCATGGTCTCAAAAAGGGGGGGGGGGGGTTAACCCTTTCCAAAACAAGCCCTGGTTTTCACGTGTCTGCAGTACAAGTCTTATGAAAACACCGTGGGAAAAGGAGAAATTGCTCGTAACGAGCAATTTCTCCTTTTCCCACAGTGTTTTCTACCCGTTTTGAGACCTTTCTGCCATTTTCATCAAATTTAAAATTGTCGTCTGCAAACTCTTTCAATTTGGATTAGTCCAAAATTTGTCGTTTGGGAAAGGGTTAATGCCTTTCCGTGATGCATGAAACCAAGCAAGTCATGATATAATTATAGACCCATAGCATACAAGGTCTGTTCAATAACCCACTAAATCATGAGGTAGAATGATCCCGTGACATGCAGAAAATAGGCACATAGCAAAATGTTTCGACCCATGTCAGCCTGCACGAACGGCACAGACTGACATGGGTCGATACTTTTGGCAGATGTTTTAAACACCCTTTTCACAGAGCATGGCAAATATTTTCTTGGTTATGAAGTAATTGGTCATATGTAATGGGGTTCACTGTGTCTCTGACCAAAAATAGACATTTTCGACTGTCGTTAAATACTATTCCATTTGAACTTGAGAGGAATATTGATTATTATTTGGAATGAAGGACGGTTTAGATCAAAGATCTGGCTGCGCGTCCCGTGAAGTCTGATCTTGATTTAAGCCTTCCATAAGAGTTATCAATATTGTACATGATAGCAAAAGAATCAAAATTGGGTGAAAAAAATATTTAAGCCGCGCTCTTTGAAAAGATGCATCTGCAAAAAAATATTGACCCAGGTCAGCCTGCGCAGTCCGCTCACACTGACCTATGTCAAAACTTTCTTTGCTATTAGTAAATTTTCTGCATATCAAAGGACCATTCTACCTCATATTTCAGTGGATTGTTAGACAAAATGGATTTTATGATCCATAATTATGTGATGTCTTGGTATACTGCATCATAGAGATGAAATAAAAATTTCAAGTCGATAGTTATCGGACAGTGTAAATCCACCATCAGACTGCACGTTCTGTGCAGTCTGATCTTGATGTACACTGTCTGAAAAGGGTCAGTGAGTCGCGCTTAGCAGCTTAAGGGTTAAAATATGTCTGATGACTATTATCCGCCATGAAGTTATAATCTTTCAAGCATAAATGGAATCCCAAGTTGCAAATGGAATCCCAAGTTGCAAATGGAATCCCAAGTTGCTTCTGCAGATCGAGTAGAACCGAGATCGGAGTGCATAAAAACAAGTACATTGTCGGCTACCTGATCCTAAACTGTAACCAAATTCATCTTTACTTGCAACTGAATTGTACTTTCAGACATCGAAAAAATATCGAATCTGTTAAGTAGGTAGGGAAAAAACTACAGCCCTACCAGAGTCAAATCAATGAAGTGAGTGAAGAGATCCAGAATATGCATTTTCGACATTTTCTCCACGGTTTAAATAATTAAAAAATATTCGACAACAATATAAGACACGTTCTTTGCAGTTTGATCTTCGACACCATCTAGAAAGCCCTATGAACGAGGTTCTCATCGAAACAATAAGAGCTTATCCTTTAGGCATCGTTAGCCTGTTGTTGATAGTAGCTGAAGAAGCCATCCCCCCCAAGTACGGCGACAATGCCCAGCTAAAGCCGACATCGGACATGCATTCGACATGCATTCGACATTTTTGGAGAAATACTGGAACTGTAGTTTACATCTACACTCAAATATCGTAACACTCTGTACCGGTTGAGCCCATTCGGTTTTAACTATGTTAGTTACAAAAGGGAGGTAATAGCGGAAACCGCAACAGCGACCCTCGTCAAATGATTCACTAAAAGACAAAGTAGACTGTTTGACATAAACAGATAGGACACATCCCGGACACGTCCCCGCCAAATGCATAAACCAACCAGTCAATATCACAACATCCCCTAGATAGAGCGCTAAATGCAGACAGTAGTCTGAAGCATGCTGTAATTCAATAAAAGTATTTCAACCCCAGTATTCAAATCAGTAAAATCTTACACTCAGGACCAATGAAACTCATTTCCATATTTCAAATCATGCATAAAGAGACGTAAGAGCGTGGATGATAATAAGCCAAGCCTTTTCGATGCTATCGGCAATTCGCAGTGGCATTGTATGATATATCGATACGATAAGAAGACCAAATTTATTTCGTTTTTTTTTTTTTTTTTTTAATTAATAACTAGAGGAGTGTTATGAAATTAACATTTTTATCAAACAAGTTGACAAAAATTATATGATGCAAGCTTTGGCGAGTGTCATATCCTATACATTTTTGTCAACGAGTTTGATAAGTAATGATAAACATGAATGTGAGATTCTATTTATCACATAAAACGAATGACAGACAAATAAGTATCCTGCATTATCACCTTAGCCTATATATCGGTCACTGGTCCATGTTTACGGATGTAGTTCGGTTTGAATTGTGTACATACACAAGAAGATAGTTCTGTGACATTTACATCGAAAGTAGAATGAAACAGTTTTTAGAGGGATTAGATCGAAATATTTCTTTAATTTGTTTACCTTAAATAACTTATTATGCATTTCTCTTTGTCATTAAACATGAAAATCATAACATTTTCTGCACGTATACGTCTTAGCAACAATGACATCATTTTCCCGCGAAGTGGCGAAGTTGTACAATTTCCGGCACGTGCTAAGGCTGGTATCGCCGGCTTCAAAAGTTCATTACTACAAACATAACCAAAACCGGGACCCAATAAAACGACCATACACTTGTGTATTATCAAACACACGTCATGGGTTTAACACACCGCTGGAGATGGTTTTATGTGATAAAAAGAAAATAATATTGCTCACACATATGCATGTATCCAAAATTTTAAACTGACATCTTTTACACCAACTCTTTATTAATACCGAAATACAAAATCACCATGTACCAGTTGAGCTTATTTGCATAATTCTGAGTGGTGCGTTTGAGAGAGCCGAGAGCAAAGATTGTAAGACTGGATTATTATTCAGGTTAAAGGCAAAAGGAAAATATTAATGCTTGGCGATATGTAAATTGTCTCGGCTATTTGGTCAGTCACGAAATACCACCGAAATTTCTTTTATTATTGGGTTCAGATAACTGATATAAGTATGCAGGATTTTTTTCAAAGTAGTTATCATCATTGAGAAGAATGATGTGGTAAATATACACTGATCATTGATTTACGTGGAAAACAATCACCGTAACACTAAGTCTTGCGTGCCTTGACTATTACACACCGAAATTCCCGATCTAGATTACGCCAATCTAGACATAAGAATTATCAGTATCACATTATCACTAATATTTATTATTTCTTTGAATGATAAACACATACAAAAGAGAACGTTTAATGCACTTCATTTGCGAACGGAGTAGGCCCAAATCAGACATTGCATGATGTAGGTCTCGGATCCATTGAAACGCACAAGTAGCTCGCCTCGTTCTGTTCTGTTACAATGAAGCAAATATAATTGAAGATGTCTTATTGATATAATCCAACTTATTTGATGGGCAAGTTTTTTATTGTTATTTTAAAAGTGATATGGTCGTTATTCATTAATCTTATCGGCGGAATTATAATTGTCTTATCAATTTACGCCTGGTAACGTGTTAACCACAGATTCAAAATGGCTGCCGATTTTCTAATTTGATCATTTTTTTTTTAATGTCATATGCCCAACGTAAAAATGAAAACAATTTTTCTAGTATAATTATGTATAAAGATCAGACACATCAACCTAGTGCAAAAGCTACTGTGAGGTTCCCGAGGAACAATCCCTGTCGACAAAATTTAGTACATCGAATCGATATTTGGTCTTGAACTAACCCTCCTTCATCAATGTAACTGCACCACGTCAATCTTCTGAACGCAATAATAAAAAAAAGGGGGTATTTCGGTGTTTCGGTGGTATTTCGGTATTTCGGTGATTCGTCGGAACCGTCTAAAAGTCGTTCCACTGTTGTTATCAGAATAAGACAATTTTTGCACTTGAGCCTGGCCACTTTAAGTTTCATTTGCTCTGAAATACAGACACAGTATCAAATGTTAAGCTTTCAGTACAATTTAGAGTTTATGCAAACACTTTGAACATGCGTGAAAAGTTGTATCTGTATAGTGACGGATCATTTCTTCCAAACTTAAAAAAAAAGCCTGTTCCATACAAATACTTCCATCGTTAACTGGACGCAAAAATATTCATGTCATGCTCTGGCAAAAGGGTGTTTAAAGCATCCCCGTGATCCATGATACTGAGCAAGTCATCACAGTATTATACTTCCTAAAATTCGTTTTGTATTGCAACCTACTGAATCATGAAAAATGCATAAAATTGACCAAAAGCAAAAAGTTTCGGCCCAGGTCGGCCCGCGCGGACTGCGCAGGCTGACCTGGGTCGATTCTTTTTGCAAATGCATTAAGCCCCCTCTTCACAGAACATACCTCTTTTTTTGACGTTGTTGTCAATTACAAGTCAACAGAAAGGATACAAAAACCTTTTAAAGATGTGAAATATTTATTTTGTCTGCGATTGTTATCTATTTTCCTTTCTATGTATGATTGAAAAGTTAAATTCATACTTCTAAAGAGAAAACAGCCTAAATATATTCTTTCATAAATATTTAAGTTTAGTCTATCACTGTTTGTTATTGGTTTTATGAAAAGACACGTAAACTCTGAAATAAAGATCCTTTGGTAATTTGAGCTGCAATTCTCAAATAATCGATATTTATTTACAATAAAGCATGATTTAGAAATTTTAAAAATTCTTTAAAAGTTTCACTTTATACCTTTTGGGGATAATCTTGAAATTGAAAATGATTCAATAAAATAAAAAAAAAACATCAATGAAGTTTTGTGCGGTCTGATATTTGATCTGTAATTTCCAAAAAGCAGCTTTAGTTATTTTTGGCACTCCAAGCATCGCTATCGGGTTTTGACATCTATATTTGGATTTCCCAATAGTAAATATATTTGTCTGTGTGTTACAGAATATTTATTCAATCACTCGGACAATGTCTTTCAAATAATAAAGCATAAATTTTCCATGACTTTTTTCTTGTTCACATGGGATTTGTGTGGTGACGCTTTATAGATGGAAGAAAAACATATTTATGAAAGAACAATTATTATCTTTTTAACAGAGAACAAAATTTAAGACTCAGCCGTTTTGAAAACTCTTGGAGACGACAAAGTAAAAGAAGCTAACAGTATAGGATTTGACAGAAATCATTGCGGGGGAGGACATGTTTGCTAGGAGCGTTTTTCTCTTTTTATGCAGCGATTTAACTTTTCAAAACTTTCTTCGTTAGAGTCGAGAAAAACAAGGGTTTCTTCGGTAAAAGAATGAATTACATAAAATCCACGATACACGATGAAACTGGCATTAACTGTCTGGCTCTATGGAAAGTTTTTGCTACTTTTGCGAACATGATAGACCATGATGATCAAAACGTGCACTGTTTTCTCAGACCTACACTGTCCGACATTTTGTGAGACATTTTGACTAAAAAGGCACCTATTTGACATTGGAAGAGTTTGGCCGTTTTCCCACCCACAATGTCTTGTAAACAAAATATCATAAGGTGGTAAGTGTAAATGAGCTATGCTCTGTGAAAAGGGTTGTATTGCATCTGCCAAAATATCGACTCAGGTCAGCCAGCGCAATCCAACAAGCTGACTTGGGTCGAAACTTTTTGCTATTTGTAAATTTTCGGCATGTCCAAGGACCATCCTCCGCAGAATTCAGCCGGTAGTTAGACAAATAGATTTTATGGACCCATAATTATATCATGACTTATTTAATATAATGCATCACTGAGATGCATGAAACTCCGTTTTCACAGAGCATGGATCATACATAAGTACGGAAAGGAAATAAGATGCCAAATATAAACGAGAGTGATGCATTACGGAGATGCATTAAGCCCCCTTTTCACAGAGCATGGCTCAAATAATGTTTCAACCGGATACCAAACAATCCAGTGTTTTGACGCTCTTTAGTTGAAGGCTTTTGAAAACGTTGTGGGGAAAGGAGATAAGTATGGAAACAAGCATTTTCTACTTTTTCTGCAATTCTTCCAATGTGGATGAGTCTAAGATTTTGTCATTTGGCAAGGCGTTAACTCTTTACCAACACTCCCAGTATTAACGACCCTGAGATATAGACCTGTGGGTAAGATTATAACCACCATTTTCTTCGTTTCCCACGATTTCTTATACCCTCTCAAAGACATATTCAATCATTTCAGCCACCTTTAATTTGTCGTCTGCAGTTTTTTTTCTTTTATTTTTTCAGTGCAGACAAGTCAAAAATAATAATTAAAAAAAAAAAATGTCATCTGGTAGAGAACTGATGAGTGCTTTGTCTATTTACAAAACATAAACCTGAACCATGCTTGGCAAAAGAGGGCTTAATGCATCTCTGTAATGCATTATACCAAGCAAGACATCAAATAAGTATGGATCCATTTAGTCTGACAATTGACGGGATATAGGGGTAGAATGGGCCTTAAACACGAATAAAATATTTAAATAACAAAAAGTTTCGACACATGTCAGCCTGCGCGGAATGGATCGATAGTTTTTGCAGATGCATTAAGCCTCTTTTTCACAGAGCATGACTTACTTGTATCAACACGCAATCGCCTCCAGGCGATTTGCATACGTGTTGCAACAGACTACTTTATAAAATAGTCAAGCAAAAGGAGAAAGTTGCATGTAACAGTCATCTGCATCTCTAGGTCCATGCTTATACAGCCCTTTTCGTGCTCAACTCAGCTGAGCATGAAATTTTACGAAGATGTGTAAATTTATTTTGATAAACCTTATGGAGTAAATTCGGAATTCTTCTGCCTATTGAATCAGTCCTTACTTTAATTTTTTAACCGGTCTAAGCATATATAAAACCTTAAAGTTTGAGCACTTACTAAGTTGAGCATGGACCCAAGTTTTAAATGCACGAACAACAGATTCATGTCAACTTTTAGCTCGACTGTTTACGAAGACAACGTCGAGGTATTGCGTAGCCCTGACGTCGTCGACGTTGTCTCCGCCGTTGTGGGAAAACTTTGACATTTTATAGTACCTGTTATTACTGAGGATGTTTTGTAGGACAAGTTGTTAGTTATCAAAAGGGAAACCTAAACAACAAGAGCGGGTAACCATTAGAGTATTTTTGACAAAGTTATGCCCCTTTTTCGAAGAAGAATTTTCACTGAAAATCAAGCATTCGCAGCAGAGCGTTGGCACTCACATGCGGTGCTCTTGTTCATACTTTGCGTTAGCGTTTTCATCAAAGATGTCTGCTGTGATGACGGAATGACTCAACGTTTATTTTTGAAAATTTAGGTAGACCTGTACAAAATGGAAACCAACTATATCTGGCTGTCTGTGATAAATTGTTGATCAAAATAAGCATGTATTAAAAATCGGGACTGAAAAAAAAACCCTCTAAAGCAATCATTCGAATCATTGAAATCAAGCGGAAAGGATTATTTTCCCTCGTGAAGGATTTTTTCCCTAAGTAAGAAGTCCTTTTAAGTGAAAAATATACTTAGATCCGTTTCATAGTATGATTTTATATAAAAATAAAAAAAAAAAAGAAATTTATGAATTAGAATTAAAAAAATAACTCCCCCGACTGTCCTCAGGAAGTTTGGGGGTAAACAGCACGAGCAGAAGTCTTAAAAAAATCATTCAAAATGCTGAACTTAAGCGGAAAGGATTTTTTTCCTTTTCTTTTTTTTATATCCTAAGATAATAGGGAATGTAGCGGAAATTATTGTTTTCTCTATCTGTCAGTCGTTTTAAATAAATTTATTTCGCATTAACGCCCACTGACATGTTATTGTCGCAGGGTCGAAAATCCTGTATCGGTGCTACTAAACAAAACGCATATTATTCCCCAGTGTGCTGCAGTTCAACGGAAGCTAAGGATTTAATTTCGTGGACGTCAAACTCGAGGTCAAAATTATGGTGCATTTTCGCTCCTCTCTCTTTGTCCATTAGTTGAGTTTTCGAGTTTCAGGTTTTATTGATTTCAAAAACCAGGAGGTTTTAGAGCCGAGTGGCAATATACATGCAGGTATAAATGGCACCAATACAGAATATATGAATATATGAGCCACGCTCTGACAAAAGGGGGCTTAATGCATTCCCGTGATGAATGATACTAAGCATGCCATCACATGAATATGGATCAATAAAATCCATTTTGTATAACAATCGACTGAATCGTTAGGTACTCTGGCCCTTTGGCATGCAGAAAATTGACCACCAGCGAAAAGTTTCGACCCAGGTCAGCCTGCGCGGACTGCGCAGGCTGACATGGGTCGATACCTTTCGCAGATTAATTTCACAGAGCATGACTCTTACAGAAATATAACGGCGCTGGTCTTTCACAGAATCAAGGCAATATACAAAAATCGAAAAGTGGGAAACACGAGCAAAAGTAACAAATTAGTAAAAATGATACTGTGATACAACTGAATACTTAAACTAATAGTTCCACTCAATTAGAAAAAATGTTTTGCTAATGTGACTTTCATTTCCCCCTTTTCATCGTATCGGGCTGTGTCGATCGCAGATCAGAATGTCCGTGATGTGCAGTCTGAAATTGATCTACACCGTCCGCACAATATCAATGAGTCTGCCTTAGAAGCCGAATAGTCGATGTACAATAAATTAGTTGAAACTAAGTTATTCCTACTAACGTCACTCTTCTCAGCTGAATCAGCTGAATAACTAGACAAACCCCCCCCCCCCCCCACACACACACACACCAAACACACACACACACACACACACACTAGAAACAAACCAGGCGCGCCGACATAACATAATAACCCGTCCCCCATCCAACCCAACCCCGAACCCATACACATACACACACAAAAAAGAAATCGCAACAGGTTGGATCTTCAAATAAACTATTGTTCGGAAACATTTAAAAGGATTCCTAGAGAATAATAGCTACTCTGGAAACAAACAAGGTGGGCCGACATAACATGATACCACCGCCCCCACCCTCCACCGTAGATAAAAGAAATCGCAACAAATTGGTCCTTCAAAAAATTGATGTTCGGAAATGTTTTAAAGGATTCCTAGAGAATAAAAGCTACTCTGAAAACAAACGAGGTGGGCCGTCGTAATGATCGAATATATTTGTTTGGAATTCCAAACTTGTTGTCGCGGGAATCTTTTATTGTAATTCATTCGGCAAACTGATTTTATTTATCGCCGTATATTGGAGTCTATTGTCACTTAATTCTTTCTTGTGTCCCTGTGCTTGTAAGCTATGCGCATATCTTTCCATATACTTCACTAATTCCTACAGACGACTTTTGAAAACATTGTGACAAAAGGAGAAATTGCTCGCTACGAGCAATTTCTCCTTTTATCACAATGTTTCCCATACATTCTTGTATAAAACCCTGATATGATGTATCTAATTTTAGAAATTTCAAGGTTGTTTGAAAGTCGTCTGCTGCACAATTGTTTCAGAAGGCAATGGGTTAACCCAATTTGATGCTTTTCCAGACGACAGTATTTTTTTCTTACTAGTCCATATTGAAAGCATGTGTCAGATGACAAGTTTAATGTAGCCGCAATGATGGAATTTGTATTTAGAAGGCTTGAAAATAATGTGTTGATACAAAGCTTTGCCCTGCAGAATCGTCGAGACGAGGCATTATTTGACAGTTGGTATAGTCAAAACTAGCTTATCTAACCCGTTGGCTGCTAAGCGCGAATCGGGGTGCTTTTGCGGACTTTGTAGATCAAGATCAGACTGCACAAAACGTGATCTTTGATCTACAGTGTGCGATACCTTATTTTTCCCCGGTGAAATCAGCTTTGAAATTGCAGTATTTTTTTTTTATTTTTACTATTGAATGGAAGTTTTCGTTTCATTTATTTTGCAGCTTAATAGTTAGGATTTTCTTCTACTAATGAAAGACGGAAAAAGGGTTAGGTGGAAACAATAATAGATTTATGTTTAATGGTAATTGTATACGACATTTCAGTACGAAGGGTGATTGCAATTGCCTATTACTAGCAATGGTTGCTTTTCACCTAATGCCTTTAAAACACCTGTCCACCATACTGGACTGGCGTTAGATTATTTCTTACCGTATAAAATAAATGGAATGAACTCTCTCAAATAGGCAAGCAGAAAAAAAAAATCGCAATTTCAGGATTTTTGCCTCTAGAATATTCTGAAGCCAAGAGGTCCGCTTAATACATGTGACATTTTTCTAGACTCGGTTGATAAAATAATATCTCAAATGCCAACTTATGTCAGATCCTGTATGTCTAAAGCATATCAGATTTTTTAATCACATATTGATATCGTCCTAATCATATGTCAGAATATTCAAAACTATACACGACACGTGAGTAAAATCCAGCTCACATCTTTAAATATAGATTAGTATAAAAATGACATATGTCGTGTATTATACGATGACGTCACATACTGCTTATCTCGGACGTTTCTAGGATACGAAATTTCATAGTGGCCGTATTACACAGGCACTTATCTGATACATGATTTTTTGTATATCAGAAACGTGCATAAACAAGGAAATGATTTCCGACATAAAATAAAACAAGTACAGGGGTTGAAAAGGAAAGGCTCTAAGTTTTGCAAGATTAACCTTTGCAGATAAAAACTGGGTCACACTTCTAGCGTAGCATCTTCGTTCCTTTTGAAAGTGACATTTTTCCTGTCTGTCTTCTCTTTTTAAGAGTGACCCTCGTGAATCTATACTTAGTTGCCTGGTAATGCATCACAAGTTGAGAACCATCCATTAAGAAAGCAGAAAATTATATGATCAGAAGTCGCGGGCGATATTTAGATCCTGTTAAATCGGACGTCCATACAAAAATTGTCTTCTTGTACACGTGTCTAGCTTTTCCCGAATAGACAAGTTCCGTTGTTTTACGATACATTTTGATAAAGTACAAAAGCCCGAACAAACCCAAATGTGGTTTTTGGTCCCCTTATGATACAATGCTTTAAGGCCTTTGGTCCGAAATCTGAACATCTGAATTCGATCCTCACTTGTGGTGCGGGTCATGTCGCGAGATCCTAAGCAATTCACTTAATAGATTATGGTTTCTTATGAAAAAAACAGAAAAGGCGGGATAAAGTGATCTGTCGTGTTAAGCGACAGAAATGAAGCTGCAAGCGATGTCCTTCCTTGACTCTACTCGACGACAAAATTTTAGACTGGTCCAAATTGAAAGCATTTGCAAACGACAAATTAAATGTGGTTCAAAAACTAGGAGAAAATGATGGTTACCAGAAATTTTTTCCAGAGCCATCTTCGTCAAAGGTATAAAAACTCGGGATTGTGTTGTACAGGTTTAAAGAATAAAATATCTCTGATTAGTTGACAAGTTCATTGTTTTATTATTTTATAAAATAAAAAGAGCCACGAATATGCATGAACCCGTATCCTGCAGTCTGATCTTGATCTACAGGCTTAGTCATGACATCAGTCTTTTATTCATTAAACTTTACTTCAAGCATTCTGTATCATAAAGTCAAACCCAAGTAATAACCGGTTAGACACCATCTTATCCTGTAGAATCAACGGAGAAAACACTATCATCCTTATACTGCTAAATAAGTGAATTGAAACTTTCAAGCTGATTGAAAAACCCATAAAATTGCTTTTTCAAAGGGTTTTTTTTGGGGGGGATGGAAATATAATCTTATCGGGCAGCGCGACTCAAGGACAGTTTGCGAACAGTGTAGATTAAGATCAGACTGCACAAAACGTGCAGTCTGATCTTAATCTACAGTGTCCGCAAACTGTCCTTGAGTTGCGCTTATCAGCCGAAGAGGTAAGCTTTTACACTTGAGCTGTCTTCTCTTTTCAAAGACGTATCCAAACATTACGCCCGTACGCTCTGGCATATCTTTAAACACACCGGTTGTCTGATGTAAGAATGTGACATGGAGAAACGGAATGCGTGCGACAAAAAACTATTATAAATTTTGCGTTTCCCCCGCTTTTTTAAAAAAAAGAAAGGAGGCTTTGCCTCATCGGTCTCCACTCGGAAGTACCCAAAGACTGCCCATCCCCCTTCCCCTTCTCTCACCCCACTCCCCTCTACACACATGCTTCTTGCATATACTTCACTTTTGAACCAAGGAATGCTTTTGCAATTTCTGCGTGTGTATGAATGATTAATTAAATGGTTTTTTACTCTCCTTTCAGCATTTTATTTCAGTCACTGATTTCTTGATTTTCTCTATGTCTTTCTAAATAACACTCCTGCAAAAAAAACCAAGACAACGAGAGAGGATTGAATCTGCCTTCCAGCCATAAACCGGCGACAATTCACTTATTTAAGTGTCCCTGGATATGTATCCTGAGTTTCACAAGTACTTAAGCTGGGGCTTTGAAGTGTCTTGCTGTAAGAAATTCCCCGGACCAGCGTTCAAAAACAAAACAAAAAAAAAAGTTGAGCACTTTATCTAAGGTCTTTATATCAGCATATATCATTTAATTCGCGAGTATACTTAACTGTTATCTAACTAAAAAATTTTGGGCCTGTCTGAAAAAAAAGAAACTTTTGGGAGACATGACACAAGACGTGGAACAAATGGTGGAAAATGAGAAAGGGTAGAAACATTGTGAGAAAGCAGAAAATAATGGTTACAAGCACTTCCCCCTTTCCCACAATATTTCACATTAGCCTTCTTCTTCAAGGTCATTAAAACTCGGGACTGTGTGGTAAATGGTTAAATACCACTTTTATCAGCAATACGGTTATTGTGACGATATTACTTGATGCATGGCTACGAGCGGTAGCCTAATGCTGTTAGTCTCGTATGTTTTCCTTTTTATTATCATTGTTTAATTATTATGTAAGACCACGTGTGGGCAAGAACATAATGCGTAGTTATTACGGGTGTTTTATAAGTTTTTTATTTCTACCTCTTTGCATACTAAATTGACATATTTCTATGGCGTATTCTTCCGCCAAAATCTTGATTCAATTTTACTGGCTATTTTCATTTCTTATACATAGTCTTCTTGCTTCTTGGTCAAACCGAAGTTTCTGGTAGGGGACAGAGTAGATCAAGTTAGACTGCACATAATGTTCAGTATGATCTTGAACCACGCGGTTTAAAAATGCGTTTACATCATTGCTCCGCAGCTATAAAAGGGAAAACTGTTGTCATAGCAAATTGGATCTGATCGCTAAGTTTATAATCTAAATCCTGCAGACAATTTGTCAGTATTTTTCAGACAACCTATGAAAACACTGTCACAATAGAAGGAAAGTTTTCTCTTTTGCATTCACTCACGTATTGAATTTTAATTCGAGTTTATTTTCCTAATTTTGATGGATGCTTGTGAAGTTAGTAGCAACAAGTTTGTTTCAGCAGTTCATGAATTTTATTCTTTAAAAAAAAGCAAAACTGTTGAGCTTCTTTTGCTGAGGTTTTTTTTTTTTTTCATTCAAGGTCAGAACACAATATAGCCTATTAACGTAAACTACAGGGTTTTTTTAAACATATATTTACATTTACAACGATGTGTCTAAATGTTTCGTGACAGAAATATAACTATTGAAAAAGACAACATAAGACAGAATTACAGACATACAGACAGACGAACAATACCAAAATCATTTCGATTTCAACTGAAATAAGTATAAATCCCGCATGATAATGTTTACATTACCGAAAATGAGAAGCATTCCAATTCATCAAATGTACATAGTGTTATTTTACTGAATTAATGTGACTGATTCTGGTGCCTTGTTTCATTCTGTCTCATCACTGTACTTGATTTCAAACTTGTTTTCCGAAGTATAAACAATAACATAAACTTATCATGCGCGATTTATCATTCGAGATTTATAACACAAAATCGGTCCAGACGTCACTTACGTAAGCAATAACATAAAACTGATGTAACGCAATCAAAACTTTTCCGCGTAATTCTCTCTCCATCAAAATATTCGCTAAGGGGTCATTTTATCTATGATCCCTCTTAGTACGTCTGCAACATTTTTCCCTTACCCTATTTAGAACCTTATTTTGCTTTACCTTCTTACAGAAATCCGTTAATTGTTTTTGCGCCCAAATGGGACTTTATCAACTCGACATCTTCGACGGCTGTAAATAAAACCCACGAAAACTCAGATCGACTCTTATCTTATCGGCTTGACTGAACAAGCGTGCGGTATTGATCAAAGATCAGACTGCACATTCTGTGTCCGCAAAGCACATGTTTTCATCTGTGGTGCCGAAACGGTTGAAGTATCACAAGTTCTGGTATAGTTTGGTAAGGGATAGTCTAATATTTCTCTTTTCTTTTTCATGCATCAAGCCCACATATCAAACGCTTTTATCGACCTTTTTTTTATGATAAAAGTTATAAGCTTTCAGAATTTTATGGAGTGCATAAGGAACCTTATTGTTATCCGTAGTTTTTGGTGTATATTTTAGGAAAGTCAGAACACTAAGATTAGTGTAACAACACACTGACTTTGAATACTCTTAACTCTTTACCAAACAACAGATTTTAGATTAGTCCAAATTGAAAGCATTTGCAGACGACAAAATAAATGTGACTGAAAAATTGAAATTTGTTTTAGGAAGGGTAGAAAACATTGTGGGAAAGGGAGAAAATGCTGATTACCAGCATTTTCTCCTTTTCCCACAATGTTTTCAAACGCCTTCTTCCTCAGGGTCGTTAAAAGTCGGGATTGTGTGGTAAAGAGTTAAACAAGTTCAGAAGCTGAACGAAAAAAAAAACATTTAAGCAAACTGGGCGGCAAATGTGAACAATTCGGAGTCAAAATGTAAAGATATTCAATTCATACCGTTTAAAAGTATGGATATGAATATGAGCCTGATAATGTGTTACAGTTCCAGACGCTGACGGAGAAATATATTATATTCCTAGAATTAAAGTTGGCTAGAATTAATCGAAGTACTGAAAGTACTGACAGACTAGCAGATGTGGAATAAGCGCCTTGGTAAAGATAAAACTTGGTTGGTCCATACAAAATTGAAGAAAAATGGTCCAGTCCGGTTATTAATTCCGATTCGGTAACTGTACCTACCACATAGGTTTTTATTTGTCACTATAGGAAATACCGTTAACAGTTCTGTTTGTTAATCTTTATTGAAAAAAAAAAATGTCATTTTCATGATTTGTGGTGTAAACTTTCCATGCCTTTTCACCATCGTATCGGTTGAACGAACTCGTACCGAGACGAGACCTACAACACCCGCGAAAAACACGAGGATGAAAAACGTTTCGTTGAGATAGGAAAGGATGTTCCTAATTTGTATAGATCACTGATTTAATTTACTTACAAGGACACATACCGTATCAATTACGTCTTGTTCTATGACTTTGTAAGTAAACATTGTTCAAATTGGAGTTGTAGAGATTTTATAGTTCATTTCAACACTTTCATATTCAACACATAATTGTGATTTCTAACAGAAATATATATATATATTCTGCTGGGCAGTTTTGGGCTACTGTGTGACTGTTTGTTTACATCTGGATCTGGTCACTCTCGATGGAAATAGACCTATCATCTAATGATCGCTAGTCTAAAAACTAATATTAGACATAAAGTATCCCCCATTAAATTATCTCCCTCTTCAAAATACACATTCCTTCATTACGGTACCACAATAGTAAATAAATACAATATTATGATAAATATTTTGGCGAAATTCTACCAGCCTGAATAGCTGAAATGGAAGAGCAGGGGTCTTGCACATGTCAAATCTTTGGTCACCTGAGGGTGTGGGTTCTATTCCTACGGTTAGACGTTAACCCTAGGTACTATATTACAGTGTTATGCACTCAGCACGTTAAATAAGCAGGCGTTACTTAGGTTGGATTTCGTCCTGTATCTTGCCCTATCGGCAGTAACATAACTAAAAGCCTTCTGGGGACGATACCTATATGGGCAGGCGGTAGTGACAAATAAACGAAAAGCAATCATCTTTGTAAAGTAGCGTAAGCTTTTTTAAGGTTTGGTTCTGAGAAATGGCGTAGTTAAAGTAACTATAGCAACCAAAAATAAACAAAGCAGATATTGAAATGCATTTAAATTTAAACCATACCATTTAAAAGTATGGAAATTATTGTGAAGATGACAATCTGTTTATGTATAGTCGGTCCAAGTCGTTTAGTCGCTGGCAGAGAAATTAATTTCAAAACTAGGTTAAAAGTTGCCAGGTCACTCTACTTTTTATTTACTTTTTGCCTGATTTGAAATTCATTTGCTCTGCAAGCGGCTAACTCTTTGACCGACCACAAAATAATAGATTTTAATTTTCACAATATTTCCCTTACTTTTGAATAGTATGATTTAAATCCAAATGGATTTTAAAGCATGCATTGTGTTTTGGCTGCTTTTGGGCCTCTAAGAAATCACCTGTTTCAACCTTTGCTGCTGTCAATCATTAATTTTCGAGACATCAAAGTGTTTCATCATTTTTACCCTGTCAGAAGAATCCATCAAAACTTGATACAAACAGGAACAAGGAAGGAAAGAATATGTCAACACTCTTGAAGACAAGCTTTTAACGGTAGTGCTAAACACGAGATAAACTAATTACCTAATGCCGTAGAATCGTTTAACTCTTAAACCAAGCGACAAGATTTTAGACTTGTACAGATTGAGAGCATTTGTAGACCACAATATAAATGTGACTCAAAAACTGCGACTTGTCTTTGGAAGGGTAGATAACATAGGAAAATACCTTCGGTTTCCTTTTCCGACGATGTTTTCGAAAGTTTTCTTCCATAATGTCGTGAAAACACGGTATTATTTAGTAAAGAGTTAACTAAACCTCCCATCTTAGGGCCTTATTATGCCCTTGAAGTAATCAAAAGGACTGAAAATCCCGAAGTTCGGATTTTGTGCGGCATTATCTAGCGCCGATACAGAGGTATGAAAAAATAACTTTTCATCACAATGTAATATGAAATTACTTGGAGGAATAAGCAGGTTCAAGGATTGTCATAGTTGGTCAACCCAGCAAGCATACACGTATTTATTTGATCAGATGAACTTATTAAGCCAGGGACTATATTCAACAACCATTCGCAAATACGGCCCCTGATCTGACGCGGTTTTCTGCTAGTAGATATTGGACTGTATACACATGTCGGTATACGGTGTCGTGTATATAGGGTGAGGTTGGCTAGTATTACATTTAAACAAAATGAGAAAGTAGATTGCAAAGAGCGCAAGCGTATCCACCTGGAACTACGAATATCACAGTAAGCGGGTTTGCATAGAAAATGGAGACACTGCTCTTTACAAGTCATTACGTCATTTGTTACCATGTTTTCATGACCGTCTTTTTGTTCAGTAAATATTCATGGGTAGAGGTAGGAATTTAATTCTCTCTCTTTCTCTCTCTCTCTCTCTCAATAAGCCATTACATTTCGCTGGTATGATAAACACGGTATATCATATTGCATTGACTTCCCCGTTGCGTGTATTTGATTGGAGCAGCATGAGCAAATTTGATGTCAGTTTGATTTCAAAATTTTCTTACGAAGCGAGAAGTAAATACAAGCCACAGGAAAGTTGCTACAACATATTAATTTCTTTTATTATATATCTTCAACTTTCAACGACAAAAATTTGTAGTTTTTGACATTTTATTCGAAATAAGTAATGGTGTAGCTGCTAATAACTTTTATAATGGTAGCCTATATGTTTTGTTCATGAATATTACAGCGTATCATTTTCCACCAAACAAATCGCAAATCAATACGCAGGTATTCTGCGTGTGAGATACGTCATCAAACCATATATGGAATAGTATTTGACACTGTGTAGATACGGATTTTTTTCTGTCGTGTGTGATACGACGCATGTATTTGAGTTGGACAATTTTCAGGTATATAACAGATACGGAATATCATGTTGTAACAACTTTCCAGGTACTTGTATTTGCTTCGAGCTGAGCGATAAAAATTTGATATCTCGCCAGACAGAAGGTCAAGCGAGATGTCAATATTTTCCTACAGAACTAGAAACAAATACAAGCACCGGGGAAGTTACTGCGACATAATACTCATTTTTATCATATATCTACAAATTTTAATCACAAAATATTGTAATTATTGACAATGATATTTCAAAAAGGTAAGATATCAAAACAAATACTCGTTTGATTGACAATAACTCCTTTTAATGGCTGGCGGATGAACATAATACAGTAACACTTTGACCAATCAGATCGGAAATTAAGCCGAGAGTAGTCCGCACGTGGATAACATAATCATACAATATCTGGGACTGTATTAAACATTGTGTAGATACTTTTCCCTGTCGTTTCCGTGTGAGGTGCATGTATTTGAACAGGGAAATTTGTAGTTCTATAATAAATACGATTAAAATACCAGACCGCCTATCACAGGTAAACGTAGAAGTAGAGAAAATTGATGTGTATACTGGTTGCATTTGAGAAATAAATAATGCAACAACAAAGGATTAAGAAAATCCTAGAATATACCTGTATCTAAGTGGAATGAAACCCCACAAGCGCACCTCCCTTTCTGTCAGCAAAACCAAGATGAAAATTTCATGACAAAGCATTGGGCTATTAGGTTTCTAATTTAGTGTCTAGAAAAACGACGAAGTTGATGATTAGAGCTAAATCTGCCCCTTGAATCCTTTAACAGACGACAGAATTCCGACTTGTCCAAATTAAAAACATTTGCAGGCAGCAAATTAAATGTGGCCCTAATTACTGGATGTATCTATTTAATGGTTTGAAAGCATTGTAAGGGGGAAAGGAGAAAATACTGGTACCAACATTTTTTCCTTTTCTCTTAATGTTTTTGAAGGCTTCCTTTCGCAGGGTTGTTGAAACTTGGGATTGTGTGGTAAAGGATTAAATCCGTGAAAAACAGATGAGTCCGGATATGTCTTTTTTATCATTTTAATTAAATTGATTAAATTAAAGGAAGCGTAAACGAAAGGGAGAGGTTGATGATCATGGCCAAGATTCAATTAAACTTGAAAATCGTGTGTGTGAGAAACAGACGGACGGACGGACAGACACACACACACACACACACACACAGAGACAAACAAACAGACAGACAGACAGACACACATACACAGACACACAGACAAAGATTTATTTTCCCTTCAGAGAGAGAGAGAGAGAGAGAGAAAATGAGAGTAAGTATTCTTCATACAAATGTGAGTGATAGTTTCCTCTTCGCACAAATGTAAGCGACTGAACTGCTGGTACAATGCTTTTTTTCAAGCCTTGAAATGCCCCATCATAATATACATCGAGTTAATTGTCACACTCAAACGAAAGAACATTCAGAAATCGAGATTTAAATGAAATGAAGCATGTTCTAAGAAAAGGGGGCTTTATGCATCTGCGAAAAGTATCGACCAGGGTCAGCTTGTGCAGTCCGCGAAGGCTGACCTTCGCCGAAACCTATTGCTACGAGTTTGGTTAACTTTCTGCATGTCAAAGGACCGTTCTAACTCATGATTAAGGGGAATGTTAAATAAAAAAGTCGCCAATATGGATCCATAGGTATGTGATGGCTTGCTTGATTACACCACGGAGATGCATTAAGCCTCCTGTTGCCAGAGCATGGCAAAAATATTTTTCTACATTGCCTAGTTCCGTAACGTCAAACGATCTGACGAACAAAAGATCAAGTTTGCTTCAACCGCTTAGCTGCTTAGCTTTAACCAATGCGCTTTTACGGGCGATGTGGATCAAGATGTAGATCAAGATCAGGCTGCGCAAACGTGGGTCTGATCTTTGATCTACATTGCCCTATATGGTAAAATTTAGTTCGTCAAAATTCCACTATTTCATAGAAATATTCTTTGATCTTTTTGAGCGGTTTAACCCTTTACGAAGCTTTCCCGAGTTTTAACGAAGCAGGGGAAAAGACTTTTGAAAACATAGTGGGAAAAGAAGAAATGCTGTAACCAGTATCTTCTCCTTTTCCCACAATATTTTCTACCTTTCAATAGTCAAACTCAATTATTTTAGCAACAACTAATTTGTCGTCAGCGACCTACTTTCAAATTGGCAAATAAATACATTTTGTTGTCTGTTAATAGGTTAACTCGTTACCAATACAAAATTATGGAAAATTGAAAGTATTTGCAGACGACAAAATAGATGTAGCAAAAAATGATGTTTTCTGTCTTTGAATATGGTAGAAAACATTGTGGGAAATGGAGAAAATGCTGGTTACCAGCATTTTCTCATTTTCCCATATTGTTTTCAAAAGCCTTCTGCAACAGGTCCTTTAAACTCGAGAATGTGTGGTAAACGTTTATATTCGAAATCAACGTGACAAAAAGATATATAAACACCATGAATAAGAACAAATCAAATCGACAGTTCAAGAGGCATTTGGTTTCCATGACTTTTAGTTTCGCAACTTACAATTATCTTTTTATTGGAGAGGTCATCAGACCTCCAACAGTGGTGAGTTTAAAACGCAGACTGCCGCAGAATTCGCTGTCTAAATCCATTTTTCTTGCGAAATTAGTATGGTACACAGTCTGTTTCGCCATGGTTTTGTAAATAAAGCGAAATCAAAAAACCGAAATAAGAAATAGACGTTGTTCTATTTTTAGGAATGACAGACAACTCGCCCAAAAGACAACTCGCCCAAAGACAACTCGCCCCACAAAAAAATCGTCGTGTAGTTTTATAAATACGTTCAGGTGATAGTAATAAGAGCGGGGCGAGTTGTCTTATATGTGGGGCGAGTTGTCTCATAACTTGGGGCTAGTTGTCTTCTGAAGATGAGTCGAGTTGCCTTGTGGCGAGTTTTTTTTTGGGGGGGGCGAGTTGCCTTGGGCGAGTTATCTTTGGGGCTAGTTGTCCTGCACCCACTTTTAGATATGACGAACTTCAGAAAAGATTTGTTACATTAATTTGCCATGATTACAAATGACCTCTCAAATAACTTTAATTCTTCATTAAACAAATAAATCTAAGCAGAAGAAAAAGTATGAAGAATTTTGTTAAAAAAGAGAAAGAAGACCGCTGGACAAGATCATGCGACTTGAGAAGGCGGAAAGAAGATCAAATGACCGTCATGTAAAGCAAAAGAGGTTGAAATTAAAGGCTAATAAACTATTTGAAAACACTGACGCTGACCTCTCCTGGCTTCTTTTTGAAAGAAGCCAACTTGTATTATAAATACTGGAAGGTTTCTCAGCTGCCATGTTATTTGTTATTTATACCAAATTATAAAGTATTTAATTTACAGTATCTACAAAGTTAATTTAGTGAACGGTGTGTTTACATTACCGTGATACCCGTATTCGTGTTTGCTATTCGACGATTCGGGAACCGGTGTCCAGTGAACGAACTTCCTTTGCTGTAAAAAAAAATGCCTCTGAGAAACCTTTTAGTGTTTATAATATACAAAAGTAAATGTATGTTGTGAAACTGAAAGTCATAGAAACCAAGTGCCTATGGTTTAATCATGCGATGAGAGAATTTTCTGTTCATAAAACATCCTTCACCTGTCTCTTTCGATCGACAGTTCTTTATCCATCCCGTATTTTCCCGTATTAAAGCTGACATTTCGTAACGAAATCCCACCTCTATGAAATTAACCCTTCATCTTACATTTTCGAGTTTTGACGACCCTGACGGGGATGGCTTATGAAAACATTTTGGGAAAAGGAGAAATTACTGGTAACCAGCATTTTCTCCATTTCCCATAATGTTTCCTACCCTGCAAAAGAGGAATTTCAGTTCCTTGGTCACATTTCATTTTTTGTCTGCAGACGCTTTCGATTTGAACCAATCCAAAGTTTTGTCCTTTGGTGAAGAGTTAAAAGCCCGCATATCTTTAAACTCTTTACAAGAAGTCAATATTTTAGTCTTGTCCAAATTGAAGGCTTTTTGTGGACGACAAATTTAATGAGCCTCAAATGACGGGAATGGATTCTTAAGTCTTTACCAAACAACAAATTTTGGACTTCACCAAATTCAATGCATGTGCAGACGACAAAATAAATGTAGCTCAAATGATGATTTCTGTCATTGACAAGGTAGAAAACGTGGGAAAAGACCAAAATGCTGGTTCCCAGCATTTTCTCATTTTCCCACAATGTTTTCAAAAGCCTTCTGTCAACAGATTCGTTGTAACTCAGGATTTTGTGGTAAAGGGCAAAAGAGCGGAAATCATCGTAGGAAAGGGAGAAAATCAGTATTTTCTGAAATTCCCACGGTGTTTTTTTTTAAATGTGTCCTGCCAATTTCGTTATATCATGGAATGGTTTGATAGCGGCCAGTCCATAACTACTCAACCTTTTTAATGCCATTTTCAGCGGCATCTGAATTATAACACGATAGCCAGTGAATCCATTACAACATGCCTTGATTTTCTGCGTCAGTGTGAAAACTCTCGGAAAATATTTCGGTTATGCCAAAATCAAACTTATATCCCCCCTCCCCCCCCCCCCCCCCGCACTTACTCGCCCTATGCTGGTTCATACAAAGGGAGAACTCAATAAAATCTCCTACTTGACTATTTAGTTGACCATTCTATTTTTCTCCAGTCCTCAATTTTCTCCTATCACGGTTGACACACGCTGACGAAATCTCACCTCGAAGAAATTAAAGGCTGTGGCAATTTTAACCAATCACAAAATAACTGTCTCCAGACAGACAGCAAACATGTTCTAAAGACTGGAAGGGGAGCTTTTTGCAGGGAAAACTCTCTCTCTCTCTCTCTCTCTCTCGTGAAAAGAACATACATCTCTATCTTTGTCTGTCTCTCTGTCTCCTTTGTTCGCTTTCTCTCTTTCTCTCTCTCTCTCTCTCTCTCTCACGCCCCCAATATATGCAATTTCTGCCTCAACTAATGCACCAGGACATTGAAACAATATTCTGATTAGTCTGAAAAGAAAACATTACAGGAAAAGGAATACCTGTTTGTTATTGCTTTTTTTTATAAACAATGTTTTTGAAAGCCCGTCGCTGAAGGGCGAAAAGAGTTGTTCTGTCTACGAGGTCTAATTGAGAACTTGTGAACCTTCTATTAAAAGAGTAAAGCAGGGATGTCCTTTTTCAGCCCTACTAATCCCTGACTATTTAAAGCTACATGTATGTACCCGAAGGCTGATGTCATTTGGTCAGTTTTTGTCTCAAAGAGGTAGACTATAAAGTAAACATGGCAAGCGTCCCTTGCAATTTAGACAAACACGCTAAAAGAGCAGTGATACAATACTTGCATAAGAAATGTCTAGCACCTAAGGATATCCATAATGATATGGTGGCAACACCAGAAAGTTATGCCCCTTCATATGCTACAGTAAAAAGGTGGGTGGTGGAATTTAAACATAGCAGGCAGGGCCTTGAGGACGACGCCTGTCCTGGAGAGCCTGCCAGTGTTGCAACCCAAGAAATAGCCAATAGAACCCATGCTATTGTTATGGCTAACAGGCGAGTTACAGAGAGATATATTGCAAGTACAGCTTAAATTTCACAGGAAAGGGTACACTCCATGGTTACAGAAGATCTTGCAATGAGAAAGTTTTCAGCCAGCTGGGCACCAAGGCTTCTGAAAGTTGATCAGAAGCACACCAGGTGGACTTTGTTGCATTCTTTTCTGAACTGTTTAAAGCCAGACCATGCTCAATTTCTGAAGAGGTATGTGTCAATGGATGAAACCTGGTTCCATCATTTCAACCAAGAGGCAATACAACAGTATAAACAATGGAATCACTCTGCCAAAGAAGGCAAAGACTGTACCTTGAAAGGTTATGGCCTCGGTTTTCCGGGAGGCTGATGATATTCTGATGGTAGGTCATCTGCAAAAGGGACAAACAATCAATGGCACATTTTGTGCATCCTTTCTTTGACAATTAAGGGAAATATCAAAGTCCAACGCCGCGGAAAACTCAGTAAATGTGTGCTGTACCAGGACGATGCCCCTGTTCTGTAATTTCCACAACATTAACGACTGTGACTTTGAATCAATTGAACAACTGCCATATTCGCCTGATCTCTCTCCTCCTCAGGCTTCCACCTATTTCCAAAATTGAAAAAGGCCATTACCAGCACCCAGTTTCGGTCAAATGATCTAATGTCATACATGCAGTGTCGGACTTCCTGAACAGTCAAGAAAAGACCATCTGTAAAGGTGTCAATGAGGCCTTTAAATACTAGTGGCAATAATGTGTAGACATTGAACGGGATTGTGTTGAAAAATAATGCATTGCGCCAAACCCTTACAATATGAGGCTCACAACTTATCAATCAGCCCTCATAGTTTTAGCTGTAAGTGAGAAACCTAAATTTTATCTATGGCTACAGCGTTTTGCGATTTATTCCCAAAAGACAGAAGTAAAATTCTATAATTCATTTTTCAATGCTTTCCTTTGAGGCTAGGTTTACGACGGATACCATTTTATTCCTGTCTGTCAAAATTTAAAATTGAATTTAGTAGACAAATTGTAGACTCATCTGAGGTTTCAATTATATTTGCTCTATTTCTTGCATCGGAAACGTTCATGGGTAAACGTCCTAGTTTACAGGAAGATATTAAGTTTTCTTTTTCTTCTTTTTTTTTTCTTTTTTTTTTTGTCAAAATATAAATTTCCTTTTATGTAATGTTCTCCCTTTGTTTTTTGTTTGTATAACCCACCAGTGCAACTGCTTAACTCTATACAAAGTCAATATTCAGATATCAACTTTTGACTTGTATTCATTTACAGAGGAAAACGTTAAACGGCTACGTATCCCTTTAAAGTTCCTTGAACATACAACTCTGAGGACATAAAAGTTTTATCTAGTGCAGCTAGTGGATGGTAGTTTTTGTCATACTTACTTAACCCTTAAGCTGCTAAATAAGTGAAATAAAGCTTTCAAGCCTATAGTAAAAACCAAAATTTCCTATTCAAACGTATTTTTCGGGGGAAAATATCTCGCTATCGGACGGTGTAGATCCAAGATCAGACTGCACGTTCTGTGCAGTCTGATCTTGATCTGCACTGGCTGCAAAAGATACCTGTGTCGCGCTTAGCAGCCTAAGGTTTAATACATAAACAAGAATAGCCGTCGGCAGCGAACAGGATTTGAGACTAGGGGTGGCTGGTTAAAATCTCCAGCTGGGTCAGTTTCTTTCCGAGGGTTGGTGATAGTCAAAGTAACACAGTTGATCATTGTTTTGACGATGGTTATGTGGGAGAGCAGCCAGTGGCTCGGGATAATGTTGTGCAAAATACTGCTGAAAGAAACTCCAGGAAAGCATGAATAGGTGGACTGTCCGCCGCGATATAACTGAAATGATGTTGAAAAACGGCGCTAAACACCCCAGATTTAGTTCTAAACAACAAACAAGAACAGGAATTAACTGGAATATCACAATTCAGACGGTTTACAAAGATAAAAGAAATATAATATATTCTCCTTTCAAAAAAAACGGACAAAGGAATTGGATTGGTGGTCAATCGGTCATTTTATTCTTTTGTCTGGACATTTTTTTTATGCTTCTTATTTCTACAAATACAATAGTTGGCCTTTCAACGAAATTAAGGCCAGACAGAATATCAATGATAGTATCAAAAAGAAATAATCTTGGAGTTGTAAGATATAATTGGAATATATTTCTACAGAGGAAGAGCTTTTGATCTGCCAAGAACGTGTTCAGAATAAAAAAAAAATGATCCTTTAAATCCCAAACACAACTGTAGTTGCTTTAAGGACAGTGCAGATCAAGATAAGACGGCATTTAATGTGTAGTCTGATCTTGAATCTACACAGGCCTATGTTTTTGAAATAGTCTAAGGACAATATTTTTGAAACAATTGTGTCCTTTTTATATGTAGTGTGTTATTTAAAATATCCATTTCGTTTACCCTGCAAAATAAGCGTTGGACCTTTATCACATAATCCGTCCTCAAACGACCCCGAAAAACAAAGCTTTTGAAAACATCACTGAACAATGAGAAAATGTTGATAACCATCATTCTCTAATTTTTTCCACAATATTTTCCACCTTTTCCAGAACAAAGCCCATTATTTGAACCACATTTAATTTGTCGTCTGCAAGTGTTTCCCAATTGGCCGAGTCTGAAATTCTGTTGCCTGGTAAAGGGTTAAGCTGTGTTTTAATGAAGCGCTGGACTCGATGCCTTGTGATCGATCTTTGGTCAAGCCATACTGCACTACAGAAAGTTTTTTTGTTTGTTTGTTTGTTTTGTCTTGAGATGCAGATTATTTTAGGCTTCTGACGTCTTCTCTTGCTGTTTAATCTTTGATTAATTATCTACTAACTAATGCTTTTTTGGCATTTTACTGCAAAGCAAGTCTATAGCCTGTATCAAAATTGCGATGAAAACATTTCATTAAAACAGGGCAGGTATGACAAAGTCAAGGCAAGTACGTAAGTGGATTTTTTGATTGGCTACCAAAACAGGACAAATACGGAAATCAGTTGAACTGATTGGTTGCAGCAACAGGATCAATATGAGTTTTTTAAATAGATGACCCCATGTTCGCCGCCATCTTGGAAATTTGAAATTTCAATGGAATTTAAGTAAACTCTTTTAGTAAGTTAAAGGTATTCATATCTTGACACTCTGTAACATTTCACCATTAAACTGCACAAATAATTTAGTAGAATGTAGCTTTGAGCATTCCTTCGGTTCAGATGAAATTTTACCATGAACTGCCTAAATCATTTCCGCTGACGTACACCGGTCCCGTCGTACAAGAAAAAAAGGCCAAAGCGAAAACAAGATGAACTTGAAGTTGATGGAATGATTTGCTGGATGATGACATTTCAACGAAAAATGGCAGAAAATGACCTGTCTTATCACTGAAACATGGAAAGCAATGTGATTATGCGGAAAGGATGTTTCGCTAAGATCAATGGCTACCTAGTACATTTCGCCTTTAGTTGAAGGAAAGAAGTAAATGAGCCGTGCTCTGTGAAAAGGGGGCTTAATGCATTTGCAAAAAGTATCGGCCCAGGTCAGCCTGCGCAGTCCGCGCAGGCTGACCTGGGCCGAAACTTTTTGCTATTAGTAAATTTTCTGCATGTAAAAGGACCAGTCTACCTCACGATTCAGTCGGTTGTTAAAAATGTGGCTATTATGGATGCATAGTCATCTGATGACTTGCTTGGTATAATGCATCACGGAGCTGCATTAAGCCCCCTTGAGCATGACTCAGATATAAGAAAGTTTTATAGTGAATCAATAAAATTACTGTTGATCAGATATCATATCGGCCATGTTATTTGGCCTGGACCTGTTGTATTGGTCCGAGCCTGTAGGATCCGTAGTTAAAGAACTCTAAAGCCTTGTATGCTAAATAATTTACACGATCATTTTCAGTCGGGGGTAAAATTCAAATATAGTGGTTTCAAAGAGTCTTACAGCAGAAAAAAAAGCCTGACTTTATCAGACAGTGTACTTCGTGGTCTGATCTTGATGAACGATGATGAACGATGTTCACAAAAGCACACCTAATCGCAAGAGTTGTAGTAAGAATATCCTTCCTTTTCCTGTCAAGTTTTACGTAATTTATTATTTCTTAATCACCTTTTTTTCCCGAAGAGTACTTGCCGACTTTACGAATCTTTTGAATTATAAAGAGTACCGTGTATTAAATATGTATGTGATATAATACTGAAAGCAAAAAAGGATCAAGTTTTCAATCATAGAAGAAATGAAGAAAAAGCCTGTCTTTCCAACTGAACACGTAATAGCAGACCTGTTGATTTGTTATGTAAACAATTGATATAGCTCTCTGTCTCTCGATAAAACTTTCTTTTTTTTTTTGATAACTCGTATGGTGGCATATTTCTGTCACGAGATACAAGACAACTATCGGGATAATTTTGAAAAACCATCATGATAAATCAAAATTTCCTGGAAATCTTATCTAGATAGTATGGTGGCATATTCTGCCACGAGATACGAAATAGCTATCATGATAATTTTATAGAACAATCGCGATAAAACAAACTTTCCTGGAAATATTATCTAGATAACAAAAAGTTTCACGATAAAAATATCGCGATATTTCTAACTGTTATCATGATTTTTTTTTTTACGCGCGTGCCCACAATTGACATTCACGGTATCTATAATTAGATAAGGTTTCGGATCATCTTTGTTTCCTGTACAGTAAAAAACTTTCGAGTTCATCCAAATGGTGTTTTTTCTATTTATAGATATCGAGAGACGAGTAGAACTATGGCGATAATTTTACCTCGATGTCAGCTTCGTGCACGAATGAGAAATAATCAACATAAAATTTTCTAGATAACAAAGTTTATAGTGATATTTTTTTCAGAAAACTTTTCACTATCTAGATAAAATTTCCAGGAAACTTCGAATTATCGTGAAAGTTTTCTAAAATTATCACGATAGCTATCTCGTATTTCGCGGCAGAAATATGCCACCATAGGATAGTGAAAAGTTTTTTTTGAAAAAAAATATGTCATGATAAATTTTGTTACCTAGACAATGGTACATTGATCAGTAAATATTTTAACGCAAAATTTCTCACTCGTGCACGAAACTGATATTCGAGATAAACTTATCACGATAGATCTATCCGTTTTTCGATATCTATAACTAGAAAATTCTCAATCTGGATGAACTCTGTAGTTTTTGACTTTACAAGATGGCGGTATGTTAAAATTCGAATTATTTACAATTGTAGCTTAACTGTGGCTTAACTGGTAAATTTTGGCTTCACATGAAATGAACTGAAGTCTGGTAAGCACACACAGAGACGACTGGAAATTTCCCTTACGAACGACTTTAAAACCATTCAGGGAAAAGGAGAATTCATAAGGTAGGAGAAGGAGACGAAGATGTTCCGAAATCTTATCTGTTTACAGATAGTGTGTATGTCAGTTGTTGGAAAAAACGCAAAAAAAAATCGTAATAAAAGTGAAAATTATCGTGAAACTTTTCATTACCTAGATAATATTTCCAGAATAGTTTGTTTTATCCAGGTATTAATAGTTTGTTTTATCCCGGTATGTTTTCTTAAATTATCGCAATACTTTTCTCGTATCTCGTGGCAGAAATATGCCAACGTATAATAACCCCTTTTATATGGTAGCATATTTCTGCCACAAGATACGAGATAACTATCATGATAATTTTAGTAAACTATCACGATAAATCAAAGTTTCCTTGAAATTTTATCTTGATAGTGAAAAGTTTTCTGAAAAAAAAAAAAAATCATAATTAACTTTGTTATCTAAATAAATATCATAATTAACTTTGTTATCTAAAAAAATTTTGCAGAAAACTTGCGATAAATCAAAATTTCCTGCTGAAAAGAAAATGTCACGATAAACTGTGTTATCTAGAAAATTTTAACATTGATCGGTAAATATTTTAGCGCAAAATTTCTCATTCGTGCACGAAGCTGACATTCGAGATGAAAAATTATGGGGATAGTTCTACCCGTTTCCTCGATATCTATTAATAGAAAATTTACCATGCGGATGAACTCGGAGGTTTTTGACTGTACAAGATGGCAAGGATGTTCCGAAACTATTTATAGATAGCGTGAATGTCAGTTGTGATAATGAACGCAAAAAAAACCGTGGCAAAAGTGAAAATTATCGCAATAATTTTACCGTGAAACTTTTACATTATCGAGATAATAATTCCAGGAAAGTTTGTTACATCGTGATGGTTCTCTCAAATTATCGCTGTAGTAATCTCGAAACTCGTGACAGAAATATGCCACCGCACTTTTTACCCCCTAGAGTACTGGCCGACTTTTTGAATCGTTTGAATAAAAGATATCAGGCATTTAATATGCAAAAACTACGATAAAGAGTGAAACCACACAGAAAAATGATTTAGTTTTCAATCAATTAAATTAAATGAAGACAAACTCTTTTTTTCCAATAGCAGGTCTTAGATTCATTGGTTGATACCAGAAAGGAACTGTATTAATCCAGTAACTGCGACATTAAACAAAATGAAATTTTCCAGTCAATATTGAAAATTACAAAACTGTGAGATTTCTAAGTAAAAAATTAAGAGTATCAACGTACTGGACAGTGTAGATCCAAGATCAGAATGTATGTTCAATGCAGTCTGATATTGATCTATACTGTCCACAATAGTGCATTGAGTAGCACTAAGCAGCCTCGCAGTTAACGCACTTCTTCCTCAAGACGACTGTTTGCGTGAGATAGCAGACGACTTTTGAAAACATTGTAGCCAAAGGAGAAAATGCTCGTAAGAGCATTTTCTCTTACGAGCATTTTTTCCTTTGGCTACAATATTTTCGCATAATTATATTTCACGTATTTAACAGTGAAAAATATTTATCGTATCAACTTTAATTTACCAAGAATATTTTGTAAGTCGTCTGCTGCGCGTTTAGTGAGTGAGTGAGTGAGTTTGCGATCATTTATCGTTGCCACAGGTTGCCCATGTGGCCAACGCCCTACGAAGACTGTTAGTTATATTATGGGGGATAGTGCAAGATACAGGACGAACCCATCCTAACCCTGGTTCACACAGGACCTAAGTTTTGTAGTCTCGTCCGAAAAACTATTAGCAATTTTTAGTTAGCCAGCCATGGGAATCGAACCCACACCCCAAGTATTCTGAGATCACAAATCGTGTGCTCTACCACTTGATCAATCCGGCTGACAAAAATTTGTTTTACATGGTACATGTAATTAAATAAGGGAACAACTCTATCCTATTATGGGAGACAGCGCTGTCAATTTGGTGTGGTATGTCTTATGATCTGTTAACTTCCGTGCAATTCTTCTCACCCATCCAGACAGCATTTTTTGCACACTCCCACAACCAACACTCTTATTCCTTAGACTGCTGAGCGCGAGCAATGTCCTATAGCAGACGGTTTAGATCAGGATCAGACTGTAGCGTATAAAACGTGCAATCTGATCTTGGATCTACACTGTCCGACACGGTGAAATTTTTAAAACAATTTTAAAAAGCACAATTGTATTCTTATGTCAACGCTGAGGTGACATGGGCATTTCTTATGTTATCATCGTGGGTACGACTTTATATCTCGTGACAACGACATCAAATCTTGCGGCCACAAGATATTAAGTCATGGCCACGATATATTAACTCGTACTACCGAGATTGAAAAAAAAAGGAAATCCGCAGGTCCCCATGGTAAAACAATTTGAACTCTAGGCTGGAAATTTCCATTAACTCTTTTTCCGACGACATCAATTTATGACTTGCCCAATTTGAGATCATATGCAGACGACGAAATAAACGTAGCTTAAACGTGGAATTTGTGTTTGGAAAGTAGAAAACATTGTGGAAAAGGGAGAAAATGCTGGTTACCAGCATTTTCTCACTTTCCCACTTTGTTTTCTACCCGCATTTTCTCCTTAATCTGCAATATTTTCAATTGCCTTTTTCGTTAGGGACGTTAAAATACGGGATCGTGTGGTGAATGATTAGAATGATTTAACAGTTTCAGGTATAAAGCAATTTCTGCGAATTGCAATCTCTAACGTCATATGCAATAGAAGAAGCAGACTTATCTTGATCTACTCTCATGCATCATTGTAGGCATAAATTTTCGGGCTTAACTGTTCCCATTTATTTAGCCAAGCCCCCGTAGCTCAGTCGGTAGCGTACAGGACTTGAGAACAGGAGGTCGCTGGTTCGATCCCCGGCTTGGCCGATTTCTTTCCGAGGATTGATGATAGTCAAATTGACAGGATTCATTCCTCTCTCACCGCTGACCATTGTTTCGACAATGGTTATGTGGGAAAGCAGCCAGTGGCTTGGAAAGAATATTGTGCGGAGTACTGGTAAATGAAACTCCAGGAAAACATGGATAGGTGCACTGGCCGCCGCGATATAACTGAAATAATGTTGAAAACGGCGTTAAACACGATACAACCAACAACAACCCATTTATTTAGCCCTTTACCAACCAGTCTCGAGTTTTAATGACTCTGACGGAGAAAGCTTTTGAAAATAAAGTCTTTTGAAAACACCGTGGGAAAACGAGAAATGCTGGTAACCAACATTAACTCCTTTTCCCACAATGTTTTCTATGCTACCAAAGACAAATCTCGTCGTTAGAGCAACACCTGATTTTTCGTCTGGAAATGCGATCCATTTGAATGACTCTAAATTTTGTTTCGTCTGTCAAAGAGACTTTATACTAAAAGGATCTAAAACAGTGTTAATCCTTAGGCTGCAAAGCGAGACTCACTGACTTTTTGCAGACAGTGTAGATTAAGATCAGACTGCACAGAACGTGCAGTCTGATCTTAGATCCACACTGTCCGATAAGTATTTTTCTCCTTCCCCCTACACCCCTAAAAAGTTTGAAATAACATTACTCAGGTTTTTACTATCGGCATGAAAGTTTTATATAACCTATGTAGCAGGATAAGGGTTAAATTCAACTGGAAAATAGTTTACCTTAGCAAAGCACCGTTGCTTGGTCGGTAAAGTAAAGGGCCTGAAGCTCGGCTAATTTCTTTCCGAGAACTGACGAAAATCATTGCATCAGGATTCATTTCTCTCTCACCGATGACCATTGTTTCGACGACGGTTTATGTGTGAAAGCCGATATTGACCGGTAACAGTCAAAGTTTTTTTTTTTTCCGAAAATCTTCTCGAAAGCTAGATATTCTTCAATGTTGTAAAAATACGGCAATTGTTTGGTAAACGGTCCAAATGCAATTCCGCGGTCAAAATAGATTTAAGATCAGACTGCATGGAGCCTGCAATCTGATTTTTTTATCTACACCTCTCACAAGTTTGAAAGATACCATATGCAGACGACTTTTTTCGTCTTGCAGCCGACAGGATTTGAAATCACCGTGGCATCAGCATGACAAATCTCTTTTGCCATGTTGTTTCGCACGAATTAAATCTTAAAGCTATGTTGGTTTTTCAAGCAACTTTTCAAATCTTCCCCTGCAAATTTGTTTCAAACGATGATAAGGTTAAGTGATTTACAGATAATTTGATGTATAAAGAAATTTTCTTTCGTAACGTTGTTCACTTCATATTTTGACCCCATGATAATAGCCGCTACTCACGATTACTAAAAAGCGCTGAAACCTGTAAACGATATGATCACGGCAAATGTACTGCAATCAACTCTTTACCACATAAAGTCATTTTCAACTTGCCTAATTTGAAAGCCTTTGCCGACGACCAAATACATGCCGTTCAAGTGGGGTGATTTGTCTTTCAACTGGCTTAAAACATTGTGCTTAAAGGAGAAAATGCTGGTGACCAGCATTTTCTCCTTTATGCACAATGTTTTCAAAAGCTTTATTCTCCAGGGCTGTTTGAACTCGGACTTGTTTTGTAAGGTTTTAAGTCTTTCAGTTTAAAATATATAGACTCATCATCATTCGACAGCTGATGGTACGATCCACTGAAACTCACACTTTTATCTTTTACACTTGACTAACCAAGCGGACGACATAGATCTAAGATTAGACTGCGCCTTCGGTAGAGTCTAGTCTTGGTCTTTGTTGTCTGCAAAAGCTTCTCTTTTCGCCCGTGTCGCTGAGAAAGGTTTAAACAGATCTGTTTCTTACAAAAATGTCCCTTGTTTGTAATTTGGTGGCACCTTATTCCAAAGCTTTTTTTGTCGATTTCGGTATAATATGATAAAAAATAGGTGTCCCTCTATCTTGTTCTAGGAATAACTCAAAAGACGTGTGCTTAAAGACTCTTTCTCAGCTGCCCGTGTTTAAGTGACCCTGAGGAAGAGAGCCTTCTGAAAACACTGCGGGGAAAAAAGTGAAAATGCTGGTTACCAGTGTTTCTACTTTTCCTATTGTCGCTTTCAAACGCATTCAATATAGATATATGAGTTAAAAACTTTGTCGTCTGGTAAATGACAAACGCACTCAAAGACTTCTAAAATTGGTACTTTAATATTCTCTAAGAGTGACATATTGTAAGCATTTTTAACTGAAAAAAATAGAAATATTTGATCGACCTTCCTGACATATTGAGTAATATAAAATTTTGTTCCTGACACAATGTAAGCCACATTTGGGTATCTTTCCCTATTTTATTTTTTGAGATCTCGCACTAGAATTTCTCAAAGGTTTGTGAAAATGGTACATGATCAATAACATGCGTAGATTATGTATGTATGGGATTGTAGTCAAAACAGAAGGATGACGTCATATCTGGTTTCTGAGAAATAGGTAGAGTACCCAATCAGGAAATGACAATCCCGTTATTCAACCCTTTACCGCACAATGTCGCCTTTTAACGACCCTGGGAAAGAAGCATTTTGCAAACATTGTGGGAAAAGGAGAAAATGCTGGTAACCAGCATCTTCTCCTTTTCCCACAATGTTTTCTACCCTATCAAGAGAAAATCGCACCATAAGCCTCGTTGATATTGTCGTCTGCAAATGCTTTCAATTTGGACAAGGCTAACATTTTGTCGTTTGCTAAATGGAGACCAAAATTGTGCTTTTTTACAAAATACAGCTGTGCAGTTCATTTACGCTCGCAAAGAAAAATATCACTCAGTTTTTGTTTGTTTTTTTTTTTTAAAAACAAGAAATTTGATTCAGTGCAAAACTTTGAATAAGCCCCTGTAAAGGCTTCGACCAACTTTAATAAATGGGAAATGAAAATCTATAATAACACGTTTGACTTTCAATAATCAGCAATGAAATCAAACTTCTTGATCAACGTTTCGGCTAAACACCTCCTTCCGTATATTTACAGAATTTAAAGAACTGCGGTAGAAGTACTTATAAATGCCTCTACAGACGAGACTTTGAAAACACCGTTGAAAAAGAAGCAACTTTTATTGGCTAACAATTAGTTAACAACAATAATGACGCGAACAATTCTCCTTTGTGTAAGCTGAAATAATAAGGCCTTATGTCCGAAAGGATCTGTTTGGAAATGAGTGATGTGTTAATCATTTAGATGCTAAACACATGAAATGAAAATTTCGAGGAAATGTTTGAAAATGAGTGATGTGTTAATCATTTAGATGCTAAACACATGAAATGAAAATTTCAAGGAAAACGGTAAAAACATTGCAAAGAAAAAAACGTTTCAAATTCTCTTTTCGCCGGAAAAAATCAGATTATACCGGACAGTTTAGATTTAATCATTTACCAAACAATCCCTCCCGAGTTGAACGACCACAAAGAAAAATACTTTTGAAAATATTGCGGGAAATGGAGAAAATGTTGGTTATTAGCATTTTTCCTTTTCCCACAACATTTTCCCAAAGAACTGTCTGTCTGCAGATGTTTTGATTTCGTAGAGTTTAAAATTTGTCTTGTGGCAAAGAGTTAAAATAAACTGCATGTTTTGTACCGTCTAGTCTTCATCAACACTGTCCGCAAACGCGCGCCGAGTCCCGCTCAGCAGCTTAAGGGTTAAGTTGGGCCCTCTTTCTTCTGAGATTGAATTTGATAAAAGCCGGAAGGCATGTTCTGTCATCATTATAAAGGATGACAGGTCTTAAGCTTAAACTCAACAATGGAAACAGGTTTCATAAAGCTCAAAAAACGTGTTTCTCGAACTGTGTCCTTTGTATCATACGAAAATGATTGTCCTTTGGAATTGAGATTCTTCTTCTTTGTGTTAAATTTGAGCAACGCTCTGTGAAAAGGGGGCTTAATGCATCTTCGACGAGTATCGATCCAGGTCAGCCTGCGCAGTCCTGGGCCGAAACTTTTTGCTATTGGTCAATTTTCTGCACGTCAAAGGACCACTCCGCCTCCAGATTCAGACGGCTGTTATACGAGGTGGGTTTTATGGATCCATAATAAGGTGATAACTTGCTTGTATCATGCATCATGGAGATGCATTAAGCCAGAGCATGGATCATTTTCTTTTTCAAGCTACAGTCACATAGATACGATCTTTTTAAGACAACCCTGATGATGACACCCTGTGGAAAACATCGTAAGAAAAGGTAGATTATTAAATTGTGTTTTTCCCTCGACCAAACAGTCCCATGTTTAACGCCGCTGAGATGGAATGTTTCTGAGAATATCGTAGAAAAAGAGGACAAAATGCTGGTGACCAGCATTTTCTCTTTTTTTCCTTGACGTTTTTTACCATTTCGAAGACAAATTTCATCATTTGAATCACTTAACCCTGCTAAGCGCGACTCGCAGACCTTTTGCGAACAGTGTACGTCAAGATCAGACTGCACAGAACGTGCAGCCTGATCTTGATCTACACTGTCCGATAAGGAAATATTTCCCCAACCCCCATCACTTTGAATTACCAACATTTTGCTTTTCATCTTTACCGGGAACATTTCATTAACCCTTTCAGCGCCATAGTCGAAAACAGGGACTTTTGCGGACGGCACAGATCAAGATCAGACTGCACAGAACGTGCAGTCTGATCTTTGATCTGTACCGTCCGCTTAATTAGTCAAGCCCCTACGATAAAAATCTTTCTGGGTCTCTGTGGATTGCATTTACAGCCACCGAAAGAAGTCGAGTTTATTTATTTGGCGCCGAAAGAGTTCAGATATTTAGCAAGATAAAGGTAAAGTCATTTGAGTCATTTTTCCGTCTGCAGATACTTTCAATTTGGGCAAGTTTAAAGTTTCGTCGTCTGGCAAAGAGATGAGCACTTTTTGAGTTGACTGCAATGTAAGAGTGACACAAAGGAGATAGACATTCTGCATGACGGGAAAAAAAAATTGAGTCATGCTCTTTGAAAAGGGGATTTAATGTTTCTGCAATGAGTATCGATTCATGCCAGCCTACCCGGTCCACGCAGGCTGACATGGCCGAAAGTTTTTAATAGTTGCAAATTTTCTGCATGTTCTGTAACCATTGTACCTTAAGGTTCTGTCGGTTGTAAGACAAAATGGATTTTATGGATCCACGATTATGTGATAACTTGCTTGGTACAATGCATCACGGAGAGGCATTAAACTCCCTTTTGTAAAAGCGCCTATTATATTTTGAAAGGGATATGACAGGCATCTCGGGAAGGGAAGCAAATGTTTGTAGCATAACAGGGCACGAACGAACGAACGAACGAATTAATGAATGTGCTATTTGGCACATTTGGCTCATTGACGGCTAAGGGCCTTCAGCCCACATGACACAACGATGTTGGAAGCAATTCAATTTAGAAGGACCAGGTGCAATATTAGCTTATTGCTCGTGACATGAAAATGCTTCTTTTCCTACAAATGTTTGTCCAACACAAAGTCGTGTTCGTCTTGTAACGGGTTGAGATGAGTACTAAATGATCCAATTATCAAAGCGCGAATCCAATTTGAATTAAAAACGCAGAGTCGCTATTTCTCGCAGAATAATTCGGGTTAAGATGAGTAATAAATGATCCAATTATCAAAGCGCGAATCCAATTTGAATTAAAAACGCAGAGTCGCTATTTCTCGCAGAATAATTCGGCTACATGTATGTTCCGCTAACAATTTTACTATCTGCTGTGCAAATGAGCACTATTATATTCATTGGCAAATGAATGCTATATAATGCTATATGTGATGAACAAAAAAAAAATCATACCTTGTGTTTGTTTATTATAGTCAGATCTTGCCTCCCTCTAACAGCCAAAATGTCCCGATCTCTCTGGTAGCGCCGTTTTGTATGTAAATGGCCGTGTTTCTAAGAAATCCTGGTTGTTAAATAGTCAGGCTCCACCCACAATCACGGGCACATTCTCGGCGAAACCGATACCAAATGACAATTTTTTACAGCCGTCCAATTTGAAAGAAAAGTAATGTGTGGCTTAACTGGCGTATCTTTTTTTTTTCTTTTTTGAAAGGTTAAAAAAAAAAAAAAAAAATTGGAAAAGGAGAAAATGCTGGTTACCAACATTTCCTCCTTTTCCCACAATGTTTTCAACAGCCTTCCTTTTCAGGGTTGTTAAAACACGGAGTCATTTGGTTAAGGGTTTAACTGATATCATTATTGGAAAATTTGCGGACACTGTGGCTCATGGTTGCCAACGTTTGGCTTTGCCATCGAGAGTATCATGTTTCACATAAACAATTGAAACAGTTCAGTCTTGCGCACCTCTAAAGCTGTTCCGTCTTGCGCACTGTTGAGATTTCCTGTGTTCAGCAAAAGTCAGTGACTGCTTTCGGCTGTTCGTATAGCATCGTTAGTAACTTATAGTAAGACCATCATGTAAAGTTGAAAAAAAAGAAAAAAACTTTTGACGAAATTTGAAAAAGATTTATATAACCCAATTCATTACCGTGCAAATATTCACTTTTAAGACGGATTATGGTGATATCGTGGGAAAAGAAGCAATCGCTTGTTTAAGCTATCGTTCTTTTTCCTAGAACCTTATATGTTTTCTGGGTCATCGACTAGTGTTCAAGCTTTGGATACTGCATTATGCACTTCCAAAAGCCAACTGACAAAATTCATTCATTCATTCATTCATTTTGTGTTAAATTTTCATACTTTGAAATACAATTATTCAGTTTATTGGAGCCACAGTATGTGAAAACGTGGTTTAATACATCTGCAAAAACCTATCGACCCAGGTCAGCCTGCAGTCTGTGCAGAGTGAGCCGAGTTGAAACTCTTTGCTTTAGTAAATTTCTTGCATGTCCAAAGACTTCTACCTCAGGATTGTCCAGCTGTTAGACAGACTGAGTTTTAGGGATCCAATATCATGTGATGACTTGCTTGATATCATGCATCACAGAGATGTTTTAAATCCCCTTTTGCCAGAGCTTGATTCATTTTCATTCTTATTCGTATATCAAAATCCCGTGACAAAAATTACTTTTCATTACTTTATCTTGATAAAGGTAAGAAGGACCAATGTTGGCTGATATCGTACTCGTCGTTTTGCAATCGGTTATTCCGTCTTGTTTGTATAGGATCAGATATGACGTAATCGTGTCAATTTGAAGGAGATCCAATTGCAATAGACGCGTGTCATTGATCATGTGTTTAATTTTTTCTTTTTAAAGTGAAGGTCAGTCACATAAAGCGGACCGGGCTAGTGGTCCAGAGGTTGCCCGTTCGCTTCCCAACAACCATGCTTTTGAGATGGATTATAAACTTTGAGACAAGATTCATTCTTCTCTTCTCGCTGATCACTGTTCCTACTTTGCCCAGGTAGAAAAGCAACCAGTGGCTTGGGATGAGTGTTGTGCGACGCACTGTTTGAATTGTGTCCAGGAAGACATGAATGGGTTCACCGGCAGCTGTAAAAAATGCCTTTCACACCAAGCGGACGAAAAAAAAAAAGATCGTGCGAGTGCATCTAATATACGAAGTCCTCGGGAAATTCCGAAATATTGCAGTTCTTAACAGAATAGCCCGTGAAACATAAGACGGTTTTCATATTGCACTTTCTGTGCAGTTTGATGTGTATCTACACCGCCTATACAACACACAGACGCTGCTCTAATCGAATATTGAACTTTCGCTTGCACTTGAAACTATGAGCTATATGCGGAAACTTTTTTTGCTTTGCACTCAAGAACAACCCAATCCATTCGAGCCATGCCCTTTGAAAAGGGGATTGAATGCATTTTCAAAAATTATCGACTAATGTCAGCCTGCGCAGTTCGCGCAGGCCGACATTAGTCGATACTTTTTGCTAGTTGTAAATTTCCTGCATGTCATGATTCATTCGGTCATTGGACAAAAACGAAATTTATGGGTCTATAATTATGTGACGACTTGCTTGTTATGATGCATCGCAGAGATGCATTAAACCCCCTTTTCCAGACCACAGTTTATCTTGTAAATCTTACAAGTTTCATTAAATCTTATTGTTGACATTACAATGACGGGGACGTCAGTAAGATAAATTCTACTGTAATTTCCCTTGGTAAGCAGCTTTGGTTTAAATCCCATCCCTCCGAGGTTACAGAGAAGAAAGCATCTTTTACATGATGTTATAATTACGTTTTTGCCCTCTTGAATGGGGAACATTCTGTAACATTGGTCAGTTAATTCCCCTCTCAATATCTATACTATAGATGACAAAATTTTAGACTCATCCATTATGATATTGTTTGCAGACGACAAGTAAACTGTGGCTTAATTGGTCGAATTTACTTTTAAAGAGGGTAAAACAACAGTGTTGGAACAGGAGAAACTGTTGTTGACCTGATTTTTTTTTCCTGTCCTGATTTTTTCATCCTTCCTCTTCAGGGTCTTCTATATACGGATAGTTAACTTAAAGATTAACTCTTTACCACACAATCCGCACTTTTAACGGCCCTGAGAAAGAAAGCTTTTGAAAACGTTGTTGGAAAAGGAGAAAATGCTGGTAACCAGCATTTTCTCCCTTTCCAACAATGTTTTCTACCCTTCCCAAAACAAATTTCAAATTTTGAGTCACATTAATTTGTCGTCTGCAAATGCTTTCAATTTGTATTAGTCTAAAATTTTGTCGTTTGGTAAAGAGTTAACTACTTTTCAAATAGACGTCGTCCCTGATTCAGTTGTTATGCCCTCTCCGTCGGTTATTATTTAAGCATTTGAATTGGTAATTCGTAAGTCCTAGGCTCGAGCTTCCTTGCCGCAATTAGTAATATGACATTGCCTGTGAACCATACACTAGAGAGCCCCTGTCTTGTTCTATTGGAACCAAGGACAAACGTGATTAAGTAGAGTCTCTTGATTCTCAGCTTTCTTAACCCTTGTCCTGCGAAATAATAGAAACAAAATTTTATAAACCAGTGGTAAAAACCAAAAATAATACAATTTCAAACTTATTTTTAGCAAAAAAAAATTTCCTTATCGGACAGTGCAGATCAAAGATCAGACTGCACGTTCTGTGCAGTCTGATCTTGATCTACACTTTCCGCAAGAGGTCGGTGAGTCGCGCTTAGCAGCCTAAGGGTTAAGGCTGAACCATGTTGACAATTGACGACTCGCTTAAACCACCAATACTGTTACAATCAAAGTGCTGTAAGCACTGTAATCGGTCGACACTGAATAGCTCCCGTGGTTTGAAATCACAAATTAAATGGTATTTGTTAGAACTATGTACGGGATTAAAAATCCTGCACCTTACAAATGAGCCACGTAGAAACCGCCCCCCCCCCTTTTTTTTTTTTTTTTTTTAGCAGTCTTTTACAAATTAGTAGTTTAACGGAATGGTTACAATATAGGCTATGTTTACCAGCCGACAGTAATAGAACGTAAAAGATATGTGACAATCAGCAATACCCATTATCAAGTTTTATATATCACTCATGAACAGCAGTACCTACCAACCTTTTAAAAGAGTGAAAAGATACATATATTCTTTTCTGTAACTTTGGTAATTGCACTTAACATGTAAAAGCCGTATAAATATAGGCCTTCATTATGACTTTAGAACTGTTTACTTTTCGCTGCTTGTGGGCCTTTCATTTTTCCATTTTTAGCAAGCCATCATATTCATCTAGACAAACTGTCCTACCTAATATTTTGGCAGGCCAAATCGTCCAGTCCAAACGTCTGCTGGCAAATTTCTCCTACGATATACTTTCAAAGAATGTAGATACCCAATAGCTACCTAACCCTACCAAATGATAAAAATTTAGACTTGTCCAAATCGAAAGCATTTGCACATGACGAATTAAATGTAGACCAAATGATGATTTCAATTGTTGAAAGGATAAAAAAAAGAAAAAAAAAAAGAAAAAAAAGAAAGAAAAAAAAAAAAAAAAAAAAAGAAAAAAAAGAAACCATTATGGGATAAGGAGAAAAATGATGATTTGAATTGTTGAAAGGATAAAAAAAAAAAAAACATTATGGGAAAAGGAGAAAATAGTTACCTGCATTTTCCCCTTTTCCAACAATTTTTTCAACAGCCTTTCTTCCTCGTAGGCATTAAAAAAGGGATAGTTTGGTTAAGAGTTAAAACACTCAGTTAATCGACCAGCCTTTTAGAATCAGAAATCAAAGTGTTGAAAGCACTGGTGTGGCATTTGTCGAGGGAGCCATTGTGTGGCATTAATAATTTGAAAATAAACAAACAATAATGTGGGACGAACAAGCCCAGACAAAAAAGCCAAAGGACGAACAAGCCCAGGGACGAACAGATTTCGGCACGAACACGGTCAGGAGACAGTGGCTGTGTGTATCAATGCGCCAATAGAAGGCCATAGCGGGTATGAATATTTTCAATTAAAAAAAAAAAGTATTCTCATGATCGATGCCTAAATCCAGTTCATTCTAATATTCCGTTGTTAATTACATATCTGAGTGCTATCGAAACACTTATTTTTCTTGGAAAAATTTAGTTTCATTGGGTTTACTTCCTTCGGTTTTGCACAAAGTACGATACATGATTTTCAAAACACCGCATTAAACTCATTGTGGCATTGTCTTCGACAAATGCCACAAAAACAACATCCAAAAATTACACTTTCATGGTCCGTTTTTTTTCCCCATATATATCCCAAATAAACAATTAGATCTAAGATTTGACGTCTGAGATATTATACTGCACTGCGTTCAAAGGACACTCTGATCTTGATCTTTTATTGTCTTCAAAAGCGACACGGCCAACAAAGGGCATTGTATTTAAGTCATTTCAATAAGCAAAAGCATAACTACAGTAACTTGTACTCTTTATCTGAAATGTGGAAAGGATGAGAATCAACCAATTTGCGGAGTAGCTGATGAGACAAACATGTTGCTGAGAGTTGCACGCTTAGAGCGCTAAATTGATAAAATAGACATGTTAAGCTTGGAAAAGCAGTTTAAATATTGCAGGACCATTGCAGTCTTCACTAGAATATCTCATAAATCTGGCATTACAGATACAAGATTTGACTGCATGCTCTGAGCAGTCTGATCTGAATCTGCACTCTCCGCAGAGACCTTTTCCCTGGTACGTTGATTCAGATATGGAAAAAATACAGTAACAGTAAGTGACCTTATTTGTTTTATAGGGGGGAGGGGTTCTGCGATGAAAATGCTCTATTTAACTCTACTAAATGACAAAATTTTGCAAAAATCTTTCAAACTGGTGAAGAAACGCTGTTAAAAAAAAAAAGAGCATGCTGAATATATGCAGTTTTTCCTACTGTATTTTCAAAGCCCATAGGATTGTTTGGTCAAGGGTTAACAGATTGATTCCAGTCTTTAGACACTGTGTAGAATGGTAGTGCCGTACCTGGATGGAGAGGAAGAGGGGCTATGAAAATAATTTAACTCTTATCCTGCTAAAACACTGAAAAATAATTCCAAACTGGTGTAATGCAGAGAAATGACCCTCCCCTACAAAATGACCCATGGGTCATTTCTCTACGTAGAATAATGACCCGGGTCATTCCTCTACGTAGTGAAATGACCCATGGGTCATTTTTGTAGGGGAGGATCATTTCTCTGCATTACACCGGCAGTAAAACTCGAATAATGCTAGGTCAAGTTCTGTGTAGTCTGATCTTGACCTATACTGTCCGCAAAAAGGTGAGTCGCGCTTCGCACCCTAAGGGGTAATATATCCTACGCTGAAAGATGCGTAATCAGATCTATGTTAGTCAGTATTGTGAATGGACAGTCTGGCTACTAGGGTTGCAACCGGATAATCGCCAGTCCATTCTGAAAATGTTTTCGTAATGGCCTCTTCGCTAGGGTCATAACCTTTACACAACTCTATACTCTTTGTCCCCACAGTTTCACACGCTTCGTCTCACTAACAGTAAACGACCAACGGCCGATTACTATTTTAAACTTACGGCTGTTACGAGTTGCAATTTATTTCAGTTTGCTCGAAGGCAGAGCAATCTTAATTTTCAAATTCCTTTAAAGCAATGATCAGAAATATACACTTGTTATGATTTTAGAAGACTTTCATAGTTTGTAGATTATCTAAAGGGAATGGCCGAATGTAAGTTGTGAGAACTCGTGGCCAGACCCTTTTGCCTAACTTGTATCTTTGTGTGTGTGAGTGTGTGTGTGTGTGTGTGTGTCACGTACATATATTGTACGATTTGTATAAAGATGGCAATAAAACATGTTTAAACTAAACTAGCAATGTTTCCTTACAAACTCCGATTTTATCCTTGCTCAAGGCCAAAATGACCTGTCGTCTTTTCAATACCTGCTACATATACGGAGAGCACTCGTCACAACTCGGCCGATCCCGTACCTACGTATAACTATCAACGGATCAATCGAAGTTTGCCGAATGATATGGACAGCAGACAACTACAAGATGTATTTATATCACCCGATACATTTGATTCGCACTCGTTTCATTCATAAAGTTGCTGCTAATCACTGACCCTATTTCTTATAATCGTGTTAACGTAAACTGCTACAAAATTTCCAGTTTTTGCTGGCCAGAGATTTTGATAGTACTGAAATTATGACAAACTTCAACACTAAACAAATTGTAACCGCCGTTTATTATATAATTGAAAAGTTATTATGGGATTACTTGACATTACTTAACGCCTGTTTACTGCTAGTTACTATTCCTGCGCTTATTGGGTCAAAAGTAGTTTTTGTAATAAGGTCATCACAGCAGGTATAAGTGTTAAAACGCTGTAAGTAAAAGCTGTTATGAGTTGCAGTTACAATGTACATCAGTTTGCCCTCAGCGGATGGGTTTCCGAAATTTGCCATCTCTCTAATCGGTCTACCGACCGATTAAGAACGAAATGGTTCCTGACGTAGGAATAAATAGGAAAAAGCAATTAAAGAGCATATTAATTTGATGGATTGCCATTTAAATGCTTTCTAGAGTCCACTTTTAGATGAACTTTCCATGGTTCTTCATTTTCTTACCGGTTCTAGAACGCTCAAATGGCGCATTTTTCTGTGATAGGGTAGAAAACGTTGTGGGAAAAGGAGAAAATGCTGGTTTTCAGCATTTTCTCCGTTTCCCCCAGTGTTTCCAAAAGGCTTCTTTCCCAGGGTCGTTAAAAGGCGGCATAGTGCGGTAAAAGGTTAAAACTCCGTCACGACATTAAAAATCTACGCTGTTAAAATTCCTTAACGGCATTATAAATCTGCGGTATTAAAATGCCGTTACGGCATTAAAAACCGCGCCTTCAAAACTTTGTCTCGGTATTAATATCCACGATTTTAAAACTCCATAACGATATTCAAGCCTGGCTGTTCACATAGGCTACGCCCGTACAGACAAAATGGAAAAATCTCTGCAAAGGTAAATATCTTTATTGAACGACATTTCATACAAAATATCAGTGACTGCTTGTTATAGGTAATTTCTCTTCCTTTCCATAATGTTTTTTTCCAGAATTAGTTTGCTAATCGCCTATTATATAGCTACCTTTGGAAAACATTATGGAAAAGAACAAAGTGAAAATCAAGGGTTCATTTCTGAACTTTTGTTTCAAACGTTCTTACAGAACTGTTTCATGAAAATGTTTCCAAATTTAGTTAATGCAATATTCTAAAATAAATTCTATAAATTATTCCAAAAAATTTAAAAGGCTTGGTCGTGACAAGTGTCTGCAGAGAAAAGTGGGCGTTGTGTATTCCTGACCCTCTGAAACAAGGTCACAGCGGATAACTTTAATATCTTTGAAAAACTTGCAAAATCAACATGGTTTGTGCTTGTTTTGTGTTTAACGCCATGTTCAATATTATTTCAGTTAGGGCCTATATCGCGGTGGCCAGCGCACATATCTATGCTGTCCTGCAGTTTCTATGACCGGTATGTTGCCCAACCCTTTTTTTTAAGCCACTGGCTGCTTTCGCACATAGATATCGTCGAGATCGTGAATGTTTAGCGGTGAGAGAGGAATGAACGCTGTCGCAATGACTTTCATTAATCCTCAGTAAAAATGTGTGCCGGCTGGAGAGTTGAACATGCGACCTTTTGGTTTCAAGCCCTGTATGTTCTGACTGAGCTACCAACGGTGCCCAGCAAACATAAATTTAAGTTTGATAAATGAAGGCTTGTGAAAACGTAGGAATAGGACAAATTGCTCGAAACTGGCAATGTCTTCTTTTGCCACGATTGCTTTCGAAGGTCATCCTCTGCAAGACCCGATAAAGGTCGTCAGCCAATGATAAAGTCTTAACCCTTTACCACACAATCCTGAGTTTTAACGATGCTAATGAAAGAGCCTTTTGAAAACATTGTGGGAAAAGGAAAAAATGATGGTAACCAGCATTTTCTCCTTTTCCCACTATGTTTTCTACCCTTCCAAACACAAAATTCAACTTTCGAGTCGCATTTATAATGTGGTCTGCAAATGCTTTCAATTTGGACTGGCCGAAAAATTTTGTCTCTTGGTTAAGAGTTAAAGTAAACATGTACTGATTTTGTATTCATAGGGAACCTTTAAGGTGCATTTTGCGCATTTTTGAACAATATTTACATATTTCTGAGACCTTTTGGTCTTAAATCCTTTATCACAAGTTTTATTGTTTAACCGACTTAACAAATAAATGAGCCATGTCCTGTAAAAAGTGGGCTTAACGCATTTGCGAAAAGTATCGACCAGGTCAGCCTGCGCTCTCCACGCAGGCTGACGTGGGCCGAAACTTTTCGCTACTAGTCAATTTTCTACGTGTCAAAGGACCATTCTACCTCATAATTCAGTTGGTTGTGAACGAAACTGTCTAGTATGAATCCATAATTATGGGATTGCTTGCTTCGTTTCATGCATCATGGAGATGCATTAAGCCCCCTTTTTACAGAGCATGGATTAAATGTGAAAACTTTGCTGGAAAAAGTTGAAATTTTCTCCTTTTCAGTTGTTTTCCCCTTCTGCCCTTACGAAAGACTAAGAGCATTATTGGATCCACATTCCATCTGTCTTCTGAAAATGCTTTGATATCATATTAAACAAATATAAAACCTTGTCGTCTGATAAAGGCTTAAACCTTTACCAGACAGCAAAATTTTTTACTGTTCTAAATTGAAATCATTTGCGGACGACATTTTAAATGTGGCTAAACAAATGATTTTTTATCTCTGAAAGGTTAGAAAACATTGTGGGAAAAGAAGAAAATGCTGCTTTCATAATTTTCTCCTTTTTCCTCATTTTTCTTTTTTTTTTTTTTTTCCAAAGGCCGTCCCTCTCAGGTTTGTTAAAACTCGGGAATGTTTGGCAAAGAATTAAATCTTCCTCAGTAAATTAAACAGACCCTTCTTGCGACAGTTGAAAATGGCTTAAAATACTATTTCACTGGAAACTATGAAAAAATCTCGATATACGTACCTTAAAGTCAAGCAGCAGGCGGTGTAGGCCTAAGATCAGACTGCATACTCTGTGCACACCGTCTACACGAGTAGATGTCTATACGAGTAGATGTTAGCCATGTTGCTGACAGGATTGATCAAGCAGCAGGCGGTGTAGACCTAAGATCAGACTGCATACTCTGTGCACACCGTCTACACGAGTAGATGTCTATACGAGTATATGTTAGCCATGTTGCTAACAGGATTGATTTATCGATGGAATGCTTACAGGATTAACTTGATATTTATGATCTGAAAATACATATAATCTTCCATTACTTCTTGTTATATTTAGAGGCAGAAATACCCAGAGAACACAATACTTTGGTTTTTCAGTGGCCAATGGAGCATATTTAGATTTTTGTTCTACCTAGAGACAAAATTTCTTCTATAACACTTGAATATATAATAGACGCGTGTTATTCATCATGTGAATTTTCAAGCTTTAACGAAAGTCTTGTGCGAAATCTTAAAATACCTTAAAACGTTATATATATCACTTTAAAGAAATACATCCAGATTATTTTCTCGTACCAATCCCTCTTTGCTTTATAGATGTTTCCAACCTATTTTAAACTTACTAAATGCATTTTAGTCAGAGATTTGGGTTTTGCGATAACAGTAACATGGATACTACCGTCTGGATGTAGCCATCGGCACGGTATAAACTAGACTTCCATGGCTACGAATCCCACGTCTTAACCAAAGAGTCACAAAGTTCCTCTCCAGGCATCATGGCACCACAGGGCCCGTATTTACCAACAATCCTTCAAGGAATTCTTAGTTTAATTCTAAATTTAGAAAGTACATGTAAAACAATTTCTGATTAGCTAAACCAGATGGTTTAGCCAATCAGAAATTTTGTAACTTTGAAAATTAGAAAAGACTTAGAAATAGACTTGGAATGCAGTTTAGAATGGTTGGTGATTACGAGTCCAAACCTACTTTGAAGGCAAATTTAGATTATCAGTTTTTGTCAATAAACCTTGTCAAAATATTTCTAGTTTTTATTTTTACTGACAGACTGCTTGATTTATGTAATTGCATTTGGGAGGGTACTTGTAATAAAGTTTGTAAAATGAAATATTAAAACCCCAAAGATTTATTGGGGCGGAAAATATTAGGGCTTAATGACAGATGCCGTATGATGGATAATGTGTTTATCAGACGACAAGCTATTAGACAAGTCCTTATTACATTGACAGCAGTAATTTTGCAGACAACAAATAAAATGAGCCATGCTCTGACAAAAGGGGGCTTAATGCATCACCGTGATCCATGATACCAAGCAAGTCGTCAGATAGTTATGTATCCATAATAGCCGCATTCTTTTTAACAACCGACTTAATGATGAGGTAAAGTGGTCCTTGGACATATAGAAAATTGACCACTAGCGGAAAGGTTCGACCAATGCAGATGCATTAAGCCCCCTTTTGCCAGAGCATGGCTCAAATGTTTTATTGGAAACCTGTTGCTCGGAAATGTGTTTGTTTGTTCGTTCGTTCGTACGTTCGTTCGTTCGTTCGTTCGTACGTACGTACGTACGTACGTTCGTTCGTTCGTTCGTTCGTTGGTTCGTTCGCTCGTTCGTTGGTTCGTTCGTATGTACGTACGTACGTACGTACGTTCGTTCGTTCGTTCGTTTGAAAAGAAGCAGAAAAAAAGAAAAGAAACGTAATAATAAGAGAAAATGATGGAATTTTCTTATTTTTCCATGATGTTTTCAACACTCGTCTTACTCTCTAGGTTCATAAAACATGGAGGTCGTTTTGTTCAGGACTGAATATCCATATCTTGCGGATCGTAATTTCTGATTTTTCTTTAAACTCTTTACCAGAGACCAAAATTTTAAACTTTTCCAATTTGAAAGTATTTGAAGATGACAAAGTAAATGTGGCTTAACCCTTTTCCAAACGACAAATTTTGGACTGGTCCAAATTGAAAGAGTATGCAGACGACAATTTTAAATTTGATGAAAATGGCAGAAAGGTCTTAAAAAAAGGGTAGAAAACGCTGTGGGAAAAGGAGAAATTGCTCGTTACGAGCAATTTCTCCTTTTCCCACAGTGTTTTCAAAAGACTTGTACTGCAGACACGTGAAAACCAGGGCTTGTTTGGGAAAGGGTTAATTTTGGGTTTTGTCTTCAAAAGGATAGAAACACTGTGGGAAAGTACTGGTTACCAGCATGTTCTACTTTTCGCCACAATCGATTTGAAAGCTCCTTTTTCCTCAGGGTCGTTAAAGCGCGGAATCGTGTGGTAAAGGGCTTATATAGTTTTTTTTTCAAATGTTGGCAAAGTATCCATTTGATACAAGATATCATTATGTGAGCCATGCTCTGGCAAAAGGGGGCTTAATGCATCTCCGTAATGAGTGATACCTATCAAGCTATCACATAATTATGGATCCATAATAGCCACTGCTTTTAACAACCGACTTAATCATGAGGTATTATGGTCCTTTGACATACAGAAAATTGACCTATAGCGAAAAGTTTCGGCCCAGGTCAGCCTGCGCGGACTGCGCAGGCTGACCTGGGTCGATACTTTTCGCATATGCATTAAGCCCCCTTTTCGCAGAGCATGGCTTATCGTTTGAAAAGAAGCAGAAAAAAAGAAACGTAATAATAAGAGAAAATGGTGGAATTTTCTTATTTTCCCATGATGTTTCAACACTCGTCTTACTCTCTAGGTTCATAAAACATGGAGGTCGTTTTGTTCAGGACTGAATACCCATATCTTGCGGATCGTACTTTCTGCGGACTGCGCAGGCTGACCTGGGTCGATACTTTTCGCATACGCATTATGCCCCCCTTTTCGCAGAGCATGGCTTATATGAGTTTATCAACCGAAAAGGAATAATAAACAAAATGTTGACAAATAACGAAGAAGAAATAAATTGAATATAACAAGAATCTTCTCGTTAGGGATTTGATACGTCTCTTAAATCATTTCTAAAATAATTAGGAGAGAAATAGACATAAATCATCAAGTCGCCTCAAAGCATCAGGTAGTGAATTCAACACACATCGCGACATTTGCGATACTTTTCACTGAAAGTGCAGATCGTGATGAACCGCAGGCCCAGATTAGGCTTACTGTCTTTTTGTATGTCTGGCCTAGTCTATTGATCGATTCAATGGTGCTTTAAGCTGCTTTCAACATTATTTTAGTCTTATCATGGCGTCAGTTCACTTATTCGCGAGTGTCCTGGATTTCACCAGTACTAGGCAAGGCCTCTGAAGTGTCATGCCCAAGCTACCATGTAACCTGATAAATTACTAGTAACTCTTTTGGTGCCAAATATGAGACATACTCTGTCAAAAAGGGGCCTAATGCATCCCCGAGGTCCATGATACCAATCGAGTCATAACATGATCTTAGATCCATAAAATCCATTTTGACTCACAACGGACCAAACCCTGAGGTAGACTGGTCCTTGTACATACAGAAAACTGACCAACAGCAAAAATGTTTGCGGCCCAGTTCAGCCCGCGCGGACTGCGCAGGCTGACCTGGGTCGAAAACTTTTTGCAGATGCATTAAGGCTCTTTTCACGGAAAATAGCTCATACACGAGTGGCGTTCTAGCAAAAGGAGGTTTAATGCATCTCCGTAATGCATTATATCAAGTAAGTCATTACATAATTATGGTTCCATGAATTTCATTAAGTCTTTCATTTATTGAATCTGGAGGTAGAATGGTCCTTGGACATGTGGAAAATTTACAGATAGAAAAGGATTTCGACCCTGATAAGCCTTCACAAGTAATTCTTGGTCGATGCTTTTTGCAGATGCATTAACGCCTTTCACAGAGCATGGCTTATAAGTAAACTCGACCTCTTTCGACGACTTAAATACCGTGTGCACGGCGACGCAGAAAGATCTATAGGCAGGCAGGCAGGCAGGTAGATAGGTATGCAGACAGACAGACAGACAGACGGACAGAGTTGTTTGTTTTGTTTTGGAGTTTAACGCCATTTTAACAGCTTAGGTCATATCATGGCGGTCAGTGACGCACCCATGTGTTTCCTGGCTTTCTCACACCAGAACTGACACATCTTTCTTTCCAAAGCCACTGGCTACTTTTCCCATTGCATCAGAGGTGAAAAATCGCCGGAAAGAAAGTTTGCCTCAACCGGGTATCGAACTCGCAACCACCAGATCACGAGTCAGATACGCTAACCACTGAGCTACCCGGGCGGAGACAGACAGACAGACATACAGACAGGCAGCCAGGCAGGCAGGCAGACAGACAGACAGACAGATAGATAGACAGATAGATTTTTGTATTAGATATATGGCAACATAAAGGCACTATACATGGGATAAAAAGGACATGATAATGAAATCTAATACATGTAATAATAATCTAATAATGATAATTTTCATCTATCCCAAATGCAAAAGCCCTGCCTTTGTCCATGACGCCGAAAAAGTTCAGATGAAACATTTTAGGACTCTCCTCATTGATTTAAAACCTTTAACATACAATCCCGTGTTTTAACGATCCGGAGGCTTTTTTTTTTTTTTTTTAGACATTGTAGGAATAAGTGAAGATGCTAGTAACCAGTCTTCTCCTTTGTTTTTACAGTGTTTTCTAACCTTTCAAAAACAAATCCCATCATTTGAGCCACATTTCATTTGTGAACCGCAAATGCTTTCAATATAGACATTCTAAAATTTTGTCGTTCTGTAAAGAGTAAAACTTCTACACCGAAGATTAAACTTTAAATCTAGTATCGAAAAGTGTAGCCCAAGATCAGACTCCACTAATGTGCAGGTTGATCTTGAGTCACACTCTTAGCAAAAGACATATACACTCTACGAACCTTCTCAACAGCCACTTTTAAGCTGGAATTCCCCGTAGACATTTACTGGAATCGGCTGTCCAGAAAAGAGATAGTTCATTTGGTTCGATTCTTATGAGAGTAATTGACCAGTGTCAAAGCATACCTCAGCCTATGTCTGAAGAGAATTTTTTCGGGGGGAGGGGGTAGGGTAGAAAACATTGTGGGGAAAGGCTTCTTTCGCTGGGTCATTAAAGTCGGGAAAGTGTCGTAAACATTTGATAAACAACCCCGTGTTTGAACAACCACGAAGAATATTGCAGTTGAAAACATTTTCGAAGAAGGGACAAGAAATATCTTTTGGAGTCAAACTGCAGACAAATTCAATTCATACTATTTAAATATATTGATATTATGATTTGCTATGGCATGGTGTGAATAATGGCCCAGGGGTATCGATTTGCGGTAGCAACGCTTGCATACTGGTGTCATAAATGTTGGTGCAAATAGGGCAGCAGGGACCCGCCGATTAAACATACGTATGCACATTTTTTACGAGTTGCAAATTACTATCTATTCATTAATACCAAGAAGAAGGTCGAAAGCCAGCGCATTCAGCTACGGCTAAAGAATGCTGGTATTCAGCAATTTCTCCCTTTCCCACGTAACTTCTCTATTCTTTTAAAGACAAAACCTATCACTGAAGCCACGGGTTTCTTTTTTGGTCCTCTGAAAGTGCTTTCAATTGAGACCAGTCTAAAAATTTGTCTCCTGGTTAAAGTTTAAAGGTCATTCATCTTGCAATCAATTAGGGGAAAAAAACTTATAAAGAGCCGAGTTTTTTTTTTCCCCAAATCCAATTTACTAAAAGGAGTAAGATCAAAAACTTTATTTTTTTCCACTTTGTTTCTGTTAATCACAGTTTGGGCGATATGCTCCAAAATGAATATAAAAAAGCGGGCTTTAAAAGATTTAAAACTGGAAAAATTTGCCCCAAGGTATTGGATTTGAAAATGAGATAGTTTTTCTTTAACCGAAAATAGCCCTTCGTTTTTATGGTTTGCCATTTTATAAATTATGTAGTTTGGAAACTTATTCACCTCGGAGATCCAGTTTAAGTTCTGTAACAGATACCTCTTAAAATATTGTGGATAAAGAGGCGGACGCTTTTTAGAATGAAAAACATAATTTTCCCTTCAGAGAAAGGCCATTGTGTCACTTGTGCCAAGACGTGCATATCTAGAAGTAGTATTTACCGTTGTGAGTCAACTCTTTACCATAAACGCTCGTGATTAAACCATCTTGGAAAAAAAGTGAACATTATCGGGAAAAAGAGAAAACTTGGTAGCCAGCTTTTTCTCTTTCTCCCACATGGAAAATATATCGAGTTGTACTTATCGGTGTTTTACAAAAAAAAATTAGGACATAAAAACTAAATGGGCTTCTTTAAACTAAACCTCCGTTTGCTATTTTACCCAGTTTTAACAGTTTTTCATCAAAGCTAGCTGTGCACCTGTCCAGACATTATCAGAAAACGTATTTATCTGTTAACCAAGCGTTTTCCCTTTTTTCCACAATAGTTTCTACCCTTGCAAAGGACGAACCCCATTAATTTTGCCTTATTCAATTTGTCAACTGCCAATGCTTTCATTATGGACAAGTCTAAAGTTTTGCCATTTGGTAAAGTGTAAACCTTTTAACAAACAGTCCTGTGTTTTAACGACCCTGAGAAAGGATTTTGAAAACATTGTGGGAAAAGGAGAAAAGGCTGGTAAAACCAGCATTTTCTGCTTTCCCCATAATTCTTTACATAAATACCCTTTCACACACTATCCGCTTTTTGAGCTACATTTAAATTGTCGTCTGGAAGTGCGTTAGATTCGGACAAGTCCGGAATTCAGTCGTTTGGTAAAGGTTAATTACTTAACTATCTTTATTCTTTCTTATTCATCTTTAGTTTTTGTTTTGATATTTCCTTACTTTATGAATCAGTTATGCAACTTAAATTCTGAATACGTCTTCATTTGAGTATGGACTTCCGCTTTAGAAGTGCTGGTTCTTATTTACCGAACTCCTAGTACATGTACTTTGATTTTTGGTCATTTTCAATACGCATACGCCAGAAGGTTGAACCGAAAGTAATGAAATGCGTACAAAGGAAAAGCCACTGTTTTTTCAGAGGCTTCGCGGTTTCGGTTTTCTGATCTTTAATAAGTAAACTAATTGAGAATGAGATTTTATTTCCATCCTAACCGGTCACGGGTGGTATTTTCCAGAGAAATCGATATCTTCATTTGGCAGAAACCTGTTTGGACAGAATAGATATCTTACAAAGTATTGGATACTGTAAAGAAATGATCAGACTGCACCTACTGTGAGGTCTGATCTGTGATCTACGTTGGCCTAAAATACTCTTATTGAAATTTGACTTCAGCATCATAAGACGTGCTCGAACTGAGGAATAAGGTAACTTGAGCAGTAGACAAAATACGAGGCATGCTATAAAATACTCATTATCTTATGAAAAAGTTTTTTGTTACGGGATAAAACAAGTATAATTAATATTCTAAGCTTGCACTGATTTTTCAGTATCTTAAATCTTTGTCTGACTATCATTCCTATTGTCACAAGGTTCTATCTAGCTCTATAGAAATAAGACACAATGGTGGGCTTTATCATTCAATGTTCAGATATAAAATCATCACAAATTAATATGGTGGTCATGAACGATGTGTCTAACAGAATGTTTACATATGAGCCATGCTCTGCGAAAAGGGGGCTTACTGCATAGGCGAAAAGTATCGATTCAGGTCAGCCTGCGCAGTCTGCGCAGCCTGACCCGAACCGAAACTTTTCGCTAATATTATTCAATTTTCTGTATATCCAAGGACCAGTCTACCTCATGATTCAGTCGAATTGTTAAAATAGTAGCTATTATGGACCCATAAGTATGCGCTGGCTTGATTGGTACAATGCATCACGGAGATGCATAAAGCCCCCTTTTTTCCAGAGCACGGGTCATATATTTGATGTTGATAACCTTTGGGATAGTGAATCGACCCTTTCAACATCATTTAAGTTACATCACGGGAACAGGTCACATATGTATGTGTGCCCTGAGTTTTACCAACAGTAGGCTATGGCTCTGAAGTGTCTTGCCAATGGACGCACCCATGAAAAGCCCAGTGCTTCCACTTAGGCTACGAATCCTGCACTTTGCTGCTCTACGCAGGACCCTAGAGAAACAAGATAGAAGAAGAAAGAAAGCAAGCAGAAGGAAGACTGCCTTTTATTTCCTTCATTTGGGATTGAATTAAGATATAAAAATTACAACATAATCACTCTCTTGACATTTTAGCATTTACAAGAAATGTACAACAAAAAGACGGCAATCCAATTAACATAACATATATTAACAACAAAAAACTATGGTACCAACAATATCAAAATGGCGTGCTACAGTCCCAAAACAGCAAATCATCTCTGAACTTAATACTTTTTCCAAGACAATTTGGACTAGTTGGTAATGTAATCAGCATTTCCTCCCCTTTCCCACAATGTCTCCTTTCTCAAGACAATATTTGTCATTTGAAGCACATTTATTGTTTTTTGTCTTTGCTTTCAAATGGTTATAATTTGGGTAAGTCAAAATGTTTGCTCCTTTTTCCTTACAGTTAAAACTAGTGCTTGCCTTTTCTTCAAAATTTTCTCCTCTGTGTATCTAAAAGTACTATTGAATTAGTATCTAAGCTGACACCTGCAATGTAACAATAATGCTATTCTGAGCTGGCCTTTCGAGGGGTTGTCTAACTGTCTAGAAAGATACATTTCGTTGGTTGTGCCTGCCATATTCTTCGAAGACTGACCTGTTTGCTACTACGTTACACCACTATTCTGTACAGGATAAATATTAAATACGCCGTGCGCATAACTCAAAACTCTGTTGCTAAAAAGTAGCAAGCGGAAAATGCCTATATATAATACGTCTGTGGAGAAATCGCGCCTGTTTTTCGTTCCAAATTTATTAGAACTGTGTAATAATTTCAAATGGGAAAAAAATAATTTCAAGGAAATACCATTGTTTACTGCGAATCTTTGTACACAGCTTCTAAATCTAAATATAGATTTAGGGAAACCCGTCAATTGAAACAATATCTTGTGCATGCATAATTAAATCATTATTTTCCGCCAGGTGGCATTTTTCAGAAACTTCAAAAAGTATGACATGCGCTAGACAAAGGCGCTTTCTGTACCCAGGATGCTCGAATTCGATGAGGTCAGTATTTGAAAAATGCCACCTGTTTCTGCTGCCCTGAACTATCCCATCCTTGCACCAGAAACAGGTTGACATGTGCTCGATGGTGTTTGCCAGGTATTTTCTATGGAAACCTGCCCTCTTCGTACTTAGAACAAAGCAGAAGTACTCTAACAGAAAGGAAGACTTATTTCTTACGAGAATGATTTCCTTTATCAAATGGTTATTTTATCTTTCAATTTTAAATTTTAGAACTGTCTGCATGGAAAGCACATTCAGACGCCAGATCATGGAATATGATTGTAGAAGAGTAGAACTAATTAGTATTTCTCCTTTTTCCACTATGTCTCCTACCCCAACACAATCTTCGTCATTTGAAGCACTTTCATTTCGTTATTTTGCCGTCTTTTACAGATGTTCTGAATTGGAATACGAAATCTATTTTTCGTCGTTCTGGTTAACAATCATTTCATCGCAAAAATATCTCCTTATCGGACAGTGTAGATCAAAGATCAGACTGCACGTTTTGTGCAGTCTGATCTTGATCTACGCTGTCCGCAAAAGGTCAGTGAGTCGCGCATAGAAGCCTAAGGGTTAACCTTCAACAAGACGACGCAATTTTAGACTCGTCTATATTGAATGCATTTGCACACAATACATTAAATGTAGCTTATTGTTCGGGGATTTGTCTGTGCAAGGGTGGAGATTGCTGTGAGAAAAGCATCTTCTCCTTTTCCAACAATATTTTCAAAAACCTTCTCCATCAGATCGTTAAAACTGGGGACTGTATGGTACAGAGTTAAACAACAATTCAGATTACAAAATATCACTGATTGGCGTATATATTCTCCGATTCAACCTCTGACGGTTCAGGCAGTTGTTCACCGACTCTATTAAAATCGACTGACACATATTCGGTTTGCGGTTCGTCGGAAGCTATGTTAGGATTTCTAGATGTCGTTCCTTCTGCTGGAAGGTCTAGGTCAGCATAAACAAGGTCCGAGGATCCGGGATTCCCAGCAGAGTCCTGTTGATAGTATAGAAAGTAATGGCTGATAATTACTCCGTATTTATTATCATTTATTATGTACAACTAACGCTCAAAATTCTTTACCAAGCCAAACGACAAACTTTTAGAACTGTCCAAATTGAAAGTATTTTCTGACGACAAAATAAATTTGAGTCATATTATGGAATTTGCCTGTGAAATTATAAAAAAAAAACATTGTGGGAAAAGGAGAAAATGCTGGTGACCAGCATTTTCTCCTTTTTCCACAACGTTTTCAAAAGTCTTCTACCCCAGACTCGTAAAAAATCGGGATTGTTTGGTAAAGGGTTCAGTTACTGCATGAAAACAGACTAAATCAGGATTTCCTATTCAAACATTCAAAACCTACATTCATGCGATTTCAAACATCCTTTTGCCGGAAAAATCTTAATGTATCAGATTATGTATATCAAACATCAGACTGCATATACTGTGGCGTCTTAACCCTTTACCATACATTCCCCGGGTTTTAACGACCATGAGAAAGCAGCCTTTTGAAAACAATATAGGAAAACGAGAAAATGTTGGTAAGCAGAATTTTCTCCTTTTCCAACATTGTTGTCTGCCGTTTGAAACGATATTTCAGGCTTTCAGTAATTTCAAATTTGTCGTCTGTTAATGCTTTCGATTGTGGCAAGTCTGAAATTTTGTCGTTTTGGTAAAGAGTTAACTAGATTTTCACTGTCTGCAAGATCATATTGCATCGCTGTTGGCAACCTAGGGTTAAAGATCCTCTACGTTTTCTTTCATTGTTTGTGATCTACAAAGTGATTCTAATCGGATAAGGTGAGGCTTACATTATTAAAAGGACATGGATATGACATTGAAACCAGCATCTTAAACATTGACTTAACATAGAAACAAGCATCGTACACTATTGACTGAACACAAAATCGAGCATTTTACATCACTGATTGAACATGGAAACATCTTACACATTTGATTGTATGTGACAAGATGCAGGATAAATTATCATGTATCATTCACGAGCATCTTACACTAATGTAAGGATACAGGAACGAGAATCTTGTACTATAGATTCGATATGGAAACAAGCATCTTTTACAATTGATTTAACTGGGAAACGAGTATATTATGCTGTTAATCGGATAAGGTAGCCAGTATCTAACACTATTAATCGCGAATTGAATGGAGCATCTTACAGAATTGATCGGATATGAAAAAGAGCATCTTTCACAACTGATTTAACAAGGAAACGAGCATCTTACACTGTTTTTATATGATTTTGAGCATTTTTACACCATTGGTCGAATATGGGAACGAGTATCATAAATTTATCATCTGACGAAGAAAAAAATTGATTGGTTAAGGAAACGTGCATCTTACACTTACGATTGAACATAGAAACGAGCATCTTACACTATTGATAATATATTGGAACGATTAGGAGTGCCGCATACAGAACCGATTCATTCATTAACCGTATATTTAATATGGTGACTGATGTATATGTACATGATACAAATATGAGTCATGATGAGGAATAATACCAAGAGTGACCTGCAGTTCAGGGTCTGTATTCACAGACAATTCCAAATTGATTTCTGACTATTATTCTATATTTAGAAGATACACAGTTTCTTTTTGCATTTGTTTGGAGCTAAGAATTATTTTAAGAATTAGAGTATGGCTGCCATTTAGAATGACTGGTGAATATGATACATGAATTTTTCAGATATATGTCCACTGAATTTAAATCTTAAGGTGTGAAGCAGTTGATTGAACTTTTCGCTCATACCAGGTGAGAAATTAAGAAATTTATTCTATTCCGATAAGACGATAAGGCCGATAAGACGATAGTTAAAATTATTCTTACACTTTCAGTGTCTCTGGAATCCATATGTTGTTCCCCTGGTATAGGTATTGTCTCATAAGTATTTGCTTCGACTTTCGGTGAGCTAGCTGCTGCAATTTTGACATTTTCATCCCGTCCTTGACCTCCATTAGCTGTATTTGCATATGTAGCCTCTATGAATATAAGTATTTTCGTGTAAAACTAGCTATTCAAGACTATAAGGTAAGTAACTCTATTGTTCAAAACTTCGGTTTTTACCTTTTATTAAGAGATATGTAAAGATATCAAAAAGGTCACTAACCGAAATTTTGAGCAATTGGCCTAGATTGATTTAATCCATAATAATTTTTTTCGTTCCATGAGAAATTTACAGTCATCTAACCATTCAAATTCCTTGCGAAAAATAAAACTTGTTTAACTTTCATGTTTCACGAGATTTTTTACGTCCTCGCGTTGAAAGTTTATTAAACTTGCAATGACAGTAGGCCATTTTTCTTCTAATGGAACAGACTACATCCAAGCTGTTTATTCCCATTTTAAACAGGGTTTTAAATCCATTTGATACATGTTACAATGTGTAACAAGGTACATGTAGGTATATAGATATAGCGGATCTTACATTAGTGTTTATGAATTATCATTTTTATCAAACGACGGGTTGACTAAAATTATATGACATGAGTCTTGGCGAGCGTCATACAATTTTTAGTCAACGAGTTATCGGATGTCCGGTCAGTTAAAAGATAAAACAATTTATGCAGGGAGTAAATCGAAATTTTTCACAATTTTGTTTACTTTAAATAACTTATGCTGCATTTCTTGTTTTTATTAAACATGAAAATCATAACATTTTCCGCACGTATACGTCTTAGCAACAACGACGTCATTTTCCCACGAGATTGCGAAGTACTACAAATTCTGGCACGTGCTGCGGTTGGTTTCGCCAGCTTCACGCGCTCATAACTACAAAAATAACCAGAAGCGGGACCAAAAGAAACGATGATACACTAGTGTATTATCGAAAAAAAAAAAAGGTAATGGGTTTAATACACTGCTGGAGGAGGTTTTATGTGATAAATGTGCTTTACTTATGTGATAAATTTGCTTTACTTTCATGTGTGAAATGTTTTACTTATTTCCTATTTCATGATCTATTTACTTCCCATTGAGACAGTCTTTTTCCACCAGGTAACTCGGGCATGTTTACAGAAAATTTGATCAAAGTCACATGCACAAGCGAACGGTAAAGATCTTAGATAAAACGGCACGTCCTTGATCTATGCCATCCGTAAAAGTGTATCTATTGTTGCCACTTAGTCGAGACTAGAATTCAATGATGCAGTTCTGCCATTCCAGAACGCAAAGATCAATGATTATTGAAATACGAACCTATAAGGGAGTCATATGCATCGGCCCTGAAAGGTACAAGATGAAATTAGATGAGCCATGTTCTGGCAAAAGGGTTTAATGCACCTCAATGATGCATGATACCAAGCAAGTCGTCACATAACTATGGATCCATAGTATCCATTTTGTCTAGCAACCGACTGAATCATGAGGTAGACTGGTCCTTTGACATACAGAACATTTACCAATCGCAAAAACTTTCGGTCCAGGTCAGCCTGCGCGGACTGTGCAGGCTGCCTTGGGGTCGATACTTCTTGCAGATGCATTGAATCCCCTTTTCATAGAGCATAGCTCAAATACTTTGTTCAAGAAAACTAGCAAAATCGGAGGTAGCAAAACCTTAACCCGCATTTTATCATCGTCTTCATCTGTTTGTTTATGATTTTTTTTTTTCACCGCATTTCCGTTGCACTGATATTTACATAGATTTAGTACTGCATAGGCAACGTTTTGGTAACAACGCTTGTCTCAGAACAGAAAGTCTTTGGTTTAACCATGACCTGGGTGTACACGTACAAAAGACATAAAAACAGCAGTACTGGTTAATTCATTGGCTTTCAAGGTTAAAGGGCCGACATTACTGCAGGATCATGTCTCTGATAAAGTACGTTCACTTGTTTCGAATAGTCAAAGGAAATATTACTTTATAATCTGTTGCCGTTACCGATGACTTACTTTATCGTCCTAGATCGCCCACTTATCACGGACATTTTAAGTAAAAACTCTGTCCATTACAGTTTTGAAATATGTGAACAATACTGACAAATGTCTGGGAGGTCGTGTTCGTCAGTTAACACAGCTGGACACATTGTTTTCTATATAAGGCTGCAAAAGGCAAGATTCGACAAAAAACGAAAAACAAGTGCCTGTACTCTGAATCCAAACTTTTTAATTAACGCTTGTAAAATACTTAAAGTCATCTGTCCACACTTTAATCATGGTCATAGTCATGATTCTTCAGATGATGAAGTAGATTTAAGTACAGATGCAAGCATTCAATAAACTGAATATTTATCATTGAATGGTTGCATTTGTACATAGGCTTTTTGTTGACCATTAAATTACCGTACCTCTTTCAGCGCCAACTATATGACCTATGCTCTGTGAAAAGGGAGCTTGATGGATCTGCGAAAAGTTTCGGCCCATGTCAGCCTGCGCAGTCCGCGCAGGCTGACATGGGCCGAAACTTTTCGCTATGGGTCAATTTTCTGCGAGTCCAAGTACCATTCTACCTTATTATTCAATCGGTTGTTAGACAAAATGGATTTTATGGATCCATCATTATGTGATGACTAGCTTGGGATATAATATATCACGGAGATGCACTGAGCCCCCTTTTGCCAGAGCACGGCTCATACATAGGCCTACTCGACATCTTTAGAGTCAAGTCAAGTTTATTTGGCATTCGGCTGTTAATTCGAACTCAGAAAGATTTCTATCATACAGGCTAGACTAAGCAAGCGGACGGCGTGGATCAAAGATTAGACTGCGCATTCTGTGCATATTCTGATCAAAATTTCTGAATAGTATCTTTTAACTCACCCGTTCTGTTCATCTCTCGATTCGTTGACGATCGCTTGACCGTTTAGGGCATTCATAGGAACATCTTCATTGGCTGAAACATTCACAGGCATGTAGTTTCTGACATAAGTTGGCATTTGAGAACAAATTAAACGAGTCTAGAGAAATGTTATTGAAAGTGCCTTCTAGTGAGCTTATTAACATTTTGGTGGACGAGTTTGATATAAAAATATCTTATTATCTCAAAAGCCGATGAATATAAGATTCTTGTTATCACATAAAATTTTTCACGAATTTCAGGTTAGGATATGCAAAACCACACATTCACAAGTAGTAGTTTCCATTAACTGAACCCTATTCACTTCCTTCAAAGAAGTAACAAATGATGTCATATAAGACGCCACAAACAATGCTAATTTTTACACGATGTTTTTTTCAGACGTGTGTAAGATAAGAAAATTCACACACACACACACACACACACACACATATATATATAAAATATATATATGTGTGTGTGTGTGTGTGTGTGTGTGTGCGCGACATTTATCGACCAGACGGAAACGAACATGTCTTGTAAATTGAAAATTCGGCAGCTGCGCTTCTAACTGGTTATGCAAACAATCAATATTACTGTTACAGCATTTTACTCGGGAAAAAAACAGGTTTAGATGCGCATTAAAACTCGGAACATATTAACATGTGCGTTTGTCCTTTTTAAGTTTCCACGTTTATAAAATTTTGAATGATTTTTCGTTCGTCCACAAACATTGATAAATACAGGATCTTAAATGTATGAGTCATGCTCTGTGAAAAGGTGGTGAAATGCATCTACAAAAAGTATCGGCCAATATTAGTCTGCGTGGTCCGCGCAAGCTGACCTGAGTCAAAGCTTTTAGCTGTTGGTAAATTTTCCGCTTGTCTAATGACCGTTCTTCCACGTGATTGAGTAGATTTCGGGCAAAAACCATATAATCATCGTCTAAACAATGCTCAGCGGTGAAAGAAAAATGAATCCTATCGCAATGACTATCACCAATCCTCGGAAAAAGATTGGCCGAGCCAGGGATCGAACCGTCAACCCCGTGTTCTCAAGTCCTATACGATACCTACTGAGCTACCAGGGCTCGAGTCATTAAAATAAAGTTCAATGAAAGAGGCTTTAACCTGTTACCCATCCAGATCTTAGTGTAAATGCATAATTTTCATGGAAGACATAACTTTAAAAACCATAGCCAACCTGTTTTATGTCTTTCTTTATTTCTTCTTCTCCTTGTTAACAAAACGGTCACAAGTATAAGAACGACGACTCCCGCTGCTGCACCGATACCAATAAATGTCCATGGTAGAGTTTTCTCCCTTCCCTCAGAGAATATTTTATCTGTTGCTGGTAAAATAAGGTTTGTGAAAAAAGGTGAATGGAGGTACGCCTCTTTCAACAGTATTTCAGTCATATCAGGGTGGCAGTTCACCTACTCATTATTCCTTCAGTTTCAACAGTTCTTGTATTATAGCATTGCCTTGCCCAAGGACACTCCTAAAGTTGCTGGGGCATTTTTTTTTTTTTAATTATTACGGATGGTGAAATTCAGAGTTTAACCTTCCTTTCGTTAGACATATAGTTTTGCTCTAGAGTAATTGGAATGCCGATAACGATTAACCCTTTCACGCCAAATGAATAGTTTGGACATTTTCACCCTAGAAATAAGACCCATATATTGCAATAATAAAATATTTTTTATCCAGAATTTTTCAGCAAAGCGGACACCGTAGATCAAAGGTTTTGATATATAATGATACAAAGGTGAAAAAGGCACATTAATTCTTTCCCACACAATCTGGTGTTTTAACTCTTAGGCTGCTCAGCGCGACTCACAGACCTTTTGCGGACAGTGTAGATCAAATTCAGACTGCACAGAACGTGCAGTCTGATCTTGGATCTACACTGTCCGATAAGGAGACATTTTTCTATAAAAAAAAAAAAAAAAAAAAGTTTAAAATAGCATAATTCTTGTTTTTATTATCGGCTTGAAAAACGCACGTAATTTATCTAGCAGGATAAGGGTTAACGGCCAGGATCAAGGAATACTTTAACTTCATACCTGTAGATTCAATATTTAGCACTACACTTTTGACTGCCGGGTTGAAATATTCCGTGGCCGCTTTACAAACATAGGTACCGGCATCTTGATCATGTATTCGATCTAACTGCAAACAGACCGCTCCCTCCCCGCAATCAAAGCTGTCTAGTGATCGGTTCTGGAAGGTGTACCACGTGACATTGACCGAAGAGTAACTATCAACTCTGCATGCAAACACCACAGTGTCCCCAACTCTCCAGCTACTCTGACCAGATGTGTTGATTGACAAAATGGGCGGGTCTGAAATAAGACAAATCAAATGTATATCAGGATCTGTATTCACCAACCATTCTTTAGGCAATTCTTAGTCTCATTCTTCAAGATTTTCTAAATTTGAAAGTAACACAACTTTTGATTGGCTAAACCAAATGGTTTAGCCAATCAGAAGTTGTGTTACTTTCAAGTTCAGAAAATTTTGGAGACTAAGCCTAAGAACTTTCATAAGATTGATTGGAGGATACGGACCCAGAAGACAAATACCAAGCTTTTTTCAAACTGAAAGGACCTGCAGACATCTAATTCGAAATTGGTACAGATGGGCCTATTTTTTTCTTCACATGGTGGGAGACATTGTTTCAAAAAGAGAATTTGCATGTTACAGGTTTTTGTATGATAACATTTTACAGATAACTGGTGTCTATCTAATAAAGTCGTGGGTTGAAAAAAAGCTTTATTCTCTAAAACTATTTTTTCATGGTCCAATTTTCGCAACAAATGAGCCTATGTTTGAAAAATTCAAGATAGATACTTGCAGAATGCAATAATTCGATTAACCCACATAAACGTGTGCATTATGCTTCAGTCACTTACATGGGATACGTATAACATGTGTGGCTATATCCTCAGTTTCAAATTTGTCGCAGATCGGTTTGCAATTTATTTCACTTCCATCGATTTCCATAGTTCCATTCAGCTGTAATTCTGATACCGTGTTGTACCCTCCTTGTCCGGTTGGTTTTATTTCTTTTGGCCTGATGGTTACATTAGCGCCGTCAGGATGATTCCATTTTATTCTGCATGCTGGATTTGCGTTGATAATCGTACATAGCAACGTTTGTAGGAAACTTCCTGTGCCGGATGGTTCTGGTTCAGACACTGTTAAGTTTACTGACGCAGGCGAAACTGTGAAAATGAACATAAATCAATGACAGTTATCGAACTCATAACCTCGTGTAGACCATATTTGTCTTGCAGCAGAGGGCCTTTGAAAATAATGACAAAATGATAAATTGCTAAAAAAGAGCGTTTTTCTCCTGCTTGCTGCAATGTTTTCATATATTTTCATATATTTACCCTTTACTAAACAATCCCGTGTTTTAACGATAGTAGTGAAGATGGATTTTGAAAACGATGCCGGAAAACGAGAAAATGATGGTAACCAGCATTTTCTCCTTTTTCCAAATTGTTTTCTTACCTTTTAAAGATATTTTTCCATCATTCAAGCAGTGTATAATTTGTCTGCAAATGCTCTCATTTCGGACCAGTCCAGAAATTTGTCGTCTGGTAAAGACTTAGACACCAATGCGTAAAAAAATTGTATATGCATACTTTACAAGGACGTTTTCAAACTCGTCTGCTGAAAAATGAAAGATATTGCGAGTTATTGAGTTAAATATTTACCAAACGACAAAAAATTTAGACTCCAGCAAATTAAAAAGTATTTACAGATGAGGCTCAAAAGGTAGATTTTGTCTTTGAAAAGAGGAAAATAATATCTGAAAAGGGGGCTGAATGCATCTGCGAATGGTATCGACCCAGGTCAGCCTGCGCGGTCCGCGCAGGCAGACCTGGGCTGAAAAGTTTCGCTATTAGTCAATTTTATGAATGTCAAAGGGCCAGTCTACCTCATGATTCAGTCGGTTGCTAGACAAAACTGACTTTATGCCATCCATATGCTGCTGTTTATACAGAGAAGAAATGGTAGCTGATTTGCCCGCAGCTCTGTTCAAAGATATCTAAAATTTTAACATAATACATAGGTTGAGGAAAATTTGTCATTTAATTAATTACTAAAATACTTTGATCATAACAAACATATATACACATCTTAAAAAATGAACTTAGAACTAGCTCATATAAACAAAAGGGGAGGACCCATTCTTAAACTCATAAATTGTCCATGCACAAGCACGAACAGTTTCAACATAATATTATATCAACTTATCTTTTTTCACAAAGCACTCTCATACAGACCTCTCCTTAAGTGTAAATATAAATACTGGATTGAAAAAAAAACAAAACATTTGTATCTATAAAAATAATGTGGCGATTTCCCAAAACGCCAAGAGATCTAAACTGATTTGCACTAAAACACAAAGCAGCTTAGATTCCAGGCCACACCAGGGGAGAGTGCGGATCTTGATTTCAGCAGGATGAAAAGATATTACATAAAATTGAGACATGCCGTCCCAGATGGATTAATTGAACAAAAATGTTAAGACTAAGTGACAAAGTGAAAAGGTTGTTCTGTAAAAAGATGTTTAAAGATCCATGATCATGTGATGAATTGCTTGGCGTCATGTATCAAGGAGATGCTTTAAGACCTCTTTTGCCAGAGCATGATTCATATAAACATTGTGGGAGAAAATGAAAAATGCTGGTTACCAAGATACAAACATCTGAAAGTCAACTATACTTTTATTCTCATGATCTGTGGAAATGAGATTAATGCATCTGGAAAAAGTGTCGACCCATATTTGCCTGCGCAGTCCGCGCAGGCTGACCTGAATCGAAAGTTTTTGCTACTGGTCAATTTCCTGCATGTCAAAGGACCGGTCTAATTCATGGTTCAGTTGGTTGTTAGTCAAACTGGATTTCAGGGATCCATTATTTTCTGATGACTTGCTTGTTTACTATACATCACTGGGGATGCATGAAACCCCCTTTTGCCTGAGCATGGTCCATTTCTGCTTTCTTGCCTTCAAATGTCAATTTTACTGGGGTGGCGCTATAGGGACATAATGCTAAGAAACTACTTACAGAGATAGTCAATTGTTCTCTCGGAGCATTTCGGCTCTGTAAGATACGGATGATGCATACAACACTGTATTTTAGCACCATTCCAATCTCTTTGCAGGTAAGTCAGTTTGATATGTTTCTTTGGGTATTCTTTTGCTACATTAGTGGTATTTATAAGGTTTCCGTCGATATGCATTGTAAGTTCTGGTGCAGGACGGCCGTTCCAGCTGTAACAGTAAATGTTTACTTCCCCTTCTAATTGTTGAGAGTTGTAAAGGTATGGACCCATCGGCTTCTCTATGAACAAAACGAAATCATACTTTATGTACACTTTCACTTCCGAAAAATTTAAAACGGCTTCATCCGAGATCTGAAATTCAATTCCACATCAAAAGAATAATGTTTTGTTATCTTTAACTTGAAGTCACATCCTTTACAGCTAGAGAGAAAAAAAGCTCTTAAAATCTAACAGATTGTACAGAGAGTGGTTCAGCATTTAGTCAGCTGTGTAAATATGAGATAATTACCAATATATATGGGGTAAGGGATAAATACATCTGAGTCATGCTCTGTGAAAAGGAGGCTTAATGCATCTGCGAAAAGTATCGACCCAGGTCAGCCTGCGCAGTCCTCGCAGGCTGCCCTGTGCCGAAACTTTTCGCCATTGGTCAATTTTCTGTATATTCAAGGACCGGTATAACTCTTGATTAAGTCGGTTGTTAAAAAAAGTGACTATAATGGATCCATAATTATGTGATGGGTCATTTGGAATCATGCATCACTGAGATGCATTAAGCTCCCTTTTGCCAGAACATGGCTCATATATAGGAAATCCTCGATTTAAAACCGGAAACGTCACAACAGTGATTTCTCTGATGGCCTCCAGAAAATGAAATGCATTTTTATCGGTTGTAATCTGTGCAACCTTGTAAAAAATCAAGGGCAACATTTGGCATGAAGACAGAAGAATGATTATAGTTTGAGGAAATAAGGATGAGAGAAAGGGTTAAAAACTGGCTGAAGACGAGTTTAGATGTATCTTAAAGGTAAACAGACAACGTAAATCTTAGATCAGACTGCAAGTTTCTATGCAGTCTGATCAAGATTTAAACCGACCGCTATTTATTTCGCCCTTGGCTGCGAATGAGTTATCTATCGTGTACGGTTGTTTTGTATGGTGAACATTTATTGAATACGGGCAGTTGTTGTACTACATAATTTTGTACCGATGGTGTGTTTTTTTTATGCGTAAAATTAAAAGGGTCATGGCTCCTCTAACCTTGTTGTTCTAGTGGAAAGCTAAATTTGTTAAGAAATGTTGAGCATCTAACCTGTACGCATTACATACCGACCACTCATTATATATGAGCCATGCTCTGAGAAAAGGGGGTTAACGCATCTGCAAAAAGTATCTCAACCCATGTCAGCCTGCGCACACCGCGCGAAAACTTTTGCTATTCTACCTAATGATTCAGTCAGTTGTTCGACAAAATGGATTTTATGGATCAATGATTACATGATGACTTGCTTGGTATAACGTAATAGGCAGATGCATTAACACCCTTTTTCCGGAGCATAGTTCATATAGATTAGGTTTCTTAATTCAACTTGTACAGAGAACATAGTTTCATGATTTGCATGATACTAAAAGTTTGTTTGTTCGTTTGTTTGTTTGTTTTGTTTGTTTGTTTTGGGTTTTTTTTGTGTGAAAGGTTATTAACGTTCACCATTATTTCGGTCATATCGCGGCGGTCAGTGCACCCGTCCATACTTCCTTTGAGTTTCTTCAACCAGTAAAGTTACTTTGCACAATATTCTTCACGAGCCACTGGCTGCTTTCCCAGATAACCATCGTGGAAAGAATGATAAGTGACGAGAAAAGAATGAATCCTGTCCCAAAGACTATTATCAATTTCATCAATTCTAAACAATTTTATTAATTTTAGGAAAGAAATTGGCCGTGCTTCCAGTTCGAACCCACGATCCCCTGGTTTCAAGTTCGACCAGGTAGGAATATATAGAAAAAGAGATTAACTTTTTGGACCGACCATGTCACCATACCTACCAACAACGTATAACCTGGTGGAAGTAGACAGTGGGTCGCTGATGGCCTCGTTTATTGCTTCGCAGCGAATTTCCTTTAAATGCAAACCGCTAGCGATGTATTTCGTCCCTCTACAAATCATGTAGGATGGCTTATCAAAGTTACATTTGCCTTCTTCTTCTCCAGCGATTACAATTTTTACAATCACCGGAAGTGTACCTCCTCCTTTTACCTGACATTTTATGTCAGTATAGGTATTGCTATCAACAGGTATACAACCTTCACATCCGTCTACATCACTGGTGTTGAGGAACGTGGGTGTACCTGGAGGAACTGTAAAGATATTAAGTCTTTCACTGCCAAATAAATGGATTCGAAATTTCTCGAGGTCTAAACGTACATTCTCGGGTCTTTTGAATCTGATTTTGGCCAAAGATCAGTATCAGGTAGCATATGGTGTAGATTCAAGATCAGACTGCACGTTTTGTGTAGTCTGATCTTGATCTACGCTTTCCACAAAAGATGTCCAGGTAACACTGGTAGTAAAAGAGTTAATTTACTAGAGTAAAACAGCCAAAATTCTCTCTGTCCGTAATGTACATATATGTCGCCCCTCTCACAAATCCATCTTGTAGTCTTATATAAATCTCTACCAGGCGACAAAATTTGAGACTAGTCCACAATGAAAACATTTCTCGACAGCAAATAAAATATGGGTAGAATTAGTCTTAAAAAGTGCTGAAATCATTGTGGAAAAAGGTGAAAATGCTAGTTACCAACGTTTTCTCCTTTTCCCACAATCTTCTCAAAAGCCTTCTCCCTCGTTGCGTGGTAAAAGAATAAGAAAAAAAAAAACGTAGGCAATTTTTTTCTCGTATCTATGAAACAGTCTAAACTTTAGACTGCTTCATAGATACGAGAAAAAAATTGCCTTCGTTTTTTTTCTTATTCCTCACTAAGAATCTGATGACATGTTCTCTATATACCAAGTTATCATGACTTACTTTTCACGAGTTTCAGACGCATCCTTAGTGACAGCATTTACTGACAGCAAATCAAATGGGGCTCAAATTTTCTGATAGCCAGAGAGAAAAAAAAAACGCTTTTCAAATTTGATATACTGTAGAATGGTTTAGAATGTAGTGAGATGTGTAAATATGGGTAAATTACCGACATATATAGTGGATAAATACATACATCGCAAAACTTTGATTTAAAACGTCAAACAGTGATTTCTTTGGTGGCCCCCAGAAAATTAAATGCATTTCCTGTCGGTCGTAATCTATGCAACCTTGCAACCGTCATGGTCAACATTTGGCGTGAAGATACAAGAATGGTTATACTTTGATAAAATAACAATGAAATGGGTTAAAAACGGACTAAAAAGGAGTATAGGTGTATCATTATATATCATGTCCATATCATTTTGTGCATTAAGCTACGAGTTACTACACACTCGTTTGAAATGTACCCAGGTTTTTGCTTCAGTCAAGTGTTTTTAGCAGTTGTTCCTTTATATTAATTGGAATGACAATGCTATTCATTATCATAATACATCAAAGATACAAATAACAATTATCAATGAAGATTTCCTAGTGTGATCAACTGCTGGAGACATTAATGAACTTCAACTTATATTGAGGTTACATGTATAGACACACCACAAAGACTGGACAGATCTGTGAAAGTAAATAGGTAGATCCTGTATTTATTGAACACCTATGCATGAATGGAACTAAATTCTATGGTTTTCAATGTTTCAGTCAGTCATTCCAGCTAGTGGAGCGATAAGACTGCACAATAGACTTCTGTTTTAAATTAAAAGAGATACGTTTATCGTAAAACTAAAGAAACTGAAAAAAAAATGGGACACTGTAAACAAAGGGATTTTTGGAAACTTTTTACGAAAAAGAAAATGCACAGCACACACATATCGTTAAGTGAATTTCATGACTATTTTTCCAAATTACAGAATGAACTTGCGGATACTATTGATGACGAAACTGAAAAATTTTGTGCAGGCAATGACTTTAATTCGACCGATACTAATTTTGAAGAATTGGATCAGCCAATTTCTTTTCTAGAAGTTGAATCCGCCATTCGAAGTTTAAAACGCAATAAAGCATAATTATGCAGGCGACCAACTGTTAAATGAATATTTTATTGAAACGTGCGATATTCTGTCTTCACATTTGGTTGATGTTTTTCATTCTATTTTAGATGCTGGTTACTTTCCTGATAGGTTGTCGGAAGGTTTTATAGTGCCAATTCTGAAGAAAAATGACCCAAAGAATGTTAATAACTATAGAGGAATCACCCTCGTTAGTACTTTTTCTTAAATATTTACCAGTATAATTAACAAAAGACTTAGTAATTGGGCAGAAACTAATAATGTATTAAGTGACGGTCAGTTTGGTTTTCGCAAAGGAAGATCGACAGTAGATGCAATTTTTGTTTTCAACGGTATAGTGCAGAAGTTTTTAAATGAGAGTAAGAGGTTATACTGTGCATTCGTTGATCTGAAAAAAAGCGTTTGATAGCGTCTATCTTAATGGTTTATGGTTTAAATTACATAAAATAGGCATAAAGGGTAAAATGCTTAGGATAATCAAGGACGTGTATAATAAAGTGTAATGTTGTGTTAAGGGATGTAACTCTTATTCCGTTTTTTTATTTTTTTAGCTGTGCCGTTGGGTTAAAGCAAGGGGAGGTAATTCTCACTCTGATGTTCTCTCTCTTCTTTGAAGATTTAGATTTTTTTTTCTAGGACAAGCATTCTTCTGGGTTAGTTTTAGATGATATTATGTTTATTCTCATGCTCTTTGCTGATGATATGGCTATTCTTGGAAATAGTGTCAATGACTTACAAAATAGTTTAAATTTGCTTGAAGATTATTGTAAGAGGTGGGGTCTAGAGGTTAATACTGATAAAACCAAAGTCATTGTGTTTAGAAAACGGGGTAAAACACGAAATAATGAAAAATGGTTTTATTGTAATAATGTCTTGGAAGTTGTAGATAACTTTAATTATTTGGGAACTGTTTTTAGTTATACTGGAACATACAATCTAAATTATGAGACCCTAGCTGGAAAAGGATTGAAAGCTATGAATCTCTTGCTGCATAATAATAATCGACTCGATTTGAAACCCTCTGTGTTGATGCAGCTGTTTGACACTTTTGTAGGCTCCATTTTGAATTACAGGTGTGAGGTTAATGGCTTCAGTAAAAACAAAAAATGTTGAGAGAATTCATTTAAAATTTTGCAAAAGAATCTTAAACGTTAAAAATTCCACTTCTAATATGGGGGTGTGTGGTGAATTAGGTCGTTACCCACTTTTTGTAAAGCGCTATTCAAGGATTGTCAAGTACTGGTGTAAAATTATTGAAACTGATAATATTTTGATAAAACATATCTATATATGGAACGCCATAACTGTCTTATGTTGTCCTAAAATATTTCTTTATGTGATATTTTAGATCGTCTAGTCGTTTTTTTATTCCATTATTTCATATATGCGTTACGAGGTGTGGTCTTTGCATTACGTTATGTGGTCTTTATATTACGTGATGGTGTTTTTAGATTACGTTACGGTGTTAAATTGTTATGTCATGTAGTTTCCCCATTACCTTATGTAGTCTTCTTATTACGTTGTGGGGATATTATATGACGTGATGTGGTTTTGAGTTTACGTTATGGTGTTAAATTGTTATGTCATATAGTTTCCTCATTACCTTATGTAGTATTCTTATTACGCTGTGGGGATATGATATGACGTGATGTGATACTGAGATTACGTTATGGTGTTTTCCTTTATCATGATGATGTCCTTTTAATACATTACCTGGTTAAATTGTTATGTCATATAGTTTCCTCATTACCTTATGTAGTCTTCTTATTACGTTGTGGGGATATTATATGACGTGATGTGGCATTGAGATTACGTTATGGTGTTTTCCTTTATCATGATGATGTCTTTTTAATACACCATGTTATTAAATTGTTATGTCATGTAGTTTTCGCATTACGTTTGGTAGTCTTCGTATTACGTTGTGTTGTTATTATATTACATGATGTGGTTTTGAAATTACATTATGGCCTTTTCCTTAATCATTATGGTTATACAATACATTGTATGGTAAAATTGTTGTATCATGCAGTTTTCACATTACGTTTTGTAGTCTTCTTATTACGTTGTGTGGTTATTATATGACGTGGTGTTGTTTTGAGATTATGTTATGGTCATTATTTATGAAAGCATTGTGAGCAAAGGAGAAAGTGCTTTTGTAAGCAATTTCTTCTTTCCCACAATGCTTTCTACTAAATAAGATACTTATTTTACCCAGTACACAATCGCTTTGAATTTTCGTGTGCAAATTTTATTTTGGACAGGTATGAAATTTTGTCGTTTGGTAATGGGTTAATATATCAAAGAATAAAGACATTTGATATATAATCGATAGCTATCTGAAGGAACTCTATGTGTATTATTCTGTTTGGTTAAGTTCGACAAAAAATGACAAAAAGTTGAAACTAATCCAAATGATTTTCACATGCAGCCGTTATTATCTATACCCCGTTTAGAACGCCATATTAACTCTTTCACTCCCGAATAAATAAATTGTATTTGTTCATTGGCTAAAAATACACTTCCATTGCAAGACGAAGAAACGGTTCATTTATAATCTAGAATGAAAATGTGGATATGTGGATCAGAGATCAGACTGCACGTTCTGTGCAGTCTGATCTTGATCTACACTGTCCACAAAAGCTCCTTGTGTCGTCAAAATTAAGGAACGAGTTTTAATAAATAACGCACCTATACCTTAACTAACATTATTACGTTGAAAATGGCTTCATCAACAGAAACTTTTGATCCACCTTACGCAGATAGGTTTGCGTCGACTAATCATGGATAACATAAATTATGGTTTTACTGACATCGAAATGGAAACATGGGCGGATACATGGTGGGGTCAGAGGGGTCCGGACCCCCCCCCCCCTCCCCACCTCCTACAATTTTCAGAGTAACCATTGTCTGCTAGGAAAATTTACCAAGTACCGACAACATAGACTTAGCTGAAAAAAAAAATCGAGCGATATACCCTGGTTTCTCTTGTCTTTTTTTTTTTATCTTACTGGGATATTGACTCTTGGTCGCTTAATGAAGGTTTCTGCCTTATAGAGGTGGTCTTTCAGGCAAGGCTGAATGCGTTTAGTTTCAGTTCATAAATTTATTTCGGATTTTCCGGATTAAACCCCTCCGCCCCCCGGCAAAAAATCCTTGATCCGCCTTTGGGGAAACTTCACATTGTGTTTCATTTCAGACTCAATGATTGATTTCAAATACTTTATTGTTATTAAAAATTCGACCATATTAATTTTGGGGGCATATAGGTGTGTCTCTGTGGGGTACATTCTGGGTGTATTCGTCGTTTGAGAGAGATAGAGAGAGCGAGAGAGAGCTATGCCGTTAAAAAAAGTTTCGTTAAAGGTTCAGTTCAAACTGCTTTAGCTAATCTGATCAGTGATTCTTTGACGATGTTTGGAACACGAATCATGTGACAAAATGAGGTCAGGAGGCTAGTCAACGTTGGTTTAAGCTTTGTGATGTTTGGAATCTTGTGAGCATTTATTTAATAAACGTAAACATTTTGAACTGGTTCAGGTTTAAATAAGTTGCAGAAAGAGGCAACGGCGCGTTCTTCATTTATTTTCAGGGACTAAATGTATATTTCTTCTGTTACTATTTGAGGTGAATAGACATTTAACTCACCGTTATCATTCAATGACTTGAGCTTCGTGAAGTTTGACATGGCTTGTTTATATAACGTTGATTCACCATTAAAAAAATAATAACTAGATCTAGTAGTAATTAAATAAATAACATTTCATGCTTGTAAAAAGAATGAAAATATTTCATGATCCACAAATCGGCTTTTAAAGGTGGGTATTTAGATTTTTCACATCTCACCAAATTAAAAGATATATATATCAGTGAAATTTATATGAAAAAATACAAATTCATCAATAATAAAGAATCATAAAATTACAAAAAAAAAAAAAAAAAAAAAAATTTTTTTTTTTTTGATGGTGTTCCCTTAAAAGGCTACGTAGCCTCTTAAGGTATTTTAAGATTTCGCGCCAGAAATCAAAAAAGCATCGTGAGAGTGTCAAGTGACTGGCACGTGACTAATGACGCTTAAATTCCGTAACATAAAAAACATGTAATTATTTTCCATAATGTCTTTTTCGGACGCTATGTTTGAAGCTTCGTCTGTTTATTTCCGGTATGTAAATGAGCGAGTTGCTCATGTAAAAATACACCCTGTTTCCCGTTAGTGTCGACCTCGGCCGTAGTAAATCTCTAATTTCTCTTGTTGTCGGATGGTTTTCGACTACTGGGGTTTTATGAATGAAAATTAAAAAGCTTTGGGAGTATAAGGATGATTTCTTTTTTTTTTTGTAAAATTTTCGTCCCAGAATTTGAAGGGCCACCTTTAAGATCAGAAAGACCCGTATTCAGTTTATTTTCGCAGGGGGGCCCCTGTCTTCCGATAAGGGGCTCTGCATCCTTAATCCTCGATAGGGGACGACTTCCAGACCCCAGATCCCCCTTCCACAATTGTGTAAGTTGAAAAAAGCTCCTGCTACGCGCCTGGGCCTATTGAGAATCCCCGGCTTTACGTTTTTTTTCTTTAATTATGGTGATGTCTTTTTAATATTTCGTTTGGTTTAATTGCTTTGTTGAGTTGTTTTCATATTACCTTATGGTATTCTTCTTGTTACGTTGTGTGGTTATAACATGACGTGATGTCGTCTCTTCATTACGACGTGGTGAGGACTAATCGTTCGGCTATGTACGGAAATGTGACACCGCTTACGTCACTTCAATCGTCCTTCATCTTCAGAAATGGCGGAATCACTGGAAGCAATCCTACGGGAGTTGGGCAATGGAACTTTAGTTCCTCTTTTCGAAAAAGAACGAATAGATACAATTCAGGTGGCTCAGAGCCTATCCGATGACAGTTTGTTCCAACTGGGGATTTTTCATCTAACCTGATATAGAATCTATTCTCTATCCCGGTTAAAATGAATAAAAATTAAGGGGGCGTCTCAAGACGGTTTTTCTAATAATTTCACTACAAAATGAAGGCAAAAATGAAGTTTGGTTTCATGAGCCCAATATTTTATTACCACAAATCAACCCTTAAAGCACCTTTCATGACTATAGTTGCCTTTGCGGGCAGTGTAGATAAAGATCAGGCTGCACGAAATGTACAGCCTGAGGTGTGATCTACACTGTCTGCTTTGCAGAAACACTGTTGAAGAAAGCAACCATGAAATTGCAATTATTTGGGCTGTATTTCTAGGATGAAAATATCTGATAGGTTTATTTGCCGCTCTAAGGGTTACTACTCATCATCAGATGACCGAATTTCTAAATCATGCTTAATGCACGGTAGTGTCATTCTCATTAAATAACGGTAAAGTTCGTAATTTTCACGAATGATGTCACAAAGCCCGTGGCGTCGGCGATATGATTCTTTTATTCCGCCGTGGTCGTATTCACTGTCCAGACAGAGTGTCTAAAGGCTCATGCAGTGTGTCTCTTCTATTGGGTCGGTTTGCCTGCAGAGCAAAGCGTGGGATATCCTGGGGATCCCAGGATGCCTGTTGTGGAGCCTTCGCAGCCTGATCTGCGGCCTGTCCATCCTCCCAGCTGTCGAGGTTGCTTCACCATCTCTCCATGTCTCGTATGTTATCGACCTCTCGTTTGAAACAAGCATTGTTAATTGTATAACCTTGCGAAGTACACATGTTTAAAAAGGCTGACTCGTGTAGAATACTTATGAGAAACATTGTGGTAAAAGGAGAAAAATGCTCGTTAAGAGACCTCATTTTTCTATATTTCCTAGCCTTCATAAAACAATCCTATCATATTAGCCATAGTTTATTTGTTGTTTGGATGGGATCAGAATTTTGTCATCTGGTAAAGAGTTGAATGAAATCAATGCCTACATCACAGTGTAGGATAGGAAGTATACATTGTTTGGGATTCTGTACAGTGACGCTCTGTCACTTAGTGGTTAAAAATTGTGTTCACACAGTAAACCAAGCTGGTGCTTTTTCATTTTTTAAATTATCATAAATTACTCATATCAAGCTACATTGTATTTGTTTGTTATATATAGACCAGAACAGGAACACGTATGTGCGCAGTAAAACTTCCACACGGTAATTGAGGTGCCTTGATCAATTGACCGCACTATAAATACGTTGATTTTGTCTCAAAACAGTGCCGTTTTTACTCCATTTCTCAGCATTTAAAACCTGTTTTCTTAACTGAAAATGTATAAAAAAAAGTTTCTATATTCATATTCCTGTGAAATCATTTCAAGATTTGGTAACAAAGTCGACTACTGTCTTCCTTATCCTCCGTTTAAAATGGCACCTTGAGAAAAGAAAATTGTACAGTCACTTGTAAGTGGTTAATAGATCTCGGGCGACTGTACAACCGCTCACAAGTGACCACTAATTTCTTCTCTCAACGTGCCATTTAAAACAAGGGATAAGGAAGATTGTAAGCGGTTAATGCGGTTAATAGATGTCAGGCGACAATACAACCGCTTACAAGTGGCTGTACAAATTTCTTGTTTGGCAGTTGTTCAGTCGCCTGAGATCTATTAACCGCCTAAAGTGATTGCACAAATTTGCTCAGTCATTTGTCAGCGGTTATAGATGTCAGCGGCTGTACAAACGCGTACAATTCACTGTACAAATTTCTTTTCTCAACGTGCTGTTTTAAACAAAGGATAAGGAAGATTAGAAGTGCACTCGGGCAACTGTACAACCGCTTACAATTGACTGTACAAATTTCTTGTCTTGGTGTTTGTACAGTCGCTTGGGATCTATGGGATATATTAACCGCATACAAATGACTGCACAAATTTCTTTTCTCACTTTTGCCATTTTAAACAAAGAATAAGGGAAGATTGTAGTCGACTTTGTTACCAAACCTTGACATGTTTTCAAAAAAAAAAAATGTGAATAACGAATATGTTTATACATTTTTCAGTTGAGAAAAAAGGTTTTTAAGGCTGAGAAATCGAATATAAAACGGCATTGCTTTAGGACGAAATCATCTGTTATTTTAGCACGGTCAACTGATCAAGGCATCCCCCGTTGCTCTAAGAAACGTTTACAGCGCACATTACGTGTTCCTGAAATGGTTCATACAAAACAAACAAATTACTGGATATGAAAATTTTATAGCTATCAAAATAAATGAAAAAGCGCCAGTTTGGCTTACCGTATGAACACAATTTTTAACCACTTCGTACAGAATCCGAAGTCACACAGAATCCGAAGTCACATACAATCCCAAACACTGTACACTTCCGGTCCTACACTGTGGTGTAAGTATTGATTTCATTTAACTCTTTACCGCATCACAAAATTTTGATCCCTTCCAAATTGAAAGCATTTGCAGACAAAAAATAAACTATGGCTAAACTGATTGTATTAGGAAGGGTAGAAAATGTTATAGAAAAATTAGAAAAGTCTATTTACGAGCATTTACTCCTTTTACCACAGTGTGTGTGTGTGTGTGTGTTTTTTTTTTTTTTTTTTCAAAAGTATTCTACACCAGTTAGCCTTTTTTAACGTGTATGCTTCGCAAGGTTATTTATACAGTTAACAATGCTTGTTTCAAACGAGAGGTCGACAACATAAGAGACATGGAGAGACGGATGGTGCAGCAACCTCGACAGCTGGGAGCCTACTGACAGAATGAACAGGATGGACAAGCTGCAGATCAGGCTGCGCAGGCTCCACAACAGACATTCCGGGACCCCCAGGATGCCACACGCCCCGCCTCTGCAGGCAAACAGACCCGATAGAAGAGACACACTGCAGGAACTTTTAGTCACCTGTCAGGGAATCCGACCACGACGGAATAAGAGAACCACCTCGCCCGCATCGCAGGCTTTGTGATACCATTCGTAAAAATCATAAACTTTATAATCATTGAATGCATGATTTAGGAATTCGGTCATCTGATGATGACTATTAATTTGTGATAATAAAATTGGCTCATGAAACCGAACCTTATTTTTGCTTGTAGTGAAATATTATGAAACCGTCTTGAGACGCCCCCGTAATTTTGATTCATTTTAACCGAGACAGCGAACAGATTCTATATCAGATTAGGTGAAAAATCCCCACTAGGACTCTCTACAATAGGAGACCGAATAATGTTATGAGGAAACTATATGACATTACAATTTAACCAGGTAATGTATTAAAAAGACATCATCATAATAAGGGAAAAGACCATAACGTAACCTCAATACCACATCTCGTCATATAATATCCCCACAACGTAATGAAAACAAGAGGGCCATGATGGCCCTGTATCGCTCCACTGGCTTATAAATATAAACCATAAATACTAAACATTTCAATTCTGAGCCAAATGGTTTCAAAATGAAGACTTACAAAGTTTTCTCTGTAAAAGCCCATGTGAAAGTTGAGACCCGCAGGGCAAAGTCATTTTTGATCCCAGAGCTATAATTACTTGAACCCTGGTAGAGGTCCACAAGATAAAGCCAAGTGCCAAAATAATACAAGTCTATACAGGAAGATTTTTAAAGTTTTCTCTATTTAAGCCTATGTAAAACTTGTGACCCCTGGGGCAGAGCCAATTTTGACTCCAGGGCTATAATTTGAAGAAACTTGATAGAGGTCTCCTACATAAAGCTACATGCCAAATTTGGCAGCCCTGTGCCTTATGGTTTCAGACAAGAAGATTTTTAAAGATTTCCAATATTTTTCAGTTTTGTTGCCATGGCAACCAGAGTTTTTGAAGGAATCAAATTCTTTCAAGAAATTCTGAAGAGGACCATGGCAGGATCATTTCTGTGAAGTTTCATTAAAATTGGATGGGTAGTTTCAGAGAAGAAGATGTTTGAAATAAAAGTTAACGCACGGACGGACGGATGCACGCACGCACGGACGGATGGACGGACGCACGACAGACACCAGGCCATGACATAAGCCCGCTGGCCTTTGGCCAGTGGAGCTAAAAACTACATAAGGTAATGAGGAAACTAAATGACATAACAATTTAACAACATCATGTATTAAAAAAACACCGTCATGATAAAGGAAAACACCATAATGTAATCTCAATACCACATCTCGTCATATAATATCTCCACAACATAATAAGAAGACTACATAAGGTAATGAGGAAACTACACGACATAACAATTTAACACCATAACGTAATCTCAATACCACATCTCGTCATATAATATCTCCACAACGTAATAAGAAGACTACATAAGGTAATGGGGAAACTACATGACATAACAATTTAACACCATAACATAATCTAAAAACACCATCACGTAATATAAAGACCACACAACGTAATGCAAAGACCACACCTCGTAACGCATATATGAAATAATGGAATAAAAAAACGACTAGACGATCTAAAATATCACATAAAGAAATATTTTAGGACAACATAAGACAGTTATGGCGTTCCATATCTATAACTCACTTCCACTCTACTGGATGTGCAGAGGGGTAAACAAAATTGGTGTAGTAATGTAAAGTATTTATTGGATACATACGGGTTTTCTTTTGTTTGGGAAAATCCATCATCAGTTAATTTAAAAGCCTTTCATATTGAATTTAGATCAAGAGTTGTTGATGTCTTCAAACAAAACTGGTACAATAGCATAATTAATTCGAGTTCATTACTTTTATATAAGGACTTTAAGGTAAAATTTGATTTTGAAAAATACTTAGACAATCTGCCGTTAAGTACTAGAATAGCTATGTCTAAATTAAGACTCTCCTCGCATAAGCTAAGAATTGAGACTGGTCGATATAAGCAGCAAAGAATTGAAAGATCCCTAAGGAAATGTCAATTATGTAATTCTCAAGATTTGGAAGATGAATATCATTTTTTACTTATTTGTCCAGTTTATACAGATATTAGAAAAAAGTATATTAACAAATTCTATTTCGTCAGGCCAAGCGTTTACAAGTTTGTTTGTCTGATGAGCAGTACTAATACTCTTGTCCAGAAGAAACTAGGTCGATATGTTGATGAGTCCTTTAAGTTAAGGATACTTAATATTTTAATTATTTTTTTCAAATGACATTCTATTCTTCCTCCTATTGCCCTATTTTCTGATGTCTTTACCCTACTTTTTCCCATGTCTTTACCTTACTTTTTACCATGTATTCATTTTTTTCTTTTTCTTTTTTTCTTCTCTTCTAATATTGGAAAAATGTCTATAGCAGCATTGTTGTTTACGCTAAAAGTCTCTATATGTGACACTGACCTATACCGAAATAGATTTATGTCAATTTTTGTGGTTGATGACGAAAAACTCTGTAGTTTAAGTCAATAAAATATTCCGATTCTGATTCTGATTCACGTTTTGTGGCTCATTATATATGGACCTTCCTCTGTGAAAAGTGCGATTTAAAGTATCGGCAAAAAAGATCGACCATTTCAGCCTGCGCAGTTCGCACAGTCGATACTTTTTGATGAGAGTAAATTTTCTACATATCAAAGGGCCATTTTCCTCCTCAGTTCAGCTGGTTTTTAGATGAAATGTACCCATATTATGCAAAGACTTGCTTGATATAATGCATCAGGAAGATGTATTAAACCCTTTTTTCACAGAGCACCGCCCATTTATTACTATTATTCTTAACACCCTTTCACGCTGCATTAGTCAACTTTTTAAAGTATATTCGCGTCTCAATGCCTGTGGTTTACCTATATTTGTAATCATAAAAACGAGAGCGCTAACAATTACTAAGATACCAACCTGGTATAATTAGCCTTACGTCGTTTGTTGCTTTGATGTCGCGTGTCCTATTCGTGCACTGAATCAGATAGGACCCTTCCATGTCAGGAGTAAAATCCCTAATTGTGTACAAATAAACTGAGTTGCGATCTCTGTACTCCTCTTTAAACCATGTTTGGTTAACTGGACACCCAAATTGCTCCCTACAATCGTCGGTTTTACGTCTAACTTGTCGAATATACCGCTTATTTGAAAGAATTCCTCGTGGCGCGTAGTATTTCAACACCACTTCGTCATTCAGTTCGATCTTTTTTGCTTCTCTGTATAGAATACCGCATTCAGTCGGAGCTGGAAAAAAACAACACGTGTTTTGATGCATGATCTTCCCGTAACATGTACATATAAAGAAAGAGAGATGTTGAGGAGATATAAGAGCTTTTCTTTAAGTACTAATAAAATACATCGTGATAATGGGACAATTTGTTTTATCTACCGGGATTTTTGCGATAACGAGATAAACGAAACATGTGGGGTGAATATGTTTCTAATGAACGACTTATAAAGACCAAGAATCGTCTATAGGACAGCATCAAAACGAAGAAAGAGAACTGCTAGGTTGCCACTGAGGGAGCAAGAAAATGAAGTTAAGCTGCTGCTAAGTTTCAACTACAGTAGATGCTAAGGTGCTGCAAAACTGATTCTCAAGAAACATCCAGATACAGCTAATGTACTGCCTGGTTATCTGTAAGTTAACTCCTATGAAAGCTATTGAATGTTGATTGAACGGTGTTTAACGCCGCTTTCAACATTATTGCAGTCATATCACGGCGACAGCTCACATATTCATGTATTTCCTGGGTTCCACCAGTACTAAGCTAGGGCTCTGAAGTGTCTTGCTAAAGGACAGTCTTGCCAAAACCCCAGTGAATCCAGTGAGGCTCGAACCCGGGGCCTTCTGGTCACCAGTCCTACCAGTCCTACACTTTACCACTGAGCCACCCAGGACCCAACTAGGAAAGGCTAGGATGCTAACAGACTGTCACATAGGAAGAACCGAACTTGAAGCAAAGCCACTGCATAGTTTTAAGTCAGGTAGCACCGAGATGAAGCTAACGGGTGTTCGAGTGATCACTAAAGGAGTACCAGGATTAAGCAGGATACTGCCAGATTGTATATAAGATATGATATAGAATCTACATGTAAGTAAAACTAGGGTGCTACCAACTTGTCACAAGAGAAAATATAGGATGAACCCCAGCTTGCAACAAAGGTTATGTGAAGCGAGATGATGCAACTTTATCACTAGAGAAGCACGCACATGCAGCTAGGCTGCTGCAAAGCCGTCACTGAGGTAGCACCGGATGGATCTTCTGTGTGACTGAGTTAACACAAAGACATGACCAAAACGAAACTAGGGTGCTGCCAAATTATCACAAAGCTAGCAGCAAATTGATGCTGCCGAAATTTCATTATAGAAACACACACGGACATCTACCACGCTGCATAGTTGTAAATCAATGAGTAACAAGTTGAAGCTTAGATGCCTTGGGGGTTGCCATTCTTTAAGCCGCTAGAAAAGGTAATATGCCGCCAGGATGTCACTCTGGTAGCGCCTACATGTACCTTCTCACTGCAAGGGTGCTGTCAGATTTTGACAGAAAAAAACCAAGTTGAAGCAAATATACTATTAAGTATCGCTAGCAAATGTAGCATAAAGCCAAGGCGCCAAGTTATCGTTAAGGTACATATGTAGCACTAGGATAAAGCTAGAATGTTGCAAAATAATATCAGTAAGTAGTATCAAGATGAAGCTAGGGTACTGCAAAGTTGTCACAAAGGTAGCACTAAGACTAAATGGATGCCAAAGTGCTGAAAAACTGTCACTCAAGGAACCACCGAGGTGAAGCTTGGGTACTTCTGAGTTACATCTATGGTAGCAAATAGATAAATCTTAGCTTCTGCTGGTAAATTTCACATGGGATAGCACCGAGGTAAAGCTAGGATGCTGCTAGATTATCACTTAGGGAGCATAGAGATGAAACTAAAGTGCTGCCAATATGTAACTGAAGTTGTACAAAGATGAATCTAGGGTGCTTCCAGTTTGTCACTGACGGAGTACCAAGATGAAAATTGGGTGCTACCAACTTGCCATTGGTGTATCGTTACGTAACCTGTTTTCGACGGTCACCTATTTTCGACGGTCTCGAAAAATTCCGTAATACTTATAAATTCTCGCGAGATTTCATGCATGACGTCACCGGAGCGTTTAATATTTATAAGCTGTCACCCTTCGCTGGCTTTGAACGAAATATGGAAATAAGAAAGGTAAGAATTCATTTCTCAAATAAAAACAACGTAATTACCCGCCATTTTAATAAAGCCATTTTTTTTCACGCGTGTTTAAATACATGTTTAACGCTATACACAACTAAAATCCAAAATCTGTCTCTCGGTTTTTGAGTAGCCGACAAGTTGTGACGTCATATTGGGGATTCACCTATATCTGAGATGATTTTAAGTTCAAACAGAACCATCAAAAATATGATGATCCTTGCATTATTTTCCTCCATTTTGAAAATACATTTGCTTATTTCCAGACCAATCCAGCCAACAGAGGCCGTTACAGAGCATCATACACTGCAGATGACATAGCAGACGCCTACAGAATGTGTATTGAAGAGTCTCTTCCGGTGGAGAGGGTCGCTAAAAAATTTTCTATACAAGTCTCAACCCTGAAGGACACAGTTCGGGTGAGAGTCGATCTTGATGCAGTTAAGTCTGGTCCTTTCACAGTATTTTCAAGTGAACAGGAAGCTTTATTTCACAATCATTTAACTGTTATGGCTGAAATAGGCTACGGATATTCAAGAATGGAGACACTGAATCTGGCATCAGATTATGCAGTTCATTTGGGTCTTAAACCTGTGGGACATAAATTCAGTTTGAAGTGGCTGTATGGTTAACTAGATCGGTGGCCAGATTTGAAAGTTAAAAAGCCCCGTGCTTTGGAGGTGGCCAGGGCAAAATGTGCTACAAGGGAAGCTGTAGACAGGTATTTTCATGAGCTTCTAAAAGACAAACCATCAAGAATATACAACATTGATGAAAAAGGACTTTCAAAGAACCATAACCCTCCTAAAATTGTTGCAGGTAAACATTATAAAGCACAGGCAATTACCGCAGGAAAATCTAAAACTGCAACTGTCATTGGCGGTGGAAATGGAGTTGGACATAACGTTTCTCCGTTTTTTATATTTCCTGGTGTAAGAATGCAACCAGCTTTGTTGGATGGTGCTTCACCTGGTGCCTCAGGAACTGTCTCTGCGTCGGGATGGTCTAATACTGACATATTCTTTTATTACATGAAGAATCACTTGCAGCCTATTTTGCCATTTCGTGATGCAGATAATCATATCTTAGTGCTCTATGATGGTCATAAGAGTCATGTATCTCTGGAATTAATTCAGTGGGCAAAAGAAAACCATATCATTTTATTTGTTTTACCACCCCATTGTAGCCACATTCTACAGCCTATGGACGTCTCATGTAATGGACCTTTTGAGAATGCTTGGAATGCAGCACTTCACCAACGTCTCGGGGCCTCTGGTGGTAGTACTATCACTCGTTATGATGTTTGTAAAATTGCTTGCAAAGTCTACTCCCAAACATTGACCACAATGAATATCCAGTCTGCTTTCAAAAGATGTGGAATATTCCCACTCAATACCAAAGTAGTGACTGATTCAATTATAGTACCTTCTCTGACCTTTGATAGAGCTCAACCATCCATGACAACATGTGAACAAAATACTGGAAGTGCATCGATATTTTTAGAAAAGAGGGATGGAAAAGTTTTAAACAATGTCAATGTTGCTAAAATTCGTAAAACTCTGGGTGAGTTTGTAGCAGGTAAGCCAATATCTGAGGATGATATTCTGGATCAGGTAAGGGACCACATAAAAGAAAAGAGCAAACCATCGAAATCCAAAGGATTTGATAAACCGAACACCAAACTTTTGAAAAAATCAAATGAAAAGTCTAATATTTTTAAAAAAAAATCCACAGCTACATTTATTCCAAAACCAAGCACATAAGGTTCAAGTAAAAATGGTAGTTGTTTTAACCAGACTTTGTCAGATGATTCTGAAACAGAAATACGAGAATCACAGAAGTGTTGCGTTTGCAACCTACTTACCCCATCAGACTTGAAACACTGCGTTAGCTTAACTTTGGTGAAATGGGGCCAATGTGACTTCTGTGACAGATGGGTTCATCTAGGGTTTTGTTCGAAGGTAAAAATTCTTAGGACAGGAGATTCTTTTCAATGTCCAAAATGTTTAAATGAGGAAAAGAACACAGACCGTTAACTTGCCCATCTGAATTGTAAATAGTTGTATTTTTTTCAAAATTTCATACATTTACCCGTTATTAAGTAAGAAAAAACGTTTAAAATGTTTATCGGAGTGTAACTTTCATAAATACAAATTGAACGGCTCTCATATTTTATCTCGACCTTGACCGTCGAAAATAGGTGACGTCATTGCAACTGTGTGATTCCGACAGCTGCATAAAACCCTTACCACTTTTAGAATGGGAATGTAAAAACTGAGGAAATTTAAACTTGAAAAGGTAAGAAAGAAATTCTTTTTTTCAAATAGACTATTTGTTTTTTTTTTTGTTTTTTTTTTTTTTGTTTTTTTTTTTACAAACATGTTAAACTTATAATGAGAAACAGAGCATTATCTGTTGTATCGTCAAAAATAGGTGACACGGGGATAATATATCTCGTAGATGCAATGTGATGATGCGCTATGACGTTGACAAAAACGGTATGTATTGTATGTATTTAATTATAATTACCTGAAAAAAAAGTTGTTTCTAATCAATCTATTTGAGAGACCTGTAAGACTGTACAGTACGATATACATTCCTATATGGTATAGAACACATTTTCCTTCTTTGTGTTACTGTATAGATCTAATATCATCCGATAAACATGGTGTACGTCCAAATATTAGAAACACCCCCTAAAATTCATCGTAAAAACCCTGTCTGAATTGAAACTCTTCCAACAGACATTCTATCAAGACAAACCTTTTCTATTTTTTTTCTACAGCTGTTGAAAAAAAAATCGACTTGATGGAGCAGGACCGGGGTTTCTTCACTTTGATGGGCCGGTCAATTTTTATGTATCGGCTGCTGTTGACCTTCTTATTATCAGATACTATAATAGCGAAATTGAAACTAGTCGACGAAAATTGAAGTGATAGGGAGCTGCAGTTGATATTAGTTCAAATTTGTATCGTCGCATAATACACAGTAAATATGTGGACGTAAAGTGTGATGACTTACGTGCCTCGGTCGATTTTAGGGAGGGGAGGGGGCTTACGCCGTCTCCATCCACTCTAAATCTGCCCAGGACTAAGGTAGCTCAAAGATACTGGTTAGGTGCTGCGTGGATTTCAAAGGAGACTGGGCTGCAAATTTTTCATATAGTAATATTACGATGCAAATAAGGTCAATAGGGAAAAAACCAAGAAGAGCTGCCAAACTATCAGATGTTAGAAACAAGGTGCTATAATACTTTTAAGTACAGTAGCAGTGCCAAAACTAGGCTAGGTTTTCGCCGAGCTGTCACAAAAGTAATAAGATAACCGGTAGTGCCTTGGTGTTGACTTGGTGGAGTTACGATAATGCCAACCTTTAATTACTTGTGCTGTCATAATTGACTTTAAATATGAATTCTTACATACCATCAAGGACATCGATTGCTATCCACATGCTTGCACATTTCTCGGTTTTCGTAATGAGAGTTGCTGAAAACTGCCTTTCCTTGACTTTGTTTTTATAGCAGTAGAGATCCATCATGTAGGTTGTATGTTGAGAGGACAAGATGTACGCCGATGAATTACTAATATCGGTTTCTCTCCATCCAAACAAAGAGGGTGACCTGTATTTCCATTTTACCTCTGTTTGATCGTCCACTGGGCCATTGGGAATAAATGTTAATAGTACATAATTTCTATCAATAGCGGGCTGAGCAATTGTAATTGCACTGCAATTATTCTTGTACTCTGAAAGAGAAAAGTAAGCACACATGAAAATATGCAGAAAATTATCGAAATAATCCAACTATCGAAAGATCAGCACTATGCAGCGTGTATGAGAAAGATATTTAGATGTACATTTCTTTACACGGCTGGCTTTATATCGAAATATAGTTTCACTACACGAAGGAAAGCTTGATCCCGCAAAACCTGCATTGATGGCTGTCTCTTTTAAATAAGCAACGTGTACCAGCATAAAGCAATCTCCAGTTCCTCGGGCAAATAAATGCACTGTGAAAAGGGGGCTTAATGCATCTCCGTGATGCACTATACCGAGCAAGACATCACACAATTATGGCCCCTTAAAAATCGATTTTGTTTAACAACTAATTGAAGGGTGTGTGAAGTTGGCAGTAAGTTCGACAGAGTTCGATATGCAATGTAGAAATGAATATGCTGTTAAGTTGAATTTCATGCAGCAGAAGATTCGATATTTTTTTCAAACTCAAGGGACAGTTACGAATAACAAGGAATAACGATTTGAATATCGAAATGAATTTCATACCAGCAGTAAATTCGCTTGTGTTTTTATTTATTTTTTAATGGGCATGCAGATGATGTATGATCTCGAATATAGATTTGAATATCGTAATGAATTTCAGGCTAGCAGCAGATTCGCCAAGATTTCCATATGGGCATGTAAATATGTAGGAAATCGAATGTCGATTTGAGTGTCGAACTGAATTTCATGCTAGCAGCAGATTCGCCAAAATTTCTATGTGGGCTTGAAGGTGGTGTATAATTTCGAATGTAGATCTGAATATCGAATTGAATTTCATGCTAGCAGAAGATTCGCAAAAATCGCTATATGGGCATGTAGATGGTATATGATATCGAAAATAGATTTGAATATCGAACCGAATTTCATGCTAGCAGCAGATTCGCTAGAATTTCTATATGGGCTTGAAGATGGTGTATAATATCGAATGTAGATCTGAATATCGAACTCAATTTCATGCTAGCAGCAGATTCGCAAGAATGGCTATATGGGCAAGTAGATGGTGTATGATATTGAATATAGAAATGAATATCGAACTGAATTTCATGCTAGCAGCAAATTCGCTAGAATTTCTATATGGACATGTAGATAATGTATGAAATCCAATGTAGATTTGAATATCGAAATGCATTTCATGCCAACAGCAGATTCGATAGTATTTCCCTTATGGGCTTGTAGATGTTGTATGATATTGAATGTAGATTTGAATATCGATCTGAATTTCATGCTAGCAGCAGATTCACCAAAATTTCTATATGGGCATGTAGATGGTGTATGATATCGAATACAGATTTGAATATCGAACTGAATTTCATGCTAGCCGCAGATTCGCTTGAATTTCTTTATGGGCTTGAAGATGGTGTATGATATCGAATAGAGATCTGAATATCGAACTGAATTTCATGCTAGCAGTAGATTCGCAAGAATGGCTATATGGACATGTAGATGATGTATGATATCGAATATAGAAATGAATATCGAAATGAATTTCATGCCAGCAGCAGATTCGCTAAAATTTCTATATCGGCATATAGATAATGTATGAAATCCAATGTAGATTTGAATATCGAAATGCATTTCATGCCAACAGCAGATTCGGAAAAAAATGCTGTATGCAGATGTGGATGATGTATGATATCGAATCTATATTTGAATATCGAATTGAGTTTCATGTTAGCAGCAGATTAACCACGATTGCTGTATGCGCATGTAGATGGTGTATGATGTCGAATATATTTTTGAATTTTCAAATCTTTATTCGTTATCATACACCATCTACATGCCGATACAGCAATTTTGGCGAATTTGCCGCTAGCATGAAATTCAGTTTGATATTCAGATCTACATTCGATATTACCGGTATACACCATCTACAAGCCCATAAAGAAATTCTAGCGAATCTTCTGCGAGCACGAAATTCAGTTCGATATTCAAATCTATAGTCGATATCATAAACCATCCATGCCCATTTTCCAATTCTGTCGAATCTGCTGCTTTCGTGAAATCCAGATCGATATTCAGATCTACAGTTGATATTTTACACCATCTAAAAGCCCATAAAGAAATTCTAGCGAATGTGCTGCTAGCATAAAATTCAGTTCTATATTCAAATCTATATTCGATATCATACACCATGTACATGCCCATGAAGAGTTTCTAGCGAATCTGCTGTTAACATGAAATTCATTTCGATATTCAAATATACATTGGATTTCATACAATATCTCCATTCCCATATAGAAAGTGTAGCGAATCAGATGTACGTTCCATATAATTAACAATCTACAAGCCCATAAAGAAATTGTAACGAATCTGCTGCTAGCATGAAATTCAGTTCAATATTCAAATCTATAGTCGATATCATACACCATCTACAGGCCCATACAGCAATTTTGGTGAATCTGCTGCTAGCATGAAATTCAGTTCGATATTCAGATCTACATTCGATATTATACACCATCTTCATACCCATACAGCAATTTTTTTCGAATCTGCTGCTAGCATGAAATTTAGTTCGATATTCAGATCCACATTCGATATTATACACCATCTAAAAGCCCATAAAGAAATTCTAGCGAATGTGCTGCTAGCATGAAATTCAGTTCGATATCCAAGTCTATATTTGATATCATACACCATCTACATGCCCATGTAGAAATTTTGGTAAATCTGCTGCTAGCATGAAATTCAGTTCGATATTCAGCTCTAAACTGAATATTATACACCATCTACAAGTCCATAGAGGAAATTCTAGCGAAGCTGCTGTTAGCATGAAATTCATTTCGATATTCAAATCTACATTGGATTTCATACATTATCTACATCCCCATATAGAAATTCAATTGAATCTACTGCTAGCATGAAATTCAGTTCGATGATCATTTCTACATTCGATATCACAGACCATCTATATGCCCATAAAGCAATTTTGTCGAATCTGCCGCTAGCATGAAATTCAGTTCGATATTGAAATCTACATTCGATATTTTACACCATCTACAAGCCGTAAAAAAAATTCTAGCGAATCTGCTGCTAGCTGAAATTCAGTTCGATATTCAGATCTACATTGGATTTCATACAATATCTACATGTCAATATAGAAATCTTTGCGAATCTGCTGCTAGCATGAAATTCAGATCGATAATCAAATCTTCATTGGAATTTATATATCATCTACATGACCATACAGAAATCTCAGCGAATCTGCTGCTAGCATGAAATTCAGTTCGATGTTCAAATCTATATTCGATATCATACACCATCTACATGCCCATATAGAAATTCTGGCGAATCTGCTGCTAGAAGGAAATTCAGTTCGATATTCAAATCTAAATTGGATTTCATATATCTACATGCCTATATAGAAATCTGTTACGCAGTAAAAATTACAGTCAAAGATTGCGATAAAATTGTAGTAGTCAATGCCACAAAATATCTAATTCTTTTAATGAACTAGAATTCTAGTTTGAATTGCAAGTTATTATATTGTATGTTCATTACATATACTTGATTTCACTTTTGTTAAGATTTCGAAACATCAGTATGAAGTAAATTGATAATGTTTTCAAGTAATCAGGCTAATGATGCCCAAAGAGGCTTAAGATTTCACAGTCTGCAGATAGTTTCTTAAGAAGGAATTCATGGATAAAGGGCTTGTGACATGTTTGACTTGTGATTAAGTTAAGCCTACATACATCCCTTCTTCTGTCATTATTTTAGTCAACACTCGATATCCATTTATACCTATGTTGTTTTTCCGTGTTTTGTACTATTTGTATTCTTAATCCACTGGCTTCTTTTTCAGCCAACAAAGTAATTGCTGGCCAATGTCAATGTGCTCAATTAGTTGACTGAAACTGAAATTTCATTGGTTGATCTTGTTATGAAACTATAATTTCATTGGTTAATATTGCTTAAGTCTAAAATGGTATAAGATGCCTCCGTTTCACAAACAAGTCATACGTTTGATGACTTTGACCAAGAAAGAATAAATTGATGGAACGGACACCTTATTGTGTTAGGTAAGTTTGGATTTTACATGTTTTGAAATTAGGTAGTGTTCTTTGATTTTTTGTAAGTTAAAAATATTAAGACGAAGTCAATGTTGATTAACATTCATTGATTGTGTATACTTGAAATGTGGTCAATGTTGAATTCGTTTAGGTTTATCAATGGCACGTACAGACGAAATCATTGAAAATGAAAACATTGGGTCCATAGAGACTGGTGTGTGAACTCGAAAACATTGTGATAAAAGAACACCCATTCGATTAATTGAAGTCTTATTGCTAGTTGAAAACATTGTAGAAAAAGCATAAAGTATTGATTGTAACGTTTTAGTATGACAACTGTTGTGTTGCTCTTAAAGAAAAGAAATTTAATGAGCCGATACTACTAAGTATTGTAAGTATTCTTTTAGTCAAACATTGTGACAAAAGTATATTGATTATTTGAGTACGGAAAGATTTGTTGTATTATTGATTTAAAAAGAGAGAGAGAGATATTGAGTGGAGCGATATTATTAAGAATTGTTAATGCCTTTTAGTCCATAATGAGTTATAGTTTAGGTAGACTAAAAACATTGCAACAGAAGTATTGATTTTGCCGATTTGAGTTTGATAGGAATTATTGTATTATTGGATGATATTGTAACAAAAGGCAAAAAAGAATTCATTGTACCTGTTTTAGATTGTAAGAGGAAAACATTGTGACACTTGGAAATAATTACTTGATTGTTCTTTATAGTGACTTGCATTGTCAACTTGGAATCATTGTGACAAAATAAATGGTTAATTTCAATGGCAGTGTTTGTAGTCTGCGAAGACATATTACAGCTAAAAACACTCTAACAGAAGTATTCATTTTCTTATTTGAGCTGTTACGCAAATCATTTTAATTCTCCGTTTTTTTTTTTGTTTTTTTTGTTTGTTTTTTTTTTTTGCTCTACACTTTTGCTAATCTCCCCATTGTTGTAAAAAGTATACGTTTGATGACTTTGACCAAGAAAGAATAAATTGATGGAACGGACATCTTATTGTATTTAGATATACAGAAATCACCCCCGACCTCCAAACCATAAAATACAGCATAACAGATCCTTGCGAATCTGTTGTTAGCATGAAATTCAGTTCGACATACACATCGACATTCGATTTCATACATATCTACATGCCCATATGGAAGTCTTGGCGAATCTGCTGCTAGCCTGAAATTCATTACGATATTCAAATCTATATTCGAGATCATACATCATCTGCATGACCATTAAAAAAACGCGCGAATTTACTGCTGGCATGAAATTCATTTCGATATTCAAATCGTTATTCCTTGTTATTCGTAACTGTCCCTTGAGTTTGAAAAAAGTACCGACGCTACTGCTGCATGAAATTCAACTTAATACTAGCATATTCATTTGTACAATGAACATCGAACTCCGATTGTCGAACTTACTGCCAACTTCACACACACCCCTAATTGAATCATGGTGTAGAATGGTCCTTTGAACCTCAGGAAATTTACAAATGGCAAAAAGTTTCGATTCATGTCAGCCTGCGCGGACTGCGCAGGCTGAAATGGTCGATACTTTGCGCAAATGCATTAAGCAACTTTTTTCGCTGAGCATGGCTCATATATTGAAATGTACCTGCACTAAGTACATTTGAGAAAACTCTCACGAGCTTCCTTAAAGGGGCCTGTTTATTTTTATGCCGCAAATTATAATTCCATGTAAAACAACGGTGAAGACAACAAGACATATTTTCATTTGCACTTGCATAAACTGTACGATACTGTAATTCAGTAAAGCCCCTTTCACAATTGCCGTGCGACGAGTTTATGACTGCCTGCGACAGTTTTTAGCAGTGTTGCATGACCACTCGCATGGTGTTTTGCGAGCTGTAGCAGTCATTGCTGAGTTACACTTTTGAACGTGTTCAAAATTATGACGCGACTGCATGCGATCAAAGAAGTCGCACTTGTTCGCACGACCAGTCGTGCACCGTTTCACGACAGGACGCACGAGCTTGCATATTAACTTGGATATTGATCGTTTAGACGTCGTACAACACTCCTACGTGTATTAGAGATCTCTGGCTACCAGTTTGCGTTTTGAATGCGACTATTGGACTGTCATCAGACTATTCGCATCATCTCGTGCCACAGCCCTCGTCACAGCTCGGCCGATTCCGTACCTACATCTAACCTCGTCTGTATAAAGGAGGCTTCCATTTTGAACTACCAATCACATGATCTTAAACATGGCGGCGCCCCTGTAGATCGCTTAGCAACGACATGAACAACCACGGTGAAGTTATTCACTTCCATCGATCTGTCGATGAAGGCTCCCAACGGAATTGATAGACCACGCAAAAAATTGAATGTACAAACTGATTGCCGACTGAAATATTCTTAGAAAGATAACGACAGAAAATTTACTCATGTTTTCTTTTTTAAGAGGAGCCTTACAATTTCAATAACGGTAAAGGGGCGTGCTTCCGGAGATGTGCGAAATGTACCGTGTAGGTGCATATCAAGCTACGTGATACAGCCGAGGGATTTGATCACCAGATCACCCGAGGTATGCCGAATGGTGCAACAGTATACTACCGTTGTACAACTTTTAAGATACTGTGTGCGTCTATCTTAAAGGGAAAAATCAGTCAGTCACTAAAATGGTTTCCAGCCTTTTCCAAGCCACTGACTGCTTTTCTTACATGCATCTGAGGTGAGTGGCGAAAAATCGCGGCGGAAAGAAAGTTTGCCTCTACCGGGTATCGAACCCTCAACCACCGGGGCACGAGTCAGATATGCTAACCACTGAGCTACCTTCGGCTTGAGGCGTGTAAAGTATCCTAGAAAGATACGTCACCTTTTGATGTTTTTCTCTGGAAATCAATATATGAGCTCTGGCAAAAGGGGGCGGGGGGGTCAATGCATCTCTGTGATGCATTATATCAAGAAAGTCATAAGTATGGGTCCATAATAGCCACTTTTTTTTTACAACCGACTTAATCATGAGGTAGACTGGTCCTTGGACATACAGAAAATTGACCAATGGCGAAAGGTTTCCGCCCGTGTCAGCCTGCGCAGACTGCGCAGGCTGACCCGGATCGATACTTTTCGTACATGCATTCAGCCCCTTTTTTATATAGCATGGCTCATATAAAAATGTCTGAATGCAGTTATGGAATTCTTACCGCGATTTAAACAGATCGGAAGCTTACAAAAAGGATTTTTTAATAGAAAAATGTTGGTTTGATTAAAAATAATTATAATAATATCTCCCTTAACTATTTCAGCCCCAAAAGTAAAAGCTTGGACTCTTTCGACGGCTGAAAAAACAATCCACTGAAACTCAGAAATATTTCCAATCTGATAGGCTTGACTAAACAAGTGGACGGTATAGGTCCAAGATCAGACTACACCTTCTGTGCAGACTGATCTAAATCTATGCCGTATGCGAAAAGCCCATGTTTCCGCCTATATGACGCTGAAAGGGTTAGAATAGAAATAAAATCCGGTCATATTTACCAAGAAGTCCCTTTGAAAATTCAGCACAACAGACGACTACATATAAAATAACTCCACTGAACATTTTAACATCATAAAAATGTCCTTTCTACGTCAAATAACCTGTTTTGATGTATTCAGGCATTCATTAAATATAGTTATAACATTATTGTTAATTACATCCTTAACTGAAGAAGTGTTGACAGGAAAGGATGTTGATAAAGTCTACCCATTACCACATGATCCGGTGTTGTAACGACCGTGATAAAAAGAGCCCTTAAAAGCATTGTGAAAATAGGAAATCGTGGAAAATGCTGGTACCAGCACGTTCTTCCTTCCCACATTGTTGTCTGCCTTTCCATAGACAAATGCCTTTATCTGAGCCATTCTGAAATTGTGATCTGCTACTGTTATCAATTTGGACGACTCTAAATTTCTGTCGTCTGGTACAAAGGTGACCTTGCGCTGTTTCATTTGAACCCTTCTGCCAACATTGTAAGCGGCATAAATAACTTTGGTGAACGGCATAGATCAAGATGAGACTGAACATAATCGATTTCCTCCGCTTCTTGGTCCAAAGCTAGGGCCAAAAAGTCACTTCCTATGCTGCACGATCGCACTTTATTGTACACGTATGTCAAAGGGCCCTAGAAAATTGATGCGTAATTTATAGGGAGGCCAAAGACAAACTCTTATCCAGACAAGATCTTTAGTCGATATATTCCATAATTGAACCTTTTGCAGACGACAAATTCGATGTGGCCCAAATGATTGTATTTATTTTTAAAGGGATAAAAAAAAAAACATAGTGGGAAAAAGAGAAAATGCTGGTTACCAGCATTTTCTCTATTTCCCACAATGTTTTTAAAAGTTTTCTTCCTTAGGGTCATAAAAACAGGGGATTGTTTGAAGAGTTTATGTTTATACCGCTAATCCATAATCCGTTTAAAGGAAAACTAAAGGACATTTTCATTCAGTGAAAAGGATCAATATTTTATTACTTCACGGATGTTTTGGGGGTCAAAATAATTCACGAAAATAGATCAGGCGGCACTTTTTGCATTAGTCTGAAGTAATCAACGCTGCGCGCAAATAAGAAAGTTTCCCTAACAATATAAGGGTCAGTCACTTTTACTTTCACTTGTAAGATCCTGCTTTCAAAAGTACATCACAGCATTCGGGCAGACTAACTTTATCCCACAAAGCATTTAAGTCCCTTAAGTCTCTTATTTTACTCAACTCTGCAAACAGACTTCTTTTTTCCGACTTGAGTTTTTTTTTTTTTGAATTAACAGATTTAAGTAAAACAATGACACTATGAATTCCTCGGAGAATTAATGAAACACTATGAAAATATAGAGTTGCTTTTCATAGACTTAGTAACGTTTTCAAATCCTGAGCTGACGCAACGTTTCAGACTCGAATCAGCAAAATAATGGACTTAAGTCTGTTAACCGAGTTAACTTCCATTTCTTTTGTGCAGATAAGTCTGGATTATTGTGTCATCTAAGGATTTGACGGTGTTGCTACAGTCTGTTAATGTTAGAAATGTGTGTCTCAAGCAAGAAATTCAACCCAAGTTAGAACCTTAGAATGGAAGTGGATTTGAGTAGCCTAAAATAAGAGACATTCGTGTAAGTTTTTTCGCGAAACCGGGCCCTTGTAGTTCAAATGAAAAGAAATAAACCTTATATTCTATATGCCATTTTTTGAACAACCAAAAATTGTCATCATTTGCGGAAATTACAATCAATTTCAAGCAAAGGAAAATATCCCTTTTCGAAAATATTCTGTGGAAACGACTTAAGACAAATGGTTGTCTTAGTTTAAACCTAATTATTTTATATCGATTGCGGGTCAAGTTCTTTCTTACACCTTTATGATTGAGCACTCTCGATGATTATTTCCTGGAAACCTTAACTCTTTAACAAACAACAAAATGTTGGACCAGACCAAATTGAAAGCATCTTCAGATGACAAATCAAATGTACCTCAAATTATGATATCTGTCTTTGGTAGGAAAGAAAACATTGTGGGAAAAGGAGAAAATGCTGGCTACCAGCATTTTCTCCTTTTCCCACAATGTTTTCAAAGAGTCTTCTTCCTCAAAGGTGTTAAAATTCGGGTTTGTGTTGTAGAGGATCAGCCACTACCCGTGACGTGTCGTGGGTAGTTCCAAATGGTGACCTCCCTCATCAAGTGATTCGAACCCGGAATCTTTGGTGTCAGAGGCCGGCGCTCTAGCCCTATATTGTGTCCTACCAGTGGTTGTCACAAGCAGTTGTGTCTTTTTTCGGAAATGTTTTTCGCAGTTGTCAACCACACAGGCATGCAAAAACAGGAAAAGATCTAGTGATGGTGAACAAATAAAGAAAAGTGGTAGAATTGCGAATCGTTTTAAGCCTTTACCACACAATCCCGAATTATATCGACCTTGAGAAAGAGGCCTTTTGAAAACATTTTGGGAAAAGGAGAAAATTCTGATTAGCAACATTTTCTCCTTTTCCCACAATGTTTGTTCTTTTACAGACAAATCTCACCATATGAGCCATATCGAATTTGTCGTCTGCAAATGCTTTCAATTTAGACAAGCGTAAAATTTTGCCGTTTGGTAAAGCGTTCTTTCAAGTAGTTTCTTCTCCTTCGTAGCTGAGTGGGTGAAGCGTGGCATTTGTCACCAGGAAAACTTTAGTTCGATTCCTGTTGGCATCGCTAGTCACGCTGGATTGTCCTTGGGCAATTTGCTGTAGAACCCCGGCCTAGTGCTGGAAAACCCAGGAAACACAAGAATAGGTGAGCTGTCATCATGTTATGACTGAAATATTGTTTAAGCCTTTACAAAACGGCAAAAGTTTGGACTCGACCACCTTGAGAGCACTTACAGACGACAAATGAAATATGATTTAAAATAACAATAGCTGCCAATAGTAAACAAAATGGCTGTAAAAATGCATTTAAATCATACCATTTAAAAGGATAGAAAAATTATTGTGAAGATGACAATCAGTTATTGTACGGTCGGTCCAAGTGGTAGTCGCTGGCAGTTAAATTAATTTCATAACTAGATTAAATGCTGCCAGGTCATTCTATCTTCTGTTTACTTTTTGCCTGGGTCCGTATTCACCAACCATTCTTAAGAACGTTCTTTGTCTTATTCTTCAAAATTTTCTACATTTGAAAGTAACACGACTTCTGATTGGCTAAACCATTTGGTTTAGCCAATCAGAAGTTGTGTTACTTTCAAATTTTCTAAATCTTGAAGAACAAGACTAAGAATATTCTTAAGAATGGTTGGTGAATACGTACCCTGATTTCAACATTCATTTTTTCTGCCAGCGACTAACACTTGGACCAACAACACAAAAACAGATTGTCCTCTTCACAATATTTTCTATGCTGTAAAATGGTATGATTTAACACTTAAGCTGCTGAATAAATGAAACGCAAATATCTATTCCAAACTAAAAGCACAAACATTGTAGTGTCAAATTTGATTTCACCGGATAGAAAATACCGTATCGGACAGTGAAGATCAAAGAGCAGACTGCACGTTCTGTGCAGTCTGATCTTGATCTACACTGCCCGCAAAGGGTCAGTGAGTCGCGATTAGCAGCTTAAGGGTTAAATGCAATTTAACATCCACATTGTGTTTTGGCTGCTGTTGGGCCTTTAAATGAGAAATGCTTATAACCAGAACGTTCTCCTTTTCCGATAGTTTTTTTCTATCCTTGTCCAAACATATTCCAATTTCTGAGTCACATTTACTTTGTTGTCTGCAAATTCTTTCAGTTTGGACAAGTCTAAGATTTTGTCTTCTGGCACAGAGTTATCGAATAGTCGTCCGCTAATGCTTCCATTCTCATTTATTATCACCAACTCGATAAAATCATCTTGTTTTGAGCACTCTTGTATATATATGAAAATAGTACGAAAAAGTCTTGCCAGAAAGCGCGATATTTTCGGAACGTAGATGTACATGGTTCCTGTATCGTAGCCAGTTCGTTAACTAACGCATAACAGGTACAGAAAATGAGAAATGAGCCCAAATATACTTATTAGACAGTGCATCGCAATGAAATGTGCCTCCTGGCTATGTTTGAATGTACTTCATACATGTTGTCATTGATTTTTGTTTATGTTTGGTCCCGGTAGTAGGTCTAAACGCGCCTTTAACTTGAAGAGTTCAGCTATTGGAAATACGAGAGAGTCAAGCGCCATTCAAACAGACAAAGAAGGTTGCCCTATAAATGAGGAAGTTATTATGTCCGGAAAAGAAGGTTAAGAGCTGCCTCTTGTTCCCTATAAAATTTGTTTTTATCTATTGTAGTTTTTCGTATTTGCTGTTTTTTTTTTTTCGATAGAAGTCGTCAAAGTACAGGCGTTTGTTTACTTATTACTCCTTGAAACAAACTTGCAGCCATGTATAAGCCAAACTGTACAACTTTGAAAACAGCCTTGCGATTGCGTTTCATAAAATCACGAAGTAGCATAGCATTTCCGATACTATCTTCCCTTTTATTTAGATATAATTCGGACGTTACCTTGTCAAGAATGACCGTAGTTATGAAATAGATTAAACCTATACCACATTCTCCTGACTTATAACGACCCTGAGGAAGAAGGCTCAAGTTTGAAAACGATGTGAGCAAAGGAGAAAATGCTGGTAACCAGTATTTTCTCATTTTCCCACAGCGTTTTCTATTCTTAAACACACACACACGTGCACGCGCGCACGCGCGAGCAAATTCCATATTTCATCCAAATTAATATTGTCGTCTGCTATTGCTTTCAATTTGGAGAAGTCTAAAACTTTGTTGTCTGGTAAAGAGTGAACAGATAGCTGCCAAAAATCCATAGCAGATCGCAATTAGCAGAGGAGTGATTAGGAAATCTTTGCCACCTTGACCCAGGCTAGGATTGGCATGTAAAAATCAAGGATTCGTTTATACGAAAACGCGAGAATTTAAATGTGTATGAGCGGAGCTCTGGGAAATGAGTCATCTTCGTGACAAAATTGTCGATGATTGTATGGATCCTTTTCTATATGACAACCGGTTGGATCAAGAGGTAGGATGGGCCTTTGACGTGGAGAATCAAAGTACTGAAAGTACTGACAGACTAGCGAATTTGATTGATTGATTGATTGTATGGTGTTTATTAACCCTGTTTTCAACATTATTTCTGTTATGCAGCGGTGGCCAGTGCACATATCCATGCTTTCCTGGAGTTTCTTTTACCAGTACTCCTCACAATATTCTTTCCAAGCCACTGGCTCCTTTTTCCACATAACCATTGTCGAAACGTGAGCCAGAGATGAATCCTGTCGCAATGACTATCATCAATCCTCGGAAAGAAATTTGTTGAGGATCAAACTAGCGACCTCCTGTTCTCAAGTCCTGTATGCTACCGACTGAACTGCCGGGGCTATATGTGCTATTGGTTAACTATAATCCAGTTTAAGTTTAACCATTGGGTTGCCAAAAAATGTTAAATGAAACTTTCAAGCTGATGGTAAACACCTGAATATTGCTATTTCACAGTTACACTTTGGAGAAAACCTATCCTCTTATCGGACAGTGTAGATCCAAGATCAGACTGCACACAATGTCTGCAAAAGGTCATTGAGTCGCGGTAGTGCTGGTAAAAGAAACTCGAGGAAAGCATGGACAGGTGCTCTGGCCGCTGCAATATCACTGAAATAATGTAGAAAATGGCGTTAAACACCATGCAGTCAATTAGTCAATATCTAATAGCACAAGATATAGTTAACTATTTAACTCTCCTTACAAAACGAAAAATTTTATATCCGTCCAAATTCAAAGCTGTCGCAGACCATGAATTAAATGTGGCTGAACTGATGAAACATGATTCCAGAAGGGCAGAAAACAATGTGGGAGAAGGAGAAAATGACGGTTACCAGCATTTTCTCCTTTTCCCACAATGTTTACAAAGGGATCCTTCCCCAGTATTGTTAAAACTTGGGATTGTTTGGTAAAAGGTTAATAGAATAACAGTTTAACATAATAGTTCAACTATACACAATGATCTAAATAATGAATGACTGAAGGGGGTTGATATAGCTGGGACTTGCTACAAGTTAACCCAGGTGTATCTATTAATAGATTCATTCATAATGTTACAGTTGTGTATGAATAAGTGATTCTGCTTTGCATAGGTCACTCAATTTACATATAAGCAAAGATCTTGTACCTTATAAATGACATCTTGTTCAGTTTATTACTTTGCAAGACGACATGTTCAAATCGGAGAGGTAGAGATTTAGTGGTTTATGTCTAACTTGTCATGTACGTATAACAGAATTAAGATTTCTAACAGAAAGAAGTATTTTCTGTGTGGCAGAATTTGGCAACTGTGGAGTTTTGAATCTAGGTCAATCTTGATGCCTGTAGACTAGCTTCGCTAGTCAAAAATGATCAGAATCAAAAAGTTTTTACTTATGTCAGCCTGCGCAGGCTGACATAAGTAAAAACTTTTTGTTATAGAATGCATTAATCCATCTTTTCACACAGCGTGCCTCATATGCTCATTTTCCCATAATTCGTCTCTTATACACCTGACAGTGTTCAATGCATTGACCTACAGAATATGTACAGACAGTATTTATATTGAAACCTGTATTAATTTTGAAACCTGTTGATTTGCCTTCTAAAATATTTTAGAAGGCAAATCAACAGGTTTCAGAAAATGTTAATTTTCAACACTAATTTTATCAGATGGTACTCTTGTAATGTTGTTATTAAAAAAAAAATCGGTAAAACTACTTTATTCCAATTTTAATTTCTGCTAATTATTTTACGACATCGCTTATTTCCTTTAGTTATTTGTTGCGTTCCTTGATTTATGACGTCATAGGCGTTGTTGTTCAATATGGACGTTGTTTGCAATAGCGACTTGAACGATATCGAAGATGAAGAAATAGAAGATTGTGGCCCAGTAAAACCGTAAATGTTCGTGCTGGTTTGTGAAGAAAATAATGCAGTTTTAGAGGATAAGACAGTAATTCTTCGTCCGTTGATGACCATGAAATTGACGATGTTGTGTCGGACGTTTCAACATGGTGGGTATCGCGCGTTGGAAACTACGACGAGACGGATATTTGCTTACTGAAGAATTGATTTGTACATGGTAGAATTAAATTTCATTTGAAGCATGACCGTGTGACAGAACTCTTCACCAAACGACAAAATTTTGGAACAGACCAAATTGAAAGAATTTGCAGACGAAAAATTAAATGTTACTAAGATGACGATTTATCTTTTTGATAGGGTAGAAAACATTGTGGGAAAAGGAGAAAATGCTGGTTACCAGCATTCTCTCCTTTTCCCACAAAGTTTTCAAAAGCCTTCTCTTCCAAGGTCGTTAAAAGTCGGATTGTGTGGTAAAAAGTTTAAGGATATCGGAAGATTCGGACCTTGAAAGAAGATTCGGCCCAACGCCGACAAGCGATGTTTGGGAAGATTCGGCCCCGAAGTTGGAATGTTTCGGCCCCGTTGTTGAGAAGATTCGGCCCACGTTGCTTTTAGCGGAATATCTACATGAATAGATTTAGTTTTTGAACGTTATAGCTATCTTTATTTTCTACCGAAGTTTTGCAGATAGTAATGATAATTCATTAGCGAGTTCTGTTATCGCCATTTATTATCGGCTGAAATTTTGTTACTTTTCTCTTACTTTTGAGAAGATTGGCCCTTTTGTTACTTGATTAGTGCATGAAAGACAGTACTAAATATTACAATATTTAGATGAATGGACATGACATTTTCCCAAGCATAGTTGCAACGTTCAGATATCAGATATTGGTGCACTGTAATAGAATTGAAACCACAAATAAAGTGGTTCAAGTTTTTAACATTGTTTTGTAAAATTCTGTTTGCCAGAATTGAACAGGGACCCATACATGTGAAATACATGTGATGGCTATTCTGTCGGTCAAAGTTTTCCCTGCTATGGAATTGCTATATAATTAGACATTGTTTTATATTTCAGACTGTGTAAAATTGTTGCCCTCAGAAGAATTGTGAAATGCGTATACGGACTGCTTGAAAAGAAGTGAGGAAAAATTATAACTTTATGTGCAGTGACAGCTATCAGGAATGCATTTCCTTCAGACAATTACAGTGGATTAAAAAAAACAGTAATTTGGACACATACTCAAATTACCAAGTGACAAGAAGTTGAAACTGTCAAGTGGCAATTAATTTCGTTAATGTGTTTTGAACACTAGCTTTCACCAGCCAGAGGCTTTATCTCCTTTTTCCACAATGTTTCCATCCTTTCACAAACACATTCCATGATTTTGGGTCATATTCATTTTGGACAAGTCTAAGATTTTGTCATCTGGTAAAGAATTAATTTAGTTTAAACTTTATTTATTATGCTGATACAAATACACATGTAAAATAAAGGAAATGATACATGGTATAACAAAATTCAAAGGTTGATAGGTAGGATTGGAAAACAAGCTATGAATAACTTATATTAATTCCTCTCCTAAAGATGTTTTCATACTTATTAAAAAATACCACGTGTTAAGATGCCATAGCTTTAGAGTAAAGAAAGTGAATATAATGCCGAAAATAAAGACAAAAATATAGAAATGATAACCACTTCCTGTTCTCTTCTCCCGTCACTTGGGAGTTCACAAAATGTAATAAATGTACAGGTTGATTTATGTTATTTGATCATAGCAATGGAGATTGAGAATGAGAAGAATTAATTTGTTGTCTTTGAATGCTACAATTTGGACAAGTCCAAGATTTTCTTGCTTGGTAAGGGCTTAATTATTTCTGACTTCAATATTCATAAAAACTTAATGAGGAGTCAAAAGTGGTACAAATTGGATTAAAATTTTCCAACAGAAAGATTGTGGTAAAAGGAGAATTTTTGTTTTATCTCATTTTAGCACAATGTTTTCAGATGTGCATGTATTTAACATCAATTAGTAAGGAAAATATTTATCAAGAAAAATTAATCTCATCCTCTGAAACTGCAGTGTTTTCTTTACAAGCCCCTATTTAACCCATTGCCAGATGATAAAATTTGAGAATCCTCCAAACTGAGAGTGTTTGAAGACAACTTCAAAAAAGTGGGGCTCAAATGATGAGATTTGTATGACATAATTCCATAGCTTTGAACCAACCAAACCTTGGTCAAAGGTCTCAACAAATAATTTTTTAAAAGGAGAAATTGCTTGTAATGAACAACTTCTGCTTTTTCGGAAATATTTTATATCCAGTCAACAAACTGAAACACTTCAGTACTAGGGTTTGAATATTCATATTCAATCCAAAGTTTTGAGGACCCCTAGGAACAAGGCATGTTGAAACATTCAAGCAAAAGAAGAAAATACTGCTAACCAGCATTATCTCCATTCCTTGTTTTTTACCATTTCAGAGACAAGTTCTACCATTTTTAAAGTTTTAAGTATTGCCTACAATGAGGCTACAAATGCTTTTAAGTCTACAATTTTGTTGTCAGGTTAAGAGTTGAAATGGTTATAAGCATTAAAAAATGTCAATAAATTACATGAAATGAAGTTATGTTTTGAAATTCTTTATTTGAAGCAAGTAACGTGTCACTTGATCCCACACCCAATAATAGTTAAAAAGCTAATCTGTAAAGTAGAAATACATATATGAGTCATGCTTTCTGAAAAAGGGGCTTAATGGATCTGTAAAAAGTATCAACCAATGTCAGCCTGGACAGTCCGCACATGCTGACATGGATCTAAACATTTTGCTAGAGGACAGTTTTCTGCATGTCCAAGGACCAGTCTACCCTGGGATTCAGTTAGTATAATAATTTTGATCCCACACCCATCTAGAGTTACAAAGCTTATCTTCAAAGTAAAAATGTGTATGAGTTATGCTGTCTGTAAAGGAGGCTTAATGCATCTGCAAAAAGTATTTGCCCATGTCAGCCTGCACAGTCTGCTTTTTGCAATCAGTCAATTTTCTGCATGTCCAAGGGCCAGTCTACGTTGCAATTCAGCTGGTTACTAGACAAAATGAATTATATGGATCATTAATATTAGACATGAAAGAAAATATTATAAGAACATAGCCAGTTTTTTATGTAAATGTTACTGAAACCTTATTATTATTTTAATCCATTTTCTCATTCAATCACATTTTCATGCTTCTGAAGCTCAAGACTTTGGAAATCCTTGTGGGAATCAGTAAAATGATGAGCAATTTCACCATTGCCCACAACTTTTTCTACCCCATCAGACAGTTGAATGCACATGTTGTACTACCAGTTTTGAGTTCTTTCAAATTGGGTTTTTCTCAGAATAGATACTAGGAAATTGGTTAGGAATCAGTACACCAATTGTTTGACCCTTTACCACACAATCCCAAGTTTTAACAACACTGACAAAGAAGTCCTATGAAAAAGATGTGAGAGAAGGAGAAAATGCTGGTAACCAGCATTTTCTTCTTTTCACACAATGTTTTGTTCCATATCAGGAATCCTAAGCCCATTTGTACCAATTTTGAAAATTACTGTCTGCAGATATTTCAAATTCAAAAGAGTCTAAAATTTTCCGTTTGGGAAGGGGTTAACAAAAGTTCTTCATCTTGAAGTTCTTGATATGACCTGGTCCAAGACTGAACCCATGCTTTGAAAACTGATACAGTTGTTTACCCTTTACCAAACAACCCCATCTTCAAATGACCCCAAGTAAAAAGCTTTTGGAAACATTGTGTGAACATTTGAAAATGATTGTAACAGTCTTTTCATACAAAGTTTTCTAAATTTTCAAGACAATTTCTATAATTTTAGCCAGGTTTCATTTGTCGTCTGCAAATGCTTTCAATTTGGACAAGTCTTTTTTTTTTTTTTTTTTTTGTGATAAAGAGTTAAAACATTGTGGGAAAAGGATAGAGTACTGGTACCCTGTCTTTAACCTCAATGTTTTCGAACATTACGAAGACAAATTCCAACATTTGAGCCACAAGTTATTCACTGCTGTCAATCATTGAAATTGGACAAACCTCGTTGCATAGTTAAGAGTGTAATGGCTGTTAGACTATTAGCAATGAGAATGTACTCGTAAAGAAAACAGACTTGTATGCCAGTCTTATGGTACAAGACACCAGCACATCTTTTTTTTTTTTTTTTTTTATGTCTAAACAGAATATATAGCCTGTTTATGATGATGTATAAATAAGGATATAGATCTACATAGCTAGTGACATAATGTGATATATTTTATCATCAACTTCTAAATGGGGAACACAACAATTCTACTAACCTTTTTACAAAGATGAAAGACAAAAAACTCTAGAAAGCTCATGGACCAATACATTTTGACTCCACTCTGACCAGTACATTTTAACTTCAGTTGTACATACATACATTTAGGTTTTGACTCCACTTAGGTACGTTTTGACTTGGGCACGTTTTCCTTACCTCATTGTGTGCACTGGGTGGGGGGTGGGGTTTAGACGTTTCGTACAATACCAAACACTTTGTACCATAGTTATGCTATTTCGTACCATAATTTTACCACTTCATACCATAATCATGCCATTTCGTACCATGTTTTTTTGGGGATTTGTAACAAACTAAAGCTTTCACTAAGAAAAACTTTCGTTATGACGGTATTAATTAAAGAAGAAAACTAAAACATAAAAAAAAAAAACGCTATGTTAAGTATGAAAATATCACCAAACACTCAAACAAAAAGAACCTTTTTTCCTTCACATGTGCAAGTTTAACTCTTTCACTGCTAATGTCATGGGTAGCGTCTGCGGACGGCGAAGATTTAGATAAGACCACACAAAACGTGCAGTCTGATCTTGGATCTACACATTCCGCTATCTGATGCTAATCCTCAAATGAAAACAGGTTCAATTGAAATGAAAAATGTACTTATTATGAGTCGCGCTTAGCAGCCTAAGCTCCCTGAAATCGAACTTTGGACCTAATGGTTGCGAGGCTGACGCTCTACCTCACGACTACGGACACCCATTCCTTATCTTTCATGTTGTGCATGATGAGGAATTCGCAGACTTGCGTTCTGGCTGGTATTCTGCTGTATTCATCAACCATCCTGTACCCTTATCCTGTTGAATAAGTTAAATGATAAATTCAAGTCGATAGTAGGCCTGAAAAACCAAAAGTAGCTATTTCGAAATTATTTTTGGGGTAGAAATATCTCCTTGTCGTACAGTGTCGATCCAAGATCACACTTCAAGTTCTGTGCAGTCCAATCTTGATCTACACTGTCCGCAAAACGTCAGTGAGTCGCGCTTAGAAGCCTAAGGGTTAAGAACGTTCTCTGTCTAATTCTCAAGATTTTTCTAAATGTTTAAGTATTTCAATTTTTGCAAGCCTAAGGCAAAATGGTTAATTCTATCAGAAATAGCATTACTTCCTAACTGGAATAGATTAAGAATGAAATCTAGAATGCTTGTTGAATACGGTCACAGACATCAGCATACCATCGAATAAACAGATCTCTTTACAAATGTACATTGTAATACAACCTCCCTCCTTCAAATGACAGATTTTCAAAAATGCAATGTACGAAATTTTAACTCCGGGTTCGAGCCTTAGCTGAAGCGCTGAGTTTTTCTTGGGGGTGTCCTTGGACAAGACATTTCATAGCCCCAGCCTAATACTTGTGAATCTCTGAACATTCATGAATATTTTAGCTGTTACTGTGATATGACTAGAAAAATGTTGACAGCGTAAAATACAATCAACCGACCGACCGATCAATCAATCAATCAATCAATCAATATTTGACACTAAAATTAAGGGTCAGTTATTTTGATACGCTCCCATTTCACAATTTTTTTTTCAACCCTGTACCAAACGAAAAACTTCAATAAGTGCCTGAGTTTTACTCTAACAAACGACAGAATTTTGAACTTTTCCAAATCTAACGCGTTTGCAGAGGGCAAATCAAAATTGGCTAAAAATCAGAAATTAAAAGTGGTTCCAAGGGTGCTCGTTACATGTATTATCTCATTTTCCTACAATGTTTTCAAAAACCTTCTTTCCCGGGGGTCGTTAAAACACGTGAGTGTGTGGTAAAGGGTTAAAGCGTAGGAAAATGCGGCTGAAGTCATAGGCTTTTGCCTTCGAAAATGTAGAAAACGTTAAGGGAAAAGGAGAAAGTATCGCTTACCAAAATATTTGAGCCATGCTCTGTGGAAAGGGGACTTGATGCATCTGCGAAGAGTATCGACTAAGGTCAGCCTGCGCAGTTTCGCTAACTGTCAATTTTATGTATGTCAAAGGACCAGTCTAATCATGATTAAGTTAGTTGTTAAACAAAATGGACTTTGTTGATGCATGATCATCTTGCTTGGTATGATGTATCACGGATATGCATTAAGCCCACTTTTGCCAGAGCATGGCTCATTTTCTAAGTGTCGTTTAAATTCTGGATCGTATGGCAAAAGGCTAAAAGACTGACTAGATATTTGATTTTTCCCCCACAAACTTTCCCTAAAGAGCACTTGAGTATTGTAGTAAAAGCAAAAGTTATTTGGGGAGTCTGAATATTGAAGAAGATAAGAACAAGAAGAACCTACAGACAATTTTGTGATATTCTAATGTACTAACTTTAATGCAAAAACGACAAAACACCCGAGTCCTCCCAAATATTGAAAGAAACATGGCATGTCTAAATGTAACAGTACTGACCACGTGGTTCAGTCATTCTGTTCGGTCGAGGAAGTTCGAAACGTTAATCTGTCTACTAGAACTGGTGGCAAAGCCCCGGTAGCTCAGTCGGTAGTGTACACGACTTGAGAACAGGGAGTAGCTGGTTCGATCCCCGGCTCGGCCAATTTCTGTCGAGGATTGATGACAGTCATTAAGACAGGATTCATTCCTCTCTTTGTGGGAAAGCAGCCAATGACTTGAAGAGAATATTGTGCGCAGTGCTGGTAAAAGAAACCCCAGACAAGCAATAATAAGTGCACTGGCCGCTGCGATATAACTGAAATAATGTTAAAAACAGCTTTAAACACTATACAAAACAATACCAGAACTGGTGTTTTTCTCTGCATAAGAGTCATGAATACTTTGCGTTGTATCGGAATTATATATGAGTTTAACAAAGTTTATTTTTCACTTTGATGGGGAAATATTGTAACATGTAAAAAATTATTCGAAAACTAAGCGGTGGCCCGTCGTGAAGAGAAGCTATTTTATTAGGAAGATATTCATTTCGTCCTCCATACACCTTTCTAGAGGATAAAAAAGGTATATATAAAAGCCATGCTTTGTGAAAGGGGGTTTAATGCATTTGCAAAAAGTATCGATTCAGGTCAGCCTGCGCAGTTCACGTAGGCTGACCTGGGCCGAAACTTTTCGCTTTGGGTCATTTTCCTGGATGTCAAAAGACCAGTGTACCTCATGATTCAGTAGGTTGTTATACCAAACGCATTTTAGGGATGTATGATGTGATGACTTGCTTGGTATCATGTATCACGGAGATTCATCAAGCCCCCTTTTGCCACAGCATGTCTCATATATGAGATAATATTTTAAACAATAACTGGATTGGAAGATTTTGAGGACATTTAGTTGATCATTTCCTTCTCAAACTTTTTCGACAGATTAGATAACTAAAAAAGGGACGGTCACGCTGGAATATGAATGTGGATAAAGATAAGAGGGAGAATGACCTAACTGCAAATTTGTCACATCCTAATTTATTGGCTTGATGCAATAAACGGAGTGCTCCAGAGTCCTGTCAAAAATTAATGGACGGAAACATGGCATATCTAAATATACCTACTGATCACGTGATTCAATCATACTTTTCGGCCGCGGAAATTCATAACGGAAATAGTGTTGCTAATTTGCTCCGCTTGTGAGTTGAATTTACTTTATCTTGGATTAACAAACTACTTCTCGGTATGGACACCATGTGTTATCGGAATATACATGATTTACAAATTTAAGTTTTCATTTTGTTGAGGAATGTTTGTGTAAAGCGATTCCCAAGCCTACAATTCACCTATGGAATGTTTACAAGAAGTATGAAGCATGGCGCGGCTAATTATAAACTGATAGGCTGTTGTCTCCAAGTTCAAGGTCGCACATGCGCAGACGTAATCAATTATTTTTGGGCTAATTATAATAATACTGGTCACATGGTCCAGGTAACAAATCAGCACATAGCCTGCTGAACATCTGGTCTAGATAGCCAATCAGCGCACAGCTTTATAGTCACATGATCCAGATACCCAATCAGTGCACAAGGAGATTCTTTTCGGCTGCAGCATTTGAAAATGGAATAGGCACTCCTGTTATTTCTCTGGGAAAAGGTGGATTTTTTCGAAATAGAAACTGAATTCGGCTATTCCAGGTACGGATTATTTAAATTATTAGAATTATAAACCATTTACCAGGTTTATTTTTTAGTTTTTGACGTAAATTCTGTGTTGAAACGAATCCAAAGGCATTGGCTAACGCCCTTCTTTGAATTTGAAGCAGTCCTGTTATCATGTAAAGTCTCTATCCGTTTCGTGTGTTTTCCACGTACTGCTATTATCTTTTCCTCCAAAAAATAAATATGATGGGCATCCCCTGTTACTGAAAAGTAATTACCATCCTCTATTTCTTTTTTAAAATTATTTACATGGCAAGAAAGAGCGAAATTGCTCGACATCCATTTTTATCATTTCCCGAGCAAGGGAAGGTGATACGACCGGAACTCGGAAGGTTATTGATTCTTTCGGCACCAAATTAATAATTCTGTCTTCTCTCGCTGTACAAGCTGAAGGTATAGATCCAACTCCAAGATTAAACTGCATGTTCTGTAAAGTCTGATCTTGATTTAAGACATGCGCAAAAAAAAGCGACTGTCTACGCCTATCGAAGATTAAACTTCACGAATATTCAGCCTGATGTTGGTCTGCAAAAAGTGCCTGTCTGCGCCTATCTAAGATCAAACTTCACAGACCTTCAGGCTGATCTTGATCACCCCTTATCGCAAAGACTAAAGATTTTAGCTTTTGACGAGGAGAATATGGGTTAGGCTAGGGACGCTTTTCATTTTCTCCGTCAGTACAACAGAGTGAGCCCTGTTTTAAACAGTTTTGGATTTTTCTTTTGTCAATAAGTTCCGCTTATGGCATTTATAAGCCCTTCGGCAGCTAAGCGGGACTCCAGGCTCTCTAGCGGGCTGTGGAGACCAAGATCAGACTTCAAAGGACGTGCAGTCTGATCTTGAATCTACACTGTACAATACGATGATTCTTTTTTACAGGGGAAATGAAATTGCTAACTATCGACTGGAAGTTTTCACTGTATCATCTAGTCAATGTGCGAGGGGGGGGGGGGGGGGGGGGAACGGGTTCACTTCAAGACGGGTCCTTGTAAACAACCGCTGCAAACACAAAGGTAAGATTTCTGAACACTATTTTGTTCGGTAGATATCTGAAGTTTTTGTGATGCTTGGCCTACAATACATCAGAAGTTACTCCCTGCAACCTGCACCTCGATACATTGTTTTTAGCGAGGTGTTTCTTACCAGCCGAGCCGTTAGCTCAGTCAGTGACCCTCAGGCCTAGTAATGCCATGCTAGTGAGTTCGAATAACAGTGGATTTTAGCTGCTGAGCCCTTTAGGCCTGTGGGTAACCTACAGACCTTGTACTGCAGGGGTCGTGAGACCAAATACCAGTATGTTTAACCAGTCGACCCCTCACCCAGCTCATTTTGTATCCTTCAAGCTCGGTTTAGCAGAGATCGAGAGATTGAATTCCAGCTCACACTCTTTTCTAAGACTGATGATAGTCATTGCGATAGGATTAATTACTCTCTCAACTCTGAATGATATTTTACGATGTTTAAGTGGAAGAGCGGCCAGTGGCTGGAAAGAGTGTTGTGGGTAGCACTGGTAAACAAAGCTCCAGGAATGAATGGAAAGTGCACTGTGATACGGCTGAAATGCTATTCATGCAATTAGGCACCATCCCATTTCTCGGTGACTTTAAAAAAAGCATTTTTTTTTTTTAACAAGCTCAGCTAAAAAAAGTTTAGGTCTTTCTATCTTAAATTTGTGCCAGAATTATATTGATGTAAAAGTTGATGGAAAGTTTTGTCGAAATAGATTGATTCAGTCAGAAGTTATGCTGCTAAATGTACCCAAGTTTGTGCCAAGTGCAACAGTTTTAGTGTGACATTTTAATGCATCATAAATTTTAAAAACCTTCCACAAAGTGCATGTTCCATTATATCCTAAAACAACCCTTGGGTGTCAAGCATCATTGGGTCACTCATAGTTTTCAATGTAATTTACATACATTTTGTCCTGTTTACCCGTTCAAAGTAAACTATTTCATGCAATCAATGGAATATTGGAAATAGCCTGGTTTGACTTGCAGCAGTAATATTTCCCAAACTATATGCAGGAGATGTATAACATGTAAATGAGAAAACATAATGTCTTATGGTTAATTACCTGTCATCATGCATTTGGAACTCTTGATATAACTTCAGAAAATAGGTGCCATAACCAGTTACACAGATTTGTCACAAGTGCAAATTCTGTAGTTTTTGTCCCACAATAATTATAACCATATCCTGTATACTTAGTTATTTTGTTTCATTTCTAGACTGATTAACAAGTCAGGGCAAAACTATTTAACTTTTTTCTAGACAACAAAATTTTGGACTCAATCAAATTGAAAGCTTGTTTAGAAAAAAAATAAATATAGCTCAAATGATGATTTCTGTCACTGATAGGTTAGAAAACATTGTTTTCAAAATCTATCTCTTTCAGTGTTGTTAAAATTTAGGACTGTTTGGTAAAAAGCAACCTTTGACATGTAGTCATGCTTGCGCTGCTAAAAACTTGTTTGGGGAAGTTTGTTTCACTCTTTACTAAACAACAAAATTTTAGACTTGTCAAAATTGAAACATTTGCATTTACATGTGACTCAAAAGTTGAAATCTGTTTTAGGAAGGGAGGAAAACATCGTGAGAAAAGGATAAAATGCTGGTCACCAGCATTTTCTCCTTTTCCCATGATGTCTTTCTCAGGGTCATTAAAACTTGGAATTGTGTGCTAAAGAGTTAACCCTTTACCACACAATGCCAACTTTTAACAACCCTGAGGAAGAAGCCTTTTGAAAACATTGTGGGAAAAGGAGAAAATGTAGGTAACCAGCATTTTTTCCTTTTCCCACAATGTTTTCTACCCAGTCTAAGAAAAATTGCATCATCTGAGCCACATTGAAATATTTGTCTGCAAATGCTCTTACTTTGGACAAGTCTAAAATTTTGTCATGTGGTAAAGTGTTAAATGCTTCAAACCAGATCACTCCCCTCCCCCAACCAACACTCAGGTCTAATCCTAATTTGCTTACAACATACCAAATTTCTTCTCTTTTTTTTTGTTTGACATCATGGCTAATCAGCAGAGATTCCAAGGGACTGTGTTTGTCCCCTGTGCAATAAAATTTTCAAAAAATAGACCACTTTTAAAAAGCCAACTTCTACTTGAAATAATGTTTTGATTGAAAGGAATTTATCAGGTGTATCAAGAATGCCTTGAATTTTAATGAGAAATACTTTTTGCCTTCAAATATTTGAAAAAGTGAAGAGAAAAAGAAAACTTGGGTAGGTGAAGAAAGCAATTTCAGCATTGAATTTATCAAAAAAAAAAAAGGCAAAAAAAAAACAAAACAGAATTATGCAGAAAGTATTCAAATCAATGGCCTAGAATCAAATCCTGATAATGTCTAGTGAAACAGTACCAAAATACTGACTGAACAGTTAAGCTGCTAAATAAATGAAACGAAAATTTCCAATCAGAAGTTAAACCCAAATATTGCAGTTTCAAAGTTGATTTCACTGGAAAGAAAATACCATATCGGCAAGTGTAGATCAAAGATGAGACTGTATGTTTTGTGCAGTCTGGTCTTGATCTACATTGGCCACAAATGCGCTCTAAGTCACACTTAGCAGCTTAAGGGTTAAAAAATATCCGAAGCAAGTGTAGTTGTAGTTATTTGTCTATCACATGTTCAAGAAAAAAAACCCAAATATTTCCTGAAACATGGAAATTACAAACAATTGAGTGATTTTCTACAGCAGGTAATATTAATTCCTTACACTTTGATGTCTGAGAAAGGAGTTGACATAGAAATCATTCAGTTTAAACATCATCTATTTTTTATCCCAATGTCACACTTTGACTTCATATTCTTTTTTGTTTGAAATTGCTTTTCTTTCTTCTTCTCTCCCTCTTTCTCTCTGTCTCGATTTCAACACCTGGAAATACATTTCACAGTAGATCTGCCTTAATTTACTTTTCTTTAATCTTTAACGCTTTACCAAACAAAAAAAATTTAGATTTGTCCAAATTGAAAGCATCTGCAGACAACAATTTAAATGTTTCTCAAATGAAGAAAATTGTCATTGATAGAGTAGAAAACATTGTGGGAATAGGAGAAAATGCTGGTTACCAGCATTTTCTCCTTTTCCCACAATGTTTTCCAAAGGCCTCTTTCTCAGGGTCATTAAAAGTCAGGATTGTGTGGTAAAGAGTTAACTAACAGTTTACCAAACAACAAAATTTTACTTTATTAAAGATGTTGCTGATGGCAGCTAAATTGTGGCTACAGCAATAGGATTTGTTGTCTGAAAGGGTAGAAATCATTGTGCGAAAAGGAGAAAATTATGTTACCTGCATTTTCTCCTTATCTGACAATATTTTCAAAAGTCTTCAGTCCCAGGGTGGTTAAAACTTGTGACTGTTTGGTAAAGGGCTAAAGAAAACTGGATGGCGTAGATCCAAGATCAGGCTGTGATTCCTGTACTGTCTGATCTTTCACCTCTTCCACTGAGAGGGCTAATCCCCATTGTATCTCTTTTCTGTAAAAGTAGACAATATGGACACAGATCAGATGCACCAAAAAGCGGCATCTGATCTATGTCAATATCATTTTCCCTCTGAAAACAAATATTTTGGCCATGCTCTGTGAATATCACAGACCCAAGTCAGCCTGCACAGTCAATGCAGGCTGACCTGGGTCGAACCTTTTTACTGTTGGTAAATTTTCTGCATGTCAAAGGACCATTGTGCCTCTTGATTCAGTTGGTTGTTAGACAAAATGGATTTCATAGATCCATCATTATGTCATTACTTGCTTGGTAAAATGCATCAAGGAAATGTCTCTTACTGCTGACCAATGTTTAAACGATGGTTATGTTGGAAATCAGCCAGTGGCTTTGAAAGAATTTTGTGTAGATTACTGGTAAAGGAAACTCCAGGAAAGCATGGAGAGGTGGATTGGCCGCTGCAATATATCTCAAATAATGTTGAAAACGACGTTAAACACCATACAGACAATCAAGCATTAAGGAAATGAATTAAGGGTTTACAACAAAATCCCAAGTTTTAATGACCCTGAGAAAGAGGCCTTTTGAAAACATTGTTTTCTGTCCTTTTACAGACAAATCTCACCTTATGAGCCATATCTATTAAGCATCTGCAAATGTTTTCAATTTGGACAAGTGTAAAATGTGGTCGTGAGCTAAAGAATTAAGCTCCCTTTTGACAAGCATGGCTTATTTGCCTGGAGCAGGACCTATATTTTACTGGCAGTGAAAGAAGTTGGTATTCTTGTAAAAGCATAATATCAACCCTTCACCAAACAATCCCGAGTTTTATCAATAAGCCTTTTGAAAACAATGTGGAAAAAGGAGAAAATGCTGGTTACCAGCATTTTCTCCTTTTCCCACAGTGTTTTCTATCCTTCCAAAGGTGAACTTTACTTTTGAGTAACAATTATTTTGTTGTCTGCAAAAGCTTTTATTTTGGACAAGTCTAAAATTTTGCCATTTGGTAAAGGTTAAAATAATTGTATTTTAAATTAATCAGTTACAGGCTGATGGTTGACACAGAAACAAAACTTTGACAAAATCTGCAAGAACTCAGCTGAGACAGAAATAGCATGAAGTCTGAAGAATGGCAAATGCAAGAGCAGGAAGTACCACTTAGTCCCGAAGCAGAAACTGTATGTTAAAAACAATGTTTAAAATGGAAAATTCATTCTTCAATGACCTGGCTGCTATAATTTGTCTTACTGATAAACCCTCACTAAACACAACAAATTTTAACGAACACTTTAGGTACAGATCAGAGTGCATAGAACATAAGTCTGATCTTGGATCTACACTCTCCCCATCTCATTAGCTATTCTGATAAAAAGATGCATGGAAAGCATTGATCAATGGGTAGGTCTTTCACCTCCCTGAAGGTACAGATTTCATTTACTTGGCATTCTCATCCTTCACCAAGCTATCATGTGGTTAACTTTTTACAACAAAATTTTAGACCTGTCCAAATTGAAAGAATTTGCAGATAACAATTTAAATGTGGATCAAAAGAAGGAATTTCCCTCTGATAGGGTAGAAAACATTGTGGGAAAAGGAGAAAATTGCAAGTTATCGGCATTCCTCCTTTTCCCACAATGTTTCAAAAGGCTTTTTCCTCAGGGTCCTTAAAACTTGGGATTGTGTGATAAAAGTTTAAATATTCCTGCAGAAGAAAACTGTTCAAAACAATACTGGAAAATGAGAAAATACTGGTGACCAGCATTTTCCCCTTTTGCCACATAAGTACTACCATTTCTTGAGCAAATGTCATCAATTGAGCCATATTTAATATGACCCATTTAAATGCTTTCAATTTTAGACAAGTCTTAAATTTTGTCTTTTGGTAGAGATTTACATGATCCTGTGGTAAAAAAGTTTTGGAAATTATTTTTTGGAAAAAAAAAATGAAAATGCTGGTAACCCTACAATATTGCCAGTATTTCAAAGACAATTACCATCATTTGAACAACATTTAACTGTTTGTCTGCCATGAATGAATTATGAGTATAAAATTTTGTCATAGATCTATAGGGATTAAATAGATACAAGCTAATATGTTAGAATGTTTGCATATTGATGTTTTTAGAGTCAAAGGTTAACTCTCCTAACCCTTAACCACACAACAAAATTTAAGAATGGGCCAATTTGAAAGCATTTATCAGATGACAAACGAAAATTGGTTCAATTTATGGGATTTGTCTGTTACTGGTATTTTCTCCTTTACCCACAATATTTACAAAAGCCATCTTCCTCAAGATCGTTATAATGGGATTGTGTGGTAAAACACTTAAAACTTTAGTTGCCATTGCAGCCAGTGTAGATCAAGATCAGACTGCACAAAACATGCAGTCTAATCTTTGATCTACACTGTCTGCTGTACTGATACAGTCTGGAGAATAGCAACCTTCTTATTTACAATTATTTGGGCCTTGTTCCCTGACTGAGGGTGTTAATTAAAATGGGTTTACCTGGCGCTTTAAGCGTTAACGTTTTACCCAATGACAAATTCTTGGACTGGCAATTCAGGCCTTGGGATTTGTCTGGGAAAGGGCAGAAAAGTTTATGGGTAAAGGAGAAAATGCTGGTTACTAGCATATTCTCCTTTTCCCACATTCTTTTGAAAAGGATTCTTGCTGGGGGTTGTTAAATTTGGGATTGTTCGGTAAAGTGCTGGAACCTGTTGCTTTTGCAGACAGTGTAGATTAAAATCAGACTACACAGAACATACCATCTGACTATAATCTACACTTTCCGCTACTTTATTACTTATTGTGGCTGTCGTCTTTCAGTTATAATACACCACCACTCCCAATAATGAGCCTATCAACAATAGATGTACATACATGTAGCTATATATTCCATCAGACGGTCTGAGGTATTTAATCCTTTACCGCACAATCCCGACTTTTAACGACCAAGAGGAAGAAGGCTTTTGAAAACATTGTGGGGAAAGGAGAAAATTCTGGTAATCAGCATTTTCTCCTTTTCCCACAATGTTTTCATCCCTATCAAAGAAAAGCCGCATCTTTTGAGCCACATTGAAACTGTCGTCCGCAAATACTTTCCAATTTGGGCAGGTCTAAATGTTTGTCGTGTGGTAAAGGTTTAAACAAATAGGGTTTGATCATACTGTCCATTTGAAGAGGAATGAATTCTACATCGATGGATATACTACAAACACTGAGACACAGGTGTATAATAAATAATTGACTCATCCACAGTGAAGGGGTGTAATATGGAAGGGGATATCCGCCAATTCACTCATTATTCATGATGAGACTTTCATTATTCCTGATGAAATTTTCAACTATGTTTTACAATGTTAACGTTGACTTACAATTACGTTTTGCCTATTTAATTGTTTATGTCGACATTTTAATTACTTTATTTGTTACTTCAATTTACAATCAACTATTCTATCTAATTCCATCATATTTAATTATACATTCAACCTTCCTAATAATATTTGAGACATTTAATTTCATATCAACATTGTAATTATTTTAACAAAAGTTACTTCAACAATACAAGATAACAAGTGTAATACAAACAAGCACAATGTAAATAAGCATAATGCAATAAGGATAATATGAAGCAGGGAACCACATCTCATTATTACGACAGGGGTCGCCACTGAGAAACTAAATTCTCCCTCAAGGCTAACGGTGCTGCGCTATTTTACTCAGACTTCCGGAACCTAAGATGTGGCAAGCCCTGATGATACCTACCAAGCATTGGACAGGTATGTATAGATAACATTATCACTCATTGATTTAGTGTTGAATCAACTTGGGAGAGGTGAGACAGGTTTGTGATTCGAACACGGGTATTACGCTAAAAGTGTGAGCGATGTACCACTGACTTTATCACATGAATGTTGCTCATCTGTTTATTTTTTTATGTGTGAAGAGAAAAGGGGAAAAAAGAAATTTCAGCTGAATTCCATTTTCTACAATTTCGTTACATGTATAAAGAATTAACCCGTTGAAAAAATACATTTTTTTACCTGTACGTAAAATTCACCGGATCAGGCATAGACCGGTGTATGGAATTACCAGAATAGACATGAATGGACCGGAAAAGACTGGAATAGACTTGGAAAACACAGCGTAGCGACACTTTGTTTCTTGCATGCAGGAATGGGGCAAAGCCCGCACATACTCAGAGAAGCAAAAATAGGGATTTGCACCTTAGACTACAGAGAATGGACCTTTGTAAAGCCGTGTAAGACATAAGTTGGCGAGAACTGGTACTTGGCGAGAACTGGTTTAATGCCAGTACAAAAAGTATTAAAATATATAGCAGTTATTAATAGTCTGACAACCTGAAAATCTATCTCCTACTCCCCTAATTTTTCCCTTTTTGACCACCATTGCACCTATCCATGCTCTCCTGGATTTCCTTTAAGCAGTACTCTGCACATTATTCTTTCCAAGCCGCTGGCGGCTTCCCTACCCGCCGTTTTCAACACTATTTCAGTTATGCCCCGGCGACCAGTGTAACTATCTATGCTCTCCTGGATTTTCTTTTTACCAGTACTCCGCACAATATTCTTTCCAAGCTGCTGCCGGGTTGCACACCTGCCGTTTTCAACACTATTTCAGTTATGTCCTGGCGACCAGTGCACCTATCCATCCTCTCCAGGATTTTCTTTTACCAGTACTCAGCACATTATTCTTTCCAAGCCACTGGCGGCTTCCCTACCCGCCGTTTTCAACAATATTTCAGTTAGGCCCTGGCGACCTGTGCAACTATCCATGCTGTCCTGGATTTTCTTTTTACCAGTACTCTGCACAATATTCATTCGAAGCCACTGGCGGCTTTCTAACATGAGCCAGGATTGCGTCCTGTTGCATTGACTTTATCGGCTAACAACTATTTCTTTTCCCTTCAGGAGAATACGTGAAGATTCAGACATTGGCTAACCTCTAACGTGGGGTTAGCCATTACAGCTGCGAATGCAACCAACCACACACGACGGACGAGACAGAAACGGGCATGGACTGACTGGACACGTTCCTGCAAGGACTGGTCTCGGCCTGGATGGGGAGGCAGAGGGATGTGATGGTTGTAGGAACTTTGAAGTCCCACTTCACATCCCTCCTAAAGTTTCTGGATTTCTTAGAGGTATTAGGCATTCAGGGTTGGTGGAACCAGACCAGCCTCACCATCCAGGTCTTCATCTGGTCCCTCAGGAACAGGGCAGCGGAAGGGAATGCGGAAGTGGCAGCAAGGGATTTGGCATCACTTCCGTGGCCCAAAGCCAGATGGACATACTGGACTTCAGACTACCACGATGACGTTACCTCAGCCGACTAGATGACGGACGAGGACAGATATGGCCACCTTGACCGTCTGACGGACTGCCTGGTGATGGGGGTCAATATGACCAACGGATGCAGGCCGTCCATCGTTACCAACATGACGCTGACAGCCTTAGAAGACGTGATGGAAGAGACGAAAGATGACAGGACATTCTTCTGCATCCTGGTTACAATGCACAAGACCTCAGGCACCGCGGGCTCTGAGGTGGTCACGGTGTCAGGGGCCTTGTACCGACGACTTGAGGACCTTCAGACACAGCTACACCCGGACACTGACCGACTGTTTACGAACAGGGGGAGAGCATTCGATAGCAGTTCATCGGTCAACCGATGTCTAAATCGAGCATGGACTGCTAGCAGGTGCTCTAAGTACGGACGGTTTTCCTGTACCATCAACAGGAAAGGACTGACGACCGACATGCAACAGCACGACCCCCTGATCGCCGATGACCTGGCAGAACTACTCTGCCATAGACGGACGACGGCTGACACACACTACAGACTTATAGACAAAATTGGGGCCTCCGTCCGGACAGTAATGAAAATACAGGACTTCTACGGGGGCGGACAGAAGGTCTCAAGGACGGCAACAGACACTGACAAGAACCCGTGGAGCCTGACTGTGACTGACCGGACCCCGACGAGCCCGTATCACAGTGACACTTCCACGAAGACAAATGTGATGGACGGTTCTAATTTCGGTGACAATTCCGGACTGACGCAAAGGTTGCTCTCAAGACTAGAATTACCAGAGAAGAGGACAGACTTTTATAAGACAGTTTTGACCTTTGTTACGGACCTGGACTAGTCTCGGATACTGAGACGGGCCCAGGCAGACGAGACTGACAGAAAACATAAGATGATGACGGAAGCCTTCTACTTGTCGGAGGCCCTCAGGACTGGCGTTGAAATGAAATATGGAATGGACATAGTTAGCATGGTGTTGAACTTGATTAACTTGGGGCCTCCAACAAGCAGATGGACTTCCTGACACTGGTGCTTGCCCTGATTGCAAACCAGTTTGACGCATACCTGACGACGGACGAACATGATGGTTTGACGGTCTCGACCCCATCTCCCTCATCCCTCCTGCAGAGCCTGGACCCTAGACCATCAGAGGAACAAGTTCAGTTTAGAAGGGAAATGGATGAGTATGAGGACAGGAGGCAGGAACAGGCTAGGGTCCAGGCTCAACAGGATGAGGTGCTCGAGCAGATAAGGCAGAGAAAACGACAATTTATGACCCAGGAAATGACTGACATTATTAGACAGGACTTTGACATTTACATTAGGACAGGAGAGCCACCGACAATGAAGAAAGTCATATACCTTATGACTAAACGACCGACGCGTTACAGACAGCTGACTGCAAAACAGATTGTGGACAAAATTAGGAACTTAATAAAATATTCAAACAGACCAAAACAGACAGACTAAAAGACTGATGCTCAAGACAGTGGCCTATGACTGAACGACAGAAAAAAATAAAAAACCACAAGAAACTTCTAGTCAAAACAAGACTATAAAATATGTGATAAACTGCTAGTCAAAACAAGACTCTAAAATGTGTGATAGTCAAAACAAGACTCTAAAATGTGTGCTTGAGAAAAAACACTAAAATTTCTGATAGTCAATTAAAAAAAAAATCTAAAATGTCTGGTAGTCAAAGAAAAACCCTAACAAGTCTAATATGTCTGATAGTCAAAGACTGAAAATTTAAAATGTGTTTTGAGAAGGGTACAAAACATTGTGGGAAAAGGAGAAAATGCTGGTTACCAGCAGCTGGTTACCAACATTTTCTCCTTTTCCCACAATGTTTTCAAACGGCTTCTCTCTCAGGGTGATTAAAAGTTTGAGAAGGGTAGAAAACATAGTGGGAAAAGGAGAAAATGCTGGTTAACAGCAGCTGGTTATCAGCATTTTCTCCTTTTCCCACAGTGTTTTCAAAAGGCTTCTCTCTCAGGGTCATTAAAAGTATGAGAAGGGTAGAACACATTGTGGGAAAAGGAGAAAATGCTGGTCACCAGCATTTTCTCCTTTTCCCACAATGCTTTCAAAGAAAGAAACAAGTCTAATATGTCTGATGTTAAAAAAAAAAAATCTAAATTGCCTGATTTTCAAATGTTAATGTTTAACTCATTACCAAACAACATAATTTTAGACTGATCCAAATTCAAAGCATTTGCAGACCACAACTGACTTAAAATTTAAAATGTGTTTAGAGAAGGGTACAAAATATTGTGGGAAAAGGAGGAAATGCTGGTTACCGGCAGCTGGTTACCAGCATTTTCTCCTTTTCCCACAATGTTTTCAAAAGGCTTCTCTCTCAGTGTAATTAAAAGTTTGAGAAGGGTAGAAAACATTGTGGGAAAAGGAAAAAATGCTGGTTACCAGCATTTTCTCCTTTTCCCACAATGTTTTCAAAAGGCTTCTCTCTCAGGGTCGTTATAAGTTTGAGAAGGGTAGAACACAGCATTTTCTCCTTTTCCCACAATGCTTTCAGAGAAAGAAACAAGTCAAATATGTCTGATGTTAAAGAAAAAAAAAATCTAAAATGTCTGATTTTCAAGTGTTAATGTTTAACTCTTCACCAAACAACATAATTTTAGACTGGTCCAAATTCAAAGAATTTTGTAGACCACGAAATAAAGGTGACTGAAAAATTAAAATGTGTTTTGAGAAGGGTACAAAACATTGTGGGAAAAGGAGAAAATGCTGGTTACCAGCAGCTGGTTACCAGCATTTTCTCCTTTTCCAACAATGTTTTCAAAAGGCTTCTCTCTCAGGGTTGTTAATTTAAAAGTCATGACTGTGTGGTAAAGGGTTAATCTGGTAAAAAGTTATGAAGAGAATGTTATTTTTCAGCAAGTAAAGGCTGTTTAACAGTTTTTATTTTCTTTTATTTCTTGCAATGTAAGATCAGACTGCACAAACATGCAGGCTGATCTTAACCTCCACTTTTAACTGAATGAGAATGCTGATAGTGCAGCCCAAAATCTAACTGGTACGACAAATTGTAGACCATTCCAGCAATATACTCAAAAGAATAGAGGGTAGATAGTGTTGCCCAAGATCGGACTGCCCATATATGCAGTCTGATCTTAATCTGCACTCTCTCCCGACCCTAACCCATCTTCTTTCAAAGGACAAATCTTTTCAGCATACTGGTTTTCTTCATGTTATTGAAGACTGAAGTCTAAGATCAGACTGCACAAACATGCAGGCTGATCTTAACCTCCACTCTTCACTTAATGAGAATGCAGTCAGTGCAGCCCAAGATCAGACTCGAACAACAAATTTTAGACCATTCCAGCAATATACTTAGAAGAATAGAGGGAAGCGAACAAAATCCCTCCTTTTGGGCGGGGCTTAAATCTACAGGGTACCTTTTAAAAGGACAATATAAAACCATAGCCAACACATTTCTTCTTCCGTTTGGAGAGTAAAGTCATTGCTTAAAAAGACGAAGTTGTGTCTTTGGTCTTTTATTTATTCATATGTCTCCAACATTTTTTTAATGGTGTTTGTGTAGAGTGCAGCCTAAGATCAGACTGCACAAACAGGCAGGATGATCTTAACCTCCACTCTTTACTGAATGAGAATACAGCCGAAGATCAGACTGCACCTACATGCAGTCTGTCTTTACTTATTTTTCTTTCGTTCATTATCTTTGTGGACAGTGCAGCCCAAGATCAAACTGCTCATATATGTAGTCTGATCTTAATCTGCAGTCTCTCCTAACCCTAACCCATCTTCTTTGAAAGGACAAATCTTGTCAAGATTTGGTTTTCTTTATGTTATTGAAGAGTGCAGTCTGAGTTCAGACTGCACAAACATGCAGGCTGATCTTAACTTCCAGTCCTAACCGATTGAGAATGCTGATAGTGCAGCCCAAGATCAGACTGGAACGACAAATTTTAGACCATTCCAGCAATATACTTAGAAGAATAGAGGGCAGATAGTGTGGGCCAAGATCAGACTGCTCATATATGATGATCTTAACATACACTCTCTTCTACAGCTTCCCATCTTCTTTCAAAGGACCATATCCATTCAAAGGACAGATCTTTTCAACATTTGGTTCCCTTCATGTTATTGAAGACTGAAGTTGAAGATCAGACTGCACAAACATGCAGGCTGATCTTAACCTCCACTCTTAACTGAATAAGAATGCAGCCAAAGATCAGACTGGACATACATGCAGTCTATTCTGAAGTTCCACTCTTCAATATATCTTTACAACATTTTTCAAATGCTGTTTGTGGAGAGTGAAGCCTAAGATCAGACTGCACATTCATGCATTCTGACCTTATACTCCACTCTTTACTGAATGAAAATGCAGCCCCACTTAGTCCCTCTGTCTTTACTTATTTTTCTTTCCTTCATGATCTTTGTACATAGTGCAGGTCAAGATCAGACTCCTCTTATATGTAGTCTGATCTTAGTCTCTTCTACGGCTACCCATCCTCTTTCAAAGGACAAAATTTTTCAAAATTTTGTTCACTTCATGACAGTGAAAATTGCAGCCTTAGAGCTAAATGCAAAAACATGCAGTCTGATCTTATACTCCACTCTTTACTGAATGGGAGTGCAGCCCAAGATCAGACTGCACATACATGCAGTCTTGTTCTAAAGCTCCAACCTTCAATATCTTTTCAACATTTTTCTTATGGTGTTTGTGGAGAGTGCAGCCTAAGATCAGACTGCACGTACATGCAGTCTTGTTCTAAAGCTCGAACCTTCAGTATCTTTCAATATTTTTCTTATGGTGTTTGTGGAGAGTGCAGCCTAAGATCAGACTGCACATACATGCAGTCTCACTATACTCCACTTTTAACTGAATGGAAGTGCAGCCGAAGTGCAGCCCAAGATCAGACTGCACCTACAGACAGTCTGTCTTTAATTAATTTTCATTCTTTTATAATCCTTCTGGATAGTGCAGACTGCTCATATATGCACCAATCTCTTCCTCTTTGACATAGGTGGACTCAGGGGATCAAAACGAACATATTGATACCCAATTTAATGGGTTTTGACCCCCCCCCCCCCCCAAAAAAAAAAAATCTGTTTTCAAACCCAAACGTCCGAGGTGCGACCCGGTCAATGAGAGGTAACTGTCAAAATTTCGAATTGCTTCAAATTTGGCACACACAAACTTCCAGCTATACTTATCATAACCCACTAATTGAAAGTGGGCTAAATTAAGTATGGTCTTAGATTTAAGCATTTGAAAGTAACGTAAGTCGCAAAAAATTGCGACCCTGCTGGCCGAAAAACCTACACGCCTGCCGGTATTTTACCTCTGTCAAAGTGATTCATACCACCACGGACTTTCACACTACGCATCTGCTTACAGGCGGACTTGTTTTCCTTGGGAAAAATATAGCGTAGCACCGTGCAGGGGAGCAGTCGTTTTTTTTAAGAGTTACCTCCCATATTTTAGAAGGGCCAAATTTCAGCGCAAAGAAGAATTCAATTTCGTCGTTTGTCTTTTACTTGTCCTTGTTGTCATTATAAACTGGAAATTGAAACTTTTGAAATGATTTTTAGTAAAACTCTTTTGGTTGATAATTTATAATTTAAACATCGATCTTTTTCGTTGTGTTAAGAATGTCGATATGAAATTAAATGTCTCAAATATATTAGGAAGGGTTAAATGAAGAATTAAAAATGATAGAATTAGATGAAAAATAGTTTGTTGTAAGATGAAGTAACAAAAAAAAGTAATTTAAATGTCAACATAGACAATATAATGGGCAAAACGTAATTGCAAGTCAACGTTAAAATTGTGAAACATAGTTGAAAATTTCATCAGGAAGAATGAAAGTCTCATCATGAATAATGATTGAAATGGCGGATATCCCCTTCCATAGTGTAAAGCATAATTATGATGGGTCACAAAATTCGAAATTTTTAATCGAAAGCAGAAGTATTGTGTAGTCTTATACACTAAATTTGCCAGAAAGACTTTCTGAAACATTTAGAATGACAAAATTTATTTCTAATTACGCATGGGTACTTTAACCCTTAGGCTGCTATGCGCGACTAAAGACGTTTGCTGAAAGTGCAGATCAAGATCAGACTGCACAGAACGTGCTGATCTTGGATCTATACTATCCAGTTAGGAGATACTTTTCAATCAAAAAATAACTTTGAAATTGCAATATTTGGATTTTTACTGTTACGGATTGAAAGTTTGATCGAACTCATCTAGGGTAAGGGTTAACCGCTCCCTTTTACTAGGACCCTTTTGTTCAGTCTTAGTGGTGTATCTACAGTATCGTTATTTTACAGTTCTCTCGCCGAAAAGAGTGTCATCAAAGTTGATTCTCAGCTTCTCACCCTTACCTGGTGAGAAAATTTAGACCTTCCTACATTGAAAAGAAAGAAAGAAGGAGAAAAAAAGAAAAGAAACTTGCAGAGGACAAATCAAAATGTAGCTCATGTTTTTGTAAATGTATTTGAAAGGAGGAAACATTGTAGGAAAAGAAAAGTTGAAAATGCTGGTTACCAGCATTTTCATCTTTTCCAACGATACTTTCAAGTGCCCCAAGGTCGTCAAAACTGAATCGATGGGTGAAGAGTTAAATGAAAGTTTACAGCCAATGGTAAAACTGCAATTATCGCGGTATTAAGGTTCTCTTTCGCCAGAAAATCTTGGGTAATTGGTCACTGCAAGTCAAAGATCAGACTGCAGTCTGATCTTTGTCTACACTGGCTGTTAAGGGCATTAAGCTGCGCCTTGGAGCCCACTTGATAACTCTTATAATGCCAAGAACAGTGACAGGTTTTTCCTGAGGGGGTAGATCAAGATCGGTCTAAACCGACGAGCAGTCTGATCTCGAATCTGCACTGTTCAATACCTTGAGCTAATCCGGTAAAATCGGCCTTGAAATTACAAAGGAGCCGTGCTCTGGCAAAAGGGGGCTTGATGCAGCATACCAAACAAGATATCACATAATTAGGGATCCATATAATCCATTATGTCTAACAACTGACTGTATTATAAGGTAGACTGGTCCTTACATCCAGAAAATTGACCAACAGCGAAAAGTTTCGGCCCTGGTCAGCCTACGCGGACTGCTGAACTGAGTCGATACTTTTGACAGATCATTAAGCCCCCTTTTGAATTTCACGAGCATGGCTCATTTTTTTTCCCTGCTGAAAATATTAGTCAATTTCATTTATTCAGCCTTCGAATGTATAGTGTCCCATGATTACAATTTGAAACACGTCAGAGTTCGAATCTCAAAGGTCAAATATACTCGTAGGGATAGGGAACACATTGTGTAAAAAATGAAACTCATATATTGAACATTTAGAAAAGTTGCCTCAATGTTCTTTTTAAAAAATTTTCTACACAAAATACGTCAAAGAGGGTAACTAAGAGGTTTATTTCCGTTTGGTGACACTTTCGACGACATATTTTGTTGAGCCAATCCCATGCACCTGCCTGCACCTGTTGACTCCCTTAACAACCCGACGTTTATTAACCTGTAGGCGACTCAAAGACCTTTTACGGACAGCGTATACTGATCAAGATCAGATTGCACAAAATCACAAAATGTGCAGTCTGAACTTGGATCTGAACTGTCCGAGAAGGAGATGTCTTGCCCCCACAAATACATTTGAAATAGCAATATTCGGGCTTTTAATATAGACTTGAAAGCTTCATTTAAAAGCCTTTACCACACATTCCCGACTTATAACGACCCTGAAGAAAAAGGCTTTTGAATAAATTGCGGTAAAAGGAGAAAACGTTGGTAACCAGCACTTTCTCGTCTTTCCACAATATTTTCTACCCTTCCCGAAACAAACTTCAATTTTTTGGCCACATTTAATGTGTCGTCTGCAAATGCTTTCAATTTGGGCCAGGCTAAAATTTTGTTGTCTGGTAAAGAGTTTACTTATTTCGCAGGATAAGGGTTGACCCTCTACCAAACAATCCCGTATTTTAACGACCTTGAAGAAGAAGGATTTTGAAAACATTGTGGGAAAAGCAGAAAATGCGCATATCAAAGATTATCTCTTTGTAGCTCTCTACCAAACAATCTTGTGTTTTAACGACCTTGAAGAAGAAGGCTTAAAAAAAAAACATTGTGGCAATAGGAGAAAACGAGCATAAACCAGGAGTTCCACTTTTTAACCCTGTACCAGCTATCTCTGGTTTTAAAGCCCTTGAAGAGGAAGGCTGTTAAAACATTGTGGGAAAAGGAGAAAAGGCGCATAACCAGGATTTTCTCCTTCGGTTTGCAGCCTCGGCCTTATAAGGACAAATCCTAACATTGGAAATGAGTCATGCTCTGTGAAAAGCGGGCTTAATGCATCTGCGAAAAGTATCGACTCAAGTCAGCCTGCGTAGGCCCCGCAGGCTGACCTGAACCGAAACTTTTCGCTATTGGTCAATTTTCTGTATGTCCAAGGACCAGTTTACCTTATGATTAAGTCAATTATTATGAAAAGTGACTCTTACGGATCCATAACTATGCGATGGCTTGATTGATATGATACATCACGGAGACGCAATTTTGCCAGAACGTGACTCAACTATATTTGATTCGTCGCCTGCAAATTCTTTCCAATTGGACACATCTAAAATTTTGCCATTTGGTACAGTGTTAGCCCTCTACCGAACGAGCCCTTGTCTTTACGATCTTGATGAAAAGGCCGTTTGGAAACATGGACGGAAAAGGACACAATGCTGCTTTCAAAGACAAATTAATCACATTTTTTTTGATATCTGTAAATGCTTTTAACCCTTTACCAAACAATCACACGTTTTAACGACAAAGGCTTTTGTAAACATTGTGTGTAAAGGAGAAAATGCTTGTAGTCGGCATTTTCTCCTTTTCCCACAATATTTCTACCGTTTCTAAGACCTGTGTCATCATTTGAGGCATATAATTTGTCGTCTGCAAATTCTTTCATTTTGAACGAATCCAAACAGTTGCCGCTTGGTATTGAGTTAACTAACTGTCGAAACAAATTTGCGGATGATGACATTAACCCTTTACTACATGGAAAAAATAGACTCGTCCATATTGAAGGAATTTACAGACGACACTTCAAATGTTTTTCAAAAAGATAGTATTTGTCCTTGAATAGGTAGAAGACATTGTGGAAAAAGGAGAATACGCTGGTTACAAGCATTCTCTCCTTTTCCCAGGATGTTTTCATAGGTCATCTTCTTTTGGATACTTTAAACCCAGTATTGTCTCCTTTTCCCACCATGTTTTCAGAAATCCTCTTCTTTTGGGTCGTTAAAACTCGGTATTTTTTTTTTTTGTAAAGGGCTAAAAAGGGCCTTGTATGGTATGGAAAATCAACTCAGCTTATAATAGCATACATTAATACACGTAGCCTTGTTTCCAGTCTGTTCATACATTTTTTTCCTTTCAATATTCGGACGTTACTTTGTCAAAAATGACGCTCGTATAAAAAAGGAAAAAAATGATCGGACTGGAAACCAAACTAGAATAAACGAGGCAAAAGGATAACATGCGGTGTACGAACATTTCTCCTCGGCCACAGTGTTTTTTTGAACAATGTTCTGTTGCAATACGCAAAAAGCCATTTTCATATAGAAAGGGTGCACTCTATGTTTAGCTGGTACATACAATATATGCTGAAGTTAGATTTTGAAGAAATGATATCCAACAATAAAAGATCCGCTCAAAATGTCAGAAGACGAAATTCAGCCATGCTGCTTGGCACGACCTGATGCGCTTTTGCGGACAATATAGATCAAATCAGACTGCAGAGAACGTGCAATCTGATCATGGATCTACTCTGCCCGATACGACGAGATAATTTCCGCGAAAGAAACTTTCAAGTCGCTATGGTTTTTTTTTTTCAAATATCGGCTAAATATTGTATTGAATAGTTACACTAAGTGGCCAAAATTGAGTTCCCAAAATCAAAATGCCGGCGTTATCGGAAGACAGACAAGTTTCATTTATCACAATGTTTTACAAAAATTGCAACTGCACATGTATCAGACTTGTGTTTCAACCCTTTCAGCGCTGAGAAATGAAAAAAATGGACCTTTTCAATTCAGGAAAACAGCCAATATGATGCTATTCCGACGTTGATTTGGTCAGGGCATTTTTTAATGTAATGTGCAGTGTAGATTCATGATCAGACTACACGTTCTGTGCATTCTAATCTTGATCTATACTGTCCGCAAAAGCAACATAGATTGTGATTGGCTTTCTATGGGTTAAAAGGATAAAGGTACAATGAAACGAGACTTAGTTTTTTCAACATTGCATTGACCATTTAGCGTGCTGAATAATAGCCTTATGTAATTCTCAGGACAGTGCAGATCAAGATTAGACTGTACCTAAGTGCTGACAGTGTCAAGTGATCAAGATCAGCCTGAACATAGAGTGCAGTCTGATGTTTGATTCACCGTACACTGATAAAAAATGACCCGGAATTTTCTGCCCCAAATAGCTTTTCGAATACATGTACAATTTCGTTGATAATGAGAGCGTTACTAACCCTTATCCTGCTAAGTAAGTTAAATGAAACGTTCATGCTTATAGTAAAAACCCGAATAATGTTATTTCCAACGTTTGCTTTGGAGAAAAAATATCTCCTTATCGAACAGTGTAGATTCAAGATCAGGCTGCAGTCTGATTTTGATCTACTCTGTCCGCAAAAAGTCAGTGAGCCGCGCTTAGCAGCTTAAGGGCTAATAGGGACTGGATATTTTATACGTTCATGCGCTGCTACTTTATGGACGAAGACAATCCAGTATATGGCTGCAGTCTAATCTTATTCTACACGTTACTCTGCTCGATTAGCCTTTTTCTCACGTTTGTTAATGAACTTCTTGTACTTCAGTGAGTAATCTTCAGAAGATTCTGAAGATAAGTAACTTTCTAGAGAAGTTCATAACTTTCTTAAAGCTATTTACTGTGTAATATACCAGGGCTGCCTTTCAGGCTGTGAAGGCACGAAACCTGCGTACGTAGCTTAGGTAAGCAAGCATCAAGTCTGAAAACAACTTTAACTAAAATGCGTAATTTAACGATTTGAGTAAATATTTGCATAATTTTACGCCAGCTCATAGTTTTGGTTAAAGCAAGGATTGTATGTCTGTTTACATATATATTCCCAAGTATTTTGCGAAAATTTACACAGTTTGTTGAGACGCAGCTCCGGTACCTACAATACATTTCTGAAAAATAGTGTTCGTGTGATAAGCAAAGTCTACTGGTTTGCAATGGCTGGTACAATGCTTCGGATAAATAACGGAGAAAAAGATCAAATAGCAAAAAACATAAGATTGTTGGTAGACACGTGTAGACTACATACATGTATGATATGGTTAAATTAGTACTCGTAACCCTATTCTGGCCATTCTCTCTCCCCAAACCCCAAGTTTGACGACAAAAATCGAGTGCTTGAATTTCGCAACATGAGTTGATAACAATTAAAAAAAATCTATCACGTAAATCTAGAGGGAAAGAAAATTAGACCTTGATAATTTGAGCCATGCTCTGTGAAAAGGGGACTTAATGCATCTGCAAAAAGTGTCGACCATGTAAGCCTGCGGGGACTGGGTTAGGGTCGCTGAAATGGGTCGGAACATTTTTGCTTTTTTGTAAATTTTCTGCATATCAAAGGACCAGTTTACCCCAAAATTTTATCAGTTATTAGACAAAGTGGATTTTATGGATCTATAATTATGTGATGATTTGCGTGGTATGATACAGGTACAGTTCGGAGATGCATTAAGTCTCCTTTTCCCAGAGTACGACTCATTTATAATGTTAACATTTTATATGATACTCGTAAGTTTATCATGGTATCAATTGTTTATACACACGTGACGTTTATTGTCTAATAGAAGAAGTAGGCTTACATTTCAATCACTTGATTTCTGGCGTAATAAGTTATTTGCATGCTTGTTTCACATTTCGTCATATTTTTTCCGTTAGTTTTCATTGTTTGCATGTGTTAGATTTTCAGCAAGAAATTCTGGTTGAAGCGGGGACCCTGTAACGAAAGGTAAGTGGAAAAAGCCATTTTCTAAAAACCTATTTACTGAACAATCCAGTGTTTTAACAATCATGAGAAACATGTCTGTGAAATTGTGGGAAAAGGAGAGAATACTACTAGCCGGATATTCCCAATTTCTCCCCAGCGTGTCTTAAAACATTTCAAAGACAATTCCTATCATTTGCGTATCATTTAAATTGTCGTCTGCAAATGCTTTGATTTGGAGACGTCTGAAATTTTGTGGCCAGGTTAAGAATTTAATCATACTGGTCTTACATAACGAAAAGAGAATAAAAATGGTTTTTGTAAGTGGGTTGGGGTCGGAGGTTATAAGACATATAAAAGGGTTTCGTGATAAATGGAGAAAATTAATTCCAGCCAAAACTTTGTTAAAACTTTCCCGAACAACAAAAATTCAAAGCATTCGTCGACCAAAACGGAAATATGAATCAAACATTGAAATTTGTCTGTTGAACGGTAGAAAACCGCGTGAGAAAAGGAGACAATGCTTTCAAAAGCCTTCTGTAGGGAATTTTAAACTGGGGATTGTTTGTTAACCCTTTACCAGACAATCGCGAGTTTTTAAGACCCTCACATTTTTTTTTTTTTTTTTAAGCATAGCGGGAAAAGGAGAAAATACTTGTAACCAGCATTCCATTTAACATATTCCATTACTTTAGGAACATTTAAATCGTCGTCTGAAACTGCTTTGAATTTATACAAGTCCAAAGTTTTGTTATTTGGTAAAGAGTTAACACTTTACCGCACAATCCCGAGTTTCAACGACCCTAAAGAAGAAGGCCTTTAAAAACATTGTAGGAAACGGAGAACATGCTGGTAACCAGCATTTTCTCGTTTTCCCACGATGTTTTCTACACTTCCACAGAGAAATTGCAGTATTTGAGTCATATTAATTTTGTCGTCTGCATATTCTTTCAGTTTGGACTAGTCCAAAATTTTGTCGTTTTCTGAAGAGTTAAAGAGTTCAGAATATGAATTTCTTGCTCATCTGTGCAGAAAATTGCTGAATGTGAGCTTTCGTGATTGTATCTTGTCCGGCGTATAAGAGTTTCAGATCAATTAAAAAAAAAAAGGAACTTATCTGAATATATAGAAATAAGTTCTTCCCCCACCCCCTCCGAATTCTTTAAATGTTATAGGGAACAGAAAAAAAAATCTATGGAGTCCAACTGGTTGTGTCCGCCGTTCGAATGTCAGCAGTAACCTTGTCTGTACTCTAGGACTACATATCCTGTCAAATACTTATGGGCCATGCTCAGTGAAAAAGGTGTTTAAATACATCTGCGTGATAAACAGGTCACTTTGGATGAAAAATTGTTCAAATGGACAAATCCTAGATAAACTGTGTAAATTCTAGAGGCAAGATAAGTGCGATGCTAATGAAACTTGGTCATAGTATTTGCCTTGATGATATCTCGGATGAGGGCAAAAATGGATCACCTCAAAGCATAAGGTAGGTCAGAGGGGCTAATCTTGGAGAAAATTTGTGTGCACGCTACAGGCAATATTTTCAGTCCAGTTCTTATGAAACTTCTGAATGATGTTTGTCTAGATAACTTACCAGTACATGTTTGAAAATATGTCACGTAAGGTGAATAAGTAGATCACTGGGACAAAGCTTAAACCCTGTATGCAGTCAAGAGGCCACCATTTCCAGTGTTTATGAAAGTTGGCCAGAATCTCTTGTCACGATGATATTTGAGACAGGTTTTGAACTGGTCGAAGGGAGGTCACGAGGTCAAAACATTGCGGGCATTGTTGAAGCCACATTTTCAGTCTAATGTTCATGAAGTTTGGTCTGAAAGTATGAATTTGTTGATTTGAAGCCCCAAACAGACCGAAAAGCCATGTTAGAGCAATACTGATAAAGAGATTGATCCTCAAATAAATCTATCAACACCATCAATTAGAAAATGTTTACAGTGCTACATTATATATTGTGCTTTTAAGTATTTCTGGTGTAGCTGACACAAATGAAACATACTGGACTGATCATGAAATTTTATCTTTTCATACAAAATTAGCAAATTGTTCTGAACATTAATACGCGCGGTCAATTTCAATGCTGTATCAAACTCAGCTATTAACCCTTGGATTACCGAATAAACCAAGGTTCTCATTTATGGTTTTAATAAACTCGTTTGACAAAAACGATAATACATAAACACATATGTAAGATTCTCTATATCATTATTGTACGGTAACTACACTTTGATAATTCTCTCAACGATACACAGATTCAGGCGAGCGATTCAGGGACTCTTTTGTTGTGTGAGATTTAATCGTTTAATATAGTAAACGTCAAAAGCGGAAAATTAGCCGCTGGAAGAGGTTGAATTTGTTTTGATACAGATTTTCATACTGTGTGTGTGGGTGTGTGGATGTGAGTGTGGGAGAGAGCGAAAGAGAGAGAGAGGCAAATCCTATGTCAAGGAATCCTTGACGCATTGCTCGGAGAGAATCATGTTGATGAAGCTTTCTTTTGTAATTGATCATATAATGAAAGGGGACCATGTTCATGGAAATAAAACAAGTTTACGACCCAGTTTTGCTCGACATTGTTGGAAATGGAGACACTGTTAGTTTCATTCCCTCTTTTCACCAATATTTGACACCCTTCCAGTAACATTGAATTTACTGTCCTCAAAATGTATTATTATGAAAGAATCGACACATTTGTTGTTAGGGTTCAAATAGATTGACTACGTTTGAAGCAATCTCGGAGACTCAGAAAGTGCAAAGTGGATTTGGATTGCTTTTGAATGATTTCGGTTTTTAAACTTCAAAATTAGGTGCAAATTCTGGTAAAGTTGATAAAGAGTTTTATCACATAAAACCTCCTCCGGTAGTGTGTTAAACCCATGACTTGTTTTTGATAATACGCTAGTGTATTATCGTTTTTTGGGTCCCGTTTCTGATCAGTTTTTAGTCGTGAGCACGTGAAGCCGGAGAAACCAGCCACAGCACATGCCGGAATTTGTGCGACTACGCCGTTTCGAGGTAAAAATGACGTCATTGTTGCTAAGGCGTATACGCGCGGAAAGTTTTTGATTTTCATGTTTAATAAAAACGAAGAAATGCAGCGAAAGTCTTTTAAACCAACAAAATTGCGGAAATGGGTGGACTTATCCCCTCTAGAAACTGTTTCATTCTACTTTCGGTGTAAATATCAAAGAACTATCTACTTGTGTATGTACACATTTGAAACCAAACTGCAACTGTAACTGTGGACCCGTGAATGGTGTATGGGCTAAAGGTGATGATGCAGGATATATTTTGCCTGTCATTCGTTTTATGTGATAAATAGAATCGAAGATTCGTGTTTATGTATTATCATTTTTATCAAACTCGTTGACTAAAATGTATTTGACGCTCGCCAAGGCTCGCATCATACATTTGTAGTCAACTCGTTTGATAAAAATGATAATACATAAACACTCATGTAAGATCCTCTATTTAGATGAATATAGAACGAACCTTTTAAGTGTCTTAAATGTTTATTGCTGGAGAGAGATTTCGTTTGTTTGGTATATTGAAGATGTCTTCAATATTATTTCAGTTATATCGCGTTGGTCAATGCACCTATCAATGCCTTCTTGAAGTTCTTTTACCAGTACTACACAATATTCTTCCCATGCCACTGGCCGCCATGGTCGAAAGAATGAACTGTCGGAATGACTATCATCTATCCTTGGAAAGATATTGGCCTAGCTGGGGAATCGAACCAGCAACCCAGTGGTATCAAGCCATGTTCGTTACCAACTGAGCAAACTGGTTCAGCAATGTGTGTGTGTGTGAGAGAGAGAGAGAGAGAGAGATTATTAGACTTAGACATTTAACTTATTCCTGATGGGTTGCAGTTTCGGAAAAGAATGGGTTTTTTTTTTAATAATGATGGAAAGGCAAAATGTATGTACCATGGCATATTTATAACTCTTTACCATACAACAAATGTCAGGTTTGTCCAAATTAAAAACATTCGCAGATCACAACGTAAATGTGGTTCAAAATTAATGGGGAAGGGTGTGTAAGAAAGGGTAGAAAATATCGTGGAAAAAGGAGAAAATGCTGGTTACCATATGTTTTCAAAAGCCTTCTTCTTCAGGGTCAGTAAAACTTGAAATTTGTGTGCTAAAGAGTTAAGGGCCTGTGTTAAAAAGTTAGCAGAAGTCAATTTTAATGGTCTTGACATTGACTGTTAAGTTGTGGACTGTGTAAAAAATCTAAAAAAGGAATTTGAGGGAGATAACTGGTATTAACATATTATGTACCTTAGTCTTTTATCCTTTTACCCCAAGTACGTTAGCCTGCACCATTGGTCCGTGAGCTATATACTCAGTCCGTTCTAATATGTACCTTGAGTACGCAGAGTGAACCATAGCCCTGTGCCCCGCTTAAAAAAAAAATCAACCTTTGTCGGCTGTTAGTTAGCTTGTACATAGAATCGGTGCACGATATTTCGTCGAAAGGGTGTTTCGTCGAAATCCATGTATGTTTTAAACACCGATTGCTAAATTTCTTGATTTATTTCATGAAAAGGTCTGTCTAGGAGGAAGATTTGAGCCGCAGTGCGTCTGGGTTAGGGTCAGGACCAGGGCTCGGGATAGTTTTCGACGAAGTGGTTTTCGACGAAATGACGCGGATCCACATATAATGAAGCCTCAATATCAGAGAAACATCCTCTGCCCCACAGACTGTACAAATACAAAGATTACCCTTTATCCATGAGCTTGTTCTCTTAATCTGTGAGACCGTTTTCCTAGTCTGTGAAACGCACCGTCAGTCCACAAGGTGCTTATTTGTTTGTATGGTGTCTAACGACGCTTTCAAAGTTATTTAAGTTATTGTTTCAGTTTTGTTGCAGCTGCCAGTGCACCTATTCATGATTTCTAAGAACTTCTTTTACCACAACTTCCTCCTAAGCTACTTGCTGCTTTCTAACATTCACTTGGTCAAAACAATGGTCATCGGTGAGAGAGAAATGAATTTTGTCGAGACGACTGTCACCAAACTGTCACTAGCGGCCAAAAGTAAACAAAATGAATTCTAAAATCATATAAAAAGTAAACAACTGCCATTTTTGACCTGATTTTAAAAGTCATTTTCCTGCCATTGACTAACACCTGGACCAATAACAGATTCTCTTCTTCACTATAATTTCTGTACTTTTAAACGTTATGATTTAGATTTGAATGTATTTACCACCCCATTGTTTACTTTTGGTCGCTATTGGCCCTTTAAATGAAACGCACCCTCAGCTTCGGAGATTGCATCCTCAGTCCGCAGTATAACTGTACATTAGATCTTGTGTATCTTGTGCAATCAGATGCTACTGGTGAAGCTGGAACAATGAACGCTTGTCCTGCTAAATAAGTTAAATACAGCTTTCAAGCCTATAGTTAAAATCCGTATAATGTTATTTAAGACTTATTGTTTGGAGAGTAAACTGTCCATATCGGATAGTGTAGATCTAAGATCGGACTGTACGTTTTGTGCTGTCTGACCTTGATCTACACAGTATGCAACTGGTCAGAGGGTCGCGCTTAGCAGCTGAAGGGTTCAGGCAGACTTGTCAGATCATAAACTTATGTCTCTTCATACAAAATTGCCAAAATTGCCCTGTGCATTAACCATTATCCTGTTAAATAAGTGGACTGAAATTTTCATGATGATAGTAAAAACCCAAATTTTACTACGAGTATTTTAAAGGGTTTTTAGCTACACTGGCCAAAGGCCGGCGGGCTTATGTCATGGCCCGGTGTCCGTCGTCCGTCCGTGCGTGCGTGCGTGCGTCCGTCCGTCCGTCCGTTAACTTTTATTTCAAACATCTTCTTCTCTGAAACTACCCATCCAATTTTCATGAAACTTCACAGAAATGATCCTGCCATGGTCCTCTTCAGAATTTCTTGAAAGAATTTGATTCCTTCAAAAACTCTGGTTGCCATGGCAACAAAACTTAAAAATATTGGAAATCTTTAAAAATCTTCTTGTCTGAAACCATAAGGCATAGGGCTACCAAATTTGGCATGTAGCTTTATGTAGTAGACCTCTATCATGTTTCTTCAAATTATAGCCCTGGGGTCAAAATTGGCTCTGCCCCAGGGGTCACAAGTTTTACATAGGCTTATATAGAGAAAACTTTTAAAATCTTCCTGTACCTAGCCATAAGGCCTAGAGCTACCAAATTTTGCATTTAGCTTGATCTAGTGGGGGTCTACCAAAAGTGCCCAAATTACAGTCCTGGGGTCAATTTGGTCTCATGCTGGGGGGGGGGGGGGGCAGGTTCACAAGATTTACATGGGCTTATATAGGGAAAACTTTTAAATCTTGGTGTACATAGCCATAAGGCTTAGGGCTACCAAATTTTGCATAATTATAGCATTATCTAGTGGACAACTACAAAGAGGGCCCAAGTTACAGCCCTAGGATCAAGTTTGGCCCTGCACCAGGGGTCACAAGTTTTACATGGGTTTATGGAGTGAAAACTTCAGAAGCTGTTATGTTACTAGCCATAAGGCCAAGAACTCCCAAATTTGGCATGTTATTCTTCCAATACACATATTCCCCATTTAGTCTGACTGTAGCCCTGGGGTCAAAGTTTTATAAGGGCTTATATAGTGAAGACTTCTCTTTATGGTTTATATTTATAAGCCAGTGGAGCGATACAGGGCCATCATGGCCCTCTTGTTTTTTTTTTTTTTTTTTTTTTTTTGTGTGTGGGGGGGGGTGGAGATATCTCCTTATCGGACAGTTATAGATGCAAGATCAGACTGCACGGTCTGTGCAGTCTGATCTTGATCTACACTGTCCCCAGGAGGTCCTTGAGCTGTGCTTAGCAGCCTAAGGGTTAATAAACACGATCACTTTCAATGCTGTATAAACCTCAACAAGTAACTTTTAGAATGCCGACTAAAGCAATGTTGGCATAATGATTGTGATTATAAGCAATTTGTTCAATAAAAAATGATAATACATCTACACTCAATTAGGGGCCTCCATACCCCAGTTTTACAGTAACTACACAGGCTCGGATGAGCGATTCAGAGCCATGACCCTATTGTTTTATGGTTTGTTCGTATGGTGTTGCACGCCGTTTTCAGCATTATTTCAGGGGTAGACAGTGCATTCATCCGTGCTTTTTTAGAATAACTTAAACCGGTACTCCGCACAATATTCCAGCTACTGGCTGTTTTCCCTCATAACCATCGTCGAAACAGTGGCCAGCAGTGAGAGAGAAAGGAATCTTGCCGCAATGACTATCGTAAATCCTCTGAAAGCAGTTTGCCGAGCTGGGGAATCGAACCAGAGACCCCCCGGTCTCAGCCCTGTATGTTACCGACTGAGCTACCGAACTAGGCATTGTTTTATTGACTGAAGGTATAATCATGTAATACAGTAAACGACAAAAGGGTAAAGGAAGCAGCTGAAAGAGGAATTTTTTTTTACGATAGATTTTCAAGTTTTAACATGAATGAAAGTTTTTAAGATAGATTTTCAAGTATTAACATAAATTATTTTATATATAAGTTATTTTTAGGACCTATGCTTGCACGACCAGAGAATGGAAGACTTCTGTAAACATTGTTGAAATGCTGGTTCCATATGGCTTTTCCCCCATTCTATGGTATCCTTCCAAACACACATCCCATCATATGAGCCACATTTAACTTATCGTCCTCGAGATAGTTTATTAGTGACAATCTAAGCATTTCTTACATAGTATTGGCGACGGACGAAGAAGTTCAAGTTTATAACGGGGACCTAGGAAGTTGAAAGTATATTTTGCATTTATGCCCACGGATTTCAGAAAAGATTCGAATTTTAAAATAAGATGCCAGTTTCGGAAATGTAATGGAAGAGTTTCAGATCAATGAAAGAGATACAACTTATTTGAACGTAGATTTTTTTTTTTTTAGATTTTTTAATTAGTTTTAGAGAAGAGAACAAAAATCTATGTAGCAAAACTGGTTGAATTTAGAGGAGTGGCGAAGCCATTTAATCTTGGGTTGGATAATGAATATATGATGATGATGATGATGATGGCGTTTGTGAATTTGACGGTGGAGATTTCTTTTTTTGCTTGATGTTTTGACGTTTTAACACAGTCTACAACCTTATTTCAGTTATATCGCAGAGACTAGTGCGTCTATCACACTTTCTTGGTGTTTCAGTCACCAGTGGTTTGCACATTTTTCCATCTAATGTCTGCTTTTAGACATATTTTTCGTTGCAACAATCATTGATGAGACTAGAATGAATTTTGTCGCTTTGGCTGTCATTGAACAGAAATTGAAATAACTAGGGAATCAAACCGGCGACTCCTATTAACCGGCCTTGTACGTTACCAACTGAACAACTGGGCTTGGCAGCGTAGAGTAAAATAGAGAGAGGTAGAGATAGATTGATTGATAGAGAGAGAGAGAGAGAGAGATGAATCTTTGACGCGCTGTAACTTTCTTAGAAATAGTGAAACTTAAAGAATTATACTGATGAAGTTTTCTTTTATTTTTGATGTGATCTTAAAGGGAGCAACGTTTTTCTGAATTTTTAGTTTTCTTATCACAAAGCTATGGAGTTGTGAAACTATTTAATAATTGTTTGGATGATGATGATGATGATGATGATTATATTTATTAGGATGATAATAACTGTGGTATTGCTGATGTCGGAGTTGGTGGTAATAATGATAAAGCTGGTGGTGAATTTGTTGATGGAGATATATTTGTTTGGTTTTTTTTTTAACACTGACTTCAACATTATTCCAATTATATCGCATCTACCCCTGCTTTATTGGAGTTCCTTTTACTAGTACTTTGCAATTTATCTTTCCCAATTCACTGGCTGCTTTCCAACATTAAAAAGTCGAAACATTGATCAACGATGAGAGAATGAATCCTGTCGCAAAGAACATAAACAATCCTGAAAAAGATATTTAAATAGATGGGGAATCGAACCATCGACCCTTGGGTTGCAAGCGCGGAACTTTACTGTCTGCGTCATCGGGTTCAGCGATGTTGGCAGAGAGAAAGATGCTTTGATGATGATCATGATGATGATCTTTGGTGATGGTTTTTTTTTTTTTTTTTTTGTTCATTAGGCTGTACTCTCAGTCCATGAGATGTACCATTCAACTGAAAAGTATTATTCAAACGAATTTATCTCTATTTTCTTTTTTATAACCTCAATATGAATTATCATAATTCTGCACTATGTATCTGTCTTTCCATAAGATGTCCATGTACCGTTCGTCAACTGTAAATGGAGGCCTAGAATCTGGTCCTGACTTTGATTTCAATTAAATGCCGTTAGCTCGTACCCCGAGTCTGTTCGATGAAGATTTAGTATGCCAGATTTACCACTGTTCACATAACATGATATATAATCAACTTAATTAATATTAATGATAATACATTAACGCTAACGTAAGATTCTCCGTATCATGATTTTATGGTAACTACACTTCGTTTAATTCTTTCAAGGTCTCGCAGGCTCAAGTCAGCGATTCAGGGCCATGGCCTTATTGTGATATTGTTTGTATGTTGTTTCACGCCGTTTTCATTTTAGTTATATAAGGAAAACCATGCCTTTCTGGCGTTCCTTAAATAAATGCTATTCACAATATTCCAACCACCGGCTGCTTTCTCACAAAACCATCGTCGAAATTATGAAAAGAAGTGAGAGATAGAAAGGAATCTTGTTGCAATAATTATCATCAATCATCGGAAAGATATTTGCTTGGGATTGGAACCAGCTACGCCCTAGTCAAAGTTCTGCTGGTTTCCGACTGAGCCACGCAACCCGGCATTATATCATTATTATTGAGTGAAGGTTTTTAATTGTTTACTGTAGAAAACGCCAAAAGGGTAAATATAGCACCTGAAATAGAATTAATTTGTTTGTAGGCAGATTTTCAAGTGTTAACGTTTACAAATGAAAGTTATATTCAAGGCCCATGTTCGCACGACCTTAGAGAGGAAGAAACCTTCATACATTGTTGAAAAGAAAGAAAATACTGGTTAATATATCGACTTCAATGTAATATATTAGGGAAATCTAAACATTTCATACCTAGTTCAAACGCATTGAAGGAGTTCGAGTTCATAACGGAGACACAGGAAACTGAAAGAGTATTTTTTTATTGCTGTTCAATGATTATAGGAAAGAGGCAAACCTTGAATAGGTTGACAATTTCGGTAATGTTGTGGAAGAGTTTTAGATCAATAAAAGAAATGGAACTAATTCGAATGTAGATTTTTTTAAATTCTTTTAGTTCCTTTTAGAGAACAAAAACATGTGAAGCAAAGTTAGTCAAATTTCGAAGATTAGCAGAGCCATTTAATCATGACTGACGATGATGATGATGATGATGTGGTTGTGGTGAAGAAGATTAGCAGAGCCATTTAATCATGACTGACGATGATGATGATGATTTGGTTGTGGTGACAATCATGATGATGTTGATTGTGAATTTGGTGGTGGAGAGAGATTTGTTTGTTTGGTGTTTTAACGCAGTCTTCAGCCTTACTGCAGTTATATTGCGGCGGCAAGTGCCCCTAGCCATGCTTTTTAGGTGTTTCTTTTACCAGTATTTAACACATTATTCGTAGCCAGTGGCTGCTGTCTTACATAACTTTCGTCGAAACAATCATCAGGGATAAGATAAGAGAATGAATCCTGTTGCAATGACTGTCATTAAATACCTGACAGAAGTTGGAACAGTTGGCCTCGACGGCCTCAGTTACAAGGCATGTACGTTAGCAACTGAGCTTTGCAATGTCTGAGAGAGTGAGAGAGAGAGAGAGAGAGATGCATGTCCAATGTTTTGGAATCCTTGACGTGTTGTAAGTTTTTTTTTCAAGAATTAGTCAAATGAAAAGAATTATGCTGATGGAGTTTTCTTTTGTAATTACGCAGATCTTGGGGAGTGGGGGTGGGAGGCATGTGAACGAAAATGAAAGTTAAATCACGATCTGTGTTTGCACGACCTTGTAGAGGGATAGAAAGATAAATCATATCATTTGAGCCACATGCAGTTAACCATGTCCAAAGTGTTTTGATATGGAAGAATCTGAACATTCGTTTTCAAATTGATTTACATGGACGAAGGCATTCAAGTTTATAAAGTAGACATGAGAAGTGGAAGGTGTACTTTTGATAGCTGTTCACTGATTTTGGAAATATTATGAAAGAGCTTCACATCAATCAAAGAAACGGAACCGATCTAATAACTTTTTTTTTTCTGAGTTCTTTTAAAGTTTTTGGAGGACTTAAAGCTACGGAGTTGTGAAGCTATTTAATAACTGCTTGGATGATGATGATGATGGTTTTGGTGGTGTTTGTGTTGTTGTTGGTTGTGGCGGTGCAGTTATTGGTAATTGCAGATTTTTTTTATGGAGAACTTGTGTGTTTGATTTGAGTTTTCAGCCCAAGTTCAACATTCCTTTTATTGCACTGGCCAACGCTTTATTGAAGTTCAGTTTCTTTACTAGCACTTTGCACTTTATCTTTCCAAATCCACTGACTGGTTTCCCACATAAATAAGTCAAAACATTGATCAAGCATGAAAGAAGAATGAATCCTATCACTATGAACATAATTAATCCTGAAAAGAAATTGGAACAGCTGCGGAATCGAATCATCCACCGCTGAGTTGAAAGTATCATTAACACATTGTAAAACATTAACACATTGTAAGTTTTTAAAGAAGTAGTAAAAACAGTGAAATGTGTTGATGAAGTTTACTTTGAAAATATATCTGATGTTAAAGGGAGCCAGATTTACATAAACGAAAGACATGTTCGTGAATCATGCACAAAACTAATGTGTAATAAAGCTATTTGATCATTGATTGGATGATGATGATTCTGTTGGTGTTGGTAGTAGTTGTAGTGCGGGAGTCGTTGTTGATGATGGTGATGGTGCTGATTGTCGATTTGTTGCTGGAGGTATATTTGCATTTTTTCGTGCCGTTTTGGTGTTAACGTCGACTTCAACATCATTTGAGTTATATTGCATTCATTCATGCTTTATTGGAGTTTGTTTTACCAGTATTGTGGACGAATTCAACGCCGACTTAAACAAAATTTGAGTAATGTTGCGCTAACCCATGCACTGTTGGAGTTTGTTTTACCGGTACTTTGCATATTATCTTTACGAACCTACTGGCTGGTTTCCACGGAAAAGTCGAGCCATTGATAAAAAACTAGTGAAAGTTGAATCCTGTCGCAATAAACGTAGGCTATCCTAGAATGAAATTGAAACAGTTGGGGAATCGAACCATCGACCCCTGGGTTGCAAGTGCAATACGCTGCTGGCAGCGCCATCGGGTGTGTGTGTGAGTGTGTGTGTGAGGCAGGGGCTTCCCATGTTAAGGAATCCTTAACACAGAGATAGTTTTTAAAGAAATAGTAAAAAAAGCAACGAAATATGTTACTGAGGTTTACTTTTGAAATTGATCGCATCTTAAAGGAAGCCATGCTTAGGTAAACGAAAGACGTGTTCCTGAATTATTATTGCACGACCTTGGAGAGGAAGATATGGTTGCAATAGGAATCAAAAGACTGATAGTCCTGAGAGTCGCCTGGTGGGTAATAGGTTAGAAGTTTTCCCCCTTTTGAAATTTTAGATGTATTAAAATCTTTCATGATACAAAATAACCTAACCATAAGATAGTATTACAAATATATGCAAGCATATTTCTGAGTTGTAATCCTAAAAATTACAAACATAAGTTTCAAAATTCACATAAAAAAATGTAGTGAGAATTAAATCTTATGCACCATTAATAGATTTAAAAAGTTCAAAGTCTCTTACCCCGAGTGACTTCATTTAAAACAAAAAGTTATCAAAAGGTACAATCAATATAAAACATGTTATTTCGTTGAAAGGATTTCCCCCGCCAAAACAGACCCCCTTTTTTTATAGAAACATATAAGTGATATTGTGTTTTGCATGTAAACGTGGCCTTTTTGTTATTAGTCCACAATGAAATTATACATTCAGCCCCCTTTTTCCATGACATGGCATTTAATGAAATAAAAACAAATACTGATTGTCTGTGGCTTATGATTAACAATAGAAATATGAAGTTTCATAAAATTTGGCCAGGAGTTAAAGAGATATTGGTCAATGATGGAAATATACAACAAGCCGCCTTGTTCCATGACAAGGCATTATATATATATACACACACACACACACACATACACACACACAATCTGTTTTTTACCAATACTTTGCACATGTCGCAAAGACTGTCATCAAATTTCGGACATATATTGGCATAGCTATTGGGTCGAATCTTGGTTTCAAGCCATGTAACTTACCGACTGAGCTGACGGGCAATGCGAGAGAGAGGGAGAGAGAAAAGGAGAATGTATTTGATGTTGACATGTTTATTTGATTCCTAAAAAAAGCCATCGTCGAAACAATGACCATCCTTGAGTGTAGAATGAATCCTGTTCCAATGATTATCAAACCTCGGACAGTAATTGGCATGGCCATTCTATCGAACCTGCGCCTGCCTTGGTTTTAAGCCATGTATGTTACCGACTGAACAGACGGGCAAGGCATTGTAGTGGAGAGAGAGAGAGAGTTACAGAGAGAGAGTTACAGAGAGAGACACAGAGAGAGAAAGACAGACAAAGACAGAGTATTTTATCTTGACATGTTTACTTCCTGAAGGGTTGTAGTACGGGATAAGAATAATGATGGAAAAGCGAAATGTACATTCTGGGGTAAATTTTAATGTGCATATCACAGGCGTTCGTTTTGTGACGAACTTCGCCAACTATATGATGTATAGTTGGCAAAGTTCGTCACAAAACGAACGCCTGTGGTGCATATGTTAAGAGGTGTGCAAAACCTTATTATTTTGGGATATGTATTTTTTGCAAAGTTACGAATTTAGTCAATAGAAAAATAAATAAGTTGAAGGAGATAGCTAGTTTCTATTACCGGTACTTAGCACATGTCGAAATGGCTATCGTTACACTTCGGACAGATTTTGGCACAATTCGGGGATCGACCATGCAACCGTCTTGGTTTCAAGCCATGTACTTTACCGACTGAGCAGACGGTGGAAAGAAAGAAAGAAAGAAAGAAAGAGTATTTGAATTTGACATGTTTGCTTTATTCTTGAAGGGTTGTAGTGAAGGACCAAAACGGGAGAAAATGCTGTTATTAGGTAGAATCGAAACATTTCTTATCTAGTTCCAATGTATTTACGATGGACGAGTGAGTTTCAGTTGATGAAGGAGACACAGGAATTTGAATCTATATTTTGGATTGCAGTTCAATGATCTCAGGACTTATTTTAACCTCAAGTTAAGATGAAAATTTTAGAATTATGGAAATGATGGTTGCTGATGATGATGATGTTTATGATGATGTGTTTTTTTTGTGTGGTGATAATGATGATGACGACGATGATTATGAATTAAGTGGTGGAGAGATTTGTTCTTTGTTTGGTGTTTTAAGGCAGTCTTCTACCTTATTTCAGTTATATCTCAGTGGCCAGAGCACATATCCATGGTTTCTTTTTTTTTCTTTTACCAGTACTTTTCACATTATTTCAAGCCATTGACTGCTATTCCACATAACTTTCGTCGAAACAATCATTAGCGGCAAGAGAAAGTAATCTTGTAGCAGTAAGTTTGCCATCAAATATCGAATAGAAATTAGAACAGATGGGGAATCGAACCTGCGACCTCCCTAGTTTAAAGGTGCGTACGTTACCAACTAAGCAACCGGGCTTGGCAATGTCTGGTACAGAAAGGGGGAGAGAGAGTGAGACCGCGCTCAATGATTTTGGACAAGAATCAAATTTCACATTAAGATAGAAATTTCAGAATTACTGTTCAAAAGCTTCAAATTAAAAAAAAAAACTGAATGTGGAAGAAAGCTTTTAATTCTATTTTTTTTTTTTTTTTTTAAGAATTAGAGAAAGGATCAAAAACGTAATAGCAAAACTGTTTGAGTTCATTGTGACGCTATTTAATCATTGCTGTGATGATGATGATGATTGATGATGATGATGATAATGAAAAAAGTGGAGAAAGATTTCTTTGTTACTGTGGCGTTTTAATGCCGTTTTACAAAATATTAGGTACATAGCGGGGCCAGTGCACCTATCGGAGCTTTCTTGGAGTTTCTTTCACCACTGCTACGCACAATGGTCAGTATTCCAAGATTTTAGCTGCTTTTCAACAAAACTATAGTCGAAACAATAAGCATTCTTGAGTGTAGAATGAATCCTGTTGCAATGACTATCGTCAAATCTCGGACAGAGATTGGCATAGCTGCTGTATGTAACCTGCGCCCACTTTAATTTCAAGCCATTTACCGACAAGGCATTCTGGTAGAAGAGAGAGAGAGAGTATTTAATTTTGACTTGTTTACCTTATCCCTGAAGGGATGTAGTGCTGGACAAAATGCAGTTTTGTAAAAAATGATGATTGAAAAGCGAAATGTATATTTTAGGGAAGATTTTAATGTTCATATATTGAGAAGTAAGCAGATGATAATTTAACGGGGCTTGATATTCTCTGAAAGTTGTGGATTCAGTAAAAAAAAAATTATAAAGTACGTGGAAGAAGACAACTAGTTTCTTTTCCCAGTACTTTGCACATGTCGCAAAGACTGTCAACATACCTCGGACAGATATTGGCATAGCTATTGGGTCAAATCTTGGTTTCAAGCCATGTAACTTACCGACTGAGCTGACGTGCAAGGCATTCTTGAGGAGAGAGAGAAGGGGAGAGAGGGAGAGAGAGAGAGTGAGTGAGTGAATTTGATTTTGACATGTTATTCTTAAAGATTGTATGGGGGAAAAAAAACTGGAATTTGCCTTATGAATACTGACGGAAAAGTGAAATGTATATTCCAAGCTAGACTTTTATGTGCATATATTAAGAAGTGTGCAACAGTTTTATTTGATAAAGTATTAAAGTATATGGAATGAAACAAATAGTTTCTTTTACCAGTACTTCGCACAATATTGTTTTCATGCCACTTGCTGCTTTTTCGTTGAAAAAAGTATCAGCGCTGGGATAAGGATAAACCCTGTCGCAATGTCTATCATTAATTCCATGGAATGTATGGGTAGTGTTGTGTTTCCATTTTAACTACATATCAAGTATATCGGTCGGCCAGTATACTTATTTGGAGCTTGCTTTTACCAGTGCTACGCACAACAGTTTCTCAAAGCCTTTGGCTGCTGTCCGAAAAAAGCCATTGTCGAAACAATGATCATCCTTGAGTGTAGAATGAATCCTGTTGCAATGACTATTATCAAACCTCGGACAGTAATTGGCACAGTCATAGGATCGAACCTGCGCCTGCCTTGGTTTCAAGCCATGTATGTTACCGACTGAACAGACGGGCAAGGCATTCTAGTGGAGAGAGAGAGAGGGAGAGAGAGAGAGGGGGGAGAGAGAGAGAGCGAGCGATAGAGTGAGAGAGAGATTTAGAGAGAGATTGACAGAGAGACAGAAAGAGAGAGTGAGACAGAGACAGAGAGAGTATTTGATCTTGACATGTTTACTTCCCAAGGGTTGTAGTGTGGGACAAGATTATTGGAAGTTAAGGTTGGAGAAGCGAAATGCATATTCTGGGGTAAATTCTAATGTGCATATGTTAAGAAATGTGAAGAACTTTATCATTTTGGGCTTGCTATTTTCTTCCAAGTTATGAATTTAATCAATAGAAATATAAATAAGTGGAAGGAAGTAACTAGTTTCTTCTACCAGTACTTTGCTAATGTCGAATTTGGCTATCATTACCCCTCGGACAATTTTGGCACAATTCGGGGATCGACCATGCAACCGCTTTGGTTTCAAGCCATGTACTTTGCCGACTGAGCAGACGGTGGAAAGAAAGAAAGAAAGGAAGGAAGGAAGGAAGACAGAGTATTGGAATTTGACACGTTTGTTTTATTCTTGAAGGGTTGTAATGAAGGACCAAAAACGCTAATTGTTCTAAGGAATGATGATGGAAAAGCGAAATGTATATTCCTATGTAGATTTGTGTGTGCATAATTTAAGAAGCGTGCAGAATTAAATTTTTAAAGGCTTGATACTTTTTGCAAAAATATGGATTAAGTGAAAATTAGATAAAGTAATAAACTATGTATAAGAAGATTTTTTTACCAGTACTTTTCGCAATATTGTTCGCATGCCACTGGCTGCTTGTTTCACATAACTTGATGGAAAAAATTATCAGCGCTGAGATAAGGATGAATCTTGTTGCAATGACTATCATTAATTCCATGGAATGTATTCTTACTCTGTGTGATTAAATCCTCAGTCTGCAGTATGTACTCTCACATCTTGAGAAATATTTTTAGTCAGTGACACTGACCCATTACTCTATATCAATATCCTTGCTGTCATTTAGTATGCCAAATAAAGATGAACAGTATGTACCGTCAGTCGATGAGACATACCCTTAGCCCTTGAGATGACTCAACAAAGGCTCTAGAATTAGTCAAGTTCTTTTCTCATTAATTGCTTACACTGAAATCTCAGTCCATAAAATTTACCCTTTCTTTCGAAAACCACTCGATATGATTTAGTATTAGTTGGCCCTATGCATCCGTCTGTCGGTACCCTCGGTCTGTCAAATTAAGTCAGGACCAGAAACTAGTATTTTCTTTGATTTCATTTACTGGTAAATGCCGTTGGATCATTCGCTCAGTTTGTTCGATAAACCTTTAGCCCATGCAATATGGCTCCAGTTCGAGGAATGTTTCTTCTTTCTTGTTTGATTTGTACTTAAGTCTTTAAGGCAAATCCTTTATCACTTGAAATTGTTGGGTGCTGAAACTGTACTTCTACATCCCTGTGACCACAGGAGTTCTACTCTACCTGCAGTCGGCGATTCTATCCCCACAGCCACTGAAATTATTTCTCAGGCCGTTGTATCCACACTGAGTCCTTTCAACTGTATCTTCAGTTCTTGGAATGTTCCCTCGGTCTATCCTTTGTCCTCTTACACTTTAAAATCGTTCCTATAATCAATTGAATATATTCTCCGTCCCTGAACCACTGTCCTTACTCGAATGCTATCCTTTGCACTGTTTGTCTATACTCTCATTTCCTGAAATGTACCCTTAACCTGTGCAATGTGCCCTCAGCGAGTAACTGTTCCCGTACTATAGCTTTTTCTTCAGTCTGTTTATACCAAAAGTCGGTATCTTGTACTCTACGTTAGCAATATAAAACCTCAGTCATTTAGATGCACCTCAGTCCCTGATATTCCCTGAAGCTTTAAACCTTGTTTTAAGTTTCACAGTCTAATTCATGTACTCCTAGGAATTGAGATTGTACCCGTAGTCAGTGAGATGCATCCACAAGCCATAAACATGTGCCTTTTTGAAGATTTTACTCTCAGCCAATCAGCCTGCACTACAGTCGGTGAAACGTTCCCCCGGTCCCTTCTATCACCTCTCAGACAGTAAGAATGCAGCCCTAGTTTGATGTACCCTCAAAGCCCGCTGAAAATGTGTCCCTACTTTTGTTTCAACCCCATGATGTGTGTCTGTACCAACAGTAGGTGATAGACAGATGTACCCTCAGTGTTTACATTTGTGCCCTTACTCTTATTTCATTTCGAGTGGATTACCTTGTGCATTCGGTCTCTGCAATTTCTCTCCACTTCGTGAACTATTCCCTCATTCTGAGAGCTCTTAAACTAAGTCTACGGAATTAGACGATCAGTCCATGTCATGTATCAACAGGCTCTGGTGCTATTTCCCTACTCTCATTTAATCCAGTTTTTTTTTTTTTTTTTTTTTTTTCTTGTTCGTCTGCACGCTAAGTTTCATCTTCGCAAGCCAAGGATACTAACTCCACTTTGTTCGTTACGTACCCTTGGCCGCTCGCCTGTTTAAAAACCGAAACTCCCGCTGCGCCACCTATCGAATATCACGAGTTGCGTAACCTTTGCTGATGTTATTTCTGACCAATCAAAATGCTCGTAATAAAAGTTGTTAGGCTATGCATCAAATATGGCTGCGCTTTCGGATTCATCACAATATTCTGAAATTAATCAGACATACGATGATTCGCAACCATTTTGCTGTGGAACCCGTCCTAATATTTCACATAACTGATCATGAACTATAAAAAACTCATTAAATATCGATCGCCTACTCTTTTTTGGCAAATTTTCGTCACAAACACGACAACTTTCGTTTTTGACGGGCGCCGCCATTATTGTTTTCTGTTTCGCGGAAGATTTCTTGTTGCGGATGGTTTGATTGGACGCGATGGTTTTGATCGCATCCAATGAAATGGCGCAGCGGGAGTTTCGATTTTTATAGAAGCGAATTTTTTTTACTGAATCCACAACTTTGCAGAAAATACCGAGCCCCTTGAAATTAACATCGGCGCACTTCTTAATATATGAACATTTACATATTTCCTGAAATATACATTTCGCTTTTCAATCGTCATTTTTTTACAAAATTGCATTTTTTGTCCAACACAACACTCCTTCCGGAATAAGGTAAACATGTCAAAATTAAATACTCTGTACTCTCTCTCTCTCTCGAATGCCTTGCCAGTCTAGTAAATCGGTTTCGAACATGGCTTCAAACAAAGGTGGACGCAGGTTCGATCCAGGAAATGTGCCAAACTCTGTCCGAGATTTGACGATAGTCATTGCAACAGGATTCATTCTACACTCAAGAATGCTTATTGTTTCGACCATAGTTTTGTTGAAAAGCAGCCAAAATCTTGGAAGACTGACCATTGTGCGTAGCAGTGGTGAAAGAAACTCCAAGAAAGCTCAGAAAAGTGCACTGGCCCCGCTATGTACCTGATATTTAGTAAAACGGCATTAAAACACCGCAGTAACGAAGAAATCTTTCTCCACTACCACTTTTTTCACAATCATCATCATCATCATCATCATCACAGCAATGATTAAATAGCGTCACAATGAACTCAAACAGCTTTGCTTATAGCTTTTTGCTCCTCTCTCTGATTCTTTTCTCTAATTCTGGTACGGAAAATCTTTAATGGGTGTTTATGTGTTATCACTCGTATTAAACTCAATATCAATATCCTTGCTGTCATTTAGTATGCCAAATAAAGATAGACAGTATGTACCGTCAGTCGATGAGACATACCCTTAGCCCTTGAGATGAGTCAACAAAGGCTGTAGATTTTGTCAAGTTCTTTTCTCATTAATTACTTAGACTGCTATCTCAGTCCATAAAATTTACGCTTCCCGTCGAAAACCGCTCGATATGATTTGGTGTTAGTTGGCCCAATGCATCCGTCTGTCGGTACCCACTGTTTGTCAAATTAAATGCAGGACCAGAAACTAGTATTTCCTTTGATTTCATTTACTAGTAAATGCCGTTAGATCGTTCGCTCAGTATGTTCGATAAACTTTTAGCCCATGCAATATGGCTCCAATTCGAGAAATGTTTCTTTTTGTATGATTTATACTTAAGCCTTTAAAGCAAATCCTTTATCACTTGAAATTGTTGTTGGGTCCTGAAACTGTACTTCTATCTTCCTGTCAACACAGGAGTTCCACCGTACCTGCAGTCGGCGATTTTATCCCAACAGCCACTAAAATTTTTTATTAGACCGTTGTATCCACACTGAGTCCTTTAGATTGCATCTTCAGTTCTTGGAATTTTCCCTCGGTCTATCCTTTCTCCTCTTAGACTATAAAATCGTAGCTATATTCAGTTTAATGTATTCTCAGTCCCTGAACCACTGCCCTTCCTCGAATGCTATCCTTTGCACTGTTAGTCTATACTTTGAGTTCCAAAATGTACCCTAAACCTGTGCAATGTACCCTCAGCGAGTAACTGTTCCCTTACTATAGCTTTTTCTTCAGTCTGTTTATACCTGTAGTCGGTACCTTGTACCCTAGGTAAGGAGTAATAAACCTGTCAATTAGATGCACCTCAGTCAGTCGTATATTCCCTGAAGCTCTAAAACTTGTTTTAACATTCACAGTCTAATTAATGCACTCCTAGGAATTGAGATCGCACCCGTAGTCAGTGAGATGTATCCACAAGTCATATACCTGTTTCTTTTTTGAAGATTTTACTCTCAGCCAATCAGCCTGCACAACAGTCAGTGAAATGTTCCCCCGGTCCTTTCTATCAACTCTCAGACAGTAAGAATGTAGCCTTAGTTTGATGTACCCTCAAAGCCTGAAAATGTGTCCCTACTTTTGTTTGAACCCCATGATATGTGCCTGTACCCACAGTAGATGATTGACAGATGCACCCTCAGTATTTACATTTGTGTCCTTTCTGTTATTTCATTTCCAGTGGATTACCTGGTGCACTCAGTCTGTGCATTTTCTCTCCACTTCGTGAACTATTCCCTCATTCTGAGAGCTCTTAACCTAAGTCTGTGGAATTAAACGATCAGTCCATATCTTGTACCAATAGGCTCTAGTGCTATTTCCTTACTCTCATTTAATCCAGTTTGTTCGTCTGCACGCTAAGTCTCTTGAGATGTACCCTCTATGCGTGACATGTACTGCCAATTGATTATATGAATATTCTACCTGGTACCCTTTCTGCACTTTGACAAGATGGACTCTCAGTCGGTTTCACATCGTACCCTCAGTCCATTTAAACTTTAAGTCATGAACTTTGTAATTCTTTTTTTGAACCCAAGACTGTAAGCCGGCGCTTTTGGTCTTTGAATCCATTTCTTTCTCTCTCTCTCTCTCTCTCTATATATATATATATATATATCACTCTCGCTCTCTTTCTCTCTCTCTGTCTCTGTCTCTCTTTCTGTCTGTCTGTCAGTCTGCTGTCTGTCTGTCTGTATCTGTCTCTCTCTGTCCATCTTTTCCTGTCTTCGTCTCCCTTCCTCTGTCTCTCTTTTTCTTGGCATTTTTGTCTGTCTCTTCCTCTGTCTTCCTCTCTCTGTCTCTGTCCCTCTCTCTATCTCTCCCTTGCCCTGTCTCTGTCTGTCTGTCTCTGCCTGCACTTTCGTCCTTCCTTGTTTCTATCTCTCTTTCTCTGCCCTTTTCACTATCTCAGTCTCTTCTTCTGTCTCTTTCTGCATTAGTCTCTCTCTCTCTTCTATTTTTTCCCTCTCGCTCTCTCTTTTATCTCATTTTATCTCCGCTTCTACTCTTTCTGCCTTCATCTTCATTTCTTTCATGTCTCTGTAGTCTTTTTCTCTATCTCTTTCCGTGACTTTGTGTCTCTCTTTTATCCCTCTCACCTGATTCACCAGATATTCAGCTATGGTCTTAATGTTGTTGTCATCAATTCAAAAGCCTGTACTCTCAGTCACGGAGGTTTATCTCTTTCCTCCAAAAATGTGCTCCCTTCTATAAATTGAGCTTCCTGTCGTTCTTTTTCCCCTGCTTGTACAATTTATCGATTCTAGGTGTATAAGATGCACCCTCAGGCTGTCACTTTGAATATTAAATGCTTCAAAATGCATGTGTATCAGAACTTATAATTCTGCATTAAATTTTATTCTATCAAATATTACTGGTGTAACTGGCACAAATGAAACATACTGCTCTGATCATATAAATTACGAAGTTGTCTATGCATTCATACACAGGATCACTTCTAATGCTGTAGCAACCTCGGCTATTAACCTTTAGTATGCCAAATAAAGATAGATTCGCATTTCATGATCAAAATCATCTTGTTTAATCCGAGTGATAGCATATAAACACACATAAAAAGAATTTCCGTTCCATAATTATACAGTAACTACACTTCGTATAATTCTGTGGACTTTTATTCGCTCAAGTTAGCGATTCAGAGCTATGGCCCTATTGTGAAATTGTGTGTGTGGTCTTTTCTACGCTGTTTTCAATATTATTACTGTTATATTATGGAGGCCAGTGCAGCTATCCCTGTCTTCCCGGAGTTTCTTAAACCAGTGCTCCGCACAACGTCGAAGAGTAAGCAGCAGTAGGAGAGATAGAAAGGAATCCGGTCGCAATGACTATCATCGAAACCCGGAAAGAAATTGGCCGAGCTGGAGATTGGAACCGGCTTCCGTAGGTTTAAAGTTCAGTAGTTTTGCGACTGAGCTGCCGACCTCAGCGTTGTATTATTAAGTGATTGTTTAATCGTTTAACACAGTAAACGTCAAAAGGGTAAAGATAACAGCTTAAAGTCCCAATAAAGTCCAAATGTAAACAATGCGGGGTAAAAAATGAAGTTAAATTTTAATCATACCATTTAAAACTATGTAAATTAATATAACGATGACACTCTCTTAATGTGCGATTGGTCAAAGTTCCATTCGCTGGCAAAAGAATTACTTTCAAAACTACAAGAAATACTACCAGGTATCTCTAACTTTTGTTTACATCAATAACGATGACGTAGTTACACCACGTGATACCTTGGAGCTAAGGTAAACGAAAAACAAAATGGAGGACGGTGTGACGGTCGTGAGAATCATATTCGACAGACAACCAAGTTCGTTTACCGAATTTGCCGAAGAGCGACACAGAAAGAACAAACGGGCTCCGTGTAAACATACAGAATGAGCGAAATGTCTGAAAACTGATGCGGATTTCAGTTCGCATTCTCGAGTCAGTAAGTCGCCTTACGTTCATCTTATATTTATTGTGTTAAAAACAGATTTATCGCTATATCTGTATTGATTTCCGCATTTACTGTTGGATCAGGATACGTAAGCACTTTCTGATTAATGAATATCGGCTAGTAATATGAAACACAGGTGAACGGCGAGCGACAGTATAATTCATATATTACACACTACTTTACTATTACTTAGTGTGTAATACATGAATTATACTGTCGCTCGCCGGGCACCTGTGAGATGAAAGTGATCATTCATTTTTGCGCAGCACCCGACTGACCCATTTTCTTCGCAGAGAATGCAGATAATGATTAAATGTGCATGAATGTAGTCTGAACCTCGGATATACGCGACGCATATTTATTCGGAGATTGGCCATTTACCTAGCAATCCCTAGTTTTTACGATATTGAAAAAATGCTTTTGAAAACATGGTGGAAATATGAGAAAAAGTTAGTAGCCGACATTTTCTCCTATTTCCACAATATTTTTCTTGTATCACAGACAAATTTCATTATTTGAGAAATATTTGTTTTTCCGCAAATGCCTTAGTGTTGGACAAGGCTAAGTATTTGGGAGGGGGGGGAGTGTATAACACTTTAGAAATGCAATTGAAACTCAATGTGTTGAATTAAATCTGCACCATTTTTTAAAAAAAATTGGCTGAATTTCTTGGGTGACACAAATTTGAACGTAGAACCCAATTATCTTTCCCTAATCTGGTCAGTGCACATATCAATGGAATCTTGGTGTTTTTTTTTTTTTTAGCAGATGACAAAATTTTGGACTTGTCTAGATTGGAAACATTTGTAGACGACATAGCTTGTATTGGATCTACATGATTCATATTTGAAACAGGAGAAACAATTGTTGAATTAAAGGTAAATACTAGTCACCAGCAGCATTTTCTCCTTTTCCTACAATGTTCTGAAAAGGTTTATGCCTCTGGGTCATTACAGCACTGGATTGTATGTTAACCCTTTACTACACAATCTCGAGATTTTACGACCCTGAGAAATAAGCCTTTTGAAAACATTGTAGGAAAAGGAGAAAATGTTGGTAACCAGCATTTTCTCCTTTTCCCACAATATTTTCTCCCCTATCAAAGACATATTCTATCGTTTGGCCCACATTAAATTGTCGTCTGCAAATGCTTTCAATTTTGACAAGTCTAAATTTTTGTCGTTTGGTAAAGAGTAAAAGATGAATTTGCACATTATTAGGTATGGGGTTCGATCTGCTGGTTTTTTCATGGGAGTGTCTTTGGGCAAGACACTTCAGAGCCCTAGCCTAGTACTGGTGAATCCCAGGAAATACATGAATTTGTGTGATGCTGCCATGATATGACTGAAATACTGTTGAAAGCGGAGTAAAACACCATTAAATTTCTAGCACAGAATGTTAAATGATATGTAAATGATATTCCAGAGTATGGAGATAGTTACTTTACTCATCTCTGGCCAATGTGAATGGATCCTCCTACATGGTGATACACATACTGAATTATACTGACTGTGCAGATGCAGATGAGCCTTGGTTTCTGACTCTGTCATGATTGTGATTCCATTCCAGTAAATTCAGAATTTGGCAACCACTTTTCAGGTACATGTGTCTCAATCAGATAAAACAAATTTTATTTTCAATAGCCAAATTCACAAAATTTACATGACTGGTAAAGTAATGAAAATTCAAAACAATGTATTGCAGTTTCAGGGATTCACCTCAACCCACCACATGGGCTATACCTTTAAAGAAGCAGTGTAGATTCAAGATTACTGGTATACTGCAAGAAGTTTTTGCTGTCTCATTTTGCTAGATCTTAAATGAAACCCTTATTATAGGCCAGGATGAAAATGGAGCAGAATTCTTGAAAATATGCTGTTGGACAAAATACCGGTAGACCGCTGATTAAGCTACTACTGTGCTTATGCGACTGAATTTTGTTTTGTCACTTAGGGCTTCACAGTTCTCCTATATTACTTGAGCAGACCTAGTAATGCCACAAGTTTTATTCAACTGAACAGATGTAAAGGGCTCAAGGATTATTTCTGTCTCAGTTGTAAATGCATAATATAAGTAATCCATGACTCAGATTCAATTCTCACTGGGTTTTGTTGGGATGTCCATGGGCAAGTTACTTCAGATATTGTTAAAACTCAGGAAACATATGAATTAACGATCTATCAAAATGGTATGACTGATATAATGTTGAAAGCTACATGTATGTATCACTCAGTCAATCAAACTAGGCTTCATTTGCAAAAGTGCTGATTATTGAGTAAAAGATACTGCATTACACTGTTCTAGAATTTACATGTATCATACATGTAAACAGAATGATTGTCAGAAATTTAAAGGCTAAAAACTACATTCATTTGTTTGATGTATAGCCCATACCCATGATTGTATGTGCTACTGTTTAAAGGCCCAGCAGCCACCAAAAGTAAACAAAGTGGGTGTTAAAATGCATTTTAAGTCATACCCTTTGAAAGTACGAAATTGTTGGGAAGATGATAATCTGTTGTTGTACAGTCGATCCAAGTGTAAGTCAATGGCAAAAAGAAAATTGAAATCAAGTAAAAAGTTAAAAGATAGAGCAGCATAGCAACTGCTGACCTACTTTTTGTGTACTTTTTGCTACTATTCGGGCTTTGAGACATATGCCATACTAGAGTAAAGAACATGTGAAGAAAATTAGTAAAAGGTTGGAAATGCAGCAGCAGTCAATTTTGATCCATATGGAAAAGTAACATTGTGGAAGATGGAACACATGTTTTCTTCCCAACAAATGACAAGTAATTACCAATGCTGTTTCGAAACAGGTTTGTTAAAAGCTGTATTTGTACAGTTATGACTTCATACATGTACAGTTTTCAACATTATTTAAGTTCAACCACATGCTGGACAAATGCTGCAATCAATTCTGTTATCAAATGGAATGAAGTTGGAGTAAACCTACACCTATTACTATACTGCTGTCTTTGTTTTTTTTACAGTTTCAGATTTAGATAAATTAAAAAAGAGAATACGTCTTTTTTTTATTTTTCAGATATACAGCAGAATAATCGGATTTCCAAAGACATATTCTGTGGTGTTGCTGAAGAATATGTAGCATGTGAATACTTGGCCTTCAGTACTACGATATAAAACTGGCTGGTTCAGATCACAGCTCTTACAAAGACAGATATGTTTCATGCAACAATCAAGGCAATATAATGTAATATTATTTTATTATTTTAAATACATGTACATCACAATAGTCTTACAAGAAGAATTTGTGGACAAAAAATAAAAAAATATATTCATACATACAGAGCAATGTTAGAAGCTACTGCTTTCCCTCAACCCTTAACTCTTTACCAAACAACAATATTTTGGACATTTCCAAAATGAAAGCATTTGCAAAAATTTGTTTTGGGAAAGGTAGAAAACATTGTGGGAAAAGGAGAAAATGCTGGTTACCAGCATTTTCTCCTTTTCCCACAATGCTTTCAAAAGGCTTCTTTCCCAGGGTCTTTAAAAGTTGGGATTGTGTGGTAAAGGGTTAACCAAAACATCCAAGTTATTATGTAAAGCACTATTTAATCACTTTAACAAAGAAAAATGCTTTTGAAACATTATGGAAATGGCAGAATTGCTGGTTACCGGTATTTTTTCCTCCATAATACTATTCTTCTTGAAGCAAATCTTTTCATTTGAGCTCATACGTCCAATTTTTCATCTGCAATTGTTTCCAGTTTGAACAATTGAACTAAAATTTTACCAACTGGTAAAGAGTTACGCACCTGCTTGGAAAGTAAGAAAATGGTAGCCGTCTTGCTTTATTTTGACAAAACTTGTTTCATAGTAGCAAACAGTATAGATCTAAAATCAGACTACATATTATGTGCAGTCTGATCTTTATCTACACTGTCTGCAAAAACAACTTTTGTCTGCAAAAACAACTTAAGTTGGTTCCAGGGCTTTAAGCTGCACCCTGTAGCTCAGTCTATAGCGTAAGGGACTTGAGAACAGGAGGTCGCTGGTTCAAACCCTGGCTCGGCCAATTTCTTTCCTCTCTCAACGCTGACCATTGTTTTGACAATGGCTATGTGGGAAAAGCAGCCAGTGGCTTGGAAAGAATACTGTGCAAAGCACTGCTAAAAGAAACGCTAGGAAAGCATGGATAGGTGCACTGGCCGCCACGATATAACTGAAATAATGTTGAAAATGGCATTAAACACCATAGAATCAATCAATCCAGGGCTTTAAGGGTTAAGGAATGTCCTTAGGCAAGACATTGCAGAGCCCCAGCTTTGTGCTGGTAAAATACAGAAAAGACAGTAATGAGTTGTCACACTGACATGAATAAAAATCTGAAATAATGTTTAAAGTGGTGCAAAATGCTCCAACAAATAAACACCCAATCTTTACAAGAGAAGAACATTTTAGTCTCGTCTAAATTGAAACTATTTGCAGATGAAAAAGTACATATAACTCAACACAATAAATGTCTCTCTGGAAGGGTAGAAAACAGTGTGGGGGGAAAAAAGAAAAAAATGCAGGCTACCAATATTTTCTGCTTTTTCTACAGGCTATATTGTACCAAAATTTTCTCTTTATCCCACGATATTTGGAGAGGCTGTCTTACAAAGAGTTGTTAAAACTTGGATTGTTTGAAAAAGGTTTAAATTTAATAATGCGCCTTTTACCTCTATTTCATATACTAGTAATTCTCAGCAAATTCTCTAAAATTCACTGGCTGTTTCCCCCATGAGCAAACCCAAATCATGTTCAGGAGTTTGAGAGGATCAAATCCAGTTGCAGTGACACTTAACTCTTTACCACACAGCACTATTTTAGACTGGTCCAGATTAAAAGCATTTACAGACAACAAAATAAATGTGACTCAAAATTTAAATTTGTTTCTGGTAGGGTAGAAAAGACAGTGGGAAAAGGAGAAAATGCTGGTAACGAGCATTTTCTCCTTTTCCCGGAATGTTTTCAGAAGGCATCTTCCGTAGGTTCGTTTAAACCCGGAATTGTGTGGTTAAGGGTTAATAAACAAGGACGTGAAGATGCTTGCAAGCCCACCATGGCCTTTTGGTTGATATGATTTGTAAAACATGTGTTCAAAATTCAACTGTAGCTGGAGCTTGATAGGTAGTTTCCTACAAAAAGTAACCTCCCCCAGCTTTATTGCCAGTAATATCTCTTTACCAAACAACAAAACAGACTGGTCCAAATTGAAAGCAGTTGCAGACAACAAAATAAATGTGACTGAAAAATTGAAATTTGTTTTGGGAAGGGTAGAAAACACTGTGGGAAAAGGAGAAAATGCTGGTTATCACCATTTCCTCCTTTTCCCACAATGTTTTCAAAAGGCTTCTTTCTCAGGGTCGTTAAAAGTCGGGACTGTGTGGTAAAGGGATATCAGTTATTGACCCAGTGAACATGAGTAAGTGTACAGCTACTGCTATACAGTTGAAATGCTGTTGAAAATAGATTTATTGCATTGTGACATATATCAGTCAAATACATTTACTTGTTTCTGTTTCTCTTCCTACCTTAGGTGCTCTGTGATGGAAAGTTTTACGTGAACAGTATTTTTACCCAAGATACAGATAGCCAGTACATGTATAAGTTTTTACAACAGTCATGAAGAATATTGAATTAAGATTACCAATATGATTAACTCTTTACCAAACGACAAAATTTTAGACTGGTCCAAATTGAAGGCACTCGCAGACGACAAAATAAATATGATTGAAAAATTCAAATTTGTTTTGGGAAGGATAGAAAACATTGTGGGAAAAGGAGAAAATGCTGGTTACCAGCATTTTCTCCTTTTCCCACAATGTTTTCAAAAGCCCTCTTCTTCAGGGGGTCATTAAAACCAGGGATTGTGTGGTAAAGAGTTGAGTGTGATATTTTTGTGACCATTGTTTTTTATTACTAAAAGGAAAATTATTGAAAGATACTAAACTCTATTTCCAGTTTAAGCCTTTACCACACACTCACAGCTTTTAACAGCCCTGAGAGAGAAGCCCTTTGAAAACATTGTAGGAAAAGGAGAAAATGCTGGTAACCAGCATTTTCTTCTTTTCCTACAGTGTTTTCTGCCCTTCCCAAATAGAATCTTAACTTTTGAGTCACAATTATTTTGTCAACTGCAAATGCTTTCAATATGGACTAGCATAAAATTTTGTCATTTGGTAAAGGGTTACAGTTTTAATTCATGTTTATGAATTTTAAAACAAAACCATATCTTACAAAGTTCGAGACCAATAAAAAGTACATTTGAGCAAACTGCAATTGTTTTCACTATCTACATATTTTCAAGCTTTTAAATCAAGTATACAATGGTCCTTTAGCAAACAATCTCGTCTTTTAATGACCCCCAGGGAGATAGCTTTAGAAACTTCGTGGGTGAAGGAGAAAATGTTAGTAACCAGCATTTTCTTCTATTCCCTCAATGATTTCTACCATTTCAAAGACAAATCTAATCCTTTACGCCACACTGAATTACAGTAGTTGTCAAAAAACACTTCCAATTTGGACTTGTCCAAAATCTGTCATCTGGTAAACGGTTAACCCATTTCTGCACATAGTTTTTAACTCTTGACAGACAACAAAATTGTAGACTTGAAAGTATTTGCAGATGATAAATGGGACCCAAGTATTGAAATTTGTTTTTGGAAGGGTAGAAAATATGGGAAAATGAAAAAAAGTGCTGGTAACCAGAGAATTTCAACAATATTTTCAAAAGTCTTCATCTCTAGGGTCGTGAAAACTCAAGATTGTTTAGTAAAGGGTTAAACCGACAAAAACCCTTTTTAAAGTACCTCACACAATAATCTTTCCAAGCCACTGGCTGCTTTCCCACATGTCACAATGAATATCATCAATTCTAAGAAATTGGAAAAGCCAGGAATCAAACCACTGACCCCCCGTTCTCAAGTCCTTGACTGAGTTCCAAAAGAAACCTCCAAAATCCACAATTTTGATCCAAAATTTCTAATATTACGATCACCAATCACTGCAGAAGTCCATTCCGATGTTACTGGTATACTGTTAAGTTAGTAGATGCACTAATATTGTCCATATTTGTCTATAAACTGAGAGTGATTTTTTCCCTGTCCACACTGTTCAAATGTCACATCACTCTGTTCAAAATGAGACACTGAAATGACAAGAACATAAATTTCTTTTTAACTCTTTACCACACAATCCCAACTTTTAACAACCCTGAAAGAAAAGGCTTTTGAAAACATTGTGGGAAAAGGAGAAAATGCTGGTAACCAGCATTTTCTCCTTTTCCCACAATGTTTACTACCCTATCAAAAAGAGAAATCATCAGTTTAGCAACACTTAATTTGTCGTCTGCAAAATTAATGCTTTCAATTTGGTTCAGTCTAAAATTTTGTCGTTTGGTAAAGAGTTAAATAATGCAAAGTATGTATGGGCCACACTCTGGCAAAAGGGGGCTTAAAGCATCTCCAGGTGTTTTGAAAACATTATGAGAAAAGGAGAAAATGCAGGTAACCAGCATTTTCTTGATTCCACACTATATTTTCTACCCTATTAAAAACAAATTCCATCATTTGAGCCACAGTTAAATTTTTGGCTGCAAATACTTTGAATTTGGACTAGTCCAAAACTTTGTTGTTTGGTAGAGTTAAATGAAATCCTAAAGTGGCCATTTAACAACTATGTCCTTGTATCTTACACTGCCATTGAGACTGCATTCGCATTTTGAGTCTGAAATACAAATTTATTTAAGGTCTCCCTGGCTCAGTGGTAAAGTGTAGCACTCATAACCTGGAGGTCTGAGCTTTGAGCCTCACTGGAAGCAATGGGTTTTTCATAAGAGTGTTCTTGGGCATGACACTACAGAGCCATAGCCTTGTACCATTAAAACCCAGGGTATACATGAATAAGCAAACTGAGGCAATGAAATGACTGATATAATGTTGAATGCCGCATTAAACACCATTCAATCAATCAAGTAAATTTAGATTGAAAAACACATGTATTTTTAATCTACTAGTCTCAGATTGTATCTCTAGAACTATTTTACAAGATATGCTCATTTCTTTATACAGTAAACCCTGCCCTTGTGGCCACCTTTATACTAATTCTTTTCAAGCTGATAAAATTTCTAACTTGTCCAAATTGAAAGCATTTGTAGACAACAAATTGAACGTGGCTCAAATGACGGAACTTGTTTAAAAAGCTAAAATCACTTTTGGAAATAGAAAATGTTGGTTTTCACCTTTTTTCATTATGTTTCAAAAGCCTCCTTTTTCAAGGTAAAAAAAAACACAATTTGAGAGTCTCTTTGGTGCTGGCTTAATACAAAGCAGCTTTTGAGTGTACCTTTTGTGCTTGCTTACTAAAAGTTGGACTTTAATTTGTTTTAGCCCCAAGGCATGCCTTTTTCTCTCTCAAGAGTACATTACTTTTACGAAATACTACTGCAAAGCCCTAGTGGTGCAGCTAGTCGCATACAGGGCTTGAGATTGGGGGATTGCTGCTTCAAATCCCTAGCTCAGCCAATTTCTTTCCCAGGACTGATGATAGTCATTGCAACAGGATACATTCCTCTCTCAATGCTAATCATTGTATTGACAATGATTACGTGGAAAAGCAGCCAGTGGGAAATTATGCAAAGTACTGGAAACAGAAACTCTTGATAAGCATGGACAGGTGCACTGGCTGCCGTGATAAAACTGAAATAATGTTGAAAATGGCGTTAAACAACCGACAACTGGGGAATGTTCACAAAAGAAAAAAAAAATCAACTAAATGGAGGAATGTGAGAAAGGAGCAGTTGCTTGTAGCAAACAATTGCTCCTTTCAAAAATTTATGGCAAGGGTGTAAAAAAGTTGTATTTGATCAATTATCCCTTCAGCAGCTGATCCTTTCTAAGCTTGAAATATAATAGACTTCAAAGTTCTAACATTAATGTGTAATAGATGTAGATCTAAATATCATTCAAATACCTGTTGACATGGACTGTGCTAAAATCTGTGAAAAAAAAATTGTCGTACAGCAGAGATATAACACCAGACTGGGATATCTATTTGGCGGTTAACAAACATCTTGGTCTCTCTGTATCACACCCTAAAAAAATACACTGTTTTTAGATTGGAAAGAAAAGAGATCACTAAAAAATGACATAAAAAATTATTTTTCTTAATCACAATGTGGTAGATAAATATTACTTGAGTACTAGTAAACTTCTACTTTTGTCTTCAATTGTCTTGCACTCCAACAACTTGAAGTACATGTATTTATCAGCTTTGGAATATGTATCTATAATTTTGAAAAGTATGGTTCATCTGCATGCAATAACTTGATTGATGAAGTAACATCAACTCTGTCTTCAAAAACTAGCAGTAAAAATATCAATAAGCAATGCGTTTTACTAAACTCTTGAAAGTTGAGAAATATCCTTTGTTGACAGCATAGATCGAGATCAGATTGCACCTAGTAAGAAGTCTGACCTTTGATATAAAACGTCCACCACCTGATGCTAAACTCAGGTCAAAATTCGCTAGTAATTACAGACCCGAAAAAAAAAAACCCACAAAATTCTTAACTTTTTCATTACCTACGAAGATCAAGATCAGATCGCACATAATGTAAAGTCTGATCTTCGTTATAAAACGTCCGCATTTTGTTTGACTTATTCCCCATGGCTCATATTACAAACCTTTATACCTTGTGTAGACATTCGATTTTGTATGCGCCGAATTTCTTACTAGTCGAAATTGTAATAGGCCGAAAGTGTTATAGGCCGAGATGTCATTCGATGTTTGGACGACTCTTGACAAGAAGAAATAGGCATATCATGATCGAAATAAATATAACACAACTCCGATTTACCAATCAAATGCATACAAATAAATTAGATACGATGAGCGAAGGTAATTTAACGAAAATTAAAGACTTACCGAAGTTTCGCAACGTTTTCTAAGGAGAGAAAGCACATCGTCTGTGTAATACGTCATCGGTCACATGGTGTCTACAAATAGGACACCAGAATGATTCCGAATAGTGCGTGGTAACGTCAGTTGGGAGAATTGATAAAAAAAATTAGGATTTTTGTATGGTTCTGTGACATGAACCGATGCTGCTATGAACGCCCCTATCCCCTTGGCGACAAAATAAGAGTAAATCTAACAGATTCATGCCTTTTTTCAAGCATAAAAAAATTCTAATTTTGGACTTTATTGGGACTTTAAAGAGGATGAATTTGTTTGTAGATAGATTTTCATGTGTTCACGTGTACAGTTTAAAGTTATGTTCACGGTTCGTGTTTGCTAGACCTTTGAGTTGAATACTTTTTAAAACTTTGTTAAAAAAAGGGGAGAAAATGCTGTTATTAGGTAGAATTGAAATATTTCTTATCTAGTTCCAACGTATTTACGGTGGACGAGTGAGTTTCAGTTTACGAAGGAGATAGAGGAATTTGAATCTGTATTTTGCATTTAAGTACAATGATTTCAGGAGTTATTTAAACCTCAAAATAAGATGCAAATTTTGGAATTTCGGAAATGATGGTTGATGATGATCATTATGGTATGTTGCGCTTAATGATTATAATGATAATCCTGATGATTACGATGCTGATGTGGTTGTTTTGGTGGTGATGATGATGACGGTGATTATAAATTTGGTGGTGGAGAGATTTATTTGTTTGTTTGGTATTTTAACGCGGTCTTCAACCTTATTGCAGTTATATCTCGGTGGCCAGAGCACATATCCATGTTTCTTTTTTTTTTTTTTTTTTTTTTTTCATTTCTTTTACCAGTAGTTTTCACATTATTTGAAGCCAATGTCTGCTATTCTACATAGCTCTAAGACTTGTCGAAACAACCATCAGCGGTAAGAGAATTAAATGAATCTTGTCGCAGTAATGTTGTCATTAAATATCAAAGAGAAATTAGAACAGCTGGGGAATCGAACCTGCGACATCCCTAGATTAAATGTGCTTACGTTACCACTAAGCGACCGGGCTTGGCAATGTCTTGTGGAGAAAGGGAGAGAGAGAGCAATAGAGCGCTCAATGATTTTGGAAAAGAATCAAATCTCATATTAAGATATAAATTTCAGAAACGTTGTTCAAACGCTTCAAATAAGAAAGAAAAAGAATTTATTCGAATGTGGAACAAAGTTTTTATTTCTGATTCGTTTAAAAAAAAATTAGAGAAGTGAACAAAAATCTATTAGGAAAACTATTTGAGTTCATTGTGACGCTATTTAACCATTGCTGAGATGATGACGATGATGATAAAAAAGTGGTAGTGGAGAAAGATTTCTTCTTCGTTACTGTGGTGTTTTAATGCCGTTTTACTACATATCAGGTACATAGCGGGGCTAGTGCACCTAACTGAGCTTTCTTGGAGTTTCTTTCACCACTGCTACGCACAATGCACAATTGTCAGTCTTCCAAGGGTTTGACTGCTTTTTAATTAAACTATAGTTGAAACAATAAGCATTCTTGAGTGTAAAATAAATCTTGTTGCAATAACTATCGTCAAATTTCGGAGAGAGTTTGGCATGGCTATTGGCTCGAATCTTGGTTTTAAGCCATGTAACTTACCGATTGAGCTAACGGGTAAGGCATTCTATAGGAGACTGACACACAGAGAGAGACAGAGAGAGAGAAAGAGAGAGAGAGATAGAATGTATATGATTTTGAAACGTTTATTTGATTCCTAAAGGTTGTAGTGAAGAAACAAAAACAGGAATTTTCCTTAAGAATAGTGACAGAAAAGTGAAATGTATATTCCAAGGTAGACGTTTATGTGCATATATTAAGAAGTGCGCAGCAGTTTATTTTTAGGAGCTTGATATTTTCCTTTAAAAAATACGAATATGAAAATATGAATTATTTGATAAGGTATTTACGTATGTCGAATGAGATAAGTAGTTTCCTTTACCAGCACTTCGCACAATATTGTTCTCATGCCACTTGCTGCTTTTTCCACATAACTTCGTCGAAAAAATTATCAGCGCTGGGATAAGGATGAACCTTGTCGCAATGTCTATCATTAATTCCATGGAATGTACGGGTAGTGTTGTGTTTCCGTTTTAACTACATATTAAGCATATCTGTCGGCCAGCATACTTATTTGGAGCTTGCTTTTACCAGTGCTACACACAACAGTTCCCCAAAGCCTTTGGCTGCTTTGCAAAAAAAGCCATCGTCGAAACAATGACCATCCTTGAGTGTAGAATGAATCCTGTTGCAATGACTATTATCAAACCTCGGACAGTAATTGGCACAGCCATTGGATCTAAGCTGTGCCTACCTTGGTTTTAAGCCATGTATGTTACCGACTGAACAGAAGGGAAAGACTTTCTAGTGGAGAGAGAGAGAGAGAGAGATTGACAGAGAGACAGAAAGATAGAGTGAGAGAGAAAGAGAGAATTCAATTCTGACATGTTTACTTCCCGAAGGGTTGTAGTGTGGGACACGATTAATGGAAGTTAATGATGGAAAAGCGAAATGCATATTCCAGAGTAAATTCTAAATTGCATATGTTAAGAAATGTGAAGAACCTTATTATTTTGGGCTTGCTATTTTCTGCAAAGTTAAGAATTTAGTCAATAGAAATGTAAAGAAGTGGAAGTACTTTGCACATGTCGAAATGGCTATCATTACACTTCGGACAGATTTTGGCACAATTCGGGGATCGACCATGCAACCGCTTTGGTTTCAAGCCATGTACTTTACCGACTGAGCAGACAATGGAAAGAAAGAAGTAAAGAAAGAAAGAAAGAAAGGAAGGAAGACAGAGAGAATATTGAATTTGACATGTTTGCTTTATTCTTGAAGGGTTGTATTGAAGGACCAAAAACTGCAGTTGTCCTAAGGAATGATGATGTAAAAGCGAAATGTATATTCCTATGTGGATTTGTGTGTGCATATTTTAAGAAGTGTGCAGAATTAAGTTTTAAGAGGCTTGATATTTTCTGCAAAAATATGGATTAAGTGAAACTTAGATAAAGTAATACACTATGAAGGAGAAGACTTTTTGACCAGTACTTTGCACAATATTGTTCCAATGCCGCTGGCTGCTTGTTCCACATAACTTCATAGAAAAAAAATATCAGAACTGAGATAAGGATTAATCTTGTGGCAATGAGTATCATTAATTCCATGGGATGTATTCTAACTCTGTGTGATTAAATCCTCAGTCTGCAGTATGTACTCTCACATCTTGAGAAATATTTTCAGTCTGTGAAACTGACCATTACTCCATATCAATATCCTTGCTGTCAGTTAACAAACTCTCCCACAGTATTACCGTCAGTCCGTGAGATATACCCTTAGCCCTTGAGATGAGTCAACAAACGCTTTTACATTTAGTCAAGTTCTTATTTCTCTCATTGATTAGACTGTAATCTGAGTCCATAAAATTTACCCTTCCCCTCGAAAACTACTCGATATGATTTAGTGTTAGTTGGCCCTAGCATCCGTGTGTCGGCACCGTCGGTCTGTCTAGTTAACGCAGGACCAGAAACTAGTATTTCCTTTGATTTCATTTACCAGTAAATGCAGTTTGATCGTTCGCTCAGTGTGTTCGATAAACCTTTAGCCAATGTGATATAGCTGCAATTCGTGGAATGTTTCTTCTTTTTTTTTTTTTTTTTTTGTTTGATTTATTCTTAATCATTTAAAGCAAATCCTTTATCACTTGAAATTGTTGTTGGGTCCTGAAACTGTACTTCTACCTGCCTGTGACCACAGGAGTTCCCCTGTATCCACAGTCGGCGATTCTATCCCCATAGGCACTAAAATTTTTTTTCAGGCCGTTGGATCCACTTGAGTCTTTTAGATTTTATCTTCAGTCCTTGAAATTTTCACTCGGTCTATCCATTGTCCTCTTAGACTTTAAACTCGTACCTATCGTCAATTGAATGTATCCCTAGTCCCTGTTCCGCTGCCCTTACTCGAATGCTATCCTTTGCACTGCTTGTCTATACTATCATTTCCTGAAATGTACCCTTAATATGCGCAATGTACCCTCAGGGAGTAACTGTTCCCTAACTATAGCCTTTTCTTCAGCCTGTTTATACCAGCAGTCGATACGTTGTAACCTACGTCACAATATAAAACCTTAGTAAATTAGATGCACTAAAGAAGCTCTAAAACTTGTTTTAATTTTCACAGTCTAATTCATGCACTCCTAGGAATTGGGATCGTACCCGTAGTCAGTGAGATGTATCCACAAGCCATAAACCTGTGCCTCTTTGAAGATTTTACTCTCAGTCAATCAGCCTGCACTACAGTCGGTGAAATGTTTCCCCGGTCCCCACTATCAACTCTCAAATAGTAAGAATGCAGCCTTAGTTTGATGTACCCTCAAAGCCTGAAAATGTGTCCCCACTTTTGTTTCAACCCCATGATGTGTGCCTGTACCCACAGTAAGAGATTGACAGATGCACCCTCAGTATTTATATTTGTGCCCTTACTCTTATTTCATTTTCAGTAGATTACTTTGTGCACTCGGTCTGTGCAATTTCTCTCCACTTCGTGAACTATTCCCTCTTTCTGAGAACTCTTTAACTAAGTCTATGGCATTAAACGATCAGTCCATGTCATGTACCAATAGGCTCTGGTGCTATTTCCTTACTCTCATTTAATCCAGTTTGTTCGTCTGCAGGCTAAGTCTCTGAGATATTCCCTCTATGCGTGACATGTACCTCCAATTGATTATATGAATATTCCACCTTGTGCCCTTTCTGCACTTTGACCTCTACTTCATTAGCTTGGACTCTTAGTCGGTTTGACATCGCACCCTCAATATATTTAAACTTGAGGCCGTGAACTTTGTAATTCTCTTTTTAAACCCAAAACTGTTAGCCGGCACTGTTGGTCTTTGAGTCCATCTCTCTCTCTCTCTCTTTCTCTCCTTCCATCTTTTCCTTTCTTCGTCTCTCATGCTGTGTCTGTCTTTTCCTCTGCATATTTGTCTCTCCCTCTCTCTCTCTCTCTGTCTCTTTCTCTGTCTCTCTCTCTGCTTCTCTCCCTTTCTCTGTATTCCATGCTCTGTCTCTGTCTGTCTGTCTCTGCCTGCACTTTCGTCTTTCCTTGTCTCTATCTCTCTTTCTCTGCCTTTCTTCACTATCTCAGTTTCTCCCTCTGTCTCTGTCCCTTACTCTTTGTATCTCTCTTTCTCTCTCTCTCCCTGTTTTATTCTTTCTCACTCTCTCGCTCTCTCCTTTATCTCATTTTATCTCCCCTTCCAGTCTTTCTGCCTTCATCTTCATTTCTTTCATGTCTCTGTTTCCGTTTCCTTTTATCTTTTTTTCTGTCTCTCTTCCTGACTTTGTCTCCGTGTATTTATCCTTTTTCCCTCTCACCTGCTTCATCAGATAATTAGCTATGGTCATAATGTTGCTTTCATCATAAGACTGTACTCTCAGTCCATGAGGTTTATCCCTATCCTCCAAAAATGTACTCCCTTCTATAGATTGAGCTCCCTTCTGTTCTTTTTTCCCTCAGCTGGTATAAGTTATCGATTCTAGGTGTATATAAAACACCCTCAGGCCGTCACTTTGAATATTAAAAGCTTCAAACTACATATGTATCAGAACTTATAAAAACTCTGTATTAAATTTTGTTCTATCAAATATTACTGGTGTAACTGGCACAAGTGAAACATACTGCTCTGATCATATAAATTACGAAGTTGTCTTTGCATTCATACACACGATCACTTCTAATGCTTTAGCAACCTCGGCTATTAACCTTAAGTATATCAAATAAAGATAGATTCGCATTACATTATTAAAATCATCTTGTTTAATACGAGTCATAGCACATAAACACTCATGAAAGATTTTTCGTACCATAATTATACAGTAACTGCACTTTGTATAATTCTGTGGACTTTTATTCGCTCAAGTTTGCGATTCAGAGCTATGGCCCTATAGTGAAATTGAGTGTGTGGTGTTTTCTATGCTGTTTTCAATATCATTACAGTTATATCATGGAGGCCAGTGCATCTAACCTTGTTGTATTATTAAGTGATTGTTTAATCGTTAAACACATTAAACGTCAAAAGGGTAAATATAGCAGCTTAAAGAGGATGAATTTGTTTAAAGATAGATTTTCAAATGTTAACGTTTACAAATGAAAGTTATGTTCACGGTTCATATTTGCTGGACCTTTGAGGGGAAGACTTTTGAAAACATTGTTGAAAAGCGGAGAAAATACTGATATTAGGTTGAATTGAAACATTTCTTATCTAGTTCCAACGTATTTACGGTGGACGAGTGAGTTTCAGTTTACAAAGGAGATAGAGGAATTTGAATCTGTATTTTGGATTGCAGTTCAGTGATTTCAGGAGTCATTCAAACCTCAAATTAAGATGCAAATTTTGGAATTTCGGAAATGATGGTTGATAATGATGATTATGGTATGTCGCGTGTGATGATTATAACGATAATGATGATGATTACGATGCTGGTGTGGTTGTTTTGGTGGTGATAATGATGGTGACGCTGATTATGAATTTGGTGGTGGAGAGATTTGTTCGTTTGTTTGGTGTTTTAAACGCGGTTTTCAACCTTATTTCAATCATATCTCGGTGGCCAGAGCATATATCTATGTTAACCAGTACTTTTCACACTATTTCAGGCCAATGGCTGCTATTATACATACCTCTAAGACTTGTTGAAACAATGATCAGCGGTAAGAAAATTAAATGAATCTCGCAGTAATTTTGTCACCAAATACAGAGTTTAAAGGTGCGTACGTTACCACTAAGCGACCGGGCTTGGCAATGTCTTGTGGAGAAAGGGAGAGAGTGAGAGAGCGCTCAATGACTTTAAAATAGAATCAAATCTCATATTAAGATATAAATTTCAGAAACACTGTTCAAAACCTTCAAATAAGAAACGAACAGAAAAGAACAAAATTTATTTAAACAAAGTTTTTATTTCTGATTCGTTTAAAAAATTAGGGAATTGAATAAAATTCTATTCGCAAAACTATTTGAGTTCATTGTGACGCTATTTAACCATTACTATGATGATGATGATGATGATGAAAAAGTGGTAGTGGAGAAAGATTTCTTCGTTACTGTGGTGTTTTAATGCCGTTTTTACTAAATATCAGGTACATAGCCGGGCCAGCGCACCTTTCTGAGCTTTCTTGGAGTTTCTTTCACCACTGCTATGCACAATGGTCAGTCTTCCAAGGTTTTGGCTGCTTTTTAACAAAGCTATAGTCGAAACAATAAGCATTCTTGAGTGTAGAATGAACCTTGTTGCTATGACTATCGTCAAATCTGTTGCTGGATCGAACCTTTCTTTAAAGCTATGTACGAAACTGACTTACTAGACTGTAGTGAGAGATAGAGAGTACAAAGTATTTAATTTTGACATGTTTACCTTATTCCTGAAGGGATGTAGAATTCGACAAACAAATGCAATTTTGTAAAAAATGATGATTGAAAACCGAAATGCTTATTTCAGGGAACATTTTAATATTCATATACTGAGAAGCGTGCAGATGATATTTTCACGGGGCTTGATATTTTTTGTAAAGTTTTGGATTTAGTAAAATCTTTTTATAAAGTATGTGGAAGAAGATAACTAACTAATTTCTTTTACCAGTACTTTGCACATGTCACAAAGAGTATCGTCACATCTGGGACAAATATTGGCATAGCTATTGCGTCGAATCTTAGTTTCAAGCCATGTAACTTACGAACTGAGCTAACGGGCCAGGCACTCTTGAAGAGAGAGAGAGAGAGAGAGAATGTATTTGATTTTGACATGTTTATTTTATTCTTAAATGTTGTAGTGAAGAAACAAAAACTGGAATTTTCCTAAAGAATAGAGACGGAAAAGTGAAATGTATATTCCAAGGTAGACTTTTATGTGCATATATTAAGAAGTGTGCAACAGTTTATTTTTCGGAGCTTGATATTTTCTTCAAAAATATGGATATGAAAATGTGAATTATTTCATAAAGTATTTGCGTATGTGGAATGAGATATGTAGTTTATTTTACCAGTACTTCGCACATCATTGCCACTTGCTGCTTTTTCCACATAACTTCGTTGGAAAAAGTACCAGCCCTAAGATAAGGATGAACCCTGTCGCACTATCTATCATTAATTCCATGGAATGTGCGGGTAGTGTGGTTTTTCTGTTTTAGCTACACATTAAGGTATATTGGTCGGCCACTGTACTTATTTGGCGCTTGCTTTTACTAGTGCTACGCACAACAGTTTCCCAAGCCTGTGGCTGCTTTCCGAAAAAAAGCCATCGTTGAAACAATGACCATCCTGGAATGAATCTTGTTGCAATGACTATTATCAAACCTCGGACAGTAATTGGCACAGCCATTGGATCTAAACTGTGCCTGCCTTGGTTTCAAGCCATGTATGTTACCGACTTAACATACGGGCAAGGCATTCTAGTGAAGAGAGAGCGCGAGCGATAGAGTGAGAGAGAGATAGAGAGAAAGATTGACAGAGAGACCAAAAGAGAGACAGAGAGAGTATTTGATCTTGACATGTTTACTTCCCGAAGGGTTGTAGTGTGGGACAAGGTTAATAGAAATTAAGGATGGAAAAGCGAAATGCATATTCCAGAGTAAATTCTAAATTGCATATGTTAAGAGGTGTGTAGAACCTTATTATTTTGGGCTTGGTATTTTCTGCAAAGTTGTGAATTTAGTCAATAGAAATATAAATAGGTGGAAGGAAGTAACTAGTTTCTTGTACCAGTACTTTGTACATGTCGGAATGGCTATCATTACACCTCGGACAGTTTTGCCACAATTCGGGGAACGACCATGCAACCGCCTTGGTTTCAAGCCATGTACTTTACCGACTGAGCAGACGATGGAAAGAAAGAAAGAAAGAAAGAAAGGAAGGAAGGAAGACAGAGTATTTTATTTTTTTCACGTTTGCTTTATCCTTCAAAGGTTGTAACTAGTAAAGGACGAAAAACTCTAATTGTTCTAAGGAATGATGATGGAAAAGCGAAAGGTATATTCCTATGTAGAGTTGTGTGTGCATATTTTTAGAAGTGTGCAGAATTCAATTTTTAGAGGCTTGATATTTTCTGCCAAAGTATTGATTAAGTGAAAATTAGATAAAGTAATAAACTATGTATAAGAAGATTTTTTTAACCAGTACTGTATACAATATTGTTCCAATGCCACTGGCTGCTTGTTCCACATAACTTCACAAAAAAAATATAAGCTCTGAGATAAGGATGAATCTTCTTGCAATAACTATCATTAATTCCATTGAATGTATTCTCACGCTGTGTGATTAAATCCTCAGTCTGCAGTATTTACTCTCACATCTTGAGAAATATTTTTAGTCTGTGACACTGACCCATTACTCCATATCAATATCTTTGCTATCAGTTAAGAAACTCTCCGACAGTATGTACCGTCAGTCCGTGAGATATACCCTTAGCCCTTGAGATGAGTTAACAAAGGCAGTACATTTAGTCAATTTCTTTTTTCTTTAATTGATTAGACTGTAATCGGAGTCCATAAAATTTACCCTTCCCCTCGAAAACTACTCGATATGATTTAGTGTTAGTTGGCCCTATAGATCCGTCTGTCTGTACCCACGGTCTGTCAAATTAAATGCAGGACCAGAAACTAGAATTTCCTTTGATTTCGTTTACTAGTAAATGCCGTTAGATCGTTCGCTCAGTTTGTTCGATAAACTTTTAGCCCATTCGGTATGGCTCCTGTTCGAGAAATGTGTCTTCTTTTTGGTTTGATTCATTCATAAGCCTTCAAAGCAAATCCTTTATCACTTGAAATTGTTGTTGGGTCCTGAAACTGTACTTGTACCTTCCCGTTACCACAGCGGTTCCACCGTACCCGCTTTCGGCGATTCTATCCCCAAGCCACTAAATTTATCTCTAAGGCTGTTGTATCCACACTGAGTCCTTTCATTTGTATCTTCAGTTCTTAGAATGTTCCCTCGGTCTATCCTTTGTCCTCTTAGAATTTAATATTGTACCTATAGTCATTTGAATGTCTTCTAAGTCTTTGAACCACTGCCCTTACTCGAATGCACTGTTTGTCTATATTGTCAGTTCCAGGAATGTACCCGTAATGTGTCCAATGTACCCTCAGCGAGTAACTGTTCCTTACTATAGCTTTTTTGTCAGTCTGATTATACCAACAGTCGGTACCTTGTACCCTACTTTAGCAAAGTAAAAATTTAGTCATTTAGATGCACTTCAGTCAGTCGGATATTCCGTAAGGTTCTAAAACTTTTTTTAACTTTCACAATCTAATTCATGTAGTCACAGGACTTGAGATCGTAACCGTAGTCAGTAAGATGTTTCGACAAGCCATTAACCTTTGCCTTTTTAAAGATTTTACCCTCAATCAATCAGCCTGCACGACAGTCGGTGAAATGTTCACCCTGTCCCTTCTATCAACTCTCAAACAGTAAGAATGCAGCCTTAGTTTGATGTACCCTCAAAACCTGAAAATGCGTCCCTACTTTTGTTTGAACCCCATGATGTGTTCCTGTACCCACAGTAGATTTTGACAGATGCACCCCCAGTATTTACGTTGTGCACTCGGTCTGTGCAATTTCTCCCCACTTCGTGAACTATTCCCTCCTTCTGAGAACTCTTAAACTAAGTCTATGGCATTAAACGATTAGTCCATGTCATGTACCAATAGGCTGTGGTGCTATTTCCTTACTCTCATTTAATCCAGTTGGTTCGTCTGCACGCTTTAGTCTCTGAGATATTTCCTCTATGCGTGACATGTACCTCTTATTGATTATATGAATATTCTACCTTGTGCCCTTTTTGCACTTTGACCACTACTTCATTAGCTTGGACTCTTAGTCGGTTTGACATCGTACCCTCAATACATTTAAACTTGAGGCCGTGAACTTTGTAATTATCGTTTTAAACCCAAGACTAGTACCCGGTACTCTTGGTCTTTGAGTCCATTTCTCTCTCTCTCTCTCTCTCTCTGTCTCTGTCTCTTTCTCTCTGCTTCTCTCCCTATCTCTGTTTTCCATGCTCTGTCTCTGTCAGTCTGTCTGTGTCTGCACTTTCATCTTTCCTTGTCTCCATCTCTCTTTCTCTGCCTGTTTCACTATCTCAGTCTCTCCGTCTGTCTCTCTCCCTTACTCTTTGTCTCTCTCTTTCTCTCTCTGTCTCTCTCTCTCCCTCTTCTATTTTCTCTCTCTCTCGCTCTATCTCATTTTATCTGCCCTTCCAGTCTTTCTGCCTTTATCTTCATTTCTTTCATGTCTCTGTTTCCTTTTATCTTTCATTCTGTCTCTCTTCCTGACTTTGTCTCCGTGTATTTATCTCTCTCACCTGCTTCATCAGATAATTAGCTATGGTCTTAATGTTGCTTTCATCAAATCATAAGACTGTACTCTCAGTCCATGAGGTTTATCCCTATCCTGCAAACATGTACTCCCTTCTATAGATTGAGCTCCCTTCCGTTCTTTTTTCCCACAACTGGTATAAGTTATCGATTCTAGGTGTATATAAAACACCCTCAGACCGTCACTTTGAATATTAAATGCTTCAAAATACATGTATATCAGAACTTATTATAATTCTGCATTAAATTTTGTTCTATCAAATGTTACTGGTGTAACTGGCACAAATGAAACATACTGCTCTGATCATATAAATTACGAAGTTGTCTATGCATTTATACACACGGTCACTTCTATTGCTGTAGCAACCTCGGCTATAAACCTTTAGTATATCAAATAACGATAGATTCGTATTACATGATTAAAATCATCCTGTTTAATACGAGTGATAGCACGTAAACACTCAAGAAAGATTTTTCGTACCATAATTTTACAGTAACTTCACTTCGTATAATTCTGTGGACTTCTATTCGCTCAAGTTAGCGATTCAGAGCTATGGCCCTATTGTGAAATTGTGTGTGTGGTGTTTTCTACGCTGTTTTCAATATTATTACAGTTATATCATGGAAGCCAGTGCATCTATCCATGTTTTCCCGGAGTTTCTTAAACCAGTGCTCTGCACAACGTCGAAGAATAACCAGCAGTAAGAGAGATAGAAAGGAATCCGGTCGCAATGACTATCATCGAAACCCGAAAAGAAATCTGCCGAGGTGGAGATTGGAACTAGCTTCCGTAGGTTTAAAGTTCAGTAGTTTTCCGACTGAGCTGCCGACCTTGGCGTTGTATTATTAAGTGATTGTTTAATCGTTAAACACAGTAAACGTCAAAAGAGTAAAGATAACAGCTTAAAGAAGATGAATTTGTTTTAAGATAGATTTTCAAGTGTGAACGTTTACAAATGAAACTTATGCTCACCGTTAATATTTGCTGGACCTTTGAGGGGAAGACTTTTGAAAACATTGTTGAAAAGGGGAGAAAATGCTGTTATTAGGTGGAATTGAAACATTTCTTATCTAGTTCCAACGTATTTACGGTGGACGAGTGAGTTTCAGTTTACAAAGGAGATAGAGGAATTTGAATCTGTATTTTGGATTGCAGTTCAGTGATTTCAGGAGTTATTCAAACCTCAAATTAAGATGCAAATTTTGGAATTTTGGAAATGAGGGTTGAAGATGATGATTATGGTATGTCGCGTGTGATGATTATAACGATAATGATGATGATTACGATGCTGATGTGGTTGTTTTGGTGGTGATAATAATGATGATGCTGATAAAGAATTTGGTGGAGAGATTTGTTTGGTGTTTTAACGCGGTCCTCAACCTTATTTCAATTATATCTCGGTGGCCAGAGCACATATCCATGTTAACCAGTACTTTTCACATTATTTCAAGCCAATGGCTGCTATTCTACATACCTCTAAGACTTGTCGAAACAATGATCAGCGGTAAGAGAATGAAATGAATCTTGTCGCTGTAATTTTGTCATCAAATATCGAATAGAAATTAGAACAGCTGGGGAATCGAACCTGCGACCTCCCTACTTTAAAGATGCATACGTTACCACTAAGCGACCGGGCTTGGCAATGTCTTGTGGAGAAAGGGAGAAAGAGAGTGGGAGAGCGCTCAATGATTTTGGAATAGAATCAAATCGCATATTAAGATAGAAATTTCAGAAACACTGTTCAAAAGCTTCAAAAAAGAAAGGAACATAATTTATTTGAACAAAGGTTTTATTTCTGATTCGTTTGAAGAATTAGGGAATTGAACAAAAATCTATTAGTAAAACTGTTTGAGTTCATTGTAACGGTATTTAACCATTGCTATGATGATGATGATGATGATGATGAAAAAGTGGTAGTGGAGAAAGATTTCTTTGTTACTGTAGTGTTTTAATGCCGTTTTACTAAATATCAGGTACATAGCCGTGCCTGTGCACCTTTCTTAGCTTTCTTGGAGTTTTTTCACCACTGCTACACACAATGGTCAGTCTTCCAAGATTTTGGCTGCTTTTCAACAAAACTATAGTCGAAACAAAAAGCATTCTTGAGTGTAGAATGAATCTTGTTGCAATGACTATCGTCAAACCTGTTACTGGATCGAACCTTTCTTTAAAGCCATGTACGAAACCGACAAACTAGACTGGAGAGAGAGAGAGACAGTATATAGTTTTTAATTTTGACATGTTTACCTTATTCCTGAAGGGATGTAGTGTTCGACAAACAAATGCAATTTTGTAAAAAATGATGATTGAAAACCGAAATGTATATTTCAGTGAACATTTTAATGTTCATATATTGAGAAGCGTGCAGATGATATTTTCACGGGGCTTGATATTTTATGCAAAGTTTTGAATTTAGTAAAAACTTTTTATAAAGTATGTGGAAGAAGATAACTAACTAGTTTCTTTTACCAGTACTTTGCACATGTCGCAAAGACTGTCATCAAATCTCGGACAAATATTGGCATAGCTATTGGGGTCGAATCTTGGTTTCAAGCCCTGTAACCTACGGACTGAGCTAACGGGCAAGGCATTCTTGAAGAGAGAGAGAGTGAGAGAAAGAAAGAAAGAGAGAGAGAGAGAGAATGTATTTGATTTTGACATGTTTATTTTATTTCTAAAGGTTGTAGTGAAGAAACAAAAACTGGAAATTTCCTAAAGAATAGAGACGGAAAAGTGAAATGTATATTCCAAGGTAGACTTTTATGTACATATATTAAGAAGTGTGCAATGTTTATATTTCGGAGCTTGATATTTTCTTCAAAAATATGGATATGAAAATATGAAATATTTGATAAAGTATTTGCGTATGTGGAATAAGATATAGTTTCTTTTACCAGTACTCCGCACAATATTGTTTTCATGCCACTTGCTGCTTTTTCCACATAACTTCGTTGAAAAAAGTATCAGCGCTGGGATAAGGATGAACCCTGTCGCAATGTCTATCATTAATTCCATGGAATGTGCGGGTAGTGTGGTGGTTTCCGTTTTAACTACGTATCAGGTATATCGGTCGGCCAGTATACTTATTTGGCGCTTGCTTTTACCAGTGCTACGCACAACAGTTTCCCAAGCCTGTGGCTGCTTTCCGAAAAAAAGCCATCGTCGAAACAATGACCATCCTTGAGTGTAGAATGAATCCTGTTGCAATGACTATTATCAAACCTCGGACAGTAATTGACACAGCCATTGGATCGAACCTGCGCCTGCCTTGGTTTTAAGCCATGTATGTTACCGACTGAACGGACGGGCAAGGCATTCCAGTGGAGAGAGAGAGAGAGATCGCGAGCGATAGAGTGAGAGAGAGATAGACAGAGAGAGAGTGAGACAGAGACAGAGAGAGTATTTGATCTTGACATATTTACTTCCTGAAGGGTTGTAGTGTGGGACACGATTAATGGAAGTTAAGATGGAAAAGCGAAATGCATATTCCAGAGTAAATTCTAAATTGCATATGTTAAGAAGTGTGCAGAACCTTATTATTTTGGGCTTGATATTTTCTGCAAAATTATGAATTTAGTCAATAGAAATATAAATAGGTGGAAGGAAGTAACTAGTTTCTTTTACCAGTACTTTGCACATGTCGAAATGGCTATCATTACACGTTGGACAATTTTGGCACAATTCGGGGATCGACCATGCAACGGCCTTGGTTTCAAGCCATGTACCTTACCGACTGAGCAGACGGTGGAAAGAAAGAAAGAAAGGAAGGAAGACAGAGTATTTGAATTTCAGACGTTTGCTTTATTCTTGAAGGGTTGTAATTAGTGAAGGACCAAAAACTCTAATTCTTCTAAGGAATGATGATGGAAAACCGAAATGTATATTCCTATGTAGATTTGTGTGTGCATATTTTAAGAAGTGTGCAGAATTAAATTTTTAGAGGCTTGATATTTTCTGCAAAAATATGGATTAAGTGAAAATTAGATAAAGTAATAAACTATGTATAAGAAGATTTTGTTACCAGGACTTTGTACAATATTGTTCCAATGCCACTGGCTGCTTGTTCCACATAACTTCATAGAAAAAAATAGCAGCGCTGAGATAAGGATGAATTTTCTTGCAATAACTATCATTAATTCCATGGAATGTATTCTCACTTTGTATGATTAAATCCTCAATCTGCAGTATGTACTCTCACATCTTAAGAAATATTTTTAGTCTGTGATAATGACCAATTACTCCATATCAATATCTTTGCTATCACTTAAGAAACTCTCCGACAGTATGTACCGTCAGTCCGTGAGATATACCCTAAGCCCTTGAGATGAGTCAACAAAGGCAGAAGATTTAGTCAATTTCTTTTTTCTTTAATTGATTAGACTGTAACCTGAGTCCATAAAATTTACCCTTCCCCTCGAAAACTACTCGATATGATTTAGTGTTAGTTGGCCCTATGCATCTGTCTGCCTGTACCCACGGTCTGTCAAATTAAATGCAGGACCAGAAACTAGTGTTTCCTTTGATTTTGTTTACTAGTAAATGCCGTTGGATCGTTCGCTCAGTTTTTTCGTTAAAACTTTAGCCCATTCGGTATGGTTCCAGTTCGAGGAATGTTTCTTCTTTTTTTGTTTAATTCATTCATAAGCCTTCAAAGCAAATCCTTGATCACTTGAAATTGTTCTTGGGTTCTGAAACTGTACTTGTACCTTCCTGTGACCACAGGAGTTCCACCGTACCCGCTGTCGGCGATTCTATCCCCAAGCCACTAAAATTATCTCTAAGGCTGTTGTATCCACACTGAGTCCTTTCAACTGTATCTTCAGTTCTTGGAATGTTCCCTCGGTCTATCCTTTGTCCTCTTAGAATTTAATGTTGTACCTATAGTCAATTGAATGTTTTCTCAGTCCTTGACCCACTGCCCTAACTCGAATGCACTGTTTGTCTATACTCCCAGTTCCTAAAATGTACCCTTAATGTGTCCAAAGTCCCCTATGCGAGTGACTGTTCCTTACTATAGCTTTTTCGTCAGTCTGTTTATACCAACAGTCGGTATCTTGTACCCTACGTTAGCAATATAAAACCTTAGTCAATTAGTTGCACCTCAGTCAGTCGGATATTCCTTGAAACTCTATAACTTGTTTTAACTTTCACAATCTAATTCATGTTCTCCTAGGCATTGAGATTGTACCCGTAGTCAGTAAGATGTATCTACAAGGCATTTACTTGTCCCTTTTTGAAGATTTTACTCTCAGCCAATCAGCCTGCACGACAGTCGGTGAAATGTTCTCCCGGTCCCTTCCATCAACTCTCAAACAGTAAGAATGCAGCCTTAGTTTGATGTACCCTCAAAACCTGAAAATGTGTCCCTACCTTTGTTTGAACCCCATGATGTGTGCCTGTACCCACAGCAGATGATTGACAGATGCACCCTCAGTATTTACATTTGTGCCTTTACTCTTATTTCATTTCCAGTGGATTACCTTGTGCACTCGGAGTGTGCAATTTCTCTCCACTCTATGAACTATTGCCTCTTTCTGAGAACTCTTAAACTAAGTCTATGGCATTAAACGATCAGTCCATGTCATGTACCAATAGGCTCTGGTGCTATTTCCTTACTCTCATTTAATCCAGTATGTTCGATTGCACGCTTAGTCTCCAAGATATTCCCTCTATGCGTGACATGTACCTCTTATTGATTATATGAATATTCTACCTTTGCCCTTTTTCACTTTGACCACGACTTCATTAGCTTGGACTCTTAGTCGGTTTGACATCGTACCCTCAATACATTTAAACTTAAGGCCGTGAACTTTGTAATTCTCTTTTTAAACCCAAGAGTAGTAGCCGGCACTCTTGGTCTTTGAGTCCGTTTCTCTCTCTCTCTCTCTCCATCTTTTCCTTTCTTCGTCTCCATGCCGTGTCTGTCTTTTCCTCTGCATATTTCCTCTCTGTGTGTCTCGCTCTGTCCTCCTCTCTCTCTCTCTTTCTCTCTCTCTCTCTGTCTGTCTGTCTCTGTGTCTCTGTCTCTCTCTCCATATCTCTGTGTTCCATGCTCTGTCTCTGTCTGTCTGTCTCTGCCTGCACTTTCGTCTTTCCTTGTCTCTATCTTTCTTTCTCTGCCTGTTTCACTATCACAGTCTCTCCCTCTGTCTCTCTCCCTTACTCTTTGTCTCTCTCTTTCTAACTCTGTCTCTCTCTCTCTCCCTCTTCTATTTTTTTTCTCTCTCTCGCTCTCTCCTTTATCTCATTTTATCTTCCCTTCCTGTCTTCCTGCCTTCATCTTCATTTCTTTCATGTCTCTGTTTCCTTTTATCTTTCTCTCTGTCTCTCTTCATGACTTTGTCTCCGTGTATTTATCTCTCTCACCTGCTTCATCAGATAATTAGCTATGGTCTTAATGTTGCTTTCATCAAATCATAAGACTGTACTCTCAGTCCATGAGGTTTATCCCTATCCTCCATAAATGTACTCCCTTCTATAGATTGAGCTCCCTTCCGTTCTTTTTTCCCTCAGCTGGTATAAGTTATCGATTCTAGGTGTATATAAAACACCCTCAGGCCGTCACTTTGAATATTACATGCTTCAAAATACATGTGTATCAGAACTTATTATAATTCTGCATTAAATTTTGTTCTATCAATTATTACTGGTGTAACTGGCACAAATGAAACATACTGCTCTGATCATATAAATTACGAAGTTGTCTATGCATTCATAGACACGATCACTTCTAATGCTGTAGCATCCTCGGCTATTAACGTTTAGTATATCAAATAAAGATAGATTCGCATTACATGATCAAAATCATCTTATTTAATACGAGTGATAGCACATAAACACTCATGAAAGATTTTCCGTACCATAATTATACAGTAACTGCACTTCGTATAATTCTGTGGACTTCTATTCGCTCAAGTTAGCGATTCAGAGCTATGGCCCTATTGTGAAATTGTGTGTGTGGTGTTTTCTACGCTGTTTTCAATATTATTACAGTTATATCATGGAAGCCAGTGCATCTATCCATGTTTTCCCGGAGTTTCTTAAACCAGTGCTCCGCACAACGTCGAAGAATAACCAGCAGTAAGAGAGATGGAAAGGAATCCGGTCGCAATGACTATCATCAAAACCCGGAAAAAATCTGCCGAGCTGGAGATTGGAACCAGCTTCCGTAGGTTTAAAGTTCAGTAGTTTTCCGACTGAGCTGCAGACCTCGGCGTTCTATTATTAAGAGATTGTTCAATCGATAAACAGTAAACGTCAAAAGGGTAAAGATAGCAGCTTAAAGAGGATGACTTTGTTTGAAGATAGGTTTTCAAGTGTGAACGTTTACAAATGAAAGTTATGTTCAGAGGTCATATTTGCTGGACCTTTGAGGGGAAGACTTGAAAACATTGTTGAAAAGGGGAGAAAATGCTGTTATTAGGTGGAATTGAAACATTTCTTGTCTAGTTTCAACTTATTTACGAGTGAGTTTCAGTTTACAAAGGAGATAGAGGAATTTGAATCTGTATTTTGGATTGCAGTTCAATGATTTCAGGACTTATTCAGACCTCAAATTAAGATGCAAATTTTGGAATTTTGGAAATGAGGGTTGATGATGATGATTATGGTATGTCACGTGTGATGATTATAACGATAATGATGATGATTACGATGCTGATGTGGTTGTTTTGGTGATGATAATGATGATGACGCTGATTATGAATTTGGTGGAGAGATTTGTTCGTTTGTTCGGTGTTTTAACGCGGTCTTCAACCTTATTTCAATTATATCTCGGTGGCCAGAGCACATATCCATGTTAACCAGTACTTTTCACATTATTTCAAGCCAATGGCTGCTATTCTACATACCTCTAAGACTTGTCGAATCAATGATCAGCGGTAAGAGAATTAAATGAATCTTGTCGCAGTAATTTTGTTATCAAATATCGAACAGAAATTAGAACAGCTGGGGAATCGAACCTGCGACTTCCCTAGTTTAAAGGTGCGTATGTTACCACCAAGCGACCGGGCTTGGCAATGTCTTGTGGAGAAAGGGAGAAAGAGAGTGAGAGAGCGCTCAATGATTTCGGAATAGAATCAAATCTCATATTAAGATAGAAATTTCAGAAACACTGTGCAAAAGATTCAAATAAGAAAGGAACAAAATTTATTTTAAGAAAGTTTTTATTCCTGATTCGTTTAAAGAATTAGGGAATTGAACAAAAATCTATTTGTAAATCTGAGTTCATTGTGACGCTATTTAACCATTGCTATGATGATGATGATGATGATGAGAAAGTGGTAGTGGAGAAAGATTTCTTCCTTACTGTGGTGTTTTAATGCCGTTTTACTAAATATCAGGTACATAGCCGGGCCAGTGCACCTTTCTGAGCTTTCTTGGAGTTTCTTTCACCACTGCTACGCACAATGGTCAGTCTTCCAAGATTTTGGCTGCTTTTCAACAAAACTATGGTCGAAACAGTAAGCATTCTTGAGTGTAGAATGAATCTTGTTGCAATGACTATCGTTAAACCTGTTACTGGATCGAACCTTTCTTTAAAGCCATGTACGAAACCGACTTTCAGACTGGAGAGAGAGAGAGAGAGTACAGAGTATTTAATTTTGACATGTTTACCTTATTCCTGAAGGGATGTAGTGTTCGACAACCAAATGCAATTTTGTAAAAAACGATGATTGCAAACCGAAATGTATATTTCAGGGAACATTTTAATGTTCATATATTGAGAAGTGTGCAGATGATATTTTCACGGGGCTTGATATTTTATGCAAAGTTTTGGGTTTAGTAAAAACTTTTTATAAAGTATGTGGAAGAGGATAACTAAGTAGTTTCTTTTACCAGTACTTTGCACATGTCGCAAAGACTATCATCAAATCTCGGACAAATATTGGCATAGCTACTGGGTCTAATCTTGGTTTCAAGCCATGAAACTTACGGACTGAGCTAACGGGCAAGGCATTCTTGAAAAGAGAGAGAGAGAGAGAGAGAGAATGTATTTGATTTTGACATTTTTTTTTTTAAAGGTTGTAGTGAAGAAACAAAAACTGGAATTTTCCTAAAGAATAGAGACGGAAAAGTGAAATGTATATTCCAAGGTAGACTTTCATGTGCATATATTAAGAAGTGTGCAACAGTTTATTTTTCGGAGCTTGATATTTTCTTCAAAAATATGGATATGAAAATATGAATTATTTGATAAAGTATTTGCGTATGTGGAATGAGATATGTAGTTTCTTTTACCAGTACTTCGCACAATATTGTTTTCATGCCACTTGCTGCTTTTTCCAAATAACTTGGTTGGAAAAAGTATCATCGCTGGGATAAGGATGAACCCTGTCGCAATGTCTATCATTAATTCCATGGAATGTGCGGGTAGTGCGGTGTTTCCGTTTTAACTACATATCAAGCATATCGGTCGGCCAGTATACTTATTTGGCGCTTGCTTTTACCAGTGCTACGCACAACAGTTTCCCAAGCCTGTGGCTGCTTTCCGAAAAAAAGCCATCGTCGAAACAATGACCATCCTTGAGTGTTGAATGAATCCTGTTGCAATGACTATTATCAAACCTCGGACAGTAATTGGCACAGCCATTGAATCGAAGCTGCGCCTGCCTTGGTTTTAAGCCATGTATGTTACCGACTGAACAGACGGAAAAGGCATTCCAGTGGAGAGAGGGAGAGAGAGAGAGAGATCGCGAGCGATAGAGTGAGAGAGAGATAGACTGATACATTGACAGAGAGACAGAAAGAGAGTGAGACAGAGATGGAGAGAGTATTTGATCTTGACATGTTTACTTCCTGAAGGGTTGTAGTGTGGGATAAGATTTAATGGAAGTTAAGATGGAAAAGCGAAATGCATATTCCAGAGTAAATTCTAAATTGCATATGTTAAGAAGTGTGCAGAACCTTATTATTTTGGGATTGGTATTTTCTGCAAAATTATGAATTTAGTCAATAGAAATATAAATAAGTGGAAGGAAGTAATTAGTTTCTTTTACCAGTACTTTGCACATGTCGAAATGGCTACCATTACACCTCGGACAATTTTGGCACAATTCGGGGATCGACCATGCAACGGCCTTGGTTTCAAGCCATGTACTTTACCAACTGAGCAGACGGTGGAAAGAAAGAAAGGAAGAAAGAAAGGAAGGAAGACAGAGTATTTGAATTTCAGACGTTTGCTTTATTCTTTAAGGGTTGTAACTAGTGAAGGACCAAAAACTTTAATTGTTCTAATGAATGATGATGGAAAACCGAAGTGTATATTCCTATGTAGATTTGTGTGTACATATTTTAAGAAGTGTGCAGAATTAAATTTTTAGAGGCTTGGTATTTTCTGCAAAAATATGGATTAAGTGAAAATTAGATAAAGTGATAAACTATGTATAAGAAGATTTTTTTACCAGTACTTTGTACAATATTGTTCCAATGCCACTGGCTGCTTGTTCCACATAACTTCATAGAAAAAAATAGCAGCGCTGAGATAAGGATGAATCTTCTTGCAATAACTATCATTAATTACATGGAATGTATTCTCACTTTGTGTGATTAAATCCTCAATCTGCAGTATGTACTCTCACATCTTGAGAAATATTTTTAGTCTGTGATAATGACCCATTACTCCATATCAATATCTTTGCTATCACTTAAGAAACTCTCCGACAGTATGTACCGTCAGTCCGTGAGATATACCCTTAGCCCTTGAGATGAGTCAACAAAGGCAGTAGATTTAGTCAATTTCTTTTTTCTTTAATTGATTAGACTGTAACCTGAGTCCATAAAATTTACCTTTCCCCTCGAAAACTACTCGATATGATTTAGTGTTAGTTGGCCCTTTGCATCTGTCTGTCTGTATCCACGGTCTGTCAAATTAAATGCAGGACCAGAAACTAGTATTTCCTTTGATTTCATTTACTAGTAAATGGCGTTGGATCGTTTGCTCAGTTTGTTCGTTAAACCTTTAGCCCATTCGGTATGGCTCCAGTTCGAGGAATGTTTCTTCTTTTTTGTTTGATTCATTCATAAGCCTTCAAAGCAAATCCTTGATCACTTTAAATTGTTCTTGGGTCCTGAAACTGTACTTGTACCTTCCTGTGACCACAGGAGTTCCACCGTACCCGCTGTCGGCGATTCTATCCCCAAGCCACTAAAATTATCTCTAAGGCTGTTGTATCCACACTGAGTCCTTTCAACTGTATCTTCAGTTCTTGGAATGTTCCCTCGGTCTATCCTTTGTCCTCTTAGAATTTAATAATGTACCTATAGTCAATTGAATGTTTTCTCAGTCCTTGACCCACTGCCCTAACTCGAATGCACTGTTTGTCTATACTCTCAGTTCCTGAAATGTACCCTTAATGTGTCCAATGTACCCTCAGCGAGTAACTGTTCCTTACTATAGCTTTTTCGTCAGTCTGTTTATACCAACAGTCGGTACCTTGTACCCTACGTTAGCAATATGAAACCTTAGTCAATTAGATGCACCTCAGTCAGTCGGATATTCCCTGAAGCTCTAAATCCTGTTTTAACTTTCACAATCTAATTCATGTACCCGTAGGAATTGAGATCGTACCCGTAGTCAGTAAGATGTATCTACAAGGCATTTACTTGTCCCTTTTTGAAGATTTTACTCTCAGCCGATCAGCCTGCACGACAGTCGGTGAAATGTTCCCCCGGTCCCTTCTATCAACTTTCAAACAGTAAGAATGCAGCCTTAGTTTGATGTACCCTCAAAACCTGAAAATGTGTCCCTACTTTTGTTTGAACCCCATGATGTGTGCCTGTACCCACAGCAGATGATTGACAGATGCACCCTCAGTATTTACATTTGTGCCCTTACTCTTATTTCATTCCCAGTGGATTACCTTGTGCACTCGGTCTGTGCAATTTCTCTCCACTTCATGAACTATTCCCTCTTTCTGAGAACTCTTTAACTAAGTCGATGGCATTAAACGATCAGTCCATGTCATGTACCAATAGGCTCTGGTGCTATTTCCTTCCTCTCATTTAATCCAGTTTGTTCATCTGCACGCTTAGTCTCTGAGATATTTCCTCTATGCGTGACAGGTACCTCTCTAGGATGGCGCCAGCCAAATATTTTTAGTAGCCAAAACTTTGTCGTCCAAAATCGGATTGAGTCAATGGACCGATCACTATATGGGTGTAGATTGGTTACCTCCCCTATATACAGCTTAAGTATATAGTTAAGCTTTAACTCTTTACCAAACAACAAAATTTTAAACTTTATGATGATTTGAAGACAACCAATTAAATATGGCACAAATGTTCATTTTGATTCAGAAAGGGTAGAAAATATTGTGGGGAAAGGTGAAAACACTGGTTACCAGCCTTTTCTCCTTTTCCCACAATGTTTTAAAAAGCTTCATTGTAATGGTTGTTTAAATTCAGGATTGTATGGGAAAGGGTTAAGATCTCAGACAGTTCCTTAACATGTATAGAGAGCCAACTATTGAACTTTCACAAGTTACTTTTGGAAATAAACATGAACTTGTTGCAAGTTTCTGCATGTGCTTAAAGCAGGTGAGTGATAAAACAATAAATAAACATCACTATTTGAGTGAATGAACAAGATTTTATTCCTATTATATTAAACTTTCCAAAATCAAGTAAAATCTTTTACAAAATGACATGCAAAGTAAGAAATAAAAAGAAATGAGAAAGCAATCCTTCCTGGGTAAACCTGTAAGTCTAACCAGAAAGGCCTATTTTCTCTGCATTGGTTTTATCTGATTATCCTATACAAGATGACAAAATATTTACACTTGTCCCAATGAGAACAATATGAGGGTAGCTAATTGTGCCACAATATGTTCCTTAAATTAGTAATATTTTTTTTTGCAAAGGCAGAAAACATTGTAGGAGAAGGAAACAAAATTGGATACCTGCAGTTCCCTTTTTCTACTATGTTTTTAAAGGTATTTTTCTCTTATTTTGTGAAAAACAAGCATTTTTTCATTCTTAATTTGAACTATAGAAATTCTTTTCATATTCCTTTAATTCAGCCACACAATTATTCAGCAGTTGCTATAACAAGAAAGCATTCCTTCCAGACAAAACATAAAAGTCTAACCTGAAAGGCCTGATTTCTCCTTTTTGCACACTATTACTAACTTTCCATTGTATTTACTTTTTTAATATACCTTTACCCATCAGTGGAAGTTTTCGATTTTTTGTGCTCGCCCAATTGTCAAATGCTCTATCAAATGAAAACTCCTGCATAACATTCAGTTCTGGTGTATCAACCGTCAGAGTTAGTAGCCTGTTTACACTCTCAGGTTCAAGTTCATTCCTGGTTTTTGTCTTAATCAAATTGTACCTAGAGAAACCTCTCTCACAATCAGCACTGGAAACTGGAAGCACGGCACAGATCTTAATTAGTTTTAAGATATTGGGATAACTGGTACAACAAGACTCATCTTCCAGAACTGATTTGGACATCTGGTTAAATTTCATGCCTTTGTATTTCTTACTTAAGTGAAATTTAAACAGTGTCCATTCAGCTTTTAGATCTCGTTTATTCACTGAGAGAGGTGACTGCCCATCTCCACCATAGAATTCAGAAAGAGTATGAATTTCCTTATCTCCATAAGTGATTAAAGTCTCAGCATCATTTTCAGGAATATCCATTGGATTCAGAACTGAAAAACTAGATGTGATTCCACTGTCTGTAAATCTCTCCTTTAGGTTTTTTAATATGTTATCCAAGTACATTTGTCTGATTTTTTCAGTTTCTGAAATCTGAGCTTGTGAACATTTGATTCTGCTAACTGACCCATGCTTACCAAAGTCAAAACCACTCTCATAATTGTTTGGTAGAGAATCCAAGAACATACTTAGTAAGGGTCCTGGTGAGCTTTTCATTAATGTGAGAGCACCTACTGCAGCCTTGAATGCAAAATTCTGAGTACATAAGTCCAAATCCTTTATTTGAAAGTTTTTGCTAAGTATGGCCAAGATATTGAGAATATCTCCTAACAGATGTGATACAGCAAGGAATTGATAGTCACTAACAAATTTAAGTAATCCAGTGGCTGTCGGGTCCCCTTCTTCTGCCACATCAAGTTCAAGGCAGGTGATAAGGGCATCATAATTTTCAATAACTGCATCTACTGCGCCTTCAAATGAAAGCCACCGAGTGTGAAATGTTTGACGGAATTTTCTTGAAGCCATGTTGAACACACTTTGAATTTTGTTTAGTCTTCCCTGATGCTTAGGTGAATAGTGATAATATTTGTATATTGCATTAATTGTAGCCTGATATTTTTTTAGATACCTAATACTATCTGTTGCCTGTCCACTTGCCAAAGCTAATCTATGTGCAATGCAATGAATGCTAAGGATACGACTATTTTTCTGTTTCATTAGTGTAGTCACACCTCCCCTAACACCAGTCATTACACTAGCTCCATCAGTTGTAATACAGCACATATTATCAATGTTAAGTTTCCTATTTTCTAACACTTTTAATATGGCATCACAGATGTTTAAAGCTTTGCACTCATCACCTGCAAGTTCTGTTAACTCCAAGAATTTTGTTTCACTCTGGCCACATTTGGCATAGCGCACATACAAAACTAATGTCTTTTCTGTTGAGATATCTGTAGACACGTCAGCCATAATGGAGAAAATTCCTGAATCCCTAATGTCTTGTAGAAGTTCTTCTTTGACCACTTTAGCCATGGCATCTTGCATCTCTTTAATACTTTCATGGTGCTCATATGGAAGAGATTTGTTCGATTTTTCCATAGCAACAAAGTCTGACACTTTGTGGTGAAGAAGGAGCTTGTTTAGGTCGCTGATGGCTGAAGACGGCTCATTTCGTTTGGCTAGGTAATAGATGTTTTTCATGATTCCAATTACTCCTTCCCTTTCTTTTTCAGCTGCTTTGATAGCTGCCCTGTCCAAGTCTCCAACAAAAGATTTTGCTGTAATGGCAAACTGATGGTCTTTGGTTTTCATATGTTTTCTTATGGCATCAACTTTCATCTTGTCACAGCCTGATGTCCATATATTGTCTCTTTTTGCAGCTTCACAGTCTTTGCAAATCATTACACCCCTTGCTTCATCAAACTTGATAAATGGAAACTGTTCAATCCAATTCCGTTTGAATTTACAGTCTTCTGCAGTAGATGGTGTAACTTGTTCGAAAAAAGATTTTACTGTGTTATTTTCCTTGTCTTCGTCGTTTGTTTTGAGTCTTTTTGATGGCAAATAACTTAACACTGACTGCTGATGAGAGTCTTTCAAGTCTAGTTTACGCTTCGTAGGAGGCATTTTAAGTTTTACATTCACATACAAGATGTTGACACTAGCTTTAATTCTCAAAAAATGCAGCATGTAGAAGGCCATAGCATTTAATTGGTATATTGAGTACACTGGAAAATAAAACGAGTACAAATAATTAAGTATAATCAACGAAGAAAGTTCTTTCATTTTTTCTTTTCAAAAACAACTTCAAAAGGGCATAAGACCGCTGACAATTTATAAACAGCCTTTAATGACCAAATTAATTTCACCGATCGGCATTACATTTGTTCCACCGTTTAGTTTTTGCGTGTTGCTTTTTTAAACTAATTAGCAAGTGATTGGCGATTGTTTGACATAACGTGCGAAAAAAGTCTACTCGGACTGATCTCCGAGCATGCAGCGCTCTTTGCAAAACATTCCAAGTTGCGAAAACCTGTCCGACCAAATTTACAATAGACTGGTACCCGCTTTTACTTATCTAATTAGTATTGATCGGTAGCCATAACCGTTTATGATACATGATGGTCAACAGGCGTGACAAATGAGCTGCGAACACATGTGTTAATTATGTACCGAAGATAAATAGCCTGTGGCGCGTGGCGATAAGGTTTGTAAACTGTTAATTTGCAATGACGGAAGTGTAAACTGACCATAGCCGATATGAAATTGACGGTCGGCGATTTTGTTTATCACAAATTTTTTGATCGCCAATATCTGCTCTTTTGGAGTTTTTTAATCGCCAGCTGCAGTTTTTAATCGCCAGTGGCGATTTTGGCGATCGGTAACGCCAACCTAGCCTCTTATTGATTATATGAATATTCTACCTTGTGCCCTTTCTTCACTTTGACCACGACTTCATTAGCTTGGATTCTAAGTCGGTTTGACATCGTACCCTCAATACATTTAAACTTAAGGCCATGAACTTTGTAATTCTCTTTTTAAACCCAAGAGTAGTAGCCGGCACTCTTGGTCTTTAAGTCCATTTCTTTCTCTCTCTCTCTCTCTCTCTCTCTCTACACCTCTTTATTTCTCTCTGTTCATCTTTTCCGTTCTTCGTCTCCATGCTGTGTCTGTCTTTTCCTCTGCATATTTCCTCTCTGTGTGTCTCCCTCTGTCTTCCACTCTCTCTCTCTCTCTCTGTCTCTCTCTGTCTCTGTGTCTCTGTCTCTGTCTCTCTGCTTCTCTCCATATCTCTGTGTTCCATGCTCTGTCTCTGTCTGTCTCTCTCTGCCTGCACTTTTGTCTTTCCTTTTCTCTATCTCTCTTTCTCTGCCTGTTTCACTATCTCAGTCTCTCCCTCTGTCTCTCTCCCTTATTCTTTGTCTCTCTCTTTCTAACTCTCTCTCTCTCTCCCTCTTCTATTTTTTCTCTCTCTCTCGCTCTCTCCTTTATCTCATTTTATCTTCCCTTCCAGTCTTTCTGCCTTCATCTTCATTTCTTTCATGTCTCTGTTTCCTTTTATCTTTCTCTCTGTCTCTCTTCGTGACTTTGTCTCCGTGTATTTATCTCTCTCACCTGCTTCATCAGATAATTAGCTATGGTTTTAATGTTGCTTTCATCAAATCATAAGACTGTACTCTCAGTCCATGAGGTTTACCCCTATCCTCCAAAAATGAACTCCCTTCGATAGATTGAGCTCCCTTCCGTTCTTTTTTCCCTCAGCTGGTATAAGTTATCGATTCTAGGTGTATATAAAACACCCTCAGGCCGTCACTTTGAATATTACATGCTTCAAAATACATGTATATCAGAACTTATTATAATTCTGCATTAAATTTTGTTCTATCAAATATTACTGGTGGAGCTGGCACAAATGAAACATACTGCTCTGATCATATAAATTACGAAGTTGTCCATGCATTCATACACAGGATCACTTCTAATGCTGTAGAAACCTCGGCTATTAACCTTTAGTATATCAAAAAAAGATACATTCGCATTACATGATCAAAATCATCTTGTTTAATACGAGTGATAGCACATAAACACTCATGAAAGATTTTCCGTACCATAATTATACAGTAACTGCACTTCGTATAATTCTGTGGACTTTTATTCGCTCAAGTTAGCGATTCAGAGCTATGGCCCTATTGTGAAATTGTGTCTGTGGTGTTTTCTACGCTGTTTTCAGTATTATTACAGTTATATCATGGAAGCCAGTGCATCTATCCATGTTTCCCGGAGTTTCTTAAACCAGTGCTCCGCACAACGTCGAAGAATAACCAGCAGTAAGAGAGATAGAAAGGAATCCGGTCGCAATGACTATCATCAAAACCCGGAAAAAAATCTGCCGAGCTGGAGATTGGAACCAGCTTCCGTAGGTTTAAAGTTCAGTAGTTTTCCGACTGAGCTGCCGACCTCGGCGTTGTATTATTAAGTGATTGTTTAATCGATAAACAGTAAACGTCAAAAGGGTAAAGATGGCAGCTTAAAGAGGATGAATTTGTTTTAAGATAGATTTTCAAGTGTGAACGTTTACAAATGAAAGTTATGTTCACAGTTCATATTTGCTGGACCTTTGAGGGGAAGACTTTTAAAAAAACATTGTTGAAAAGGAGAGAAAATGCTGTCATTAGGTGGAATTGAAACATTTCTTATCTAGTTCCAACGTATTTACGGTGGACGAGTGAGTTTCAGTTTACAAAGGAGATAGAGGAATTTGAATCTGTATTTTGGATTGCAGTTCAGTGATTTCAGGAGTTATTCAAACCTCAAATTAAGATGCAAATTTTAGAATTTTGGAAATGAGGGTTGATGATGATGATTATGGTATGTCGCGTGTGATGATTATAACGATAATGATGATGATTACGATGCTGATGTGGTTGTTTTGGTGGTGATAATGATGATGACGCTGATTATGAATTTGGTGGAGAGATTTGTTCGTTTGTTCGGTGTTTTAACGCGGTCTTCAACCTTATTTCAATTATATCTCGGTGGCCAGAGCACATATCCATGTTAACCAATACTTTTCACATTATTTCAAGCCAATGGCTGCTATTCTACATACCTCTAAGACTTGTCGAATCAATGATCAGCGGTAAGAGAATTAAATGAATCTTGTCACAGTAATTTTGTTATCAAATATCGAATAGAAATTAGAACAGCTGGGGAATCGAACCTGCGACCTCCCTAGTTTAAAGGTGCGTACGTTACCACTAAGCGACCGGGCTTGGCAATGTCTTGTGGAGAAAGGGAGAAAGAGAGTGAGAGAGCGCTCAATGATTTTGGACTAGAATCAAATCTCATATTAAGATAGAAATTTCAGAAACACTGTTCAAAAGCTTCAAATAAGAAAGGAACATACTTTATTTGAACAAAGTTTTTATTTCTGATTCGTTTAAAGAATTAGGGAATTGGACAAAAATCTATTAGTAAAACTGAGTTCATTGTGACGCTATTTAACCACAGCTATGATGATGATGATGATGAGAAAGTGGTAGTGGAGAAAGATTTCTTCCTTACTGTGGTGTTTTAATGCCGTTTTACTAAATATCAGGTACATAGCCGGGCCAGTGCACCTTTCTGAGCTTTCTTGGAGTTTCTTTCACCACTGCTACGCACAATGGTCAGTCTTCCAAGATTTTTGCTGCTTTTCAACAAAACTATGGTCGGAACAATAAGCATTCTTGAGTGTGGAATGAATCTTGTTGCAATGACTATCGTCAAACCTGTTACTGGATCGAACCTTTCTTTAAAGCCATGTACGAAACCGACTTTCAGACTGAAGAGAGAGAGAGGGAGAGAGAATTTAATTTTGACATGTTTACCTTATTCCTGAAGGGATGTAGTGTTCGACAAACAAATGCAATTTTGTAAAAAATGATGATTGAAAACCGAAATGCATATTTCAGGGAACATTTTAATATTCATATATTGAGAAGTGTGCAGATGATATTTTCACGGGGCTCGATATTTTATGCAAAGTTTTGGATTAGGAAAAACTTTTTATAAAGTATGTGGAAGAGGATAACTAAGTAGTTTCTTTTACCAGTACTTTGCACATGTCGCAAAGACTATCATCAAATCTCGGACAAATATTGGCATAGCTATTGGGTCTAATCTTGGTTTCAAGCCATGAAACTTACGGACTGAGCTAACGGGCAAGGCATTCTTGAAAAGAGAGAGAGAGAGAGAATGTATTTGATTTTGACTTTTTTTAATTCCTACTGGTTGTAGTGAAGAAACAAAAACTGGAATTTTCCTAAAGAATAGAGACAGAAAAGTGAAATGTATATTCCAAGGTAGACTTTTATGTGCATATATTAAGAAGTGTGCAACAGTTTATTTTTCGGAGCTTGATATTTTCTTCAAAAATATGGATACGAAAATATGAATTATTTGATAAAGTATTTGCGTATGTGGAATGAGATATGTAGTTTCTTTTACCAGTACTTCGCACAATATTGTTTTCATGCCACTTGCTGCTTTTTCCACATAACTTCGTTGAAAAAAGTATCATCGCTGGGATAAGGATGAACCCTGTCGCAATGTCTATCATTAATTCCATGGAATGTGCGGGTAGTGCGGTGTTTCCGTTTTAACTACATATCAAGCATATCGGTCGGCCAGTATACTTATTTGGCGCTTGCTTTTACCAGTGCTACGCACAACAGTTTCCCAGGCCTGTGGCTGCTTTCCGAAAAAAAAAGCCATCGTCGAAACAATGACCATCCTGGAGTGTAGAATGAATCCTGTTGCAATGACTATTATCAAACCGCGGAGAGTAATTGGCACAGCCATTGGATCGAACCTGGGCCTGCCTTGGTTTTAACCCATGTATGTTACCGACAGAACAGACGGACAAGGCATTCTAGTGGAGAGAGACAGAGAGAGAGAGAGAGAGATCGCGAGCGATAGACAGAGAAATTGACAGAGAGACAGAAAGAGAGTGAGACAGAGACAGAGAGAGTATTTGATATTGACATGTTTACTTCCTGAAGGGTTGTAGTGTGGGACAAGATTAATGGAAGTTAAGATGGAAAAGCGAAATGCATATTCCAGAGTAAATTCTAAATTGCATATGTTAATAAGTGTGCAGAACCTTATTATTTTGGGCTTGGTATTTTCTGCAAAATTATGAATTTAGTCAATAGAAATAGAAATAAGTGGAAGGAAGTAACTAGTTTCTTGTACCAGTACTTTGCACATGTCGAAATGGCTATCATTACACGTTGGACAATTTTGGCACAATTCGGGGATCGACCATGCAACGGCCTTGGTTTCAAGCCATCTACTTTACCGATTGACCGGACGGTGGAAAGAAAGGAAGAAAGGAAGGAAGGAAGACAGAGTACTTGAATTTCATACGTTTGCTTTATTCTTGAAGGGTTGTAACTAGTGAAGGACCAAAAACTCTAATTGTTCTAAGGAACGATGATGGAAAACCGAAATGTATATTCCTATGTAGATTTCCGTGTGCATATTTTAAGAAGTGTGCAGAATTAAATTTTCAGAGGCTTGATATTTTCTGCAAAAATATGGATTAAGTGAAAATTAGATAAAGTGATAAACTATGTATAAGAAGATTTTTTTACCAGTACTTTGTACAATATTGTTCCAATGCCACTGGCTGCTTGTTCCACATAACTTCATAGAAAAAAATAGCAGCGCTGAGATAAGGATGAATCTTCTTGCAATAACTATCATTAATTCCATGGAATGTATTCTCACTTTGTGTGATTAAATCCTCAATCTGCAGTATGTACTCTCACATCTTGAGAAATATTTTTAGTCTGTGACAATGACCCATTACTCCATATCAATATCTTTGCTATCACTTAAGAAACTCTCCGGCAGTATGTACCGTCAGTCCGTGAGATATACCCTTAGCCCTTGAGATGAGTCAACAAAGGCAGTAGATTTAGTCAATTTCTTTTTTCTTTAATTGATTAGACTGTAACCTGAGTCCATAAAATTTACCCTTCTCCTCGAAAACTACTCGATATGATTTAGTGTTAGTTGGCCCTATGCATCTGTCTGTCTGTATCCACGGTCTGTTAAATTAAATGCAGGACCAGAAACTAGTATTTCCTTTGATTTCATTTACGAGTAAATGGCGTTGGATCGTTCGCTCAGTTTGTTCGTTAAATCTTTAGCCCATTCGGTATGGCTCCAGTTCGAGGAATGTTTCTTCTTTTTTTGTTTGATTCATTCATAAGCCTTCAAAGCAAATCCTTGATCACTTTAAATTGTTCTTGGGTCCTGAAACTGTACTTGTACCTTCCTTTGACCACAGGAGTTCCACCGTACCCGCTGTCGGCGATTCTATCCCCAAGCCACTAAAATTATCTCTAAGGCTGTTGTATCCACACTAAGTCCTTTCTACTGTATCTCCAGTTCTTGGAATGTTCCCTCGGTCTATCCTTTGTCCTCTTAGAATTTAATAATGTACCTATAGTCAATTGATGTTTTCTCAGTCCTTGACCCACTGCCCTAACTCGAATGCACTGTTTGTCTATACTCTCAGTTCCTGAAATGTACCCTTAATGTGTCCAATGTACCCTCAGCGAGTAACTGTTCCTTACTATAGCTTTTTCGTCAGTCTGTTTATGCCAACAGTCGGTACCTTGTACCCTACGTTAGCAATATAAAACCTTAGTAAATTAGATGCACCTCAGTCAGTCGGATATTCCCTGAAGCTCTAAAACTTGTTTTAACTTTCACAATCTAATTCATGTACCCGTAGGAATTGAGATCGTACCCGTAGTCAGTAAGATGTATCTACAAGGCATTAACCTGTGCTTTTTTTTTTTTTTGAAGATTTTACTCTCAGCCAATCAGCCTGCACGACAGTCGGTGAAATGTTCCCCCGGTCCCTTCTATCAACTCTCAAACAGTAAGAATGCAGCCTTAGTTTGATGTACCCTCTAAACCTGAAAATGTGTCCCTACTTTTGTTTGAACCCCATGATGTGTGCCTGTACCCACAGCAGATGATTGACAGATGCACCCTCAGTATTTACATTTGTGCCCTTACTCTTATTTCATTTCCAGTAGATTACCTTGTGCACTCGGTCTGTGCAATTTCTCTCCACTTCATGAACTATTCCCTCTTTCTGAGAACTCTTTAACTAAGTCGATGGCATTAAACGATCAGTCCATATCATGTACCATTAGGCTCTGGTGCTATTTCCTTACTCTCATTTAATCCAGTTTGTTCGCCTGCACGCTTAGTCTCTGAGATATTCTGGGATATAATGTTAGACTAGATCGAGTCCAGGAAGTCCAGGTAGCATTTGGTAAGGATAGAAAACACTGTGGGAAAGAAGAAATATCTGGTTACCAGCAAATTTGTTCCTTTTCCCATAATGTTTTAAAAGCTTTTTTACAGGATCATTAAAAGTTGAGACTGTGTGGTTAATGGGTTGACCAGATTTTAAAATTAACCCTTTGCCAAAGGCCAAACATTTTAAGACTCGTCAATACCGAAAGCTTTCAAGGCAACATATCAAATATGGCTCACACAATCCAATTTGTGTCCAAAAGGTTTGAAAACAGTGTGGGATAAGGAGAACATGCAGGTTACTGGCATTTTCTCCTTTTCCAACAATGTTTTCTAAGGTAATTTTTCTCAGGGTTGTTAAAAGTCAGATTATATGGTAAAAGGTTAACCCTTTACCAAATAATCCTGTGTTTTCTAACCTGCTAGGGTCAAATCGTGGCAAATGAACACTTTTAATGCCGTCAGCATATTATATGCATTCAATGTGGACCGGTCAAAAATTTTGTTGTGTGGTTAGGAGATAAAAACGGTTCCAACTACACTGGTTTTAAGCCAATATTTTGTTAACCCTTTTCCACATAATCGCCAGTTTAAAGGACCCTGGGAAATTAGACCTTTGAAAACATTGTGGGAAAAGGAGAAAATACTGGTAACCAGCATTTTCTCCTTTTCCCACAATGTTTTCAACTCTAACAGAGACAGAAATCATCATATGAACTATATTTATTTTGTCGTCTGGAAATGCTTTCAATTTGGTTGTGTCCAACATTTTTTGTTTGGTAAAGAGATGGTGTTTTTATGGTGCATCAACATCTGTGGTCATTTAGCACGCATGAAAGATAATGCATAATCACAGGTTGAAATAACTAAGTGGTAATTTAAAAGTTAATAATACTTTATGAACAAGAACTTAAAATTAAAGCAGAAATATGTGAAAATTATCTATTATATCAATGTAAGTAAGGAGGAATCGAGACAATCCTAGAATTGCCCTGCGCAAAGTGGGGGGCGGCACGAAATTCCAAGAACCTTCCTAAATCTACACATATCTTTCCTAAATTTCCCCTTATGTAACCAATACCATTAGAAAATGTGCTATAAAAAATAAATTTCGAACTTCTGTCTGATGAAATGATGTGAAGTGATTCATTTTCTTGTTTCTTAAGGTCTTCTTATCATCCACTGTCAAATTTTGGGGGTGGGGTATAGCTTTTGCGTTGTCTGTCCGTCAGTCTGTCCCCCAGTCCGCTTGTCCTTTCGTCCGTCCGGACAGATATCTTCTAAATACTTGACGAAAATTGATGACACTCCATTCCTAATGATAGTCCGCCGATATACTTTTTGTTTATTATTATTATTATTTAATGCCATGTCATGAGAAAAAGGGGCTTGATGTATATCAACTTCCATTATGGACCAATACCGTATCTCTTTAACTACTGGACAAAATTTTATAAACCTCATATTGATATTGTTTATCATAAGCCACAGACAATCATTACTTGTTTTGATTTAATGAAATGTCATGTAGTGGAAAATGGAGGCTTAATGTATAATTTCATTATGGACCAACAACAAAAAGGCCACGTCTACATGCACAACATAATACCTCTTATATGTTTCTATCAAAAATGGTCTCTTTCGGCGAGGGATATCATTTCAACGAAAAAACTTGTTTTTAGGAGTTTTAACATCATTTTGGTGCATAGATCTATATGTAGAGATTATTCACAAATTTCGTGTTAGATATTTAGCGGTCGATCAAAGTTTATATGTTATGTTTGTTAAAAACTCGTGAAAAGTTTGATGGTGTTTGTGCTCGTAACTCAGGGCGTCAAGACTTTCTGTGTTCGATTGCTACATGTACATGTATGAGCGGCCATCAGCTAATGCATTTTTCACATTGCCAAACATTCGTCAGTATTAGTGTTAGCGTATTTGACAAACTACATTCACACAATGACTATTTTTGTCTTCTTAGTAAAACAATTCATCAATTTACTCTCGTTTGTCTCGGAGGGAAACATCTTGCATATAGCTGACACCCCGCTAATTTAACCCTGATCTAGAGCGCTGAATAAACCCAGCGAACATTTTCAGTCTAGAAGTAAGACCTAAACCTAAATAACTGCAGTTTCAAGGGTACTGTTGAACAGAATGTCTCAGCAAGCAATGATTTGGGATGTCCGATCTTGATCTACGTTGACCGTAAAATCAACCATAGTTGTGAAAGATGCTCTAAGGGTAAAGTTGTAAACAACCGATATTAAACAACTGTGACCATTCACACAAAAAGGTACTACCTCAGATCTACGAAAAGTATCTACCTAGGCCAGTCTGTACGGTCCGTGCCATCTAGATCAAGCAGATTATTTCGTCAGATTCCCTCCTAGTATATTTCTGAAGTAGATGGGTAAATTTTGGGAAAGATTTGAGTTGATTTGTGAGAAATTTTGGGTATTTCATTCAGCCTGTTTGATTGTCCTGTTTTCCTTTACTGTAAAAAGAAAAAGGGCCTCTCGTAGTCACGTATTGTATATGATAATGTGCAATGCTCAAGATTATAGATCTATCTTTTATTGTAAGGATTAGAGCTTGAAACATTTAACGTATATTGAATTGAATTGTTGAAATCCCCTGCGCAGTTCTAGAATTGTACCGTGCAATTCTTGAATTGTACCGTACAATTCTAGAATTGCGCAACAAAGTGGAAATTCCCACTTTGGGGCAGCACGAAATTCCAAAATCTTCCCAAATCTTTTTTGGGAAATTTTGGGTAGATTTGGGTGAGATTTATGTAGATCTGGGAAAGGCTATGGTAGATTTGGGTAGATTTGGGAAGATCTGGGTATTTCGTGCCGCCGGTTTGATTATACTGTCTTCTCCTATTGCAAAAAGAACAAGGGCCTCTCGTAGTCACGTATTGTATATGATAATGTGTATTGCTCAAAATTATATGAATTGATAAAATTCCCAGAGCAATTCTAGAATTGTACCGGTACAATTCTAGATTTGCGCAACAAAGTGGAAATTTCCACTTTGGAGCAGCACGAAATTCCGAAATCTTCCCAAATCTTTCTGGGGAAGATTTGGGTGGATTTTGGAAAGATTTGGGTAGATTTGGGAAAGATATTGGAAGATTTTTGGCAGCTTTGGGAAGATTTGGGTATGTCGTGCAAATTCATCAAACTAAGAGCCTTGGGACAACATTCAGCATTTTAAAAACTTAATGATTCCTCTTTTAAACATTAAAGGACGGACTATTATCTTAATCAAAGTGCTGAAAGCACTGACAGACCAGCAAATTTGAAATTCATTGGCCTTGGTAAAGATTGGCTGGTCTGTACAAAATTGAAGATAAATGATGAATTTCGGTTATTAAGTCTGTTCCAGCTCCACCAGTTCATTCCGGTCCAATCTGGTTGTTAAGTCCGATCCATTTCAATCCACCATTTACTTTACAAATTTCACGGCGACCGCGCTTGGGGGAGGGTCTTTAGTAATGATTAAAGCACGTCGGCCGAGCACCTTTCGAACTCTGTCCAGCGTCTGGAAGACGTTTGCCTGGATCGGATGGTGGGCGTACGGGAATGACCTTTTCAAAAAATCGTCCGGTCTCAATGGCCACCGTGCGGGTACCTTTCAGGCTCCATGAAGGACTCTAAAAGGCATCGTCCGATACACACCAGTATAAATTATCATCAGGGTTGTTTTATCGGACGGTGGCTGCCTGGCTTTCATGTTGATATGACCAGTAAACACTGCAATCAACAACATTATATCTCGTTATAATTTTCCCTGCATTATGAGAACTGTGGCATTAGAAAGAGGCCTTTGTGGGTGAAATCGTGACAGATTTTATTTAAATTACATTGTAATTATTCATGATATGATCATGTACATGTATAACTAGCACTCTGTTATATTATATCAGCTTTTGGATGATAATATAACATAGAACTACAACATGTGCTCTATCATCGCCTTCACTTAGAAGCTTTTCTCGTATTTTTGATGACTTCACTCCAAATACTATCCTGTCTCGAATCATTTCTTCAGGGTTGCTGAACATACAGTCCTTTGCCGCAGTTCGTAAGTTTGTGACAAATTCTTCAATTGATCTGTCACCTTGTACGATGTTGTTGAATTGATACCGTTTAAAAACAGAGTTCACTCTGGGTTCAACGTATTTTTGAACATTTTCGAACAAAGTGTCCAAACTTTCGTTCTCGTCTGCTGTCACAATCCAGGTTTTATGGATTTCTCGACCTTTTTGTCCTATCCATAACAGAATATATGTACATATTTCAAATTCCTCCTTTTCCTTCAGGTGACCTGAGAAAATCAGTTCGGCATGGTACTTAAAGTTAGTCCACGCATCTATAAGATTGGGTGAGTCCCAGTCCATAACTGGAGTTGGTATTCCCTTTATTTCCATGATTAATGAAATAACCACACAATCACTGTATGAATGTCAGGAAGAAATAATTTCTCTGAATTCAACTGGATCCCACTTCTGACACCATGTTATATTATTATCAGCTTTTGGATGATAATATAATATAGAACTACAGCATGTTCTCTGAATAATGTTTAATCAGTGACTGCTTATAAAAGAGTAAAATAAGTATCAAAGTGTACAACAATATATAGTGAATAAATGACACAAGGGATATAATCTAAATAATATTTACAATGTACCAACAAAGACTAAAGAGTTGTCTTTCTTAGACACATAATACTACATACGGCCCGTTATCCGAAATTTGGAGAAGAATTTTATAAGCTTAAGTTTTTTTTTTTTTCCCAGTATATTTGTCATATGATTGTATTGTCTTTCTTTTTGTTAAAACTTGTATCTCATACTGATGAATAAAATATATTTTTTTAACGAAATCATAACTTCAGATGAGAATATTTCTTTGCCAGTCTGGCAACCATGGCAGAATTTATGCGGCAGTCACTTGGAGATTTAAAGTCTTACCCTCACATGAAAGTGTCGATGTTAGCGGGGTAGGCCTATCCGCAAGGTTGGCACCTTACCAACATTTGGTAAGGGCGACCTTCACTGTACCCGGGGCCGAAGCTGGCCGTTACCCGGCACCGGGAACAGGCGACTAGTACCAAAGTATTGCCGTTTTATGCCCCCGCCATGAAATTAGGGCGAGTATATTGTGTTTCACCTGTCCGTGTGTTTGTCTTTGTGTATGTACTGTATGTACGTAGGCTATGTATATATGTATGTATGTATGTATGTATGTTCGCTCAAAAGTGTTATTCGTGTCCGGCCAATAACTTCCGGGTGCATGGTCCGATTTTAAAATAATTTGGCACAAATGATCACCATGGATAGCCGACGTGTTGCGTGCAAATTCGTGTCGCCAGCTTAAAGGTCAAGGTCACAGCGCTTGGTTGAACTTTGTCAATATTTGCTACAATTATGGTAAACAGTGGTGGTCGTGTCCGGCCAATAACTTCCAGGTGCATGGTCCGATTTTAAAATAATTTAGCACAAATGATCACCATGGATAGCCGACGTGTTGCGTGCAACATTCGTGTCGCCAGCTTAAAGGTCAAGGTCACGGCGCTTGATTGAACTTTGTCAATATTTGTTACAATTATAGTGATGAAAGGTGTTCCTGCCCGGCCAATAGCTGCCAGGTGTATGGTCCGATTCTAAAATGATTTGGCAGAAATGATCACCATGGATAGACGTCGTGTCGCATGCAAAATCGTGTCGCCAGCTTAAAGGTCAATGTCACAGTGCTTGGTTGAACTTTGTTAATACATGTATATGCTGCTACTACTATGGTGATTTCAGGACTGGTGTTCCTGTCCGGTCCATAAGTGTTACTTGCATGCTTGGATTCTGAATGATATGGTACAAATGATCAGCATGGATATTTTTGCTACATTTACAGTGATAATGGTTATTCATGTCCAGCCAACTTGGCTGGATTTCGAAGTTATTTTGCACAACAGATCACCATGGGTAGACGATGTGTTACATGCAAGAACCGTGTCACCAAGTTAAAAGTCAAGGTTTCAGTTCTCAGTTTACTCCTTGAGTTATCTCCCACAGTTGCTAGCCTATGGGGGCCATGACTCTTTAACCCGTTGATAAATTTTCATGATACTTCATCAAACTGTATAGGTTATAGGTACATATCAAAGTTCACATTTTGGGCCTAAATTTTTGTATTACTTTATCCGCGTTTATTCTATAGTTGAGTAAATTCCGATAAAGTTCAGGCAATTCAAATTACATTTTGTAACATTTTGTTGTTGAAGCTTCCACATTTTGTAACATTCCGGTTTTTAGGCATCTACATTTTGTTATATTCCGGTATTTAAGCTTCACATTTTGTTATATTCCAGTATTTTGGCAGGCCCTGTGTTTCGCACATTCGGCATATCTCGGATGATCCGGTGATCAAATCCCTCGGCTGTATCACGTAGCTTGATATGCACCTACACGGTACATTTCGCACATCTCCGGAAGCACACCGCTTTACCGTTATTGGAATTGTAAGGCTCCTCTTTAGAAAGAACGCATGAGTAAATATTCTATCGTTATCTTTCTAAGAGTATTTTAGTCGGCAAACAGTTTGTACATTCAAGTTTTAGCGTGGTTTATCAATTCCGTTAGGAGCTTTCATCGACAGATCGATAGAAGTGAATAACTTCACAGTGGTTGTTCATGCCGTTGCTAAGCGATCTACAGGGGCGCCGCCATGTTTAAGATCATGTGATTGGTAGTTCAAAATGGAAGCCTCCCTAATACAGACGAGGTTAGATGTAGGTACGGAATCGGCCGGGTTGTGACGAGTGGTGTTTCGCAGTGTTCGTGAATTAGGCATTGACATTCCGTTACATTCCGGTAATTAGTTTGTTAAACCCGGTGTACTTCAGTCTGTTGCAGACAGCGTGAGGCGAGTCAAGATCATGTAGACATATTCGTGATTCTTGCCCTACGTCATATCCGGCGAATTCGGAATACCACGGATTCTATTTGTGCTTAGTAACGCCTTAGCAACGCGTTACTCGGTGGACGCTACCCGAAATGGACAATTTGCTACTGTTAAAAAAGAAGCTGCATTCGACAGCAAATCGTTATTTGCGCGTTAAAATTTTATTTGAACATGATGTACGATTATCATGGCCGTCTTCCGGATGTAGTTCAAGCGCGGTGTAATTGAATTTGATGATTGTTAATGAATAACTCTATTGTCTACCCTCTGAATAATCAAAGGTTTCACTGATATTTCTCTAACCTATTTCAGATTTATATCAAAGCCAAAACCATAGAAATTATTATAAGAGCAACGTCGGGCATCCGAGTATTTTCGAGAATCATTTTAGGGGGTCATAATCAAGTAGATCGACACTGAATTGGTAGATCCACGGAGAATAAGAACGAACATACCTCTGTGACTTGTGTAAAATTCCAAATCCTATCCACAAATAATCAACATAAGGGTGAATTAAGATCAAGAACTGATAAGAAGTAACAATTTAAAGTGACACGTGTGCGTTAAATTGTGTGAATCAATCAACCACATTACAGCTGTAAGGTCTGCCACCCAGCTGTGCGATACCGAGATCAAAGAAGCACCGAGCTAACCCTTCATCCAATTTTCATGAAAAATAATATGACACGTTTCCTTTATACATGTTTCTGAAAAATATAGATAGAATATAAATATCTTGGAATGGAAGGTTTAAAATTTGAGCTCAAGCTTCTTTTCTTATGTTCATGATCTAGACTCTATTACAGCTATTCGTCTGTAGGAACATGACTAAAAGTTGCAACAAAGAAGGTTCTTTTTTTTTTTAGATCGGAATTTTCTTAAAGGCCAAATTAGGACTCGTCCATATCCAAAGAATGTGGGTGAAATGGTGGAAAATGTTATAATATGCATATAGTGCTGTAAGTTTAGTTGAGAAGCTAAACAGTCCCGAGTTTTAATGACCCTAAGAAAGAAGGTGTTAAAAAATATTGGAAAAAGAGGAAATGTTTGTAACTAGAGTTTTTACCTTTTCCCACAATACTTTCTACTTTTTCAAAGACAATTGCCTCCATTTCACCCACATTTAATCTGTCGGCTTAGCATTCTTTGGATTTGGACGAGTCCTAATTTGGTAAAAGGTTTTAATCGAATAAGCTCTCACTTTTACTGTTTAACTTATGAAGGTCCAATGTCGTGAAAAAAGGGCAAACCTGGTAGCTAAGTCGGTAACGCACCTGTAGGTCTTGATACCATGGGATCGTTGGTTCAATTTATTTAGACCTATATAAAGCTATCGATATGATGATTTTTTTTTTTATTAGAAATTTTAGTGTCTGCAAAAAGACGGACAGTCCATTTACAAAAAAAAACCCCAAAACTTTAACACCATATTATTGAGAAAATCCATACCCAAAAAATATCTTTTTTGTCACGTTCCTGTTTAAACTACCTTAAGATGACGATCGTAAAAAAAAAAAAATGAAGGTCAGGACAAATTAAAAACCTTCCTTTCATCCTCCAAAAAATGTAATTTCAGCTTCATTTTGAGTCGGGAAATATCTGCTATAGTTGTTTTCGTTGAAAAGCTGATAAAGGGTTAGCCGAGTGTTCTTTTGATCTCGGTATTTCACTGCCAAAGTGGGCGACATGTAGAAGCGCTGCACATGATGTACTTTCTAGGGGCAGATTAATACACACGTGTCATGGTAAAGTTTCTATCCTGTTCAATCGAATTATGATCATTTGCAAAAATAGGGTCTGGAATTATTAAAATCTGTTACTGAGGGTAAGTCCATTTTAATTTCTGACCCGAAAAGATGCATTTCTTTTTTTTTTGTCCGAACACTTTTTTCTTTCAAATGCAAAGGTATGGATAACTGGTTTTTTTTTTTTAATTTTTCTCAATTCTTGCCTTGTATAACCAAGGCAGTATGCCGTGATGTTTAATGCTTCTATCTGGATGCTTCATTTTGACTCCATAATAATGTAGTCTGCACACGAAAACTTTTATCATACCGCCCAACAGGAGACAGGGTTTGTCTTAAACTTGTATATGACTCCTCTTTCTGTAGGCTATACCGTGATATTGATAATATGACATTTCTTTTTTGTCTCTTCAAAAGTGATAGTATTCATAACTGGAAAAGGTTTTAGAAATCTTTATCACAATTGCCCGAGAAATCCAACAGAACTTTACTGAAAAAATATGACGCTGACAGTGTCCGATTACATGCAGTGTCCGATTATATGTGTACACAGTAAGTTTATCACCGAGTAAAAATTTCTGAGTGCGAGATATTGCGATTTAGTGAAAGTACCCGGATGACAAGAATCACGAATGCTAAGAGTGAGCAGTCTGGCTTTGACTCTGCAGTGAGCTTAATTCTGGCAAAAAGACCAAGGTTGGATGTTTCAGTCTGTGGGCCATTTTTATCGACTTAACAGTTAAATGAGTCCAACTCCTTACATTTGGTACTCTAGTTTCTAAAGATGTGTTAGACGATGGTGAAATTTCCTAAACTCAGGCCCAAGTGAGTTCAGTACAGACAACTCGCCATTAGCGGATCACTATCGAAAAGGCTGGAGTTAATTAAACGGCAATTAGCGTCTGACGGCTAAAAATGGTATCGTTGGAAAGGATTTTCTTTACACTTTCAGATGCTTATTGCTTTCTGGGTCTGCTGACATACGCGTCGATAAACAGTGTTGTCAATTTAACCCCTGTAAATGTACCATTTCCGGACCAACTTAGCCAATAGCGTACCACGTGATATCACTGGTCTGGGGATCGACTCAAAATTAATTTTACCTGTCAATGGTGTCAAACCATGAAGAAATCACCCATTCAAGATTATATAACCATCTCTGGTAACTGTGATTGTATTAGAAAAATTAAACAATTGTGTTTCACACATTTTTATTTTATATCACAACCAAAAGAGAATTTGTCAGCTACATGCCAACCATGTAAAACATCCCTGTGTTCTACCCGTAATGTAAATTAAAATAAAATCAAACTATGTTCTATTACTTGGCAAGAATAGACTGAGACATGTAAAGTTTTGGTGTTCTTCATAAGCTTCGATGGCTTTTTTGTCATATTTTTCCACCAAATGATATATTGTAGAATCTGAAGATGAAAATGTAAACTCTTTACCAAACAACAAAATTTTAGACCAGTCAAAATTGAAAGTATTTGCAAGGTGGTCCAAAAGGCAAAATATATTCTGGATAAGATAGACAACATTGTGGGAAAAGTACAAAAATGCTGGTTACTAGTATTTTCTTCATTTCCCACAATGGTTTCAGAGGCTTCTTTCTCAGGGTCAGTAAAATGAGCTTTTATTTCAAACTTGTATCAACTCTTTACCACACAATCCCTACTTTTAACGACCCTGAAAAAGAAAGCTTTTGAAAACATTGTAGGAAAAGGAGAAAAGGCTGATAACCAGCATTTTCTCCTTTTCCCACAATGTTTTCTACCCTTTCCAAATCCAGCTCAAATATTTGAGTCACATTGATTTAGTCATCTGCAGATGCTTTCAATTTGGACAGGTCCAAAATTTTGTTGTTTGGTAAAGAGTTAAAACATTGGAAATAGTGTAAGGAAAGAAAAATCCTTGTCACAAGAAAGAAAACCTCTTGAAAACATTGTGGGGAAAGGAAAAAATGCTGGTCACCAGGATTTCCTCCTTTTCACATAATTTTTAAAACCTCTTAATGTCTCATTCAAATCATGCCATAATACAAGTATAATGAACAAGAAAAATACTTTTGTAAAGAATATAAGAAATTCTATAAAGTGACATTAACAAGTTCCATTGCAGATCCTTCTGGTATTTTGGACAAAAGTTCTGATAATTTGTTAAACTGTGACTGAATATCAGGATGAGTAATTATATAGTTACATGGTAAAACAATACCCCAGCCTTCCCCATCCTTTTCTGGCCAAGGGGAGAAGCTTGGTATAGGATCTCCAGTAACCTCAGCAAAAACAAAGCCATCTTCTAATACTGATCTAAAATACCCAGCTAATGTTCGTGGAACATGGCCAATAGGCAAACCAGCAATATCTTCAAGCTTTAACTGGCGCTTCTCATCAGTAATTGAATGATGTATGTTATTGGGAAAGGAATCTAGTGGTGGTGGTAACATCCCATTTGGTCTACTCCCATTTGGTCTACTCCCATTTCGTCTACAAATTTGCGCAACAGTCCCATTTCGTCTACACCTGTTTTGCCCAGTAGTCCCATTTCGTCTACATTTTATTTTTTGCGTGATGTTTTTCACTAATAAATTATTTATTTAAAAGTTTGACCCCCCAAAATTGATTTAGATATTATCTTATTTTAATTCTAATTTGTTCTACAAATTTGTTGATACTTTCTATTGGTATATTAACACCTGTGCAGACCTATGCAGACTTGGGCAAGACAGGTGTTGAGAAGGGATTATGACACCTAATGTGCAAGTTAAAAACCTGTGTAAACTTTGTCAATGAGAAAAAAGCAGTCAGTGGCTTGTAAGGAAAGTTGTGTGTGGTACTGGTGTAGAAATACCAGGGACAATTGGATAGGTGCACTGACCGCCGTGATAGGACTGAAATACTGTTGAAAACGGCGTAAAATCCCAATTTTCGATTTTTGAGTTATGTTTGATTTGAGTTGATCTTTGATGTATGTTTGAGATGAAAGAAAATAACTATTCTAATTAGAAAAGAAGCTTTTCTTCATTTAAAAAAAAATCAAACTTGCAATCATATCTATGATCAAATTTTCACACCATGTTGCTTAAAGTGTATGAAGTATCTATTAAAGTTTTCATGTAATTGTCATTAAAGACATTCCATACTTTGAAGGCACCCTTCAAAACAGAAGGTGTGAAAATTTGATTAATGATGTACACAAACAATGTAATAATTTTAAGATTATCTTAATTTTATTATTTAAGTGTTTTATTTATTATTCATCTATTTACTTTTTGTAATGATAATATACTAATGCAATAACTCAGATGATAAACACACTTGTATCTACAAATTTCTATTTATTTGTAGATTTGTACATAAAAAAGCACCAAATTAGAAAGAAATATTTAGGAAATTTAAATGATTCATTCAAATTCATTTTCAAAGTTAATTTATACAAATACATTCAAACATATCTTATTGTAGACAAAATGGGTGTAGACGAAATGGGATTAGACGAATTGGGACTGTAGACGAAATGGGACTGACTACACAAAAAATTCTGTAGACGAAATGGGAGTAGACCAAGTGGGATTAAACCATCTAGAGTATGGTAAAAGCGAAATCCGAGTAAAACTCTGTGTAGGGGAAAGGGTTAATCAGCTGTTCATTGAGTTCGTAATTTTGAGACGGCCCCATATGATGCAGATCACTGATCCGTAATTGGTCTGTTTGGGATATGTCGTCTTTTTATTAATGCTGCACAAATAAACGAACGATAGGAATAAATGAATATATCGATCGGAAGACTATATATTCTTCCTTCTAATATTACCAAGTTTTAACTTTACCTTTCCTCTTTCATTTGTTTTTTTCCCGCCGATGTTACAACTTTCACTTTCAAAAGCGGAAATCTTCTGACCGTACAGACGCTTGGATTTCGTTTCGATGATCTGAATAAATAAATCGGGCTCAAAGATTTATCAAACTTTTTGCTGTTTTTCAGGAGTGGTCCGTTTTAATGACTACAACCTTTTTTTAATCTTCCTTGCCTTTAAATTGGGACATTATTCAATTAAACTTAGAGTGATCCGCTATTGGTCATGATCCGCTAATGGCGAGTTGACTGTATTTCCATGCTCCTTGAAATATCTATATTGTATATTTGTCTCTCAGATTACGTGTGATCAATAGTTGTGGCCAACTGTCAGGAAGCCATTAGGCATTAAATTGTCAGTATTCTTCATCGTGGTATGACGTGCCTTGTAAGCAAGCCAGTAATTTTTTTGGAGTACCGGTATAATTTTTCTTTTCAGCTCATTGCTGAAAATTGTGACAAAATTAGAACTGGTAGATTTTAATTGAAACCTTTCACCATCTATTTCTTTTAGATGTATGGATCCAGATCTAGTTCAATTTTTTAATTATAATGTGCATCGAAGATCTGGGATGCAAGACCCTCAAGCTCCTCTTGTATTTTATTTTAAATCTTTATAGGTCTCTGACCATGTTTTCTGAGACAAAGGTTGTTTTGGTAGATCTAAGTGGAACCATCCACATTGATGACACAGAAGTAGCAGGAGCTATAGATGCAGTAAACAGGTACATATATGTAGCTATTTTAACACTCTACCAGTCAGCAAACTTAAGACTTATCTATAGGCCTATTAACCCTTTAGTTAATGTCGAAACTAGCCCAAATTGAAAGCTTTTGCAGACGATAAAATAACTGTGATGCCAAAATAGAGATTTGCCTTTTGAAGGATAGAAAAAACTGGGAAAAGAAGAAACTGCTGGTCATCAGCATTTTCTCCTTTTCCAACAATGATTTCAACAGGCTTCATCCTAAGGGTCATTAAAACTTGGAATTGTGTGGTAAAGGGCTAAAAGCGTATATGAAATTTGGCTGAAATGATTTTAAATGTATGTCTATGAAGGAGTAGAAAACATTATGGAGAGAAACTGGTTAACAATGGCGCAATACAGGGCTATAATGGCCCTCTTGTGCAACATATGATTCAGGTTTTGGCATCGACTGGTTCTTCAACATTCCTTGAATTTCTGACGTCTTGTTTTCACTCCTTTTGTTTCAGGTTGAAACAAGATGCCAGTATAAAAGTAAAATTTGTTACCAATACAACCAAGGAATCAAAGAGAATACTATCAGGAAGGTTGCATAAAATTGGTTTTGACATTGCATCGGATGAAATATTCACTTCCCTGACAGCTGCACGACAGCTGATTGATCGAGACAAATTGTCGCCTTTATTAATGATAGATGACAAAGCATTGGAAGAATTTGAAGGTAAAAAGATATTTTAGCCTGTTTATAGATTTGTGTAGATTTCACTGTTTAACTCTCTCAGCACTACAGGTGAAAACAATGGCTCTTGAATACACCATATATCAAGATCAGAATGCACAGATTGTGCAGACCGATCTTTGATCTATAACGTTTGCTTGTGTAGCATGTATGATCAAAAATCTATCGTAGTTTCAGTGGATTGTATTTTCACCTACCAAAAGAAGTCAGACTTAATTATTTTGTGCTGAAAGAGTTAAATACATGCACTTTGCATAATAGGGGCAACATAAGGCAATGTAGAGCAAGATCAGATTGCACAGGTGTAGTATATTATTATATATATTGGACAAAACGATCTTGAAGAGTTGAAATTGCTACAAGAGAGGTGAAGTCTAATGACTAAAATTGTATTTTTCATTAACTTTTTCCTGTGGAAGCGTTCATTGTTTTCACCAATATTGCTTTGTGTCTGGTCTGGATTAATCTGCTTTCTTCCATTTTTTAGCTCACCTGAGCACAAAGTGCTCAGGATGAGCTATTGTGATCACTCACCGTCCGTCGTCCGTCCGTCCATTCACATTTTTTTGTTTACACTCTAGCATCTACAAATATTAACCAATCAGCACCAAACTTGGTCAAAATGTATATTACCATAAGATCTCGGGTGAGTTCGATTATGGGTCTAATCGGACTAGAACGACAATTTGAATTTGAGTCACCTTGGGTCATAAACTAGGTCACTAGGTCAAATTAAAGAAATACCTTGTGGACACTCTGGAGGCCACATTTCTTAACCAATTGACCTGAAAATTGGTCAGAATGTCTGTCTTGATAAAATCTCAACTGAGTTTGAATTTGGGTTACCTGGGGTCATAAACTAGCTTACTAGGTCAAATTAAAGAAATACCTTGTGGGCATTCTAGAGGCCACATTTCTTACTCAATTGACCTGAAAATTGGTCAGAATGTTTGTCTTGATAACATCTCATATGATTTTGAATTCGGGTCACCTGGGGTGTTAAACTAGGTCACTAGGTAAAATTTAAGAAATACCTTGTGGACGCTCTAGAGGCCATATTTCTTGTTCAATTGACCTGAAAATTGGTCAGAATGTTTGTCTTGATGAAATCTCAAGTGATTTCGAATTTTGGTCACCTGGGGCCATAAACTAGGTCACTAGGTCAAATTAAAGAAATACCTTGTGGGCACTCTAGAGGCCACATTTTTTTTTACTCAATTGACCTGAAAATTGGTCAGAATATTTGTCTTGATGAAATCCTGGATGAGTTTGAATATGGGTCACCTAGGGTCATAAACTAGGTCACTGGGTCAAATTAAAGAAATACCTTTTAGGCACATTAGAGGCCACATTCTGCTCTCAATTGACTTGAAAATTTTTCAGAATCTTTGTCTAAATAAAATCTCAGATGAGTTCAGATTTGGGATACCTTGGGTCATGAACTAGGTCAGTAGGTCAAATTAAAGAAATACCTTTTGGGCACTCTAGAGGCCACAGTTTTAGTCAATTGACCTGAAAATTGGTCAGAATATTTGTCTTGATGAAATCTCGGATGAGTTTGAATTTGGGTCATCTGGGCTCATAAACTAGGTCACTAGGTCAAATAAAATGAAATACCATGTGGACACTCTAGAGGCCACATTTCTTGCTCAGTTGACCTGAAAATTGGTCAGAATGTTCGTCTTGATGAAATCTTGGATGACTTTGAATTTGGGTCACCTTGGGTCATAAACTAGGTCACTAGGTCAAATTAAAGAAATACCTTGTGGACACTCTAGAGGCCACATTTCTTACTCAATTGACCTGAAAATTGGTCAGAAAGTGTGTTTTGATGAAATTTCGGATGAGTTTGAATTTGGGTCACCTAGGGTCATAAATTAGGTCTCACTAGATCAACTTACAAAAATTCCTTGTGGGCGCTCTAGAGGCTACAATTAATACTCAATTGACCTGAAAATTGATCAGCATGTTTGTCATGATAAAATCTTGGATGAGTTCAAAATTGAGTCACATAAGGTCATTAACTAGGTCACTAGAATAAATTTAAAGAAATATCTTGTGGGCGCTCTAGTGGCCACAATTCTTGCTCAAATGACCTGAAAATTGGTCAGCATGTTTGTCTTTGTGATATCTCGGATGAGTTTAAAATTGGGTAACATAGGGCCAAAAACAAGGTCACTGGGTCACATTGAAGAAATACCTTGTGGGCACTCTAGAGGCCACAATTCTTGCTAAAGTGACCTGAAAATTGGTTTACATGTTTTACTTGATGATATCTCGGGTCAGTCAGAAATTGGGCCTCATAGGGTCATAAACTACATGTAGGTCAATAGGTCAAATTCAAGAAATGTATTGTGGGCGTTCTGGAGGCCACAATGTTTGCTCAACTGACCTGAAAATTTGTCAGCATGAATGACTTGATGATATCTTGAATGGGTTTGAAAGTGGGTCACATAGGGTCATAATCTAGGTCACTAAGTCAAATTACAGAAATACCTTGTGGGCACTCTAGAGGCGGCAATTCTTGCCCAATTCACCTAAACCTTTGTTAACAAGTTTGTCTTGATATTTTGGATGAGTTTGAAATACATGTATGGTCACATAGGATCATAAACTAGGTCACTAGGTCAAATTGAAGAAATACATTTTGGACACTCCAGAGGCCACATTTTCAGCTCAGTTGACTTGACCATTGGTCAGAATGTTTGTCTTAATAATATCTCAGATGAGTTTAAATTGGGTCATTATGACCCTGGGGTGAAATTTCGCCTATTGACTCAGGTGAGTGATCCAGGGCCATCATGGCCCTATTGCATTTAAATAGTACAGCTGGGACAAAATTACCTTGTACAAGGAAACTTTCAATCTATCTTACTCATTTGGGCTAATGCGATCCAAACTTGGTAGTTTTGTAGAAGTCACATGGTCATATTAACATGTAAAATCTATAGTTTTGACATGATCTTTTGTTTGAGACAAAACTTGTATTGTATGTAATTGCCTGAGCAATTAAAACACCTATATTTCATAATTTTCCAAAGGTATACATATTCCTTTTAGCCAATATGGCTAGACCAATATCTCACTTAGTAATGTACAGGACTTGTAATCCAGCTGTGGTGATTTCAAAACCTAGCTTTGCCAAGCTTTTTTTCCAGAATTGATGATTGTGACAGGGTCCATTCCACTGTCACTGCTAAAGGGCACAAACTAAGCCTAGTCTACCCAGCTTGGACTGCAATGACAATGTCTAAACCAGTCAGTCTTATTGTAGGTGTTGGCAGAGATACAAAGGATGCTGTACTGATTGGATTAGCACCTGATAAATTCAACTATGACAGCATAAATGAAGCCTTCAGGTAAATGCATTATCAATATTTCTAAAACTGTGATCACATCTTACGTAGTTGACCTTAGTAGGGAATGACCATAGTTGGCCATTCTTGAACCTATAAAACGTAGTTCCACATATGAACATAGTTTGAACTTATGATTCGCCCATAGTAAGCACATAATTTTTCGATATGTTAAAAACTTAGTAACTGTTAACTACAATGTTGTGACCCTACTGTGAAGGTAGTTTGAATGTAGTTGACCTTAGTTAAACGTAATTGACCCTACCTAACTGTAGTGTGTACTGTAATTAGTACCTGTCAAAGCACATCTACAATACATTGTTTCTTCCTAGGTGGAATGGCAGAATAAACGTTCAGCCATGTTAGCTTGTCAACTTCCAAAAGCACAATGACTGTAGCTTATCCGTACTGAGCAGGTGCAGCCACATTTTACCATAGCTTAACGCAATTGACGCTTATTTAACATATCTATACATACTTAAGATGTAGTTTTTACATAGTGCAACATAATTACTCGTGACTAGATGTAGTGATACCTTAGCCACTTTTGTCACAGTTTAATGTAGTAGACTGTACTTACATGTAGTTCAACCAATTTACCGGTAGTCTTTCTCTATTTCCTTTTTTTGCCAGTTTTGAACCTGCTTCGAATGTACTTCAAACTAGATGACCTTAGTAACACTACAGCAGACTACATTAGAAATGAACTATGGCCAACTATGTGCATGGCTGTGAATGTGACCATGCCATAAAAGTTTTCAGGTTGTAAGAGTGACATGAACAGGATCGAGGTAGTAGTACCTTATCCTGCTTATGTCATGGCATGGTGTCTGTCATCAATCCATCTATTAATTTTTTCTTGTTTACACAATAATCTTAGGTCTGTTTTTTCATGAAACATGTAAAGCTTGTTTTTTATCATCATTTGCTTGAAAGAATCTAATTTTAGTTTTCCAAATACTACATGGAGTGTTTTTAACAAAAAAATGAGTGACTAAATGCTTATATAAAATCAATGACATTGAAGGGGCCTATTCTGCCAATAAGTTTGAACATTTGTACTTGTTTGGAAAGAAATCTATTGTTTCCTGAGCCTAATTCTTTCACAGTTTTATCTTATATCCTTCATCAGACAAACATTTTCCTGTTGAAAATGTTCCATTTTTTGCAGTGTAATTGTATGCTTCTTTATAGTCAACCTATCAAGGATTGATAGGTAGACATGACCTGTCATATACAAGTAGTCACCTTGATCGTAATTCATAGGTTACTTCTGAATGGTGCGCGTCTTATTGCAATCCATAAGGCAAGATATTTCAAGAAAAAGGATGGCCTTGCTTTGGGTCCAGGTTTGTAAGTGTTCTTAGTCTTGCTTTTTTGTGGAACTCTTTATCAAACAGTCCTGTGTTTTAATGACCCCTTTGAAGTGGGCTTTTGAAAACATTGTGGGAAAAAGAGAAAGAGCTGTTAACCAGCCTTTTCCACTCTATTTTGTATCCTTTTAGAGACAAAGCCTATCATTTCGAATGTGTCATCTGTAAATGCACTTTGTTTGGACATGTCAAAAACTCTGTTGTCTTTAAGGAGGTAACTTTTTATCAGGTTGCAAAGTATCAGACCAGCCTTCGTTTAAAAAAAAAATCTGGGGACATATTAAATGTTGCTCAGATGATGGTGTTTGTCCTAGACTGTCTGTGTTTGTGTGGTGTTTAACCCTGTTTTCAACACTATTTCAGATATATCATGGCAGCCAGTTCACCTATCCATGCATGACTGGCGTTTCTTTTACCAGTACTTTGCACATTATTCTTCCCAGGCCACTGGCTGTTTTCCTGCATAACTATCATCAAAACAATGATCAGTAATGAGGGAGGAATGAATTGTGTCACAATGACTACTATCAATCCTCAAGAAGAAATTTGCTGAGCTGGAAATTGAAACCAGGGACTTCTGGTTTCAAGTCCTGTATGATACCGACTGTACTACTAGGAGCTAAGTTGTTTGCCTTGGAGAGTGGAGAAAGTATTGTGGGAAAAAAGTAAAATGGTAGTATCAGTATTTTCTCCTTCTCCCACAATGTTTTGAAATGCCTTTTTCCTCAAGATTATTTGGTACAGGGATAACATATTACGCTTACAGATGATTTTTTGTCCGGCTGCAAACCACCTCTGAAAATATTGTGTTAACTCTACCACACAAAATAATCTTATACTTGTCCAAATTGAAAGCATTATGCAGACTACAAATTAGTTGTGGTTACCAGCATTTTCTCCTTTTCTGACAATGTTTTCAAAAGCTTATTTTTCTAGGTTGTTAAAACTCTGGATTGTGTGGTAAAGGGTTAAAGGAAGAATTGCTTATTACCAGTAATTGCTTTTGTTGCAACAATATTGTCATATGTATCCATGCATTAGCTCTATACCAAATGACAAAAATTTCTACTGGTCCAGGTCTAAAGCTTTTGCAGACCAAAAATTAGATGTGGCTCAGATTATGAGGAGACACAGCTTATTATCAGAAATTTGTCCTACAATGTTTTCTAAAAGCATCCTTCCCCAGGTTTGTAAAATGACAGGATTGTTCAGAGATTATGTGAGTAAACAATTTTGTTCACCCTTTACAGGTCCCTTTGTCTCAGCTTTGGAATTTGCAACAGACTTTCAAGCTGAAGTTGTGGGCAAGCCAGAGAAGACGTTTTTTCTTTCAGCTGTTTCGGAATTCGATGTGACGCCAGATAAATGTGTGATGATAGGCGATGTATGTATTTAATGGAACAAAAATAGAAACGCATTACCACACAGTCCCCAGTTTTAACAACCTTGAAGAAGAAGACTTTTGAAAACAATGTGGAAAAAGGAGAAAATGACAGTAACCAGCATTTTCTCCTTTCCCACGTCGTCTCCAAACCTATCAAAGACAGAAATCATCATTTTAGCTACATTCAAGTTGTTGTCTGCAAATACTTTCAACTTAATGGAGTACAAGTTTTTTGTCATTTGGTAAAGAGTTTATGGAACAGAAATAAAATTACAGACCTGTGATAACCATGTATTAAACAATCCCATATTCTTTTGACTCTGAACTGTGCTTTTGAAACATCATGGGAAAAGAAGAAAATGCTGTTAAACAGCATTTACTTCTTTTCCCATGATGTTTTTGACCACTTTACAGGCCACCTCATTCTATTTATCATCTGCAGATATTTCAATATTTAAGTGTTTAAAGTATGTATTTTCATTGAGTGAAAGAGTGAAACAGGTACACACACACACTTTCAAAACGGGGCCACACCCAACAGATCTTTTATTACGGACATCTAAACCTTTTTATGTAACAAGTGTTGCCTTTTTGTTTAACAAGTGTATTCCCAATCATGTATCTATGAAATCTGTGAATACTATGCAGCATGCTAATAAATCTGCAACACTGCAGAAATTATCGCAGAACGGTTCTTTTATGCAGGAGTGCGCCCGATGGGCCCAGGGTTGGTTTAGAATAGCACCATCTGGGGCACAGTGGTTGGCTGTATTGAACACTGAACAATATCTCTTTTTTCCCTCAGGTTTTTCTTCTCAATTATGGGCATGATTTATTATTTGAGCCACATATAATAAGTTGTATGCAAATGCTTTTAATTGGATATACAGTACCTAAAATTTTGTTGTGTGGTAAAGAGTTAGGGACAAGCTTAATAATATGAACCATATCTTGTTGCATGCAGATGTGTGGTAAAAAGTTAAAACATGAGGGCATTGTGGAGGAAAGAAGAAATTGCTATTTATGAAAAACAATTGTTTGACTTCATTTGGCAGGATGCAAGAGATGATGTTTGTGGTGCAATTCAGGCCGGTATGAAGGGAATCTTGGTAAAATCAGGTATGTGCATCTGTCTGTTTGCCTGAATGGTGTTTCATGCACCTTTCAAAAACGTTTCAACAGTTTTTCTATTCATGTCTTTCTTTGATTTCACCAGAACTATATAGGGGCTCTGGATTGTCTTGCTTTAAGACTCAGCCGAGCCAGGTGGTGCAGTCAGTCGCATAGAGGACTTGAGACCAGCAGTCGCTGGTTCCAATCCCCATCTCAGCAAATTTCTTGCCAATGATAGCCATTGCTTCAGGATTCATTCCCATCTCACTGCTGATCATTGTTTCAATGATGGCCATGTGGGAAAGCAGTCATTGGTTGGAGAAGCATTGTGTTTGAAGTACTGGTAAAGAACTTCCAGGAAAGCATGGATAGGTGCACTCGCTGCTACAATATAACTGAATTAATGTTGATGGCATCTTTAAATGCCATACAAACAAACAAATCAATGACTGATGTGTCACTTTACCAACACACAACACAAAGAGTTCAGTAAGCTGTTGGTCACAAATTTCATTGAAGAAATGGGACAATTTTCACCAAAAAAGTTCAATACAATAACGTACATGTTGATAATACATAATGAAAGTTTTTGAAATATTTATAACCTGTTCCCAAACGACAGATTTTAAACTCATCCGAATTGAAAGCACTTGTGGATGACAGTTTGGAAATCAGGAAAAAAGAACTGACAAGGTAGAGAATACTGTGGGAAAATCAGAAAATGCTGGTTACCAGCATTTTCTCCTTTTCCCTTAGTGTTCCCATAAGCCCTCTTTCAGGGTCATTAAAATGCAAGATAGTGTAGTAAAGGGATAACAAATTGTTACAGGTAAATTTCGACCAGGTGATGAGAGGCACCTACCAGTGGAAGGCAAAATTGCTGAAGGCTTCAGTGATGCAGTAGAAATGATTTTAAAAGACATACAGGATTCGAGAAGTAGCTGATTGTCTGTTATCTGTCATAGACACTTTTCAAAGTAAATCTTCATTTCTTTTGGTTTGACTGTAATCCGTTAACATGAAGAAAATACATTTGAGCTATGCTCTGTGAAAAGGGAGCTTAATGCATCTGCAAAAATTATCGACCCATGTCAGCCTGCACATGGGTTGAAACTTTCTGCTATTTCTCAATTTTCTGCATGTCCGAGGACTACTCTTCCTCAAAATTCAGTCAGTCTTTAAGTGGATTTTATGGATCCATAATTGTGATGACTTGCTCGATATGACGCATCATAGAGATACATTAAACCCCCTTTTGCCAGAGCATGGCTCATCTGTATTCAGACCTATCATCTACAGTCACAGTATGTTACAATAGTATTTTGCTTTGGTGTAAGCAGTATTTCTCTGTCATAACAAACATCTGCTCTGTCCTGCTGCTTGTCTTGCAGCTGCTTTTATTGCAAATACCTTGACTCAGAAATCGCACTTCATTAATCCTACAATTATTGCTAATATACAAGTTCAGAGGAGAAAAAAATATTCTGAATGTGAAAATGATGTACTAAGTTCTTGTCACCTACTTGTGAACTTTGATTTTATCCGTACACCTGAAACGCTCAACTACAATTTTATTAACAAACCAACATGGTTATGTTAATTATTAGGTCATTCGGGCATTTTTTCTCAAACATGTGATTTCAGATTAGCGCTGATGCCAGACTAATAAACTGCAACATTTTTTTTGAAAATATCTGCAAGATCACATTAGGTAATTTGAAAATGCCTGTGGGAGCAAGATGAAGGTCTTGGTTGAATTTCTTTCAAATGTAATGATTATTTTCTGTGTTAACCCTTTACCACACAATCCCAAGTTTTAACGACCCTGAAGAAGAAGCCTTTTGAAAACATTGTGTGAAAAGGAGAAAATGAAAATGCTGGTAACCAGCAATTTCTGCTTTTCCCACAATGTTTTTTACCCTACAAAAAACAAATTTCAATTTTTGAGTCACACTCATTTTGTGATCTGCAATTGCTTTCAATTTGGACATGTTTGAAATTTTGTCATTCGATAATGGGTTAACCTAAAGATAAAGCTAAGAAAAGCTTTTCTCACATCAGTATAATACAGCAATTACACATTTTCTTCTCATACATACGTTTGAGAAAGGCAAATAGCGCAGTATGTTGTCAAAGCTTTGTAATCATAAACCTCATTTCTAAAACATTGCTGAAGGAGATTTTTCTGTAAAATTAAAGGTCAAAATTGATGATAGTGACAAAGCTGCTTTAAATGGAAAACAAGAGGGCCGTTGGCCCTAAAGCACACGCTATTAACCCTTTCCCAAACGACAATTTTTGGACTGGTCCAAATTCAAAGAGTTTGCAGATGACAATTTTAAACTTGATGAAAATGGCAGAAAGGTCTCAAAAAGGGTAGAAAACACTCATTACAAGCAATTTCTCCTTTTCCCACAGTGTTTTCAAAAGACTTGTACTGCAGACACGTGAAAACCAGGGCTTGTTTGGGAAAGGGTTAAAAGTCATCTAGGATTGATAAAGTTGTAGACAACCTGGTTGTGATGATGTAAAACACACGAGTGTAAGTGCCCTACTTTTAGATCCAACATGACCCAGTTTCAAACTTGTTCAATATATTTCAAGACAAACATACCGATCAGATTACATAAGTCTCAGACTGAAAATGTGGCCTCTAGAGTGCACACAAGGTTTATCTAAGATTTGTACTAGTAAATCTCTTTTTTCCCCTACTTCATCCAATTTGGAACTGTCTGAAATATCATCAAAATAAACATTCTAAGTTTCATGAGTATCAGACTGAAAATATGGGTTTTAGAGTGCACACACAATTTTTTTTAATAAGATTTATCCAAGTTACCTTCTTTTTGACCCAACTTGACCCAATTTTAAATTTGTAGTAAATATCATCAAGACAAATATTCTGACAAGTTTTCATGGGTATCAGACTAAAAATATGGCCTCTAAAATGCACACAAGGTTTTTTTTTTTTTTTTTTTTTTTTTTTTTTTTAAGAAAGTGTCCTACTTTCTGAGTAATTTTTATCTTGTCCAAAGTATCATCAAAACAAACCTTCTGACCAATTTCATAAGCATTGGACAAAATATTAGGCTTCTGGAGTGGGCATAAGGTTTTTCTAAGATTTTTTTTTGTCTCAGTCCCACTTTTTGACCCAACTTGACACAGTTTATATCTTGTCCAAACTATCATCAAGACAAACATTCTGACCTAATTCCATAAGCATTGGACTGAAAATTTGGCCACTATAGTGCACACAAGGTTTTTCTAAGATTTGTTCCAGTGACCTACTTTTTGACTAAAGGTGACCATCTTTCAAACTTGTCCGAAATACTATCAAGAAAAACGTTCTGACCAAGTTTCATGAGTATCAGACCGAAAATTTGGCCTCTAAAATCTGAGTGCACACGAGGTTTTTCTAAGATTTATCCAAGCGACCTACTTCTTTATCCCATGTGACCCAATTTCAAAATTGTTCATGATATTATGACATTCTAACCTAGTTTTATGAGTATCAGACTAAAATTGTGGCCTCTAGATTGCACTCAAGGTCATTGTTCATTACTGGACCACAGACATGGTCACAAAAGTTCACCTTGAGCACTTCATGCTCAGGTGAACTTACAAAATCATTACACGCAAGTTTCTTTGCAGCTATTTTTGGTCTGTGATATACACACCTGTCAAAGAACCAAGTAGGATTCAGGTAAATTTCAATACGTGTGTGTAGCCCTTTGAACTATAACTCTTGAGAAACAGTTATGTGATAAAAAGAATCTGACAATTCCTGGCTTTTGGGGTAAAATTTTGTTAGACTTGTCTACCAATAATGTAATTAAGCTTGCCAAAGGCTTTGTTAATGACATTTTTATAGACTCATTTAATATAATCATTTATCAAATAACCTCCCTTGTTTTCAGTTTAATATACCCATTACAAGTTTTCTTAACATATATACATTTGATATGACCTCTGTGTGACATCATTTTGTTCACAGAAGTTAGCATGTGTGCATAAATGGTTTTGCATATTCTGACCTATAATTTGTGCAATAAAAAGAACCTGTCATTTGTTGGCTTTTGAGATAAAAATTTTTATCAAACTCATCTGGTATTTCTAGAGTTTTTCTACAAGCGATACAGGTCACTCTTCTAAAGCGATAACCACATGACAAAATTTAAGACACATCCAAATCGGCAGTAATTGCAGACAGCATATAACAAGTGATAGAATTTTGCCTTTCTTTTTGAAAGTGGAGATTGTTTGCAAATTTCATATCGTGTTAACAAAATTCTTCTTCTTACAGAGTGGTAAAACATTAGATTGCTTGGTATTTAAAGAGTTTACTTCTTAACCCTTTACCAAACAACAAAATTTTAGCCTTGTCCAAAATGAAAGCATTTGCAGACAACAATTTCAATGTGGTTCAGATGGTGCAATTTTTCTTTTCTAGGGTAGAAAACATTGTGAGAAAGGGAGAAAATGCTGGCTACCAGCGTTTTCTCCTTTTCCCACAATGTTTTCAAAAGGCTTCCTTCCAAGGGTCATTAAAAGGCGGCATTGTACGGTAAAGGGTTACTGAAATGCACTAAAACATTTGAAAACATTTTGGCACCAGGAGAAAATTTTTTGTTAATTATGGCAACCTTTGTTCCAGTTTACAATACATTTTTCTTCCAGCGACTGGAACTTTGACATATTGCACTCTAGCACATTGTCAGACTCATAATAATATCCATATTTTTAAAAGAGCCACACTCTGGCAAAAGGGGGCTTAATGCATCTTCATGATTGATGATTCCAAATAATTTGTCATGTTACCATGGATCCATAAAATCCATTTTGTTGAACAACTGTCTAAATCATGATGTAGACTGGTCCTTTGACATACAGAAACTTGAAAAATAGCGAAAAGTTTCAGCCCAGGAAAGTTTCTGCGCAGGCTGACCCAGGTCAATACTTTTCGCAGATGCATTAAGCCCTCTTTTCACAGAGCACAGCTCATATGTATTTAACATGTCTGCTTTTTGATGCCCGAATTGTTCACTTTTGGCCGCTAGTTACCCTTTAAGGGTAAACATGTGACCCTGTGTGACAAAAGGAGAAATTTTCTCCTGGCAGGACATTTCTCCTTTTGCATTCATGTGTTCAGAAGCCATCTCCCACAAAGCAAAAAAACTTTTATGCAGCTGCTGTAAACAGTGTCAGTCCTTGAACTTTCACCTTATACCATAATTTTGTAATAAATGTCATACTATTCATGAGACATTTTTTTAGCTTATACTCTTCAACTTCTCAACAAATGCTTTATAACTTAAGTAATAGTCTAAGGGCTTTGAAAATTGAGATCTGAAAGGTATTTGACAATTGCTGGGGTCACTCATTGAACAATTTGGAGCATCAGTTTCATGAACGTTCCCACTTTTGTTGTCATTGGCATGACATGCATCTTTTAACATGTGTGTACTTGTGATAACACAGTGCATGTCACTTTGCATAGCTTCAGCTGTAATGATCCCATTGGAAGTTGATCTACTACCTTTTGCTTTGTGCAAAGCAATGTCGGTGTGTGCCTTGTTTGATCTACACTGTGTATGTTTATCCTCTCCAGTCATAACATCATTTTGAATTTCACTATGCATCTCATCAACTGTCATAGTTCTGTTGTCAGTTAAGTTATGGTGTACTTCACAGTGAGTAACAACACCTGTCTGTGTCACTATGGATTCACCCTGTTTGTTCTGAACCTCTCTGCCGGTAAAATCATTTCTAAAGTCAGTATGTACATCACCAATGTTAACATTCCAGTGGACAGTTGAACTCTGCTCGTCCTCTATATGAGTAACATTATGGGCCTGAGTGTCTTTGCGTATTATCTTCATGTGTTTAATCTCTCCAATAAGAATGTTCTTTCCAACACAGTTACTGAAACAGTTTGAGTTGTGGCACTGAGATGTTTTGTCTAAAAGAAGTTCGATGTCTGTAATGGGCTGCTTTGTATGATATTGTTTACTCTTTTTCGGAGTCTGTAATAAAGAGAAAAATAAACAATATTTATACCCAAGCTGGAAGGAATTTCTCACAGTTTTCAATGGCTTCTCTATGACTATTTCATTTGTAGGTTTGATCAAGATTAGTAATCTTTTGATTATTCAAAGTTTTACCACAGTCTGCTGCAAATTTGTACAGAAATGAGCCCGAGGAAGAATAATGTTTAGAAAAGGGAAAATTCTTGTCAAAGAAACAATGATTTAAACTCACTAAAGTAAAAACTTGAGCACTGCATGCAACTACTTTTTCAGAGAAAGTTCTAAATGGAAAAGGGGGCATAACTGTACCAGAATATTTTGAGGATTTTTCCCCCTTTTTAATTGTGAATAACTATCCCAAGTTTCAAGTAGATATCTACAGTAATGACTGAGATACAAGAAAATATCTTGGAATTTTTGGCACATTGCCAACAATGCAGACAGGGCCAGTGCAATAATTATCTCATAGATTTCTACAAACACAGTTTAGCTAAAAAGTTTGAGTGAACAAAGTACCTGCATCTTTATATTCAGAAATTTTGAACAAGCCAAGTTATAACAGCCATTAGCTGCAAGTTCAATGATTTCCTCGTAATTTCCACCAGAACCCAAATTTTCAAGTATCTTTGTCAAATTTTCTTGATCAGAATGACTGAAAGGGCATCCGCCTTCTTCCATGTGGCCTTGGAACTCATCCTGGAAAGTAAAAGGGAATGGAATGAAAACCTGTTTGGTGAAGCAAACAATCCGACATTTTTACGGCACCAGAGAAACCACCAGAAAACATTGTGGAAAAAGAAGAAAATGCTGATGACCAGCATTTACTCCTTTCCCAAAAATGTTTTTTTTATCTTTTCATCATTTGAGCTACAGTAGGTTGTCTGCACATGATTTCACTAAAAAAGATTTTCGTCTGGTAAGGACTTAATATTACATAATCATACGACATCTATGTTCCAAACAGTTTATTAGAATTAAATCAGAACAATTCTTAACTAGATAACAAAATTTCAGACTTGTCCATATTAAAAACATTTGCAGGTGATAAAATGCAGCTCAAATGATTGGATGCGTCTTTGAAAGGACACCAGCATTTCCAAGGTTTCCCACAATTTTTAAGAAGTCTTCTTCTGGGATGCAAAAACACTGGATTGTTAGGTAAAGGGTTACCAACTGACCCTGCTCACATAACCCTTTACCACACAACAAAATTTTGGTCTTGTCCAAATCCAAAGCATGTTCAGATGACACATGAAATGTTCATGAGATGATGGGATTTGTCCTTTTTCCACAATGTTTTCTGGTGGTTACCAGCATTTTTCCCTTTTCCAACATACATGTAGCTTTCAAAAGCCCTCTTCTTCAAGGTCGTTAAAGCTCTGTACTATGTGGTAAAGGTTTAATTTTGATGTCATATTCTGTGTACTGCATACAGCATTAGTATATACTTACTTGAGAATTACATATTAAGACTTGATAAGCCAAGGGTAAATATAGGTGGCACATTCTTGAGGGTAATCATTGGCTTTTGTACACAGGCCTTGAAACCAAATGGTCAATGGCTCAATTCCCCTTCTGGGCCAGATTCTTTTAAAGGATTGATGCTAGTCATTGTGACAGGATTCATTCCTCTCTCACTGCTGAACACTGCTTCAACAATATGTATATAAAGAAAAGCAGACAATGGCATGGAATAAATGTCATGGGAAATACTGGTGATAGAAACTCCAGAAAAGCATGGATAGGTGACTAGCAACTGCAGTATAACTGAACTTATTTTGAAAAATGCATTAACCATTTACCACACAATCTAGAGTATTAATGACCCTGGAGAAAAAGGCTATTGAAAACATTGTGGGAAAAGGAGAAAATGCTGGGTACCTGCATTTTCTGCTTTTCCCACAATGTTTTCTACCTTATCGAACCCAGAAATCATCAGTTGAGCTACAATTAATTATCGTCTGCAAATGCTTTAAATTTGGATTTTGTTGTTTGGTGAAGAGTTAACTCTTTACCACACAACAAAATTTTAGATTGATCCAAATTGAAACCATTTGCCCACAACATATCAAACATGCCTCAAACTATAAATTTGTTTATGAAAGGTTAGAAATCATTTGGGAAAAGGGGAAAATGCTGGTTACTAGCATTTTCTCCATTGTTCACAATGTTTTCAAAAGGCCTTTTCTTAAGGTCGTTCAAACCCAGGATTGTTTGGCAAAGAGTTAACACCATACAAACAAACAGAGAAATGTATGTCGGGAAGTCAACAGAACAAGGCATCATACTACCTGTAGATACTTGCAGGAATGACTTCTGTAATTTATTCTAGATCCTTCTAGCCCATAAAGATGTCTGATATTATAGGTGTAACGCCATTCGTGATGTATCCAGTCGTGTGAACAGCCATCACCATGGTTACCTGCAGGTTGTGAATATTCATTTTTCCAAAATGAAAGTGCCTCGTGGATTGGTTGACCAAGTTCTTTCAGAAACAATGTTAACTGTATCTGAAAATTTAGCAAAGAAACTAGCATTAATTTTGTTGCATCACTGTAACTTACCACATATCATAAATTGTTAAGTTTAACCCTTTACCACAGTCCAGAGTTTAAAAACATTGAGGGAAAAGGAGAAAATGCTGGTAACCTTTTCCAACAATGTGTTTTACCCTCTCACAGAAAGTTCCACCATTTGAGCCACATTTAATTTGTCAACTGCAAATGCATTTAATTTGGACTAGCCTAAAAAATTGTGTGGTAAACAGTTGAATGGCATTTTACGCCACTTCCCAATTAATTTAGTTGTATCATGGCAGCAGCTCAGTTTCATAGGGATTGGTCAATTAATCTCTTTTGAAATATATCACAGTATAGGCTATAGATCCTAGATAAGTCTTTACCAAAGGACAAAATTTCCGACTGGTCCAAATCCAAAGCATTTATAGACGACAAAATTTAATGTGGCTCAAATAATGGAAATTGTCTTTGAAAGGATTGAAAACAATATTGGAAAAGGAGAAAATGCTGGTTGCAAGCATTTTCTCCTTTTCACTTAATGCATTCCAAAGCCTTCTTCCGCAAGGTCATTAAAACGCTGGATTATGTGGAAATCGAAAATGTCATATTTTGTCTGCAAAAAGTGGCTGACAGTCTGCTGCAAATTTCTTGTTAGGCTCTGGCTTTATCATATTGGAAAAATAAAATCCTTACCAGTTGACAAAATTTTAGAGTAGTCAAATGGAGAAAAAATGTAAACAACAAATTGGATGTGTCCTGAATGAAGACATATATGTCAGTAAAAGGGTAGAAAATATATTTGGAAAAGGAGAAAATAGTGGTTACCAGCATTTTTTCATTGTCCCACAATGTTTTCAAAAGTCTATCTCATATGCATCAAAGCAACGGATATTCTGGTTAAGGGTCAAAGGAATATAAACATTACCCTTGTATGGTGACGCAAGCGATGTTTTCTCTTCAACAACCAAAACGCATGTGACATACATGGTGGGAAATATTCAACAAGGCCGTCAATATCCCTGTTTGTCATTGGACGAGGCCCGGGATTGTGATGGATTATTTTCTGTTTGAACTGTTGTCTGAATACCACCTATATAGAAACAATATTCATGGTAAAAGAGGGGATTTCAATGCATAATTAAAGGAGCCATGCTCTGTAAAAAGGGGTTTAACTCTTTACCACACAATGACGAGTATTAACACCTGGTAAATTAAGACTTTTGAAAACATCTTGGGAAATGGATAAAATGCTGGTAACCAGCATTTTCTCCTTTTCCCACGATGTTTTCTAACCTTCCTGAAACAAATCCTATCATTTGAGCCACATTTAATTTGTCGTCTGCAAATGCTTTGAATTTGGGAGAATCTAAAAGTTTTTGTCTGGTAAAGAGTTAATGCATCTACCAAAAGCATTGAACTAATGGACTATGGCTAGTTTTTCTCCAAAAGGCTACATATACCATGCTACAAATCAATAGAAAGAAATTCGATGCTCCTGGTTTGGATAAATTTCGTGGGATAATTTTTTTTTTTTTCAATATCCTTATTGGCAAATTCATGGTCTTTTACCAAACAACAAAATTCTGGACTCGACCAAATTAAAAGCATTTGCAGGGGTCAAAATAGTTGTAGCTCAACTGATGATTGTGACTGATTGGATAAAAAACATTGTGGGAAAAGGAGAAAATGCTGGTAACCACCAGCATTTTATCCTTTGCCCACATTGTTTCAAAAGCCCATTTCTTCGGGGTTGTTAAAACTCAGGATTGTATGGTAAAGGATTGAGACAAGTGGACACCCACCACCTAAATAGGACGAAACTACCTAGTTGAAGCACTGAATGTAAACAACAGATGGAGGTGTCCAGCATTTTATATGAAACTGCTCTACTTAAGCCTATATATTTATCTACATCAAAATACTACTACACTTTGGAATGGTTGATCTAATTTGCATATTACAATGCTGTGCATTTTCATTATTGGAAGTTGTATGGACATAAAAAATGTCACTTTTACAATTTCATGTTGCATTACCCTAACAGTTTTCATCAAATTCAGAATCCTTTCATCATCTGTTTGTTGGTTTCTTCTTGCATCTTCCATTCCACAGTAAAGTAATCTGCCAAATAAATCACAAACAACTGTCCTTAACTGAAAAAATGGAACACTGGCAATACCATCCTTTAGATTAACTTCTCTCTGTTGAACAAGGTTTAGGACATTCTGGAATGGCACAAAGAAACAGTGCGACAAATCGCCATTTAAGTATTTCCTTACAACGGTCCGCCATTTTCCTCCAGCCTCTTTAATACTGGAGAAAGTCTTCAGAATATTAACTTTGTCATCCTGTAAACCTTTTCCACTTTTTTCACCATGGCAACAGTTTCTGATGTGAAGATAGGGATCTAATGACTTGAAGAGTTTACACAGTTCTTGTTCCGTCATGCACGAGAATCTCCAGTCAAAAAGTGCTGACTCTGCACTTTGGAAGAACACTGACATTTCTGGATTTTGACAACAAGCTAACCTGAAATATACATTTACCATACAAATGTTGCCTTTTTTCATCATTAATACAAAATTTAGAAAAAAAATGTGGATAACAGCAATTTTTTACCTACTTTATCAGAGCTCCAGATAGAGGGAGTGATTTTGATTTCAAAACTGAAAATATTAAACACTCTTCACCAGACCCTATGTTATGGGTACTCATTAGAATCGTCTCATTTTTTTTCCCTTTACCACACAATCTTGCATTTTAATGACCCTGAAAGAGGGCTTATGAAAACAATGTGGGAACAGGAGAAAATGCTGGTAACCAGCAATTTCTCCTTTTCCCACAGTGTTCTCTACCTTGTCAGAGTTTTTCAGTTCTTTTTCCCTGATGTACAATTTGTGATCTGCAAATGCTTTCAGTTTGGATGAGTTTAAAATCTGTTGTTTGGAAACGGGTTATAAATATTTAAAAAAATTCCATTAAGTATTATTAACATGTACATTATTGTATCATCAAAATTTTCTGGTGAAAATTGTCCTATTTCTTGAATGAAATTTGCGATCAACAGTTTATCGAACTATTTGTGTTGTTTCAGAGCTCCAGACAGAGGGAGTTATTTTTTCAAATTTGAAAATTTTAATTATTCTCCCTAAACCCTATGTTATGGGCACTCATTAGTACCCACAACATAGGGCTTGGAGGAGATATAATGGATTTAGATTCCTATCACTCCCTCTTATGTGGAGGCCTGCTTTAGACAAAATTTAGAAAAAAAGTGGATAAGAGCAATAAAAGCTTAGCCCTGAATCACACAAAATCTATAGAAGAAGACTTTTTAAAACATTGTGGCAACCAGCATTTCTCCTTTTCCCACAAAGTTTTCTTTTCTTCATTTCCACAAACAAATTTCAATATTTAAGTCACATTTACATTGTTGTCTGCAAATGCTTTCAATTTGGAAAAGTCTGAAATTTTGTCATTTTTTAAAGAATTAATTCACCTTTCAAGGATGTTTTTAAACTTTTCTATTGCAAAAATGTTTCACATGGTATTTATGTATAGTTAAAACTAATTCATTGTTTATCACATGCAGCAAGAGTCTATGTGTCAGAGAAAAGTAGAGATCTTACAAACCAAGCTGTTATCATTCTGAAACAGTTCTATCTCAAACATTTAGTTGAGAAAATTATTGGAATTGTCTTACAAGTAATCTTGAATACCAACGACATAGGTGTTTATGTAACTGAACATCATTATCCTCTGGCCAATTTCTTTATGTTTCTGCTAAGCATTACTTTTGAAAATATCTTGGGCATACAAGCATTTGCTTGTAACCAGCAACTGCCAACAATTATAATTTCTTTAAAGTTTGCTATGCCATAGCTCAGTTCGTAGAACTGCGGCAATGGTTTTTAAAATTTTGAACCATGAACCTGTTGCTTACCATGCAAGTGCTCCACTGATTGAGCTACCAGGCCATGTTGTGCTATTGGCTCAAATCTATTAGAAGAACAGATATTTTATTCAATTCTATCCTGCATTTCAGTAGTCACCAGGGTTCCCATTCACGCACATATGGGCATGATTCACGCACTGGATTGAATAATCACGCACAAAAATATGAAGTGAAACGTGCATGCATGAACAGGTTTCAGGGCTCCCATTTTCAATCACCATGGCGCCAGTTGGGACAAGTTTTCAAGTGTGAAATCACTGTTTATCACCGCTAATCAAACTTAGTATCAATCCACTTTTCTAATGAAAAATTAAAGGTTTTGAAGTTACACGCTATTCTTATTGACAAATCTATGTCAAATCATGCGGAAATACTACTCCAAAACTTAACAGGCATAAAAAAAAAAAATATATCGCTGCAAGAAACTCGAAAACCCATGACACAACAAAAATTGGTTTGAAATCGTCCGATCATAGGCATTTCAAACTGTCTATTCAGCTTTATCAATGACTTTGAACAGTAAATTTACATAAATACCTCTATAAAACAATAAGTGAAAACTAATTAGTGTCTGAAATTGACAGTGAAATGGAAAATTCTACTGGCCGTCAGGCTGTAAGTTGTCCCTCTGAAACTGGTCCCGTGAGTAAGGAAATTATAACAAGCATCTTCCTTTTTTGAATTACCCATATTGTTTTCAAGAGCAGCTGACTGCAGAGTTAGCAGTGTTAGACTCATCAAAACAAATTTTCAATACAACAGACCCATACTGTCCTCCATAGATGCTCTATAATTGTCAATATTAAGTGCACTCCTAGAATTTCTCTTGGACTCCCAAACTTGTATTTCTGGGAGCGCATGCACTCCCTAAAAGAGATGTGAGTGGGAACACTGGTCACTCTCAAAAGCTCCTAATTAATTACTCTAAACCATACTGATATGATTGGGGTTAAGTTGAGTGCCAAATTTTACTATAGAGAAAAGTGTAGCAGCAGTGGGACTCATATCCAAACCCTGGCTTAGGACCTAGGTAACTGAAGTTACGTTTACACAGCAATACACATGTACCTCAACATAAAATGGGAGATTTTGTCCTTCATGGAACCTTCAATCAGACATTCTGACTCCTCCACTGAAACTATCTCTTGAAAAATATCTTGTAAAAGCATTCTGTCACCTCCTGCGTCAAAAATCTACAGTTGAAAAAAAAAAGAAAATTTGAAAAAAAGTACTGTTATCTAAGGCAGATGCCCAGATACATGTTCATTTACCTTTAGTCCAATGGATTATGCAGGAAAATTACTCAGTTGTCACAGAGTAATGTTCACTGGGAAAATTACCCAGTTGTCAGAGAGTAATGCTCACTGAGATTCAAAGTATCTAGTTCTTCATTATCTTATGCTATTGGCACTTATAAAATTTAGAACTGTCTGACTAAGACCATTCTAATGATTACCCACAATACAGGTTTTTGATATGAATTAGTGTTTAGAATTAAAATTTGCCTGCTTAGTTTGGCCTATTCTCCAGGGATTTACCTCTTTACCAAACGACCCATTTTCTATTTCCCACATTTTTTTTTTTTTTTCATTTAATGAGGGCAACAAGACTAAGTCTCTGCCCTTCCGTACTCTGTCATTAGATCCAATTTAATTTGTCGGTTTAAAATGACATAAACATGTACGAGTCTACAATTTGGTAGATGGTGTAGATCAAGATCAGCCCGGGCAGTAACCTAGAGTAGAGGCTTGACCATAGAATGGAGCAGATACCCCTTTCAGACCAAGGGACACCATGCCCACCCCATGACAGTGTATTAATCAAGCATACCTTGAACAAAAACCTGAGGCGTGTAAGAACATGCTGTGTGAGTTTTTTCAGTGAGATATTTCCTCTTGGAGTGTTAAAGTAAAATGACATCTTATCTTCTTCGTGAACACGTAGTTGTTGTTACGATGGAATATTCCCGCAAAATTTCTTTTGTAGAGAACGGTCAGGGGAGGTAACTGGTGCTTCGGAGCGTAAGGTATCTCAACACCGGTTTTTTGCCATATTGAAAATAGAGTGAAATTGGCCATCTTTGAAGCTTCACAAATCGCTAAATGGCAAAGCTTTGGCTTTAAAATCTCTTGCTCTCAAAAGTACAGTCATAGTCCTTCAAAAAAATGCATAAAAAACAACATGTCAACCGATTGCGTTTTTCGCTAAATCCCAATCAATACAGGCACCCTAGAAATTGTCTTCTCAAAAACGCCTATTCACCGCCATGACCCCAATTTTTTGTTCCTCCACTGACATAAAATAGTCTAATCAATATATGATAAAATCACAACTAAAGGGTCCCCCACTACCTAAATTTGAAACAAATCTAAATTATATACGATTAAGCTCTCTCAGCTCGACGAAACAGTGCAACAAAAGTGCTACTTCAAAATTTCACATCGGACTACTTTTGAATACTACGACCCGGAAGCAATCTCGCACGACCCGGAAGCAATCTCGCAGTGTCGCAAATACTACGACCTGGAAGCAATCTCGCAGTCTTGCGACATCGTAAGAAGGCGTAAGGCGGTGAAACACCGTCATCACTGTTCTCGGCCGACGACGTGCGAGACAGAAATTGCTGAAGTTAGTCACAGACTTAACCTGCAGCCTATTATTGATATTTGTATCAACTATCGGACGGTTACGGGAGATACAACGGGTACCAGTTTAGCCACAAACTGCATGACATCCCGGTTTCACTTTTGGAGTGAAAACTATGGAATAAAGGAGGAAAGACCATGACCTCCTGTTTCAAATACAAACTAAATGCTTTTTTCGTAGTATTCTTACACACTTTATGTGTGTAATAAATGCTCTTCTCATCAAAATTGCATTGAAAACCTACCTTTCTCCATTATTTCTAATTTTGACCATGGCTAATTCGAAACATAATGTTTAGGGTATACATATGCCTTAAACAAGGAAGGAAAGGTCATGACCTCCTGATTCAGGGACAAACTGAATGCTTCAAGATTTTCAACAATCTTACACCATAAATGGATGTAATAAGTTTACACTCTTCACGTCGAATTCGTATTTAAAATCTGCATCGCTGTCTGCGCAAGATAAACCCGCCTGCTATGATGCATCTCTATCCTTAACAGGATAAATATCAATACACGGTGCGAAACTTGCCGCTTGAAATAGCAAGCGGAAAAATGGCCTAAATGATATGTTTGTGGAAAAAAATCAAACCAGTTTTTCCCGTAAATATCGACATGAGGGAAACCGGGAATTGTGCAATAGACTGACAACAAAAATAACGTCATCACCTTGCCGGGGCTTCTTCCCATGCTTATAGGGGTTATATTTATAAATGGCTGGTGCATAGGTTATATGCTAGCTAACCATGGCTGGATGAATCGTACAAGGGTAGGCTTTAGTGAGTAAACGCATATTTTGTTCTGAAATTTGCTGCATTGATTGCCGCTTTGAAAAGTAGTCCGGTTCTGTACCCAGAATGCCCATATCAGATAGGTTATGTATTTGAAAAATGCCACCTAGCGGGAGATAATGAAATCTTTCTATATTATTGCATTAAGTACATGTAAACAGTTTGTTTCGAATTGGGGAATGGGGAAAGGTAGTAGGCAGCCCGTTTAAACCAAACAGCTCGAAGATGACAGGATATAGGCCCCCGTTGATTGAATAGTCATCATCATCGTCGACGTCGTCATTCATTCATTCTTTCATTTAACATACATGTCAATTCAATAACTTAATTTCATTTAAAAAAAAAAAAAAAAAATTCAAGAATATTCAGTTGTATTTATGTTATCATACGGTTTTTTAACGACGATGAGGGGTCCTGCGTAGCTCAATGGTTGAGTGTAGGACTCCTGACCTGCAGGCCCCGGGTTCGATCCTCACTGGATCCACTGGGTTTTTCGTGGGAGTGTCCTTGGGCAAGACACTTCAGAGCCCTAGCCTAGTACTTGTGTCGCTGTGATATGACTGAAATATTGTTGAAAGCGGCGTAAAACACCGTTCAATCAACTAATCTATCAATCAGTCATTTAACGATTATTCAGTATAGATCTAAAATGGAAACATTTGACAAAATATGTCAAGAAAGATAATTTCAGCTCTTTCAATCAGTTGGTGTGGAATATTTGTAGTCTCCCTTGTCAAGCATATAGGACAGTGAAATTTCTTTTGCTTTCTGCTAAAATTAGGCAGGGCTACCGCTAATGAATCACACACAGGACAAGAGTTCAAGTAAGCTGTTTGTTTATTCAAACTGAACGATAGAAAAAATACGAAAAGAAAACCTACGTTGCAGTTGTTTCACGTTTAACCTTTTTTAATCAAATGACCCTTTGTCGACCCTGAAGAAGATGCCTTTTGAGAACAACGTCGGAAAAGGAGAAAATGCTTATAACAAGCATTTTCTCCTTTTTCAGCAGTATTTTTTATCAATTTAAAGAATAAAAAAAGTCATAAATTTTAGACACATTTGATTTGTGGTCTGCAAATACTTTGAAATCGGACGAGTCTGAAATTTTGTCGTCTGGTAATGACTTTTTTCATTGACATAAAGTCTGTGATTTATTCTCTGAGTTTTTTCACTACAATCAGGTAAAGAAGGCATGACTTTACATAGGAATTCTGTGAACGTAAATGAAGTTTTTCTCAAAGTTAATTCAATTCCGAAAAGTCTTAATCAAAGTGGATGCCAACTTCGCAAACTTGTTCAAAAACGTAGTAGTAGTTTAGTTCTTAAAGTGACATATCATGCATGCTCTTCACCAAGATAAAGGTTTTTGGAATCCATTTTGTTGTCTGCAATGTATGCTTCGAATTTGGACAGATCTAAATTTTGTCGGTTGGCAAGGAGTTAAAAATCGTTTTGATGATATGCACACGCTTTAAAACTAAGAGTTTTGGCCTTCTTCTGTTTCCATTTACCAGCATTTTCTTATTTTCCTGCAATTTTTTTAAAATCCTGTTTTCCTAAAGGATGGAGTGTATGTAGTAATAATACTACTGTCATTTAGTCTCTATAGATTGTTTTACTGCGAATGCATCGCAAAAAAGATCTGAGCTACCAGGGCCCGTATTCACCAATCATTCTTGAGAATATTCATAGTCTTATTCTTTAAAATTTTCTAATTTTTAAAGTAACACAGCTTCTGATTGGCTGAACCAAATGGTTTAGAAAATGTTATTACTCACTGATTTAAAAGATGTAAATTAAGAAATTATCGACAAAAAAAGGGCGACTGGACTATTCAATGCTGTAAAAAAAAAAAACGCAGAATGGGTTCAGATATGTATGATCCATGCTCTGTGAAAAAGGCGAAAAGTATCGGCCCAGGTCAGCCTGCACAGTCCGCGCAGACTGACCTGAGCTAAACATTTCGCTATTGGTCAGTTTTCTGTATGTCCAAGGACAGTCTACCTCATTATTAAGTCGGTTGATATAAAAAAGTGGCTATTATGGATCCATGGTGATATGATAGCTTGATTGGTAAAACGTAGCACTGAGATACATTAAACCCCCTTTTGCCAGAGTGTAGCTCGTATAGATCTACTTACTTGATAGACAGAGAAAAACTCTTCTAATGTACTGATTTAATGATGGAGATCTCGCACAAAATGCGACTGAAATTTATTTTATCCTTTAATGGCGTGGAAAAAAATGGCGACAGACAAGGTCAAAGATTTGTGAATGTCTTAAAACATGAAACACTATTAACAGTTAATTCATTGTATAAACAGTGTATCATTTAAAGGTTTCATAGACCGACTGGAGACTCTGGGTAAATAGGCGCGCACTACTTAAATGCATTTTAACAATAAAACAAAAAAGAGGGGGATAAATACGCATTTATTTCTTAACATCTTACCAAATAACCCTGTAGTCCTATTTCCATAGGGAAAGGGGTTTAGAATTTGCTTCTTTGCCACAATGTTTTCAAATATGCATTTCAAACACAATCCATCATTTGAGGCAGTTGTAGTAAACCATCTGCAACACTTTCAGAAGAAACCAGGCTCAAATTTTCTCCGCAGATAAAGAGTAAACCCAGTATCTTATAAAACAGAATTTGAAACTGGCTCAGAAACCGTCCTTATTATATCAGGCTAATGAACGTGAAAGAACTTGGTACACACATACTTGTGAAAATGTTGTGACAAAAGTGGAAACTGCTCGTGACACGCAATTTCCACTTTTGTCACAATGATTTCAATTGTTATCTGCTGCAAGACGCTAACAGCCGTCTTTCGGAAGTAATGTGTTACGCGGTACGTTTTGATTCGATATGAAGTTGCGAGTTATCTATGCTAAGCTGTTTAAACAGCAATTTGATTGTTTTCTTTAAACTGTATTGGCCGGACTTTCCGCCTGCTGTATCATTGTGGTGTACAACCGGAATTACGAGACGCATTACCGCCAACTAAATTAATGCCGCCGAAGTAGCTCTCATTCGCAGATCCCGGAATTCAGGTGTTGTTACCCTCTTTTGGTTTGTTTTGACAGTAGCTCATACTATTTTTTTTTTATAGTATTTCAGTTTTACTTCGTCGACAGTATAATTTCAGCTTCCTTTGCGGACAATTAATCTATGTAGAACACAAGCCTGCCCAGATCGCACAGTCCACTGGCCAATGGTCTGAGTAAGCGGCCTGATGATAACGATAACTCTTATTGACTGAAGATGACCATTTCATTATTTTACAAAGTTCGGAATAGTATCGTAAAGAAACAAGGCACATTACTTCGATTCTTTTTTCCTGGTTCATTTTTGTTTTCTAACTCTATAATTATACCCATCTTTCGTTTAATTATATTTACAGAAACACGCTTAAACTGTTACGTCAAATGTATGACAGGCGAAAAAACATCACTGATTGACAAGCTTAATAACTAAACGTAGATATCCTGAATCCTTAATCTACTAAGCGCGACTTTATACCCTTTTGCCGTGGGTGTAGATGCAAATCAGACTGCTCAGGACATACGTCTTTTTAGGATCTGCATTGTCGGATAAGGCGAGATCCTTGCAGCCAAAAGAAATTTGAAACCACAATTGTCAGATTTTTCATATTTGCTGGAAATTTTCTTTTAATTTATTTAGCAGTTTTGGAGTTAATAACAAGCGCTTTTGATGTAGCGCGGACCTGAAAGAAAGCACCCAGCTTCAAGGTACAAACAAGTCAATCGGGGATCATTTGATGTGCGATAGTATGGACACAACAGATTCATTTACGGCTATATATCTGTTAGTTTCTAAAACAAACACTCTCACCCAAACACTGTCCCTCTCTGTTGACATTGAATACATAGCCGTGACCAGTAAGCTTAACTCTTTACAAGAAAACAACACTTTAGATTCGTCCAAATTGAAAGCATTCAAACATAACAAATAAATGTGGCCCAAACCATAGGATTTTTCTTTAAAAGGTAGAAACCATTTTTGCGAAAAAAAAAAAGTAGGAAATGGTGGTCTCTTATTTTCCACAATGCTTTCAAAAGCTTTCTTCCCCCAGAGTTCGTAAAAACACGGGATCATGTGCTAAATGCTAAACATGGATAATCTTTGTGCCTGGTTGACCCACTCCCATATGGAATTCGTGGGAATTTTTGGATTTATGACGTCATTCATGACATTTGTTATTGTGTAGCCACAACCTGCATGATTCAGTAACTGTTTATACATATTTTTCTTTAATGAAGGCTCAACGAAAAAAAAAAGAATGTTTGCTTGAGTGTTTTGAGAATTACACCCTTAAACGATGACATGACAACATTAACACCGTTTTTGTAGTAAAAAAAAATGGCGTATTCTCAATATTGCAGGACGGAAGAGCTAATGCGAAAAGTAGATGCAAGCAGTCCATTTAGCTAAAGCTTTATAGAAATAATTCTGACTTTGTTTTTCAACAATTGGCATTTCCAGTAGCTTTTCTTTCTTATAGATGAATGAAATTTATCGTGGATTGCTTAAATCCTTAACCAAACAATCCTGTGTTTTACGAGCTCAAGATAGATTTTTTTTTCTATTTTGAATATTATTGGAATAGGACAAAAATGCTGCCAAGCAGCATTTTCTACTTTTCCCGCAATGTTTTCTGCCTTTCCGAAAACAGATTCTGTCAATTAAGCCACACCTTATCTATAAACATTTTCGGTTTAGACAGATCTAAAAATTTGTCGTCTAGTAAAAGTTACACTAGTAATAAAATTGAGGTATAGTAATCCATTCCTTCGATTGCCAAATGATTCAGTAAGCGAAAATGACCCAGACATATTTTGTTGTTGTTGTTGTTGTTCAGAATATCTTACAAAAATGGAATATGTAGATCTAAGATTAGACAGAAATTTTGCATCTGTTGTTACACTGGCCGTAAAAGTAAATAAATTTGCTTCTGGCGCTGAAAAAAATCACTTTAGGATACAATAAGGTTAATGTTAGTAATTTCATATATCTCTGATACCAGACAATCCCATAGTCTGACGACCCTGAAGGAGAAAGCTTTTTAAAACACTGGCGGGAAAGAAGAAAAATGATGATGACCCCAAAACGATGGATTTCATGCCACAATCTTAATAACGGAGCCGCGCAGAACCACTAGAATAAAACATAACGATAGGATTAAGGGTTTTGTGCTAATCTGTTGGTCACGTGCTAAGAAGCAATTCTATAATGGATTTTCTTGGGATAATTGTCTTCAGATATTTCTTTATGACATGGAATTAGCGATGAATCGGAGAAATTTTTCTATATTAACCCTTACGAAGCTAAGCGCGACTTAGGACCTTTTGCGGACAGTGTAGATCAAGATCAGACAGCAGAGAACGTGCAGTCTGATCTTGAATCTACACTGTCTGATAAGGATATGCTATTTCCCCCAAAATAACTTTGAAATAGCACTATATCTTGGTTTTCACTAGATCTATAGCTTCTAAGTTTCGTTTAACCCTTATCCTGCTAAATAAGTTAAATGAAACGTTCAATCCGATTGTAAAAACCCAGATTTTGCTATTTCAAAGTTTTTTTTTTTTTTAAAGATAGCTTCTTATCGGATAGTGTAAGTCCAAGATCAGACTACACCTTCTGTGCTTTCTGATCTTGATCTAACTGTCCGCAAAAGGTCCAGCGTTCCGCTTAGCAGCCTAAGTGTTAATTTATTTAGCATGTTAAGGGTTAACTCTTCCTCAAACGACCCCGTACTTTTACAACCCTAAGGAAGAAGACTTTTTTTGTGAAAATAAACATCGTGGGGAAAAGGAGTCAGTGCTGGCAATTAGTATTCCCCCCCTTTTTTTTCCCAACAGTGGTAGATCTACCCTTTCTTAGTAGACAGAGTCCATCATTTGAGCCGTATCAAATTTATCGTCTGCAAACGCTTTAAATATAGACGAGTACCAGATATAGTACGAGTACCAGATTTTGTCTCCTGGTAAAGAGTTAAGCCTTTTCCACACAATCTCGACTTTTAACAACCCTGAGAAAGAAGCCTTTTGAAAACATAGTGGGAAAAGGAGAAAATGCTGGTAACCAGCATTTTCTCCTTTTCCCACAATGTTTTCTGCCCTTCCCAAAACAAATTTCAGTTTTTCAGTCACATTTATTTTGTCGTCTGCAACTGCTTTTAATTTGAACCAATCTAAAATTTTGTTGTTTGGTAAAGAGTTAAAGACAAAAAGAGCATCAATTAAAAAAAAAAGGAAAAACGACCAATAATCTGGATGTTCTATTTTCAGTTCATTATTAACCCTTAGCCTGCTGAAAACGACTCAAGCGTTTTTGCGGACAGAGAAGATCAAGATCAGACTGTGCAGTCTGATTTTCGATCTATGCTGTCCAGTACGGTGAGATTTTTATCGGCTAGAAGAACTTTTAAACTCTTTACCAGACGACACAATTTTAGACGTGTCCAAACCCAAAGCATTTGCAGTCCACAAATAAAATGAGGGATTTTTCTATTAAAGGGTAAAAAACATTGTGGGAAAAGAAGGCATTGCTATTTACCAGTATTTTCTCCTGTCCCCATCGCATTTTATATTAACATTGACAGGAATATTTTATTTGATTCATTTAGCAGTTTAGGGACCAAGCAAATTTTGAAATTACCGTGTCCTTTTATTGAAAAGCGCATTTATTTACTACCACGGTTTGATTTTTTTTTTTCTGAATTTAACTCTTCCGCTGCAGAGCGCGACTCAAGGATCTTTTGCGGACAGAGTAGATAAAGGCCAGACAGCACAGAACGTGTAGTCTGGTCTTGGATCTACACTGTCCGATCAGGAAATATCTTTCTCCACCAAAAACCCCTTTGAAATAGCAAAATCTTGGTTTTTACTATCGGCTGAAAAGTTTCATTTCACTTATTTAGCAGGATAAGGGTTAAACAGTCAACATGTACTTATCTAATGCAAAAGACTTTTTGCCTCTCACAGTGGACATTGTAGGAATATGGATAGCGGACATGAATTTATGTTTGACTTTTTACCAATCGCTTGTGTATTTTTACGACCCTCAGGACGGAGGTCTACGAACACATTGTAGGAAAAACAGGAAATGCTGGTCACCAACATTTTCTCTTCTTTTCCCACCATGTTTTCTATCTTTTGCAGAGACAAATCTTATCATTTGAGGTACATTTTATTTGTCGTCTGCCAATGATTCCAGTATTGACCAGTCTAAAATTTTGTTGTTTTAGTAAAGAGTTTAACATAATTGAGTCATGCTCTGGAAAAGGAGGCTTAATGCATCTGCAAAAAGTATCGTCTCAGGTCAGCCTGCGTAATCCGCGCAGGCTGACCTAGGCCGAAAGTTTTTGCTATTAGTCACTTTTCTGCTTGTCGAAGGACAGTATACCACATGATTCAGTCGGCTGTTAGACAAACTGCATTTTATAAATCCATAATTATGTGATGGCTTGCTTGGTATCACGCATAACGGAGATGCATTGAGGGCATGGCTCAAATACTTTTGAAGAAACTCATCGGAGAAATTCTTTTTTTCAATCACTTTTCTTTTTTAAACACAGATTTTAAAAGTAGTCTAGTGCATGACACAAAATGTCGCCTGCACAAGGTAATGCGCTAGTAAGGATAAAATCGGCTAATTGATTCGCTCAGGGTGTCACAACACTGCCTTTTGGTGCATTAAAGTTGAGTGAAAATCCCTCTATTTGACCATCTGTTGTACTTTTATTGGCAAGATCAGAATTTTGGTGTGTGAGTTTTATCTTAATGAAATAATATTATGTCTAATTGCCTACATACAAATTTTACAAAATGACACCTGAAACCGCTTGAGTTTCTGCTATTCTATCTCAAACACAATTACCATTAAAAAACTCAGAGTGAAAAAGGCCCTCGCTGGTTGTAGACGATGTTCCTTCATATGGTCACAGGCACAAAATAGTTCCTCTAGAAATAACGAACTTGCACCAGTTCCCACAAAAACTATCAAAAAATCATCATCAGAAACGCACTTTGTGAGATGTGTATGAGAGACTGTAAGTGCATCAGGTGTCATGTTCGTTATAATTGTTGTCATATTGTACGATGCAGTTTAAGTCAAATCAATAAATTCATTCATTCATTCATTCTTTCATTCGTCGAACTTACGTCTTCTCTTATAAATAATGCAACAGAGGTGCTTTTTCATTGGGACGTACTACTTAGGACCCTAACACCCAAGAAGCATATCGGTGTGATGCGACACCTCAGGATATAGCCGGAGGTCTCTACTCCGAGCCAATCATTCATGTTTTGGTTCACGGTTGCACAAACTCTTTGGACGTTGAACGGACTCTTTTAGTGCCCGTCAGTGGGTTCACTGACTGTCTTGTCGATTTCGGAAGGTGTATTGTTTTTGTGATTTACCAAAAGTGTGGATTTCACTCGACACTGTGACCTTGACGTCATTTAGAAAATGGTTACTCTTCTAGAAATGACCTCAAGACAATTTTACAAACATTTTATGAATGCATGTCAACAGCACAACAAAACATTTTGAATATTATGTGTGCTATATGAATGTTTTAGTAGATGAGCCAGGCTCTGTGAAAAGGGGGCTTAATGCACCTGTGTGACGCCTTGTACCAATCAAACCATCACATAATTATGGATCTATAACAACCACATTTTTTAACAACCGACTTAATCATGAGGAAGACAGGTCCTTGGACATACAGAAAATTGACCAATAGCGAAAAGTTTCGGCTCAGATCAGCCTGTGCGGACTGCGCAGGCTGGCCCGCGTCGATATATTTCGTAGATGCATTAAGCCCCCTTCTCACAGAGCATGGCTCAAATAATTTTTGAATGCATACGAACAGCTCAACAAAATATTTTGAATATTGTGTGTGCAATGTAAATGTTTTAGTATTTGTTTTTATTTTGGCATCATGTTTAACTCTTCAGCGCCATAGGCGAAAGAGGGTATCTTTGAAGACGGCATAGATCAACATCTGACTGCACAGAATAGTGGATCTATACCTTTTGCTTATTTCGTGAATAAAAAATAAATTCAAAAAGAAAAATTAGAATTTCTGTGATTTGTATTTTCAGCCGACGAGGTCTAGTTTTTATACTAGGCACTTGAAGAGAACTTCACTGGCCGGAAACGCAACTTTAGTTGTGAAAGAAACTTTTGTGGTTAAATTGTGATTTTAAATCGGCCTTGTAGATATATACTTTGAGAAGGCTTTTTCTCAACTCTTATCCAGTAATTAGTTCATACACATATGAGCCATGCTCTGTGGAAAGGGGACTTAGTGTATCTGCGAAAAGTATCGACCCAGGTCAGCCTTCGCAATCAGCGCAGGTTGACCTGAGCCGAAACTTTTCGCTATTTGTCAATTTTCTGAATGTCCAAGTACCAGTTTACCTCATGATTAAGTCGGTTGTTAAAAAAAAAAAAAAAAAACGTGGCTATTATGCATCCATTATTATGTGATGGCTTGATTGGTATCATGCATCATGAAGATGCATCAATCCCCATTTTACCAGAATATACAAGTAGTATTATCTTATATCTAAATGCAACAATGAATTTGAAGTTTGCTTCAAATGATATCATATTGTGGTATCAGAAATCTTTCCGGCCATATCAATGCCTTGAAAATATGACGAGACACTTTTTAAAAAGTTCTCACTAATATCCGGGCCGAAGTTACACAAGCAACCATTAGTAGTTAATATCGTGACAAGACGACGTTAATAAAATCGATTTGACTTGCAAGTTATACATTGTCTTTATTGCGCGACTTCAGTTATCGTAGCGGACAGCGTAGATCTTGATCTTACAACACAGATCCCACAGTCTGCGATCTATACTAGCCGATATTATAGGGATATAGTGCACTAAGTAGCCATGCGTTTACAATGTCTTTAGTTTGTTGTTTGACGTTTTAAACAGTATCGAGGTTATCTCAGGCGGTCAATTCACATATTCATGCGTTCCTTGTGTTTTACAAGTGATCACGCCGTGATACTTTTTCTAAGCCAGTGGCTGCCGTGTCACAGTAGCGGAGTTTACACAATGTCGATTGGTAAGAGGATTAAATTCTGTCGAAATTGGCACACCTAAATCCGTTTTTTTTTTTACACAGCCTGAATTCTAACCAGCAACCACGTCAGGCAGACAAGTTAACAGTCTTTTTTTGTTGTTAGTTTTTGTTGAGTTTTTGTTTCTGATAATGTTGTTGATAGTGTTGATGACATAATCATTCAATTAAAGCGACAGCATAACTCCGCAGGATAGATGGGTGAATGTGTAAAATCGCCGATTTAACGACCTGTATTAATAGTTAATACTTATCAAATGTGGGCGACAATACATGCATTTTTCATACAGCGTACAGACAAAGACCAATCTCGACAGATGTACAGACTGATCTTAGTTTACACCATACGCGTGCCTTTTAATGCTTTATGTCGCTTTTGTCTATTCGTGGCCTAACTTGAAGTAGGGTGCTTTCGGTCCGGTCCGAGGTGCTTTCGATGACGTCCGAGGTGCTTTCGATGACGTCCGAGATGCTTTCACTACGGTCCGCGCTATACCTGAAGGTTGTCTAAAGAATGAGTAATCAAATTTGCATATTTGCCATTCAAATATTCCGCAAAGAAAGAACAAAATGCTGATAAGTCCAGTCATGGAAATTAAACTGTATTAAGCAATGGGTAGAGGAGCCTTGTAAAAAAAACACACACAGATATAAAACTCGTCAGACAGAAAAAAGTTCTAACCTCACCATCCTCTTTGGACAAACGTTTCGTCTTGTAGCAGACCACGTTAACTCTTTCAAATTGGTCATGCTCTGTGAAAAGGTGCTTTAATGTATCTGCAAAAACTAGCGACCATGTCAGCCGGCGCAATTCGCGTAGGCTGACCTGGGCCGAAACTTTTTGGTTTTGGTAAATTTTCTGTGGGCCCAAAGAGCGTTTTACATAATGATTCGGCCAAATGTTGGACAAAATGGAAGTATACCATGCGTCGACTTGCTTGGTATAATCCCTGAACTCTCTGTCAAACGACAAAATTTTGATAGTGTCCAAATTGGAAGAATTTGCAGACGACAGAATAAATGTGACTGAAAATTTCAAATTTCCTTTTGGAAGGGCAGAAAACATTGTGGGAAAAGGAGAAAATGCTGGCTACCAGCATTTTCTCCTTTTCCCACAGTGGTTTCAAAAGGCTTCTTTCCAGGGTCGTTAAAAGTCGGAATTGTATGGTAAAGGGTTTTAAAAAAGAAGATGCATTAAACCACCATTTTCCAGAGTGCCTCTGAAATATTTTAACCTTTTCAGCGCGAAAAAATATAAACAGTCTGATTTCGCACGCAAAATCCTCTGTTCTGTGGCACTAAACAGGTTAAACAGAGTGTAGAAATGGCGAAATTGCTCGAAACGAGAAGTTTTCTACTTTCCTGCCTTTCCCATAATCTTTTCACTTGTGTAACTGCAGCTCAATTTTCCCCTTTTAAAACAGGGCATTTTCTAGGTTGCATGTCACAGTTTTAAGAGGTAACGGGTGCAGATAAAAAGACCATTCCAATTAATAACAGTTCCTGTGTTTACGTATTTACGAAACATTTTCAATTTAAAAATTAACATGAAAGATACCCAAGCTTTTTGATATTTGTTTATAGAGAAAAGAAACCCATTGATCGCGGTAGAGAAATGACTGTGCAGTAAAACACTGGAGAAATATTGTGAGAAAAGCATCAAATGCTTGTAACAAGCAATCTTATATTGTCCTTTTCAAATATCATTTTTAATATCATTTAAAAACGATGTTTTCTGACTTACCCTGTTTTCACCCTTTTTTTTTTTTTTTTTTGATTTGTGATAATCAGTATATTTCGTTGGTCAATCAAGAGCCTTATTGGGTCAATTTATCACCAAACAATCCCGAATATTAACTACATGGAGGAAGATGGCTTTTTGAAGACAACGTGGGAAAAGGAGAAAACGCTGGTAACCAGCATTTTCTCCTTCTTCTACAGTTTTCTATCCTTTGAAAAAAAAAATAAAATTAATGTTTTGAATTACTTTTAACTTGTCATCTGCAAATGGTCTCTTCGGACAATGCTTAATATATTTTCTACTGGTAAAGAGTTCATCTGTTTTAAAATAGTTCGCCCTTGTTCAAGTCGCACAGTCTCCAACACAGATCAGCTATAAATGTTTCATTGTACATCCACATTCTAAACAAAAACTAACGAAAGAGAAACAAAGGGAAGATATTTGACAGAAAGCAAATCGACATTTCGAATGAAATCGATGATCTAATATACACTGTGAGACAAGGAATAGTATTTTTTTTTTTCAGCCGATTGCTAATTTTTGCTCCCATGTTTTCAAAAGTTGTCATCTGCATGGATGTTTTTTTTTTTTTCGTTTGAAGAGTAAATGACCATTTGTATGACGAAGATCATTAGCCTATACCTAGACTGCGACCGCTTTTCAAAGCATTGTAGCAAAAGGAGATATTGGTCGTAATGAGCAGTTATTTCTTTTTTTGACAAAACAAACCTTAAATTCCAATTAACCTTTTACCCAAGATGTATTCATATTCATTCATCCATAACGTATAATGGTTGATTAACCTTTTAGCAAACGACAAAATTTTGGAAAAGTCCAAATAGAAAGCATTAGCATAGGACGAATTGGATGTTCATGACAAAAATTATGAAATCTGTCTTTGAAAGTGTAGAAAATATTGTTGGAAATAGTGAAAATGCTGGTTACCAGCATTTTCTCCTTTTCTCACAATGTTTTCAAAAGTATTCCGAATCGCCTTGTACAGAGTTAAAGTAGAATCTCCTGCGAATTTCTGACAGGCCTGAGGAAATGAGTTAGCTCCTAGGGTGCCATCTACAGTTTAGCAACTTCAGAGACCATTTAAAATGTAAGATTAAGAATAGACACTACGGAATGTGTAGTTTGATCTTACGTAGGCTTATCCTTCGACGATATTTTGTGTACAGTCTTACAGACTGAGATTCTTTATGTAACATGTTTGTTGCGGTCTTTTATCCTGACTTAAGATTTCCATTTTAGCGATAACTTATTATTATCATTATTATTATTACTTAGTAGAAGTAGTAGTAGTAGTAGTAGTAGGTGTATACTGCACTGATAGCTTGCTACTTTGTAAAATATTCTTGCCAAAACACCCTTAAAGTTGTAATGTCTAAAGGTTTCCCTGACTAAGACAAACGGGGGGGAGAGAAGGGTGGCGGAAAAAACACAGAAAAACATGATAGATGAGAAAAACACTTACAATCCGTTAGCACCTTGCGGATTGACAATTTTTCAATAGGATGCAAGTATTTCATGTACAGAAATTTTTATTAAAAGAGATCGTCTGCGAGTCTTTTGTAAATAATCGTTGGAGTTTGTAGGATGTCGTCTGCAATTTTTTAACATATATTATACCAACAATCGCTCACGGTACGCAGCGCTTCCGCAGCTATTCAGTTATTGAATTGTTTACAAATTCCTCTGTTGTTCGTCTTCCAATAGATTCGGCCAGCCTCCCCTGTCAGTCTCAGATAATTTGCATAAATCATATCAGCCAATCAGAGAAGGTCCTCGACTCAGCAGCACGAGGGCAGAAAAAAAGTCGCTCTATGGATCTCTTAATAAGACTTTGTACAAATATTCTTCGCGTCTTAGTTTTGTTAATTTTGTGTGGATTCGCTTAAGAATGGATTAACTTTGATTGAGTTTTTTTCAAAACAAAACTTTGTCAAAGGAACATTTTTTTTTTGCAGAGGCTGTTTCCTACTCTGGTTTAGATGTATGATATTTAACTGAGTTTATAAAAAGTTCATTGTTATAAATGTAAGTATATCATATTGACTTATCATTGAAGATCCTTTGAACTCATTACATTATTGGAAAGAAATTTGAAGCAGGTAACTTGGAAACCATTCATGTAAAACAGGGTAACCCAACCCTTTACTGAACGGCAAAGTTTTGGATCGATCCAAATCCAAACCATTTATAAAGGGCATAACAAATGCGAGTCAAGGTATAAGCTTTGCCTTTGAAAAGGTAGAGAAAGTTGTGGGAAAAGGAGAGAATGCTGGTAATCAGCATTTTCTCCTTTTCCTACAATGTTTTCTAAAGATTTCTTCCTGCAGGTCGTTAAAACTCGGAAATGTGTGGTAATGGGTTAATATATAAACACCCATGACGAAAGAAAAAAAAAAGGCTATCAGAATAAGAAATTTTTATTTTCCCTTTTACAACAATGTTTGCAACAGCTGTCTGTTGCAAGATGAAAACAGAAAGTCGTCTACAGATGGAAATGTTAAAATGCAAGGTACAGATGACTAACATGTTAACGTTGCATAAAGAGCAATTTCTCCTGCCACAATGTTTTCAAAAGTCCTGGGCTGAGAGAAGAGCTAAGTCTACCACAAGAGTATATATGTACAGTACACATTTCGATATTTCGAGTGAAAGTAAATTTGTTCGAGCAATCGATGTACAGACACTTTCCATAAATCAATCAAACCTTTTGTAAACACTAAAACTAAATAATGCCATTTAATGCCATTTCCAACATTTTTTATATCACGGTTACACTTCACCTCTTCATGTCGTCCCCGAGCTTCACCAGTGCTGGGCTGGGGTTTGCATGAGCACCAAAAAGTGCAAACCTATTTTATATATGAAGGATATCTTACGAGATATTTAAGTTCACGCTAATACTTTGAATCATCAAATATAGTCAAATTGTCATTTTTTTCAGATAGATAGATAGATAGATAGATAGATGTTTCTCTGCCTTATTTGTTGCTAGGTGCATATTGCACTGTATACAAAAAGCTACCTTTGATGATAATATTGTTTACTTTCGCCTTTTCCACCTGCTGAAAGATGTGACATAATCAGCTTCTTGCTATATTAGTTGGGGTTTCTTAGTATTGTATGTTTGCTATCTCTTTCTGCTCTCAATATTTCCCACAGGATAAATGAAATAATTTGTCGTTAAATCCTGGAATGTTATAAATGCACATGACAAGACGTTTGAAATAATACTTTGTATTACAAGTAAAATGTATATGAGCAATGCTCTTACAAAATGGGACTTAACGCATCCCCGTGATGCATGATACCAAGCAAGTCATCACAGTAATATACATCCCGAAAATCTGTTTTGTATAACAACGCACTGAATCATGAGGTACACTGGTCCTTTTACATGCAGGAAATTGACCAAAAACAAAACGTTTCGGCCCAGGTCAGCCAGCGCAGACTACACAGCCTGACCTGTCTCGTTACTTTTTTGCAGATGTATTAAGCCCCCTTTTCACATAGCATGGCTAATAAGTATATGGCCTAAGGTATGTGTATGTCAAGAATATAAACCAGAAACTAGGGTCAACGTAAAAGGGTAACTTTTTGGAGCAATAGCCTTCATTTCGTTTTCGTTTTGTTTCACATTTTGTCACAATTTATGCAAACCTTGTCGGCATGACACATGTATTGCTCCTTTTCGAAAAGCTATGTAGTGGATACAAAGAAGGCTTTTGAAAACATCGAGGGGAAAGGAGAAAATGGTAATACCAGCAAATTCTCTTTTCCCACAATGTTTTCTATCCTTTCCAGAGCAAATCTCTTCATGTGAGCCGTATTTTATTTGTCGTCTGTAATTGCTTTCAATTTGGTCAAATCGTCTGGTAAAGAGCTTCAACATAGTTTGCGGAAAAGTACTCGTCATTAGTCGATGTAGTTTGGAAAAAGTACCCGTTATCGCTAACTGTTGTTTCACAAGAAAAATCATTTTTATCGGTCATTGTAGTTTGAAAAAGTAACTGCCGTTGCAATATGCAGTTTGGAAAAAAAGCACCTATCGGTGTTAAATGGGTCGGAAAAAGGGATCTACCCCAGCTAAATATGGTTAGAAATAAGAATTTCCCACCGCTCAATGTGATCTGCAAAAAACAGCTTGTTGTATAAACATTTTGGAAAAAAGTACCTACAGTCACTTAATGTTGTTGAAGAAAAAGTACCTGCCATCGCTGACTGAGGTTGAAAAAAAAAAGAACCTGCTGAATTTGTTTGGGGGCAAGGACCTGTTAAGCAAAAACGAAGGACGCTAATCATTGTTTGAAAAAAAAAAGATACAACGTACCTATGATCATAAAGTCGAGAATAAGGTTTCTTCTTTGTTTACAATAAAAGATAAATTTATTGAAACACCTTTAAATAGAATAATGACAAATGAACCTTTGTCCTGAAAACGAACTACGTTATCAAACTTGGTTTCTGATAGAAGTCAGTAAAAAGATAACATTACCGGGGCATGATGTTACACCTGTAACACAAGTAGTTACACACGTGCCTGAGTGGAAATTGTTGACCAATATAGATCGATCCATTATCTTAATCATTAGTCACGGCGTTTCGTCATCATAATTAGGCTTGCCAACATTGCCTTTTCTTGGAAATTTAACTGCAGTCCATTCTCACCCTTTTCCTTTACTTAAGATTTTTGCTTTGAACTTATCTCTTTGAAGCAATTTTCTCAATTCTTTTTTCTCCCCCCACTCCACCCCGCCCACCTTTCGCACAGACATACTCGGGCTTAAAAAAAGAAGTGTATTTCAGATAGTTCATTTCGAGTCTAATAGCGATTTCAGAAATTCCAAAACTATTATTTTACAATTATATCAAGAATTGCATAGTGTTGCTACTTACCTTCTTGCAGAAAATCCCCATGAGGCATCTACATTTAATGGAATCTGAAAATGTTACGCAACATAGGAAAGTGTTTGAATAAGATTTTTGCTATGTATTGTATTTGTTTGTACGGATACATTTGGGGTTAACTCTTAAAGTAGACTTTTTTTTTCTTTTTCTTGTTGCTTTCTATGCGAGTAGCCCAAACTCATTGGCCAATTGAACAGTCTTGTTTATTTTCTTTCCGGTATTAAGTAAAAGTACAGTAACATCAAGTACTAAATGATGTGATTTGTAAACTTAAAAAATGCAATTACTTCGGATTGTTTATTAATTAATTGTTCACATGTAAGTCGTGACATGCGAGCCGGGACGTAACTTCTCTTTCGTGATGGTTCTTGTACATTCCCGATGCAGAAAGATATGACTCTCTTGACGATAAACATATGAGCTATGCTCGGGAAAAAGGCTGTTTAATGCATCTCAGTGATGCATGATACCGAGCAAGTCATCACGTAATTATTATAAGATCAATTTTGTCTAAAAGCCGACATAATCATGATGGTCTTTGATATCTAGAAACTTGACTAATAGCGGAAAGTTTCAGCCTAGGTCAGCCTGCAAATGACTCTTTTTTATGTATAAGTCAAAAAAGACTATGATTCTTATATTTTGTTGGTAAATTTTAAGCAATGAGTAACTCTGGTGGGCTTTATTTACAGACACATTTTTATTGGCCAGTCACATTCTCGATGTGCTTGTCTTTGTTGCAACAAAAGGTTGACCGCCATATCTTTTCTCTTCGTAGTGAAATGATATGTATATGCTCACTTGTTTCTTTCATTTCCTCCTTTTGTACATTACTGTACTTATAAAGTTAAATAAAGTATTTTGTATACTGTATTGTAACAATACTTGGTATTATCATGTCGTTGTGTTTTGTCTAGCGTCTTCAAATTTCATGTTTTATCTTGTTTTGTCTATAATGTATGTATTAAGCCTATTTCGTGATCTGTAACGATATATTGTAGTTAATAGAATTTAGTAATTTGAAATTGTCTAGTGCTCTAATACTTTGTAATATGTTACTATACTGAGAAATTTTCTTGTATCATTATGTGTTGTCTTTGCCCTTTTCTTCCCTGTCCTATCGTATCTTTTTTGTATTTTTTACGGTAGTACCTTCATATTTTTTTTCATGCCGATATAAAAATTTTGCCAGTTTAACTGCATCCATTGATGATATGATCATGAAAACAATGCCGTTGACAATTCCTGAAAGATATCGCAAGATCTTTACTTGGACAACTGTCTAGGTTGTAGGTTTACTGCCTCTTGCGTTGATGTTTTCTTATCGCAGTAAATTTATTATGAGTACTATGTTTTTCATCTTAAAACCTTAGTTTTTACTGTCATATAAACATATTGCATACATATTGCAAGGTTTCTGTTGAAATCACCATAGAGAATTTGCACAGAAAGTGAACGATCTTAATTCCTCACAGTAATCCTCAAATACATAACAGGTAAATAAGCACGTTGCTGCATTAGGCTTGTCAACTTTAGTTTAGCGCGGACCGCATACATAGAAAGCACAAAGCTGGCGACAAACACCTGTCTATATTCACTTTTTGCCATATCATGTGTCGCCTACTGCATATTCTTTTTTTTGTGTGTGTGTGTGTATGTTTTCGTTATACTTTATGTATCATCGCTAACTTCATGAAAGGGTATCATCAAATACCAAATTTCTTTTTAAATCCTTTACTGAACTATCTCGTATTTCAACAGCCGTAAGGAAGACGACTGATTTGAAAGCATGGTGGGAAAAGGAGAAAGTAACGGTAACCAGCGTTTTTCTCCTTTTTCCACGATACTTTCTATCCTTTCAAAGATAAGTCCTATTATTTTAGCCACATCTTATATGTCTTCTACAAATACCTTCAATTTGGACCAGTCTTACATTTCGCCCTATGGTGAAGATTTAAATTAAAAGTACGAGAATTTATCGATTGTCTGCAGATATGCAACTATTTATCTTTTAAGCTGGAAAGTTAAAATACCGCAGACGATTTTCAAAAAGATACAGCTAGATCAATTTCATTCAAAGATGAATATACCTAGATTTTTTGAAACCTCAGAAAAGCAAAAATTGTATCATCTCGGCATTATTTTTATACTAGTATAATTCTTTTTATCGTGAATGCATCTCAGCACTTGATTTTACATAAACGCTGTACAACGCCTTTATAAAACTATGGAACCAAACCAAATCATTCCGTGCTGTAACTACCCTTATTAATAAGGCTTTTGAAGACATTGTGGGGAAAGGAGGAAATGCTGGTTACAACATTTTCTTCTTTCCTGCGATGTTTATCCTTTCAGAAACAAATCCTGTCGTAAGATTCACATTTAACTTGTCGTCTGCAAAATGCTACCAGTTTCTATAAATCTAAAACGTTGCTGCCTGGTAAAGGGTTTTAAATATCTGAAGAGTTAAAGAATTTACCAGTACAAAATTTTATATCATTAGTAGTTTAACCCTTTACTGCACAGTCCCGACTTTTAACGACCCTGAGAAAGAAGCCTTATGAAAACATTGTGGGACAAGGAGGAAATGCTGGTAACCAGCATTTTGTCCTTTTCCCACAATGTTTTCTGCCCCTCCCAAAACGAATTTTAACTTTTGAGACACATTTATTTTGTCGTCTGCAAATGCTTTCAATTTAGACTAGTCTAAGATTTTGTCGTTTGTTAAAGAGTTAAACTGAACATGTTCACATGAAGGCGCTTAACTCTGTACCATACGACACATGTGTATTCATGTCCAAATTGAAAGCATTTGAAGACGACAATTTAAATGTGGCTCAAGTAGTGGAATTTATCTTTGATAGGGTAGAAAACATTGTGGGAAAAGGAGAAAATGCTGGTTACCAGCATTTTCTCCTTTTCCCTCAATGTTTTCAAATGGCTTCCTCCTCGAGGTCGTAAAACTTGGGATTGTGTGGTAAAGGTCTACCTCTTTACTACACGACTTAATTTTAGACTCATCTCTATTGAAAACAGTTACAGACGACAAATCAAATGTGTCTAAAATGATGAAGTTTCCCGGTCTTTTAAAGGGTAAAATACGTTGTGGTGAAGAGGAGAAAATGCAGGTCACCGGTATTTTTTCCTTTGCCTAAAATGTTTTCAATGCTTTCTTCTGCAAGGACGTTAAAATACTGGGTCGTTTTGATAAAGTACCCATGTTCAATGAACTATCATTTTCCTGAGTTTGTCTTCACCAACCTATGTTAATTTCATTCTAAATCTATTTTCTCGATTTAAAAAGTAACGGCAACTTCTGATTGGCTAAACCATTTGGTTTAGCCAATCAGATGGTGTGTTATTTTCAAATTTAGAAAATTCATGAGAAGGAGGCTTAGAATGTTCTTAAAAATGATTGGAGAATATGGCCCCTGATCTATGGTTTTTTTTATCCCCATATTGCATTATCTACAGAAATTATATCCTAAAATGAGCCGCGCTCTGTGAAAAAGAGGTTTTATGCACCTGCAAAAAGTATCGACCCATGTCATTCGATGACTTGCTTGGCATAATGTATCACTCAGATGCATAAAACCCCTTTTTCACAGAGCATGGCTCAAATTAAGATGGTATTGGGGATTATATATGCTATACAAAAGACAAAAGAAAACAAAAGCGGCCATCGACCGTATAATTATGAAAGTCGATAATACTGCAGACGATTTATAAAAGATAAACCAAGCTCGTTTTCGTTCATAAATGTCACCATCATTTCCCTCACTTTAAGCCATGCTATGTGGAAAAGAGGCTTAATGTGCCTGCAAAAAGTATCGACCCAGGTCAGCCTGCGCACTTTCTTTTTTGGAATTACAGGTCTTGTACATATCCCTACTTAATTCGCGTAAACATATCTAAATGTGGCACATACTATACAAAAATCTTCGGGACAAGTAGAACAACTATACAGAGTGAAAAATTATGTACAAATCAAATACATGAACAGTGAATGAAAAAAATTGGTGACATTTTTGACAAAGTCCTCAGACATAGCGCGAACCGCATCGAAAGCACCAACCCACTAATGACGTTTAATTATGTCTTCAACACTGTGTGGTTGTTTTCTGCCATCTCATATCTATTTGTGATGTATTTTGTTTTCTATCGGTAACTTTATATTACGCAGCATTCGTTTTATTTATAGGTTTTCGTGAATAACCTCTGTAAATATTTTGTTGAGTGACAATAAAGAAACATTGCAAATGCATCGATTGGTGCATTGGATAGCCATGATATGAATAAGCCACGCTCTGGCAAAAGGGGTTTGATGCATCTCCGTTATACATGATACCAAGCAAATCAACTCATAATTATGAATCCATGAAATCAATTTCGTCTAACAGCGATCTGAATCTGGAGATACACTGGTCCTTTGACATGTAGAAAATCGACTAATAGCAAAAGGTTTCGACCCGGGTCAGCCTGCGCGGATTGCGCACGCTGACTCTGGTCAATGCTTTTTGCAGATGCAATAAGTCTCCATTGCCCAAATGAAATACGCGATGCTGTTGAAAAAAGAAATTGTTAAGCCTAGAAGCCTATAAGCCTACGCAATATATCTCGAAAACATATTTTGTCATCACCGCATTTTTTACTGTTTCCCTCAATTTCTAATTAATTTTCATGAGCATTTAATTATCACATAAAGATCGATCAGTAAGCGTACATCGGCGCTATTTCTTTTATTTCACTTTGCGAGTGTGTGTGGCGGTAAAACGGTTTATCAATAGAAAAGCAGAATCAACATTGTATTTTACGTTAGGGCCGCGAGCTGAACTTGACAGCTAATATTTTTGCACCGCACGACAACTCCATGCTTCATAGCAAACCTTTTTCCCTCACTGGGTTACATCTCGACCCAATTTTTGCGGATAAATATTCATTTTAAAGACTGAAGCAATGCCAGAACTTGGGTTAGATTTGGAATGTATCCCGTTTGTCAGAATGTTTTCATGACTGCATACACTTTTTTACAATTAAGATGTCTTTCCTCAGAATTCTAAATTCTAATGAAGTAAGGGTAATAATGCTGATACTTCAGCCAAATATGGACCGTGCAGTGACCGGAGAGTGAAATCAATGTGACAAAGGGCTTGGTCACTATTTTAACCCGTCAATAAACGATCCCATATTTTTACGAACCTGGGGGAAAAGGACTTTGAAATTATCGTCGGAAAAAAGAACCATGTGTTTTTTCCTCATTTTCCAAGATGTTTTTCTACCTTTAAAAGAGATTTTCCATGTCAGAGGCTTACACAAGTCAAAACTTTTTGCTATTTGTAAAGGACCATTTTACCTCCAGATTCAATCGGTAATTAGGCTGAACGGATTTTTATGGATCCCAAATTATGTGATGACTTGCTTGGTACAATGCATCATGAAGATTCAATAGGCCCCCTTTTGCCAGGGTGCCTTTCAAATGCTTTTAAGCTCCTCGTTTGCAACTTCAAACTCTTTTAACCCTTTACTAAATAACCCTGTATTGTTTGACACTGAAGAAGAAAACTTTAGAAAACATTGTGGGAAAAGGAGAAAATGCTGGTAACCAGCATTTTCTCCGACTGTTTCCTGCTATATTTTCTACTTTTTTTTATAGATATATCCTACAGTTTCAGCCAAATTTTATATGTCGTCTGCAAACGCTTTCAATTTGAACAAATCTGTTGTTGTTGTTGTTGTTGTTGATGATGATGATGATGATGATGATGATGATAGGGTTAACTTTAAAAGGTGTAGATGCATAATCAGGCTGCAAGCTCTGGGCAAACTTATCTTGATCCATATTATTGTCTACAAAAAAAAAAAAAAACTGAAGTTGTCCTCCATTTCTAAGGGTTAACCTTGTTCCCCTGTTAGTCACAAAAACGTCCTTTTCTAGCATATACCTCAACTGTCTATTATATAAATGTACTGTACGATAGTGGGAGCCATTCTTCAGTTATTTGCCTTGATTCCTCTCCAGTACAACATTGGTCCTGATAAGGGGATTACTCGGTTTTTATGCTTGATTTTCTTGCTCTTCACAATTATGTTCTTGAGAAAATATCTCAACAACTCTGGAAAGATTGTTTGACAAATTGAATAAATGTTTTTCTTTGTTGATTGGGAACTGAATTTGCTTTAAAATAATATGTGGTCCTTACACATATATCATAAATCAAATCATATTTATCGCTACATCACTAAAGAAGTCAAGGATAAAAACAAAGGAATAGATCTGAGAAGACCAGTCTGTTATTCAGTTACCTTTAGTCTTTATCTGGTAAGGGAGATAATTTGACTTACAGGATTGGCCCTCACTGGGAGTGGTTTTACAAATATTTCGCCTTTCACAAATTTAGCGGTCTTTGCGACCAATGTAGATCAAGATCAGAATGCTCAAAACGTACAGTCTGATCTTTGGTGTACTCTATCCGCTTTGCTGAGGCTCTCTGTACAAAAAGCAACTTTGAAAATGCAAGCATTTTTGTATAACGTTAATTTAAACAAATTTTAAAATTGTGTTGTTCGATAAAAGGTTAACTATATTGTTTAAAAACAAAGGTTAACTAGATTATTTTTAAAAAATCAAACAGTGTAAATGCATAATCAGACTTCAAGCTCTGGGCAATCTTTTTTTTTTTTATCTATGCTGTCCGCAAAACAACTAGACTTGTCCTCCGTTTCTTGGGGTAAACGTGGTTACCCCGTCAATCACAGAAACATTCTTTTGTCAGAGTATACACCGAACAGTCTATAAATAAAAATGTATTACATGATAATTAGGTGGAGTTTTACAGCAGGTTTTGACATGCTATTTTTCACCGTTTTCAACCGGATGTAGAGGGCGGATCACAATTGACGAAATGCACCAACGCAATGAAAAAGAAGACCTCCTACGCCATTTGCAACAAGGAATAAATAACAAATGATCGATTGGTTAAATGTTATTTTACGCCGCTTCAGCCTTATTTAGTCAAATCACGGCGACAGCTCAGTTATTCGTCTTGCCGAAGGACATTTGCTGTCCTCTAAGTTAACTCTTTTGATTCCTAAAAGTCAAAGATTTTATAGTCTGGCAAAGTTACACCTAAAGCGGATTTCCAAAAGCAAGAAATGAATAAGTATTTTCAGGGAGTAGACAAAGGCCGATAGTTCACAAGTTTAAGCCCTTTTGCCAATTATCTATTCTGAAAAAATAAATAAATAAATAAATAAATATTTGAACGCTCAAAATCAGACTGTCGATTCCATGCAGCCAGATCATGCATCTACACTCTTTGAAAGTCCAACTCGTTTTCCCCATTTTTTACTATGCATCAACAGATTTTTAATCCCCCGTTTTTGTAAGCATCAGAAACCATTCTGAGAAAAAGTGCACTTGCTCCTAGTAAACTATTAATCCTTTTTCCAACAACACATTTCATACTTTTCATAATAGACTTCAAACCTTTCCCCTTCTTATCATTTGTACTAGTTTTTTGGTAGATCTGATATGTTATGTAAAATACTAGTACTTGATTTTGACCTAGTGCCAATGTCACACACAGAAGTGTCTCTTTCTGTTTTAAGAGTAAAGACCTCGTAGTCTATTCATAGAACTACAAAACACAGCCTTTTAATAGGTGTTTTCCCCCAGGCTATCACGTGCTATTGTGAAGGTGTTTAACCGGAAGTATATATGTACGTTGTTTAACGCCGTTTTCAACTTTATTTCAGTAATATTGCAGCGGCCAATGCACCTATCCATGATTTCCTGGAGATTCTTTCACAAGTTCTCCTCACATTATTCTTTCCAAGCCACTGGCTACTTTCCCACACGACCATCGTCGAAACAATGGTCAGCGATGTTAACCGGAAGTGCAGGACATATTGATGTCAAAAAACGTCCGAGGAAATAGAATTAGTTCTTAGTTAATAGACTGTGACCAGAGAAAAATATCTAAAACTCCGGAATTTCTGTCGTTATTTACTTTGTTGCTGTTGTTGATGCAAGTAGTTCTTTACTTATTTCCGTGAAATTAAAGGCTTGTAAAAACATGGACGGAAAATGAAAATTAATGTTGTTAACGAACAGTTTCTCCTTTCCCCAAAACGCTTTCTTATGTTTTAAAAACAAAATTTATCATTTGAGTCACAAATTTTTATTGGTCTGCAAAAGCTCTGACGTCTAAAATTTTGTGATAAGTGTACCTGTTTAATCAGTTGATGGATCTACAAACCCGGACATAATTAGTACAACAAATATGATGTATATTCCTCTTTTTATCGTTTCAGAATATTTTGGTGGGAACAAACAAATGACATCGACCAATGACCTGACATGTCGACACGGTCCAACGATCTTCGACTGGATACAACAACATCAATAACAAGGACAATAGCAAGCACCCCGACAACAGAAACTGTAGAGAGAGTGATATCCCATTCCGTTAGACCGGAAGTAGGTCAAGAAATTGCGAAAACAACAAATGTAAGTACATATTATTTATTTATTTATTTATTTATCTATTTATTTATTTCTGACCAAATTCATTCATTCATTCATTCAACATTTGTACTAGTGTATTTAATTCTTTTTCTTTCTTTCTTTCTTTCTTTCTTTCTTTCTCAGATTAATGTAATTGAAATGGATTTACGAACATGTTGCCCAAAGAAAGTGGGGTCCTACATTGGGCAGTAGCGCAGTGGTTGTCTATTATCATCATCAATATTGTCAAGTGCGATATCAAACATTTTCCTTTCAACTTCAAATTTACTTGGCCAACATCAATATTTATGCGTGTATGTATTAATCAAAACAGTACACGGCATTCCGTTCTTGCAATGGCTACCCGTCGTAACCTATGCAACCGTCAGGGGCAACATTTGGCCTGAAGATACAAGAATGATCATTGTTCGATAAAATACTGACGAAATGAGTTAGAAACTGGCTTAAAAGGATTATAGATGTATCTTTAAATGGTATAATATTTGAGCCATGCTCTGTGAATAGGGGGTTTAATGTATCTGCATACAGTATCGACTCATGTCAGCCTGCTTGATCCGCGCTGGCTGACATGGGTTGAAATTCTCGCTATTGGTCAGTTTTCTGCATGTAAAAGGACCAGTCTTCCTAATCGTTCAGTCGGATTTCATGGATCCCCAAATATGTGATGTCTTGCGCGGTACAATGCATTGCTCGGAGATGCAGTAAACCCTGAAACCCCCTTTTGGCAGAGCATGGGTCAGTTACTACTAGCGTTTATCACCCTCGAAATCTGGTACAGCAATTATTTCTAAAACTATCATTATGGAGAGAAAATACTTGGTAGACGTCATTACGATCAAAGATGGTCAAATTTCGCCCAAGGTCGCGGCAAATGGACATGTAACGTAAATAATTGATCAGTCTCTCCGCAGTGTTACAATGGCATTAGTCGAATACTCATTATCTTTTTAGGACCGGCGCAGTAATATTTGTCATCAAATATAGCATTAGGCACAAGCTGGGCTCCGGGCTTTGGCTTTTTATATGCCAAAAAGCTATTGTTGTATCGCTGAATTTAGACCCGGTGGCTGAGTAGTTAGTGCACATCTCTATTAACCCTTTACCAAACGACAAAATTTTAGACTGGTCCAAATCGATACCATTTGCAGACAACAAATTAAATGTGGCTAAAGTAAGGGAATTTGTTTGTGATAAGATAGAAAACATTGAGGGAAAAGGAGAAAATGCTGGTTACCAGCATTTTCTCCTTTTCCCACAATGTTTTCAAAAGTCTTTTTTTCTTGGGGTCGTTAAGACACGGGATTGTATGGTAACGAAGAGGTTGCGGGTTACAATCCGAGATGAGCAAATCTCTCCACTTTTTACGAGAATTGTTAAATGCTGCAGCGACTGGATTCGTTTCCCTTTCTGCGCCTGATGTAGGTTCCACAATATTCTTGTGAGAAAGCAGCCGGACGATAAGGGACGGTGTTGTACTTTGTACCTGTTTAAAAAAAAGAAAGAAAACAAACAAACGAGAGAAAAAAAATAAAAACACAAAGACTTTAATAGGTGAACCGATCTTCATATCATAACCTACATACATCAAACAAAGAAATTATATGAGCTATGCTCTGACAAAAGGGGGTTAACGGATCTCCGTAATGCATTGTACCAAGCAAGACATCACATGGTATGGGATTCATTAAATCCACTTTGTCTAACAACTGACTGAGTCAAAAGGTACTCTGGTCCTTTGACATACATAAAGTTATGCCTTGGTCAGTCTGCGCGGACTTCGCAGGCTGACCTGGTTTAAACTCTTTGAAGATACATTAAGCCCCCTTTTTCACAGAACATGGTTCATATTTTTCCGGTTCAAGTCATGGCTACTTTATCATATTCATGGCATATAATATCGAAAACGTTGGTGCGATACCTCGGCTCACCCACCATTCTATCTACTGTTTGACTCCTAACTTATTAGTGTTTTACGCCGCTTTCAGCATTATTTCAGTCATATCACGGCGACAGCTCACACATAGGGCTCTGAAGTGTCTTGCCCAATGGACACTCCCACGAAAAACCTAGTGGACCAAGTAAGGCTCGAACCCGGTGCCTCCAGGTCACGAGTCTTACACTATACCACTGAGCCACGCAGGACTCCTGTTTGACTCTTAACGAGACAAAAAATAGTCTTGCACAAATTCAACGCGTTTGCATACAGCATACAACACGATAACTCTTTATCAAACGACAAAATTTTGGACGCGAGTGAATTGAAAGCATTTGTAGATGACAAATAAAATGTAGCTCAAAGTTATTATTTCTGTCTTTGATAGGGTAGAAAACGTTGCGAGAAAAGGAGAGAATTCTGGTTTCCAGCATTTTCTCCTTTTTCCACAATGTTTTCAACAGGCCTCTCTTTCAGAATCGTTAAAACTGGAGAATGTGCGATAAAGATTTAGATATGTCTCAAATGACAGAGTTTGTCCTAGAAAGAGTACAACATTATTTGAAAAAGTAGATGATGGTCACCAGCATTTTCTCTCTTCGTACAACGTTTCAAAAAGCCGTTTTCCTTCTGATCGTTAAAAATTTGAAATTCGGAGAAGGATTTACGTCATCCGGACCAGTCGTTCAACATTGTCTTGATACTATTTTGGAAAACCAGTCAGTGGCTTTGGAAGGGTAATCTGCCAGGAAAAACTCGAGTATATTTATAGACCGACTTCTCGCGTAGTTGAACAGAACTATGTCATTTACGACGACTCTTCTTTTCCCATTAATTTCAAAGGTCTACTTCGTCGTCTTTTACAGGAGTTCGTATTGACATACATGAAGCATGTTTATGAGCCATACTCTGTGAAAAGGTGGTTTAATGCATCTGCAAAAGGTATCGACCCAGTCAGCCTGTGCACTCCGCACCGGCTGACCTGCGTCGAAACCTTTTGCTGTTGGCCAATTGTCTGCATGTCCAAGGACCATTCTACCTTAGGTTTCACGTGGTTGCTAGACAAAATGGATTTTATAGATTCATAACTTTGTGACGACTTGCTTGGTATAATGCATCACGGAGATGCACTGAACCCCCCTTTTGCCAGAGGTGTAAGAGAAAGGCAAAATAAGAGACAATTTAGCCTGTTACCAGACATACGAATGTATTTCTTTTAATGACGATGTTGCTGTCGAAGCAAAGTTGTAAATTGATCTATACGTTATGTATTTCAGTCTTATCTTGTAGACTTTATGCTCTGTGAAACGGGATGCTTAATGCATCTGCAAAAAGTATCAGCTCAGATCAGCCTCAGATCGGCCGAAACGTTTTGATATTGGTCAATTTCTGCATGTCAAAGGACCAGTTTACCTCACAATTCAGTTGGTTGTTATACCAAACAGATTTTATGGATCCATAATATTTTGATGACCTGCTTGGTATGATGTATCATAAAGATGCATTAAGCCCCCCTTTGCCAGAGCAAGGCTCGTATATAAATGATGTATGATATTTTCCTGGAACCTTCCCTTACATGAAAAACGGTGTTCAAAACCATCTCGGGATTACATATAGGTAAATGTGTCGCCATTATATGAATGAAATATTCTACGATTTGAAAACAGCGTTAAATTCCATCAGACGGTTACGGGAGATACAGCGGGTACCAGTGTAATCTCAGTGAAGTATTTTACCAGGCATTTCATTGCATAACTATGGATCCGTGGATCTCGAGATAGAATGGTCCTTTGACATGCAGAAAATTTATAGATAGCACAAAAAATCGACTCATGTCAGCCTGCGCAGGCTGACATTGATTGATACTTTTTGCAGATACATTTAGCCACATTTTCACAGAGCATGGCTCATTTATAAAATGTCGGCGATTATGGCCTGAGATTGATAATCTTCGCTTTTCTTATTCGATAATGTCATTCTTTTGATAGACCATGTTATCAGCTCGTTAATTGCTCTCGACGCTGTGCGCCATATTGTGTAATTGTCTTTGTTAGCACGTGATGTCACGTGACCATTAACACACTACCTTCTCAAGTTGGTTTTTTACGTCTTGTACCAGAACGCTTTTTGAAAACCTTATGAGAAGAGAAATAATTTTTATCATTGTAGCAGATGTTTTCAACTGTATTCACGTATTATCAAGATTCATTATGGCTATCCGTATATATGACAAGCGGATATTATGACGTTGTCTGCGACGATTTTAGTTCTGGATGTAATGACATCTCTATAGGCATATCACTGGTTAACAAAATGGCCTTAAACTGCTAGGATATCGTAAAAAGCCAAATAATTCAAATCTGTTGATTTTTCCACCGAAAAAATCTTACTGTATTGGACACTGTAGATCGAAGATCAGACTGCATGTTCCGTGCAGTGTTATTTTTATCTACATCGTTTGCAAAGGGGCATTGAGGTTCGCCTGACAGTTTAAGATTTGAAACTGAAGCCTCTAACTCTTTACCAAACGACAATTTTGAACTAGTCCAAATTGAAAGCATTTTCCGAGAACAAATTAAAGTTGGCTCAAATGATGAAATTTGCCCTTGGTAGGATAGAAAACATTGTGGGAAAAGGAGAGAACGCTGGGTCATTAAAAGTCGGGATTTTGTGGTAAAGGGTTAAAATAATGAGCATTTCTCTGTGTTTTTTTTTTATCAGAACTTGGTCGTTTGATGACGACGGTCGAGCCACAACAGCGTAGAAGTTATGCGCTCGTCTGATAATCTAGTGTAACCCAGTGCCTCACGAATTCGAATCTAAACTAGGCACAAAAACTCTTTCCTAGGCAGTGGCTTCTTTCTCATATCAACTTTGTCGAAACAATGTCAAAGCTGGAAGAGAGAAATGAGTCTTTTAGCAAATAGCAATCATCAGTTCCCGAAAAGACATTGGAATTAAATTCGCAACCCCTGAATAACCAGACAAGGGTCCGTATTGACGAACTATTCTTAGTTCCATTCTTAGTCTAATTCTAGATTTAGAAAGTAAGCCAACTTCTAATTGGCTGAACCATTTAGTTTAGCCAATCAGAAAATGTCTTATTTTCAAATTTAGAAAATTCTTGATAATTGGACTAAGAATGTTCTCAAGAATGGCTGGTTAAGAGGGAGCCTGTTCGCAACCCACTGAGCGACCGGAGTCCGTATTCACCAACCATTCTTAAGAACATTCTTGGTCTTGTTCTTCAAAATTTTCCAAATTTGAAAGTAACACACCTTCTGATTGGCTAAACCATATGGTTTAGCCAATCAGAAGTTGTGTTACTTTCAAACTTGGAAAATCTTGAAGAATAAGTCTGAGAACGTTCTTAAGAATGGTTGGTGAATACGGGCCCGGGTTCGCCCAGCTGCTAAGTGAAAATAAATGGTAGAGATTATGTATATCTGTCTGTTAGACTCTTCTGCTTTTAAAAGCTCCCTAGACTCTTTCCGCAGATTTAATTTCTATCTTAACCCTGTAGTACACCATCCCGAGTTTTAACTACCGTGTGAAAGCCAGGCTTTGAAAACAGTGAGGGAAAAGGAGAAAATGATGGTTACCAGCGTTTTCTATTTTTCCCACAACGTTTTCCACCCATTCAAAAAAATCTGCCATCATTAGCGCCGGGTTCAATTTAGAGAAGCCCTTTTCTTTTGCATGGTAAAGAGTTAACCCTTAGGCTTCTAAGTCCCACTCACTGACCTTTTGCGGACAGTGCAGATCAAGATCAGACTGCCCAGAACGTGCAATCTGACCTTGGATCTACACTGTCCGATAAGGAGATATTTTTCTCCAAAAAAATAGTTTGAAATAGCATTGTTGTGGTTTTCGGCTTGAAAGTTGTATTTAACTTATGTAGCAGGATAAGGGTTAATTTTGAATAAATTCGAATTTATTATACAGAAAAGCAGGAGATGACGTCATCGGACTCTTGAGCAGTGAAAGAAATCCAAGAAATGCATGAGCAACTGCACTGGTCAGCCGTGACATCACCGAGTTAAAAACTTACAAAAGCCTCAAATGTTCATTTGTCATTTTGACCTTGTTTCAGACGCCAATAAAAGACGTCAGAGAAACCAAAGCCAGTCGAGAAAGGGAGGCGGTTCTACAAAGCAAGCAACAAAATACAGGACAATCCAACAAGCAAACTACCGGCTTGTTACAAGAATCTGAAGGTAGGCTGTTTTTGCAAACAACGAAAGAATGTATCCGTCGCCCACTAAAGAAAGCAACAAAAATGAGAAATTGTTGCTTACAGGTATCACGGCCTACCACTTGAGCTGTTCCGGCTCACTTTGTATTTAACTTGAGAGATACACTGCACTTATTTCGTAGACTGCAATTTTGTGAACTATTTTGGCAAAAATCACACCCTTGAAGTTTCTTTTCTACCTTTGTCTGTGCTTCTGATTGAGAAAGACCATTTCCTTTATATGGCCCTTTAATTCTTTACCAAACAACAAAATATAAGAGATCCAAATTCAAGGCAGTTGCAGGCAACAAATTAGATGTGGCTCAAATGACGAGAATTGTGTCTGAAAGGGTAGAAAACGTTTTTGAAAAAGGAGAAAATGTTGATAACTAGTATTTTCTCCTTTTTCAAAAATGTTTTCAAGGCGCCTCCTTCTCAGGGTCGTTAAACTCGAGATTGTTTGATAAAGGGATAAGGGTTTAGATTTGATAGACATTTCGATAAACTGGATACACGGAGGAGCTTTATTTATTTTTTTTTTTGGTCTCTCGAATTATCGAGGTTTTATTTCATATTTCATATTAGTCTTTAAATTGGAAGAAAAAAACAATCACATGTATCAATCCAAAATACAAACACATACGAAAAATGATCAAAAGAACTAAGTTACCGCATTTACACTGTTAGGTATCGCGAAAATTCATTACATTAAGTTTTGTTTTTCGACATTAGTTTAGGTGTAATCGCTCTCGATTCTGGTTCCTGGAAACTACAGCAGTGCTCTCGCCAAATATGTGGGCCAAAGCAGTCCCAAAGTTGACACCCGCTCCAGGGTTTCGAACCCGGGACCTTATGCTTACGAGTCCAACGCCCTACCTCACAACCATGGACGCCACACATTCGACATTTAAAGGGTATAAATATGGCTGAACCCACGAGATAAAAAAAAAGAAACAGATAATGAATGAAGACCAAAATCAAACACACTGCAACCTGTTGCTTTATTTATGGCCATTTTTCACAACGGATATTATTTCGTTGTATTTCTTTAGGTTGATACAAAGCAGATAGTTTTTTTTCCAAGTCAATAATGTGCAATTGTTTCTTAATCTTTGCATGATTCGTAAAGTGGAGTACATATAAAAGTATTCTATCTGTTTTAATAAAGTATAAAAAGTATTTTCTCTCTCTCTCGCTCTCTCTCCCTCTCTCTCTCTCTCTGACATACATGAACCAACAAACGAATGAATGAATTTTCGAATTTTTGTTGGTCCTTTAGTTGGTATTTTTTCTTTGGATGCTTCCTTAGTTTAACGCGTTTTAACAGAATATCATTTGTTTGACGAAAGCCACATTTAACTATCAATGGATTCGAGATCTTTCTTTGCACTGCTTATAATACCATTCCACTTATTAACCCTTAACCTGCTAAATTAGTAAAAACAAACCATTCAAACCGACAAACCCAAATATTGTTATTTCAAAGTTATTTAGGGAAAAATATCTCCTTTTCGAACAGTGTAGATGCAAGATCAGACGGCACGTTCCGTGCCGTCTGATCCTGATCTATACTGTCTGCAAAAGGTCATCGAGTCGCACTTAGCAGCCTAAGGGGTTAAATTCCTGACTGTTTCCTACAAAGGTAAAATGGTCAGAGAGTTCCAAGCGATGACAGAGGGGATGAATCATGTTGCAATCATGTCAATGTTCAAAAACCTTGACGAAGAAAGGTTTTTGAAAACAATATGGGAAGAGGACACAATGCTGGTAACATTCTCATTTCTCCGCAACGTTTTCTACCTTTACACTTAATCTCGTATATTTAATTTGACGTCTGCAAATGCCAGCAGTTTGGACTCTTCTAAAATTTTATCGTCTTGTAAAGAATTGATTGAGTAGGGAGCAACATAAGGGTCAAATATAACTTAGGCTATTATCAAATTTTGCCACCTGTGTCAACATTCTAAGTGTTGAAGTCATTAGTCTCTTTGCACTTAAAGGAGTCTGGTTGCATTTACGGGGAGTATATATAAAGATCAGGCTGCACAGACTTGACTTATTATGTCCGCTATTATCTGAAATGTACTGTCAAAAGCAGCCTTAAAATTTTATAACCCTGCTCTTTTTTCCTAGACTAACAATGTTCATTGCGGTGCTCCATGGTCTGCAGGCTATTTTAATATCTTTTATTTTCAGAACTGTTCCAAGATTTGAGTCAGATGCAAGAAACATGGTTGTCTGAGGGTAAGTTCTTAAATAATCATTTAAGTTAGTCTCTTGGTAGTTTGGTTGGTAGATTGATTGATTGGTTTGTTGGTTGATTGGTTGGTTGGTTACAGTGTTGGTGGGAAAATGGATGGATGTATGGATGCCGGGTGGTCGGTTGGTTGTATGGTTGGTTGGTCCCTTTTTTTGTTAGTAGGTCGGTCAGTTGATTTGTCCATTTATCTACTCATCTTTTTATTCATATAGTCATTCGATTTTCCATTTAAATTTGCTACTATGCTCGCATAACATCTGCTGAGTTAATTAATTTACAGTCAATTAAAAATTTGCCTTTTTCTTGCTGTTTCAAAAGTGAAATATATGAGCCGTGCTCTGTGAAAAGGGAGCTTGATCCATCTGCAAACAGTATCGACCTGTGTCAGCCTGCACAGTCCGCTCAGGCTGACACTGGTCGAAACTTTCTGCTAATGGTCAATTTTCTGCATGTCCAAAGACCACTATACCTCATGATTAAGTCAGTTTTTAGACAAACTGGATTTTATGGATCCATAATTATGCCATGATTTGCTTCTTATAATGCATCATGAATATGCATTGAACCACCTTCTGCCATAGCGCGGCTCATATTATACTGTTTGCAGTTCCAGAATTTCACTTTCCTTAAACTTGTCTGATTCCCCTGAAGAGTTATCCTTTCCAGAGTCTTTTTGCGCGTGCGCAAAAATCTACGTCACAAGGGTGTGGGAAGTTGTCCCTGGGTTGAGAATTTGAGTTCCGACTCAGTATAAACTCATTTCGAACATGTCAGGGCGGCAAGTCATGCCAATGTAGCCAGTGCAACTTTGCTTGCATTAATTTTTTTTCTTAACAAATACTTGGCAGAATCGGCCTTTCAAGCCTCTTGCTGCTTTTCAACATAAAAATTCGTCTAAACAGTGTTCAGCGATGAGAGGGAAATAATTCTATTGCGATTGACTTTTCGCCATCCGCCAGGGACGGGAGTCGAGCCCACAACCCTAAAAAATAGCCTACACCTTACCATTCAACTACGAGTGAAGTCAGGAGCAGGCCGAGTCTTTACACCATAAAAAAGACTAGTGTCAAAAAAAGTGCCGTAAATTTCAAGAGCGAAGGCTTGTACAACTGTATGAGCCATGCTCTGATAAAAGGGGGCTTAATGCATCTCCGTAATGCAACATACCAAGCAAGTCATCACAGTATTATATAAAATCTAGTTTATCTAACAACTGAATGAATCATGAAGTAAGTACACTGTTCTTTTGACATGCAGAGAATTGATCAATAGAGAAAGATTTCGACCTAGGTCAGCCTGCGCGGACTGGCCTGAATCGATACTTTTTCCGGATGCAGTAAAACCCCCCCCCCCCTTTTTCACAGAGCATGGCTCATATAGCTAGTCCAGTGTATATACTTTGAGGGATTAACCGTCGCGTGTTTTAAATCTGTGATCGCATAGTGACTCCGGAATTTTCCTCCTAACATTTGCAATAGATCTCTAACCCTTCCACGAATGTTTTCAAGGGGCAGAAGTTTTTGAAAATTGTGTGGCAAAGGGAGAATTGCTCGATACGAGCAATTTCTCCATTTGTCACACAGTTTTCTACTTTGTTTGTACTTGATTCTTCGATAAATCCGTAATTTCGGACTTTTTTCTGCAGATTTTAAAATAGTCCAATGAAAATTTTGTGTAAGTTTTTTGTATGGTATTTTACCGCCCGCAGACGATTTCTCAGTCCTGTTGCGGACGGCTTTCAAAGAAAAAGCATTGTACTGAAATAAAAATTACTTGAAACGAAGAAATTCTCCCTTTTTTTCACAGAAAATGAATGCAACGATTAAACCTTAACTCATTTCGATCATAAATATATTTTTTCTTAAAAAGAAAACATTAAGGTCGTCTGCTTTGAAAACTGGTTCCATCCAAGAGGTAACGGGTTAAGTAAATGATTGCAGTTTAAAAGTTGGAGTTGAAGGGCAGGTACGCGTTTGATGTGGCATCTTAGATAATTCAATTAGAATATATTTTAAGATGTTAACGACAACTGATGTCATCAAACAGTATTTTGCGGAGTACACTCGTAATGCTTGGCTATTTTTTCTGCGTAGCTGGATGTGCTGGCTTTTGACCAACTTTTTGGTGCTGATAACAAACGAATGAATGGATAGAAATTTGTGATTGGTCAAAAATATAGAAAAGTTTATTTTAAGGGCCCCTGCCTATTTGCTGGCAAAGTTACGCCGTCTATCTTTTTTAAAGATGTTTCATGTTTCTTTTAATTCTAGCCAGGCTTTAGACCCCCTACTATTACGGTGTTTAAAAACGCGCATTACATTGACAAAATGGGCCATGCTTTGTGGAAAGGGGGTTTAATGCATCTGCAAAAGGTATCGACCCAAGTCATTCTGCGCAGTCCGCGCAGGCTGACCTGGATCAAAACTTTTTGCTGTTGTTATATTTTTGTGTGTGTGTGTGTGTTAAAGGACCATTCCACTTCATGATTCAACTAGTTTGTAAACAAAGCGGATCGTTATCATGCGACGACTCGCTTTATATAATGAATGCGAAGATGCATTAAACCCGTTTTGCCAGAGCAATGTTCAAATATGTTTGCGCAATAAAAACCTAAAACTCTCTGAATTCGAATTCATTGTAAGTTGCTGATGATAACTAATGTAATTAAATGTTTTTTTTTTTCACACTGGTATTATTGACTGCTTTTATGAATAACCCTTTACAACCAGAAATGCAGTTCGAATCACCGCCATCATGTAGTGCCGCAATGAAAAGTAACCTTCGATGTTAATGACAACGGCTTTTATCGAATGGCTCTTTGCCTGGTCTGGATTACTTGCCCCTAACACTACCTACGGCGGGGTACCGCACTACTCTTTGCTACGCACAAAGTGATGATTTGCTATTGTTTGCGTTCAAGTCTGGCTTTAGATTATGTTGTATTATTGCGCCGTTCAACCAGAAGTGCAGGACGCATTATCATCAACAAAATGAGACTAAAAGTAGACGTGTATTAGAAACAAATTTGTCGAAGGCGATTTTTAAACCATGCTTCTTGTCAGATAGGAATAATCATAAAATAAGCCTTAATTCATTACATGATATGAGATTACTGTCTCTAAAAGAGATTGATCTGGTCAAAAGGGCATCGCTATTACAATCTGGTTTTTTTTAGTGACTGAATACTATGTTTTCGACTGGTATGGTTATTATATCACCCACAACAAGAGGAATAAATACGTCTTCTATAGAGCTCCGCATTCATTGAAAAGAGCTAATTTACAGTTCAGGAATCAAGAAATGGATGATGTGGATAAAATATCACATTTCACGTTCTGTGCAGTCTGATCTTGATCTTTGTCATCCACAAAAACTACGCATGTAGCCCATGGAATGAGTGAAAGGGTTTTTAAAAAAATCGCATTAAGAGCTGTGCACTACAAAACAAGAATACACAGACATAAAAGTTTATCTTTTTCCACGTAGTGTTTGTTTTTCTTAGATAAACTGCTTCAATTGAATTAGCATTATATGTGTCGTTTTCCATTTCGCCCCATTCCAAAACACTTCGCACCGTTTCTTCTCAATGCACAGTTGAGGGCGTTATAGTCTTACATCGATAAGTTTACCGCCAGTGGATTACTTTTCTAATCTTGCATTCAGCCAGACTTCTTCAGCAAATGATTTTCATGTAGATCTAATAACATAATACAGCTAACTTTTAATCCCCCCCGGAACTTCAATTAAAGAATGTTGAAAGTGATTTTAATCCCAGAAGTACAATAAGAACGAATCTGTTCTATTTTATCAATAAGGAAACGGTATTAGTGCTTTCAAATACATGTAGTTTACAATATCCTTCTTGGTAAGTCCTGTCATTTGGATAACATCTTGATGTGTCTTGTTTTTTGTATTCATAACCTCTGGGAAAAAATCATGTTAGCAATATAAGTGTTAAATAAATTTCCATAGAACGTGCTGATCTTGGACCTGTACTTACCGCTACTTCGTGAAATATTGTAGCAAATAGACCCTGCCATTGCAGTACTTTGGTCTGTTTTCCTGCTTAACTAGCAAATCATGACCTCAGAATAATTTGTGCATCGTCTTGATAGAATCGGGTTTTTCTTTTTAAATATTCGAAGGAAATCAGGGTCTGTATTCACCAACCATTCTAAATTATTCTTAGTCTGACTCTCCAGAATTTTCCAAATTTGAAAGTAACACAACTTCTGATAGGCTAAACCATTTTTTTTTTTTTTTTGTTTAACCAATCAGAAGTTGTGTTACTTTCAAATTTGGAAAATCGAATAAGACTAAGAATGTTCTTAAGAATGGTTGGTGAATACGGACCTTAGTCGTTAAAAAAATAAAATCAAAGCGCTGACATGACTGAGAGATCAAAATGCCGTTACTGGATTCCAGACCTGTAAGAATAAAAGAACCTCGTTGGAACACCTTTACAGTTTACTGCTATAAATCATGTGTTACCCACCTATAATCATAGCTCAATGTACGATATACGATTTTCGTATACATGTACTATTTTCGAAAAGAAAAAAAATGACTCAAGAGATTCTTATGGTAACTCGTTTACATTTGCTTTATGAAAGTGCTCCAAATTTCCAATGTAGTTAAAAACGAAAATTGAAAGAACTTGTTCCTTTAGTTAAGATGTTTCCCTTTGCATCTTTTCAAGTCAGTAGATCTCAAAATAGCCTGAATGGCAACAAATTGGTTGTATCTGCGTCATACTGTAGCGGTCAATAAACTAACACGTTTTATGGCAGTTTTTGAACAGTATTCCAATGGCTCCGACGATTCGTATCAGCCAAGTAGGCAATCAGAATGCTATCTTTAGAATTTAGGATAAAGACAGTCCGTCTGTAGACTCTTTAGAGATCAATGTGCCAATAAATCAGTTTGTATACAGCCACGGGTTTCAACACTGCATCGCCACTGTCTTCAAGGTTAGACACCATGTCTTCGATGTAGTTTGATATCGTTTTACGTGGTTTTTAATAGCATATCGTTCATGTCGTTGCTTCCGTACAATTATGCATGGTTTCTGGTTCATTTCCAGTTTTTGGACAGGGAGAAAATATCTTTTCAAATGATAATTTAAACATTCCCGCTACAAACTTGGATCGAAATTTGGATAGCAGGTTGTTAAAAGCATGTTTTAACCCTTGGGCCAATACGATTGTCCTTAAGGATAGACTTAATAAGCAGTTCTATGAACCTGTAATCTTAGTAAGCCTTCGTTATCTAGATTAAACTCCTTCAACAAAGATGCGCGGTAAGTGTGAACAGAAGCATTCAATTTTTTACCTGGTAAAAAAAAGGTAATCAAATTTAACTTTAATCTTAAACTTGGCATGCATACAATAAGGTTAAATCCCGGGTCTACTTCGCGGGCGGAGAGCGCAGCCCGAACCGTCATTAATTCACGATCAACTCCGTAGAATACGGATTATCACGGCGAACGGTAAATAAATTACTCCGCTGCATAGTTAAAACACTCGTCCGCGTAGATAAATAGACCGCTGTATCTCTCTTATGTTTATACATAACAAGTCAAGAGTGATAAAACGGGAATTAATGGTGAAAAATTTTCCGTTTTCTGGCAACCTAATCAAACAGTGGATTCTGAATTTGTGAATTAGAATTTTATAAGTTTATGTGTATGTATCATATCATAAACATGGCTACTATTTAAAGAGTGAATTCCATTAGAGGGATGGGTTATTTGGCACGATATCACGAAACTGAAAGTTGATATGGAAGTTATGACATGGCATTTAATCCTTTCTTTGCTCGGACATCCTTTGGGCTCTTAAGCATGTCGTCCTCTCCCGACAATATTTTTAAAGGCTTTTTTCCCCCCCTGGTCTTCTAAACACGGGATCGGTTGGTAAAAGGACAAAAAAAAGAAGATTGTTGTTTTAATTCATCAAAATAAACGTTTACGAAAATTTTTTTCAAAACAGTTTTAAGGCAGATTTTTGTCCAAAAACCTTTCTTATCTTTAACAAGACGGTGAAGTTTAAGACTGGTTCAAATAAAAGGATTTTCAGACGACGAAATAAGTGAGGCGTTAAATGTTTGGTTTGTCTTTGAAAGAACAGAGAACATTTTGAGAAAAGGAGAAAGTTCTGATTTCCAGCATTTGTTCCTTTTCACATAATGTTTTCAAAACCTCTTTCTCTCCCGGGGCGTTAAACACGGAATCGTTTTTTTTAAATGAAGAGAGGTAGCTTAAAGTGGGCTACTGCTTTACTTTAAAGTAAAATCAATGCACATCATTCATGTAAGAATGCAGACAAAAAAAGAAACCAATGAACATGCATTTTTTTCCTCAAAACGCATATTGAAGTTTTGAACCAGTTTCTATAATTAAATGCCCTGATATTTATGCCCAGTTCGTCTGTCATCATAGAATTTGGGTGTGAAGTTTTATTTTACATTCGTGCTTTTCCGTTATCATCTTAGTCATAGAAGAAGGGTTGAAATTGATAAATCGCTAATTATCTAGGGTATAACGTGTCCACCTAGAGTTGCTAATGGCATTTATCCGTGTTAAGTAATAAAGAAAGTATCCGTATAAAACAGTCTTACTCTTTTGTTGCTATATTGAGTCATGCTCTGTGAAACAGGGGTAAAATGCATCTGCAAAAAAATATCGACCAGGTCAGCCTGCGCAGTCCGCGCAGGCTGACCCGGATCGAAAGTTATTTTGCTATTTGTCAATTTTCTGCGTGTTAAAGGACTATTCTATCTCATAACTTAGTGGGTTGTCATGTACTTTAGGTATACATAATTATTGGACTGGAAATTTGTGTTTGGCGTTGTTTTTGGAAATACCGGCCAAAAAATACAATATATAAAAAGTACGTACTGGTCCTGTGTGACGCTACAAAATCTGATCTCAAACGTTTGTAAGATGAGGAAATTCGTAATGGCTATATCACACTGGAAACAAGAGTGTTTATGTGATAAAATTTAGATGAGCTATTGCAGGTCTTATAATGTGAATTGCTCAGCAAAATGTTCTACAGATGTATGCATGTCCTAAAAAATGAATAAAAGGTTTAATATATATCAAGTATGGTGTGATATTGATATAACAAACTTACATAGAACGGAATCGATGAGCATCGTATCATTTCAGGAATATTTGCTTATTAAAAATCAAATACATACCTTTTTATTTTATATACAAGTTATCATTGCTCGATGTTACCTGCTGTTTTCTTATGACTTTCTAGTCGCAAATCTCCTAGAATTTTAAACAAATTTACGTATGTCAGACTCATTTTGTCATAAAGAAAAACTGATATGATATAATCTGTATATAACTTTTGAAGACTATCTCAAGTCCCAGTGCTCGTATAGAATTAAGATTTTAGCACTCAATAAAATGAGCAAAAATAGCATCATCTTAACGTCAGAAAATATGAAGACGTTGTCTTTGAAATCAGAAAGAAAGTAAAGGTCACGTGGTTATCAACACTGGACACCTTTTGCTGTTATCCTCAAGCCAGCGTTTATTTCAAGCATATTTAGAGAAATAATTAACGAATGAACCGTGAAATTAGATTGGTTTCTGTGGTCTTTCATCAGAGCATGTTCATTTCATGACCATTTTATGTTTATTTCGCTTTATGCCAATTTCAAACTTTGCGCATTATTGATTTTTTCCTCGGTTGCTTTCTTTCTAATATTTTGGAGTGGTTGTATTAGCTGCAGGTAACAGTGATTTGAAATTCGTTAAACATGAAAACTGTCCTATCGAACCGATAGTTTTCCTATGTACTGAACAGATAAGTGACGCTGTTTATTGGCATAAATTCGTAGGCTTTATCTTCGTACTCACCAACCATTCTAAATTGATTTCTTATTCTAAACTTTAAGACTAGCCATCCTGATAGTCTGATTCGAGGATGAACGTCAGAGTTTTGCCACATTTAAGCAAACGAAATACTTTTGAGACGCTGTAATGCCGACTACCACATTTGTATCTTTTCTCTGTTAATACAGACCACTGTTCTAATTTTTCGCAGGACAAATTAGAAATTACTTACATTACTAGTTAGAAATTATAGACGGGACACTCTGTCTCAGCTTTTGAAATGATTAGTGCTAAATTTTATAATTGAAAACATATCAAGAATGGTTATTAAATACAGCTCGGGGTACGTTCTTTCTTTAGATTGGTATTAAATTCATTCGACAGGGAGAAGGGTTGTAAAGCTCGAATGCTCTGTTCAGTCACAAATTCACACTTCATTACGTTCAATATCAGCCCAGAAAATTACACCCCAAGAACAAGGGGGCGTTGTCTTCTTTCTTAAACAACCGTTATAAATAAATTATGGGGTAGTGAAATTAGCAGCGCACGTGCGAGATTGGCAACCAGCTTCCAATTAAACTTTGATTACTGATTCGTCTAGTTATTTAAATCACCGGGCATCACTGGACATCGATGGACATTGCCGGACATCAAGGGATACTAGAGACAGATAATTGGCTTGTCAGGAGGCGCTGTCCTTGTAAACTACACGATATGTTCACCATTCAGATTGTGGCTCAGTATTAAAGGCGTTTGCAGAGGTTCTGAGTCCAATAATTGAATCGTCAGAATGAGCCATCTACATCTATGTAAAACATACTCGGCACTGAAATTAGGGATATCCGTTGCTCATCGGTTATAGCATTGGAATAGCAGTTAAGCAGCTCTTGACTCGACTTGTCAAGACGGCCCATCTTTTTAAAATACGCGATACGTTCGTCATTTTCAGATTTCGGAGCTTCCCTGGCTTAGTGGTCAAGGCACTAGTTTAGCAATTTAGAGGTATTGGGTTCGTAAATTGACAAGTCAAGCCGAGCCCCGGTAGCGTACAGGACTTGAGAACAGGAGGTCGCTGGTTCGATCCCCGGCTCGGCCAATTTCTTTCCGAGGATTGATGATAGTCGTTGCGACAGGATTCATTCCTCTCCCACCGCTGACCATTGTTTCGACAATGGCTATGTGGGAAAGCAGCCAGTGGCTTGGAAAGAATATTGTGCGGAGTACTGGTAAAAGAAATTCCAAGAAAGCATGGATAGGTGCACTGGCCGCCGCGATATAACTGAAATAATGTTGAAAACGGCGTTAAACACCATTCAATCAATCAATCAATTGACAAGTCAAAAAGCCTATCTTTATAAAACCATGCGATATGTTTATCATTTGAGGACCTCTCCAGGACAGTTTTCAGGTATTGGACGAGCTCGATTTTTTTTAAGAAGATCTGTATGACAATATTCAGACGGATGGGGAAGGGGAATTAACCCTTTATTTTAGAAACCCGGCGTGTTTTTACGACACTGAAAACAGAAGACCCTTAAAAAAGGTTGTGGGAAAGAAGCAAATGCTGATTACCAGCATTTTGTCCTTTCCCACAATGTTTTCGACTCTTTCAAATGTAAACGCCATCCTTTGAATAGCATTTTATTTGCCGTCTGCAAACGTTTTCAATATGGACGAGTCTAAAATTTTATTGTTTCTGTTAAGTGTGAATTCCTTTCGGATACATCAATAGGGTTTGGGTTCAAATCTGGAGATGGCTGTCTGTATAACTTACCTGTTATGTTTATCATTATACTTGCTGGTACTCCATGGCTGCAGCCTAATCATGAAACACAGAATCCCGACTTTCAACGACCTTAAGATAGAACACTTTTAAGAATATTGTAGGAAAAGGAGAAAATGCTGGTAACCAGCATTTTCTCCTTTTCTCACAATGTTTTCTACCCTATGTAACTTCGAAAATTTGAGCCACATTTAATGTGTCCTCTGCAATGCTTTGGGTTTGGACAAGTCTAAAATTTTGTCGTGTGGCATGGGGTTAAGGAGTTTGACTTGAAACCCACAGTCTCTGTTCGATATCCGCTGGCAGCATTGATTGCTCTAGGGTATCTTTGGCCATAGACACTGCCCACCTTCAGCATATAACTGATGTGCTCAAAATATGCCTTAGCTATAAAAGTACAATACGGGAAACAACGTGAATTGTTATAAGAATGGCATATAAAATAAATCAAGAAGCAATACATTATTGAAATTAGTGAGAAGACATCCATTTTTGCATCTTAACAAGATAAGACGTGAGCTGTCACCATGATGTATCTTAAATACTGTTGAAAGCGACATATATGCCATTTAAAGTTATATACTCGTATAAGCTTTTTATTACTTTTTTTTTTCATTTTCAAATTGTGCCTATTTTCTTACATGGCTTGCACTTAAAAAGTCGAAATAAATATACTATTACGCCATACTAAAGCGCTCGACAAAGTTTCAGTTACTTGTTTCGAGATTTATTTGAAGGAAGAGTAAATACTTAAACAAAAGAGTCTAAGTAGTTTCCGGTCATTGTGATTACAAAACGATAGCAGCCAAAATGTTTCGTACTTAACGACAACTGGTATGGCATGAACTCTTCAGTAGACGCATTATTTTACACGTATCCAAATTGAAAGCATTTGCAGACGACAAATGAAACGTGACTCAAATTGTGTAATTTGTCTGTGAAAGAATAAAAAACAATCTGGGAGAGGAAAAAATGCTAGGAAGCATTTTCTCCTCTTCCAATAATGTTTTCAAAAGTGTCTTTCCCCAGGGTCCTTAGACAACGGGATTATTTGTTAAAAGATTAATTGTTCACCTTATTGACAGGGGCCAGAAAAAAAAATGAGGAAGTACGGCAATCACTGTTGGGAAAAGAATGATTTATAAGTGCATAAGCAAGTGACTGCGGGTGTCTCATTATTTTTGAAGAATATCTTTTTTTTCTTGTATCAGTAAGTGATCGAAAACGAACTTGAAAAAAAAGATAAAGACAAGACACATTCCTGGTACATTCGTCCATGGACGACAGTCTCATTTTAACTCTTTACCAGACGACAAAATCTTAGGCTTGACCAAACTGAAAGCATTTGCAGGCGGTAATTCAGATATGGTTCAAATGATGAGACTTGTATTTGAAAGGTTAGAAGACATTGTCGAAATGGGAAATGCTGGTTACCAGCATTTTCTTCTTTTCCAACAACGTTTTTTGTAAGTCGTTTATTTCTCATGGTCGTTAAAACGTGGGATCGCTTGGTAAAGGCTGAACCAATTAACAACCATCCTGCCTTTCTAACACTCCAAGGGAGAAGGTATCTAAAATGATTATTAGCATGTTCTCCTTTTCCAACAGTGCTTTCTATTCATTCAAAGAAAAATGTTAGCGTTTGATAACCCGTTGTCATCTCTCAATTCTTTCAATATGGGTTGGTCTAAAATTGTGTCCTCTGGTAAAGAGTTAAACGACTTGAAATGACAGAGGACACTGTGTGGGGCAATTTGTCTTCAATTGAATTCAATCATGGCGGGTAAAATTGACAGTCTTCCACCCATTATTTCTCTTAAACTAACTACATCGTAAAAATAAAGTTCTAGGAATTAATGGAAATCTGGCATTACCCTGTCTACGAGCTCTAACGTGTAGATTTACCGCGAATTAATGGCAGACATGTTGTTTCATCGCGTCACGTGACCCATATAAAAAGCCGCAAATCGTTCTATATGTCGTGATTTTACGGTAATTGCATGCACTGTCATATACTGCGCGCGTCATTTGGATGGAATTCTCACCAGAAAATCAATTATGCAAATATTAACAAATGAAAATTTAGCGAGAGCTGCCATCTCACCCTCCCTATCTTTTTACAATTCTGTTTGAAATCAATCCTTGCCTCATGGTATCCAAACCAGATGAAAACCTTTTTAATTTCGCGCGATGATAAAACGATTATATCTTATTTTTGATCATCCCAACAGATTAAGACATCGCGCATCTTGTACACCGAGAAATCAATGTGGCCGTGTCGTTGCGAATCCACACTTTTGTAAATGGTGGAAATTTTTGCATCAGTCTGTTTTAATGACTGTCAAGATAAGACTTTTTTTTCTTTTAAAGCTGTACCTCTCAAATCCGACAAAATTAACCAGTATAGACTCAAAGGCTAAAAATTGCGCGAAAATTACAATACCATTTTTTGTCACACAGAATATTCAAAACACAGACGTATGAGTAGGGACAACAGGGGCCAGCCCCGATCCATAATTTTGATAAAAGGAGCCACTGCTCCTCTCCATATATGAACTATTGTTAATTTTCTGAAACTAAAAAAAAAATGTTTTTTTTTTCGTGCATGAAAATAACTTTTGATTGCTTCTCTGATTTAGATGATGCGAATAGTTTTCTTTTTCGCGGAATAAATCTTGGTATAAAAAGTTCATTGCCATGGCTAAAAATGAGCAAACAGTTTTTGTTTGTCTCCCTTTTTCGGATGATACGACTTTTTTTTTTTTATTTCAGGGAAAAATTCCTGATACAGGTTGCGTCTTGCTAATACAAGGTCCATTACTTCGATCAATGAATTTTCTTTAGAAGTCGGATTAATCCTTAACCTGCTAAATAAGTTAACCCTTTCCCAAACGACAAATTTTGGACTGGTCCAAATTGAAGGAGTTTGCAGACGACAATTTTAAATTTTATGAAAATGGCAGAAAGTTCTCAAAAAGGGAAGAAAACACGGTGGGAAAAGGAGAAATTGCTCATTACGAGCAATTTCTCCTTTTCCCACAGTGTTTTCAAAAGACTTCTACTGCAGACACGTGAAAACCAGGGCTTGTTTGGGAAAGGGTTAAATGAAACTTTCAAGCCGATTGTAAAAAGCTGGATGTTGCCATTTCAAAAAGTTATTTTTCGGAGAGAAATACATGTTTCTCTTTATCGGACAGTGTAGAACTAAGATCAGACTGCACGTTCTGTGCAGTCTGATCTTGATCTACACTGTCCACAAAAGGTCCTTGAGTCACGCTATGCAGCCTACGGGTTAACTCTTTGAGCGCCATGGACATGAAATCTACCTCTGTCGACGGCTGAAAATACAATCCACTGAAACTAAAGAGGGATTTATATCATATAGGCTTGACTAAGCAAGCGGGCGGTACAGATCCAAGATCAGACTGCACGTTCTGTGCAGTCTGATCTTGATCTATACCATCCACAAAAATCCCTGGTTTCACCTACGGCACTGAAAGGGTTAGAGCTGGACAGAACCTAGTTATTATTGTTACTATGTGTTTATTTCAATGGTTTCTTGTTTTCTTGGACGTTTTCCTTTTTTTTTTTTCTTTCTTTCTCAGTCGCATACCAGTAATTGTGTTTGTTGCTCAAGATGAACAAACGTACTACGCATGAGCTTTTGAAAATTCAGTATGAATATTATCCATGCTCTGTGAAAAGGGGATGTGATGCATCTGCAAAAAGTATCGACTCATGCCAGCCTGCGCAGTCCGCGCACCCTGACATGAGTCGATTTTTTTTTTTTTTCAATTTCTAATTTTTCTGCTTGTCCAAAGACTGTTCTATGGTCGACTGACTGTTTTCGATGTGTACTTGTTTCTGAACCCAAAATGATATCAGAGTTTTCTTTCGAACTATAAAGTGAATGACGTCACCGTTTTGTGTGAGCTGATTATCTGAATATAAACTACACTGTCGTTACTGAGAAATCGTAAATTTTGTCGTTAGCCAAAAGGTTACGATATTACTCATTCATTTCAACCAGACCAACTTTACCTTTGGGTCTGTACGATAGCCATTCTAACATTTTTTTTTTCATCGAAAATACCAAAATTTATATTAACCCTTAGTCTGCTAAGTGCGACTCAAGGACCTTTTGAGGACAGTGTAGATCAAAATCTGAATGCACAGAACGTGCAGTCTGATCTTTGATCTACATTGTCCGATAAGGAGATATCTTGCCCCCCCCCCCCCCCCCCCCCCACACACACACACAAAAATACTTTTGAAATAGCAAAAGGTGGATTTTTATTATCCGCTTGAAAGTTTCATTTCAGTTGTTTAACAGTATACGGGTTAAGCGAGAAAGCAGCCAGGAGAGGACATTGTTTACCCAACCTCCCGAAACAAATTTAACAAATATTATTATAGATGAGTCCTAAAAAATCATTGTAGTGATTGATTTTCGGGATTTTTTTTTTTTCGTCGCCACTAGTTGCCTATATAAGAGACGCCCCCATAGAATTGTCAGTTATGTTACGGGGGATTGTGCAAAGTACATGACGAAATCAATCCTTAGTTAGGTCTGCTTCTTTGGCGTGCTCTGTGTAAAGCGGCGTCACACGGCACCTCGGTTTTAACTTTCATCCGAATATCAGTAGTTTTTATGGCCAGCCGTATGGAATCGAACAAACATCCTCAAGTGGCCCGTGATTTGTAGCTGACAAGTCTCCTGCTCTACCTCGTGAGCTGTTCGTGCTGGTCAAAAAATAATTGTGTTGTACATGTATTAACCTTAAGGTTTTATATTTGGGTACAAAATGATAAAAAAAAAACTATGGCAAAAGAAAACCATGCTCATAAGGATGAATTTCGCCTTTTACCACAGTACTCTCAAAGGTCGTCGGCCACAAGTCGTAAAAGGGCGTCTGGAATTTGGCAGTGTGTTAATCCTTTAACAGACAATAAAATTTTAGACTTGTCCAGAATGAAAGCATTTGCAGACGACAACCTAAATGTGATTCAAATGATAGGATTCATCTATGTAAGGACAAAAAAAAAAACATCATGGGAAAAGGAGAAAATGCTGGTTACCAGCATTTTCTCCTTTTCCCACGATGTTTTCCTCAAGGTCGTTAAAACTCGAGATTGTGTGGTAAAGGTTTAAAAAGATCAAGAACTGGAATCTAGGCAATACTTGTTTCCTGTAATTATACATGTACTAACTATTTAACCACAAAAATTAGTCTTGTCCAAAAGCATCTGCAAACGACAAAAGAAATCTGACTCAAAAAACCGAGACTTATTTTCAAAAAGGTAAAAAACAGTGTTGGACAAGGAGAAAATGCTGGTCACCAGCGGTTTCTCATTTTTCTTTGGACTCGTTAAAACTCTTTACCACACCATTCCGAGTTTTAAGGACCCCGAGCAGGAAGTCTTTTAAAAAACATTTTGGGTATAGGAGAAAATGCTGATAACCAGCATGCATTTCTCCTTTTCTCACATTGTTTTCTACCTTAGAACCTAAGCTCATGAGTACCTATTTTGAATTTGCAGTCTACATATCATTTGAATTTAAAAGAGTCTAAAATTTGTCATTTTTGGAAAGGATGAATTCGATATCATGGGGATTAAAATTTTGTACATTATCAACAAAAAAAAAAAGATTTTGCTATGAAGGTATTCGTTAAAAAAGACAGCGAAGCAATTAATGATTAAAAACCGAAGGTTTTACTTTGTTAATGGCGCGTGAAGAAATCAGGGCAAAATGAGCGAGATTTTGGTTCGGGGTTGCCAGAAATTATGAATGAATGCTTCGCTCCGTGCGGCCAGATGCCTTTTAATTCTTTACCAGACAATCCCGTGTTTTAACGGTCCTGAAGAAGAGAGCTTTTGAAAACATTGTGGGAAAAGAATAAAATGCTGCTAACCAGCATTTTTTCTTTTCCTACAATGTTTTCCACCGTTTTAAAGGCAATGCCCATCATTTGAGTTAGATAGAATTCTTCGTCTACAAATGCTTTCAATTTGGACAAGTCTAAAATTTGATCGTTTGGTAAAGGTTTAATTTTGTAAATAAGTCTATTAGCATCCCAGATTGGCAAACCTGGGAGACATCTGGGTTGTGTTCCTGCGAGATATTTTATATTTTATAACCGTTAACGCTTTGCCAGAGGACAAAATGGTAGACTTGTCCAAATTCAAAGCATTGGTAGAAGAGAAATTTACTATTGCTAAAATACTGATATTTTCTTTTAAAGGGACTAAGATATTGTTGAATGAGGTCGAAACTGCTGGTTACCAGCATATTCTTCATTTTTAAGGATGTTCGCAGAATCTGAGCTTTCTTCCTCAGGGTCTTAAAAACACGGTATTGTTTGGCAAAGGGCTGGCTGATATTTAAAATCAAACTGCTTTTGTCTAAGTTGTAGTTGGGAATAGCATATTGCGTCAACCCAGAACGCAACGTATGTGTTTCAGTATTTTTGTCAGCGTACAAGGTTTATACTAGAATAAGAAAACGTCGTGGAAAACGGTGATAGCTACTTTAAGCGTTTATGAAATTTTGCTTAGCTTTTCTTTGCTCAGTATAGAGAGAAGAAAAACAAAGATATTTACAGGTAATTGGTTAAGACATTTCGGTCATTATGTGGAAGTTTGATATTTATTTGTGTTTATTATTAAAGAAGTCTGATTCTGAATGCCAAAAACTAGCCATTCGAGTTGATGGAATAAAAGCGCGGCTACCAATGGAAAAGCGTGCGATTGTAATTTTCATTTGAATCCAATGCCAAATTTAGAATAAAAATGAATATTTTAACAGGGATTTAAACCCAAGGACTGAGAATAGAAAACGAACACTAGTACAGGTCTAACACATTTACAAATGTGAAAACATCGCGACAAAAGGAGAAATTGCTCGTTACGAGCAATTTCTCCTTTTTCTCACGATGTTTTCAAAAGTGGTGTGGTACAAGACACAACAGGCGTTTGCTGTTGGAAACAGAGTGAACAAGTGATGTTTCTGTTGGTGTTATGGTGTTTTGTACAAAATGGTGTTTATCATAGAAATACCATCTGGAACGAACAGTGATGGTGTTTGGGTTTACGATGTTAAACGGATTTCAGGTTGATTGTTTTAGAGATTCTCGTCATAGGAGATACTGAAATTTGTGGAGTGTGCTTTTGTATCCAGTTGATTAGGTTTCTTTCACGGCGACCATCATCATCATTATTATCAAAATCGTCATCATCATCATCATCATCATCCTGCCTTTTCAGTTTTATCAAGTAGCATTTATAGATTTTTTTGTTTTGTTTTGTTTTCTTGTAAATTTTGCATACACAGTCTATATTCGTTTAAACTTTTTTCTTAATTTGCAAAGAATATACTTGGCGTAAAAATAATACTATTACATAAAAATACCCTCATACTCCTCTATTCTCGGAAGGTTTACTATTTAGCAGAAAACGACTTCGCCATGGGTCCAAAGCATTGTAGCTGTATACGACTTTACTGGTAATATTGCTTGTTTTGAGCAGTCAGGTCTTGTCTTACATTGTTCGTAATGCACGAAAAGCTGCCTATGGCAGCTTCATTCTTTACTGCAATTTCCCGAGTTTTAAAATCGACCTTGAGGAAATAACATCATAGTTTGAAAGCCTTAAAGGAAAAGGAAGAAAATGCTTGTAACCAGCATTTTCTCTTTTCCCACAAGATTTTCTACACTTTCACAGACAGTTATTATCATTTTAGTTACATTTAATTTGTCGTCTGCTAAAGCTTTCAATTTGAACGAAACTAAAATGTTATCGTTTGGTAAAGAGTTAACAGCTAACCCAGTGTCTCTTTACAGTCACACTTGGGATAACCCTTTACCAGACGACAAAATTTTAGACTGGTCCAAATTGAAAGCATTTGCAGACGACAATTTCAGTGTGGCTCAAATTGTGCAACTCTCCTTTGATAGGTTAGAAAACATTGCGGGAAAAGGAGAAAATGCTGGTCACCAGCATTTTCTCCTTTTCCCACAATGTTTTCAAAAGGCTTCTTTCCCAGGGGCGTCGAAAGGCGGTATTGTGCGGTAAAGGGATAACATTTAGTACTTGTCTCATAGTTTATATAAGTATCTAATTTAACGTTACATTTAGTCTGAATTTGATGTATGCGTTAGACACGGCGTCGTATTTTTTTCGGCCGCAAAAATAGTATTGGCTGTATCACTTTTTTATATTTTTTCTTATATTTATTGAGTTTCACGAATAAGAATTATCTCAAAATGCATTTGAATCGCTTCTAAAGACGTCTTTAAATTAAAAAAGTTTCTGTGGAGGTTCCCCGAACTCCCTTATGAAAGTGGCGACATCTACCATACTCGGGACACGCCAAAGACGTTTAATGGCCGTACCACTATTAAAAAGCTGACGACGGCCCTGTTAAAGCAACTTAAGTTATGACTAGCATCGAAACCAACGGGAAAATATACAAATAAGTTCTCAGACTGGGAGTAAACAGACAAGTGTCAATGAGGGAAAAGAGACGAGTATTTTGTAACGCATTACACAGTCATAAAAAGTGATAAATGGGGAATTCGCCTGAAATTGCCGCGGGATTCGGCCGCCTCTAATATCATCGGCAGTATTGGCCAGCGTCTTCGATTTCATATTCATCTGTCAGATGTGTCATCCGCACTAATATCTCGTGCACAAAACATACTGTAATTATGAGGTGATTGACGGGTTGAAATTAACATCTTTCTGGAGACTTGTAAAACTGGTGACAAAAACGTTTGGAAGCGGACGTGGCTCGACACGTCGTTAAAACCGCAACTGTCTTGGACACTGAACACGGTTGATAATAACGCTGAGTGTATGATCGTTCCAAACACACACACACACACACACACACACACACACAAATTTTACCATAGGAAAAAACCTAAAGTATTTCCCAACATGCAAATCTCTTTGGTGTTAAAATCACTTTAGTACAGTGAACGCCGTTGATTACAGGGTCTGATTCATTCTTATTTCAAAATGAAGTAAAAATAATCCTCTACTAGTAAACACAACATATTTACGAAACTCAGGTCAGCGAAAATCATACGAGCCATGCTCTGGCAAAAGGGGGAGGGGGGCTTGATGCATTTCTGTTATCCATGATGCCAAGCAAGTATCACATAATTATAGATCAATAATCGCCATTTTTTTAACAGAACACTTAATCATGAGGTAAACTGGTCCTTGAACATACAGAAAATTGGCCAATAGCGAAATGTTTCGGCCTGGGTCAGCCTGCGCGGACTGCGCAGGCTGACCTGAGTCGATACTTTTCGCAGACGCATTAAGGTCCCTTTCCACACAGCATGGCTCATATGCAAATTGAACAAAAGTCAAACGTTTCAGTGACAGATAAAACACAGTTTTTAACGCTATTGAATGCACTATCGATAAGGCAGCAATCAGTTGTACACTCAAGTGCTCCTTTAACGACAATGTCTCTTCAAACGTATTACTTGCAGGGGGATTAATCAGACGTATTTTGTAAATTAAAGGAAAGAAAACCATGAAAATACTGCAGTTTTCACCCTTTACGAAACACCCAAGATATTTTAGACTTGTCCACATTGAAAGCATTTGCACATGACATATTAAAAGTGGCTCAGATGATGCAATTTGTTTTTGAAAGGGTAGAAAACATTGTGGAAAAAGAAGAAAATGCTGGGTACCAGCATTTTCTTCTTTTTCCACAAATTTGTCAAAAGCCTATACCTCCTTCGCAGTCCTTGCAGTCTGACCTGAGTCGTAACCTTTTGCTATTGTTATATTCACTGCATGTCAAAGAACCATTCTTCCTCCAGATTCAGTCGGTTTTTAGATAAAAATTATTTAATCGGATCCATAACTATATGTATGTGATGACTTGCTTGGTATAATACATCACGAAGTTGCATTAAACCCTTTTCCCAGAGCACCTGCTTTTTGTTTACATCAAATTATCATGGGCAAATAATGATTTGTACACAAACATCTGCTCATAGACTCAAATCAAGTTTTGAAAGTAGACTTTACAGAAATAAGTATACCGAATGGTTTTCTTTCTGTTTCTTTGCAGTTGGTCCTTATTCCAAGGTTAAATTAGAATCCAGCAAGTCTCACGTCAATTGCTGTAAACCCCACGGAAACAATCCAAAACTAAACATGGGCGTCAAGTATCCGTATCCCGACCGTCGTTACCCAGGGGCTGACTGCCAGGGTAGTCAGGGATCATCGTCCCCGTCCAGCGAGTCCTTGTCATCAGGTTCGAGCACCAGCAAGGAGTGTTCGTCACCGACGTCGTCTCGCGACGGCTCTACACAGGGCGTGACCCCCTCTCAAGGAGTGCCTATTGCCAATGGTCCCCCAAGTAACATGCTGGATGGCAACACCCATGCTATGTTTCAGGGACAGGATTTACGGTAAGCGTTTGGCACGGGATCAACTTTGTACTGCAGGTTTTAGACATTTTAACTTTAATTTAGGTTATTTACAAAGTACTCATAATTTCTTTCAGATGTCTGATACATGAGCATTTCAAAAATGTAAAATTATTGGTATTTGTGTGCCTATAAAACAAAAATGTCCGATACTCTAAAACGATTATCTAGTTCGCGATTCCAACTTTAGATTTTTATTGAAAAAAACCCTCAATGTGTTTTGAAAGATGCTGCAGTTGCAAATGCAGATGCCGCTGAAAGGTCAAGGTCACATTTGGTGCATGTGCAATATGAGTATACCGTCACGCTTTAATGGCAGAAACGCTGATTTAATGGCATCATTACGCATAAACGTTGGCCCCTGCATTGGGCAAGACTTCGGGGTTGGGTTGTGCTTCTGAAAAAATTATTCTTATAAAGACAATCCATTTTGTGCCCCAGATGTAGAAACCTGACATCGCAATATGGTGCATGGCATCATATAAGTTTATACATATAAAATAGCGTTAGCCGTGCACAATATTATATTTTGAAGTCAAAGTCTTTGATTTAACCCTTTACCAGACGACAAAATTATAGCCTTGTCCAAAGTGAAAGCATTTGCAGACGACAATTTCATTGTGGCTCAAATGATGCAACTTTTCTTTGATTGGGTAGAAAACATTGTGGGAAAAGGAGAAAATGCTGGTTACCAGCATTTTCTCCTTTTCCTACAATGTTTTCAAAAGGCTTCTTTCCCAGGGGCGTCAAAAGGCGTCATTGTGCAGTAAAGGGTTAACAGGTTCCACACAAAACTGTTTATGTGTGCTCTGGGAATTCTACAAATTTTGATGCGCTGTTAGGTAAAGACATGCAAATATTTCAACACAATCACAACAACACGAACGCAATGTTCAGTGCTTTATAGTAGCAGTCCATCCCAGAATATCTTGCTTTCCGTTTAATAGAAATGACAAACGATAGGTCGTATTCTATTCAATGAATTAGACAAGAAAAAATCTGATATTCTTTATTCTAGAACTGAAATATGTTGTCAAAGAATTTAAAAAAAAAAATGAATTGTTACCATGAAGAGAGGACTTTCAATGTTCTGGTGTCAAATGATCTTGCTGACTCTGGCTATGATTTTATTATATTATGTTTGAGCAACTCTGTAGGAAACGGGGGTATAATGCATGTCCATGACCCATGTACCGAGCAAATCCTCACATAATTCTTGATCGATTAAATCAATTTTGTCTAACAACCAGCTTTATAATGAAGTAGACTGCTCCTCTGTTATGCAGGAAATTTATCAACAGCAAAAAGTATCGACCCAGGTCAGCCTGCGCGGACTGCGCAGGCTGACATGAGTCGATACTTTTTGCAGAGCCCCTTTTTACAGAGCACGGCTCATATGCATGCTTAATTTCAAAAGTTACATTAATTTCCTTTTACAGAGTTCAAATATATCGTGAGCGAAAGTTTGTAACCAATAATTTGTGAAGGCCGTTACTTGTTACAAAGATTTATTATATTAAAACATGTTAAAACATATGGCTCCAAGAAAAATAGCTCGTCACAAGTAAATGTCTTTTTGCGGCTGTGTTTGAAAGAGTAGTTTGCCGGACAAAACAATCTGTTTGAAGGCCGACCTAGGTATATACTTTTTGGTGATGCATAAAACCCCCTTTCACACAGCATGACTCAAATATTTTTCGACTAGGTTTTCTAGCCGACCTCTGGAAGGTGAGCGCACATACAGTACCGCGGACATGCAGCAGATCCATCACAACTATACCCGATTTATGTCCATGTCTTATCCCCATTACTTCAAACACGACATGCATGACCGACCCTACGACACAGATTCGACCTTGACCCGTAACCATGGTTACCTGACGTCATCATTTTCACCAATCTCCCCACAGCCGCTATCTATAAAACAAGAACCACGTGATGGTAACTTTGACGGTGGTACGTACTCTTTCGTTTGTTTAAGTAAAGGCCAAGTTGCGGTCAAAAGTAAACAATGTGGGTGTTAAAGTGCATTTGATTTCAACTCGTACCAATTAAAAGTATGGAAAATTATTGTGAAGATGACAATCTGTTACTGTGTGGTCGGTCCAAGTGTTAGTCGCTGGCAGAAAATGAAACTTTAAACCAGGTAAAAAGTAAACAAACGATAGAATGATCTGGCAACTTTTACCTAGTTTTAAAATTAATCAATTCACGATGATTTCCATACTTTGAAATGGTATTTAGATTTAAACGTACTTTAACACCGACACTGTTCACTTTTGGCCGCTATTGAGCCTTTAAAGTCATGGCGGTTATTCCTACTCTGGCTTATAAATGTGCTTAACCCTTTCCCAAACAAGCCCTGGTTTTCACGTGTCTGCAGTACAAGTCTTTTGAAAACACTGTGGGAAAAGGAGAAATTGCTCGTGGCGAGCAATTTCTCCTCTTCCCACAGTGTTTTCTACCCTTTTGGAGAACTTTCTGTCATTTTCATCAAATTTAAAATTGTCGTCTGCAAACTTTTTCAATTTGGACCAGTCCAAAATTTATCGTTTGGGAAAGGGTTAATTTATCTCACAAAACATCGGAAGATGTTTATTTAAGATCACGCCGTACTTTCTGTGTAGTCTGATTTTGTCAAATAAATAAGTTAACCCTTTACCACACAATCCCGACTTTTAACTACCCTGTGAAGGAAACCTTTTGAAAATATTGCGGGAAAAGAAGAAAATGCTGGTAACCAGCATTTTCTTCTTTTCCCACAATGTTTTTTACCCTTCCCAAAACAAATTTCAATTTTTCAATCACATTTATTTGGTCGTCTGCAAATGCTTTCAATTTGGACCAGTCTAAAATTTTGTCGTTTGGTAAAGGGTTAAATGAAACTTTCAAGCCGATAGTAAAAACTCAAATATTGCTATTTCAAAATTGTGTTTGGGAAAATATCTCCTTATCGGACATTGTAGATCCGAGATCAGACTGCACGTTCTGTGCAGTCTGATCTTGATCTACATTGGCCGCAAAAGCGCGTTGAGTCGCGGTTAGCAGCCTAAGGGCTAAAAGCACAACAAGCATTGTAGGCATTTCAACAGGTAAGATAATGGGCATCACTTCCAAATATTGAATTACGTACAACTTGCATTCAAAATCCTTTAAAATTTCACGTTTTCTTTAGTGTCAGTCGCCTATAGAAATTTGAAAATACGTTTTTTTTTTTTCAGTCTGTCTTCCATCTCGTCGTGACTTTCTCAACCCTTTACCAAACGAATCCGTGTTTTAATGACCCTGAGAAAAAGGCTTAAAATTGTAAACATTCTGGGAAAAGGAGGAAACATTGGTAACCGGCCGGCAACACTTTCAAAGACAAATATAATCGTTTGAGCTACATTTAACTTTTCGTCTTTGAATGCTTTCAGTTCGGATTTGGACAAGTCTAAATGTTGAAACTTTACTCATTCATTGACAAAAAATTGCAAACATGCAAAAACTCATCAGACTGATGTCTGACTTTATATGTGTACGAATTGTCACCGCTTTGACCAAGTCGTCAATTATACATCAACACATAGTCAATCTTATTTGTACCTACAGTAGATCTATTTTGAAAATATTGAGGAGGAAAAAGGTGAATCCTTAAAATAATTGGTCTCATTATTTTTAACAATTATGCACGTACTTTCTCTCGCTTGATATAACTTGCATTTTAACTTTCTCGAAGGTCAAAGATTTCAAAGCCCGGGATACCCAAGGTCGCTATTCAACAGAAACGCCAGTCCTGCAGAAGGTAAATGAAAGTTTTCCATATTATTTATTTTAAAGCACATAAAATATATATAAGCTATGGACTGTGAAAAGGGGGCTCAATGTAACTGAAAAAATGTATCGACCTAGGTCAGCCTGCACAGTCCACGTAGGCTGACCTGTACCGAAACGTTTTGCTTTTGGTCTATTTTCTGCAAGTCTAAGGATCAGTTTACCTCATGATTTAGTCCGTTGTTAGACAAAATGGATTTTATAGTTCAGTGATCATGTTATCACTTGCTTGGTATCATGCATCACGAAGATGCATTAAACCCCCTTTTGCCAGAGCACACACACACAGGGTCAAGGTCAGATTGAGCAGATTATTCTTTGGAAGTAGCTTTGTACCCACACATCTATCACACTTCATCCCAAGGCACTATGCTCAGTCTGACCTTGACCGTCCAAAAAGAAGCTCAATAAGTCGCATTTAGAAGCCTAAGACATGAACTTTAGAAGTCTCTATCCCAAAGCGTAATTTTGCTATACTAGGGAAAGGCATTTGCCGTGTGGTAAGAATCACAATCCTACCTCTACCATCAAATGAGCCATGCTCTGGCAAAAGGGAGGCTTAATGCATCTCCGTAATGCATGATACCAATTAAGCCATCACATAATTATGGAGCCATAATAGCCACTTTTTTAACAACCGACTGAATCATGAGATAGATTGGTCGTTTGTGTAAACAGAAAATTGACCAATAGCGAAAAGTTTCGGCCCAGGTCAGCCTGCGCAGGCTGACCTGGTCGATACTGTTCTCAGATGCATTAAGCCCCTTTTCACAGAGCAATGCTCAAATGTAATTAACGCTATGAGAGCAGAGAGAACATCAAACTGCATCTCTGAAAAAAAGCAGCAATGCTGGCCCGAAACTTAACAAGTCTGGATCCTAGGACGTTACTGAGCTAAAACAGGGAATTAACACATGACTTCCGTATCGCAAGAATCATCATCCTACCCCAGCAATGTAATTTGCAGTCGACAATTCTCGACAGTTCTTAATTTCAAGTAATACAACTTCTGATTGGCTAAACAACATGGTTCAGCCAATCAGAAATTGTTTTATTTTCTTAATCTGTAATAAGACTGAGAATGAAGTTAAATATGGCTGGTGAATACGCGCTAAAGAATCTAAAAGAGATTGGACTGTACCCGTAGGGCAAGAAACGTTATTCTACATATGACACCAAATGCTGCAGACGCCGTTGACAACTCTCCAAAGCTTTTACCACAAATGACGGTGCTTATACAAATATCAACCCGCATTGCTGGAAAAGGAGAAGAGTGGGCTGTACCCATAGGGCAAGAGTCATTATCCTGCCTCTGCCACTAAAGGCTGAAGACGCCATTGACAACCCTGCAAAGGTCTTACCACAAACGATGATGCTGACTTATACAGAGATACAAACATCAACCCGAATTGCTGAAAAAGCAGAGTGGGCTGTACCCGTAGGGCAAGAATCATTATCCTACCTCTGCCACCAACTGCGGCCGACGCAAATTGACAACTTCCCCAGTGACTTGCCACAAAAGAGGATGCTTACTTATACAGAGATACAAAAATCAAACTGCATCGCTGAAAAGAAAGGCTTGTCTTGCAAAACTACAGGGGTAACCTAATCTCTGAAAACAAAGCGTTTGCTTGAGTTCTGCGGAAAGACATACCTCCTTACCACATCGCAGGAAGAGCAAGCTATTCAGCAAGAATTAGTCCAAGTGCTTAACCCTTTACCACACAATCCCGACTTTTAACGACCCTGAGAAAGAAGCCTTTTGAAAACATTGTGGGAAAAGGAGAAAATGCTGGTAACCAGCATTTTCTCCTTTTCCCACAATGTTTTCTAACCTTTCAGAAACAAATGCAATCATTTTAGCCTCATTTAATTTGTCGTCTGCAAATGCTTTCAATTTGGACCAGCCCCAAATATTGTCGTTTGGTAAAGAGTTAACTCTTTAACAGACCACCATATGTTAGGCTCTTTAACAGACGAGCATACTTCAGACTGGTCTAAATTGAAAGAAACAGCAGACGACAAATTAATTGGGACCCAGTTGGTAAGATTTGCTTTCGAAAGTGGAGAAAACATTGTGGAAAAAGGAGAAAATGATGGTTACCACCTATGTTTTCAAAAGGACACTTTTTTCAGGGTCACTAAATCTCGGTATTGTGTGGTGAAGGGTTTAATACAGACCAACCGTTTCTCCATGGCATTACTTTCCTTCCGAAAAGTCTCGCGCCCGAGACTTAATTCAACTAGGTCTGGGAAAGAGGGCAGCGTAAAGCAATCTCAAACCAGCAGTTGGGTTTAACCATTTCAACTTCATAGGCGAAAACAGTGGCTTTTGTTGACTGCAAATTCAGGAACAGACTGCACAGAACGTGCCGTCTGATACTTCATCTATACCGTCCGCATGTTTGGTCAAACCTTAAAGATAAAAAAAAAATCTTTCTAAGAATCGGTGGGTTGTATTTTACCCATTGATATAGATGGAGTTTCTTAATGAGCCATGCTCTGTGAAAAGGGGGCTTAATGCATTTGCGAAAAGTATCGACCCAGGTCAGCCTGCGCAGTCCGCGCAGGCTGACCTGGGCCGATACTTTTCGCTTTTGGCCAATATTCCGTATGTCAAAGGACCAGTCTACCTTATGATACAGTCGGTTATTAGACATACTGGATTTTATGGATCCCTAATTAGGCGATAACTCATTTGGTATCATGCATTGCGGAGATGCCTTAAGCCCCCTTTGGCCAGAGCATGGCTGTAATATATTTGGCGCGGAAAGAGTTACGTACAGATAACCACCAAGGCCCTACAAAGGACGTTGCTTTAATTGTACTAGTGGGAGAAGCACTAATTCACATCGCTAGAACATCCAGCTCTTCCGCAAGGCTTGGTTTAGCGCTTTATACCATACCATACTTCTCACTTTGACACCGTGTTTATTTCACCAAATGTCACACAAAAAAGAAAACAGAGACAATGAAGTGCAATATCAAACAACAAAACAACAGATAGGGTAAATTAGTAATTCTATCATTTTTCTCTTATTTGTTTTAAGATCCAGCATGGCTTCATTAGGCCCACCCAGAGTTCATTACACATTCGAGACTGATAAATAAACTTATCTTTTGAAATTTGATAAACAAATGTTTCCGCCTGGAGTCTAGCGAAAATTGAAAATTAAAGGCAAAGAAAAACGTCTCATTTACAAAGACATTTTCGTATCCAGTATATTGTTTACTTTGTTTTTCTTTCTTTTAGGTATAAATATTTCTTTTGTTTCTTGTGAAAATAGTTATGACCATCCTAGATCACTCTCTCACTTGCTAAGATAATTATGATCTTTTTTACTGTTGACGTCAGTCAAAAACAGGTTTGATCATCAGTGTAGATTCAAATCTTACGTCGAGAGAAGGATCTGTATCTGTTTTATATTCACGTTAAAAAAAAAAAAATGTTTTTTATTTGTGCGGTGTTAAACCCTTTACCAAACGACAAAGATTTAGACAGGTCCAAATTTAAAGTGTTTTCAGACATGCGACAAACTAAATATGAATAGAAAACACTGTGGGAAAAGCAGAAAATGCTGGTTACCAGCATTTTCTGCTTTGTCCACAGAGTTTTCAAGAGGTTTCTTCCTCAGCGTCGTTAAATCACAGCATTGTTTGGCATGGGGATTTACGCCGTTTTCAACCTTAATTCAATGGTATTCTTTTGACAAAATAAATTCTTAAATCTTATATTTAGGTTTCGCGCCAGAATTTCGCAAACACTTGTAGGGATGTCATATGATCAGTGAAGTTTGTTAATAATACTCGCTAATAATGTTGTGGTGTATTCAAACAGGTTCTATCAGAGCTTCAAATAAGAGGAAGAGATGGTACTCTAAATCAATTAATTCTCTTCCAAACCCTATGTTATGGGTACTCATTAGAATTGTATCGATGAGACGTTTCTAATGAGTACCATAACATAGGGTTTGTTGGAGAATAATCAATATTTTCAATTTTGAAATCAAAATCACTCTCTTTGTCTGGAGCTCTGGGTTCCATGACGTTATATCTGATTTCGTAAAAATAGACCGCTGTACCGATTGCGTAACGAAAATCACAATATCTAAACGCTGAAATTGCACCATCGACTCAATATAATGGGCCAGTTTCTTTACGCTTGCAAAAACAAACATAATTATCTTGGTCATTCTCTGGCAGAAGGGGTTTTGATGCACCTCTGTGGTGCATCTCTGTGATGCATTATACCAAGCAAGTCATCACATAGTTATGAATCCATAAAATCCATTTTGTCCACCAACCGGCTGAGTCCTGAGGCAGACTAGCCCTTTGACTTGCAGAGAATTGGCCAAAAGCAAAAAGTTTCGACACAGGTAAGCCTACGCTGACTGCACAGGCTGACCTGCGTCTTTCCTTTTTGCAGATGCATTAAATCTCCTTTTCATGGATCATGGATCATCTAGCAGTATTTGACTACTTATCAGTTATGTACAAGGGTTCTTGACTCATGGCAAAGTGTCTAAATGTGCCTATTTAAGGTTATGTGCTCTGAACAATTCGCACAAAAAAACATGTAAATATGAAAGTGTAGATCCTAGACCAGGATCAGACTAAACGTTCTTTAAAGTCTGATCTTGAATTCACAATGTCCAAAAAGCTACAGGAATCATGAAAGGCATTTTTGGATGAAGGGTAAACATTTCACCAACATGAGTAGTTATCGTTTAAAGATTCACCTTTAAGTTTTGATTTCGTCAAACACACCTTAAACAATGCGTTTTGAGTGAAATGCGCGGTCTTGAAGGTTGATCTAGGTTTGCTGTCGTTGCTAAAGACGTCAGAAGATAGCGATATGCAGGAGACGGGTTAATCAGAGCAGATCCTGTCAACTCATTGAGCGCCAAATGTATAAACTTAACTATTTTCGAAAGCCTATACATGATCCACTTCAAGTCAGAAAGATCTTTATTATATAGGCTTAACTATACAAGCAGATGGTATAGATCAAAGATCAGACTGTACCTTCTGTGCAGTCTGATCTTGATCTATTCCATCGGCAAAAGCCCCTGTTTTCGCCTATGACGGAGAAAGAGTTAATTTTTCAGAAGAGACGCGGCATGACTTCATTTAATTTTCGCTAATATAATTTACGTGTATTTAGATTGACCTTCGTGTTTATTTACTCTTTCCGCATCATAAGCGAAAAGTAGGGGCAGCATAGAGCAAGATCAGACTGCAGAAAACGTGCAGTCTGATCATGGATCTCTACCGTCCGTTTATTAGTCAAACCTATGTGATGAAAATTCTTTCTGAGTTTCAGCGCATTGTTTTTAGTTCTATTTAGCCGGCGAAAGAGGTCGAGGTTATGGTATGTTGTATTTTACATCGACAGAGTTAACTTCAATAACAGTAGGCCTACTGCGTGAACCTTGCTATATATATTTGAGCCACGCTCTGGCAAAAGGGGGCTTAATGAATCTCCGTGATGCATGATACCTAACAAGCCATCACATAATTATGGATCCATAATAGCCACTTCTTTCAACAACCGACTGAATCATGAGGTAGAATGGTCCTTGGACATACAGAAAACTGACCAATAGCGAAAAGTTTCGGCCCAGGTCAGCCTGCGCGGACTGCGCAGGCTGACCTGGATCGATACTTTTCGCAGATGCATTAAGCCCCCTTTTCACAGAGCACGGCTCATTTTTTTTTTTTTTTTTTTTTTTTTTTTATGAATGTCCAAAATTAACCTTAACGTTCTCATTTTCACGTACAGGATTGACAAAGATCAGACTGCACCGCACACAACGTGCAGTCTGATATCAGATAAACTTAGTCGATTTGCTCTTTTCCTTTAATTGGTATGATCAAAACAACTATGACATTCGCAACGGTTGCCTTACCATCCTATATTCAGTGAAAACATTGTTTCGTTTGTTTTAACGCTGTACCAAACGATAAAATTTTAGACTTTTCTAAACTGAAACCATGTGTGATTACAAATGAAATATGTTGCAGTTGATGAAAGTTTTCTTTAAAAAAGAAGAAAATATTGTGGGAAAAAGAGAAACTGCTGGGTACCAGCATTTTCTCCTTTTACTAGTAATGTTTTCAAATGCCTCCATCCTCATGGTCGTTAAAAGTTGAACTTAGGTGGTAAAGGGTTAATCTTAAGTTGTGTGAGGGCCGGTTGTTGAGTGGCAATACAGAAAGACTTAATCATATAACTCTGGTTGCTCGAAATTTTCTCCTTTTCTATTTTCAAAAGGGAGTCTCTATACCCGGTTAAAGCAGAGGATTCCTTGCTAAAGGGCTATAAATTATATTTTCCAGGTATGACGTGCCTGTACGAGAACACTTTCAGACTGTTGTGCCACGAAGACCCGCTCTATCTGGACCGGCTGCGAGAGCGACATAGAACACAATATGAAGGTATAGTTTTACTGCAATAATATGTCATCTGGTCAGGGTTAAATCTTTTTGACGTTAGAACAAGTTAAAAACAACACTTAGATAATCAGGGTTTTAAAGTATAATATATATAGCCATGCTCTGTGAAAAGGGGACTTAATGCATCTGAAGAAAGAAAAAAAAAAAAAAAAAAGTATCGAGCCATGTCAGCCTGCGCAGTGTGTGCATGCTGACACGGGTCGAAACTCATTGCTTTTTGTAAATTTTCTGCATGTCCAAGGACCATGCTGCCTCATAATACTTCGCGGAGATGCATTAAACAGCCTTTTGCAAGAGCATGGCTCAATATATATCACCTGCCGAGATATTCGTATATACTGGGACATTAGTGGACTGAGACAAATTATACTTCGGCACCCCCTTCATCCATTTCCGTGAAGACCCGTATTATGTAGTTGTACCTTGTTCAGACATGATATTGTAACAATAATTATAGTAATCTGGTCGGTTAGGAAGTCGAGCCTTACCGAAGCAGGGTTTCACGGAATATGCAAATGTCTCAGTTAAATCTTGTCAACCAATATAACTAGTTCGATACATTTGTATAATACCCATGACCAGCCAGAATAGCTCAAGTGGTAGAGCGTAGGACTTGTAAACGTCTAGTCTTGGGCCACTTGTGGAGTTGGGATCGAGCCCCACGGCTGGTCATATAAAATTACTAATAGTCTTTCGGATGAGACGTTAAAACCGAGGTCCAGAGTGACGGTCGTATAGATCGAGCATGTTAAAGAACCAGGCGTAACTCTGGATGGGTGTCGTCCTGTATCTTGCACTTTCCCCCGTAACATAACTAATAGCGTTCGGGGGGTCGCCCAAATGGGCAACCGGCGGTGACGATACCAATTAATCAATATATTACCCATTCTGTGCTATTGTATTGCAATATCGTCGTAGATATGCAGATTTTTGTGCTATGTTTGTCATTGTATATGTGAACCATGCTCTGTGAAAATATGTTTCAATGCATCGGCGAAAAGTTTCGATGCAGATCATGACATATTTTTTTGTTGTCCACACCCCTAACTATTGTACCAAACAACAATACTTCAGACTCGTCCCAATCGAAAGCGTTCGCAGTAAAACAACTTGAACTTGGCCAAAAAGATTGAATTTGACTTTTAGCTCTATACCAAACGACAGAATTTAACCCTGTTCATGCTAAATAAGTTAAACTTTCAAATCGTTACAAAATACCCGAATAATGCTACTTCAATTTTTTTTTTTTTTTTGAGAAAAAATATTTCCATATCAGACTGTGTAGATCCAAGATCAGACTGCACGTTCTGTGCAGTCTGATCTTGATCTACACTGTCTGTAAAAAGGGTCAGTTAGACGCGCTTAGCAGCGTTAGGGTTAAGACTGATTCAAATAAAAAAAAAACATTTACAGACGACAAATATAAAGCTAAAAGATAGCTTCCGTGTATGAAACGCTAGAAAAAGAGAAAATACTGTTTAACAGTATTTTCTCTTTTCCTACAATGTTATGAAAACCTTACTTCCAGGGGGTCGTTAAAAACGGGATTGTTTGGTAAAGGGTTAACGGGTAAGAAACATTTTGAGAACAGAAGGAAATGCTACCAGTATGTTCTTCTTTTCTCGCACCAATGTTTTCAAATACGCTTTTCCCTGGGCCTTACAACAGTAGCCCTATTTATAAGTCCCTATGTACGTTTATTTTTTAGTTTGACATTTAACATGTGCGAATAGACTTATCGGTTCCTTCATAATTTTCTTTAGTAAACTCCGACATCGAGTTTTGTCGCTGTTTGCTTCGCAAATTTGGATACTTCTAACAGAATTTGTTCAATAAAATATACATCGGAAGTAAGATTAACAAATAAATTCTCGATTGAAAAAGGATGTTTGTACAAAACTTGCGTATTAATGAGCTAAATCCATTCCTATTTAACACCACCATGTTCTGTAATGAATTGCATTGGAAAAGATGCGATCGTTTCGAATGAACCACTATAAATGCAACTCAGAGAATCGTATTATGTCTTTTTTAAAAAGAAATTTTGTTCTGCACGGTCTTGTTTGATTATTGAAACAGATTTCGTTATATGCAAAATAAAAACAAAATGTAAAATGTCTGATAGATAATTGTTGAAGGTTAGATAAGCATGTATCCGTCTAAATATTTGGATAATTACAAGGGACTGTTTCGTAATTCTTTTAGTTACAATAGTGGTCCTCATTGCATGTATTTGGTAATAAATGAAGAAGTAGCTTCTTTTTATATGTATTAATGTATTTAAACTTAATCCATTTTATCTTTTCAAAGATATTTTCAAGTGCTCCGCAGCAACAATCGTTTTCTGAAATTAAGGAGCAAAAGCAACGGCAAAGTCATCATTGAAAATAAGAAAATTAAAGCAACAAAAACACAAACAAAAAACAAACGCGACCCTCATACGAAATTCTTGTCACTTCGTTTCTTTATAATTCTATTTCGCTTCAAGCAACGGGACGTCCCTCTGTATTGGCATCGTGTAATTACGAGCTCCATGGGTCATCAGATCAGCTTATTCGCTTCGCTCTTCAAACTTTCTTCTCTGCTTCTCTTGTTATTTATTTGTTCTTTATTTTATCACACTGCCATTGTTGACATAGATAACCTTTTGCGGGCGGCATAGATCAAGATAAGACTGCACAAAACTTGCAGTCTTATCTTGATTTATGTCGTCCGCTATTTCTTTCAAAACTATGACCCACATGATCTTTAATTGCAGTGGAACTCTACATTTGGACACTGAAAAAATCGAAGTTATTTTGTTGGCAGCGAAAGAGATAATGTTTTTCTTATTCGTTTTCAGTCATATTAATTAAAGCCTTTTTAAGCCCGTTATCCAAGAAGTTGGAATCACTACTTATAACTTGATTTTGTAGGAAATTTAATAGTAGGGCGACATCTAAACATCTAATCCAAGAATTGTACAAGAATTCGTAGTACCAACTGCATCTACTTTCACAGCGAAGGGTTGGATTGGAAAAGATTTCCTTCTGTACTTTTTCTAATCAAACATGTTTTGTATTCAACGCAAGAAATGCAAATGCAGTGAGCTATTTTAAATATCATCATGTTTTTTCATGACTTGTAGTGAAAGAGATTAGAGTACAGAAAATGTCGACATCCAGACAGAAACAGATATTATCAGTGTAACAGTATTTAAAACTTCAAGAGAGATATTAAGATTTTGGTCCTTTAGATAGTGCGTGTTTGCTTTCAAGCTCAAGTTGTTTCAAATTTTTAAACAGCACGTCTATATTCGCTTGCAATAATGGCAAAGTTTGAACTAATTACTAAGTCTACTAGGCATCATGAAAGTCAGGATAGAAAAACATAATTATACTAGTATCTGTATATAAATGACCCATGCTCTGGCAAAAAAGGGACTTAATGCATTTCCGTGATGAATGGCAAGAATCAGTCCATCACATAATTATGGATCCGTTATGGCAACTTTTTTTTAACAACCGACTTAATCATGAGGTAGACTGGTTCTTGGACATACAGAAAATTGACCAATAGCGAAAAGTTTCGACCCAGGTCAGCCTGTGCGGACTGCGCAGGCTGACCTGGGTCGATACTTTTCGCAGATGCATTAAGCCCCTTTTTCACAGGGCATGGCTCAAATGAATTATTATCATTCTGCATCAAGCATAGTCATTTCGTACCCACAATTACAGAAATGACTGTTTCACTTTCCGCTGGAGGAAGTAGGTTTGTTATTTATACAGGGAAAACAGACCTCTTTGTGCTGCAAACACTCACTCTTTTGTAGTCATTGTTTTTCAATATTACTCAGAAAAAGGTTTTAACACTGGTAACTCACAGAACCCATCTTCCGCAGATGTAAGAAAATTTGCTCTCTCTCTCTCTCTCTCTATTGTTATTAATCTTTGTTTCAACAAACTTTTTGTACCCTGTGTGGACAGGACCGTTTCTAACGTTATGATGATTTGATGATTTGTATTTGGCGTCTTTCCATGCCTTTCCAGTTCATAATGCTTCAAATCAATTTCCATACCATGGAAGTCAAAGTTACGTTTCCATACGCTACAGTTTTAGGTTGACACCATTCTCGATTGCCCAGGTATATAGTATTAGTGAGTTCGTTTATCCTCCGGACCTTTTTCGCGGACCATTTTAATGCTCAAGACTTTTCAAAATTTCATAGGAAATCAAATTTTGGATTGGCTGAATCCAACTGTTGAGCTTATTAGAAATTAGGTTACCTTCTTGATTTACAAATAGAATTGAGCCGTGCTCTGTGAAAAGTGGGCTTAATGCGTCTGCAAAAAGTATCGACCATGTCAGCCTGTCTGCGCAGGCTGACATGGATCGAAACTTTTTGCTATTTGTGAATTGTGTGCATGTCCAACGACCCTTCTACTTCCAGAGTCAGTCATTTGTTAGAGTAAGTAAATTTTATGAACCTATAGTTATATGATGACTTGCTTGGTATAATGGATCACGGAGCTGCATTTAGCCCCCTATTCACAGAGCATTGCTCAATTAGTATGTTATTTAGAGTGGTTGGTGGATATGGATCCCTGGGTTCTAAAGTGGCTAAAATCGCTAAATTTTAGTATTCTCTCAAAACAACCAAGCTCCGAGTTAGTCTTCCTCTTTAATACCGTAAGCCATTTCACAGCCTGAAAATGTTAATTTTCTCTCTTGCGGGGAGAAAAAAAAATCACACGACATTGATTTGGAAGACAGAATCACAATGTTGACTCTATTTGCAGCTCAATGAGAGAGCCCTGGTAAATCCAATTTGTAATTCAGTTGACTTCTCTCGCTTGTAAGGGTTTAATAGAGATCGCACTTTCGATTCTAAATGTCAGTCAGAATGAGGTACGAATGGCTAATTTTTAGACCCTCCGTTGACTTAGGGCACGCACTTTCTTTCTCGGTTTCTGTCTTCACTTTTTTTACTGTGGGCCGTATGTTGTTATTTCATTTGTCGTCTCTAGCCTTTGAGTAAATACATTCGCTTGCTTTAGCCACGAAGCTTAATGGTTGAATTATAAATCTAACCCTTTAGAATGATTTCACTTTCAAATTCAAATATTGTCAGTTGACTGATATTGAACAAGATATATCTTTTTTAAAAAAAGAGTAGACGGCGCAGGAGGTACTTGAATATGAATATTGAAACTCTTTTGTTGTCAACATGGAACAAAATAATGAAAAGTAACCGCGCTAGCTATTGCCTCTTTTCTTCATTAGTCATATATTTTTGAAAATGTCATATATTTTTCAAGATAAGATGTTAATTCAAATCATCGTAGGAAAAGAAGAAATTTAAGCTGAAATTGTTGTGTATGACAATAATGTAGAAATACTGTAATGTGCTCTGGATTACGCTTCTTAACGCTTTTACCACACAATCCCGATTTTAACGACCCTGACAGAAAAGGCTTTTGAAAACATTGTGGGAAAAGGAGAAAATGCTGGTAACCAGCATTTTCTCCTTTCCCACAATGTTTTCTATCCCATCAAAGACGAAAAATATCATTTTAGCAGCATCTAATATGTTATCTGCATATGCTTTGAAATTGGTCCAGTCCAAAATTTTATTGTTTGATAAAGGAAAAAAATAATAAATGGCAAACTTTGTATATTGGTGTCACAAAAGTGCCCACAAATAGGCCTGCAGGAGCCCGTAGAGTAAACATCTCCACATTTTTCACCAATCACAAACTACTATTTATTAATTCTAGTATATGTATATCAATACGAAGTAGGCCAAAAGCCAGCGCATTCAGCTACGACGAAAAAACAGGTTTAACATTATTTTAGAATGTTTGGTGACTACAGTCCCAGATTTCGATGGAGAGAGAGAGGGGGGGATTGATTTCTATTTAGGACTGACACAAAATGGAAGGCCCACAATTTCATTGTTCCTTTTACCTAAATGTTTTGCATGCAAATACGTAAAAGATAAATCATTTTCATTTCTGTAATTCTTGATGTCATTTTTCTTACCTGTAGGTGTTTGTTAGGTCTAGTGATACGTTGTATGTCAGTGGACTAAACTTACAAGTCTACATATTAGGAGTTGAGATGAATCGGAGACAAAAATATCAACTAAAGTCGATGAACTATTTCGCAGCCTAAGCTGATAGTGTTACACGGATTTTGACAGTTTCCTTATACCGAGTGAGGCAGTTTCAGTTGTCGGCGCCTCAAAACAGCCTACATAGGAGTCTAGCTCCTTTTGATGGGATTAAAAGTACATTATGTGTGGCGGCTTATAGATGAAAGAATTTTATTATTTTTATGCTTCTGTCTGTCGCCATAAAAATTATTATCTTGATACGTCCATTTTTGATTTCTACGAATTTATCTCTTGAATCGTAAAGGATCGATGTGAGTTTATTGTAACACCAAATGCATCAAATTAGACGGGATAAAATCTTTAGCACTGCTCGCCTTTTTGTTACGAATTCATACATCGTTGCTGACCGTAACTTTAGTTTAGTCGCGTTCATTTTTTTTATTTAATGGTGGACATGTTTTAAAAGCCGTCGGAGGGAGGTGCAAAAAAATCATTAGTAGTAATGAGCGACCCGTTTATTCGGGAAATGTTTTGCTCACAAACCATTTCTCTGAAAAAAAAAAGAGCACTGAAATTCTTTCTCTCTGAGGGGAAGGGATAATTGGAAAGCCCATTGATATAGGGTCCCTGGGGAGTAGGGGACTTCTAGCCTCTCGTCTAATATTGGAAAGGCAAGCTATAATGATAGAGGGGACACCATATGTTTATGCGGAGTCGGACTCAATTAGTCCACGTTTTATAAAAGGAAGAGTTCGCGCTAAATTGGCCATGAATGCAGCGTAATTTGGTTGAAATTTGTATCTTGCCGCGCAAGAAAAAAGGAAGTATATAGCATGTTAGGGTGCTAAAAACAAATGGAGATTGCACATGAACATCACTTGTTCAACTATAGCATAGTGTTATTTTTTGACGGGAGATTTACCGGAGGACAAAATTTTCGTTTTTTTTTTTCAATGGAAGCATTTGCAAGCTACAACTTGAATGTGGCAATGTGTCTCAAATCACACGAATTGTCGATGAAATGATGAAAAACATTGCAGCAAAGGATAAAACACATTTTTTGTCCTGTTGTAACCATGTTTTAACCCTTTACCACCCAATCCCGAGTTTTAACGACGCTCAGGAAGATGCCATTTGAAAACATTGGGGGAAAACGACAAAATTTTGGACCGAACCATATTTAAAAGAAAAAAAAAACATGTGCAGACGACAAAATACGAGTAGCTCAAATGATGATTACTGTCTCTGACAGGATAGAAGACATTGTGGAAAAAGAAGAAAATGCTGGTTACCAGCATTTTCTCCTTTTTCCACAATGTTTTCAAAAGCCCTTTTCTTCAGGGTCGTTAAAACTCGGGATTGTGTGGTAACGGGTTCCGAAAGCATATGCGAGTAGTAGGTTTTGTCACTTAGACTGAACCCTTTACCAAACAATCCAGGATTTTAAGGACTCCTGGGATGAAGGTCTTTGAAAACATTGTGGGAGAAGGAGAAAACGCTGATAACCAGCATTTTCTTCTCTCCCCACAATGCTTTCCACCCTTTCAAAGAGATTTCCCATTGGATGAGGTCATTTAATTTGTCCTCTGCAATTGTTTTGAATTTGTGCATGTCTTGACTGTTGTCCTTTGATGTTTGTTTGTTTTGGAGTTTATCGCCGTTTTAACAGCTTAGGTCATATCATGACGGTCAGTGCACCTACGCATATTTTTTAAGGCTTTCTCAATACAATACAATACAATATTTTTTCAGGCTTTCTCACACCATTACTGACACAACTTCCTATCCAAGCCACTGACTACTTTTCTCGCATGCAACGGAGGTGAGGGGCGAAAAAATCGTCTGAAAGAAAATTTGCCCAAAACGGGTATCGCATTTGACAGTTGTGACAATAACCTAAGAATTTCCCTTTAATCCTGACGCTGCTCAGGGCGGTTAAGTGCGCTTTTAAGGGCGGAATGGATCAAGATCAGACTGCACAGAATGTGCAAACTGATCTTGAACCTCTAATATCAGATATGACAAGATTTTTCCAGGAAGAAGATTTGGAATCCTTATACATGTATTTGGATATGGATCATATCCATCAGAGTCAAAAAAGCTTTTAGTTCAATGAAAAATTAAATAAATAAGAAAAAAGATCACTAACAAGAGAGAAAAAAGGACAAAATATATATAGTTTGTATCATGACGAAAAAAAAGTTCAAGAAGAATTTATTCATATGTCTCTTTACATCAAACCCGAATTAATTTTTTCGAGAAGCCTCAAAAGGTATCTTTTATTGTTTCTACTTGTATCAGGCTCTGTCGATTACGTTGCTCCCTTCATTGTTTTCAAACGTATTTCTCACAGACAGTCATAGTGTAACTGTTGAACCCGTTACAAAACATCTACTGATTTTAACTCCTCCTGGCGATTTCTGTGCAGCAGAATACTTTTTAACTCTTTACCAAACGACAAGATTTTAGACCAGTCCAAACTGTCTTGGGAAGAGTAGAAAACATTGTGGGAAAAGAAGAAAATGCTGGTTACCAGCATTTTCTCCTTTTCCCACAATGTTTTCAAAAGGCTTCTGTTCCAGGGTCGTTAAAAGTCGGGACTGTGTAGTAAAGAGTTAAAGCAGTAGGCTGAGAAGATTTTAGTCGTAAATTAGCCATTACTGTCACTGTTTTAAGCTTTATCATCACCAACGGCGTTGTTCCAATGAGTGTGGCATTAGGCAAAGCACTGCAGAGCCCCGGTTCAGGACTGAAAAAATAAACGAAAAAGACATGGACAAGCGAGCTTTCTCTGTGATATGACTGAAATGTTATTGACAGCTATGTAATGTATTGCCGTTATATGACACAAATGCCGTTGAAAGAGGCAAAAGAGGTTTTGTATTCCAGTTCAAACAACAAAATTTATTGTTTTTTGGATAATATGGGAATCAAGCCGGATGGGTTCGAAGAAACAAACTCCAATGCCCGGCGCGAGCGCAATGGTCCACATTAACCTTGGCGCCTTTCAGGGATGCAAACAATTAAACATACTGTTTTATAATATAATGTCAACCCGGGTTGGATTCGAATCAGTAAATTCCAACTCTAGAGGTAAGCACCATAGCCCCATGGCTATATATGAATGTTTTTAGTTAAATTTTACAGCGCCAAATATTTAAACTCAACCTCTCTCGTTGGCTGAAAATAGACCAGCCCACATAGCTCAGGTGGTAGAGCGTGAGACTTGTAAATGTCAAACCTCGGGCCACTTTCAAGAGTGTGTAGGTTCGATTCCCGGGGCTGGTCATCATAAATTACCAAGACTAAGTCTTTCGGATGAGACGTTAAAGCGAAGTCCCGTGTGACGGTGGTATACACCGGGCACGTTAAAAACCCAGGCGTAACTTATAATGGGTTTCATCTGTATCGTGCACTATCCCCCGTAACAAAACTAACAGTCTTGCCCATATGGACAACCGATGAATAAACGAAAATCTACCAACCAAAAGCTAAAAAGAAAATACATGTAGTGAAATTCGGAGAAATTTTTTGTATCGTATAGGCTTGACTAAACAAGGGGATTGTATCTATCAAAGATCAGACTGCATGTTGAGTGCAGTCTGATCTTTGATCTGCACCATTCGCAAAAGCCCCTGGTTTCGCCGGTGGCACCAAGAGGGAAATTCAGGGTAAAGGCTATTGAAACTCAAATTATAACTCCGAACGACCGTCCAATAAGACACCAATTGAAACTAAAGCCTGAACTCGGCTGTAATATTAATTTATAGGACTTCAGTTGTTTCTTTAACCCTTTACCAGACAGTTCCGTGGTTTTACGACTCCGAGGGAAAGAGGCTTTTGAAAACACCGTGGGAAAAGCATTTTCTCCCTTTTCCCACGATAATTTCCACCTTTTTAAACAGACAACCTCCATTTGAGCTTCCCCCCCCCCATTTTTTTTTTTTTTTTTTTCTTTCTTATTTTTTTCATCTGCAAATACATGTACATACTTTTTTAGTGGATTGTTTGCAAGTTTCTCAGCATGCAAAGACTTAATTCTTTACCAAACAGTCCCGGTTTTTTAACGAAAAAATTGTTGGAAAGGGAGAAAATGCTGATCATCAACATTTTTCTCCTTTTCCCACAATGTTTTCTACCCTTTCGAGGGCAATTTGTATCATTCGAATTGGGTGTGTACAAATGTTTTCAGTAAGAACAAGGCTTAAAATTCTTTGTGTCTAGCAAAGACTTAAACCTGACCGAACTTTTTTTTCACAAATAACCTAGAGGATAAATATTCACAGAAGTAAATTCAGAACAAAACGTTTATTAATCGATATGGAAAACATTTTGGTAAAAGGAGCAATTGATTCCTTCAAAGAACTACCCTTTTTCCGTGATCTTTTCCAAAGGCATAAAAGGATAGTGAGTGGAAAGTTACATTTGTATAGAAATCGGTTACCCCATTACTACACCATCCCGTTTTCAAACGACCCTGTAAGAAGAGGTCTTTGAAAACATTTGTAGGAAAAGGAGAAAATGCTGGTAACCAGCATTTTCTCCTTTTCCCACAATGTTTTCCGTCCTCTCAAAGACAAAGTTCCCTGTTTTTGTGGTTTGGCATAGAGTTAAGAGGCCTAGGTTTCATCAAAGAGATTGTGAAGACAGGCAATCTAAATGCAGAGCCCTTTTCTGTTATTAATCAAATGAAAACTTACAAGTTGAACGATCACAAAAAATACACGTCGTGATGAGTTCTAAGGAAGATGAAAAATAACACATTCATCATGATCGGAAATATGCGAAAGTGAAAACAAAAATCTTCAAATCTTAGAGTGTCTGTCTGTCTGTCTGTCTGTCTGTTCGTCTGTCTGTCTGTCTGTCTGTCTGTCTGTCTGTCTGTTTGTTTGTTTGTTTGTTTGTTTGTTTGTTTGTTTGTGTTGGAGTTTTATCGACCTTGAAAAATAAGACTTTTGAAAACGCGGGCAAAACGAGAAAATGCTGGTATACAGCGGCTACTATCAGAGTAACTTAAGCAGCTGTAACAGTTAATTAACCCTTTAGTACACAATCCACAGGTTTAAAAACCCTGAAAAAAAACTTCTGAAAACATAGTTGGAAAAGGAGAAAATGCTGGTGATCAGTATTTTCACCTTTTTCCACCATGTTTTCTACCAGTCCACAAAAAATTTTAGTTTTTGAGCAATATTTGATTTGACGTCTGCTTTCAATTTAGACAGGTCTAAAACTTTGTCGTTTGGTAATGGGTTACGATCCGGCTGCGCAGCACAGCACCTGGAGACTGATCTCGGATTTCACTAGTCCATTAGTGAGAGATTTTCTGACAAAAATGGGACTTGTCATGCGCGAAAATATGCCCGGTAGTTTTAACCCTTTACCGCACAATGCCGCCTTTTGACGCCCCTGGGAAAGAAGCCTTTTGAAAACATTATGGGAAAGGGAGAAAATGCTGGTGACCAGCATTTTCTCCTTTTCCCACAATGTTTTCTACCCTATCAAACAAATATTGTACCTTTGAGCCACATTGAAAATGTCGTCTGCAAATGATTTCAATTTGGACAAGGCTAAAATTTTGTCGTCTGGTAAAGGGTTAATTAAAGGAATGTAAAACAAAACATATCTCAGAAATTGAGCGGAGCTCTAGAAAAAACAGGGTTTAACGCTTTACCAAACAATCCCGGTTTTTAACGACCCTGACAAAGATGGCTTTTGAAAACATAGTGGAAAAAGGAGAAAATGCTGGTAACCAGCATTTTCTCCTTTTCCCACGATGTTTTCTAACCTATCACAGACAGAAATCATCATTTGAGCAACAAATAATTTGTCGTCTGCAAAGGCTTTCAATTTGGACCAGTCTAGAATTTTGTCATTTGGTAAAGAGTTAAGCCACCTCCGTGATTCACTATACCAGCCAAGTCTTCATGTAATTATTGATTCATAATATTCTTTGCGCCCAACAGCCGACGAACTTGTGTGGTAGACCGGTCCTTTAACATGCGGAAAACATATGAATAGCAAAAAGTTTCGAAGCAGGTCAGCCTGTGTGGACTGCAAATACATTAAACCCACTATTCACAGCTCAATGCATGGATAAATTTAATCGGTTGAGTGTGGACCAAGATTAGGATTCTCGTTGCATCACATGTGGGCTGATCCTGGTCCTACAATACGTTGAGCTATCCCGGCTGATAGTGCGCGAAAATGTGCGATTAAAAGGAAAGACATTGAAAACGAAACTTATATCGGAGAATACTGTCACAAACAACAGTCGTGGTTTTTTTTATACTGTTAAAAACCGTAAGATATTCTTGCGAAAATGGCAAAACTAAATTCAAATAGCAAGATCAGAAGATCTGGACTGCCTTTCACTAAACTGTGTACGCAAGGAATTTGCATACGCAGTTTAGACAAGCAGGCATCAAGTCCGAAAATAAGTTTCACTGAACTGGATAAGTTCACGATTTGAGTAAACCATTTGCATAACTTTACGCAAGCTCACAACGTTGGGTAAAGGAAGGATTGTATGTGTGCATATACAATCCCATATAATTTGCGTAGATCTACGCAGTTTGTTTAAACGCAGCCAATGTGCTTTTTTAGATCCTGCCGATGACGATCAGGCGGCCTAATCGTTGGCCCACACTATCCCATGCGCTGAGATATTCTGGCAAAATTAATGTTGATCATAGGTGGAAAACTGAAAAAAATTAGGAGAAGAGATTACATGTAGATCTTCCAACAATTTTGTCAAATTTAATGTGCGTTTGAGGATGGAATGGATCAAGATCAGACCAAATACAACAAGCAGTCGGCTCTAACATTTACCTCAAAGTATTGATATATTAAATTTTATACTATAAATAATGGCAATGAACCTGTTATGTTCAACTCTTTACCAAACACTCAATTTTAAACGAGTCCATATTGAGACCACTTGCAGTCAACAAATTAAATGTGTCTCAAATGATGGGATATGTCTTTGAAAGGTTAGAAATTATTGTTGGAAGAGGAGAAAATTCTGGTTACCAGTATTTTCTCCTTTTCCCACAATGTTTACAATAGACTTTTTTCCACGAGATTGTTAAAACGGGGGATTGTGTGGTAAAGGTTCATTGTCCAGAGACTGAAAAACATGATTTTTATGCACAGTATACCATTACTAACAGAATAGAATTTTTTACTGTAACTCGATATTTTCTCGGGTTTCTTACATGTATTTCTATCTATGTTTTAATTTTAAAGCCAAATGCGAACTAAAACAAGCAATCTTTCTTAATATTTTCTTTAAAAAAAAAAAAAAAACGTGCAAAGGGAAATCTAGTTTAATGCCCCTTTAAGACCTCGAAATGAAAAGCTATTGAAAACATTGAACGGAAAAAGAGAAAATGCTAGACATCAGCATTATCTCTTTTTCCCACAGTGTTTTCTACCCTTTCAGAAATATTTCAAATCACGTGAAACATACATAATTTGTCGTCTGCAAATGCTTTTAATTTCGGCGGGTCAAAAATTTTGTCGTCTGGTAAAGAGTTACGAAACAAAAATAGACCTACTTAAACAATGCATCAACAAAGACTAAGAGGACGGATTCAACAACGTAAACATCATCCAAAGTTAATTACCAACTTTTCAAAAAGCTAAAGGATCAAAGAAGAGTCAGTTCTGCTTAGGTTCTTGGCGCAAATTCACTCTTTTTAACTCTTTACAATACGACAGCATTTTAGATTTGTTCAAATTGAAAGCATTTGCAGACGAAAATTCAAACGATGCTCAAACGGCGGGTTTTGTGTCCGTGTATGTGTGGTTATTATTATCATTTTTTTTAAATCGAATACATTGTATGCGAAAACGGGAAATGATAGTTGCCAGCATATTCTCCTTTTCACAACACTATTTATGAGAGTCTTTTCTTTCAGGGTCATAAAAAGTCGGGGACGTTTGGCCTAAGTTAAAGTGTTGTTAATGATCCTGTTTGGAGGAAAACAAGTTGATTTGTAATAAGGAGTTCTTTTGAGACAGTGTCAACGGTTTTCTCAAACAAGAATATACACATAATATACTTAACCCTTTACCACGCAATCCCCAGATTTAACCACTCTGGGGAGAAAGGCTCTTGAAAACATTGTGGGAAAAGGAGAAAATGCTGGTAACCAGCATTTTCTCCTTTTCCCACAATATTTTCTATCCTTTTACCAAACAAATTCCACCGTTTCAGACACTTTTCATTTTGTCGTCTACAAATGCTTTCGATTTGGACTAGACTGACAGTTTTGTAGTTTGGTAAAGGATTTAACTGGTAGTGATTCGCGATGCATTTATGAACAGTATAAATCGACGATCAGATTGCACAGATCGTGCAGTCTGATCGTTGATTTACACTGTCCGATAAATAGATGGATATTATGACGAGAACATGTTTGGATTAGCAAGATCCTGGGTCTTTTCTTTTAGTTTAAGATGTCGTTTTATTGTGGCATTTGTCGAAGACAATGCCACTATGAGTTCAATACGGTATTCTGAAACTCATGTTTCGTAGTTTGTGTAAAACCGAAGGAAGTAAACCGTTTTATTGTGGCATTTGTCGAAGACAATGCCACTATGAATTCAGTACGGTATTTTGAAACTCATGTATCGTAGTTTATGCAAAACCGAAGGAAGTAAACCCAATTGAACTCAATTTTTCTGCGACAAATAAGTTTTTCAATAGCAATCAGATATATAATTAACAACGGCGTATTAAAACAAAGTAGATTAGACCATCGATCATGGGAATACTTCTTTTTTTATTGAAAATATCTATACCTGCTTTGGCCTTCTATTGGCGCAATGATACATTCAACCTTTGAACCTTTGTCTCCTGACCGTGTTCGTCCCAAAACCAGTTCGTCCCTGGGCTTGTTCGTCCCTTGGCTTGTTCGTCACGGGCTTGTTCGTTCCACATTATTGTTTGTTTATTTCTATTAATTGCACACAATGGTTCCCTTTACAAATGCCACACCAGTGCTTTCAACGCTTTGATTTACTGAGCGGCCAAGGAGGTAGCGCGGGTCGGCAGCGCACAGGTCTTGAGACAAGGGAGCTGCTTGTTCGAATCCCCAGCTCAGCGAACTTCCTTCTGAGAACTGATGATAGTTATTGCGACAGGACGTGTTCCTCTCTCACTGCTCTTGATTGTTTCGCCATGGCTCGGGAAGAATATTATGCGAAGTACTGATAAAAGAAAACTCTAGGAAGGCTTGGATGTGTTCACTGGCCTCCGCGATATGACAGAAATGATCTTGAAAATAGCGTTAAACACCATACAAACAAAAAAGTATAAGGGTTAATTGAGGTGTCAAGAGAAAATTGTTGTGTTGGAGTTACACTGTTTTCCAGATGACACGATTTTAGACTTGTCCATATTGGAAGCATTTGCAGACAACATTTTAAATGTGTTGAAAAAAATAGAGTTTGTCCATGAAATGACAGAAAATGTCATGGAAAACTGAGAAAATGCTTGTCCAATACTGTTAGAGAAACTTCTCAAGAACTCAAGAAATCGATGTTATTTATCTTTAAATTCTATCACAACGCGCATGTTTTAATATATATATATATAATTGTTGTGTTGGAGTTACACTGTTTTCCAGATGACACGATTTTAGACTTGTCCATATTGGAAGCATTTGCAGACAACATTTTAAATGTGTTGAAAAAAATAGAGTTTGTCCATGAAATGACAGAAAATGTCATGGAAAACTGAGAAAATGCTTGTCCAATACTGTTAGAGAAACTTCTCAAAAACTCAAGAAATCGATGTTATTTATGTTTAAATTCTATCACAACGTTCATGTTTTAATATATATATCCTTTTTAGCAAATGTATGTGTTGGTTTTCTTTTTCTGAAGTACCGGTATTCCGTGGCAAACAATTGTCGTTCGTTTTCTGCAAGCTTTAGGCCGTAAGGTAAACGATCAAACAAAACAAAGGAAGAAACAATAACTTGTGCTAAAAGAAGGGCATTCTATAAATCGGAATGATAATAGAAAAAAATCTGTATTCCGCGTTTTTTGTGAAAAGAATTCTCGTTTTTTAAAGTTTTCCCACTGGAAGTTATACGACCTAATAACGCGCGTGAAATAGCCATGCCTTCCTCTAAGGATAGGACAATATCGGAAGCGGATAGCAAAATTTCGAAACGAGTTGTAACAAAAATCCCTAGGAAGAGCACAGAGATTTCGGCAGCGCAACTTCAAAAACCTGAAGTGGAGTGCATTAACTTTATAATGTGTGATTTTGTACGCTGTTTGTCCCTGTGTACCAGTAGATTAAACATCATTAGCTCTTCGCCAAACAAACCAGTGCTTTAACGACCACGAGAAAAAGATATTTTAAAAACATTGTGGAAAAAGGAGAAAATCCTGGTAACCAGCATTTTCTCCTTTACCCACAATGTTTTCTACACTATCAAAGACAAATTTCAGATTTTAATCCATTTTTGATTTTTCGTCTGCAATAGCTTTCAATTTGGATAAATTTAGAATTTTGTCGTCTGGTAAAGAGTTGAAAACCAAACAAGTGATAGTGTCCGCTGTACGCGGTGTTTACATTGTCTCTAAATATTCTGTGTGTATTGTTTTGGGCCTCTTCAAAGAGAGGCACGGTAGAACAGTGTTAATATGGCAATGTTTTCTTCGTTTGTAAAGAGATGGGGTCACAGAAATAGGGTCTATCGCTGCCCCTACTGTAGATGATTGTCCCCTTGAAATTCCTTTTTGAGGAAGTAATTCAGGTAACTTTCTTCTACAACAGTAGGATTTTTTTTTTTTTTCAAGAATACTCAGAAGTAGATTAAAGAAAACAGCGATATCGTTGTAATTATATACCATTATGTACACCACTAAACTGCTAATTAGAGTAAATGCAAATTTCAAGCCAACAGTAACTGCCCTAATCCTTTTCCCTTGAAAATTCTTACCGTATGTGCAGTCTGGTCTTAACCTCTTACCTCGCAATGCCGCCTTTTGACGACCCTGGAAAAAGAAGCCTTTTGAAAACATTGTGGGAAAAGGAGAAAATGCTGGTAACCAGCATTTTCTTCTTTTCCCACAATGTTTTCTACCCTATCAAAGAAAAATTGCATCATTTGAGCCACATTGAAATTGTTGTCTGCAAACGCTTTCAATTTGGACAAGGCTAACATTTTGTCGTCTGGTATAGGGTTAATCTACACTGTCGATAAAATCACATTGGGTTGCGGTCAGAAGCCTAAGGTTTAAAGACTTTTCATCAACAGTTTCGTGTTGCGGTGATAAAGTTGGAATGCTATACTTATTTCCATTTGTAGTGGAACTTTTAAGTTAAATGCCCAATAGGGGCCAAAAGTAAACAATGTGGGCGTTAAATTGCATTTAAATTTAAATCACACCCCTTAAGAGTATGGAAATGGTTGTGAAGAAGACCATCTTTAATTGCCGATACTGCCGAAATACTTACGAAATATTACGGAAAATGTCGAGATCGGACGGAAAGTAACGAGATCGCGAAGAGCGAGTTAGAATGGCCATACCTTAAAATCGGGTAAAAAGTAAACAAAAGACAGAGCGACCTGGCAACTGTTAATCTAGTTTTAAAATTCATTTATGTTTCAGCAAGCGACTTACACTTCGACCGACTGTATAGTAACAGATTGTCATCTTCACAATACTTTTCATACTTTTAAATGGTATGAATTAGATTTAAATCCATTTGAACATCGACATTGTTTTACATTTAGCCAAAGGCTACTGTGCCTTTAAAGGGGTGTTTAGACTTACTACTGGATCCACACGTAATTGACTGATTGATTGAATGGTGTTTTACGCCGCTTTCAACATTATTTCAGTCGTATCACGGCGACAGGTCACATATTCATGTATTTTCTGGGTTCCACCAGTACTAGGCGAGGGCTTTGAAGTGTCTTGCCCAGGGATACCCCCACGAAAAACCCAGCGGATCAGGTGGGGCTCGAACCCAGGGCCTCCAGATTACGAGTCCCACACTTTACCACTGAGCCACGCAAGACCCAGGGGTCCACACGTAAACAAATATCAATGGCATCATAATATGAAGTACAGTCAAATGCCACCATCTATACTAACAGAGCCACATTTCATTGTGATACAGTGTCCAAAATGTATTATCAAATAATTAGGCCTTCGTTTCTCATTTGTTGTCCTAATTATCGGCTAGTTAAAGTTTTGATTACGTTACGGGCACTGTGTTTGTCCTAAGCCCCGGTAGCTCAGTCGGTAGCGTACAGAACTTGAGAACAGGAGGTCGCTGGCTCTATCCACGGCTCGGCCAATTTCTTTCCGAGGACTGATGATAGTCATTGCGACAGGATTCATTCCTCTGTCACCGCTGACCATTGTTTCGACGATGGTCATGTGGAAAAGCAGCCAGTGGCTTGGAAAGAATATTTTGAGAAATAATGGTAAAAGAAACTCCAGGGAAGCATGGATAGGTGCAGTGGCCGCTGCGATATAACTGAAATAATGTTGAAAACTGTGTTAAACAATATACATACGTACCTAACGATATCGGGTTGTCTCGAGACTCATTCATTGGCTCACCAAATGTGCGCAGAATTGCTCAAAGAGAGATAACTCTATCTGACTGGCGATGATGGGTATTGAAAGCAGCGTAAACCGCCGCTCTTGTTCTTCTTCTCACGTTTTTATGATTATCATCTATTACTATTATGTTATTCAGGGATGGACATGAAAGCCGAGTTTTATCGAGACCTATACTTTGAGAGGTATAGGGACTTACCCCACCCAACATACCAACGACGGGGCTCTCTACAACTCTGGCAGTTTCTAGTCGCTCTACTGGACGATCCATCTAACTCGTCATTCATCGCCTGGACAGGTCGTGGGCTCGAGTTTAAACTTATTGAGCCCGAGGAGGTAAATACAGGCTAAAGGCTTTTTTTTTTTTTTTTTTGTTGAAACGTTTCTAGACCTGTTCTTAATGATCCGTCTGACCCGAAAGTTTAATATCGTGGACTTGGCGAGGCCTCAAGTTTAACTCTTTACGAGAAGGCCAAACTTTAGATAAATCCAATTACATGTAAATTAAATGCTTTAGCATTTACAAACGGCAACTCATGTGTGTCTCAAATACTGGATTTTGTCTTTAAAGGATATAAAGGCGCTGTTGGAAAGAGAGAAATGCTGTTCTTTTCGAAAGTTGTCGTCCCCAACGTCGTTGTACATACTGTAGGATTATATAAAATGACAGCTCTTATTGGGAAAAGGATTTGTTGCTTGTGACAAAAGTCATGGTGTTTTAACCCTTAAGCTGTTAAGTGCGACTCATTGACCTTTTGTGGACAATGTAGATCAAGATCAGACCGCACAGAACGTGCAGTCCGATGTTGGATGGACACAGTCCAACAAGGAGATATTTTTCTTAAAAAATAACTTTGAAATAACAATATTCAGCTTTTTACTATAGGCTTGAAAGTTTTATTAGAATTATTTAGCAGGATAAGGGTTAACAACAATAGGTTAATGCAGTAAATGCTAACCCAGTTTATAATGCAATTACAGTTTGATCATTAGGAGCTGCTAGGTCTACAAAACATTTCCAAAACTGGCCTATGCCAGTCCTCAAATTTACATAAAAGGATGGACATGATTCTGAACGTAGGATTGTAAAAATCTGACATAATAGTTGGTTCCCTTTATTCTTATGGACGTAGCGTCCGTCATGCACAAAACGCAAACTTGCGTATAATGTAGAAAAAATGGGAGCTGGCGAAACATTCTGTTATCACTTCAAAGAACAACTCCATCTTCATGATTAAGCCTAAAACGTCCCTGATTCTTGTTAGAAATAAAGCATGATAAATTTGATTGTTGCTCTCATTTAGGTTGCAAGACGATGGGGATTACAAAAGAATCGACCTGCCATGAATTACGACAAACTAAGTCGATCCCTAAGATATTACTACGAGAAAGGGATCATGCAGAAAGTGGCAGGAGAACGTTACGTATACAAATTCGTTTGTGATCCTGAAGCCTTGTTTTCCATGGCGTTCCCGGACAATCATCGCCCTGTTTTAAAAACTGACCCATCACATTCCACCTCGTCAGACGGATTTTATCGGGAATCTAGTCAATCACCGGAAGTGCAGCCACCTTTTCCTCTGTCGTCATTTTCTACGTCATCACAAATTTCTCAGATTAGTGTCACAGCGCCACCTTCAGGGAATCCTATATTCCAAAGTTCAGACGCGCATCATCGTTACCAGTATATGCACGAGATGCAAAAAATGTACAATTCAGGACCTTATATGGAATCATGTGTCTATTAGAAAAATAGTTTTCTGTCAGAAAATATATCTCTAAGTTATGAAACCTTCGCCAAACGAGGCTGTGTCTTAAGAATACATATATATCAAAAGAGAAAGTTTATTTTTAAAGCATCAGCCAAAAGGAGAAAATGATTACCTAATGGCATTTTGTCCTTTTTCAGTGATGCTTTCTACCCTTCATAGACAAATGTCGTTTTTGGTGCCGCATTTAATTTGTGATTAACAATTGTTTGCAATATTCACGTACAAAAAATGGTAAAGGTTTATGCCATAGACGGTGTAGATCTGTGTTATAAAAATAGTTTTGTTTTTAAAGAAATGAGTGGTGCTGTTGCAAAAGGGTTTTGATAATCTCCGTTATGCAATACACCAAGAAAGTCATCGTATAATTAGGAATCCAGAGAATCAGTTTAGTCTAACAAATAACTGAATCCGTAGGTAGAATAGATCTTGGACATGCGTCAAATTTACCAATATTAGCAAAAGGTTTCGACCCATGTCAGCCTGCGCGGACTGCGCAGGCTGACATGACTCGGGTCGATACTTTTTGCAGATGCAGTAACCCCTTTTTTCATAGAGCATGACTCGAATAGATTTAAATACATCACGCCACTAATGGAGCCCACTATGAACAATTTACAAAATATATTGTATATAGTAATCCTTCCCTGTACATATTTATACAAATGTAATTATGAAATACCGTTTTGGTACATGTATTACGTTAAAGGCTCAATAGTGGCCAAAAGTAAACAACAGGAATGTTGAAATGCATTCAGATTTAAATCATACAATTTTAAACTATGGAAATTATTGTAAAGATAACAGTCTGTTATTGCACGGTCGGTTCAAGTTTTATCCGTCGGTAGGTTAAAAGTCGCCATTTCTCTCTATCTTTTGTTTAACTTTTTGCCTGATTTTAACATACATTTTTTTCTGCCATTGACTAACACTTGGAACGACCACACAATAACACAATAACAGATTGTCATCTTAAAAATATTTACCATACTTGTAAATGGTATAACTGAAATTTGAATGCATTTTTGCACCTGAATTGTAATTTTGACCGCTATTGGGCCTTTAAGTTGTGCTATTGCCAGTGCAGTGTAACGTGTATGTATACATATCCGAGAAATGTTTGGGATTTGCCCGAAGTGTCTCTCTAAAATAGCTAGGTGTTTTATCCAGGTTTCAGTCGAATAAGCACCATCACAGTATGTGGTGCACGCCCCCCCCCCCCTCCTCCTTATACAATTATACAATAATATCTTGTAAATTATTCAATTTACACCATTTTAAAGCCCACGAAATCTTTCTATCTTTGCTTTTATATAAAGAGGTGTTGCTGCCTGTAACTTTACTGGCGCAGTTTCCTTTAGGGGGAGATATTCAGATATTTTCCCAAACTTAAATTACAGTGTTCCATTTTGTTTTTTGTTTTTTAATTTCCGGATAATTGCTACATGTTTTGATAGCTTTTACAAAAGGCTTGATCCTTCGGCTGCTAAGCGCGACTCAATGACCTTTTGCGGACAGTGTAGATCAAAATCAGACTGCACAGAACGTGCAGTCTGATCTTGGATCTACACTGTCCGATAAGGAGATATATTTCCCCCCCCCCCCCAAAAAAAAAACCTCTGAAATAGCAAAAGCCTTGGTTTTTACTATCGGCCTGAAAGTTTCATTTCACTTATTTAGCAGGACAAGGGTTATTTTTAAAGTACCTTACGTGTGCTGTGGAGTTTAATGTATCGTTGTGATACATTATACCAAGTCGTGATAGCAAGTAGTTACATGATATAGATCTTTTTTGTCTAAAGACTGGATAGAGCCTGAGGTAAAGTGGTCCTTTGAAATGGAAAAAAAAATCCTATAGGAAAAGGTTCCCATCCAGATCAGCCTCCGAGGGCTTACCTCCATTGATACTTTTTAACAGATACATTAAACCACCTTTTCCCAGAGCGTGACTCGCGTAAAACTGTGTATGACTTCGTGGTGACTTTAAATACTACTGAGCAAATTCACTGTTTTATACAGTTCTAATGCTATTCACAGAGAATCGCAAAAACTAGATACGCTGTAAATCATTTTATTGGTTATGAATAAAATATGAGTCGTGCTCTGTGAACAAGGGGCTTAATGCGTCTGCAAAAAGTATCGACCCAGGTCAGTCTGCGCTCTCCGTGCAAGCTGATCTGGGCCGAAACTTTGCTACTGGACAATTTTCTGCAAGTCTAGTGACCAGTTTACCTCATGATTCAGTCAGCTGTTATACAAAATGGATTTTATGGATCCACAATGATATGATGACTTGATTGATATAACACATCACGGAGATGCATAAAGCCCCTTTTACCAGAGCATGGTCCATATATAAATGACATGTTAACTATATATTGTAACTGTGATGAGACGTTATAGACAAGGATGAGTGTACGTCCAAAATGTATAGAAATTCTGAATTGTAGCGATTTTTTTTTTTTTGACACAACTTAATAGTATCTTTTTTACACTTTACCGCACAATGCCGCCTACTAACGACCATGTGAAAGAAGCCTTTTGAAAACATTGTGGGAAAAGGAGAAAATGCTGCTAAGCAGCATTTTCTCCTTTTTCCACAATGTTTTCTACTCTATCAAAGAAAAATTGCACCATTTGAACCACACTGAAATTGTCGTCTACAAATGTTTTCAATTTGGACAAGGCTAAAAGTTTGACGTCTGGTAAAGGGTTAACAACTGCTTTGGCAGGTACATGAAGAGCATGAGGAGGAATTGAATTTTGTCATAGCTTAAACATTAGCTTTACCCTGGGGAAGAAGCCGCTTGAAAACATTGTGGGAAAAGGAGAATGGAAAAAAAAAAGAAAATGCTGGTTACAACCACCTTTTTCTTTTCCGACAACGTTTTTACCCTATCAAAAACAAATTCCGTCATTTGAGCCACAGTTAAATTGTCGTCTGCAAATGCTTTTGACTTGGACAAGTTTGAGGAAGAAACCTCTTGAAAACATTGTGGGAAAAGGAGAATGGAAAAGGAGACAATGCTGGTTACCACTACCTTTTCCTTTTTTCCACAATGTTTTCTATTCTATCATAGATAAATACAACCATTTAAGCTACAGATAAATTGTAGTCTGCATTTTTTTTTTTTTTTTTTTTTTTTTTTTTCAACTTTGACAAGTCTACATTTTTGTCGTCTGGTAAAGAGTTTAGATAGATAGAAAAGTCTTAGCTGCTTTTGAGGAACTTGTGAATCGTTAAGGCTGTTAAAAAAAAAAGGAACACAAAGTTATCTTAGAAAACATGCACTTTTTTTTCGTAATGCTGGACTTTCTAGAAACCGTAAGAAGATAAACAAGGGCTGTATTCAATAATTATTTAAAATTCCATTCTAATTCTTTATTTCCAGAAAAATATGGTATCTCAGTGGCTGAGACTCGACCTTTTTCTGTATACAGCCAATTTTGTGATAAACTCAGCAGATGTATGACTTGTCGTTATTTCGACCGTGAATTATTACAGGCACTGTAGACTCCTCAGTGATAAATTTCGCCGTCCATTCTAACAGTAGAACAATCCAGGGCCATGATAGCCCTCTTGTTAAAAACTTGATTAAAGATAGGAAAATGATCAGGCAGAACTTTTAGTCTAAGCATTTTAAGGCAAATTCAAACCTTTTATCAAACAATCTTGTGCTTTAACGATCTTGAAGAACAGGGCTCGGTAATCTAATTGGAAATCAAAGGACTGACATCACTGAAATGGATAGTCTATTTTGATGGCATATCAAAACAATAACTGTAACAGTGTTTGTAGCCAAAAAGTACTTAGTTGTCGTTCTTTGAAATTCAATGAGAAACTTCTTGCAGCCAATAAGAGGATCAGTATATATAGCTAGAAAGTGCTTAGTTGTCATTCTTTGAATTTATAGTCTAAGAAACGTATTACAGTCAATCAGAGGATCAGTGTACATAGCCAAAAAGTGATTAGTTCTCATTCTCTGAATTTCTAGAAGAAAATCCTTGCAGGCGTTCCTATTGCTATCAGAATAAGCCGTCATAACTGTGCAATCATCGTGCATTGAATAGTCGAGGTTTCACTGTTGTACTTTGTCCAACAGCTGTCTCTTTCAGTACCAAATACATAAACTCGGCTTCTTTCGACGGCTGAAAATGCAGTCCACTGAAACTCGGAAAGATTTTTATCTTATAGGCTTGGCGGACGGTATAGATGCAAGATCAGACTGCACATTTATTTGCCTTTGATGTTGAAAGGGCTAACAGCTTATCATGCACTAATTCCTGGCATGGATATCCGAAACGGCATATGTTTTTCTAAAGGTTTGCCAGAACTGATTACAAAAAGATGTGCTCCTCTTTCACGACTGAGTGTATTTCAAACTTGTTCGAACGTCCCTACGCCCGTCACCAGTTTTTTCCTTACATTATATTATTTGTCCGTTGGTTTCAGTTCTTGGGCCGTATTCAACATCCGTATCAGTTAAAAGTGTTGCTGACTACGAGTCCTCTTCTCTTTCGATTTTATGTTCAAAAACATATTTATACAAGATTTAGGGGACAAAAAGTTTAATTGCTATGTTAGATATACGATTATGTTGGTAAATATAAATTATTTAAGCATACCCTACCATGTTTATTGTTTATCATTTCCCCCCAAAAAAAGAAACAAAGATTTTCTTATTACAGGTGAGTAGCTAGGTGGAAGTCTTGATATGTGGAATATCTAAATCTTTCAACTGTGACTGCTGGCCGTATATCACAAAATAACGCTTAAAGTAACAATAGCTGCCAAAAAAAACAAGGCATGTGTTAAAATGCATTTAAATTTAAATCATATCATTTAAAAAGTATGGACACTATTGTGAAGATAACAATAACGGTCGGTCCAAGTGTTAGTCGCTGGCAGAGAAATTAATTTCAAGACTAGGTTTGCCAGGTCACTCTATCTTTTTTTTAGTTTTTGCACGATTTCAAAATCCATTTTTCTACTAATACTTGGAGCGACTACACAATAACAGATTGTCATCTTCACAATATTTTCCATATTTTTTAAAAGTATGATTTAAAGTTAGATGCATTTTAACACCTGCATTGTCTTTTGGGGGGCTTTTGGCCTTTAACTAAGAAAATGAAGACAATCAAAACTGCAAAAAAAACTTTCAAAAGATCTTGAGCTTGTTGTTCAGGCTTGAGTTTGCTGTTCAAGACAAGTTTTCAGCTTAATTACATTTTGTCGCTGACTGGTTCGAAGGTGGGAATGAAAGGTGCTCGTGCGCGCGCGCTCGCTCTCTCTCTCTCTCTCCTCACACTCTCAGTCACCCATTAGTAGAGGCATCGTGGGCTCTTTAGGACACAAAACTCGCACGGGGTTGTCTGTTCATTGCGTTTTGCTAGATTAATACCTGTGCTCTTCTTAGAATGTTACTGGTAAAATACTGGTTCCTGAACGGTGAGGAAAAACAATAATATGTGAACTGTCAACGGCGATATTCTTAATAAAGTAATAACCTAGCATAATAAGTATGAACCGATTACCTTCCCTTAAAAAAGGAGCCCACAACGTCACTTTCCCCATTCTCCCACCTATCAATCGCTTATTCTCTCTCTCTCTCTCTCTCTCTCTCTCAGTATCTGCCTTAGTCCCATCCAGCCACTCGCTCAGTCTCTCAGTCTCTCAATCGAATTATCAGTCTCTCAATATGTCAGCCGTCTCTCATTCAGTCTGTCACTCTCTTTCTCAGCTACCCGCACTTTTTTACTCATTCTGTCTGTCAGTAACTTAGGCATTCTTTCTCACTCAAGCTTTCACTTATCTCTCTCACTCCGTCACTGCTGGCGCAATGCTCATTATGCAATCTGCTCACTTTAGAAAACATGCAAGAGACAAGGAAGGGCACCTACAGACAGACAGACAGACAGAGAGAGAGACAGACAATCGGGAAAACGAAAGCAACTAAATACCATGAATGGAATTTCGAGGGCATTCAAATGCCTAAATATTTGACAACTTGAATAGCGGACCTAAGATCAGGCTGCACGTTCTGCACAATCTTATTTTGATCTATACTGTGCAAAAAGAAAGTCTGAACTTGATTTAAATGGTCTACAAAATGTATCTGAATTCTTTCCAAAAAGACAAAAATTTAGACTCATACAAACTCAAAGCAGAGCAAGCGACAAATTAAATGTGGTTCGAATAAGAGGATTCGTCTTTCAAAGGTCAGAAATAATGTGCTGGAAAATGGAGAAAATGCTGGCCACTAGCATTTTTTCCCCTACAATGTTTCCAAAAGCATTTTTCTCAAGTTAGTTTAAACTCGCGATTGCGTGGTGAAAGGTTATTTCTTGTTAAAACTACATGTAGCCTACCTCGAGTTTTTCGAGCCTGAGAGGACGGCGTCGCCATTGGGGTTAATGGAAAAAACGTTTTTTCGATAATATCGATCATATTTAATCAACTTAAATTTTATCACATTAAATTGTATCAAGTCTAAAAATATATGGATCTAATCTATTTGAGAGTCAATTTTATTTCGCTCAATTTTTATATTTTTGAATTTAAGTTTTACCGCGACAGCTGTATCATTTAACCCACAATTTAACTTAGAAATACATGTAAGTCAATGGGGATTAGAAATTTTATGAAATATTCTTGGCTACTAACATTCGTTTAAGTTTGTTGATTGTGTATATCAAGATCAGATCCCAATTATGTGCAGAATATAAACTCTCTGTTGTTTTTTTTTTTCAAGTGAGTATCATAAGTACTTTCATCCCCCCCACATCAGATCGAGGCCGTATCACGTGACTGTCATGTGACAATGCTTCCGTTATACAGTTCAAAACAAACCACCGGATAGAAACTATGGATGAGGCACGCGGGTTTAGTTTCTGTTGTCTATGCTTACTTTTGACATGTGTAGAGTCGATGACAGTTTTATCACTGAACGGAGTATGGACACTTTCCAACGGATTTAACGGTACGATATTGAATTTTGTTTTGACAGTTTGTAGTGTCGATAATTTCATTGAGAATGACAGGCATTTCGAAATTCGACCCCTGGTCGTTTCGACTAGCTTGGACTGACCAGTTTACGAGGGAGTTAATTCACGAATTTAGTTTATTCATATTTGAATGAATTTTTTATTTCTAAAAAAATCTCATAACTAAACAAATATTTTCAAATGCCTCTAAATCCATAAAATCTGCTTGAATCATGTATATTGAAAAATAAGGACATATTCACCTTTCAGTCTTGCGCTGGAAACTGTATTGGCGCACTAAAAATAAATGTCCTGATTTCGAGGTACCAATATCTGCAAAAAAAACCAAAAATTAATAACTGAAAAATGTCATGTCTACCAAGAGTCGTATAAAATGTTAATAACCTCAAGAAGGAACTGTGTTGAACAAAATGAATTGTCAGTTCAAAATGAATACTCTTCAATACTTGAAGTATGTTGAAAAAGATAAATAGCAACCATGGCCAGCATCTTCTCTTTCATTTTTTTCTACAAATGCAGTCATTTGAACACTATGTTAACCCTTTACCACACAGTGACGCCTTTGAACGCCCCAGGGAAAGAAGCCTTTTGAAAACATTGTGGGAAAAGGAGAAAATGCTGGTAACCAGCATTTTCTCCTTTTCCCACAATGTTTTCTACCCTATCAAAGAAAAATTGCACCATTTGAGCCACATTGAAATTGTCGTCTGTAAATGCTTTCAGTTTGGACAAGGCTAAAATTTTGTTGTCTAGTAAAGAGTTAAATGTTATCCGCAGTTGCTGTCAGTTTGGGTAAAGTCTTAAAATTTCTTGTTTGGTGGATAGTTGAAATAGTAAGAAGAAAGCACTGCTCTTGAGAAGACAAAAGATTTTTCACAAACAAGTAACAGTGACTGAGTTACATTGAATTGGATTTTGTCATCTGCAAATGCTTTCTGTTGGGAAAATTCTAAAATTTCATTATTGATAAGAATTTTTAAAAAAAAAAAAAATTGTTTGTAGAGGTCCTTCTAACTTATGACAGGTTTGACGTCCTCCTCTTGTGCTCTACTCCCACTTGTGCTTTCGGTACTCTGGGAACACTGTAAGCATCCATAGCCATACAGCTTTTTAAAGGCAGACGATGGCACTCATAATGATGAAAGTCAATGCGACAATATTCTTTTCTCTTTTACCTCTGAACATATCTTAGTTTCATGACCTCTTTACCAAACAACAAAACTGTGGACTGGACCAAATTGAAAACATTGTGGGAAATGGAGAAAATGATGGAAACCAGCATGTTCGCCTTTTCCCGCTATGTTTTCTACCCTTCCACACACAACATTTTAATCATAGCTAAAATGATGATTTCTATTGTTGGTAGGATGGAAGATATTGTGGAAAAAGGAGAAAATGGTGACCAGGATTGGTACATGTTTGTTGAAAATGTTGTAAAAGTTATAAAAATAAGTGTGATCACCAAGATATGTAAGGTTAACCTCCCGTTTAACATTTGGATCAATGATTGTGGATAAAGGAGAAATTTTGTATGAAGAGTAAATTTTTACATTCTCTCTGTCTCTCTCTACAGTGACAGGAGTTTCCGGGAAAGTTCCCGGTAGCATGTACACAGCACTTATGGACAATAACATTATTGGTGATCCATACTTCCGTAAAAATGATGTGAAGTACCGCTGGATAGGGCTGCAGAATTGGACCTATACCCGAAAATTTACAGGTGAGACTTTTATATCAATTCATCATTTTAACTCTTTCCCAAACAATCCGAGTTTTAACAACCCCAAGAAAGAAGCCTTTTGAAAACATGTGGGAAAAGGTGAAATGCTGGTAACCAGTATTTTTCCCTTATCCCACAATGTTTTCTACCCTATCCAAGACAGAAATCATTTGAGCTGCATCAAAATTGTTGTTGGCAAGTGCTTTCAATTTGGACCGGTCCAAAGTTTTGTTGTTTGGTAAAGAGTTAACACTTTGCTAAACAGTCCTAAGTTGTTTTGACTCTGATTGGTTGAAAGGTGTTTTAAGCAGCTTTCACATTATATTTTTTGGGTTTCATCGGTGCTAACCTAGGGCTTTGAAGCTTCTTACACAAGATACTCCACAAAAAAAAACAATGCCTCCCAAGAGAATCATTTTTGATCATGAGGAAGAAGGCTTTTGAAAACATTGTTGGAAAAGGAGAAAATGCTGGTAACCAGCATTTCTCCTATTCTTACAATATTATTTGGATACATTTCCTGTACAGATGCTCTCAAATTGGACAAGTCTGAATTTTTTTTTGTGTAGAAAAGATTTATTTTGCCAGTTGATATTTACAAAATTAGTTACAAAGTCCTGGTTCTATAGTTGTTGGAAAATAGATTAACCCTATACCAAAACATCTCATGTTTCAACGACCTCGAGAATGAAGGCTTTTTAAAACATTGAGGGAAAGGGGGAAAAAATGCTGGTAATCGGTATTTCTCCTTTTCCCACAATGTTTTCTACTCTTTGTAAGACAAAATTCATGTTTTTAGTAACATTTTATTTGTCATCTGCAAAAGTGTTCAATTTGGACAAGTCTAAACTTTGTCAGCTTGTAAAAATTAATGGCCTTATGGCTAATGGCTGGCTGAGCCATTGAATTTAATACATGCCATTATATCATTAAAACAAAGTTCAACATTGGATTCGTGATTGACCTTTTACCAAACAATCCCGACTTCTTGATCTTGATGGAAGAGGCTTCTGAAAACATTGTCATAAAATGGAAAAAATCTTAGTTAACATAATGATTTCTTCCTTTTCTAAGACCATTTCCAATGTAAGAGCCAAATTTGATTGTTGTCTGCAATTGCTTTCAGTTTAAACATGACCAAAATTTTGTCTTAGAAAAGATAGAAAACATAATGGTAACTAGCATTATTCCTTTTCCCACAATGTTTTCAAAAGCCTGGTTATCAGGGTCTTTAAAACTTGGAATTGCAGACCACATTAATTGTGACTTGGAAAACAAAGTTTTTCAAAAACTTTCTCTGCCAGAGTTATTAAAACTTGTGATTGTGTGGTAAAGGGTTAAGTCTTTACCACACAGTCTTGTGCTTTAACACTCCGAAGAAAACACTTCAGAAAACATTGTAGGAAAAGGAGAAAATGCAAGTATCCAGCATTATCTTCTCTTCCCACAATGTGTTTCATCTGTTCGAGACAAAACAGTCATTTGAATCACACTAAATTTGTCATCTGCAGATGCCTTCAATTTGGACAAGTTTTGTCGTCTGGTAAAGAGCTCATGGCTGCAATTATATGTTTGTTTCAGTGAACAACACCATAATAAGGCAAAGGTCAGTTGTCCTTGTATGTAATGGACTGGACACAATAGCCAAGGTCAAGGTCAATAACATAACAGTTGGGAAGTCAGACAATATGTTTATCAGATATTCATTTGATATCAAATCAGCGCTTGTGGTAAGTCAAAATGTGAAACCCTTTCACTCTTTACCAAACGATAAAATGTTGGATTCAACTAAATTGGACGCTTGTGTAGATGACAAAATAAATATAGCTCAAATGACGATTTCTGTTTCTGATGTACTAAGAAACATTGCGGAAAAAGGAGAAAATGGTGGTTTCCAGTATTTTCGCCTTTTCCCACAATCTTATCAAAAGTGTTCCTCCAGAAGGTCTTTAAAACTCAGAAATATGGGGTAAAGGGTGAAAAATGTGTTTAGATGACCAGGAAGAAGACTTATTAAAAAAGAAAATACTTTGGAAAAGGAGAAATTGATGATGAGCAGCATTTAACTCTTTACCACACAATCCCGACATTTAAGGACCCTGAGGAAGAAACCTTTTGAAAACATTGTGGGAAAAGGAGAAAATGCTGGTAACCAGCATTTTCTCCTTTTCCCACAATGTTTTCTACCATATCAAAGGCAAAATTCCTCCTTTGAGTCACATGTAAAATGTCGTCTGCAAATGCTCTCAATTTGGACTGGTCTACATTTTCCTCTTGTGGTAAAGAGTTAACTCTTAACCAAATGAGAAAAATTTGAAGTCATCAAAATTGAAATCATTCGCAGATGGCAATTTGGATGTGTCTGGAATGATGCCTTTTGGCTGTGAAAGGGTACAAAACATTGTGGGAAAGGGAGAAAATGCTGGTAACTAGCATTTTCTCCTTTTCCCACAATGAATTCAAAAGCCTTCTTTGTCAGGTGTTTGAAAACTCTAGATTGTGTGGTAAAGGGTTTACTACTTTTTCCACAATGCTTAGTTTCCATTCAAAAGCAACTGTCATAGTTTGAGTTACAGTTAATTTGTTGTCTGCAAATGCTTTCAATATGGATCAGTTGGAGATTTTCGTGTCTGAAAAAGATTTAATCCTCTACCAAACAATCTTATGTTATCTTAACAATCCCTTGGAAGTGGGCTGTTGAAAAACAATGTAGCTGAAGGAAAAAAACACTGGAAACCAGCATTTTCTCCATTTCCCATGATGTTTTCTTCCCTATCAAGTACAAATTTAGCATTTGAGCCACATTTGAATTGTCGTCCGCGAAAGCTTTCTTTTTGGACGAGTCTATGATTTTGTCATATGGTAAAGAAATAGATGTGGCTCAAATTTCAGGCTTTACCAGTGAAGAGTAGAGACAATTGTGGGAAAAGGAGCAATTGCCGATTTCACCCTTTTCTCCGTTTCTCACAACCTTTTCAAAAGCTTTCTCTGTTAGGGTCGTTAAAACTCTGGGATTATGTGGTTAAGGGTTTAAATAATGGTCAAATGATAGGATTTGTCATTGAAAGGGAAGAAAACTTTACGAAGAAAGGGAAAATGCTAGTTACAATGCTAGTCCTTAGTGAAAGCATTTGCAGACAACAAATTAAGTCGTGCCCCAATGATTAGATTTGTTTCTGACAGAATGAAAAGCTCAGTGAGAAAAAGAGAAATAGCTTGTTACCAGTACATTGTATTTTCTCCTTTACCCACAACATTTTCAAACACCATCTTACTCAGGGTCATTAAAACATGGGGTTGTTTGGTAAAGTATTAACTGGTTATTTGACAAACAATACAAGGTTTCAACAGCCACACTGAATACCTTTCTGATTCTGAGTTTACTATCTAGCCCAGAAATTGGCTGACAAAAAAATAATTGACCAATCAGAGGGCTTGTCCCAATATTTAAGAACTTTTTCCCAGTTCTGTGCTCCTTTTTTCACTCTGTTTTATATACTGTTTCACAAAATTATTCCTTCAAATTATTTTTTTTTTAAATACGTTGACCCTGCACCAAACAGTTCTGCATTTAATAAACCCATAACAGATCGGCTTTTGAAAACATTGTAGGAAAAGGAGAAAATGTTTGTAACCAGCTTTTGTTGTTTGTAAAAGCTTTGGATATGAAAAAGTCTAAAATTTTCCATTGCAAAGTTGAAAAAGTTTATTTAACATGTAGTAGTATATGAAAAACTTGCCAGTACAGAAAACATTTTTGTTTAACCTTTACCAAACAAGGACCCAAGAAAAAAAGCTTTTGAGAACATAGTAGGAAAAGGGAAAAACAACTGGTGTTTAAACCAGCACTGTCAGTTTCCCACTGTGTTTTCTACCTTAACATAAACAAACCTCATCATTCAAATAGCACTAATTCTTTACTAGACAACAAAATTTTAGACTTGTCCAGATTGAAAGTAAATGCAGACAACATATCAAATGTGGCTCAAATGATAGAATTTTTGTCCATGGAAGGAAAGGAAACATTGTAAGAAAAGCAAAAAATGCTGGTAACAGCATTTTCTCCTTTTCCTTCAATGTTTTTGAAAGCGTTCCGTCTCGGAAATGTTAAAACTGTGGATTGTCTGGTAAAGGGTTAAATTGTTCGTCTGTAAATACTTGCTGTGTTGACAAGTCTGATATTTTGTTGTTTGGTGAAGGCTTTAAGAGGTTTTTTTTGTACATGTGCTGGCTTTACACCTACTGCTTGCTGTAATAAAAATGAAAGAATAGATGGTATTTTATGATTGGTAAAAAAATGTGCACGTGTTTGTTTTGGGAACTCCTGATGGTCTATTTGCTCGCACATTTATGACACCAAAATAAAAGGGTTGCTACCACTAATCGATATCTTAGGGCCTTAATTCATACTAGAGCAAATTAACCTGGTAGGGAATGATCATTTTCTTGTAATGTTTGGTAATGTAACATTTCCAAGGCACTATCTAAAAACCCAATACTATCGTTACATGTAATTAGCAAGCATTCTTTTACATATAGACACTTAAAGCATTGTAAAGCTATAAAAACATTTTACAGCGGTACAGTATGATGTGCATCTCTCCTGCATAGTTAGGCAACATGCTCTTAGGTCAGTGCAGGGATGGGTAAACAGGTCATGTTGTGAACTAGCTGTCTAATCTGACACATTCTTTTCTCTTATTTCCTTTTTCACTGTTGATTGGGATTAACTTGTAATCTTGAAATATACTTCTTGTGAACAATTCTACTTTCAACAAAATGACAAAAAAAAAAAACAAGGAAAAAAGGCAATTGTTTTCTAGGTTAGTTTCGTTTCTTCATGTTCAGCAAAAAAAAAACAGTTTCCTTTATTTTCCAGTACTTCTTGCACCATCTATCTTTTTGTATAAATGTTTTTTTTTTTCTTCTTTTATTTTTTGGAATCAACAACTATATCATTTTTAGTTTGCAGCAAGAAAAGAAAATAATAATAGGCAGCTTTAGCTTTATCCATTGTGCCTCTTTCTTGTCTTTTCTACTTTGGAGCCCGCTTACTCAGTTGGTAAGGTACAGAGCTTTGAACCAGCGAGGAGGGGTGTGTCTCTATACTAAATGGCCAGATTTTGACCTTTTCTAAATTCAAAGCATTTGCAGTCTTGCAGATGACAAAATGAATGTGACTCAAATGGAAGAAATGGTAGAAAAATTTGTGGAAAAAGGAGAAAATGCTGATTACTTGCATTTTCTCTTTCTTCCCATAATGTTTTCAAAAGCCTTTGTCATCAAGGTCATTAAAATTCAGGATTGTGTGGTGAAGAATTACATTCCAGAATGGCCAATTTTTCTCAGAGTTGATGATAGTCATTGCCACAGAATTTATTCCTTACTTACTGCTGATCATTATTTCAGTGATGGTTATGTGGAAAAGCAGTCTGTGGTTTGAGTAGAATATTGTGCAAAGTACTGGTAAAAAAAACTCTAGTAAAGCATGGATACTGATATACTTGCTGCCATGATATAACTGAAATAAAGGCCCTAAAACCATGCATATAAACAAACAAATAAATCTCCTCCTTTCTTTTCTTTCATACAATCCCATAATTATAATTTTTTTTATTTGTTTGGTGTTGAAGATACAGGTAGTTTGTAAAATTTATTTATAATCACAGGAGCCAGTACACCCACCTGTGCAGTCTGATCTTTGATTTATACTGTCAGCTTGACAAGTTAAGCCAATAGGATAAATGGTATCTGGTATGAGTTGGTGTTTGAGATAAAATTTTATTAAACAAGTGTACAAAAAAGCCTTTGGGGACCTTAATAACATTTTTTGTGGACAAGTTTAATAAAGTTTCACCTCAAAAGCCAATGAATGTAAGATTCTTTTTATCACATTATTGTATAATATACGAGAACTACAGTCCATTATGTGTTAAAACATAGGCATGTATCTACAACATGTGATGAAATCTGCGTGAAGCCTATTTGCTTCTTTGACAGGTAAATTGCGAAGAAAAATAGTTCCAAAGAAACTTGCATATAATGATTTTGTTTTGAATCTAGAAGTGATTAAATTCACAACTTTATCATGATTACCAATTTCTACCGTTAATTTCGCACAGGAATCTAGGTCAGCAATGTTTTAGAAATGAGGTGTATAATTAAAAGGGTGTTGACCAATGCGGCACTATTTTCTTATTTCTAACATGTGTGAGACAAGAAAATTTGTAATGGCTGTATTACATTGAAAACAAGGGCAGTTATGTGATAAAATGATCTATTAGTGTTTAAGTCAGTTATATTTTCAGCTGTCAAAAAAGATTTATAATTATATTTGGCGCTGAAAGAGTTAACTCTTTACCATACGACAAAAATGTACACTTGTCCAAATTGAAAGCATTTGCAGACGACAATTTATATGTGGGTGATGATAGAAATTGTCTTTGATAGGGTAGAAAACATTGTGGGAAAAGGAGAAAATGCTGGTTACCAGCATTTTCTCCTTTTCCTACGTTTTCAAAAGTCTTCTTTCTCAGGGTTGTTAAAACTCAGGATTGTGTGTAAAGAGTTAAATCGTTACCAGATGACAAAATTTTAGAGTGGTCCAAAGTGAAAGCATTGGCAGATCATAAATTTAATGTTATTCAAATAAATGAAATCTATCTCCAAAAATGTAGGGAAGGTTATGGGAAATGGAGAAAGTGCTGATTACCATTATTTTCTCCTTTCCCCACAATATTTTCAAAAGGCTGTACATTCAGGGTCATTAAAATTCAAGATTATCTGCCAAACAGTTGAGAGTAGTGATAAGATAGAGTGATGTACCTTTATGTTGCAATACATGCTTCTTTTCTTTTTGTACACAGAAAACATAATTTTTTGGTGCTTTAGCAGGCTGCACAGGATTTTCACAGTTTGGACAGTCTGATCTTGATCCTGCTTTCCCTCCTATTTGTACCCCCCTTTAACCCTTTACCAAACAATCCACAGTTTTAATGACCCTAAGGAAGGAGGCTTTTGAAAACATTGTGGGAAAATTTTCACCTTTTTCCTCAATGTTTTTCACTCTGTCAAAAACTAATCCCATCAAAGTTGGGAGTCTAAAATTTTGTTGTGTGGTAAAGAGTTAACTTTTTACTGTACGACATTATTACAGAATGGTCGAAATTGAAAGCATCTTCATACAAAAAAATTAAATGTAGCTGAAATGGTGATTTCTATCTTTCATACAGTAGAAAACATTCCTGGTGACCATCATTTTCTCCTTTTTCTCACAGTTTTTTTTAAAGACTTTTTCCACGGGTCTGTAAAAGTCAAGATTGTGTGGTAAAGGGATATACTAAATTCAGATTTTCCCATTGCCTGTCCATAATTGTGTGTCCTATCAGCCTCCCCTCAGTTTTTAATCAATTTGGCTGAAATCTTTTGCAAGCTTTCATACCGTAGGAATTTTGCACCTGCACTATTCATTGTGATTGGTCTTCTGTAACAGGAGTTATGACTGTTTGATTTTTTTTTCCTGATCTAGTGACTAGGCAACCTGTGGGGGTATGTGCTGGCTTGTAACATTTTTGTAAGATGAGCAGCCATGAAGTTGCATTTTGGGATCCTCTTAGTTTAACAAAATTCATTCTAAAAACTGGCAAAAATTGATGTTTCAACATTAATTTATTTACATAGGAAAGGTCACCTCCATGACAATATCAAGTTTTTGTGATGTCATTACTATCTTTTAACCAAAACAGCCAAGATACATTAATTGATTGATTGATTGATTGATTGATTGATTGATTGATGGATGGATGGATCGATCGATCGATCGATCGATAGATTCATTGATGCTAATTTTCAACATTATTTCAGTTACATCAGGGCAGCCAGTGCAGCTTTCCATGCTCTCCTAGAGTTTCTTTTTACAAGTACTTCACACAGTTTTCTTCCCAAACAACAGGCTGCTTTCCCACATAAGCCATGGACAAAAGAGTGTTCAGTGGTGAAAGAGGAATAAATCCTGTCACAATGACTATCATTAATCCTCGGAAAGAAATTGGTGGAGGTAGGGATTGGAACCACCAATCCCCTGATCTCAATTCCTGTATGTTACCGATTGAGCTAGAAAACTCCTTCAGCAGTTAAGTTACATCATTGAAATTATTAGGTTATAATCCAGTGATAATTTTCTGTAATCCATAGCATGTAAGGATGCATGATAAATTACACGTAAAAGTTCACCTCTCCAACATATTTTGAAGTTTCATGCAACTATTTTGATAATTTGTTCTAAACAAAATCTTTAATTCACTTTTGGTCCGATACCCTTCTTCGATTCATTTTACAGAGATATTGCTCTATTCATATCAACCAATCATCTCATTCTATTTCTTTTAGACTGGTGCAAATATCATAGAGATAAGCTTCATGTCAGCAGTGCACTATGCTAGGAAACGGGCACAAGTCTATCCTTACAAGGTTCCCCCTGTATCCATTTCATCAGGTCAGCATGGGGAAAATCATGCCAATATGATCAGAAAGGAACAGTGCTCGTTTTCTTGGGATTGGGGCCCATCCTTTCCAACTCAGGGAATTTGGTATGACTTGCATGTTTTTTGTGGTGCATGGAATTTAATTTATTTGCTTTTTGATTTGAGTTTGTATATTTCTTTTGGCTTCACTCTCTCTATGTCTGTCTCTCTGATTAACCCTTTACCACACAATGCCGACTTCCAACGACCCTGGAAAAAAAGGACCTTTGAAAACATTGTGGGAAAAGAAGAAAATACTGGTAACCAGCATTTTCTTCTTTTCCCACAATGATTTCTATCCTTCCCAAAACAAATTTAGATTTTTAAGCAGCATTTTATATGTCGTCTGCAAATGCTTCCAATTTGGACAGGACAAAAATATTGTTGTTTGGCAAAGGATTAATCAGCCTTATGAAAATGAAAAGTAGATAGATAGGCATTATAACACTGCTAATTTTTTCAACCTTTTTTGTATTATTCAGATTATACTAAACCAAATACATTTACTGGGCAAAAAAATTTTTTGACTTGTCCAGAATGAAAGCAGACAATGAAATTAATGTTGATCCAATGAAAAGCCTTTTGAAAACATTGTGGGAAAAGAAGAAAATGCTAGTAACCAGCATTTTCTCCTTTCCCCACAATGTTTCTACCCCATCTAAGACGAATTCCATTTTTTTAGTCACATTTAAATTGTTGTCTGCAAATGCTTTCAATTTGGACCAGTCTAAATTTTTCTTGTGTGGTGAAGAGTTAAAAGAGTTGAAAGCATGTTGGGAAAGGGAGAAAATAATAGTTACCAGCATTTTCTCCTTTTCCCACAATGTTTCAAAAGCCTCTTTCCTCAAGATAATTGAAACACTGTTAAAGGGCTAAATATCAAGAGCAGATAGAACTAAATTAGACAAGGATCAAATTAGTTCGTAAAATTAATCTTAAACTATGAATAAGAATTTGGAAGATATCAGAACAAAGATCAATCGTCATAGGTAGTATCTGGAAAAGTGTCCTCTGTGGGTGGTAGGTTTTGTGCTCAGAAAATCCTGATCTCCTCCGACGGTACTAGCCACAAGGGAGGGTTTCTAGGCTAGGCACTGCAGGGTCAGATTCTTTCATGAAATAATACAATTGAAAATTTGAATTGTGATATCATTATGGACAAAGATAGTCCAAATCATAAAATGTTAATGCTTTAGCAAGTTTGGTAAATTGATCCTGGTCAGAGTAATCCTTGTTTGTCTTGAAAATATAGCCAAAAGTACAATTGCTGTGTAATTACATCACAGAAATTAAGGTATTCTGCTATGCATTGTCTGATCTGTGCATGTGACAACCAACAGCTGCCAACTGGGCATTGCTTGTTGTCCATCGGATGACTACCTGAGAGATACAGTTGGTACCACCTGGGGTCTAACACTATTCATTGATTCTATGCAGTAGGGGCAATATTTACAAATACAATGTCACCAGCCCTATGTATAAAGATGGTGTAGTTAAACCATGTTAAAACATATTTTCCAAATAAGACAACATTCAAGTCATCGCATAAAACGTTAAAAATTGTTTGATACAGCATAATACTCAAGCAGTATTGCCTAATAAGGCAGCAGAATTTACACGTTGTTTAGTTTCTACAAACATTGTATAAACATGAGAACAATAAAGTACACCAATAATTGTGGAATGTGTGGGCCATGTTCACTAAGGGGATGTCGCCAAAATCAGATCAGATACATTACCGCCAAAAGATGCATTAAAAAGAGATCGATACAGATAGAATGGGAAAGTAATATGTAAGTCATTTTCAACAATTAGATATTATGCTTGTATTAACATATAAAACCTGGGTTAGCTGGAACTAAGGAAGAATTTTCCCTGGGCCATGAATCCTCTGTGCCGGCATGTTACGCTAAAAATAACCAGATTCGTTACCAACGTTAGTCATTATTTCTGACAGTATGAAATATATGTTACAACTTAAATGTATGCTTTATAATTGAGCCAAAGTAATGTAACTATTAACTACAATGGAGTTGACTGATGTTCAATATTACGAAAATATGTACTGGAAACCGTTTTTGGAACCAGATATGTGACCTCACCAGATACGTTACATTTGAATTGTGACAGGGCCGCATTTTACACTTTCTTATTACGTCATTGTACTCACACTACATCATATGCCTCATTTTCTTTCCTGGAAATAAAGTTATAGTTTTTGCCATTTTATTTGTTGTGGAACCAAGTATAATAACCTTCAGGCAAGAGTTATGTTGTGATTTTATCTGTTTTACCAAACCATTAACACATTTAGTCAAGTTTTCTGTTGACTTTTTTGAACAAATATGTTTGACTAGTTAGAAAATACAGAAAATAATTGTTTCAATATATCAGTCTGGTAAACTTTCAAGAAGAGACAATGGTAACATATCTGGTCGCGAATTGTAACATATCTGGTCCCGCTGAATAGCTCTTTTTTTTCTACAAGTGTATATAACCAGAGTACAAACTATAGTGTTTACCTGTTCTATGGACCCAAAATTTCACTGTTTGTCATACACGCTTTATTTAAATTACAGTATCAAAAAAATCATATTTAGATATATGATTGACAAATACACAGTATGCCCAAATGTATGATACAGTAATTTGGTGGTTTAATGTAATACATTTGTAACTCACGTATTGTATAGCATACAGAGCTAGTTACAACTGCATTGCACCAAGCATGCGATTAACTATCATGCCAAATTGTTAAGCATACTACATGTATAACAGTACTACAAATGCATAAAATGTCTCATACATTTGACTAGCACACGTCCATTATATTTGCAGGGAATGGGGAAAACGAGGGCAGAAATCCAAAGGGCTTTAGTTTAAAAATGGTATTGGTTACACATAATTATAGAATGTTTTAACATGTGTTGAAGTTCAGCAGCATTCAATTTTGTCTTAGCATGTTAATATAAAACAGGAGGGGGGGGGGGTGTTAGTGCTATAAAATCCACTTCATGCAGTCTTAATTTGCTGTTTATCAAACTGTTCTGGAAAACAACCATCTCAGTTACTTCACTGTTTACCATTTTGTGATATTCATTACATTTTAGTGAAAGTAACATGCATTTATATGATAGTAGATACCTCAATCATGCAATACTTACCAGATATCTAATTGACAAATATTTGATCAGATACATTACTTAGTCAGTGTACATGCTAATTTAACAGTGTAGTACATGTATATCTTGTTAAAAGAGTTAGCCTTGTGGAAAGGATATATACATGTATAAAAGTTGTCACAAAAAGAACAAAGGTGATGCACATCATTGCTTTCCCTGACATAATAGAAAAATACATTTAGTTATAGTGGATTTTTCTTGATGTCAGTTGTAGTGATATTGTTCCTAAATGGCACTGCAGTATCTCATTGTCAAGTTAACGTATAACATATGTGACAGAAACATTGTATTAGCATACTGATTTGGTGTATACAGGGTATGTGTATATTAACATATCTGGTTATCTCAAAATTTACATGTCCATTTCCAACTGAAAATGTGCAAAACTGACGAGTTTGTAAAGGCGCCCCTGTTTTTTTATATGTCAAGTTGGCGTCAAGGTATCATATAATGGCATTTAAATGTTGATTCGCCATAGTTCATATTTCAACACTTATGCTTTGAAAAGTCGCCCCTAATGCGTAGAATCAATGTATTGGTACAAAATGAAATCAGTGTAATGTGGTATTAGGGAGGAATCAGGGGAGATAACTGGCTTACTTGTCCTTCACCAGACTGTAGTTACTTTTGGTACGCTATGTATGCGTAAATGACCTATATAGAAATCTGATTACCTGTGAACTTCATTGAAGCATTAATTGCTTAAAAAGATTAGCTGTAACAGCAGGTAGATAGTTGTGGACCCTTGCTGTCAGCAGAATTCTGTAGCTTACAACAGTTACTGTCACACAGCTGCTGCAGAGTGCTTTAATGATAAACTCTTAACTCTTTACTAGACAAAAAATATTGGACTCGTTCAAATTGAAAGCATTTGCAGACAACAGTTTATATGTGGGTCAAATGATAGAAATTGCCCTATATAGGGTAGAAAACATTGTGGGAAAGGAGAAAATGCTGGTTACCAGCATTTTCTCCTTTTCCCACAATGTTTTCAAAAGCCTTTACCTTTCAGGGTCGTTAAAACTTAGGATTGTGTGGTAAAGGGTTAAAAGCTTACAATATGCCCATATATATCTGGTGGATGTCAACCAGGATTCAACTATTTACAGACCTTGGTCAAAATGGTCCTTCTGGACTAGGCTTATATTTTCTATGAAATTTTGTTGAGAAACAGATTTTTTACAGCTTAACTCTTTACCAAATGACAGAATTTTAGATTTGTCCAAATTGAAGCATTTGCAGATGACAAAATGATTGTGACTCAAAAATTAAAATTTGTGTTGGGAAAGGTAGAAAACATTGTGGGAAAAAGAGAAAATGCTGGTTACCAGCATTTTCTCCTGTTTCCACAATGTTTTCAAAAGCTTTCTTTCTCAGGGTGGTTAAAAGTCAAGATTGTTTGCTAAAGGGCTAACGACAGTTGACGTCAATTACATGTATTGCACATTTATGAGGTAGTGGAGCAAAACAGGACCATCATGGCCCTCTTATTGCTCCTAGACTTTCCCTGTTATTCAAAAAAGGTTTTTTATACCCGCCACCTACCTAGTAGAGGAGGGTATACTGGTTTCACTATGTCTGTCTGTCCATCCATTTGTCTGTTTCCCCTGCGAGGAATTCAAGAAACAGTTCTAGAACAGTTCTTGAACCTAGTTCTTGAATAGTTCATGAACATTAAATGGCCATAATTCTAGAACTGATGTTCCAGAACTAATTCAAGAACTTCCTTTAGAAAGTTCTAGAACAGTTCTTCAACCTAATTCTTGAATAGTTCATGAACATTAAATTGCCATAATTCTAGAACTGATGTTCAAGAACTAATTCAAGAACTTCCTGTGAGGAATTCAAGAAACAGTTCCAGAACAATTCTTTACTCTAGTTCTTGAAAAGTTCATTAACATTAATTGGCCGTTCTAGAACACTGATGTTCAAGAACTTAATCAAGAACTTAAAATTCTTGAACCTGTAATTCTAGAAGTATAATTTAAGGTTCATGAACAATTCTAGAGCTGGGTTACAGAACTTATCTAGAACAGCAATTTTATGATCAAAACTAAAACTTTGGTATCCTCCTACTTATCTAGAGCTATGGACTCTGCATTTCAAGATTCAAGCTGCTATGGTCTTTTTCTGGTCAGTGAGTCGCTACAAAAAAAGGACAATCAAGACAACAAACAATACACAAACAATTTACAATTGATGTTTTTGGTTATCATCTCTTTACCAAATGACAATAATCTTATCCTCATCCATACTAAAAAGATCTGGCAGACATCAAATTAAACGCCACTCAAACAAAAGGATTTGCCATTGAACAAACAGCAAATATGTGAAAACAAGAATGCCAGCACCACTTTCTCTTTTTTTAATTCAAAATTGTTTTCACATGTCAGTGAGAAGTGACATATCTGTCAATGTGGTAGTATCCCATAATTGTATCTTATATCTTGATCTTTAAACAGACTTAAAAAAAAAATGTAGATCGACATCTAATGAAATTAAAATCTAATTCGAATGACTGCATAAATGTGCTAAGTACAAACAAGACATGATGAACTGGTTTGGGGACGAAGGAGCAACGGCTGAGTAACATAAAACAACGGTGGACGAAATATTGGAAAGCATCGCGAGATTAGATCTACTAAGAAATATTCTCGATAAATTGATGTTCTTCAGTCTTCTGTTCTGTTGCCGGATTCCGCAGAAAACACGCAGAAAACACGAAAATGCAAACGATTCTTACCTGACATTCAAGCATCGTCCATATTTCTTCTCTGTGAAGTCATCATCCGGTTCTGATTGCGCTTTACAGAACTAGCCAATGAAAACGAACAAGAAGAAATCGACATCCAACCGCAAAAGTGGAGAAGAGCTCGGCCGATATAGTCTATGTATCTAACGGATTTAAATTGGACAACCGTTGATTGCTCACGTCATGTGAAAAATGCCACCTAGCGGAAGGTAATAACGGATTACCCGAGATTTTCCGGGTGCATGAAAAAAAAACAAATTCCACAGGATTTCAATACTTGATGACCAAATTTCACCCAAAAATGACAATTTTTATTGCCGTAGTGATAACTTTTGACCTGAAATAAAATATATTTATGTATAGTATAATTTTATGCTAATTTTCTGGAAAATATCTTTTTCTAATGATAATTTGTCAGGGTTTCTTCTAATTCCATTTGAAAAGATTTTTTTTGGCATGTTAGTGATAATTACATAATAAATTAGCTAAATGAGTATAGCCATGGCGAAGAATTTACTATTTGATGTATAATACGGTCACAAGAGGTGAAATATGGTTATCAAGCAGTTCGAAGTGAAACTCAGTGTTTCCATGCACCCTTCCGAATGAAAGTAAACATAAACATGTTCTTCCATATTCTCTACGCTTCTTTTTCAGAAAACCGCAAGTTTACGATTTTGTTAACCAGCATGACAATTAAATAAGGGTTAGTAAACTAGTACATCGTAGATCTCTGTCTGTTAATATTTATGACGAGATTAATACGAACGAAAATGATAGACGTAATTAATTCAGGTAGCTGTATCTACTTTCGGTTACGTTCTCCAAACTTGTCCTCAAGTGCGAGTTCCCCTGCAAAGTCATACAATTTCTGCTTTTCATTGCATTTTTTTTTTTTTATCAATGATACTTATGTGATAGTATCCAGAAAAAAAAGTTTGCAATAATATCGTCGAGTGACGATGAAACACAAAAATCCAGGCCAATGAACATTAAAACTTTACATGTTTTTGGATGGTACTAGAATTAAATAAGTCTTATCATTATTTCAGCAAAGTTTAACAAAGGACTTCTGAGTGAAAATGATTGTCCATAATTTTCTTATCGATTGCTTAGGTGAATAAGGTTTTAACCCTAACCACCTTGAACATAATCACTATTGTTCACTCCACATCTATATTGCAATATTAATAATATGTCCAACAACAACAAAAAGTTACTATAAACTCTTAAAGTTTCTGTTTTTAACTCGTGATTTAATTTTGTTTGACTCATGAAAAATTAGATTTGACTTCTGAAACTTTTGGGTCAATGGGTCATCTACTCCTGAATTTCTGAGGCTAGCTAAAGTCCTGCTTATTCACCAACTGGACTTACTCAGTTTTGGGCTTGACTCCACCATTACATAAGAGACTGCGGCAATGCAGAGATTGCTTGTAACTTAATTTTAGTAGCAAGATAGAAGTCGATAAAGAGCCATTGTGTAAATCATCAGTAGCATATTATGCAATCCCACGTAGATCAAGTGGAAAATGAAGTCGCAATTTTCAAAACATTGTGATGGAAAAAAATTTCAAATTATCTGATTGACTTCAAAAATGTAAATGAGTCTGCAACAGTTATATTACTGCCATTTCACATAAATCAGGGATAATATATGTACACATGTATGATCCCTGCATAAATACACTAGACCTCATGGCTTCTAATGTTTCTGAAAGTTAGCACATGTATGCATCTGAAATGTAAACAAGCATCTGAAACCACTTTTATGCAAATTGAAGGAAAGACAACTTGCTAATTTTTGCCATTACACAAATTTGCAGCAAAACATACAAGTTTACCAAATTCTAGATTTCCAACCGTTCAAGATCTGGTACAGTTCTAGAACCAGGGTTTGTAGAATTCGGTCAATGTATTAAAAGCAATGTTCTGGAACCATTTGTATTCTAGGTCACCTGTTCAAGAAATTTCAGATCAGTTCAAGAACTGGCAGTGTTCTAGAGTTAATGTTCTTTCACTTTGTGCATTTAGAACCAATGTTCAAGAACCATTTGGGTTCTAGAACCTCAGTTCAAGAACTGTTTTAAAAGTTCAAGAACAGGTCTAAAGGTTCAAGAAAGATTCTTGAAAGTTCATGAACTTTCAGATCAGTTCAAGAACTGATGGTGTTTTAGAATTAATGTTCTTTCACTTTCTTGCTTTTAGAACCAGTATTCAAGAACCATTTGGGTTCTAGAACCTCAGTTCTGGAACTGTTTTATTGGTTCAAGAACAGTTCTTAAGGTTCAAGAAAGGTTCTTGAATGTTCATGAACTCACCACAAGTTCTTGAACATTTTTCGCAGAGGTTGTTCGTCCATCCATCTGTCCGTCCATCAATCTGTCCATCTTTTCGTTTCCAAGCTCCAACTTTGACCTTGGACCATGAAACTGTATGCAAGTATTCTTTATGACCCAACAGGTGCCGTATTGTTTTTTTGGTCACATGGGTCAAGGTCAGAGGTGAATTTTGTTCTCTCTGATTGTGCTGCTTCGGTGACATTGAGGTGCTGGGTATTTGTCCGCGTTGCAACAGCTCTAGTTTCTCTTGGACAAAAGTTTTGAAAATCTTCTTGCCAAAGCTGTTGAGTTCATTGATACATGCAATATGACGTATTTGATTATTTCTAATGAATGATCAGGCCTGCTTGCATTCACTGACATCATCTTGGCATGTGTAAAAGATATTACTTTTGGGGGTACTGGCATGAAATTCTATGGTTTAATGTCACTGTCCATGCCAATTGAGTGCATGGCACATGCCGAGCCCCTGTAGCTCAGTCGGTAGCATACAGGACTTGAGAACATGAGGTCGCTGGTTCGATTCCTGAGGATTGATGATAGTCATTGCGACAGATTCATTCCTCTCTCACCGATGACCATTGTTTCAACGATGGCTATGTGGGAAAGCAGCCAGTGGCTTGGAAAGAATATTGTGCATAGCACTGGTACAAGAAACTCCAGGAAAGCATGGATAGGTGCACTGGCCACCGCGATATAACTGAAATAATGTTAAAAACAGTGTTAAACACCATACAATCAAAGCATGGCACATTTATTTTAAAGGAAGTAGAACGGTGCAGGGCAATCATGGCTTTCTTGTAAAAATTAACAACAAACCACTTCAAGTAACAGGAAGGAGGAAAAACAAGCACTTACATGTTAAATCAAAGTACTGAAAGTAATGACAGACTAGCGAATTTGATTGATTGATTGTTTGTATGGTGTTTGACCTTGTTTTCAACATTATTTCAGTTATGTAGCGGGAGACAGTGTATATATTCATGCATTCCTTTAGTTTCTTCTACCAATACTCTGCACAATATTCTTTCCAAGCCAGTGGCTGCTTCCCACATAACCATCGTCGAAATGTGAGAGAGAAATGAATCCTGTCACAATGACTATCATCAATCCTCAGAAAGAAATTTGCAGAGTCAGGGATCTAACCAGGGGCCTCCTGTTCTCAAGTCCTGTACGCTACTGACTGAGCTGCCGGGGCTATGTGTGCTATTGTTTAACTATAATCCACTATAAGTTTAACCATAAATCTGCTAAAAATGTTAAATGAAACTTTCAAGCCTATAGTAAACACCTGAATATTGCTATTTCAAAGTTACATTTTGAAAAAAAAAAATCCTCTTATCGGACAGTGTAGATCCAAGATCAGACTGCACACTCTGTGCTATCTGATCTTAATCCACACTGTCTGCAAAAGGTCATTGAGTTGCGATAGTGTTGGTTAAAGAAACTCCAGGAAAGCATGGATAGGTGCTCTGGCCGCCGCTATATCACTGAAATAATGTTGAAAACAGCATTAAAAACCATACAATCAGTGAGTCAATATCCAGTAGCACAAGATGTAGTTAACTATTTAACTCTCTTTACAAAACCAAAAATTTTACACTTGTCCAAATTCAGAACTGTTGCAGACTAAATTAAATGCGGCTGAACTGATAAAACGTGATTCCAAAAGAGCAGAAAAAAATGTGAGAAAAGGAGAAAATGATGGTTATCAGCATTTTGTCCTTTTCCTGCAATATTTTCAAAGGGATTCTTCCCCAGTGTCATTAAAACTTGGAATTGTTTGGTAAAGGGTTAATATTCAAGATGTAGAATAACACTTCAGCATAACAGTTTAACTGTACACAATAATCTAAATAATGAATGACAAGGGTTCTCTGTCCAGTGAGCGTTGATAGTGTCTGGCATTTGCTACAAGTTAATACCTAGGTGTATCCATTAATAGATTCATTCATAATGTTGCAGTGGCATAAGAATAAGTGATTCTCTGCTTTGCATAGGTCACTTTATTTATATATAAGCAAAGATCATGTACCTTATAAATGACATCTTGTTCACTTAACTACTTTGTAAGACAACATGTTCAACTTACAGAGGTAGAGATTTTGTTGTTTTTGTCTAAATTGTCATATATAACAGAATTAAGATTTCTAACAGAAAGAAGTATTTTCTTTGAGGCAGTATTTGACAACTGTGGGTTTTTTTGTTTACTTTCAATCTAGGTCAGTCTTGATGCCTATAGACTAGCTTCGCTAGTCAAAAATAGTTCTCTTGACTTCCCATAAGGCTTTGAAAGCTATTGACTTTAGAATATTTTGAATAAAATGTGAAATGACTTAGTAGTGAAACCAGTCTGGTTGTCACATTTTCTTGAAAATGAGAAAATGCAGCAGAATTTCTCTTTTTTAGTAATAGTTTACTCTTTACCACACAACATATTTGTAGAGTTTCCCATCCTGAACACATTTCAAGACAACATAATGCAGTATCGATAAAAATGATGAGATACCTTTGAAAGGATGAAAAATATCTAGCTTTATTCCTCAGGGTCTTAAAACATGGGGTTGTTTGGTTCCAAACAATCCCAAGTTTTAACAACCTTGAGAAAAAGGCTTTTGAAAACATTGTAGGAAAAGGAGGAAATGCTGGTCACCAGCATTTTCTACTTTTCTCACAATGTTCTCTAATCTTCCAAAGACAAACTCAAACATTTGAGCTTAATAGTTGTCTGCAAGAGCTTTCAAATTGGACCTTTGTCTCAAATTTTGTTGCCTGGTAAAGTGTTGGATAAATCAAACTAATTGATTACTTCCTGAAGACTTGACCAGTGGTGACCCTTTGAAGGGTTACAGACCACACCCCTTACAGGATTTGAGCCCAAAACCTGAAATGTCACAGATTCTGATCAATGCTTCTCCAAAAAAGATTTTTTGTGATGCCATATTATGACAGCTTTTTGACCACAACTTTAGGTAGGCTTAAACACCATAACAGTGGAATTTCAATCAGCCCCAGGCTATGTACAACGTCAGGCTGCCAAGCATGACTACCCAATTCTCCCAACTTGCGTACCACGACAGTACCATGGAGAATGCGGAGCTAACCTGATTCGTAAAATGCAGTGTTCCTTCAGCTGGGATTGGGGCCCCTCATTTCCTACACAGGGGATTTGGTATTCAATTTTTTAAAATCACCCTGCATTAATTTATCTGATTACCTGATCAAAGAACTTTGCAGCAGACAACTTTAACCCTTTACCACACAATTCTAAGTTTTGACCACCCTGAAAGAGAATGATATTGAAAACATTGTGGTAAAAGGAGAAAATGCTGGTAACCAGCATTTTCCCCCTTTCCTACAATGTTTTCTACTTTATCAAAGACAGACATAATCATTTTAGGTACCAGTACATTTAATTTTTGCATCTGCTAGTCCTTTCAGTTTGGAACAGTCTAGTATCTTGTCATTTGGTAAAGAGTTATAAGCTTTTTTTGTGATATAAGTATATTCAGCACTCACTGTTCTACACATAGCCCTGAACTCTTGATTTAATTGGTAGTGAAGAAGGTGTGAAATGTGCAGTCTGATCTTGGATCTACTCTATCTGCCTTTTTGCCAGAAAGCTTGACAAAAACTGTTTTGAAATTACAATACCTGCATCTTTTGTATTGACTGAGAATGTCCACTTCATTTAGTTTAGCTCTGAAAGGTTTCATTAGGGTTAAGTATAAAAATGCAAGAGAAAACATCACAGCAAATGGAGAAATTGCTCTCTTTTTGTCACAAAGTTGCCTGCTGCAGGAGGAATTGAGTTCACACCAGCATAACTTTTCTTTGGCAACCCTTCCTAATATACATTCCCTTTCCTAAGATTTTCAGATTCATTGGCTAGAAATTTAAGTACATGTTGGTTTTTCTTTTTAATTTTTATTTCCTTTATTTTCATGCCATCTCATAGAAATAGTCCTTTTTCTCAGCCATTTTTATAGGTCAAATTATTTAAAATTTAATGAACTTGCTCTTTTTTTTTTTTTCCTTGTCATTTTTAGGTGAATAATCCTTTCTTCCCAACTATTTTTATAGAAATAATTCTTTCTTGGAAACCATTTTCTTAGAAATAAACCTTTTTTCTCTGCCATTTTAATAAGAATAATTCTTTCTTCTTAGCTTTTTTCATGGGGTTATTCCTTTCTCGGAAGCCATTTCAGTGAAATAATCCTTTCTTCTCAGGCATATGCATAGAAATAATCATTTCTTCTCAGCCATTTTCATAGAAATAAGTCTTTCTTCTCAACCATTTTCATAGAGATCAAGCCTTTCTTCTCAACCATTTTCATTGAAATAAGCTTTTCTTGTCAACTATTGTCATAGAAATTATCATTTCTTCTCAACTTTTTTTTATAGAAATAATTCTTTCTTCTTAGCCATTTTTATAGCAATAACCCTTTCTTTTCAACCTTTTTATAGAATTAATCCTTTTTTCTCAACCATTTCCATATGTATGATCCTTTCTTCTAGAGCTTTTCATAGATATAATCCTTTGTTCTCAGCCATTATTTTTTTTTTATAGAAATAATCATTTTTTTTTTAACCATTTTCATTGCAATAATCCTTCCTTCTCAACTTTTCAAACAAACAATCCTTTCTTTTCGGCCATTTTTATAAAACTAATCCTTACTTTCCTTCTCAGCCATTTTCGCAGAAATAATAGAAATAATCCTTTCTTCTTAGAAAAAAATCCTTTCTTCTAAAACATTTTCATAGCAATGATCCTTTCTCCTCTACAATTTTCATAGAAATAATCCTTTCATCTCAACCATTTCCCTAGAAGAAGTCCTTTCTTTTCAACCATATTCATCAAAATGATCCTTTCCTACAACCATTTTCATAGAAATAATCCTTTCTTCCCAACCATTTTTGTACAATAATAATTATTTCTCAGCTATTTTGTTGTAATAAACTTCCTAGCTATTTTTGTAGAAAGAATTTTTTATCAACTGTTTTCATAGAAATAATCCTTTCTTCTCAACCATTTTCATAGAAATAAACCTTTCTTTTCAAGCTTTTTCATATGTATGATCCTTTCTTCTTGAGCTTTTCATAGATATAAGCCTTTCTTCCTAGCCATTTTCATATGTATTTTTTGTAGGAATAATCCTGTCTTCTCAGCCATTTTCAAGGGAATAATTTTTTTGTTGTTTTTTCAGCTATTTTTAAATGAATAATCCTTAATGTTCATTCATTTGCATCACTATTCCTAATCCACTTTCGTTTGGATATTCCTTTTGCCTCAGCCAGTTGTATAGAAACTATCTTTTACCTCAGCAATGAACCCTTTACCACATAATCCAGAGTTTTTTTTTTTTTTAATAGACCTGAAAGAGCAGTCTTTTGAAAAATTGTGGGAAAAGGAGAAAATGCTGGTAACCAGCATTTTCTCCTTTCCCACAATGTTTTCTGCTCTATTAAAGACAAGTTCCATCATTGGAGTCACACTTAAATTGTTGTCTGTAAATGGTTTGATTTTTTACAAGTCTTCATTTTTGTTGTAGGGTAAAGATTTATACATTTTAGACTCAACCATTTTCAATGAAGCAAATATTGATATGGTTTTCCCATTACTTTACAAGCAAGTTTCAGACAAACAAAAAACTGATACATGTACATAAATTATGACAGGAAACAAACAAATTTACGGAAACAAAAAATTACCTTTTTTGAAATATATGAAAAGCAAAAAGGAAAAACTGCTTCTAAGTTTTAAACCGCCAGTGCTTCTTTTTCTATAATGCTTTTCTTTTTATTAAAAAGTCTCTAGCAAGGAGGTCTAAGTGTAACTGCAAAGCATTTCTTGTAAACCCTTCCAATTCCTTTGATTTTCTGAGGTTTTTGAAAACATTTTTGGAAAAGGCGAAATGGTGGAAAGCAGAATTATTCTCATTTTCCTACTGTGTTTTCTACCGTTGCTAAAACAAATTACAGTATTTAAGCCTCATCAAACTTGATGTTTGCAAAGCTTTCAATAACAAAAATGCTAAAATTTTGCTGGCTGGTAGAGATAATGAACTTTCAGTTAACTATCATACTAAATAACAAAATTGCAGACTTGTCCAAATTGAAAGCACTTGCAGACGACATATTAAAGGTGACACAAATGACAAAGTTTGTCCTGGATAGGGTAGAAAACATTGTGGGGAAAGGAGAAAATGCTGGTCACCAGCATTTTCTCCTTTTCCCACAATGTTTTCAAAAGCTTTCTTCCTCAGGGCCATTAAACCTAGGGATTATGTGGTAAAGGGTTGAGAGCGCACTACCAGCCAAGGGTAAACAATTTTGGAGTCAAACGGCAGGCAAATTTAAGTCGTAGCCATACCAATTAACTCTTTACCAGACAACAAAATTTTAGCCATGTCCAAAATGAAAGCATTTGCAGACGACATTTCATTGTGGCTCAAATGGTACAATTTTTCTTTGATAGGGTAGAAAACATTGTTGGAAAAGGAGAAAATGCCGGTTACCAGCATCTTCTCCTTTTCCCATAATGTTTTCAAAAGGCTTCTTTCCCACTGGGACGTTAAAAGGCGGCATTGTGTGGTAAAGGGTTAAAAGTATGGATATTGATGAGTCTGACAATGAGTTACCGTACAGTCTGACCGTACAGTCTGACAAAGTTTCAGTAAGTGGCAGAAAAATGAATGGTTGGACTAGAATTAAAGTTGCCAGCTTTAATTCTGGATTTAGAATTCATTTTTCTGCAAGCGATTTCTGCAAGTGATTGAAACTTCCACAGACTTAACTGACATACAATGTCAGACTTGCAATAATATTTACCCGGTATACTTTTAAATGGTATGAATTAAATTTGCTAGCATCTTGATCTCCAAATTGTTTACTTTTGGCTGGTAGTGGGCCTTTAAAGGGGCATAATTTAGATTTTTACTGTAAAACTATGAGCTGATATATTTCAGTTCATTTCTATTCTTTTTCCTGTATTAAGCCCACATGCATCGTTGCATTCAGGGCACGCGATTGGGCAAATCTCGCCGTCTACACCTTCAATCCCACAATTTTTAATTGTCTAGGGTGACAACTCTCACAGATACAAAAATAATCCCCCGTCCAACAATAGCCTGTGAGCAATAAAATTACATTTTTGACAACAAAAATTCTACAAATGTCCGCATTATGCGATTTAAAAGCGGATTCAAACCATGTATACAAAAGTGTTAATATATGTATGAATAGATCTATCTATATGTATATGGTTAAGACACTGGTTTTTTTTAACCCTTTACCATACAATCCCGAGTTTTGACGATCCTGAAGAAAAAGCCTGTAGAAAACGTTGTGAGAAAAGGAGAAAATGCTGGTAACCAGCTTTTTCTTCTTTTCTGACAATGTTTTCAACCCTATCAAAGACAAATTCCATCATTTCAGACAGATCGAAATTGTTGTCTGGAAATGCTTTGAATTTGGACAGGTCAGCTTTTTGTTGTGTCGTACTTTAAGAGTTAAAAGGTGTGCAAAATTAAGGTTATTGAGATAAGTTTCATCTGCATTGTGCTCTAACTTTTCACTCCTGATTCTGTGATTCTAAATTCTATAATGAGGGATCTTCCCTTCTCAGAGGTCACTCCTGGATGCAACACTGCACATGTTCAAAGCTAAAAATCCATTTGAACTTCTCTTGAGAAAAAGTATATGCCCTTAGAGTGGTGTGGAATGTACAGGGATCATCAAATAAACAGTGGAATTTATTTCTTACAATTTAGTCAATAAAATTTAATGTTCACAACCTTTCTACATTCTTTCAATATAACATCCCTTCATTTCAATTATAACTGATGTCCACCTGCATTTGAGGTCTATGACATTGGCTGCTAGGTCACCAAAGCTTGTCAGTCTTTTACTTAACTCTTTAGCATACAATCCTGAGTTTGAATGACCACAAAGAAGAAGGCTTTTGAAAACTACGGAAAAAGAGAAAAAGCTGGTAACCAGCATTTTCTCCTTTGCCAAAAATGTTTTCTACCTATTCAGTGTACACACTCAAAGCCCATCATTTGAAGCGTATTTAACTCTTTACCACACAATCTCGACTGTAACCAGCATTTTTTTCCACGATGTTTTCTTTCCTTTCAAATATAAATTTCAAGCTTTTTAGTCAATTCTATTTTGCCATCTCAAAAAGCTTTCAATTTGGACTGGTCTAAGATTCTGTCATGTGCCAGAGAGTTAATTTGTCACCTGTAAATCCGCTGAATTTGGAAGAGTCTGAAATTTTGACGTTTGGTTTAACCCTTTAGCACACAATGCCACCTTTTAACACCCCTGGGAAAGAAGCCTTTTGAAAACATTGTGGGAAAAGGAGAAAATGCTGGTAACCAGCATTTTCTCCTTTTCCCACAATGTTTTCTATCCTATCAAGTGGAAATTGCACCATTTGAGCCACATTAAAATTGTCATCCACAAGTGTTTTCATTTTCGACAAGGCTAAAATTTTGTCGTCTGGTAAAGAGTTAAGAGTTAACTGGTCTCTTCTTGGATGTCTAGATCATCAATCTTATTCTTCATAGTGGTTAAAAAGTAGGGAGAAGTCTGCTGATCTCAGATAAGGTGAATAGGCAGGATGGATTAGAAACATTTCACTGGAAATGACATTTCATTGAAAGCCATGTTTGTCAAAAACCATCCCAAGCCCTGACCCTTTAACTTAACCCAGACAAATTTTGGCTCAAATCTTCCTTCCAGACAGACCTTTTCATGAAATAAATCTAGGAATTTAGCAATAGCTATTTTGAAACATACATGTATTTTGATGAAACACCCTTTGGAGGAAATGTCATGCACTGGGCAGGATGTGGCATAACATTCCTTCCATGATAGTATTTGTAAGGGGACATCACACTGGCAGCCATGTTGTATGAGGCATTATCCTGAGGAATATGTATGAGTTGCTTGAAAATTAAAATGATGTTAGCCTTTTAATGGTTACTAGCATTTTCTCCTTGTCACACACTGTTGTTAAAAGCATTTTACCTCAGGGTCATTAAAGCAGGGTTAATAATTGATTGATTGTTGACATTTATAGCTTTAATACGGTGCTTATACTTAAGTAACTGCATCATTATAGGATCAGCCATGTCATTATGCTAATACTGTAACAGATGTTCCTTTTTAACCCTTTCCCAAACAAGCCCTGGTTTTTATCGTGTCTGCAGTACAAGTCTTTTGAAAACACTGCGGGAAAAGGAGAAATTGCTCGTAACGAGCAATTTCTCCTTTTCCCACAGTGTTTTCTACCCTTTTTGAGAACTTTCTGCCATTTTCATCCAATTTAAAATTGTCGTCTGCAAATTCTTTCAATTTGGACCCGTCTAAAATTTATCATTTGGGAAAGGGTTAACTCTATACCAATCTACAAAATTTTAGATCCTTCTGCACTGAAAGTCTTTACAAGCAAAAACCTTTTACTGCACAATCATGAGTTTTAATGACGCTTATGAAGAAAGCTTTTGAAAATGTTGTGGGAAAAGGAGAAAATGCTGGTAACCAGCATTTTCTCCTTTTTCGCACAATATTTTCTACCCTTTCACAGTCAAAAACCACAAATCCAGCCTCATCTGAATTGTTATTTGCAAATGCTTTGAATTTGGACAAGTCTAGAACTTTGTCTAACAATCCAGTGTGGAAAAATTACAGCAAAAGTAAAAAATATGGGTAAACTTTCTTCTTTTCCCATGTCTTCTACCTTTTGAAAAAGAAACTCTTTTAGTGTTTCATTTGTTGTCTGCAAATGCTTTTGCTTTGGAGGAGTCTGATAATGAATTAAAAGTGCAGAAAACATTGCAGGAAAGGGAGAAAATGATGGTTACTAGCGTTTTCTCTTCTTTTCCACAATGTTTTCACAAGCTTTCTTCCTATGGGTGTTAAAGTAAGGGATTTATGGATAAAGAATTTTAAGTTATTACAACTAATGCAAAATCATTGCACTTATAATTTTACAGTGCATCTCACAACAGCATTTGCTTCTACAGAGTGTGTAGATCAAGATCAGACTGCAAAGAATATGCAGCCTAATGCAGGCTCCTGAATGGGGTACTTTGACTAGATTGGACTTGAAATTGCCATATCACATTATTACAGATAGAAAAAGTTTGTTTTTATTAATGCTGTGTATATAATGCGGTATATTATTTATAGACATTTATTTTAACAAGTGAGGAACAAAGGTTGAACACTTAAGTAAGAGATTCAAGAGAGCAAAGAAAAGCATTGAAAGAGAAGTCGAATTTTCTCGTAATAAAATAATGTTTTTGAAATCTTGTTTCTCAGATATCCATTGCTGTTGATATTCTTTTTTGCAGGATTATAGTATTTCATTTAAATGCTGCTTTAAGGTCATCTCTGTATCTACATAAGTAATTTGTGTTTAACTCTTTACCACACGACAACATGTTAGACTGGTCAAAACAAAAAGCATTTGCAGACAACAAATTAAATATACCTCAAATGATTGGATTTTGACTTTCTACCTGTTTATGTTACAGGAAAGACATTTACATCCAGGCATACAACAGTGCAGTCATTCGTGATGTTACATCAGAGACAATCAGTAGGTGGAAAATTATCTTCTTTTCTTACATACCAGGCATTTAGCCTGGTGGAAAACTTGAAGCCCAAACTTTACTATCATTTCTATAAGTGCATTTTTTTTTGAGGAAATAGAAAATGGCAACCATAATAGTCAAATATTGTAAAATCTGTCACCTCTATCCAGAATGCGCGATTGCGAGATTCACACTTTTTTTTCAGACTTCGCATACATTGAGACTCAATGCATGACAGTCCCGCATGAAAAATAAACAAGGTAAAAGTCCCAAGACAAAGAATTTACTATTGCCCTGCAGAAAATATTGCCGTTTTGATTAAAGTGGCATCATTGCCGAAGCTATTTTTCAAAATACAGTGTCCACCAAAGTAACCCCCCTTGACAGGAAGTGGGACAAAATAGCCCACTACCAAATGGACCTGGTCCAAAACAGCCTACTTTATCTGGTCTTATTATGACTGATGTTTCAATAAATTTTATTAGAATGAATTTTATAAATGTCTTACTCTTATCTGTTTTTTAAAATTTAATTTAATTTTTAGAGAAGGATATTCTAGAAACTGACTCTTTTGACATGTAAACAGGTCATGTAATGTATTAATCTTGGACAGAAATACATGTCTATTATATGTATGAGCTATATGTTTTCTGTCTGTTCAAAAATTGTCTCGCCTACTCTTTGAAAATCTCCTCTAAATGGAGGGGGAAAATCCCCTACCCCCCCATTTTCAATTTCTAGAATAAACACTGCTCTCAGGCTATCAACCTGTATTAACCCTCTGCAACACAATTCTGTGTTTCCTTCCTGAGGATGATGCCATTTCAAAACATTGTTGGAAAAAAGTAAAATGTATTTTCTCCTTTTTCCACCATGTTTTCTCCACTATTAACAGCAAATCCAAGCATTTTAGTCACATTATCACCTGCATGTGCTATCAATTCAGACATAAAAATTGGTTTGGTTTTTAGAAAGCATTATGAGCTATACTCTGTGAGAAGGGGATTTAATGCATCAGCAAAAAGTATCAACCCAAGTCAGCATGCACAAAAACTTAGGAAGTCTTCTCATTGCTAACCATAAGACTACTAAATTTGACATGCAGCTTCATCTAGTAGACTTTTATTAAAACTCCCAATTATACCCTTGAGGCCAAAAAGGTCTAGGTCTATCAAGTTTTGTATGTAGCTTTATCTAGGGGACCTGTAGCAAGTTTGTTAAATTTTTAGCTCTGGGGGTCACAAAGGCTTATAAAGTGAATACTTCAAAAACTTTTTGTAGTGCATAAAGTCAATATGACTTTGTACTTAATCCTTTCCCAAACGATGAATTTTAGACTGGTCCAAATTGAAAGAGTTTGCAGACGACAATTTTAAATTTGATGAAAATGACAGAAAGTTCTCCAAAAGGGTAGAAAACACTGTGGGAAAAGGACAAATCGTTACGAGCAATTTCTCCTTTTCCCACAGTGTTTTCAAAAGACTTGTACTGCAGACACGTGAAAACCAGGGCTTGTTTGGGAAAGGGTTAAGTAAAGAGAGATACTGATCAAGGAAGATAACTCCTATTCACTCATAACATATTTGTAGTTTCTATTTACCTCCCTATATGATCAAAACTTCACTGTTCCATGAATGGTGTTGTGTTTTGGATAGAAAATGTAAAGTTTCCAGTAAAAGTTATTTATTTTGATGTTTATTGTTATGCTCAGGTGAGTTGAATATTCAATATTAACCCTTTACCACACAATCCCGGCTTTTAACGACCCTGAGAAAAAAACCTTTTGAAAATATTGTGGGAAAGGAGAAAATGCTGGTAACCAGCATTTTCTCCTTTTCCAAGAATGTTTTCTATCCTTCCCAAGACAAATTTCAATTTTTCAGCCACATTTATTTTGTCGTCTGCAAATCCTTTCAATTTGGACTGGTCTAAAATTTTGTCATGTGGTAAAGAGTTAAGAAAGGTTGAATCATTCAGTAATTTGTTCCAGAACTTAACCATTCATGCCACTGAAAAAATGTTTTCTGGTACTAAGTTTGAGAAAACTTTTATGTCAAATCACTCTGTGTTAGAGTTCACTGACATTGGGTATAAATGATACACATGTACGATTAAACATGCTTCTATTCATTGACATTCATTATGTTTGCATCTGGGAGAGAGGGGGTTTATGAAAGTTGATTGTCATAGAGACTTATTATGATTCAATGTCTGTGTCAAGCTCAATAAACTGCATGATACATTGATTTAACTCTTTACCACACAGTCCTAAGTTTTGACGACCTTGAGGTGGAAGGGTTCTGAAAACATTATGGGAAAAGTAGAAAATGCTGGTAACCAGCATTTTCTACTTTTCCCATAATGTTTTCTACTCTTTCAAAGATAAATTTTGTCATTTGAGTCTCATTAAATTTGTCGTCTGCAAATGTTTTCAATTTGGATGAGACTGAAATTTGTCGTTTGGTAAAGAGTTAAAAGGCAGTGGAGCCATACAGGCCATCATGGCCTTTTGTTTCCTTTTCGGGGTTGTTTGGTAAAGGGTTAACAGCATTTTTATAAGGTTGAAAAATTCAGATCTACTGCAGATGAAGACATTTTTAGTCAAGAAAATATATTGAGACAGTGTGGAGTGGAGATCAGACTGAATAATCTGTGCTTTCTGATCCTGATGTACACTGTCCACATGAGTAGCAGAATTTTATTGGTAGTGCTCATGATTTGAAATGAGTTTTATGTTTTTCCCTTTTTTTTTTGTAGAAAAAAATGATTCATGGGTGTTAGTTGTAGAAGTTTTCTTAGAAGTCACACCTCATGCCAAAATTAAAGGTCACATGGAGGCAGTTCTGTTTAACACAGGTGTGACAAAGACCAAGGCTGTAGCAGTTACTCGGATGTTTAATAAAGTTCATTTGAATATTTCGGTTCCAGCAGTAAGTTCTTTGAGGTTTTTCACCTTGTTCAATGTTTTGAGGTTTTTCACCTAGTTCAATGTTAAATCTTTTCCAAATGACAAGATTTTGGACTTGTCCAAATTGAAAGCATTTGCAGATGATAAAATGAATGTTATTAAAAAATTTAAAAAAGTTCATGGAAGGGAAGGAAACATCGTGGAAAAAGGAGAAAATGCTGGTAACCAGTATTTTCTTCTTTTCCCACAACGTCTTCAAAAGCCGTTTCTTCTACGGTAGTTAAAAGTCGTGATTGTGTGGTAACAGTGTTCCCACTAACGTCTTTTTTTGGGAGTGCATGCGCTACCTGGAGTACAAGTTTGGGACTGCAAGAGAAATTCTATCAGTGCACTTACTAGTGACAATTTTATAGCATCTATGGAGAAATGTATGGGTCTATTGTTTTGAAAATTTGTTTTTGCGAGTCCAACTCTGCAGTCATCTACTCTTGAAAACAGTATGGGTAATTTAAAAAAAGAAGTTGCTTGTAATATTTCCTTACTCACGGGATAATATTTTTTACTCACGGGACCAGGTTCAGAGGGACAACTTACAACCTGATAGCAAGTAGAATTTTCCATTTCACTGTCAATTTCAGACGCTAATTAGCTTTCACTTTTTGTTTTATAGAGATATTAAGGTAAATTTGCTATTTAAAATCATTGATAAAGCTGAATAGACAGTTTGAAATGCCTATGATCAGACGATGCCAAGCAGATTTTTGTTGTGTCATGGGTTTTCGCTTTTGTGTCAGTGATCTTTTTTTCATGGCTGTAAAGTTTTTGGAGTAGTATTTCCACTTGATTTGACATAGATTTGTCAATTAGGGTAGCATGTAACTTCAAAAGCTGTAATTTTACACTGGAAAGGCGGATTGTTACCATTAATACTGTTACATAAATATCAACAGTTTGATTAGCGGTGATAAACAGTGACCTTCACACTTGATACCGACCGGTATGTCAGAGTTTAGATATATCATGGAATATCATAAATTATCAAGTAAAGACAATACTTGTTGCCAGTAGATTCTCCAACGCTTCAGTTTTGCAGACATTTTGTCCCAATTGGTGCCACTGGTGATCGACAGCGGGAGCCTTGAAACTTGGGCGTGCATGCACATTTTACTTCATATTTCTGTGCACAATTATTCAATTTAGTGCGTGAATCACGCACATATGTGCGTGAATGGGAACCCTGGGTAAAAGGTTAAATGTTAATTAATCATTTGCTCCATCACTGGCCAAATGCCAGGGTGCTTATGTCATGGCCCTGTATCTGTCATGCATCCTTTTGTGTGTTTGTCCATGCATATGTCTATGTGTTAACTTTTATTTCAAACATCTTCTTCTCAGAAACTACCCATCCAGTTTGACCAATTATTTCAAACATTCCCTTCTCGGAACTTACTTTTCCAATTTTGACCAAACTTTAAACAAATGATCCTGCCATAGCCCTCTTCAGAATTTCTTCAAAGATTGCCTTGGCAACGAAACTGAAATACAGTGAAAATCTTACAAAATCTTCTTATCCAAAACCATTATGCCTAGGACTATGAAATTTGGCATGTGGCTTCATCCAATAGACTTATACCAAGATTGTATAGGTCACAGATTATACATAGGCTTTTAATGGGGAAATGTTTAAAGATCTTCTTATTTCTACCCATTCTACTCATGGCATGTAGTTTTATCCAGTGGACCTCTATGAAGGATATTTAGTTTGTAACCCTGAGGTCAAAGTTTTTTGCTATAGGGTTCACTTGTTTTCTGTTTTCAGAAAAAGAAAATTGGTCTGTGGTGGCCCAATGGACATGGTAATCAAACCCTGTATGACCTTCAAGTGACCTTCACCGACACCCTTGGTAGATCAAGTAGCAAGAAGATAAGAATTGGGTTTCGAACTGTAGAACTTGTGCAGGACTATGTACATGATGACAATGAAACACAAAGTAAGCAGGACTTAACACTTTACCACACTATCCCATGTTTTGACGACCCTGACAGACAGGCCTTTTGAAAAATTTTGGCAAATCGACAAAATGCTGGTAATCAGCATTTTCTCCTTTTCCCAAAATGTTTTCTACCCTATCAAAGACAAATATCATTATTTGAGCTACATTTAATTTGTCGTCTGCAGATGCTTTCAATTTGGACCAATCAAAACTTTTGTCATTTTAAACTCTTTACCAGACAGCAAATGTTTTAGTTGTAACCCTGTACCACACAATCACAAATTATAACAACCCTGTGATAAAAGGTTTTCGAAAAAATAGTGGTAAAAGGAGAAAATGCTGGTAAACAGCATTTTCTCCTTTGCCCTCCATGTTTTCAAAGATGTCATGAACTAAAACCATTATTTGACACATACTTAATTTTTCATCTGGAATTGCTTTCAATTTGGACTCATCTAAAATTCTGTCATCTGGTAAAGAGTTAAACTTTCTGTTTTACATCATTTGAGAAACAAATTCTATGATTTATGCCTAGCATAGAAGCTCAGTGGCTAACATAAAAAGCTTCAAACCAGGGAGTTGTAGGTTTAAGTGTCCAGCTTGGCCAATTTCTTTGAGAGGATTGCTGATGGTCATTGCTACAGGAATCATTCCTTTCTGATCATTGTTTCCACAGTGTTGGAAAGCAGCCATTGGTTTGGGATGAAAATTCTGCAAAATACTGGTAAAAGAAACTCTTGGAAAGCAGAGTTAGGTGCACTGGCAGCAGCTATGTAACTGAAATAATGTTGAAACTGGCCTTAAACACCATGCAGACAAACAAACAATCAACAAGGTATATTGATGATGATTGCTTCCAGGAAACTTTTACCAGTTCTTGCACTGTGGCATGGGTAGTTCTAATGACTGACCCTGTTCATCACAGAATTCGAACTTGAAGCATCAGATATAAGAGACCAAGCTCTATCTCCATACCACTGTCTTCCACTACAACTTTCAGACTTGTTTATCCCTTTACCAGACGACAAAATTTTATCCTTGTCCAAATTGAAAGCATTTGCAGACGACAATTTCAGTGTGGCTCAAATGGTGCAATTTTCTCCTGATAGGGTAGAAAACATTGTGGGAAAAGGAGAAAATGCTGGTTACCAACATTTTCTCCTTTTCCCACAATGTTTTCTAAAGGCTTCTTTCCCAGGGTCGTTAAAAGGTGTGAGAGCATTTGCACATGACATATGGTTTTGCTTGAATGATGGGATTTGTTTTTGAAAGGGTTGAAAACTTTGTAGGAAAAGGAGAAAATGTTGGTAAGCACCAATTTCTCTTTTTTCCCGTAATGGTTTCAAAACACTTTTGTAAAAACATAGGATTGTTTGATAAAAGGTTAAACTTCATCAGCCTTCTTTAGAATTCTGTTTCTGTTGTAGAATTTTTTGTTTCATAATTATTTGACATTATTCTAGATGTCCTACAGAATATCTCATATTTAGCCATGTATTCATGTAGTTTTTTTTTTAACTCTTTATCACACAACAAAAGTTTAGAATGTCCAAATTGAAAGCATTTGAAGACAACAAAGTAGATGTGTATCAAATGACGGGATATGTTTTTGAAAGGATAGAAAACATTGTTCAGGATGGAAAAAATGCTGGTAACCCCCATTTTCTGCTTTTACCACAATGTATTCAAATGCTGGTTTCCTAAAGGTTTTTTAAAACAGGATTGTTTTGTACATGTAATGGGTTAAGCATCTGTATTTTTTTCTGTCAAAGCCCTTTGTGTGGATATTGTTATTCTTTTTGGCAGTTCTAGGTTGTCTGTATGGGGATTTCTTTCTGTTTTAAAAAGTGTAGAAAATATTGATGGGAAATGAGAAAATTCTTGTTACTTAAGACCACCTTCTGCAAGGCTGTATAAACTTTAGAGTTCTCAGTGACTCAATTTTGATCACATGTAACTTTTTCATTCAGTGGGAAGACTGTTTTACTTCCGGATCAATGATCGTCCAATATTCTTCAAGGGTACTAATTGGATACCAGCCGATAGTTTTCTGGAGAGAGTAACAAAAGATAGACTTTACAACTATCTGCAGTCTGTTGCAGATGTCCACATGAATGTGATGCGTGTTTGGGGTGGTGGGGTAGGTTGTAGGTTGTTTAATTATTGCTCATTAACTTTTGTATAGAATTCTTAAAGGACACAGATTGCATACAAGTCTAAAGTTTGATAGAAATAATACCAAAAATAAACTTTTAACTTTTTGAAGTCTGCAGCTGATGTCTGCATGAAGTCAGTGCATGTTTGGGGTGGTGGGGTAAGATATTTTCTTCATAATGTTGTTCTAAATAATCACTTAACCCTGTACCACACAATCCCGACTTTTAATGACCTTGAGCAAAAAGCCTTTGGAAAACATTGTTGGAAAAGGAGAAAATGCTGGTAACCAGCATTTTCTCCTTTTCCAACAATGTTTTCTACCCTATCAAAGACAAATTTCATCATTTGAGCCGTATTCCATTTTTCGTCTGCAAATACTTTCAATTTGGACGAGTCTAAAATTTTGTCGTTTGGTAAAGGGTTAATATTCTTCAAAGATACACATTGTATTCCAGTAGACAGTTCTCTAAACTAGACTTGAGATTTTATTACTACAAGCAGTCAAACGCTGATGTAGAAATGAATGCAGTACAGTTTTTAGTGAGATTGGATGTGTACTGACTGCTTTAATATAACTGAAATAAAGTTGAAAATGATATTAAATACCAAAAAAGTATTCTGTCATTTACACCTAGTGCATCAGCTTTCATAGTTCTTAGCCAGTTGGTTCCCATCATTTACTATTTACCTCACAATAGAATTTTTATCTTCCCCAAAATGAAAGCATTTCCATGTAACAGGTTCAAAATTTGATATCTGTACTTTTAACCCTTTCCCAAACGACAAATTGCAGCCCCCTTCCAAATTGAAAGCATCTGCAGATGACAAATTTGAATGTGGTACAAATGAACTTACTGTCTTTTGACAGGGTAGAAAACACTGTGGGAAAAGGAGAAAATGCTGGTTACCAGCATTTTCTCCTTTTCCCACAATGTTTTCAAAAGGCCTCTTCCTCGGGGATGTGAAAATACGGGATTGTTTGGTAAAGGGTTAACTGTAGAAAACATTGTGAAAAAATGAGAAAATGCTAGTTACTAGCATTTTGTCCTTTTCTCATAATGGTTTCAAAAGCATCATCAGTGTGGCTACGAAACAGATTGCTGCTAAAACATTTATTGTAAGTGTACAACTTTAAATCTCATCAGGTGTATGAATCGGATGAATTCTATGAAATTTGTGATGAACTTGGAATAATGATTTGGCAAGACTTCATGTTTGCGTGTGCAATGTACCCAACAGATGAGCCATTTTTGAAGTCGGTGACACAGGAAGTGACTTATCAGGTGAGAAATCCAGTTTCCTGTATGATTTCCCTAAAGGATTAATCTTCAAGCAGCATACAACTAGACTGAAAAGAAATTTCTCATCTAAAACGATTTGTTTTGTCAACAACATGATATTGTGACACTTATTAAAATCAGAAAAAAAAATTTTTTTCTGTGGAAGGTACTTTCATTCTTCAGTCAAAACAGATTCTGTTACAAAGATAAGGTTGGGCTCTATTAGGTGCACATATATTTGTCATAATTATGACAAAAAATGAAAGTGTTATTGCATATTTTTTTGCATGCTTGGTTTCAACTGAAACTTTCACTATACATTAACCCTTTCCCAAACGACAAATTTTGGACTGGTCCAAATTGAAAGAGTTTGCAGACAACAATTTTAAATTTGATGAAAATGGCAGGAAATTCTCAAAAAGGGTAGAAAACACTGTGGGAAAAGGAGAAATTGCTCGTTACGAGCAATTTCTCCTTTTCCCACAGCGTTTTCAAAAGACTTGTACTGCAGACACATGAAAACCAGGGCTTGTTTGGGAAAGGGTTAAGGACAGCATGGTCCGTATTCACCAGCCATTCTTTAGAACATTTTTAGTCTTTATATCTGAGATTTTCTAAATCCGAAAGTAACACAACTACTGATTTAAAAAACAAATTCTTTAGCCAATCAGAAGTTGTGTTGCTTTCAAATTTAGAACAATCTGGAGAATAAGACTAAGAACGATCCTAAGAATGGTTGGTGAATACAGACCCAGGTCTCACCTGTAGTAAGGCAAAAGTCATACACAGTACAGAATGGGTATAACATAGTTATGGTAGGAATAATAATATGAGCTATGCTCTGGTAAAATTAGGTTTAACTCTTTACCAAATGACAAAAATATGGCCTTGTCCAAATTGAAAGCATTTGCAGACAACAATTTATATGTGACTCAAATTGTAGGACTTGTATTTGATAGGATAGAAAACATTGTGGGAAAAGGAGAAAATGCTGGTTACCAGCATTTTCTCCTTTTCCCACAATGTTTTCCAAAGGCTTTTTCCTCAGGATCGTTAAAACCTGGGATTGTGTGGTAAAGGGTTAATGTATCTCTATGATGCACTATATCAAACAAGTCATCACATAATTACGGATCAGTGAAATCCATTTTTCTATCAAATGGCTGATTTATGAGGTAGCATGGTCCTTTGACATGCAGGGAATTTGCAAACAGCAAAAATTGTTGACTCGTCTTAGCCTGCACAGTGAGTCTGCACAGGCTGACATGGGTCGATGCTTTTTTCAGATGCATTAAACCCCTTTTTACAAAGCAAGACCTATTTTTATATGAATGGTTTGGAATTAGATAAATTGTCATAGGATTTTATAACAAAGTGTTAGACATGTAATATTGCAGAAAATATATTTATCATGACTTAACTGATAGAATTTGACAATGAAAGGGTAGCAAACATTGTGAGAAAAAGAGGAAAATGTTGGTTACCTACATTTTCTCCTTTTCCTACCATGTTTCCAAAAAACCTCCTGCAATTTTAAGGCTTTTGTGTTCAAAAAAGTCGCATACGGGGAAGGTCCTGAGCAGTGTCCATTTACACTCTTAATTTGAATTCTCAAGAATTTTCAAAATTGAAAGGAACACAATTTACGACAGGCTTATATAAATTAGCCAGTGTAGCCACTGAACAGAAAAATGGTGTTACTTTCTTAATTTAGAATTAGATCAAGAATGCTGATACTTATCATTGCCAATTCAACAGAGTTATCTCTCTTTAACCCTTTACCACACAGTCCCAACTTTCAACGACCCTAAGGAAGAAGCCTTTTGAAAATATTGTGGTAAAAGGAGAAAAGGCTGTTAACCAGCATTTTCTCCTTTTCCCACAATGTTTTCTAGTCTTCCAAAAACAAATTTCAACTTTTGATTCACATTTATTTTGTCGTCTGCAAAGGCTTTCAATTTGGATTGGTCTGAAATTTTTTCATTTGGTAAAGAGCACTTTTGTGCATATTTGGGAAGAAAATGAATAAGTTTAAGCACTATATTTTCAGGTCATACACTGTGCCTGTTACACAAATCTAATGTTAATCCAATAACAAAAATGACAAATGAGAAATGAAAGCATAAATATACTTTTTAGACAGTGTAATTTGCCTGTGTTAGTTTTCATGGTTGCATTTGATTGTACTTCATATATGATGCTAATGACTTTTGTTTTACACATCTTTCCAACTTTAACCTGCAGGTTTAAATGTTGTCTGCAGATGCTTTGAATTTTGAGGAGTCTATCGTTTTGTTGTTTGGTAAAGACTTATTAAAATTCTATCACAATTGAAAACTTATTTACAGTGTGTTTTTCTTTCTATTAGGTAAGAAGAATGAAACACCATCCATCCATTGTGGTACTTAGTGGAAACAACGAGAATGAGAAAGCTCTAATGCAGAACTGGTATGGTACAAGTGCCAACTTTACCCTGTACAAGTCAGATTATATCAAGTTGTACATTGATGTTATCTATGCCATTGTTAAACAAGAAGATACAAGCAGACCGTTTCTTTCATCGAGCCCCTCTAATGGGATAGAGACAGAACTTGAAGGCTGGGTGGCCAGGTATCCAGGAGACACTCACTATGGTGATAGTACGTAGAAAATGCTTATCATTTGGAAAAATGCTCAACTATTAATGTTTGGGCTTTTTTTGTTGTTGTTGTTTTTTGTAATTTGCTTTTTGTTTGATGTTGTACATCAGATTTCAGTTATACCCTAAGTGTAAGTGCACCTATCCATGTGGTCCTGAGGTCTTTCCAAGCCACAGGTTGCTTTCTAATGTAAACAAGATGAGGGAAATTTAAGGCAGTGAGAGGAATGCACTGAGTCAAAATCAATTTTTAGAACTGTTGGAAATAGTTTTTGGCCCAGCTGATACTCAAATTCACAAACCAAAGGTTACTAGTCCTGCTGCTACCAGAGAGCTACCTTGGCCTTAATTCAGGAACCTATCTAAGTCTAATTTTAAACTAAAAAGGTTTCATAATTTCTCTGATCATATCCTTTACCACGCAGTTCTTCAGTTTGAGGAGGAAGGCTTTTGAAAACATTATGGGAAAAGGAGAAAATGGTGGTAACCAGTATTTTCTGCATTTTCCACAGTGTTTTTTGCCATTTCAAAAACAGATTTTTTTTTTTTTTTAAGCTAAGTTGAATATGTTGTCTGCCAATGCTTTCAATTTGGACAAGTCTAAAATTTTTTTGTATAGAGTTAAATTACAGTATTCATACTCTACTTTTTGTTCATGAGTTTCCTTTTATTTCACTTTAACCCTTTACCAGACGACAAAATTTTGGACTAGTCCAAATTAAAAGCATTTGCAGACAACAATTTTATTGTGGCTCAAACAGTGCACTTTTTCTTTGATAGGGTAGAAACATTGTGGGAAAAGGAGAAAATCCTGGTAACCAGCATTTTCTTTTTTTCCTACAGTGTTTTCAATATGTTTCTTTCCCAGGGGCGTTAAAAGGTTGCATTGTGCAGTGAAGGGTTAACAACCATTTCCAGTACAGAATTGCAGATTTTTCCACAAAACTGTTCTTTTTCTATTTTTAGTTCATGAGTATATCTATCTGGCTCCCTTTTTTGACCCGTCCCAGTACAGAATTCCAAGGTTTTCCTCAGAGTACGGGCTACAGTCCTATCCAAGCTATGAGAGCCTGGTCCCCGTTTACAATGAATCTGATATGGACTATTGGGGAAAATTAAATGAACACAGGAACCATCATCCATATGGTATAATATTTTCATCTTCAGATATTACCTCATGTTTTAATCTAAGGATGTTGAGGGAAAGATAACATCAGAATATTGGCACCTGCAGGGGACAGTTTTGGCATACAACAGACCACTTTTAAAAACAGTGTGCCTAATAGAGAACTTGAGTAGAAATTTCTCCTTGTGTCACAATGCTTTCTCAAGTGGTGTATGTTTAAACATTAACGTTACTACTACTACGTTAATTTTCCATAATTTTACAAGTACATATTCAAAGATATTGGTTGCAAATTTGTTTTAAAAAGAACTGCTTCATGATACATTCTGTAGCAGATGGTTTACTTATTGTACATTTTTGTGTTATACATCCTTTAAATTCTATTCATGACAACAAAATTTTAGACTTTTCAGAATTGAAAGTGATTGCAGATGACAAATTAAATGTGGCTGGTTTAATCTCAAGTCCAGCTAAATTGCAAGAGGATTCATTGTTGTCTTACTTGCCAGTGGTTATGTGGGAAAGTAGCCAGTAGCTTGCAAAGAAGATTATTTGAAGTTACTTATAAATAAAGCTCCAGAAAAGCATGGCTAGGTGCACTGGCCACCACAATACAGCTGAATGATGTTAAAAACAGCATTAAACATACAAGCACAATCGGGTTGATATTATTTATTGCCTATCGTTTATGAGATATATAGGATGTGACATGAGTTGGTGTTTTAGATAAAATTTTATTAAACAAGTCCAGGAAAAAATGTTATTAACAAGTCTGTGGAGAGCTTTAATAACATTTTTTCATGACGAGTTTAATAAAATTATATCTCAAACACGATGGAGTGTCAGATTCTTTTTATCACATAAGGATATTTCACAAATTATAGATCAGATGATGCAAAACCATCAACAGATTTATTTGCAGTAATATCCATAAAGAACCCATTCACCCCTAAGAAATATGTACAAAATGATGTCACACAATTGTGATATCAAATGCATATAAGATAAGAAAATTTGTAATGGGTATATCACACTGAAAACAAGGGAGGTTATGTGATAAATTGAATTCATTGTTTAACAAGCAGTCCAATATTTTAATGACCCACAGGAAAATGGCTTTTGAAAAAATTATGCAAATAGGAGAAAATATTGGTAACCAGCATTTTTTTCCTTTTCTGACCATATTTTCTACAACTTTAACCCTTTACCAGATGACAAAATTATAGTCATGTCCAAATTGAAAGCATTTGCAGATGACAATTTCAATGTGGCTCAAATGGTTCAATTTTTCTTTGATAGGGTAGAAAACATTGTGGGAAAAGGAGAAAATGCTGGTTATTTTTCCAAAAGACTGCTTTCCCAGGGTAGTTAAAAGGCAGCATTGTGCGGTAAAGGGTTAAAGAATTCATAGAATTAAGAATTAAACCTTTACCAAAACAACCCCTGGTTTTAACAACCCTGAGAAAAAAAAGGCTTTTGAAAACATAGTAGGAAAAGGAGAAAATGCTGGTAACCAGTATTTCCTTCTTTTCCCACAATGTTTTCCTTCAACATTTTCCATCCTTCAAAATTCAAAACCCCTTATTCACAGTTTAGGACCAGAAGTATGCACTGTATGTGACTTGGGATTCTGTACAGTCTCTTTAACACGGTAAGTTAAGCTGGTTATTTTTCATAAATTTTGATAGTTATTAATTATAAAACATTCATATCCAGTTATTTGTTTGTTATGTTTAAACCACATCAGGAATACGTATGTGCGCTGTGAACCTATCTTTGAGCAATGGGGATACCTTGATCATTTGACCGTGCTAAAAATACAGATGATTTTGTCCCAAAACAGTGCACTTTCTACTCGATTACTAAGCGTTAAAATCTGTTTTCTCAATGGAAAATGTATAAACAGTTTCTTTATTCATATTTTTTTTGAAAACATTACAAGGTTTGATAACAAAGTTAACTACAGTATTCCTTATCCTTTGTTTAAAATGGCATGTTGAGAAAAGAAATTTGTACAGTCACTTGTAAGCGCTTAATAGATTTCAGGTGACTGTACAACCGAAAATTTCTCAATGTGCCATTTTAAACGAAGGATAATGAAGATTGCAGTCAACTTTGTGACTAAACCTTGATATCTTTTCTCAATAATATGAATAAAAAAAATGTTTATACATTTTCTGTTGAGAAAATGGGTTTTTAACTTTGAGTAGTTGAATAGAAATGGCATGGATTGGGGGCAAAAATCATCTGTATTTTTAGCATGGTCATCTGATCAAGGCATCCTTATTGCTATAAGGAAGGTTCACAGCACACATACCTGTTCCTGATATGATGTATACACAACAAACAAATAACTGGATATGAATATTTTATAATAACTATCAAAATAAGTGAAAAAAAACACCAGCTTGACTTGCCATGTTGACACAATTTTTAACACCAAGTAACAGACCGTCACTGTACAGAATCCCAAATCACATAAAATGCATTCTTCCAGTCCTACACTGTGTTATTTAAGTCATATTTAATTTGTCATCTACGAGAGCTTTCAGTTCAGAGGAGCCTAAAACTTCTATTGCTTGGCAAAGATTTAAGAAATATATTTTGACCTTTGTCAGGAAACTCTGAGATGATGGCAGAAGCTGCTTTGTATTTGAATCTTCCAAAGAATGTCACAAAGAAACAGGAGTTTATAGATTTAATCTACATTACACAGGTAAATGCAAATCTTTAACCCTTTACCACACAGTCCTGAGTTTTAACAACACTGAGGAAGAAGGCTTTTGAAAACATTGTGGGTAAAGGAGAAACTGCTGGTAATCAGATGTTTTCTTCCCTTTCAATGAAGAATTTCAGTCTTTGAGTCACATTTATTCTATTGACTGCAAATGCTTTGAATTTGTACTAGTCTAGAATTTGGTTGATGGTTAAAGAGATAATGCATGGTTCAACCTGCCTAAAAAAAAAGAACACCTGTATTGGGCAACATACTGTTGAAAGTAACCACTGTTTTAGTTGTTTATCCTTGAAGTAATTTGATTGAACTTGCTTGAACCCTTCACCAAACAATCCTGTGTTTTGACAGCCCTGGGGGGAGTGGTCTTTTGAAAACATTGTGGGAAAAGAAGAAAATGCTAATTACCAGTATTTTCTTCTTTTCCCACATTGAATTTTACTCTCTCAATGACAGAAATCATCATTTGAGTTACATTTATTGAGTCATCTGCCCATGATTACAATTTGGTCAAGTCCGAAATTTTGTTGTCTGGTAAAGAGTTAACCCTTTACCACACAATCCTGAGTTTGAACGACCCTGGGCAATCAGATTTTAGTAAGCATTGTGGGAAAAGGAGAAATTGCTGGGTTACCAGCATTTTCTCCTTTCTGACAATGTTTTCTAACCTTTAACCCTGTACCACACAATCCTGAGCCTTTTGAAAATATCAAGGGAAAAGGAGGAAATGCTTGTAACCATCATTTTCTCCTCTTCCCTCAATGTTTTTTACTCTATCAAATGAAAAATTTCATATTTAGAGTAATGTTTAATTTGTAGTTTGCAAATGCTTTCAATTTAGACAAGTCTTCATTTCTATTGCATGGTAAAGAGCTAAAAAACAAATCCAATCATTTTATCTACATTTGATTTGTTATCTGCAATTTGGACCAGCCTGAAATACCGAAATAATATTGTCTTGTGGTAAAGAGTTAAAAGACCAATTTCTGTAGTAGACCTCTTTTCTTGATTCCCCAAAGTTTGCTATAACCAGTATACTATGTTCTGTACATTACATTTTGAAAATTCTAAAAATCTTCTCACAAGTCTGAAACTACCGCTACAAGAATTTTAGTATTTAGGTATATTGCATTATAAGATTGTCCTCTATCAAAGTTATCTAAGTTGTGTTCTTGGAGCTAAAAATGGCCCACCCTGTGGGTCACAACTATTAGCCCTTTACCAGACAACAAAATTTTAGCCATGTCCAAATTGAAAGTATTTGCAGACGACAATATTTATGTGGCTCAAATGGTGCAAATTTTCTTTGATAGGGTAGAAAACATTGTGGGAAGAGGAGAAAATGCTGGTTACCAGCATTTTCTCCTTTTCCCACAATGTTTTTTTTTCAAAAAGCTTTTTTCCCAAGGTCATTAAAAGGCGGCATTGTGCGTTAAAGGATTGAAACAGATCCATACATGTCTAACGACACTTCAAAAATCTAGTCTGAACACAAAGAGCCCAGAGTGTTGATATGTGGTATGTAGCATCATGGCATAGACTGTTGTCAGTGCCATTCAGATTGTGCCCATAGTGAAACATAGTACTCTTCCCAGGTGTTCATATATTTTGCATGGAGCTTGTCTGGAACAACATTGAATATGGAATAGAGTGTTAATGTTTTGTATGTAGCATCATAGAAGAGTCAATTCTACTTGTATTAGGCAATTCACTGCTTTTAGACATCACTGTTTTGACTATACAACCTCTTCTCAATTAAGAAGACAATTCATCCATCATTAAATTATGATCATGATCTTTCAGATGGTCATTAAGATTTCAGTGCAGATGCAAGCATTCAGTGATCCAGGGCATGATTCTATCCAGGTCATTGAATGCTTTTGTCTGCACTGAAATTTTCGTTACCACATTAAAGATCATAATTTGATAATGGATGGACTATCTCAGATTAACTATATCAAACTGGTGTTAAAAGACCAACTGTTGTAAGCAGCAACTTGTCTTACTTCCCCAGACTGTCTTTGAACACAGGTCTGACTGGGTTTTCAAATGGGACCACTTTTGAGTACAACAACCAATGAGCATTGCAAAATCTTGCCAAACCATATAGCAAAGAATCCCTAGTTTTAACCGCTCGTAGGAAGACTGCTTTTGAAAACGGTGAAAACAGTGTGGACAAGGAGAAAATGATGGTTGTTAGCATTTACTCCATTTCCCACAGTGTTTTCTACATTCAGAGGAAAATCCCATCATTTTTTGAATTTGTCCTATGGTAAATAGATAAATGATTGTATGAGAAGTTATATTTAAAATTTTATCAATGTAGATTGACCAGGCTGTTGGGATGAGAACAGAGACAGAACATTTACGTCGATGGCAAAATCGTCTTGACTATGGAGGACAGGGGAACACCATGGGGGCTCTGTATTGGATGTTAGCAGATATATGGCAGGCACCCACTTGGGCCTCTTTAGGTAAGAAGAATCTTTGTGAATCATTAAAAAATACAATTTTTTTAGTGCCAACAGTATGTCATGAACATGATTGGGCTTTGTATTTCGTGGCAGGCAGCCACTTGGACTTCTTTGGATATAGATAGATTATCGACCCAGTTTCAGCCTGGGCAGGCTAATCTGGGCCTAAACTTTTTGCTATTAGTCAATTTTCTGTGTGTCAAACAACCTGTCTACCATATGATACATTCGGTTGATAGACCTAATGGACTTGTGGATCCCTAATTATGTGATAACTCATTTTGTATCAGGCATTACGGAGATGCATCAGCCCTCTTTTTGCCAGAGCATGGCTCAACTTTTTAAGTACTCACAGTGGACTAGGAGATACTGGGGGAGAGGGGCTTTATACCATATGATAGGCACCCTAATGGACTTTTTTGATAATGCAAAGTATTTTCATATTACCACCAGATACATGTATACTGAAAGTGCTAGCAGATGACAAACAAAATATGGCTGAGTTTATGAGATTTGTGACTGAAAGAATGGAAAACATCGTGAGAAAAGGATAAAATGTTAGTCACCACCTTTCCAACAGCGTTTTAAAATGCTTTCTGCCCATCTGGCTCTTGACCTTTTAATGCTGATAACAGCTTTCATTGTGTCACAGTCAGTGTGGAATTTGAATCAAGCTGTGGAATCTGAACTTGATCTACTCTGTCTTGTATTTTGTGCACATGGACTCACAAATTTTGGTAAAGACAAATTTGAGAATATCCTTCTAAAATATTTATAATCATCTGAGTGCTGGGGATGCCTTGAGTTGCTTTGCAGACATTGTGCAATCTAGATCAGGGTATGCAATCTGTGTCTATATTCACCAACCATACTTAGGACCATTCTTGGTCTAACTCAGCTAACCATTTGGTTTAGCCAATCGGAAGTTGTGTTGCTTTCAAACTTTGAAAATTGTTGAGATTAAGACAAAGAATGTTCTTAACTCTTTACCAAACAACAAAATTTTAGACTGCTCCAAATTGAAAGCATTTGCAGACGACAAATTAAAGGTGGCTCAAATTTCAATATTGGTCACTGATAGGGTAGAAGACATTGTGGGAAAAGGAGAAAATGCTGGTTACCAGCATTTTCTCCTTTTCCCACAATGTTTTCAAAAGGCTTCTTTTTCAGGGTCGTTAAAAGTCGGGATTGTGTGGTAAAGAGTTAAGAATGGTTTGTGAATACAGACCCTGATCTTTATATACTCTGTCCTGCATTCTGTGCACCTGAACTTGATCTACACTGTCACTTGAAGCAAGTGAAATTGTAGACCTGACTCAGTATCACCTGTGATGATAAAACATTGTGGGAAAAAGGAGAAAATGATGGTTACCAGCACTTTCCCCTTTTCCCATCAAAGTGTTTGCAGATGCTTAATTACAATAAGAATGATGGAATATGTGCTCAAAAGGTCTTAAAGCATTGTTGGAAAATGAGAAAATGCAGATGACCAGAATTACTGGTATCTTCTTTTCCTTTAATGTTTTGAAAAGCATTCTCCCTTTGGGTTGTAAAAATACTGGATTGGTCAGTACAGGAATTCAACAGCATTTGGTGACTAATAGAGAGATTTGTTTTTGAAAGGTTGAGAAACATTTTTGGAAAAGGAGAAAGTACTAGTGACCAGTACTTTTTCCTTTTTCTGCAATGGTTTCAGAAGCATTCTTTTTTTACAGTTGTTAAATAATGGATTGTTTAGAATAGGATTACTAAAGCATTTGAAAATAAATAAATTGCCATTATATTTACAGAGTATGGAGGGAAATGGAAAATGCTGCATTATTATGCTCAACATTTCTTCGCTCCGACCCTCATATCTCCGTATTTGGATGGGAAAGATCTGGACATTTACCTTATCTTTGATGAGGCACCGATCAAAGAAGTTCGACATCCTTCAACCCACAACCTTTACTTTCAACCCAAATCAAACCCTACGCCTTTTAATGTGTTTGATTTAAGTTCATATGGGAACCAGCCTCAAGTATCATTAAGCAGCAGTCAGAGTGTTCCAGATTATCATGTGACCCAAACATCAGATTTTGCTGGTATCCTGTATATAGAATTATTCTCCTGGTCCAGTTTGAAGCCACTGCACATATGGAATGTGCCATTCGAGGTATCATGGTATTTGCCACTAATTTAACTCCTTACCAGATGACAAAATCAGACTTGTCCAAATTCAAAGCATTTGCAGATGATAAATGGGCTAAAATGATAACATTTGTCTCTAAAAGGGTCGAAAACATTGTCGGAACAGGAGAAAATGCTAGCTACAAACATTTTTTCCTTTTCTCACAATGTTTTCCAAAACCTTCTTCCACAGGATTGTTTAAACATGAAATTGTTTGATGAAGGGTTAATGCGTGAAACATTTTTCTTTCTTTTTTTATGGTGTTTTTTGCTTTTTTCAACATTATTTCAGTTATATTGCAGATGCCAGTGCACCTACCCATGCTTTCCTGGAGTTTCTTTTACCAGAGCTTTCCACAATATTCTTCCCAATCCACAGGCTGCTGTCCCACATAACCATCAAGGAAGCAGTGATCAGCGGTTAAGAGAGGATGAATCCTGTCACAAAGATTGTCATCAACGAAAACGTGGGAATAGGAAAAAATGCTTGTTACACAATGGTTTCAAAAGCCTTCTTTCTCAGGGATGTTAAATCTCAGAATTGTGTGGTAAAGGGTTTAATGGAGACCAGTGTTTTCACCAGCCAGCATTTTTGCTTTTTTTAGCTCAGTGAAATTACAAAGGGCGCACTAGAATGCACTGTCTGGGCCTTTTGGGGCACAATTAAATGCCTCACTCGAGATTGCGAGAGCCACGCCGGGAAATTCCTGGGGAAGCCAATTTCAATGTTATTTTTTAGTTTGACCTTGTAAATATGAAATCAAAATCAAGACTCTTTTTAATCAAGGAGTTTTACACATTATTACAAGTGTACGCTTACACAGAACTAGATCTATAACACATTCCTCTCAGTCTACAAAATAAAGACTGGATTACTCAGGCGCTTTTCTATTTGTTTGCACATTTGAAAATATCTCGAAGATACGGTCTGGGTACATTCCTCCATAATGTCCATTTTTCTGAGTGGCCCACTAATTTCATAATTTCATGGGAAAAATGGTAACCAGCATTTTCCCGGAAAGGTTTTCCCCCACAATGTTTTCTACCCTTCCCAAAACAAATTTCAATTTTTGAGTCACATATATTTTGTTGTCTGCAAATGCTTTCAATTTGGACAAGTCTTATGTTATTTCGTCTGGTAACCAGCATTTTCAGTTTTTCCCACAGTGTTTTCTAGGCCAAAGCAAATTTCAATTTTTGAGTCGCATATATTTTGTCATCTACAAATACTTTTAAATTGGACTTGTCTTATGTTTTGTCATTTCGTTACCAGTTAACTCTTTACCAACAACAAAATTTGAGCTCCTCTAAATTGAAAGCATTTGCAGATGGTAAATGAGACGTAGTAAATAATGATCCCCTTGTTCAAAAAGGTCGAAAAATTGTGTGAAAAGGAGAAATAGCTGGTTGCCATCATTTTCTCATTTTCCCACAATGTTTTCAAAAGTTTTCTTCTTCATGGATGTTAAAATATGGGATTGTTTGATAAAGAAATAAATTTTGTTCATATGATCAGATTTGTCAGTGTTAGGGTAGAAAGCTTTATGAGTTACCAGAATTTTCTCCTTTTCGCAATCATGTTTTCAAACGTTGTGGGGGGGAGGGGCCACGTTTAAAATGTGGTCTGCAAATGCTTTCAATTTGAACTACAATGTAGTCTAAAATTCTGCTGTTTGGTAAATGGTTAAGCATTTGAATCAAACAGTATTTTTATTTATATCCCTACCAGATTAATTCTACAGCTCAGTCAATCTTCCGTCGTAATGTTTATGACATGGTCAGTGAGGGTGGTGGGGTCAGTAGGTCAAGATGTTTTCTATATCTACACCTCGGGGACAAAGTGAATGGACCAACCAGTTGGTTCGCATTGACCACGTTTGTGGAGGCTGATGGATTGAAGAGCGCTAGTATAGAGGTACGGTTCATAATGTATTTTCTGAATTTTCTGTATTTTCGGGTAGTCCTTGTATCCCTTTTTGGGGGATTCTTTGTATTAACAACACCAAAGAAGAAAGCTTTGGGACACATTGTTTGGAAGGGAGAAAATGATGGTGTGCCCTTTTGAATTCAGTTATTATTACTACATAAAATGTCGTCTGGTGATCCCTGTACCACACAATTGGGAATTGTAATGACTCTTAGGAAGAAGTCTTTTGAAAACTTTGTAGGAAAAGGAAAAATGCTGGAAAGCATTTTCTCCTTTTTCCACCATATTTTATTCCCCTTTATTGAAAAATCTCAACTTTTTAGGCAAATTAGATTTGTCTTGTGCATATGCATTCAATTTGGACTGGTCTGAAATTTTGTTATTTGGTTTAGAGTTAAAGGCTTATTCATTGCTGCCTGTAGATGACACTTTGCATCTGGGAGGAAGCCCTGAACTGGTACTTATAAAACTTAAATCCATGCTCAGCTAAGTTGGTGCTCAAATTCTAAGTTTTATTTGTGCTTTTGCGAGTAGTACATAGATAATAAAGATTTCCATGTAAAAAGAAGGAAAGAAAATTTTGAAAATAAAAAAGTTGTTCTATTAGGTGTATCAAATCAGGAAAGGACAAAAGACAGGTACTTTCCTTGACAGCTGTCTACTACGTCATAGGTCTTTAATTACTTGCTTTTAACCCCGATATTCTTTGCACTATTTCGGAATATTCAGATTTAAAGGTCCCCTTCGAAATTTATCAAACCATTAATTTGATCTACTTGATGCATTTTGATGGTATTAGTGTGTGAAATTTGATTTGCAAGTATTATGCAAGCCATACATACACATCAGAAGCCAAATTATTTTGATTGCAGTATCTCTAAGCAAAACAGAAATAAAGGAAAACAAAAAAAAGTACCTAGTTACAGTTTAGTTACCTTGGTTTTTATCTAACAATTGAGATAATTGGGATTTCACTTTTTTCTCCCATTCTGTATAATTTTTAAATTACATGCTCAGCTACTTTGAGCATAAAAAAAAGATGTAGTAAACTTTGCTTTTATGTCACTGTTTTAGTATAATGACTGGCTTTGAACAAGTTTTTTTTTACCAGACCACAAAACTTTAGACTCCTCCACATTTTAAGCATTTGCAGATGACAAATATAGCTCAACAGTTGGAATTAATCTTTAGGGTAGAAAACACTGTGGGAAAAGGAGAAAATGCTGGTTACCAGCATTTTTGCCTTTCCCACATTGTTTTCAAAAGCCTTCCGTGAAAATATAACAAGGAAAACCTGGTTTGATCTCCACTGGTAGTGCTGGTAACATGGGAATTTTCCATGGGCAAGGTACCCTAAAGCCCAACCTTAGTATTGGTGAAATCTGATCAAGATGTTTATAAGTGGCTGAAGCACAGATGAAAGCATAATAAAGCTGGATTCTGACAAACAAAAACCTTCTTGTCACAATTTTTTTTCCAAAACCTGTTTCTTTTACTTACTGCAAGATAGAAAGAATGAAGTAATGATTTTGAAAAATTGTTTCTTTTATGCACGGTCAAACTTTTACTGAGCAAACATTCAAGGGATACACAAAATGTGCTGGGTTACTAGCATTTTCTCCTTTACCCACAAACATTTCAAAAGCCTTTTTCCTCAGGGTCATTAAAACACAGTATCATGTAGTAAAGGATTAGGACAGGCACATAACTTATAACCCTTCTTTAGGTATTCAGCATGAGCTTACTTAACCCTTTCCCAAACGACAAATTTTGGAGTGATCCAAATTGAAAGAGTTTGCAGATGACAATTTGAAATTTGATGAAAATGGTAGGAAGTTCTCAAAAAGGGTAGAAAACACTGTGGGAAAAGGAGAAATTGCTCGTTACGAGCAATTTCTCCTTTTCCCACGGTGTTTTCAAAAGACTTGTACTGCAGACATGTGAAAACCAGGGCTTGTTTGGGAAAGGGTTAATGCAGATTGCTTGCCAAATAGGAGTGGCTACTCAGGCAGGTTCTGCTGTATTTTCAGGAAAGTTTTACTGTATTTTCAGATAAAAGAAATAAATGTTAAACAGAAACCAGGAGAATTTAATATCCAGCTAAAGACCAATGCCGTGGCCCCATTCGTCTGGCTAGAAGCTTATGGTGTCAAAGGTCGTTTCTCAGACAACGGTTTTCTCTTAGCAACAGCCAATAAAAATGTAACATTCTATGCTTGGGAAACTGTTGCTGTAGAACGGCTATATAATTCTCTGACAGTTAAATCTTTGATGGATATATTTTAACAGTGCTATTTTACTTTGACCTCTATGCAGTGTGATAACTATTTAAAAAGGGTGTTGGAAAAGTAGCTAAAAGAGTGTCAAATTATTTTGTAATCCTTAACCACACAATCCCATGCTCTAACAGACCCAAAGAAGATGGCTTTTGAAAACATTGTGGGAAAAGGAGAAAATGCTGGAAACCAGCATTTTGCTGCTTTTCCCACAATATTTTCTACAATTTTTAAGACAAGCCTTAATAATATACATGTAATTTGAAACATGTTTAATATGTCATCTGAAATTGCTTTCAGTTTCAACTGTTCTAAAATATCATCATCTTGTATTTCAATTCATTGATAAGTAATGACACTCTTGCAAGTACCATACTTTTCAAACACCCCTGGTATACTTCCAAGTTCCAAGTTTTCATGACCCGATAGAAGAAGACTTGGAAATATGGAAAAAGGAGGAAATGCCAGTAACTAGCATTTTCTCCTTTTTCCACATTGTTTTCAATGTTAGAGCCATGTTTATTTTCTTGTTTGCAAACGCTTTGAATTTGAACAAGTCTAAAATTTTGTTGTTTGATAAAGAGTTAAAGTAGGGAGAATGTTCAGTAAAGGGTTTACTTTCAAACATCCGAGATCAAGAAAAGTCAGGGTAGGTCTATTCATATTCTATGAATATTATTCTGTCCCATACACATTTTTTGTGGGTGTTCATTAGGATTATCTCAATGAAACAACTACATGAGTGCCTACAATAAAGGTTTTCATGTGAAAAAACTATATAACATCACATGAAGACCTATATTTTAAGCTTGGTTGTTTTTGAAGGAAATCTGAGGTATTGCTATAGCTCTGTCATCTTTGTCTTTGACATTTTGTCATATCTGTGTCATTTCTAAAGATATGAGCTATGCTCTGTGAAAAGGTGGTTTAATGCATCTGTGAAAAAGTATCAGCCAAGGTCAGCCTGCACAATCGGTACAGGCTGACCCGAGTCGAAACTTTTTGCTTTTGATAAATTTTCTGCATGTTCAAGGACCAGTCTAACTTATGATTCAGTCGATTGTAAGACAAATTTCATTTTATGGATCCATAATTATATGATGACTGTCTTGAAATAATGTATCACAGGGATGCATTTAACTCCCTTTTACAAGAGTATGGGTCATATTTAATCACAACTTGTCTAGTTAGTACTTACATGTGACATAAGGGTAACCAAAACCTGAAATGATATTGATGTAATTATGTCCCTTTTTCAATTAAAAAATTTCACTGGAAAAGCAATTGCAGCCAAGTGTTGGCACTTGTATATGGTGCTGTGTTTACATTTATATATCAATGGTATATTATCATTGTCTGTAATTTAGATGTAGCAGTAGTAGTAATAGAAGGTGTTTTCAGTTGATTGAGCTGTCTCTGTCTTGTCAAACTTTTTGCTAGACAACAAAGGTTTAGACTGGTCTAGATTCAGGGGTCCAGCCCATACATAACAAAACCTCCTTGTAGAAATGTGACGCTGTTAACATTTACCAAATAATCCTGAGTTTTAATGGTCTTAACCCTTTACCATGCAGCAATGTTTTAGACATTTCTTAATTGTTGCAGAGACGACAAAATAAGTATGACTCAGAAATTGAAAATTGTTTTTGGAAGGATAGAAAACATTGCGGGAAAAGGAGAAAATGCTGGTTACTAACTTTTTTCCCTTTTCCGCCCATGTTTTCTACCCTTTTATAGACCAAAAAAAAACATTATTTGATGCTATTTTCGTTTTGTTGTCTGCGAACAGTTTCATTTCAACAAGTTTAACTCTACCACACGAAAAAATGTCAGAGTTGTCCAATTTGAAAGCATTTGCAGACGACAAATACAATGTGGCATAAATGATGGAATTTGTTTGTGATAGGGTAGAAAACATTGTTGGAAAAAGGAGAAAATATGGGTTACCAGCATTTTCTCCTTTTCTCACAATGTTTTCAAATGGTCTCTATCTCAGGGTTGTTAAAACTTGGGATTGTGTGGTAAAGAGTTAACCTTTTGACTGATGGTAAAGAGTTAAGCCTTTCCTTGATTCTGAAAAGGTGATAGCTGTAAACTATTAGCCTTATCCACCTGACCTGAGTCCCTGTGACTTCTTTTTATTTCCAGGACTCAAAAAAATACTTTTTTGAAAGAAATATAAGCCCAGAAATTCTCTGCAGAGCCATTTATCAGGGCCCCCAACAGATGGCAAAAGAAGTGTATTTACATGCTTTTTGTGATTCGTTTAAAATATTACAAAAATGTGTTTTGGTAGAGGGGAAGTGCTTTGAAATTTTGTAATAGAAATAGTTTTAGAAAAGTATTTAAGAAATCCAAGCCCAATGACAGAACTTTTTGCAGGTCACTTGTATCAACAGAAAAGTACCAATGGCTTATGGAAATGTTCCTTTTATTGCAATGGTTTGAAATAATCAGATGGGTGTCTTATTCTTCTTTTTCGAAGATTGACTGTTGTTGCATCATAGTGGGTTTTCACGAGGAATGATTTTACTAATTACGATGCACCTCCCAGAGCAAGTCAACAGCTGAATACTCTAGAGACATCCTTTTGAAATATGTGTTAACTCTTTACCAAACGACAAAATTTTATACTAAACCAAATTGACAGAATTTGCAGACGACAAAGTAAATGTTGCTAAAATGATGATTTCTGTCTTTGACAGGCTGAAAACATTGTGGGAAAAGGAGAAAATGCTGATTACCAGCATTTTCTCCTTTTTCCACAATGTTTTCAAAAGCTTTCTTTCTCAAGGTCATTAAAAGTCGGGATTGGGTGCTAAAGGGTTAAATACATTATTAGAATTAAAGACAATATGGAACAGGGAGAAATTTCTCTCATTGATTGATTTTGAGAAAAACTAAGTTTGTATAGACCAAAAATTCTAAAGTACATTCTAAAATCAACTTATGATTCTAAATTTAAACCAAAGGGTACTGCCACTTAAAGGCCCAGTACTGAAAAGCCACCAAATGTAAATAAAGCAGATTTAAATGTATTTGAACTATACCTTTTAAAAGTATGGAAATATGTGAAGATGACAATCTGTTTTTGGATGGTTGGTCCAAATGTTAGTTGCCAGCGGAAACTGAATTTTAAAATCAGGTAAAAAGTAAACAAAAGATAGAGTAACCCGGCAACTTTTGACCTACATTTATAAGTCATTTTTCTGCCAACTACTAACACTTGGACTGACCGTACAATAACAGAATGTCACCTTAACAATAATTTCCATACTCTTAACTCTTTACCAAACAATCCAGACTTTAAACAACCCTGAGGAAGAAGCCTTTTGAAAACATTGTGGGAAAAGGAGAAAATGCTGGCAACCAGCATTTTCTCCTTTACCCACAATGTTTTCTACTCTATCAAAGACAAATTTTGTCATTTGAGCCACCTTTAATTTGTCGTCTGCAACTGCTTTCAATTTGGACCTGTCTAAATTATTGTATTGGTAAAGGGTTAAACGATATGATTTAAATTTATATGCATTTTAACAACCACATTTTTTACTTTTGGCCACTATTAGGGCTATAAAAATTTTGTCACTTTCTCCATTTAGAGTGAGAACAAGTATAACTCTTTACCAATTGACAAAATTTTAGACTAGTCCAAATTCAAAGCATTTGCAGACGACAAAATAAGTGTGCCTGAAAAAATGAAATTTGCTTTTTTGAAGGAGAGAAAACATTGTGGGAGAAGGAGAAAATGCTGGTTACCAGCATTTTCTCCTGTTCCCACAATGTTTTCAAAAGGCCTCTTTCTCATGGTCATTAAAACTCGGGATTGTGTAGTAAAGGGATAGAATGGTTGGTGAATACAACCAAGCATTGTTCTTGTTATAATGAAGAGTAAGTATATCACCACACAAACACACTTGCAAGGTTTAACCCTTTACCACACAAGTCCAACTTTAAACAACCCCGAGAAGGCTTTGGAAAACATGGTGGGAAAAGGAGATAATGCTGGTAACCAGGAATATTTGCTTGTATCAAGCAACTGCTACTTCTCCCATAATGTTTTCTATGCCTCAAGTGGAACTTGTGCTGTGCAACCTTGTACTCAAGGAACCATCAGTTTTAGCTCAGCTGTTTTTGAAGGAAATGTTGAGGTATTGTCATAGCCCTGGCGTTGTTGCCTACATTGTCATCATCTGCATTGTCTGTGTCGTCCTGCAAAAACTTTGACATTTTGTAATATCTCTGTTATTACTGAAGATGTTTGCTTCAAACTTGGGCAAGTTCTTTATTATCAAAAGGGGACCCTTAACAACACCTGTACGTATGCATCAAGGTATCTTTGACAGAATTATGCCCCTTTTTGTACTTAAGATTTTCACTGAAAATCAAAAATCCACAGCCGAGTGTTGGCACCCGCATGCGATGCTCTAGTCATTTCACAAATTCTAATTCTAAATAGAAATGGAACTGTGCTAAAGAGTCACTTGTCTTCAGATGTCAGCTTTTCTTCTTGCTTTTGGCAGTGGCTTAAGACAAACTTGACAGTATGTGAATCTATCGGTATTTGGAACTTTTATGTATTGATATTCACCTGTGATACAATAAATTATTTTCAAAGCTATAACATTGTTCCTATATCTCATCTGTTTACTCAACCAGTGTAGAGCTGTTGTAGGGGTTTTCAATTTGGCACTGGCACTTTGTCATGTGGGATGAGAGCAATTGAGGAGAAAAGATTCATAGAAGGGAAGAAAGGAAAGGGGGGGGTAGAGGGCGAGGGCTTGGGAAGGATAGCAGACATTAACCCTTAACCACATAATCCCAACCTTTAATGACCCATAGGAAAAAGCCTTAGAAAACATTGTGGAAAAAGGAGACATGCTGGTAACCAGCATTTTTAGCTCACCTGAGCACAAAGTGCTCAAGGTGAGCTTTTGTGATCGTGCTGTGTCTCTCTACCAGGCGTCAACAATTACCTTGTGTGCACTCTTATATAAGAGGCCACATTTTCAGTCATACACTCATGAAACTTGGTCAGAATGTTTGTCTCGATAATATCTCAGACAAGTTCAAAATTGGGTCATATGTGGTCAAAAAATAGGTCACCAGGTCAAAATTTAGAAAAACCTACTGTGCACTCTAGAGGCCAAATTTTTAGTCCAGTACTCATGAAACTTTGTAAGAATGTTTGTCTTGATAAAATCTCAGACATGTTTGAAATGGGGTCATACCTGATCAGAAAATAGGTCACCAGATTAAATTTTAGAAAAATCCTGTGTAGAGGCCAAATTTTTGGTCTAATTCCTTTGAAATTTGGTCAGAATGCTTGTCTAGATGTCTTGGACAAGTTTGAAACTGGGTCATGTTGGGTCAAAGGTAGGTCACTGTGATAAATCTTAGAAAAACCTTGTGTGCACTATAGAGGCCATATTTTCAGCCAGAAACTCATGAAACTTAGTCAAAATGTTTGTCTTGATGGTATCTCTGACATGTTTGAAATTTGGTCCTGTAGGGTCAAAAAGTAGGTCACTCTGCCAAATTTTAGAAAAACCTTGTGTGCACTCTAGAGGCCACATTTTGAGTCTTACAAATATGAAAGATGGTCAAAATGTATATCTCGGATACATTAGAAACTGGGTCATGTCAAAAAGTTGGTCACTGGCACAAATCTTAGAAAAAATCTTGTGTTCACACTAGTTTTTTATTTGCCTGTATTTTAATTTTATTGCATGTGTACGTAATTTTGAAGATTGTGACAGAGAGAGTAGAAATCAGTCTGTTTCTATTTTACTGAAAAACATATTAATGTTGCTATTGAACAAAATAGCAAATGCCAAATGTAATATGGTCTTAACCCTTTACCCAAAGATCCACTGCTTTTCAGACTCTTAGGTAAAAGCCTTTTGTAATAGTCACTTGAGAAAGAGCAAAATTTAATGCTAGTAACCAGCATTTTCTCCTCTTCTCACAATGTTTTCCACCATTAAAAGGAAAACATTGCCCAGATAGAGCACACAACGGAACCACATTGCTTAATTTGGGCACTGAATGCAAACAACACTGCACTTCTGGAGAACTGAAAGCAATGATATTTGCCTAACTGGAGCATTGAATGCAAGTGATGTTGCCTAGCTGGAGTACCGAATGCAAGCAACATTGCCTAACTGGAATACTGAATGTAATAATATTGGTTAACTCACCAGACCAAGAGCACTGAATGCAAGCAACATTGCCTTAGTAAAGTACTGTATGCAATAACATTACCTAACTGGAACAATGAATGAAAGCAACATTGCCTATCTGGAATACTGAATGTAATGATAATGCTTAACCCTTTACCACACAATCTCGAATTTTAACAACCCTGGAGAAGAGGCTTTTTGAAAATATTGTGGGAAAAGGAGAAAATGCTGGTTACCAGCATTTTCTCCTTTTCCAATGATGTTTTCTTAACCAGCTGTCTCAAAAAAACACAAACTTGGTCTCCTTCCGATGTTACATAACTCTAAAATCCTTTTGATGAACCCCTCTCAGCTTTCGTTATGGAATTTTGATCTTGTAAAAACATGGCTACTACAGGCACACCTTATTTTTGCTGTAATTGATTTTTCTCTACTATGAACTAAAATGCATTCAAATTTTGGTAACCTTCTTGTCAAAAACTGTATCAGCATTCATCAGTAGTAAGAATGAGTCATTTCATGCTTTTCTATTGTTTTTGGGAAATAATGGTAGATTATCGTCTGATAATTTCACCATTTCGACCTGTGAATTTACCGCTTGATAAACTCACTGGTACAGAAATACCAAGAGCTCCCCTGTACTTCATAAGTCCCAACAAAAAAAGGGTTAGAAACATGAAATAAATAGAAATTTATGGGGGGGGGGGGGGGGGGAGCGGGGTTGTTGAAGATCAAAATTTATTTCATCTAATGAACATTATACAGTACTATCGGTAATATTTTCATGAATGGCAGCCGAAATTTATTTCATCTCATGAAAATCATACAGTAATATTTTCACGAGTAGCTGCCACTCGTACAAATATTAATAATGATGTTCATGAGATGAAATAAATTTTGATCTTTCACCGAAAAAAGCAACTGTCCCCTATATCATCCTGAGGTGACACTTTTTCTCGATAGAGTCAGCCGAAACTTGGCCTCCATGAAAATGAATTTCCTCAACATTACTATTGTTATCTATTAACTCTTTACCACACATTCTCAAGTTTTCTTGAACCTGGGGTGGAAGGCTTTTGAAAACAATGTGGGAAAAGGAGAAAATACTACATTTTCTCCTTTTCCCATATTGTTTTCTACTCAATTAAAGGCAATTTCAATTATTTGAGCTACTTTTGATTTGTCATCAAATGCTTTGAACTTGGACAAGTTTAAAATTGTGCCGTGTGGTAACACGTTTTTATAGGTCAGAATGTTTCAGTGTCTAGTATGAGTGATCCATAGGTGGATCTCCTCCAGATTTTTGGAGAGAATCCTGATCTGTAAAAATTGAATTGATGGCCGATATGGGTGGCCTTATTTTCTGTAATTGACCCATACTAATGAAATGTCATCAAACACTTACATCAGGGTGTCACATAAATACTGTTTTAGGGGGGCGCTGTTATCGTAAACCTAGTTATTCTTGCTACTATCTTATAATTTCAGTGATGACAAACTTGCAATTGGTAAAATTTATTAAGTCACCACAAATTCTGATTACCACTCAATGGCTTTGCCAACCAGTCAAGCCTTGTTGGGCCTTGATCTTGTTTAAAGATGTCCCGTGAATTGAAAGAATAAAAATTAGTTTTGATCTGCAACAAGCCCTGGTGTAAGAGAAAGTGAAGTTATGTCAAAGAAAGTACATGTATCAAGGCATAGAACTTAAAGAATAAAATAAAAAAAATGTACTTTTTTCATAAGCTGTTCAGACCTGGGGTTGAATACTTTCAAAAGTACATGAACACTTTGTAATTTAAGAAAAAAATATAAATGCAAATACTTTTTTTTTTACTGTATTTGAATAAGAATATAGATACTTTGCAATTGTATTTGAATACAGTTTGAATATTTTTTAATACATCTCAGTAAAAACAGCATATTCCCTCGATATCACCATCTTTAAGCCCCTTAAATGTCTGTAGAAGTTGTATAAAAGCAATTTGGATATCACACAAAAAGAGTCTATCTATCTATCTATCTATTCTTCCAAATCCAATCTTCTAAATCCAATCTTCCATCCATCCATCCAATATTAATTTGTCCTTTTTTTATATATCCTACAAGTCATTGCTTTTCGTTCCACTCGATACTGCTTTTATTTAAAACAAAGTAAAGCAGAGAAAATAGTAAGTTGAACAGTTCATGAAATCAGGGAACCCTGATGAAACTCAGAGCGGGGGTCGCGGCTATAGGGAAACTATGAACAATTAATGGTCTAAGGGAGAAAACTCGTATTTATTTTTGTCCTAATTTTATATCAGAGTTGCGTTTCCTGATAGGTATAGCCTAAAAACCAAAGACGAATAAAATGTGGTACACCTGAAAATCTGTAGAGACGATCGATATATAAAAACGATGTCTTCTGCTGATATTGTATGAATTATTTTGTATTTTCATGAAAGTTTTATTGATATATACAGTTCCGCAGAAATCATGATGGCAGATAAAAGAAAAAGTAGTTAAAGAAAACATGAATGATATCTTGTTACCAGACAGTAGTCTCCCTTGCTTTTCATCAAATTTGTAAACACAACATCCGCCAAAATTCAAAGTGGGGAAATAACGGTTTTGTTATTGAGATTCACAAATCCCGCACAGTAAATACAATTAAGGTAAGTAATAAAACATATGAAAATCAATCAGTAACTGGACTAAAAAAAAAATACGTAGGCTACATACCTACGTCATGGTTCCTTCAATTAAGGTTAACGTCGACAAATACAGTCAACTGTTTTGGGTTCAGTAGATCTACCTCTAGATGAAGGAATGCCAGAATAAGTTTATAGAGCCCCGCGTGATGATTTCAAGCATGTGCCTTCTTATATCAAATCTTTATCGGCGATTATCGATAGGGTATATCCGAAATAAGGTGTCAAGAAAATTCTAATTACGCCCGTCAGAAGGGTTCATTTCATGCAGATATATCCAAAACTGACATAGATACAGCTAAAAGTGGAAGTCATCAAAAAAATCTTGTCATAATTCACTAGATTCTTGAACCTCAGATAACAGAATTTGTCTTTATGTTAAGAAATTGATCCTTACATGCAGTTCGCCCAGTCGAGTATTTTATCGTACAATTAATCGCCATAACAAGGGAGGTCACTCTTTATAATTCTGACTTAATGATTGTACGAGTTTTCTCCCTTAGACCATAAAATGGAGAAAGAATCCCATTGTTCACTTACTCGTATTGTTTGATAAAAAGTGAAATTGCATAATTTATCGTTTAATACATGATAACCATTACTATGCAAAGCACTCAAGACAACAGAATATTTTTGCAGTTGATGTGGCAAAAGAAAAAATAGCTGATAGATCTAATAAGTAATTTATTGTTTTTTAAGTAAGTTTTCCCAAATTTCCAAAGTTATTTACCTCAATTTAGTTTGATTTTCTTTAATTTGACCAAAATGAACCTGAAGTTTTTTGCTAAAAAATTGTTTCATGGGTTTATTACTTAACCCTTTCCTACACAACCACGACTTTCAACAACCCTGAGGGAGAAGCCTTTTGAAAGCATTGTGGGAAAAGGAGAAAATGCTGGTAACAAGCATTTTCTCCTTTTCTCACCATGTTTTCTATGCCTTTTCTACCCTTTGAACAAAAAATTTACAAATACTGAAGAATGAACTTTTTGATAGGGTTATATGACCACTGTCCAACAAATTTTATGTCTGGATAGAATGCTTTCCCATGATTTGGAATGAATTACTTGCCCAGTTTACAAGATCTGTAGATTTAAGGGAGACCATGTCTTGTCCCAAATTTCTGTCTTTGGAAACATAACTTTCATGACAAAGCACATGTGTTGTTAATTTCCTGATTCTATTTCTTTAAAACCTGATAGTAAGCTTTTGGTTTGGCATTCATACATTCTTATGTGTATTTGAATCAAAATATCTAGAGGGAAACACTAAATGGACCTATTGAAAAAAAGTGAGTGTACTTCACATATTTACCAACCAATCTTAATTTCACTGTAAGTCTAATTCTGGATTTAAGAAAGCAACACAACTTCCCAGATCAACAACGGACTGCACAAAACATTCAGTTTGATCTTTGATCTACACTGTTTACTTTGCTGACACAAGGGCAACCTTGAAAGTGTACTTATTTGGGTTTTATTTCTAGGCTAAACATGTCTGTTGGGTTTGTTAACCCTTTACCAGATGACAAAATTTTAGCCTTGTCCAGATTGAAAGCATTTGCAGAATGACAGTTTCAATGTGGCTCAAATGGTGCAATTCTTCTTTAATGGGGTAGAAAACATTGTGGGAAAAATGAGAAAATGCTGGTTACCAGCATTTTCTCCTTTCTCACCAAGTTTTCAACCAGCTTCTTTCCCAGGGTCATTAAAAGGTGGCATTGTGCAGTAAAGGATTAAGCAGGGTTTAAACACATAACTATATTCTTCCTTCAACTTTATTGTACATTGCTAGGACAATGCACACAGCTATTGATGGTAACTTGCATGAGACACCTACTAACTACAATGTAACAAAAATGCTTTCATCATTAGAACAATGCATGAACAAGTTATACAAAAGTTTAGACAATACAACACTTGTCTAGGAATTGTGTATATCTTTAAACATAATCTTGGCCTGCTATAAAGCTGTCATTCTTAATAAAATTCTTTGCGTTATTCTCAAAAATTTTCTAAATTTGAAAGTACCTCAAATTCTGATTCATGTGAAAACCAGGGCTTGTTTAGGAAAGGGTTAAAGGGTACACTAGATATTAGTCTTTTGATTTCACAAAAAATGAATGGATATTGAGCTAGGTGCCAATTCTACATGGACTGATATGTTTGAATATTCCTGCCGTCAGTCTTAACTCTTTCTGTACCATAGATGAAAGGTGCTTAAAGGGTACACTAGATATTAGTCTTTTGATTTCACAAAAAAAGAATGGATATTGAGCTAGGTGCCAATTCTACATGGACTGATATGTTTGAATATTCCTGCCATCAGTCTTAACTCTTTCCTTACCATAGATGAAATTAGAAGCTTTGTGGACAGTGTAGATCAGACGTCAGACTGCACAGAATGTGCAGTCTGACGTCTGATCTACACTATCCACTGCTTGATTCCAGATAATGTGCCAACTTTCCTGTCATCTTGTAGCGCAACTGTATTTGTATCTATTAAAAAAGTATACATGTAATACTTAATATTCATAAATATTGGTAGTGAAATAATTAAATTTGAAATATAGAGGTTTTTTTTCCACCAAGCAAAAAAACACCAGTTTCACCTTAACAACATTAAGTACAACTTAATGGATGTAGTCCGTGTTGTGAAATATCAAAATGCTCTGGGAAAATGGGGTTTAATGCATAGACTTCCATGATGCATTATTCCATGAGAGTCATCACACAATTATGGATCCATTTAGTCTAACAACCAACCCAGTCTGATTTAGGTAGAATGGTCATAGGACATGCAGAAAATTTACCAATATCAAAATGTTTTGACTCAGTCCATAATTATATGACACCTTACGTGGTACAATCCATCATGGAGATGCATTTTTCTTCCCTTTCAAAGAGCTAGGCTCATTTCTAACAAGTTTTGGCAGACCTTGAAATACAAGACCTGCATGTCTACCCCGTTGCCACGCAATCCTGACTTTTATTGACCATGAGGAAAAAAGCTTTTGAAAACATGGGAAAAGGAGAAAATGCTGGTAACCAGCATTTTCTCCTTTTCAAACAATGTTTCTTTCTACCCTATGAAAGACAAATTTCATGCTTTGAATAACATTCTGTTCTGAGTCTGCAAATTTATGCTTTGAATTTGGACAACACTCAAATTTTGTTGTTTGACAAAGAATTGAAACCGAGTGTCCAAGGCTCAGTGTGATGAATATCTATTGTTCTCTTGCATTCAGCCACAGAATGCAGATGGCAGCCTTGAAAGGAAGTCAAAAGCACCACCACCAGCACCAAAATGTGTAAGTTTGGATGAGGTCAAATTGTAAACGGGAGATTTAAATGAAACGAGGAGGGGCTCCAAACAACTGGGGTGATGAACGGGAGGAATTAGATGAGTCACAAAAGTGCTAAGGATGTTTTATTTTATGATAAATGTGTATTATATTATGTTCCTGAATATTTTTTTTTTTCTGTGAAAGGCATTTGCACATTGCAAGCTAATACACATGCACACACATAATTGACCTTCAACTAAATTCTCTGGTGTTTTTGAAAATATTGTGGATAAAGAAGAATATGCTGATTAACAGCATTTTCTCCTTTTCCCACAATGTTTTCTATCCTTTCTGGTACATATCCCATCATTTATGCCACATTTCCATTGTCCTATGCAAATGCTTAGAATTTGGAACAGTCTAAAATGTTGTTGCTCAGTAACCCTTTACCAAACGACAATAATTTAGACTGGTCCAAATTGAAAGCAGTTGCAGATGACAAAGGTGGCTCAAATGACAAAATTTGTCCTTGAAAGAGTAAAAAACATTGTGGGAGAAGGAGAAAATGCTGGTTACTAGCATTTTCTCCTTTTCCCACAATGCTTTTAAAAGGCTTCTTCCTCAGAGTCGTTAAAAGTCAGGGGACTGTGTGGTAAAGGGTTAAGGATTTACGCCATAAAGCCCTGGAACCATTTAACTCTTTACCAAATGACAAAATTTTGGACTGGTCCAACATAAAAGCATTTGCAGACGTCAAATTGAAAGGAGCTCAGATGATGACTTCTGTCTTTGATAGGGTAGAAAACATTGTGGGAAAAAGGAGAAAATGCTGGTTACAGCATTTTCTCCTTTTCCCGCAGTGTTTTCAAAAGGCCTCTTTATCAGGGTCGTTAAAACTTGGGTTGTGTGGGAAAGGGTTAAGTTGTTTTTAGGATGCTGTAGAATGAGATCAGACTTTACAGAGTCTGATCCTTTTGGACCCTTCCCAATAGAAAGCATATGCAGACAACAACTTTGAAAGTGATATCAATGAACCAAAGTTCTTTGACAATGTAGAAAACATTGTTGAACAAGGAGAAAATACAGGTTATCAGCATTGTCTCCTCCGACACAGTCACTCCTTTTCCCAATACATTTTCAAAGGCCTCTTTCTTCAGGGTAGTTATACCACACGATTGTTTGGTTAAGGGTTAACCTTTTGACCATGTGGATTATCAATGTTTCATGTAGACTCTTTCTATGACATGTGATGCAGATATGTTTCAGGGAGATTTAAGTGACAAAGAGGAGTAGTGAATTCAATATTTCTACTGCAGTGATTTTGTGTATTATTTCATTATGTCACACAAAGCAGTTTGCTTAGTTCCTGTCATTTTCATTCCTTCACATGTATTCATGTGAAAAAATTCCATGGCTTATGGCTTGGCTTAAAATTTTAACCCTTCCTACACAGTCCTATGTTTTAACCACACGGACAAAATGGGCTTTTGAAAATATTGTGGGAAAAGGAGAAAATGCTGTAACCAGGATTTTCTCCATTTTCCACAATATTTTCTTTCCTGTCAAAAACAGATTTCATCAACTGAACCAAATATAATTTGTTGTCTGCAAAAGCTTTTCAATTTGGACAAGAATAAAATTTTGTCGATTGGTAAAAAATTGATCTTGGGTATTCCCTGTCACATTTTAGCTGTTTATCAATGTTTTAACCCTTTACCAGACGAGAGAAAATGAAAGCCCTTATTGATGATAAGTTCAGAGTAGCTCAAATGATGGAATTTTTCGTGGTAAGGGTAGAAAATGTGGGAAAAGGAGAAAATGCAGGCATTAAGTACCAGCAATTAAGTTGTCGCCCCCATGTTTTCAAAAGGATTTTTTCCTCTGGGTCTTTAAAACTGTTGGTTGTTTTGTAAACAGATAAAAACCTTTTAGAAGAATACCCTTGAAACATTGTGGGAAAAAAAGAAAATGCTTTTAGAATTACTTCTCATTTTCCCAAATTGTTTACAACCCTATCAAAGATAACCGCTAGTATATTAGCCACAGCCTTTGAACAATATTAAAAATTTTGGCAGCTGCAAGTGCTTTCAGTATGAATAAGTCTGAAACTTTGTCTTCTAGTTAACATTTAACCTTTACCACATAATCCAAAGTTTTAACAATCCTGAAGAAAAGGCCTTTTGAAAACATTGTGGGAAAAGGAAAAAAATGCAGGGAACAAGCATTTTCTCCTTTTCCCACAATGTTTTTCAGTCCTCTTACAGACAAATCTCACCATATGAGCCATGTCTAATTTGTCCACTGCAATTGCTTTCAACTAGGACAAATCTAAATTTTTTTTTTTCTAGGTAAAGAGTTAACAGAGTTGAAAGTTCATTTATTGCCATTTCAATACCATTTTGCCAGAGGATCTAATGCAGTATTGGTCAGTGAAGATCTAAAATCAGGTTGTGATTTATGAACTCAGATCTTATGAAGTCAGGGTTGATTATGTAAATGTAAAATGCTATTTTTTCAAGTCGTATCAAACAGCCATTTGATTAATCCTTTACCACACAATGCTGCCTTCTGACGACTCTTGGAAAGTAGCCATTTGAAAACACTGTGAAAAAAAGAGAAAACACTGGTAACCAGCATTTTATCCTTTTCCAACAATGTTTTGTACCCTATCAGAGGAAAAGTGCTCTATGTGAGCCACATTGCAATTGACATCTGCAAATGCTTTCGATTTAGCCAAGGCTAAAATTTTGTCGTCTGGTAAAGGATTAATGCATGATTGCTAGTGGACGTTTTGTTGCTAAAATGTGAAAAGCTTGTCACAAACAAATCTTCTATTACCGTGATGTTTTGAAAAGAGATCTTTTACAAGACAAAAGATTTTGACTGCATGTGGAAATGTTTTAATTTTCATTGTCAGTCTTGTACAGATTTCATTAATGCAGATCAGTTGAAAATCTTATTTTACCTACTTTTTCATCTTAAAGATATCTATGAATTAATGAAATCAATCACTTAACCCTTTCCCAAACAAGCCCTGGTTTTCACGTGTCTGCACTACAAGTCTTTTGAAAACACTGCGGAAAAAGGAGAAATTGCTCGTAACGAGCAATTTCTCCTCTTCCCACAGTGTTTTCTACCCTTTTTGAGAACTTCCTGCCATTTTCATCAAATTTAAAATTGTCGTCTGCAAACTCTTTCAATTTGGACCAGTCCAAAATTTGTCGTTTGGGAAAGGGTTAATGGCTCTTGTTAAAGTAGTTTCAAATTAGTCAATTTATTTATCAATTATTCATTTAACAAATTAATTGATTGATTTAAGCAAGGTGATTGTCAAAACAGTAGTGGATATAGTAAATATTATTTTTCATCAATCAGTCAATCGGTGAATGAATGAATGAATGATAGGGCTTTTTTATGTCAAGCAGTAACTGTTGTTAGTAATTTAGTGACTACCTTGACTTGTGATATGTAAACTAGTCATTTTGTCATGTTAAATGCATAGGATCCTGCTGGTTTTGCAGACAATGCTGATTAACGTTTAGATGACGCATTGTGTACAGTCTGTTCTCGATCTTATTCTCCAAAATTTTCTGAAATGCCTGAAAAATTGGACTGATATAACTCCTACTTTACCAGATGGCAAAATATTGAACTCGTCCAAATTGAAAGCATTTGCAGACAACAAATTAATTGTTGCTAAAATCATGGAAAGTAACTTGTTAACTTAGGGTAGGAAACATATGTGGAAAAAGATGAAAATGCTGGTTACAAGCATTTACTCCTTTTCTCAGACCCTTTTCAAAAATTTTCTCTCATTGGATCGTTAAAACTTGGTATCATGTGCTAAGTGACACTAAATTTGACTTGGTTGAACTACTAATGTACTCTATACCACAAAATCCTGTGTTTTTATGACCCTCAAGAAGACAGGTTTTTAAAACAATATGGGGAAAGCAACAATGCTGGTAACTAGTATTTTCTCCTTTCCCAACATTTTCTACCCTATCACAGACAAATTTTGTCATTTGAGCAAGGTATAGTAAAATTTGTTGTCTGCAAACACTTTCAATTTGGACATGTCTAAACTTTCATTGTATGGTAAAGATTTAAGTTACACTGAGTATGTTGTCAGCAAATGCTTATTAGATCTGTTTGATTTTGTCAAAATGGTGGGATAAAGTGTGAAATGAACTGGAAAATACTAACTTTATAACAGACCTGTAAGAAAATGAGAAACATATATTTAGTTAAAAGATAAGAATACTGCTTTGTCAATTCAAGGTAGTTCTGACTAGAATATTTATCAAAATATTTGGTAGTCTACATCATTGATCAGACTTCATTTTGTGCTGTCTGGCCTTGATCTACACTGTCCTCAAGGGCAACTTGTAGTGGACGTAGCTTGCAAAGAGTAATTCCTTTACCAGGCAAGCTCGACTTTTAATGATCCTGTGGAAGAAGGCTTTTGAAAACATTGTTGGAAAAGGAGAAAATGCTGGTTACTGGGAGAAGGAGAAAATGCTTTCTAAGATGATTTTCATGTTTCAAGTAACATTTGTTGTCTGCAAATGCTTTCAATTTGGACAAGGCTATTATTTTGTTATCTGGTAGAGAGTCAAGTAAGTTGGAAAGACATGAATGATTTAAATACATGCTGTACATAACTCAGAGCTATACATATGTGTATGCACCAAAGGAACAGAAGCAAGGAAATGGAGTGTGAACCAAACAGCCAGGACTGTCTTTCACTAAACTGTGAACCGGTGAGCACAAAATGTGCATACCCAGTCAGGTAAGCAAGCATCAAGTCTGAAAACAAGTTTCACTGAACTGCATCACATTACAATTTGAGTAAAATATTAGCATAACTTTATACCAGCTTATACTGTTGGATAAAGCAGGGATCATATATGTATATGTGTGTATATATATACATGTATATACAATCCCAAAAAGTCTGTATCAATCTTCGCAGTGTAGAGAGAGGGTGTCCAGATCATGATATTCCCAAGTCATATAATTAGTGTGAAATAAAGAATTGCTTCAAAAAACTAATTTGTGTAGTCCTTAACCCTTTATAACACAATCCCAAGTTTTAACGACCCTGAGCAAGAGGACTTGAAAGCGTTCTGGGAAAAGGAGAAAGTGCAGTTAACCAGAAATTTTGTATGTAAATTCCTTAGCTATAAACGAGTCTAGATGTTTGCAATGTGGTACAGTAACCCTTAACCAAACGATAAAATTTTTTGACTCGGTCAAATTCAAATCATTTGCAGAAGACTGATCAAATGAAGCTCAGACAATGATTTCTATCCATTGTTGGGTAAAACATTTTGAGAAAAGGAGTAAAATGCTGCTTACCAGCATTTTCTCCTTTTCCCACAATGTTTTCAAAGCCTTCTCTTTCAGGGTCATTAAAACTTGGGATTGTGTGGTGTTTAAAACAACTTTACTGTCAATCCTTTGTTGACAGTCACCTGTGTTAAGCAGCATCCTCTGTTACAGTATACAACAATTGCATTGGTTAAGAAATTTTAGCTCTAAAAATAAAAGAAAATGCCTGTGTTGAAGCAACACTTGTCCTCAGAGGTTATTCTTGTTTGCTACCCTGAGTGGATGTTTGAGACAAATTCAACTGTACTTGGTAATAATGCTAAATGTCAGTGTTTGTGACCTTTGAACCATAGCTATGTCATTATCCTAAAATAAAATTTGCAACAATCTATAATAGTATCTATCAAATCTTTCATATTTTCTCCTTTAACAAAAACATTTCCAAGGGCCTTATTCACCAACAATTAAATAAAAAGATAAAATTTGTAATACCCAGGTCTGCATTCACCAATCAATCTTATTAGAACTACTAAATCGTTATAAGAACATCCTTAGTCTTATTCTCCATGATTTTTTACATTTGGAAGTAACACAACTTCTGGTTGGCTAAACCAAATGTTTTAGAAAATCAGAAGTTGTGTTACTTTCAAATTCAGAAAATCTTGGAGAATAAGACTAAGAATGTTCTTCAGAATGGTTGGTGAATACACCCCAGGGACTTGCCCTCAGATTGGCATAGGAGACTAAATAATCCAGCTAGTGTTGGAACTGGATACAAAATTTGATTAAGATGGGTTGGTGAACAATGAACGAGTATATGCAGTTCAAAGTACTCAATTTGAGTTATTGGAATTTTCAGGAAAAAATCTAAGAGGGCTATTAGAGCCCTGAATTGCTCAAATATAGCTCTTGATACACTTGAGGAAATACCAATAAATTCATGTCCAAGTTAATTTTTACAAGACGGCAATGCTGACAAAGTTAATAATCATTGGGAAAAAAATTGCCTCCGAAGCACTGACAATACTGGATCAGATTTGACCAAGGGACCTAGCCTCTGAGCAAAGATGATCTACATGTATCATCAAACTAGACTCATGCTTTTTATCAAGTTTCAGTGGACCTAAAATGTGGCCTGACAATTGCAAAGAATTTTTTTTATGATTTGACCTGGTGACTTACTTTTTGACCTGAGGTTATATATTCTCTGTCTCATTCAAGATACCATATAAAAAATTGCTTGTCAAGTTTTATAAAAAATGGGACTGAAAATGTGTTAAGAGCGCACAAAATGTTTTCTTAGATTTAATCTTATGATCTATTTTTTGACCTTAGATGATCCCAAGAGTGAGCGTTTACTTTATATTAGATTTTGCCAAGTGACTTTTGTAGTGACCATCGATGAAAGCAGGGAAGAAAAAATGGATGGCAAAGGAATAAGTTCTACATTTTCTGCATGTATTTCTCTATTTTATGTGTAGTGTACAGAGGTCTTACAAATATACTACTCACATTTTGATAGGGATCATTTAGATATTTCAATGTGGGTATATGTTACAATGATGCAGTTTTGCATTAAAATTATCCATTTCCACAAGTGGTTTATTTCATAAGCATGACAATGTACTATGTTGAAAAACCACACCTGATACATGCCACTCATACATACAGGCTGAATCTAATATGGTGATCCCTAGCAAAATTTTAGTAGTAGGCCTATAAGTTTGAGTATTTAGATCCATAAGCATACAGGAAATAGCTAAAAGGCGGAAATGTTTGACAAAGGGCTACAGTATCATGATATAATTATGACTCATGCTGTATGAAAAGGGGGTTTAATGCATCTGCAACACAATCGATCCAGGTAAGCCTGCACAGGCTGACCCGTTTCGAAACTTTTTACATTTGGTAAATTTACTGCATGTCCAAGGACCATTCTACCTCAGTTGGTTGTTAGACAAAATAGCATTTACAGATCCATAATTAGGTTACGACTTGCTTGGTATCATGCATCACGGAGATGCATTAAACCACCTTTTGCCAGAGCTCAATTATGAGTTACATGTAAAATATGACATTTCTCAGAAGGGTTACCGAGAACGTTGAATACAACGGTCTATCTGTATTATAATGTTGGAGGTGTTCACTTGAAGGTGGAAGACGAAGGCGATATCTTCTAGAACGAAAGCAATGTCTGAAACATTCCAGGAGTTGAAAAGCGTCTTAAAACCGGATGGTATTGTACTGATTATCACGTGCTTCCCTGAGCAGTACTACAGGAATTGGTGCACAAATATTGTACCGGAAGTGGCCTCTAGGAAGTCAGCTTTCTTCCGGTCACGAGAATGCCTTTCCAGATTACTAGCAGATAATGGCTTCTCAAACATAGAATTTATCAACATCTTGGGTTCAACTTGGGCTCAGGACTATTACGATCCCGAAGGACCCTTACGAGAAGAATGGAGAAATATTGATGCGTACTGGTCGCTTTTCACAGAGGATGAGTTGAAGACTGCATTGCAAAGGGTTGAAGAAATGAAGTTAGCCGGAACACTACGACAATTTATGTTAGACAATGATAAATCGATGACTGATGGTAACATGGACTTAGTCAGGGCTCTAAAAAAGTAACTGGTGTCAGCTTTTTACCAAACAATAAAATTTTGGTATCCAGCCAAAAAGCAATTGCAGACAATAAACTATATGCAGCTCAGTAGATTATATACATGTGTTCATGGAAGAATATTAAACAACGTTGGAAAGGAGAAAATGCTAAATATCAATATTTTCGTCTTTTCTCACGATGTTTTCCAAAGTCTTCTTCCTCCGGATCGTTAAAACACAGGGTTATTTGGTAAATGGCTTAAGAAGAAACCTTACAAATGAGACTTGCTCTGTGAAAAGGGGGCTTAATGCAACTACGAAAAGTATCGACCCAGGTCAGCCTGTGCAGTCCGCGCAGGCTGACCTGGGCCGAAACTTTTCGCTTTTGGTCAATTTTTTCTATGTCAAAGGACCACTACCTCATGATTAAGTCGAATATAAAAAAGTTGGGCTTTTATGGATCCGTATTTATGTGATGTGCTACAGTCGGATGTTATACATAATGGATTTTATACATCCCTAATTATGTGAAGGCTTGCTTGGTATCATGCATCACGGGGATGCATTAAGCCCCTTTTTCACAGACTATGGCTCAAATAGGTATGACTTTTTATGCTCCTGTAGTTCGTAGCTTCTGAAAAGATTCTGGGAACAGGAAAAGTTACTTACAAGTTACAATAGCTGGCAATCCAGGTTCCGTATTCACCAACCATTCTTAATTTCATTCTTAGTCTAATTCTATATTTATATGGTTTAGCCAATCAGAAAGTTTGTCACATGTACTTTCAAATGTAGAAAATTTTTGAGAATATGACTATGAATGTTCTTGAAAATGGTTGGTGAATGTGGGCCCTGTTGCTGCGAGTTTGATATCCAGAAGGGAAACGCTCTGTTGGAAAATTGTCATTTAGTATTACAATATGACATCTGAATATGCCTGTTTGTTGATCAATCCATGGACCACTCGACGACCTTTTTATGTAGTAAACCTTAATTCTCTACTGGACGACCAAATTATAGCCCATTTAAAATTGGAAGCGTTTGCTAACGATCAACAAAATGTGAGTCCGATTATGGGATTTCAGCAAGCAAATAGAATCGGTTAGATTAAACTGGCTGTCTTGCCAACGACACCGTTTTTAGTTGAACTGTTCGATGTCGTCATGACAAATATGGTATTTATTTGATTCATTTCTTCGTTGGGGTATTATGCTGCTTTCAACAGTATTTCAGTCTTATCACAGCAAAAACTCACATTTCAATGTTACGCAAGGAAAAAATCAACAAATATTTCCGTTTTTGTGGCATTTGTCGAAGACAATGCCTCTATGAGTTCAATACGGTATTTTGAAAATCATGTATCGTAGTTTGTGCAAAACCGAAGGAAGTAATCCCAATTAAATTCAAGTTTTCTTAGACAAACTATACGTCTTTCGATAGCACTCAGATACATAATTAACAACGGAGTATTAAAATAAACTGGATTAGGGCATCGATCATGGGAATACTTCTTTTTTAGCTGAAAATATATGTACCCTTCTATTGGCGCAATAATACACACAACCTTTGTCTCCTGACCGTGTTCGTCCCAAAACCATTTTGTCCCTGGGCTTTTTCGTCCTTTAGCTTGTTCGTCCGGGCTTCTTCGTCCCACACTATCGTTTGTTTATCTTCTAAATTATTAATTCCACACAATGGATCCCTTGATAAATGTCACACCAGCGTTTTCAATTTTGATTGAATTTGGAGCTTGACTGTATAAACTTTTCCCTCTTTATATGAGGCAACGGTATTATCTTTACAACTGTCGTGTCGTATGTTCATTGTAAATAGCCAAAAACGTAAAAATGGCTATTTACAGTTAAATGTAAATAGCCGATTCTACTGTTTTGGCTACTTACAGTTAACTGTGAATATTTATTTTATCGTTTTGGGCTATTTACAGTAAACTGTAAGTAGCCACTCCGTTTTTTTTTTTTTTTACTTAAATCATGAAGGGCCCTAGTAGATAAACGTTGCAATATAAAATAGTTTTTATCAGCTTTATAAACAAATATCTTTGTCTTTCTTTTTTTTTTTAAATACGGATATCTTGTGCCTTTTTAACCCTTAGGCTGCTAAGCGCGACTTACTGACCTTTTGAGGACAGCGTAGATCAAAATCTGACTGCTCAGAACGTGCAGTCTGATCTTGGATCTACATTGTCCGATTAACAGATATCTTTCCTTCAAAAATATCTTTGAAATAGGAAAATTTGGGTTTTCACTATCGGTTTGAAAGTTTATTTCTTTTATTTAGCAGGATAAGGGTTAAAGGATAAATAATGAGAACTATAGTCGACTTTGTTACCAAACCTTGACATGTTTTCACAAAAATATGAATAAAGAAACTGCTTATATACATTTTCCGTTGGGAAACAGGCTTTTAACGCTGAGTAATCGAATAAAAAAGGCATTGTTTTGGAACAAAATCATTGGTATTTTTAGCACTGTCAACTGATCAAGGTATCCCCATTGCTCGTTCACAGCGCACATACGTGTTCCTTATGTGGTCTATACATGACAAACAAATAACTGGATATCAATATTCTGTAATAACCATCAAAATTGATGAAAAATCACCAGCTTGACTTTGCGTGTGAACACAATTTATAACACCAAGTGACAGATCGTCACTGTACAGAATCCCAAGTCACATACAATGCATATTTCCGGTCCTACATCGTGCGCCATATTCTGAACATATAAGGCATGCCAATATATGGAAATTCAATTTGTATTTAACAAGATGTATTTACGGAATTGGCCGAGTTTTGACGAGTATACTTGATCAACAGATCACTCGAGGTTTACTCGAGCGGGCTAGTATTTTGGACAAAAAGACATGCCAGAAATAAAATATTCCTACGAATCGGAAACGTCATTTTATTTCAATATCAAACCTGCTTTGGTAAAAAAAAAATCTTAGCTTTTTGGCGCATTTTTAATTAACCAATCAAAACCGGTCACGTGAGTATTCACACACTGTAGCGAGGTCTTGGTGGTGCAAGGACAAAGAAAACAAGTTTGATTTGGGAAAAATGCAGTAAGTTTGTTATTCATTCTTTATGTTGTTGAGATTTTTATGAATGATTATAGACCAAGTGGCGTCTTTAATTGACCTAGCTTTGATTTCTTCCGAGGTTTTGAATTTTGACCCGAGCATATTCATGCTCAGGAATGTTGTCTTTCCCGCCCTCCGGTTTTCCTTTGAAATTTTACGTTGAAGAATTTGTCTTTATTTTCAATTAAGCAGTATTGTTATTTGCATCGGAAAAAGTCCATTTTAGGAAAGCCTATCCTGAAAAAAGAGGGAGAGAGAACTGATTTAACAAGGATTACGTAAAAAATCTGTGCATGACCCAGTTACGGTAGTCCATTTACCCGTTTGAACAGTGGATTTCGAGTATTTCATGCCGGGTTATTGCCAAACTCTTTACCAGTCAGTCTAGTACGCGTCCGACGGAAAAGGAACAGGATGGAAAAGCATTTTCTTTTTTTCCACCACAATGTTTTTCAATAGCCTCCCTGCCCAGAGCAGGGATTGTATGTCTGTCATTTACGATCCCTGCTTACAGGTGTGAAAACTCGGGATTGGTTGGTAAAAGAGCATGACTCTTTACCAGACGACAAATTTTAAACTGGTCCAAATTGAAAGCATTTGCGTACGACAAAATAAATGTGACTGAAAAATTGAAATTTCTTTTGGGAATGGTTGAAAACATTGTGGCAAAAGGAGAAAATGCCGGTTACCAGCATTTTCTCCTTTTCCCACAATGTATTCAAAATGCTTCTTACTCGGGGTCGTTAAAAGTCGGGATTGTGTGGTAAAGAGATAAACATTTCTTGCTAAAAGTCGCCACAGAATCTGTAGCTTAATGGCCAAGGGGAAGAGAGCTTTTGAAAACTTTGTTGGTTAAGGGGAAATGCTAGTGTCCAGCATTCTCTCCTTTTCCCACATTGTTTTCTTTCCTTTCAACGACAAATGCAATGTTTTTAGCTTACATTTAATTTGCAGTCTGCAAATACTTTCAATTTGGACTAGTCCAGAATTTTGTGGTTTGATACAGTTGACCTGTCATCAGCAATAAACCTTTCACCAAATAAGTTGTGCCAGTATTGGTGTGAGAAAGCCAGGAGACACGTGTGTAGGTCCACTGACCGCTATGATATGACCTAACATGTTGTATTCAAATAAATATGATGACATCATATCTGCTCTCACAATAATTGACAGAGTTCTTAGCTGCAGATCAAATATCCTTCTATTCAAAGGCCTAAATTGTAACTTTCTGCTAAATGTTATAATCCCTATATATATTTCCTAGGATTGCAGAGAAAAAACATATCTTGTTGTATCTATTAGAATTTTACTAGAAATTTTGAGTCACAGCAAAAAAAACTAAAAAGGCTTATTTAACCCTTTACCACACAGTCCCAACTCTTAACCTCCCTGAGGAAGAAGGCAGTTGAAAACCTTGTTGGAAAAGGAGAAAATGCTGGTAACCAGCAGCATTTTCTCCTTTTCCCACAATGTTTTCTACTCCATCAAGGACAAAATCCATCATTTGGGCCACTTTTAATTTTCTGTCTGCAGATGCTCGTAATTTGGACCAGTCTAAAATTTTGTCATTTTGTAAAGAGTTTAAAAAAAAGTATTTTCTCCTCATCTTTTGCTCTCTAATTACCAAAGAATCATTGATACAAGATTTAATATATATTGGTGATTTCAGTTTTTGATGGTTGCAAGTGATCAGACACCTATCATTGAGAGAGAAGCAATTGCTGTTGTTTACCTGTTTGTTGATGGCGATTACCCACCTCAGTTTGATGCAAAAGTAATGATTTTGTTCCCAGTCTACCAGAAGAAGCAGAAACTGGATATACATGTACTGTGAAGATTGTAAGCGCATCTGATGTAGATCTTTAGGTATTTTCTTTTTACCTAAATATAGTTCATCTGGTCACATGGTGCTCTTAGGGAGTCTTCAAAGTGGGTTCAACATACACTTGTACCCCATGTCATTCACTACCAATAATATTCATAACTCTTTGCTCAAGTTGAAAGAATTTGTAGAGTACAAATTAAGTATGGCACAAATATTGGAATTTATCATTGTTAAAAAAAAATGATACAATGTTATATTCACGACATTGCCTGCCACTTGTTAACATTTGGGGCTATTATATTTATGATATATAGACAAGTGCAAATGATTTCCATGACCTGCAGCGGTAATGTCAACTACGGGTTACCATAGCATCCGCCAATCATATAATATTTATTTCACAGTATAATATTTAGAACATTGCTCAAATATTTTTTCTACAAGATGTTTAAATATCATGCAGTAAGGAATGAAAAGTTATAGCTTTTGTCCACAGACTTTGGCTTATGCCCTCGGGCTTCAATTTCTAAAGTAGAAAAGAAAATTCAGAATGAATAATCACCCTCAGGGTAACAACAAAAATAATTCAAATGATTACTGAGCTGACCTTTGATTTTCATTTGAGCTATGCTCTGTAAAAAGGAGGCTTAATTCATCTCCGTCATGCATGATACCAAGGAAGCCATCACATAATTATTGATCCATAATAGCCACTGTTTTTAATAACCAGCTGATATCATTAGGTAGATTTGACACACAGAAAATTGACCAACAGCGAAAGGTTTCGGCCTGTGCTGACCTGGGTTGATTCTTTTCGCAGATGCATTAAGCCCCTTTTCCATGGAGCATGGCTCATTTATTTTTGGAAAGGTCAAACGTTTGCCTACCATGTGCTATAACTTTATATAGTAAAAACATTTTCTTCATGTCTCGGTTTATGGGGCATCTAGTTTTATATTTAAGCATAGCATTATCTAGTGAATCTTCTTCACTAATGTTCTTTTTTTCTAATTTCAGGATAATATAAGACATGAGCTGACCAGGGAAGGGCTAGCATTCTATATGACTGCATTAGATTCTAACATAGAGGTCATCAGTATATGATAAGATATCAAAAGCAGAGGATAAGAGGATCCTAACTGGTGTTCTGTAAGTGATAGAAACTCTGGATATTGACTTATTACCTCCTTACACAAACTTACAGTTGATGATTTTCAAACTTTTCTTGCTTTCTAAATCGAAAAACCCTTTGCCACACAATCCCATGTTTTAACAACCCAGAAGAGGTAGTCTTTTAAAAAATTGTGGAAACAGGAGAAATTGCTGGTAACCAGCATTTTCTCCTTTTCCCACCATGTTTTTTACCTATATTCGTTATTTTCAGCCACGTTAGATTCCTCTGTAAAAGTTTTCCATTTGGTCAAGAGTATCATTTTGTTGTTTGGTAAAGGGATGACCAACATGAGTTAAGGTTGTTTTATCCGATATCATATGAAAACATTTTGAAAGATAAATTTCCTGCTACGAGCAGCCTCTCCTGTAACACTAAATACCAATTGACAAAATTTTAGACTGGTCCAAATTGAAAGCACCTGCAGACGATAATTTAAATGTGGTTCAAATGATTTAATTTGCCTATAATAGGATAGAAAACATTGTGGGAAAATGAGAAAATGCTGGTTACCAGCATTTTCTCCTTTTCCCACAATCTTTTCAAAAGGCTTTTTCCTTAGGGTCGTGAAAACTTGGGATTTTAGTAAAGGGTTAAGCACAATGATTTTGAAAGCACATGTAGATTTGTTTCATGAAGAAAACATTACCTGCAGGACATACATAGTCAAACTCTTACCAGACAACAATATTTTAGGCTTGTCCAACCTGAAAGCATTTGCAAATGACACAATGAAATAATGTCGAAAGGGGTATGAAACACCATTCAGTAAATTTTACCTCTAAAATACAAGGCATAACTTTGAGTGACTTTGTACAGTAGATAAGATAAGACTGCAAAGAAGAGATGGTTTGATCTTGGATCTACACAGTTTGACAATTGGTTAATTATTTATATACATCATCATTTTATACCTCATCTTCACAAGCCAAGGTGACGATCACTACGTGGATCTTACCTCTTGGCTGATCGAGTCAAAATTTGTCAGTACAGCGATGTGCCACCTATTGTTATCACCCCTAGATTTACGTCATCGAAAACCAATCGAACATCACATAACATAACTCTTTCGGCATTTTGTTAAATATGGCCAAAGGCTTTTTTACCTTTCTAGGTCTATTAAGTGCTTTGGTGTTTTTGTTTTAGCGGGGGCCCTTACAATTGGCCACTAAGGTTTGGTCCAATGATAATTTGTTCAGCATGCTTTCTCCGTAACTCACCAACAATTGACTGCTTTTCTGTCTCAATCAGCCAAAGGGTACGATCCATGTAGTGATTGTCACCTTGGTTTACGAAGACGTTTATACCTTGTCTAAAGTTGTAGATGTGTAGAAAACCAAATTGGGAGAATTATAAAGAGTGATGGATCCTATTTTCTACAATTCACAGCTGACTGTTCTAGAAGATGATTCAAGATGTTACATTGCTCAAGCCACTTGGAGTTACTAGCATTCTGGGTAACCTGGATGATATTCATACAGTATTCACGGAGACTGATAACGATGGCAGTTATACAAGTACATGTGACATTTAATCTAGCCTGAGTTACCAACAGTGTAAACAGCTGATGCAATTAATCTGGATCTACAGGTTAGTTACTAAACTTTGTTTTTCCACTGTCTCTTGTTTTCATATTCGTGGCGAGTCTCAGTGGCCCTAAAGGTTGAGTAACTCAAGGGGTGTGAATTTGAACCCTGCCTAAGCCAAATTGAGGATTTTTGAGTTATCGATTGACCCTTAAAGTGCCAAATAAACCCAACTGACATTTTCAGTCTAGAAATAAGACCCAAATAATTGCAACCCATGGTTGTTTTTGTCAATAGTGTTTCAGCAAAGCGGACAGTGTAGATCAAAGATCAGACTGCATGTCTTATGCAGTCTGATCTTGATCTACACTGGCATTATAAGGGTTAACAAAACCCTTATAATGCCAGTGTAGATCAAGATCGACGCTATATATAATGAACATGTACATATATATAATGAAAACTATCTATTTAATACCAAATAACAAACTTGGCCAATACAAAAAAGCCAGAACAATATAAGACAAATTCAGTCAATATCAAACAAAAGAAAGACAATGTGAATGGTTCAATATCAAATCCAAAATGGATGACAGATCCAAAGTTACTACACTTGTCATTGATCAAGTAATTTCATATTTACAGAGTTATCAGGTCTAATGTCTGCAAGACTAGCCTAAGAAAAGCTAGGAATGTATCACTGCTTGCCCTAGCTGAAGTGAAGTTTGAAAAATATGAGCTATGACTTTAACCTTTTACTGCACAATGCCAACTTTTAATGACCGTGGAAAAGAAGCCTTTCAAAAACGTTGTGGGAAAAGGAGAAAATGCTGGTAACCAGCATTTTCTCCTTTTCCCACAATGTTTTCTACACTATCAAAGAAATATTGCACTATTTGAACCACACTGAAATTGTTGTCTGCAAAGCTTTCAATTTGGACAAGGCTAAAATTTTGTCGTCTAGTAAAGGGTTAAAAGGCGAGTGCTATATTTGCCATAAATTAAAATTTCTTGTGAAACACCATTAGTAACTAATAATTCTATTTGTCTTTGCAAGTGAAAAGAGACTAGTTGGTTACATTCAGTAAACTGAAGCAAATTTGGTGCATGGATAAAAAGGTGGTAATTTTGAAATCAAACATGACGCATAGTCCCATATAAGAGGGGTGTCCTCGTGTTAGTTTTCTTATTTCTGCACTTAAACATATGTTGTGTGTACTCATTAGAAGTGCCTGAACGAGGCGCTTCTGATGAATACCCACAACATATGTTTTTGTACCAAAATAAGAAAAACATCAGTACTTTTCTGATGAAAAAAGCGCCTTATCTGTAGCCATGATGATGTCCCATCTTTTTTAACATGATCGCAGATCAGCGCTTGTTAATGTCATGACCATGTGATATTTCCACAAGCCATTACAAAATTCAGGCTAGAAATTTAAAGAATATTTGGAATATAAATATTAAATAATAACAATGATTTTTATTTTCTTGCTCTTCTCTTTCTCACTTATTGATGATTTCCAAACTACTAACATACTAAATTTAGTGAAAAAACTCTGGAACTTTGGTTTATTATAAAAATTTGAATAGCTCTCCTATTACCCAATGTTTTATTAACCTTGGGATGAAGCCTTTTGAAAGCATTGTGGTAAAAGAACAAAATGCTGGCAACCAGTGCTTTCTCCTTTCCCCACAATGTTTTCCACCCTTTAACTCCTTTAACTCTTTTCCTCACAACAAAAATGAAGACATGTCCAAATTGAAAGTATTTGCAGATGACAAATGAAATGTGGCTCAAATGGTGGTTTTTGTCTTTGAAAGGGTAGAGAACATTGTTGGAAAAGTAGAAAATACTGGTTTACCAGCATGTTCTACTTTTCCTACAATGTTTTCAAGAGCCCTCTTCCTCAGAGTTGTTAAAACTCAGGATTGTGTGGTAAAGGCTTAACTTATTACCTCCTAAACTGGATGTATAATGGACTTGCTGTTTTTCAGTTGGGAACTTCATTAATTTTTCTGACACCTGATATTATGATTTCCCTTAACCTATTTGAAAATTATCCCACATAATCTATTCATCTTATTGATCATGTGATATTTCTAGACGTTCTTTGAAATTATTGTGTGAAGTCTTAAAATACCTTAACAGGCTACATATCACATTAAGGTAATTACCACAATTTTTTTTTCTTATACTTCTCTTTCAAAATGATTTATCAACTATTGCTCTGTTGAATTCAGCCATAATTTTTTTTTTGAAGTTTGGTAAGATTTTAAAACACTATACATTATTGCTCTTTCAACAAATTTAAACAACTGAACCCACACATGGGTAATAATCTAATGATTAAAATATCCCTAACTGAAACCGCTCATGGATAATTACATGTATATACTATATCCCCTTTTAAAAATTAAAATATTCATTACTGAACATACTCATGGATAATTATTGATGCCAACTTTGTGCCAGTATTTAAACCCTTGAGGGGGCTTTGTTAGATTTTTTTGCTGTGGATTAAAAAATTTTTGTCACATATTAAGGACATATGCCACAGTTCTTTCCTGTATACAGATGTTTTTTCATTTTCGCTACACAAGAATAAAATGTATGCGAAGTAAAAAGTGAAAAGAAAGTCATATGTTGCCGAGCAAAATACAAAAGTACAGTTCTTCAAGGGATAACTCATGTAAAAATTACAGCAAATAGGCTTTAATTTCAAACCTAAAGAAAAGTTCTTATAGTAACAAATACTGCTCAGATGATTGATTATTCTTAAAAATGTAATGTTTTCCAATAGCAAAAAGGATTAATAGAAAGAATTAACCCTTTACCACACAATCCCGACTTTTAAGGACCCTGAGGAAAATGCCTTTTGAAAACATTGTGGGAAAAGGAGAAAATGCTGGTAACCAACTCAATTTTTGAGTAACATTTATTTTGTCGTCTGCAAATGCTTTCAATTTGGACAAGGCTAAAATTTTGTCGTCTGGTAAAAGGTTTAAGCACCAGGCAAATCACAGTATTAGTTAGAAATGTACTTACGTGTCAGCAAAGACTTATTTTCTGGTCTATCTTTCTGCAATAAAAAACATTTCAGTGGGCTGATTTTTTCCAAAATTTTGCACAGAAATAGTGCTTTCTAACATCCTGTAAAACAAATTTTAAAAAAGGCATATCAAGCTGGGCATTTTCATGAGATACGGTGCATTTTTAAAAGTTACTGAAATTATTAATTACCTCCCTTTATAATAAACATCTATTTTGACGTGATTTGACACCCCAATCATTTATAGATCTCCCAGTTTTCTTTGGCATCTTTAATTTCTAGATATTTTAAAGGTAACCCACATATTACAGTTAAAAATACACTATCTCTCTGTCATACCATGATATGATAAGAGTTAACAAAAAAAAGAAACGTGTGCAAACCTTTGAGCAGGGAAAACTCTGGCATTTTTTAATGCTATTTATAATTTGTCACCTCTTCTCTTCACCCCTATGTTGCAATGAACACTTGCAGAATTACGTCCCTTGTTGTATGATATACCATCTTGGATCATTAAAGTCTAGGTTTTCTTGATAAACTTTTGGAAGAGTTAGATTCCCACTAGTATGGATCATGGTTGTTAAAATTTCGGGCAAGATATTTTATATGCACTACTTACTGGTTTGTGTCCTGGAAAAATTCTTCATGGAGAATAATGCTGTATATTAACCCTTTACCACACGACAAAATTTTACACTTGTCCAAATTGAAAGCATTTGCAAGCTACAAAATAGATATGGCTCATATGGTGAGATGTCTGTAAAAGGACAGAAAACATTGTGGGAAAAGGAGAAAATGCTGGTTACCAGCATTTTCTCCTTTTCCCACAATATTTTCAAAAGGCCTCTTTCTCATGTTGTTAAAACTCAGGATTGTATGGTACAGGGTTAAATGGTAGAACTTGCAACTATGGAGACAAGTATAAGGATATAACGAGGGTAAATGTCAGCTACGATACTTGATAGGGTCTAGGTTTTATCATAAATTTTGGGAAGAGTTTGATTCCCACCAGCACAGATCATGGTTAGAACAATTGCAGGCATGATTTTTTTGTATGAGCTACTTACTGATTTGGATTGAGGAAACATTCTTCATATTATAGCATGTGCTTTGCATTAAATGGTAGAACTTACAACCATAGAGACAAGTATAAGGTAATGACAAGAGCAAATGTCAGCTACCCTAATACTGGATAGGGTCTAAGTTTTGACCATAAAATTTGCAAAGAGTTAGATTCCCACTAGTGTAATGGTGAGTCATGGCTAGAACAATTACAGACAAGATATTTTGATGCAATGAAAGAGGCAATCGGTATTTTTGCAATATTGGATACGGGGTAGTAAGAATCCCAACTGTGTAGTAGATTTTAGAATTTTGACCCATATATATTGAAAACATTAAAACTTTAATTTAACATGTACGGCTCAAATAATGGGATTTGTCAATCAAATGGTAGAAAATATCATGATAACAGGAAGTTATTCTTTCTACCATTTTTAGCTTGGCTGGTTTCAAAGAAAACATTTTGGTATAATGGTACTGTTGTAGCCCTGGCAAGTTGTCCTCATCTCCATCATTGTGCGAAAACTTTAACATTTCATACTATGTCTTTTTGTTCTGAAGATATTTACTTTAACCCTGTACTACACATTCCCAACATTTAACGACCCTGAAAAAGAAAGTTTTTGAAAACGTGGGAAAAAGAGAAAATGCTGGTAACCAGCATTTTCTACTTATCCCACAATATTTTCTACCCTTCCCAAATCAAATTTCAATTTTTGGGTCACCTTTATTTTTTGTAGTCTGCAAATGCTTTCAATTTCGACCAGTCTAAAATTTTGTCATTTTGTAAAGAGTTAAACTTGGACTAGTTGATAATTATCAAAAGGGGAACCTGTACAACATGGTCAGGTAACCACAAGAATATTTTTGACATAGTTATGCCCCTTTTTTAGACTTAGAATTTTCACTGAAAATCAAGCAACTGCAGCCGAGCAATGGCACCTGCATGTGACACTCTTGTTTTCTGTCCCCATGATATTTTCAAAAGTCGTTTTTTATGCAGGGTAGAAAGATGGCGCAGTGGAAAAAGACGTGGCCTATAGAACAATGGTACAAGGATTAAATCGTGCTTAGGGAATATATATATATATATATATATATATATATATATATATATATTTTTTTTTTTTTTTTTTTTTTTTCATCATTATTTTTCTTTTATTATTTCATATTCAATCACGAAGTACACGTGATTTCAACACTTCTGTTCTTGCTTTTATTTCGAAGGAAGGATTGTCTGTCTTCTCAACTACCTATCGTCTAATAAAGAGGGAAAATGAGTAGAATCTAAATCAGAGTTACACGTTTCGAAAATCGTTCAACACAAAATGAAGGTGTGTAGCATTTGCTGCACTGATGCAGATATCCCATCTTTGCAAGCCAAGGATCCTAAGGTAGTACCCTTGGTACTTTATTCCATAAAAATAATGTTACACTTCGGTCATTTTGTTCTGACTGACTTTTCATTCATTTTGTTTTAATCCTTTACCAACTAATAACATTTTTAGACTTGTCCAAACTGAAAGCATTTGCAGACAATAAAAATAAATGTGACTAAGAAAATGGAAGAATAGAAAATATTGTGATAAAAAGTGAAGAATGCTGGCTACCTTTTTTTTTCTTTTTCTGCAGTGTTTTCAAAAGTCTTCTTCTTTAGGTTTGATACAGCTCAGGGCTTGTTAGGTAAAGGGTAATTAATCCTCATTTTAGTCAAGTTGTATGCACTCTTAATTTTGTACCCATTTTTGGTAGTTTTGTACCTTCAATTGCTCATTTCCAACTGAATTTTGATGTTCATATTGGTCATTTTACACCCACTTTGGTCACTTTACACCCACTTTGGTCACTTTATACCCAATCTGGTCACTTTATACCCAGTTTGGTCATTTTGTACCCACTTTGGTCATTTTGTAACCATTTTGGTCATTTTTTCGTACCCACTTTGGTCATTTCAGACTGAGTTTTGATTTAAATTTGGATCTTTTCATTGCCACTTAGGTATTTCTTCTTATTTAAGGACAGAGTGGTTAAACAGAAGATAATATCAAAGTTGACTTTTGACGCTGTCATCCTGTTAGCTATTGATCAATTTGAAATTTCAGGTTATGTTTGTACATGTTTATGTCATTGATATGATGCCTTCTCAAACCTTGGTTAACCATAATTCCCTATGTCTCAGACAGAAATATGTCAGACTATGTTAACCCTTTACCACACAATGCCACTGGGAAAGAAGCCTTTTGAAAATGTTGTGGGAAAAGGAGAAAATGCTGATAACCAGCATTTTCTCCTTTTCCTGCAATGTTTTCTACCCTATCCAAGAAAAATTGAATCATTTGAGCCACACTGAAATTGTTGTCTGCAAATGCTTTCAGTTTGGACAAGGCTAAAAATTTGTCGTCTGGGAAAGGGTTAAATAATACATGTGAGATTTTATTGTTTGCATGTGCCAAGAAAACATTGGTTAACCATTATTACCCATGTAAGACACAGGTATATGTTGTCACCAAGACTTTATGAAACAACACATTATTTTGAGATGTCGGTATAACACATTATTTTGAGATGTCAGCGTTTCCATGTACCATAGAAAACCAGGGTATTTAGGAGTTTATGAAATTAGGTGAATCCAATGACCATTACACAGATAAAAGCAATAAAAATTTGACAATGCTAATGTATTTTTTTTCTTTGCTAGAGTTGTAAAATTTTGGTATCATTTGATTATCATAACTCGATGTGAAAAAGTGGTCCTAGGCAAGTTTTGTGAAGTATACCTGTTGCTCTGTGAAAAACCATCAGTTGTTGCCCCTTAAGGAGACCTGTTCACCTGTTGCAGACAGTGTAGAGCAAGATCAGGTTGCACAGAAGATAGAGTGTCATCTTTAATGTATGCTCTGATATTTTGTGAGGTATTGTGGTTAGAGTAGCCTTGAAATTGCAGTACCGATACTTTTTCTACTGATAAACTCACCTGAGCATGAGATGCTTAGAGTGAGCTATTGTGATTGCTTGCTGTTCGTCATGTGTATGTTAGGATTTTTAAGAGCTCACATTTTCCAAACCACACGATGGGTTTCATTCATGTTTGGTATGATGACAGATATACATCCAAAGTTTATTTCAGCAATCCTTCCACTTACACCCATGATAGTAAAGTCTTGGTCATAGACTTAAATATTTTACATCAGAGTTTTTCATCTTTTAAGATTTCTATGAACTCATCTTTTCCAAACTAAATGATGGATTAGGATTATATTTGGCTTGATGGTAAATGCACATCTGGTTTCATTGAGCAATTCCTGGCTATGTCCATGCCCACAATCTTAAGGTCAAGGTCACTGTTTTGTGATTTTCATGTTGAAGTTTTTTCTAGAGCTCCTAGTTTCCCTCTTACATTAAAGTTTTTTAAGAGCTCACATTTTCAAAACCACATGATGGATTTGGTTCATATTTGTTATACTGATACTGATAGGTATAGGTCTCAAGTTTCTTTCAGCAATACCCCTGCCCATGATTTTAGACTTTTATATTTTCAGTTTCACATTATAGGTTTTTTAGAGCTCATAATTTATTTTCCCAAGTAAATGATTTATTTGATTCATATTTGGCTTAATGACAGATAAGATCCAAAGGTTTTTGAGCAATTCCCTAGCCATGTCCATGCCCATGATCTTTAAGTAAAGGTCACAAGTTTTGAAATTTCATGTTTCAGTTGTTCTAGAGCTCTTATTTTCCAGACCAAATGATTTGATTGGTTCATATTTAGTATGATGATAGACATAGGTCCACAGTTTCATGCAGCTTTACCCCTGCCCATACCTGTGGCCTAAAGGTCAAGGTCACAGGCAACATCCTGGACAAACTCCTAGAAGAGCTACTGCACTTAACCTTGGCTTCAGAGTCTTCTGTTCTAGTCGTTGACCCTGTGGCTATTTCAGGGCACTGCCACCCCCAACAATTGACTTTTACAGGCGAGGTGTGCTGTCTGATGACAGTTCTGAGATTTTTTGTTCGGTTCAATATGTATAGTGAAGTCTTTTAAGATTTTCTTTTCTGGGACGATAAGACCTGGTATGTTGATCCTTAATATATAGCATGAAGGTAGTAGTTAATCAAAGTTCTTCAGTTTGTGTCCCTGGGATAAAAAATACCCAGTCCTAGTGGTCACAGGTTAAACATGGAGAAATAAAGGCAAAATTGAAGAAAAAAATCTTGTCTGAAAAAACATAGAATGTTTATGTTTGGTATATAACTACTTTGTAGGATGATCCATTCTCAGAGTTGTTTGAATTGTGCCCGAAGATATCAAAGATTGTCCCATCCCAGGGGTCTCATGTTTTTTACATGGTGTTATAATGGAAGAAATTCAACATTCTTCTTTGTATGAAACCCTTTGGTCCTCACATTTTTAAAATTCTATGAGCTATCTTTGCGAAACTTCACTTTGAGATAGACCTGTAGATATGCAGGTGATGTGCACACCTTTATTGTAAGCCTGAAGTGAAACATGGTCATGGTCACTGTTACTAAAATTAGGAAGAGTGCAATCTGCGTTATCTTCAATATTCTATGAGCTATGTTTGGAAATTTTAACCTGGCAATAGGTTTCAGCAATTAGATTATAACAACACCATCCATATACGGTAAGTCTTGCTAGTACTGAATGAATATAGAAAAATTAAGATTCAGGTTCTGAGCTAGTATGAGTTCTACAATTTGCTATGCAGTTCTAGCTCTTTTAAGTTTAAACTGAGGTGAGCGATACAGGATTATCATGGTTCTCTTGCTTTAATTATCATTTTATCTATATGACAGGCAGCTTTCCATTGGGGCCAAAATAGTGATAAACCCTGGTGACTGGGAACTAAACTGAATCGTCTCTAGGAGCATAGTCTGTTTTGATCACCTGTGAATGCCAGCAAGTCAACGGTGTGGCACCCACACACTAGCGTGGTGAGATGGGAGGATTCCCACAATCTTGGAACATCATCGGCAGCAAACCTGCGGTAGTCTGTCACAAACCAGGGCTTGACCTCGGTAGTCTGTAGTCATAACATGCAGTCCAGCTTCTTGAACTGGGACAAAACCAGGTAACATTGGGTCTATGAGAGTGTCAGCCCATTTTTAAGGGGGAAAACACCCTGATATACATGCTACTCTTCACCATGAAAAATTCAGACCAGAATCATGACTGTGACTATGACAGTGGGTTTTAATAAGACTTGGGATGATTCTAAATAAAGTAGATTTTGAGTCTTTTTTTTATTTGAGAGTCTAGTACAACTTTAAGTTCCTGTTGCAGAGTGTAGATCAAGATCAGACTGTACAGAACATGCAGTCTTATCTTTGATGTACACTGTCTGACAGTTTGTGAAGTATAAAGGTGGAAGAAGCCTTGAAGTTGTAGTATCTGTGTCTTGTCTATTGGTTTAAGATACCCTTTTCATATTTGGCAGGCACTTGTTAACTCTTTCCAACATGACAAAAAAAGTAGGACCATCTGAAGTTAAAGCATTTGAAAATCACAAATTCACTGTGATTCCAATGATAAGGTTTTTCTTTTAACCCTTTACAACACAATCCCGAGATTTAATGACTCTGAGAAAGAGGCCTTTTGAAAACATGGGAAAAAGAAAAAATGATGGTAACCATTTTCTCCTTTTCCGACAATATTTTCTGTCCTTTTGCAGACAAATCTCTCCATATGAGCCATATCTAATTTGTCATCTGCAGTTGCTTTCGGTTTGGTCTAGTGTAAATTTTTATTGTGTGGTAAAGGGTTAAAAGGAAGAAAATAATTAGTAAACAAAGAAAATGCTGTCTACTCTCATTTTTTATAAAACCTCCCTCCGGAGATTGTAAAACCACAGATTGTTCAGTAAAGGATTAAATCTCCACCAAACAACAAAATTTTAGACTTATCCAAACTGAAAGTATGGCATTTGCAGACAAATTTAAAATGGATTTTGTGTTTGCAATGGTAAACATTGTGGAATTAACAGCATTTTCTCTTTTTTCTCACATTTTTTTTCAAAAGCTTTATTCCTCAGAGCAATTAATACTTGCCAAGCCCCCTAGCTCAGTCGGTAGCATACAGGACTTGAGAACAGGAGGTCGCTAGTTCAATCCCCATCTTAGTAAATTTCTTTCCAAGGATTGATGATAGTCGTTGCGACAGGATTCATTCCTCTCTCACCGTTGACCATTGCTTCGGTGATCGTTATTTGGGAAAGCAGCCAGTGGCTTGGAAAGAACATTGTGCGGAGTACTGGTAAGAGAAACTCCAAGAAAGCATGGATAGGTGCAATGGCTGCCACGATACAACTGAAATTATGTTGAATACAGCGTTAAACACCAAACAATCAATCAATCAACACTCAGGATTGTTCATTTAAGGGTTAAGAGTAAGTTGGTTAAGCTTATACCATTACCCCATCTAATTCTTTGTGGGCTACTCTAATTTGCATACTGCTAAAGAAATGAAGAACCGCTTTTTATGTATGTTATCTAAAATGAACACAAAGTTATAAATAAAAATACATCTAGATAAGAGGAAAAATTGCCAATCTTGAACAGTTTCTCTACTTGTCACTGCAGAGACAACCAATCAAACATTTTCTTTTTTGCTCATGTGATTGCTTGTAGTCCATGCATTTGTCCACCAATAATTACATAGATGAGTTCTTAGAAACAGCTGGATCAAATAACATGAAAGTTTGTGTTTAATTCCAGGGATAAGGCATACAACAGTTATCAACATTCAGGATCAATACTAACAAGATATCTGGTAATAAAATAGCAAATGTCTGGTTTTTTTGTCAAACTTTGTTTAGATAATCAGTATCAGGCTATTCCAAAAATTATTAAAATAGTTATGAAAGTTGACCTTTGACCTATTTTTGAAGAGGATAAAATTTTTGACTACTATGTTTTAAACATTCCGCAGTAAAAACCTTGAAAACTGTCACCAATGAAGGATCAAGGCATACCAGAAAGCTTGTTGATCTATTAAGGGGCAGATAATTGTAGGAAAATCATCATAGTATGGTTTATTTGTCACCAGTCAATGCAGCTAATTATAGAAAACTCATTAACACAGACCTTATCCTTCTCTATCCATAGATTTTTGGGGAGGGTAAAATTTCCATCAGTGTAAGTCATCACTTGAACAAGTATTCTTTGCAAGATATTTTATGCAAGCTAGAGAAGTACTGGCTCAAGTCCAGGATAATGATAGATTGGCAAAGTTCTGTCCACAAATGGAATGATGATGCTGTCACCAAGGACGGATCAAGGCAAGCTAGAAAAGTTGTCGGTCTATTCAGGGGCAGCTGTGTTCAAGTGTGAAGTCAATCTTACACATCTGAGCTTTTCTTCAAAAGTGAAGAAATTGAAATTCAGTGACAAGTATGTCACCTACAGGACAGACCATTTGTAAAGATTACATGAATGGAATTTTTTCACCCTCTGATCAAAGACAATTGTTTAAATAAAGTTTACAAATAGCATCAATCAAGATCAGACTGCAAGAAAAATGTGTAAAAACCAGTACTAGGCTGGTTATGACCCAATAATAGTCAGGGAAAAGTAGAATTTTTTCCTGGACCTAGGATAGTAATAAGCTTGTATAAGATATCTTGCCTAAAATTGTCCTAACCATGACTTAGAACTGTGTGAATCTAACTCTTCCTTAACTATATGGATAGAACCTGTACTCTTGCCAGTGTTAGGGTAGCTGACATTGGCCCTTGTTATAACCCGATACTTGTGAAGGTAACTGTAAATCCTGCCAAATTCAAAATACATTTTATATGGATAGTTTTTCCTGGACCCAAACTGGTATATACGTGTAGCTTGCATATTCTTGCCTCCCATTGCACATACTGGTTGGCTTCTAACCCTTGAAACTTGTTGGTTTCACTAAATGTACAAGGAGCTTTGGTGTTTCTGATCGAGAAATAAACCTTCAGAGGATGAATTTTGTACAACACTCTGCCCCTGAATGGATCAACAACCTTTCTCATGGCTTGATCCATTTTTGAGATAGTTTATCTCCCTTTTTATGGTGAGAATCTGAAACTTTGGTCTATTCATTTTAGACATAAGACTTACAGCAGAGTGATTCAGGTCCTCAGTGGCCTACTGTTCAGATGTTCCATTTGTTGTGAAGTTTTTTTATTTATAAGTCTCTCTACATTTAAGACATAATATCACACATACTTCAGCTTCATTTCTTTAGCAGTGTACAACTTAGAGTAGTTAGAGTTTTCTAAATGGGATAATGGTATAAGTTTGACCTTTGAAAGTGCCTGCTCAATGAGAAAGGGACCGTTAAAATCAATAGAACAGACATAGATCATGTAATTTCAAAGTTGATTTCACCAGAATACCTAACAAAATATCAGACATTGTACATCACAGATGATATTGCATGTTCTGTGCAGTCTGATCTTGATCTACTGTATCTGCAAAATGAACTTTAAGTTGTACTTGGCTCTCTAAAGGGTAACAATTAATGATTTCTAGTTACCAGTCTTTGTTTTGCATTTCAACAAGGGTCAAATAACGCAGATTCAGAATCTACTTTATTGAAAATCAGCCCAAGTCTCTTGTTAAAGCCTCATTCTCAAGGTCACAGTGTTTGCTAGGTTCCTCCTGGTGAAGTGTAGCAGGTAATCGGGGGGGTGTTTTTACCCTAAAAATGGGTTTACATTCTCATATACCTGATGTTTCCCTGGTTTTATCCTGGTAAAGAAGCCAGATTGTGTGATGTGACTGCAGACTATCTAGGTTACGCTCCGCTTTGGGATGGAGTATCAACGGCTTGCCGCCAGTGACGTTCTGAAGACTGCCAGAATTGTCCCATCTTACCATGTTGGTGTGATAGTACCATGCCAGTGTCATGCTGTCATCAAGAGGTTATCAACACAGAGTATGTTCCTAGAGGGGAATGGATTTGCTGCCAGATCACCAAGGTTTATGATGAGTTTCGCCCTAGTAGACATTGCAATTTTAAGGCTGCTCTCACCACAATACCTCACAAAATACATTGTACATCAAAGATTGTGCTATTTTGAATGAGTATTCTCCCAAAGTGGCTCCTGGTTATCCCTTTACCACATAATCCTGTTTTTCAATTACCCTGATGTGGAAGGCTTTTGAATAGATTGTGGCAAAAGTAGAAAGGATGTTAACCATCATTTTCTCCATTTCCCACAATGTTTTCTGCCCAATCAATGAAAAATCCCACTGTTCAATACATTCAGGACATGAAAGCCTGATCATTGTTTTCTCCTTATTGTTCACAATTGTATAACTCTGAAAGATGCAGTCTGATCTTTGATCCATGTGTTCCAGACCATGACGCCAAGCCCCCGTAGCTCAGTTGGTGGTGTACAGGACTTCAGAACAGGAGGTCGCTGGTTCGATCCCCAGCTTGGCCAATTTCTTTCCAAGGATTGATGATAGTCATTGCAACAGGATTAATTCCTCTCTCACTGCTGACAATGGTTATGTTGGAAAGCAGCCAGTGGCTTGGAAAAAATATTGTGCGGAGTACTGGTAAAAGAAACTCCAGGAAAGCATGGATAGGTGCACTGGCCGCCACAATATAACTGAAATAATGTTGAAAATGGCGTTAAACACCATACAATCAATCCTACAATCTAGACCATGACTATTTGACGTGTATTATACTTTAGTAATAGAAAGACATCTTGTTTATTTGGCCTTGAAAGAGAAAGAAATTTTTTTTGTTAATTAAAAAAGCACAGAAATAGACAATTTAAAACAAAGAAAGTTATTGCCCTTTGAATTTTTAATCCCTAATTTCATTTCTGAGCTATTTCTTAACATCCACTGGATGGAATTCAACAATGTTTATTGGAAGCTTCCTTAACCCTTTACCAAACAATACTGGGTTTTGATGATCCTGGGAAAGAGGGCTTTTGAAAACATTGTGGGAAAAGGAGAAAATGCTGGTAACCAGCATTTTCTCCTTTTTCCACGATGTTTTCTACTTAATCAGAGAGCTTAAGCTCATTTTTACCAATTTTGAATCTTTTGTCTGCAGATGTTTTGAATACGAAAGAGTCTTAAGTTAGTCGTTTGGGAAAGGGTTAAAAGGAGGACAAGCACAATGTTCTGGTGTGATGATTTCTCTCACATGGCCTTTTGGATGTTAAGTTCCTAAGTTTGTTGCAATACTAATTCTCAGCAACCACTGAATATAATTCAGTGACACTTCATGGGAAGCTTCTCCTATAAGGACGGCCAAGCCCCAGAGGCTCAGTCGGTAGTGTACAGACTTGATAAAGGGAAGTCTATGGTTCGATCTCCAGCTCGGCCAATTGTTTTCTGAGAATTGTTGATAGTCATTGCAACAGGATTTATTCCTCTCTCACCACAGACCGTTGTTTTGTCGATTGTTATGTGGGAAAGCAGCCAGTTGAAAGAATATTGTGCGTAGTACCAGTAAAAAGAAACTCCAAGGAAGCTTGAAATAATGTTGAAAATAGCTTTAAACACAATACAATCAGTCAATCATATACAGAGGACATGTACAGTTGTCAGCATGTCACGGTTTGATGATTATTCCCAAAGTCATGGCCTTTTTCAAGAAGTTTTAGTTCGCCAATATTATTTCAATGCTATTTCTCCGCAACTATTGGATGGAATTTTACAAAACTTAATAAAAAGCTTCCCCAGAAAGATGACGTGCATCTAGTAAACATGTTGTGGCTCGATGATTTCTCTTTGAGTTTTAGCCCTTTGCCCTTTGAATTTTTTCTTTTCCGTAATGTTTTCAAAAGTCGTCTTTTTCAAGGTCATTAAAAGGCAGCATTGTGTGGTAAAGGGTTACATGAATGGCTGGATGATAATCCAAGTCAAGAGAGTGCAACCTACACCAAAAACGATTTCTCTTGTGACAAAAACATGTTCAGGAAGCATTACCCTTCTCTGCCAGCTCTTTTTTGGTAGAGTTGGCCACCTGTCAGTGTGTTTACACAGCAAAGTCCACATTGCCTAATATTCCTGAGCCAGTTTTCTTGTATCACCAGTAGCTTTAATCCTATTGAATTCAAAGGAAAGCACTGAGCCCCCATAGCTTGGTCAGAAGGGTACAGGACTTGAGAACAGGGGGTCGCTGGTTTGATCCCAGGCTCAACAAATTTCTTTCCAAGGATTGATGATAGTCAATGCAACAGGATTCATTTCTCTCTTACCGCTGACCATTGTTTTGACGATGGTTATGTGGGAGAGCAGCCAGTGGCTTTGAAAGAATAATGTGTGTAGTACTAGTAAAAGAAACTCCAGGAAAGCATAGATAGGTCTGCTGGCTACCACAGTATAACTGATATAATGTTGAAACAACCCTTTACAACACAGTCCTGAGTTTTAACTGCATTGACAAAGAGGGCATAAATTGCAATGCACATGCTAAAGTAGGCTTATGTTTTAACATTTCATGAACTATAATTCTTGAGCTAAACTTCGACATTCATTCACTTTTGATGTCAAAACCTATTAAACTCGTCAACAAAAAATATTATTAAGCTCGCCAAAGACTCCACAGACGCCAAAAAAATTGTTCCCCCTTGGATTTAAAATGGCAACACCATTATGGGCACATATTCTACTAAGTTATATTGGAAAAACATTGGTATTCTTCTCATCCCAAAAAATTAAGCTTAAAGTGTGTGAGATTTGGCATGTGATATCTTAACCCTTTACTGCACAATGCCACCTTTTGACGACCCTGGGAAAGAAGCCTTTTGAAAACATTGTGGGAAAAGGAGAAAATGCTGGTAACCAGCATTTTCACCTTTTCCCACAATGTTTTCTACCCTATCAAAGAAAAATTGCACCATTTGAACCACACTGAAATTGTTGTCTGTAAATGCTTTCAATTTGGACAAGGCTAAAATTTTGTCCTCTGGTAAAGGGTTAAGTCCTTTATCTAACTTGTTTATATTGTACACCTGCATTTTCAAAGACTAAGCCCCACCATGGGAGTCAAAGGGTTACAGAAGTCATTTATTTAGAAATCTTCCTGCCCAAAACTTGATTGCCTAAATATTGTGTAATCATGAAGCATACTGATTATGGTCCATCATCAGAGTTGTTTAAACTCTGTGCTGTCCTTCTCCTCCCGTGGTCAAAGATGGCCCAGTCCCAAGGATCACATCTTTACAACTTCAGATAGCACTCAACTCCCTCAAAAGATTGAAAAAAAGGAAAGAAGTTTAAAAGTAAAAAAAAAAAATTAAAGAGCAGTTTCTGATGAGAGTATTATTTTATGTCCATACATATTATAGTCAGTAGAACTGCTGCAAATGGAAAAGTTTTCTCGCAAGACAGTCTTTTTACTTTAGGTAACAACTGTGACTCAGGCCACAATGTCAGCTTGTCTGCAAGAAAATTCTTCTTAATGGTACTCTTTCTCTGATGCCCCCTACCCCACCCATTTGAAAGGTTATTCCATATTACCTACTACTAAATTGCCGTTTTTCATCAGATACTTCCCCTACATCTGTAATTAAATGACATGACTCCCCTTACCTCATCTGAAACTCCTCTTTCGTTTTCGATGTGGAGTTCTGGAATGCGGGGTTAAAGGTGATTTGTGGGTTTAGACGAGGCTGGTGACTTTGTTTCAAACAGGGAAGGGTTAACTTATATATTACAAATCACCATTTCTAGATTAACCCGCCTATGAAATCTATGAAAATAAGTACCCAATGAGTCTTAACCCAGGTTTTCTACACAATCCTGACCCTGAGGAAGGAGGCTTTTGAAAACATTTAGGTAAAAGGAGAAAAAGCTGGAAACCGGCATTTTCTCCTTTTCCCTAAATGTTTTCTACCCTTTCAGAAACAAATATCATCATTTGAACCATGTTTAGTTTCTGTGCTACAAATAATTTTATTATAAATGAGTGTAAAATTTTGTTGTGGGTTAAGGATTTCAAATCAATAGCAGAATTTTATCCAACATTGTTCTTGCGTTACAATACAGTGAAGACTTTTTTCAACCTCTCATAGCATGCATGAATGATATTTATAGTTGAAAAATTTTAGATTAACCCATAAAGCGCCTGTCATGACTATAGTTTGTCATGTGGTAAAGGGTTAAAAGTAAGGTTCTCAAAGTTGAAGAACCCTTTTCTTAACAGTTTTGAAAAAAATGGTGATTTGCCAGTTAAGAACTATGTTATTTAATGAAAGATGTAGGGGCTGTTCATGATTAAATCCATCAATGCATTGCTTACTAATAGCAACATGATTCGCCTTACCTCTTCTTTAACTCCTCTTTTGCTTTCGATGTGGAGTTCTGGTAAGCAGGGTTAAAGGTGATTTGTTGGTTACGACAGCACTGGTGACTCAACAGCAAAGTAGGGTTCCATAATTTTTATCCTCCTAAAATTTCCAGTTTAATGTCCATTTTGTTATGGAATGAAAGTTATAGGCCTGCTCTAGAACTCTCATGAAATAGAAAAATAAATACTGATTATGGTATTATTCTTTTGTTGCCTCCCCCATCTAAAATTATCACTCCTCTCACATTTTTTTCAAACTGAAACTGGACCTACTGCACAGTCAATCAAACAACTTAGCTGACACAATTAACATGGACATAAAATAGTATTTACCATTAAACAGGGACATTGCTGTTCAATAGTTTTTCTGAAAGTTCTTATCAGTTTGTAAAGTAGAATGTTGCTAAATTTTCATGGCTGAATGTGATTTTTATTCTCTGTTTTCATCATCTCACCAATCTATGAAAAAAAGGTCTATTTATTTAATGTAATTCTTTACCACACCATCCCGAATTTTAACAACCCTGGGGAAGAAGACTCCTGGAAAATTCTGGGAGAAGGAGAAAATGCTGGTTACAAGCATTTTTCCCTTTTCCACAATGTTTTCTACCCTTCAAAAAACAAATTTCAATTTCGAGTCAAATTTTCTTTGCCTTCTGCAAATGCTATCAATTATGACATGTCTTAAATTCTGTTGTTTGGTAAGGAGTTAAAGATGACATCAAAACTTGATAAATCATCCATGAATAAGAAAAATAAGTGGAAAAAAAAAAAAGAAATATCCTTAAAAAAAAGATATACAGCATAATTTGCCTACAAATAGGCAGTGGCCCTTAAAATAAACGTGTACATTTTTACCAATCACAAATTTCTATTTATTTTTAATCTGTACCAAAAAATAGGTCAAAAGCCAGCACATACAACTACGTATGTCAAAATTTCTTAGTGGTATTTCATTTGATTAAGCCTGTCAGCTTATCTCTGACTTTGTCCTTGGGCAAGACACTTCAGAGCCCTGGCCTAATACAGGTGAAACCCAGGAAATACATGAATTTGTGACCCGTCACTATGGTATAACTGAAATGATGTTTAAAGCGGCGTAAAACACCACTCAATCAATCAATATCTTTGATTTCGTTGGAAAGTCATATGATCAATAATATATGTATATTAACTAGATCTATGTGGGATACAAAATCATATCTGTTCTAACATAAGCAGACAATTTTTCAGATTGTCTTAACCCTTAACCAGACAACAAAATTTTAGCCTTATCCAAACTGAAAGCATTTGCAGACGACAATTTCAGTGTGGCTCAAATGATGCAACTTTCTTTGGGTAGAAAACATTGTGGGAAAAGGAGAAAATGCTGGTTACCAGCATTTTCTCCTTTTCCCACAATATTTTCAAAACTCTTCTCTCCCAGGGGCGTCAAAATGCGGCATTGTGCGGTAAAGAGTTAACTCTTTACTACACCATGGCGAGTTTTGATGCCTCTGGGAAATTGGACTTTAGAAAACATCATGGGAAAAGGGGAAAATAACCAGCATTTTCTCCTTTTCCCATGATGTTTTCTAACCTTTCAGAAACAAATCCAATTATTTTGAGCCACATTTAGTTTGTTGTCTGCAGATTTTTGGGCCAGTTTAAAATTTTGTTGTCTGGTAAAGAGTTAATTGTAACACCAATATAGCACCTTTTTATGGATTTTAACCATCCAATTTTTGTTCACATCTGCTGAGAAAAAAAGTATTTTGTAGCATATATCTGTGTTTGAAATAACATATGAAGGAGAGTATTTTTAGGATTTTTCTTAAAAGACAATCAGTATGGGAAAAATAGCCATTTAAAGTTCAAAATTTCAATTTCTTGTTTATGCGATAAAGTCAGCATTGTAATCGGATTTTTTTTTATGAAACTTGCACAGTTGTTTTGTATCATCAGCAGCTTGAAGCCTATTGATTTTGAACAAAATTTTACAATCAGTACGGGAAATGTAGCCATTTTAATCTGAAAATTTACATTTCTTGTTTATGCTATAACAACTCGGTATTTGTGGTTGAAATTTACTGAAACTTGCACAGATGCTTTACAGTATCAATAGCTTGAACCCTTTTGATTCTGAAAAACATTTGACAATCAGTATTGAAAAAGGAGCCACTTGAAAATTTACATTTCTTGTTTACACAGTTAAGTCTCCATTTTTGATCCATTTCTTTTGAAACTTGCAAAGATTATTTGTATCATGAAGGGACTGAACTCTGTTACAAATGAAGAAAATCTTGCAAACAGTGTAGGAAAAGCAGTCATTTGCTGACATAATATTGTTTACTCAATACAGTCCACATTATTAGTCACATTTCTCTGAAACTTGCAGGGATTGTTTAATACAAAGAGTACTGAAACCCTTTAAATTTTGCTGGATTCCAAACAATTTGTTTGAGAATTATACTTCAAATTTTTTTTTTTTCACTATTTGTTCAATTCACCATGCCTACTTGTGCTGTCGTAGTGGGTTCAATTCCAGTTGCAACAGCACACACACACCCCCTTTTTTTGAGGAGGGGGGGTGCCTCACGAATTCATAATTCGGTTAACCGGTAAACCTTTCGAACGGTTAACCAAACGAAGAACTTCGTATATTTATCTGTCATTGGAAATACCTTCATATGGGACTATGTTTTGCTCTCAGCAAGAAGGCAGTACATACAATACACATGCCCATGAAATACACTATAAGCTATACAAGGCACTTCACACAATGTCATAAACGGACAAGTTTTCTCTCTATTCTATCTCTCTCTCGCTCTCTCTCAAACCCTTGTACATGATAATAAAATCATGAGGAATCGTTTCTTCCACTATGCTTTCGTGTTTGTTAGATTATTTATATGACGGGTCGTTCAAGGCTGCACAGTACATCTAGACGCCAGGTCATAAACGGACAAGTTTTCTCTCCTTCTCGCAAACATACACAAACTTCTGATTATTTAATCATGAGCACTGTGCATTTCGCGGTGTTCTTGTCGATGCTACGAATGAAAACTTCCAAATAGCTGACGTAGGTGGAGGCATTGTTTTCTATAATTTCAAATATTCTAAAGTAAATTTCGATGTTGCTTATGGTACAGATAGATTGATAATGAAGGAAGGTTAATCGATATACAATGCATGTGTGTGGCTGGTATTTCGTACATTATAGATTTCAATTGGTCTAACGTGATTGGTTTATTTCAACTGAGTGTTAATTAATGATGGTGGGCAAACAAACCAATCACAACTGTATCTTTATTAAGCTTCTTTGCTATGGATAGTTTAGACCTACAGTCTTAATATGAAGTATGTAGCATGAAAGAGTTGTTCTTTATCTTAGTTGTCCAAGTCCTGCATATGGGGTCAAAGACGGCCCTCTTCCCAAGGTATGTCACTGTACACTGAGTTCCATAATTTCTTTTTTTAAAACTATGGAGACTTTAAGCCTAGAGTCTTAATTTTAAGTATGTAGCATCAAGTCCTGCACCAGTTATTAGGGTGTGCTGTTGTAAATAGTGTCCTACACATTTTTTTTTTTTTTTCATAATCTTTTTTGGCTTAAACCATGGAGACATTAAGCCTAGAATCCTTTTACCACTCAATCCTGAGTTTTAATGACCTTGAGGAAGAAGGCTTTTTGAAAACATTGTTGGAAAGGAAAAAGTTGCCGCTAACCGGCAGGGAATTTTCACCTTTTTCCACAATGTTTATGTTTTCCTTTCAAAGATGATCTCCACCATTTTAGCAACATTAATCTTGTTGTCTGCAAATGCTCTGGTAGAAGACAAAAAAGTTATCATTTGGTAAAGAGTTAGTATAAGTATGAATTTATCACAGGATCTTTGAGTTGTTCAAGTTCTACATCTGAGGTCAGAGATAGCCCTGTTCCAGGGAGTTGTTGTTGTACATGGAGTCCTATAGAATTGCTTTTTTAATGTTCTTGGCTGAAATTATGAAGATGATAGGCCCAAGAGTCTGAATACTAAGTATGAAGCATCAAAGGGTCATTCTTTATCTTAATTGTTCAAGTCCTGCATTTTGGGTCAAAGATGGTCCTGTTCCCAAGGTTTTTTTGTACATCAAGTTCTGTAGGTGTCCTTAAATCCTTTTGGCTGAAATCATAGAGACTTTAGGCTGTGAGTCTTGATTTTAAGTATGGTTCTTTTACTTCTTTATCCAAGTCAAGTCCTGCATCTGGGGTTAAAGATGGCCCTTTTCGAATGGTCTGTGTTGAGCATGGAGTTTCATAGTTTTTTTAGTGCTACTGGCTGTAAGCCAGCAGAGCTTATGTCATGGCGTGGTTTCCGTCATCTGTCCATCCATCTGTCTGTCTGTCCATCCGCCTGTTAGTCTTTTTCTTGTTTACGAGATAAAGTCTTCTTTTGGGGTCAGATTTTCGTGAAACTTGCACAGTATGTGCATCTCATCAATAGATTGAACCCTATTGATTTTAAAAAAAAAATTGACAATTAGTGTGGGAAAAGTAACCATTTGAAGTTCAAAATGTCAATTTCTTATTTACGCCATAAAGTCTGCATTTGTGGTCGGATTTGCACAGTTTGTTTAGCGATTAATTTAGAAAAGCAGCCATTTGATGACTTAGTATTGTTTACTCAACACAGTCCACATTATTAGTCACATTTCTTTGAAACTTGCAGGGATTGTTTAAAACAATGAGTACTGAAACCCTATCAAATTTTGCTGGATTCCAAACAATTTGTTTGAGAAGTTGTACTTCAATTTTTTTTCCCACTATTTGTCCAATTCACCATGCCTACTGTCCTAGTGGGTTCAAGCCCAGTTGCAACAACACCCCCCCCCCCCCCATTTTTTTCTCTGTTTGTCTTTTTCCTTTTTGCATCATGAGTTCATAATGTATGCTAGAAAAAAAGCAAAATCAATGCCAGTAGAGCAATTCAGGCCCTCAAGGGCCTCTAGTTTGTAAATCTTCTTTTTGTAACTATGCAGACATCAGGCCTTAGGTCTTTATAAAAAGTATGTAGCATCATAGAATGGTCCTTCTCCTGGGATTTAAGATTGCCATTCACTGAGTGTCTCTTGTTGTACATGGCATTCTGTAAGATTTTCTGAACCATTGTGCCTTGAACCATGGAGACTTAGTCTTAACCCTTTACTACAGAATCCTGAGTTTAAATGACTTTGAGGAAGATTAGACTCTTGAAAACATTGTGGGAAAAGGAAAAAAATGGTCACCAGTAGAAAATGCTGCTAACTTTCTTTTTTTTTCCACAATGTTTTTTTCTCTTTTTTCTCCCACAATGTTTTTTTACTCTTTCAAAGACAATCTCCACCATTTTAGCCACACTAATTTTGTAATGAATAAAAAAAAATGTCATTTGGTAAAGAGTTAATAGTACCAGTAGGTATGAAGCATTTACTCTTTACCAAAAAGACAAATTTTTAGACCAATTCAAATTGAAAGCTTTTGCAGACGACAAAATAAATGTTACTTATAAATTGAAATTTGTTTTTGGAAGAGTAGAAAGCATTGTGGGAAGAGGAGAAATTGCTGGTTACCATGTTTTCAAAAGACTTTTTCCTCTGGGTTGTTTACAGTTGGGATTGTGTGGTAAAGGGTTAAAGGATGGTTCTTTAAGTTATTCAAGTTTTGCACTTGGGGCCAAAGATGGTCCTTTTCCCAAGGCCTGTTGTTTCACATGGAGTTCTTTCATTTCTTTTTTTTCCAATTTTCTTCGCTAAAACTTTGTGGAGACTTAAGGCCTTAAGTCTTATATTTAATTATGTAGTGTCATACGAAACCGCTTTCTAAAGGGCATGGGGTCAAAGGTGGCCATTTTCCAAGAATCTGTTGTTGTATATGGAGTTCTGTAGTCTTTTTTCTTATCTGGAACAGTTAAGCCAACAGTGCTGATGTTTAGTATGCAGCATCAAAGGATGGTCCTCTATCAAAGTTGTTAACATTGTCCACATGGTATCAAAGTTGGCCTAGCCCAGGGGTAAACATGTTTTGCAAAAAAGTAATATATGTATATGATTAATTAAAATTTTCTTGTCTTAAGCCACTAGGCCTTGTGTAATATTTTTTGTGTAGCATCACATGGTCTTGCATAAAGTAAACATTGTCAAAAATGGTCCATGGGTCAAATATATTGCCCAGTTACATAGTTTTCTTTTTTTTTTCCTTACAATATTTGTTTTAAACCATTGGACCATGAGTGTGATACTTAGTTTGTAGCATAATAAAATAACTTATAAGATATTTACGTTGTTCATCATGTGGCTTCAGGGTCAAAGATGGGGCTACCAAGGAGTTAATCGTTTTACTTGGAGTTCTGAAGGATTCCCTGAAATTGTTTTGTCTGAAAGTATAGAGTCTAGAGTGTTGATATTTGGTAATAAGCACACAGGATGGTCTTTTATCAAAGCTGTTCAAGTCGTTCCCCTTGCATCAAGGATAGCTGCAACACAGGTGTCGCATGGTTTTACATAGAATTATATAGCAAAATAAAAAATGTCTTTGTCTCAAATAATAAGCCCTGAGGTTTTGATATATGATTGATATGTAGCGTCATTGAATATTCCCATATCAAAGTTGTTAAAATCCTTCCCCTTATGTCAAAAATGCTCCTTCCAGGAGGGCCCTCCTGATTGGCTCATTGGTTAGTGTATCTGACTCGTGACCTGGTGGTTGCAAGTTTGATATCTGGTTAGGGAAAACTTTCTTTCCAGTGATTTTTTGCCTCTCACCTCTAATGCATGTGGGAAAAGTAGTCAGTGACTTGAAAAGAAAGTTGTGTCGATACTGGTGTGAGAAAACCAGGAAACACAAGCGTAGGTGCACTAACTGTCGTGATATGACCTTAGCTGTTAAAACGGCATTAAACTCCTATACAAACAAACAGATCCTTCCAGGAGATCACGTTTTGCATAGAGTTAAATAGCATACTAAAAAATGTCTTTGTCTCAAATAATAAGCCCTGAAGTTTTGATATTTGATACATGTATGTAGCATCACTGAATAGTCCCTTATCAAAGTTATTCAAATCATTCTGCTCATGTCAGAAATGCTCCCTCTAGGAGGTCACATGTTTTGCATAGAGTTTTCTAGATACTTTTTTTTTTTCTTTTTAAATCCTGTCAATCTGGAACCATGAGACTTAGAGTTACTGTTTGGTCAGAAGCATTGTGGGATGGCTCTTGATCCATGTTGTTCAGATTTTTCCCATGAGGTCAAAAATGGCCCCTTTATGTAGGTACATTTTTGTAATTTTGAGTTCTTTAGGGTTTTTTCTTCTTGTCTAAAACCATGGAGGCTACAGCATCTTAATAGTATCATCATGTGGTCCTTTATCAAAGTTGTTCAAATTGTGCCCTACGGTCAAATCTAGACTTGCCCTTGGTACACATATTTTACATAATGTAACATAAGTAACTATTTCAAGAGAAGCATCTTACTTTAGACAATAACAACTGATGTGTTTATATTTGTTACATAAACAAAGATTGCTGTAAATGATTAGTGACAAATCAGTTACAGAAAGCCTAGATGGTTGCAAAAATGTTCCTTGAGAAATTGAACATTAGCTTGAAAAAAAAATGTATTCTTTTTAGTCACATCATTGAAGTAAACAATTGGATTAATGAGTTAAATCTGTTGTAGTACATGCTGAAAATGGCATGGATAAGTTGATAACATAATTAAAATTTGTGAAAAAAAACTTAATTGAAATAAAGAGTGTCTTTATGAAACAAAATTATTGTTGAAATGAATTGCTCAGAAAAGTTGTCCTTGCCAAATGGACCATTTTGTTGCACTGGTTAATATACATGAAGTATAGATTAGATTAGAAATTATTCCCCTCAGTGTTTTTTTTTCTCTATCTGTGAATTTTGGGAAAGGGTAATATTCCACCCAGCATGAATCTTAGTTATGACAATATGTAGACAAAATATTTTATACAAGCTACCCAGCACTGGCAAAAATCCAGTTAAATGTTGGGTTGACAATTTAGCCCACAATTGGGGAGTTGATGCTGTCACCAATGACGGATCAAGGCAAGCTAGAAAAGTTGTCGATCTATTCAGGGGCAGCTGTGTTTCATTTGCAAGGTCAAATGTTACATCAATAGATATATTTTAGCCTTTCACCACAATAGGCAATATTAGTATGTAGCTTTTACAAATAGCACAGATCAAGATCAGACAGCACAACTGTGTAAAAACCATTGTTGGTTTTGTTGCCATTGACACTGATTACAACCTAATATTTGTCAGAAGAGTGGTAAAGTTCTACCAAAGAACATGTTATATGACACATATTTGCCCGGATCCATGCCAGTAATAGCTTGCATAAAATAGTATCTTGCCTACAGTTGTTCTAACCATAACTTATACTAAAGGGAATCTAACCGGTCACAAAAATTCATGGATGAAACCTGGACCCCTATCAGTATTAGGCTAGCTGTCATTGACTCTAGCTATACTTGAAAATTAGTCTGGAGAATTTCAGTTCTACCTTGTACATGTTACAGGAAAAATGGTTCCTGAACCAAAGCCAGTGTTTATTTTGCGCACTTCTTGCCTACCAATATTCTTCATCCAACTTTTATTTCCTGGATACTGACTAGTGCAAGGATACCACCCATTTGGGGAAGACAACTAGTCAGAGCAATGAATTTTTGAAATACTTTTGTGTCATTTATACAATTTTACTGTAGGCTTTTTTGCCAAAATTTACAAATTACATTACCATTATATCACTTTATTCAATCCATCAGAGGCTTTTGTCTACTCGAGGTATTGACATACATGTATATAGTTGAAATAAAAAGCTAATTTTAGAACTTATAACAGAACCAGAATTGCTCAGTACTAATAATAAAACCAAACTGCTGTCCAAAATTTCTCATGGGCATTACCAGCACTTTCTTCTTTGCCCACAGTGTTTTTAAATGCCCTCTTCCTCAAGATCATTCAAACTCAGGATTGTGTGTTAAAGGGTTATACTAAAGCTGAGCTTAAGTAAATAGTACTAGAAGTGCCTAAAATTTCTTGGAGGCCGTTATCCCCATGAGATGTTGCTTATGGTAACTGTTGAAGTAAAGCTGAGCAAATAACTATTAATGTTGCATATGAATATAGTCTTAAATGTCTTTAAATGTCCCCAAGAAATGTTGACGATTCATACATTATTCTATTGACTCGGTAAACAGAATTTCTGTAAAAAAATTTTTAGAGGCCCTATAACTGTGAGATGTTGATGTATGGTTAAATTCCAAAACCAGGGTTGTTTAAAGAAGCTCTCAAAGTCCTAATGCAATGTTTGTTACTGTCGTCTGTCTGTCTGCCTTGTTTTGCATCCATACAATATCGCTTGAACCCCTAATCCAGTCTTAAACATATTTCAAACACATACATGTATCTACCTTGACGAGATTACATGCAAAGCAGGTTATCACAAGGTCGAGGTGACACTCTGTATTTTCACACATGTCTCTCATTCATTACATGACATGACATGCAGAGCGGAGACAGAGGTTTTTTGAAAACTAATATTTTTTAATCTAGTAATGTTTATATGCTTTACAGCCAGTGTTTTCTCCAGCCTACCACCTTGCATTTTTAAGCATGTCAATCTTTCTAACCTACCAGCTGCTTTCCCATGTAGACAAATTACTGTTCACTTACTTTCCCACCGTGCAAAATCATTTTCATATGCCTTACGGATATTCAAAGCATTCCATAATATGAGGGCTTCTTTTTATCATTCTGAGGCCTCCTTTTACTCTAGGGTTTTTTTTTTTTTTCATAATTCTTGAACATAATTTTACTGTATATAATTCTTTTACATAATTAAGCTGTATATAATTCTTTTACATTATGGTATAAAATGGCTTTCAAATACATGTACATTATTTTAGTACTCATTGTTCACATTAACATTACCTATAATGACAATCTGCCTAATGTCATGATGCCAATTTATTATTTTAGTGCATGCACTGACCTAAAGCTGGCTACAATGAATAGGATGGTATCCAATGAAACCCTTGCAATATTTATGCAGATAATACTTTGTGACCATACATTATCTTTTACAAAAAAAAAGATTATGTATGAGCATGAAAGGGGGACCAGTATCCTTGGACATACATCATAGATCGCACAATGTCATACACATGTATGTATGCATTCACTAAGAAAAAAAAAAGTTTAATATTAACTGTAAACTTAATTCTTGGTCAGAATGTTTCTTTTGATCATATCTTGGACAAGATTGAAATTGGATTACATCAAGTCAAAAAGTAGGTCGCTGGGCCAAATCTTAGAAAAACCTTGTGTGCACTGTAGTGGTCACATTTTCAGCCTGATACTCATGAAACTTGGTCAGAATGTTTGTCTTGATCATATCTTGGACAGGTTTGAAATTGGATTACATCAGGCCAAAGGTAGGTCACTGGGCCAAATCTTAGAAAAACCTTGTGTGCACCATTGAGGCCACATTTTCAGCCTTATACTCATGAAACTTGGTCAGAATGCTTGCCTTGATATCTTGGACAAGTTCAAAATTTGGCCATGCAGGTCCAAAAGGTGGTCAAATACACTATGAATGTATTTTAGATCATTACATCCAGGATGGCTTCAGCTTTAGCAACTATATAAATGGCTTTACTCAGGTGAGCGCTTTAGGGTAAATGGCTGTCTTGTTTCCTTTTCCCACAATGTTTTTCTGTCCTATCACAGACAAATCTTACCATCTGATCAATGTTTAATTTGTCGCCTGCAAATGTTTTCAATTTTGGCTAGTCTAAAATTTTGTTATTTGGTAAAGAGGTAATTTGATATTTATACTTGGAAAAAAGTTGAGTACTCCCTGATTTTATACAGCTTTTTAAGTTATAAATTTTCCCATGAAGTCTTTGATAAAAGAAGAACTGGAATCCAAGGTAAATTAAGCAAAGTGGCTTACACTTCACTTTGTTCAAGACTACAAAATGTTTGACTTGACCATATTAAATGCAGACATTTTAAATGCCATTTAAATTCAGGTAGTTGTCTTTGATAGGGTAGAATACATTGTGGGAAAAAGAGAAAAGCTGGTTAGTAGCATTTTCTCTCTTTCCCTTATGTTTTCCAAAGCTTTCATCCTTGGGTTGTTTCAAACATCAGATTGTTTTCTACAAGGTTAAAAGCGAATTTGAAATAAGTGTCCTTGGTAAAGACAAATTAAACTTGGTTAGTCAATAAAAAACAGAAGAAAAGTGGCCCAACCTGGTCATAAAGTCAGACTTGGTTCAATCCAGTCCAATCCAGATATTAAGTCTGATCTGGTTCAGTCTGGTCCAACCCGGTTGTTAAGTCCGATCCCATTCTATCCGGTGACTGTACCCATCGCACATAGCCATTTACTTTTCACAATAAGAGCTACTAAGAAAAAGTTGTTTGTTGATCTTTAATTGAAAAAAAAGGAAGTAAAGTGATGATTTTGCATTTGAATATTTTCTTGAGTTCACTTTTAGATGAACTTAACATGTGTTTTCACTTTTTTACTGGTTGGACGAGACCCACAACACCTGCAAAAAACACTAGGATGAAAAAGGTTGCGCTGGGATAAGAAAAGATGAGCCTGATTTGCATAGGTCACTGACTTAATCTACATATAAGCAAACATTTTGTTACCGATGCCATCTTCTTCAGTCTATGACTTTGTAAGTAGACATCATTCAAATTAGAGTGGAAGAGATTTTGTAATTCATGTCAATATTGTCATACTTAACTCTTTTAACACACGACAAAATTTTAGACTTGTCGAAATTGAAAGTATCTGCAGACGACAAAATAAACATGAATGAAAAATTGAAATTTGCTTTGAGACAGGTAGAAACATTGTGTGAAAAAGAGAAAATGCTGGTTACCAGCATTTTCTCCTTTTCCCACAATGTTTTCAAAAGGCTTCTTTCTAGGGGTTGTTAAAACTCGCGATTGTGTGGTCAAGGGTTAACAGAATGACAATTTCTAAGAGCAGGAATTATTTTCTTTCGAGCAGTACTTAGGGACTGTGGTTTTTATAATTTACATTCTGGATCACTCTCAAAGGCAACAGACTATCGCTTTTAGTTTAGAGAGTTCTGCTCCTGTGACATCAATCAAGTGAAAGAATTTCATTGGATAGACAGGGTCATGTGTTTACTGCTTGATTTGGAATCAAACATCCACTTTCTTGGTGTCCCCATATCTGCGCTCAGTTGTTACCTAAGCAATGATCTTAAAATCAAATCCGAGTTTTCTTTGAATGTCGAAACTGAACATTCCTACCTTTTATGGTACATTTCCATGTTTTTCAGACCCTAAAGAAGATTCGTTTGCTCCCAGGTAGCATTGTGAAACCCTTTCTACTCTTACAAAAGCAACAGATATCATTTGAGCCAAATTTAATTTGTTGTCTGTAAATCCTTTTAATATGGATGAATCTTGATATTTTGCCTTCTGGTATAGTACTAACTACATAGCCTTTGTGTCAAATTCAATGAGATAGATAAAACGGAAACACATTGCATTTACGAGGTTTTTTTTTTTTCATAAAGTGCTAAAGGTGACCTTTTGTGATCATGTAGCATCTGGCTCGCTGTGTAAACTTGTACATGTACCTTGTGTATGCTCTTAATAGAGGCTACATTTTCAGTCACAAACTTATGAAACTTAGAATGTTTGTCCTAATAATATCTCGGACGGGTTAGGAAATGGGTCACAAACTACATAAACAGGTCGAATCTTTGGAACACCTTGTGTACGCTCTAGAGGCCTCATTTTCTTAACTGTATTCGTGCTAAATGACAAGATTTTGCTTTCGGGTGGCCAACCAATTGTTGCCACCTTTTCTTAGATCACCTGAGCAAGAAGTGCTCAAGGTGAGCTTTTTTGATTATGCGGCGTGTGGCATTATTTTCTTCTCCTATACTCATGAAATTTGGTTAGAATATTTGTCTGGATGATTTGCAAAATGAGTCAAGTCAGGTCATAAACTAGGTCACCAGGTCAGATTTTTGTTAAACCTTGTTTACACTGTAGAGGACTCACTCTCAGTTTTATAAGCATGAAAGTCGGATTGTTTGTCTTCATGATATATTTAGGATGTGTTTGAAAATGGGTCATGTTGGGTCAAAGTGTCAGTCACTAGGACAACTCCTAGAGAAAGCTAGTGTACACTCTAGAGGACACATTTTAAGTCCAATACTTATTAGAATTGGTCTTGATAATATATTGGACAGGTATGAAAATGGATCACATAAGGTCAAAAAGTAGATCATTTGGACAAATCTTAGGGAAACCTTGAGTACACTCTTGGGGCCACATTTTCAGACCAAACTCACGAAAGTTGGTCGGAATGTTCATCTAGTTGGGTTCATTCCCCGAACACCTACCCCTATTAAACAACATAGGGTGTGAATGGGGGATTAGGGGGTTCTATTTGGGGAACAGTTGTGATCATAGACTACAGGTAAATAGCATTTGGTTTAAAGGTAATTTTTCTTTTTTTTATGTTAGATTTATATTTTATTCAATTTCATTCTTAATAAAAAAAAAGAAAAAAAATCTGGTTAAGCTAACTTAACATTGTTTCTTGAATTTAAATGAACGAATCATCATTCAATTCTCAATTATGATATTTATTATTATATTTACAGTTATTATGATACTTGTAGAGATGAGCAGTGAGCAACGATTATATTATCATATTGATTTCTCTTAACCCTTTACCAGACGACAAAATTCTAGCCTTGTCAAAATTGAAAGCATTTGCAGATGTCAATTTCAATGTGGCTCAAATGGTGCAACTTTTCTTTGATAGGGGAGAAAACATTGTGGGAAAAGGAGAAAATGCTGGTTACCAGCATTTTCTCCTTTTCCCACAATATTTTCAAAAGGCTTCTTTCCCAGGGGCGTCAAAAGGGGGCACTGTGCAGTAAAGGGTTAAAGGAAAATAAAACTTATAAAACTGACACTTATAAGAGTAACCAATATGACAAAGAAAGTAAGTGCTTTTTATGAGTAATTATAACCTTATAACTCTACCCTACCGAGTACTGACTGAGAACATACGAGTATAAGGCATAAAACAAAACAATGTGACAAGGAAGTCGCAGCTGTCATGCCTAATAATTATTCATCATACTGAGTTCATTTTAATTTAAATCAAAGATATAAAATTTAGGAAAGTAAACAGGAAGAGAAAAAGGTTATTATTGCTCTTATTAATGAGTGATAGTTACTTATCACTCCGTTTTCTTTTTCAAGTAAATTAAAAAATATACCAGTAAGAGTTGGGAAAGTAAGCAATGTGAAGAAGTCTGTGAATTTTCCCCTTTTGAAGTCACTTTTATCAGTTAACCCTTTCCCAAACAAGCCCTGGTTTTCACGTGTCTGCAGTACAAGTCTTTTGAAAACACGGTGGGAAAAGGAGAAATTGCTCGTAACGAGCAATTTCTCCTTTTCCCACCGTGTTTTCTATCCTTTTTAGCTCCACTGGCCGAAGCCAGCGGGCTTATGTCATGGCCCCAGTGTCCGTCGTGTGTCCGTCCGTCCGTCTGTGCGTTAACTTTTATTTTAAACATCTTCTCTGAAACTACCTATCCAATTTTCATGAAACATCACAGAAATGATCCTGCCATGGTCCTCTTCAGAATTTCTTGAAAGAATTTGATTCCTTCAAAAACTCTGGTTGCCATGGCAACAAAACTGAAAAATATTGGAAATCTTTGAAAATCTTCTTGTCTGAAATCATAAGGCATAGGGCTACCAAATTTGGCATGTAGCTTTATGTAGTAGACCTCTATCATGTTTCTTCAAATTATAGCCCTGGGGTCAAAACTGGCTCAGCCCCAGGGGTCACAAGTTTTACATAGGCTTATATAGAGAAAACTTTAAAAATCTTCCTGTACCTAGCCATAAGGCCTAGAGCTACCAAATTTTGCATGTAGCTATATGTAGTGGGCCTCTACCAAACGGGCCAGAATTTTAGCCCTGGGGTCAAAATTGGCCCCGCTGCAGGGGTCACAAGTTTTACATTGGCGTACATAAGTGACAACTTAAGAAATCTTTCAGTACCTAGCCATAAGGCCTAGAGCTACCAAATTTTGCATTTAGCTTGATCTAGTGGGGGTCTACCAAAAGTGCCCAAATTACAGTCCTGGGGTCAATTTGGCCTCATGCTGGGGGGGTTGGGGGGGGGAGGTTCACAAGATTTACATGGGCTTATATAGGGAAAACTTTTAAATCTTGGTGTACATAGCCATAAGGCTTAGGGCTACCAAATTTTTGCATAATTATAGCACTATCTAGTGGACAACTACAAAGAGGGCCCAAGTTACAACCCTAGGATCAAGTTCGGCCCTGCACCAGGGGTCAGAAGTTTTGCATGGGTTTATGGAGTGAAAACTTCAGAAACTGTCTTGTTACTAGCCATAAGGCCAAGAACTCCCAAACTTGGTCATAAACATGTGCTTACAGGGTGAACATTCAAAAAATCCTTTTGCTTCTAACCACAAACCCAAGGGATACCAAATCTGGATCATTTTTGATTTTTTTTTTTAAATTAGCCTTGCATCAGGGGTCTTATGTTTTACAGAGGCTTCATATGGACGAAACTTGAAAATCACTCTATTTATAACCATACAGCATAGACTTGTATTATTTTGGCATGTGGCTTTATCTTGTGGACCTCTACCAGGGTTCAAGTAATTATCGCTCTGGGATCAAAAAAGGCTTTGCCCTGCGGGTCTCAACTTTCACATGGGCTTTTACAGAGAAAACTTTGTAAGGCTTCATTTTGAAACCATTTGGCTCAGAATTGAAATGTTTAGTATTTATGGTTTATATTTATAAGCCAGTGGAGCGATACAGGGCCATTATGGCCCTCTTGCTGATAACATTCTGCCATTTTCATCAAATTTAAAATTGTCGTCTGCAAACTCTTTCAATTTGGACCAGTCAAAAATTTGTCGTTTGGGAAAGAGTTAATCAAAAATGTGGGAGTGCCAACACACATTACAACTGATTATTATCATCATCATTCTAATGTGTTCCAATTCATTTACTACATACCATATTTTGCAAGGAAAGGTTTTTATTCAAAGTTGTTCATTTTTATAATCATAAATGTGGAAGTGCAAACACGTATTATACCTAATATTCATTGTTATCATCTAACATGTTATAATTCATGTAATCAAACCATATTTTACAGGGAAGATTGAGCATTTTTGAAACTTTCATTCAAAAAGGCCATGCAGTAGCAGCAGCATTAACAGCAGTAGAAGTAGAAAAATGTCTCATATCGCTTTAGAAAAGCTTTCTGTCAGCTATGTCCAATAAAATCAGAAGCAACAACTGTGTATGAGTGATTAATGAGGTATCAATACGCTTATTATTCTGGGTTAATTAATATAAGAAATATACAGGCATGCCCAGTTGATTGAATAATTCTCCTTGAATGCTACGAGTTATTAGAGTACCATTTGAAAGTAAATCAAGCCGGAAGTCATTACATTCTGAAGACGAGTTAAGAAAACATTGAGGAAAAAAGGAGAAAGTGCTGGTAGTCATCATTTTCTCCTTTCCCCACTATTTTTTCTACCTATTTTGAGACATATCCCATCATTTTAGCTAGATTTTATTTGTCGTCAGCACATACTTTGAATTTAGGCACGATTAAAATTTTGACGTCTAGACAAGAGTTAAAGAATAACACAACAGTTACAATCGTCCTCCGAAGATTGACGGTTGACACGTGGCAGCTGCTGGTTCTGATACGTAATGGCAGGCCTTGCAGCCTGCGTACGTTGACCAGTAGCAATGCTAGCTAGTCGAGTTGCAAAGTGCTGCATTGGCGCGATCCAGTAGGTCTGCAACCATGTACGCTTAAACGCCATGATACTGTGGACTGCTCGGCGTTGTCCCCCGATCAAAATGCTGTCCGACACCAGTAGATTGCTCTGGACAGCGCTCAGCTCAAAAAACTCGTTGTTACTGTTACCACACATTTCGTCATCCTGAAAGGAGAATTGCAAACAAAATATCTAAATGCTACGATCCTCATTTATATAAGATGAGCCGTGCTGTGACAAAAGGGGCTTAATGCATCTCCTGTCATGCATTATACCAATCAAGCCATCATTGGAGAGGTCATCAGACCTCTCCGATGACCTCTCCAACAGTGGTGAGTTTAAAAGGCAGACTGCCTCAGAAATTGCTGTCTAACTCCATGCTTTTTTGCAAAATTGTTCTGATACACAGTCTGTTTCGTCATGGTACTATAAATAAACCGAAATCAAAAAACTGAAGTAGGAAATAAACGTGGTTTGTTTTTATATGACGGATTTCAAAAAGGATTTGTTGTATTGATTTGATTGCAACTGACCTTTTCAGTAGTTGTAATTTTCATTAAACAAATAAAGCTACACACACAAAAAAAGAATTTCATTAAAAAAGAGAACACCGCGGGAAAAGATCACACGACTTAAAAACGTGGGAAAGAAGGTCACGTGTCTGTCATGTAATGCATAAGAGGTTTGTTTCTTCTTTCTACACGGCGGCAATCATATACATGTACCAAAATATATTGACATTAAAAGCAATAAACTATTTGAAAACATTGATGCTGACCTCTCCTGGCTTCCAACTTGTATAGTTATGGATCCATAATAGCCACTTTGAAAAACCCGCTGACTGAATCATGAGGTAGAGTGGTCCTTGGACTTGAAGAAAATTGACTTCTAGCGAAAACTTTCGGCCCATGTCAGCTTGTGCGACTGCGCAGGCTTACCCGAGTCGGTACTTTTCGCAGATGCATTATGCCCCCTTTTTACAGAGCATGGCCCAAGATCATTTAGTCAAGTCAGTCTATTGGTCAGTCTTGTTACATAGTCAACGGTCCCGATTTGTCACCCTAGTTATTCATTCACCCAAAATTGTCAACTCTTATCAGTCTTCCAGTCAGACAGTCCAACAAATTAGTTAGAAATTACTGCACTTTCCAGATGCTTCTTTACTATTATTAATGAACTAATGCATACTTGACATTCTTATGTAAATTCATTAAAGCCTGTATCATGACTGTAATGAAGATATTGCATTAAATCAGGACCAGTGCGCCAAAACCAGGGCCAATACATATAAAGAGTGCCAACTCGTAAATGAGTCTACCTGATTGGTTGCTGCAACAGGGCCATTACGACATTCTTCACAGGTGACTGTTTCTAATACACAGTTGTGTAGTTAATAAGATAAAGTGACCTCGGCCAGTCGTATTTGTCCGAGCCTATGGGCTTGACCGGCCAATACGACAGTCTTCCAATAGGACCAATATGAAATCACGCAATTAATAACATTAAAAAGTACAAGATCAAAGCACAATATGTGACTCCAGTCGTTAATATCTCTGGCCCTGCGGTCTGCAGTGTTACAGAATATACATGTACAGTAACTGGTAGCATGTAAACACATCTCTTCATTATTTAGCTGCACCTTAGAGAACATTCTGTTCTTTTATCGGGGATGACAGAAAACGTAGATCTAGCAAGTGATTAAAAAATCTTTTTTCCTGAGCGTTCTGAAGAAGAAGCAAGAACTACACTGCTTTACCTCTGAATACAAAGTAAGGAAAGTTTTTTTCATTTCATGGTAAAAAGCTTTTTCATTTACAACAAATGGTTGACTTTTCGGATAATTAGCAGCAATACTTAATTGGTTAATGGTATTGTGCTTTTCCCGTTCAAAGGTAGCACCTATAATTATATTATCTCTTTTATATATGTATTACCAACTCAACATACATGTATTATTGACTCACCTGAAAAATGACTTTCCCTGACAGTTCATCCGGGGACAGAAGAAAACAAAGAGCAACCAAAGCATCAGTTTCCGCTTCCGTTAGCAGATAATATGACTTGTAGTCTCTGCGAATAAAAGCAGTGAGTTGGTTCATTTTTGTGTCATGAAAAAAGCCATAAAATAACACTCTTTATCTATAATTACATATGGTGTAAAAATTTAACCCTTAGGCTGCTAAGCGCGACTCAAGGACCTTTTGCGGACAGTATAGATCAAGATCAGACTGCACGAGATATCTTTCCTCCTAAAATATCTTTGAAACATGAAATTTTGGGTTTATACTGTTGGTTTGAAAGTTTCATTTCTTTTATTCACCAGGATAAGAGTTAACATCATTCAAAATTTTACAAGAGGAAAAAAAGCGGAAAAATCCGACATCAAAAACATACGGCCCTGACGCACAGAATGGTCGGCAATAATACAGTTAGGACAATACAGTAAGAAAAGGAACAATAATTATTGTTAGCATAGGTACCTAGGTAGAAAGGGGAGTGTGAGGGGTCAGCCCTCCCCCCCCCCTTTTTTTTTTCTGGGGTGGGAGCCCAAAGTCATTCCCTCATTTTGAACTATTTTTCCTTATCATATTTTGCAAGTGAATACATTTATACCTTTAGATCTTGTGCCAGACGATAAGATTTGAGAGTCGTCCATATTGAAAATTATTATTTTGTCACTTGGACCGACCGTACAATACCAGATTATCATCTTCGCAAGAATTTCCATACTTTGAAATGTATGACTTAGATTCAAATGCATTTCAACATTGTTTACTTTGGGTTGCTACAGGGCCTTTAAACAAGCAACATTTATTATGCAAGCATATTTTTCTCCTTTTTCCACAATGTCTTCTACCTTTTCACAGATCTATATAACTAATTTTAAGAATTTTTAATTTACGTCTGCATTTATGCACAATTTGGATGAGTCTAAAATGTGTCTTTTGGTGTAGGGTAAAACAATACCTTTCAATCAATTCAATGGTCATTGAAAATAGTGTAAGCTGATACATAGGAAAATAATTCTTTTAAAAAAGGTACCATGGAGTTATTTTCCTTGTCAAAACATTTGAGACATCCTCTGACTAAATGGGGTTTGATGCAGCTTCATGATCCGTTATATTCGTTCCAAGCAAGTCATCACATAAGTATGAAACCATAAAATCCATTTAGTAAAAAACTCGACTGGATGAACGTAGGATGGTCCTGTGACCAGCAGAGAATTGACCGGTAGCAAAAAAGTTTTAACCCATGTCAGCGTGTCAGCAACAATTGGGCCATGCTCTGTGAAAAGGGGGTTTAATGCATCTGCGAAAAGTATCGATCCAGATCAGCCTGCGCAGTCCACGCAGGCTGACCTGGGCCGAAACTTTTCGCTATTGGTCAATTTTCTGTATGTCCAAGGACCAGTCTACCTCATGATTCAGTCGGTTGTTAAAAATAATTGGCTATTATGGATCCATAATTATGTGATGGCTTGCATTGTATCATGCATCACGGGATACATTAAACCCCTTTTGCCAGAGTATGGCTCAAATCTTGATAACATTCTTAAGTCTAATTCTCAAGAATTTTCTAAATTTCAAAATTACACAATTTATGACTGACCTAACCAAATAGTTTAGCCAATCAGAGATTGTTTTACCGTCTAAATTAAGATTAAGCAAAAGAATGCCACGAAAAAAAAAAATGGTTGTTGAATGCGGGCCTTGCAGGACGCAAGTAAAAGTCTCACCTTAGTCTGGCCAAGTCTTGTTGGTCCCGCATGTCCAACACAACACAAATACAATCTAGATAATACATCAGTTTTGCCCGAGGGTCGTTTGGAATAGTCACTGACTGCCCAGTTTTACGCACACCAATTTCCGTTCGCCCAAGCACAGCAGCCATTTTTTCTCTTCTTTAAGTGGAAATATTACTTATTTTGGCAAAGAAATTTATTTTGAAAAAAAAAACGCAGTTCCTTTTCTGACTGTTACGTAGAGTCTTTTGAAATAAACGATTACAACGTAATATTTAAATCAATTATAATATTAAGCTATATTATAATAATTTGAGTGACCTATTTTAAATGTTCGCTATCTTCAGTAGATATGAATGCAGTCGGAATGTCGTACATCGATGAAAACTTGAATTTACTTCCTGTTTCGTTTTCGAGTTATTGTGTAATTTAGGCCTATTGTAGCCTCAATTTCACTTATTTTGTGATTGTGTTCATAACAAAGGCCATTTTTTTGGAAAATAAAACGTCTCTGCTTTTGTTCACTGAACACTTGATATCTCGTGCACGCAATAATTCGATGTCATTACTGTATCCAAAGTATTTGTGGCATCTTTGGAAGAAAAAAGTATATGTGCCATGCGCTGTGAAAAGGGGGCTTACATCATCTGCAGAAATGTATCGGCCCAGGTCAGCCTGCGCAGTCCGCGCAGGCTGACCTGGGCCGAAACTTTTCGCTATTTGCCGTTTTTTTTGTATATCAAAGGCCCAGTTCACCTTATGATTCAGTCGGTTGTTGGACAAAATGGATTTTATGGATCCATGATCATGTGATGACTTGCTTGGTAGCATGCATTATGGAGATACATTAAGCCCCCTTTTGCTAGAGCATGGCTTATATACTGTATGCTAACAATTAGAAGTGCTGTTAAACTTTAGTCGAAATCTTATATAATCTGCATTTGTTTTGTGTTTAACTCCATTTTCAACATAATGTCAGTCGCATCCCGGCAGCTAACTAGTGCATCTTTCCGCGCGTTCTTGGAGTTTCTTTACCAGTTAATTGCAAAACACTATCTGCAAGCCACATGCTGCTTTTACAAACCTCGTCGATTTAAAATGTTAAACAATGAGAGATGAATGAATTCTGTCGCAATGACTATCATCAATCTTCGGAAAGAGTTCGGCAGACATTTATCTCGCGAACCGAGGATGACAAGCCGTGTACGGGACTGAGCAATATAATGCTCTAGATTATTTGTACGAATTTTTTCTTGTTATGCGTCCAAGTTTAATGGTTTAACCAATGACATTTTTAGACTAGCGAAGCTATAGGCATCATGATTGACCCAGAATCAAGATTCCCTTTATTGAACTGTATTTAATTATCAAAGTGACCACGTGCCTTTAAAAATGTTCTCTGTATTCAGCTACCGACGTTTGCTGTGTATTTAACGTTAAAAAAATCAAGTATTTACTCTGTATCTAACTATCAATATTTCTTTTTTTCTATGTTACATTTTTTTTTTTCAAACTTGTTCTTGTTGCAAGAAATTATTAGTTTCATTTTCCATTTAAAAGGGAGATAGGCAGAATGGGACTGACAAAGACAGACACAGGCCGAGACAAAATGAGACAGACACAGGCCGAGCATGACAGAATGAGACATACAGAATGAGGCAGGCAGGCCAAAAGAAAGACCGACAAAAAGACCAACTTCACGGATGAACCTCAAATCAAGGATTTACGAGTCGTGCAACATTTTTTTTGTAATGTATCACAGTATCATTAGAGCGGAAAAAAGGGCCAACGGGCATTTTTCTGTCCAAAACTAAGACCCTTAGAAGAGCTATTTCAAGACTGCCCTTATCCAGAATGTCTCAGCAAAGCGGTCAGAGTAGATCATGGATCAGACTGCACGTTTTGTGTAGTCTGATATTAACCTACACTGTCCGCCACTAAAGTAGTGACAGGCACTTTACGGGATAAAAGGGGGGGGGGGGCTATTTAGATTTTAGCCGTGCTCTGTGAAAAGGGGGCATCTAGGGAAAAGTATCGACCCAGGTCCTGACCAAGGCCGAAACTTTTCGCTATTGGTCAAAGGACCAGTCTACCTTATGATACAGTCGGTTGTTCGACATAACTTGGATTTATGCATTCCAAATTATGTGAAGGTTTGCTTGGTATCATGCATTACGGAGATGCATTAAATGCTCTTTTGCCAGAGCATTGCTCATATTTATAATCAAACAAAAGAGAAATACAAAGATTGATATCTGAATTTAGTAAGGTAACAGGTGGCAAACAACCGATAAACAAGAAAGAGAAGTATTGAAAAAAGTCATTCTTATGGTATTCCTTAACAGGATACGTAGCCTCAGAAGATGTTCTTAGATTTCGCTCTATAACTTACCAAATGCTTATGGGAATGTTACATGATTATGTGGGCTCCTCTTCAAAGAAGTACAATGACGTTGTATAAAGTCTCATAAAAATAAACGGATTTCCCTATTGCAAAAATAGGACCATCCGTTATTTAAATGCCAAAATTGAACCATTTTGCTAAAGAATACTGTCTACTTTCTTTATGCTTACCCGGAAAAATAGATTTTGTATTATTTTATAATGTTTAGCCTACTTCACACCAAAATAATCTGAATAGACCCCTAGAAGAGCACATGTTCAATCACGTATCTCATCGATAATGTGTTGTCATTGTGTAAGGCAATTTATAAATTAATATTGTAGATCTATATCTGATTTAATGTATATCTTCTTTGTTGAAATATTCATGACCTCTTTGAAAACCAGTCTTGTAAACATAAGTAAGTTTTTAGAAATGGGTTGGGCAATAGGATCTTCTTAACCCATAAGCTACTAATCGCGACCCACTGACCTTTTGCGGACAGTGTAGATCAAGATCAGACAGCACAGAACGTGCAGTCTGATCTTTGATCTACACTGTCCGGTAAGGTATTTTCTTTCCGGCGAAATCAACTTTGAACCCGCAATGTTTGGGCTTTTAGTACTGAGTAGAAATTTGCGTTTCATTTATTCAACAGCTTAAGTGTTAACCATTAAGCTGCTGCGCGCGATTCAAGGACCTTTTATATCAAGATCAGACTGCACAGACAGAACATGCAGTCTAACCTTAGATCTACACTGTCCAAAAAAGGAGATATTTTTCCCTCCAAATAGCTTTGAAATAGCAACATTCGGGTTTTTACTATCGGCTTGAAAGTTTCATTCAACTTATGTAGCAGGTTAAGGGTTAAGTGAACTACATACTCGAAATTATATACAACCCACGTAAACAGAAAAAATACAAAGATTACCCTTCATTCGTTACCAGACGATATGAGCCATGCTCTCTGAAAGGGGGCATAAAGCACCTGCGAAAAGTATCGACCCAGGTCACCCTGCGCAGGCTGACCTGGGTCCTGGGCCGAAACGTTTCGCTGTTGGTCAATTTTCGGTATATTATCAAAGGACCAGTCTACCTTATGATACAGTCTGTTGTTAGACATAATGAAATTTATGGATCCCTAATGCTGTCTTGCTTAGTATGATTCTTCACGGAGATGCACACATAATAATTATGTCGTCAGAAAATACTTCAATTATGGACAAGCCTACAATTTCGTCGTCTGGTTAACTCTACTAAGAATACCGGGAACAAGAGCACTTTGTAGACAGTGTAGATATAAGATCAGAGTGCGCGTTACAAGCAGGCTGATGTCGAGTCTTCACAGACTGACGGTTTATGAGATGCTATAAGCATTAGAATTTTTCATTAAACGTGTACTTTGGTCTTCCTTCCTGAAAAAAAATCCCACATTGTTTCTATTGTTAACCCTTATCCCGCTAAATAAGTGAAATGAAACTTTCAAGCCGATAGTACAAACCCAAGTGTTGCTTTTTCAACGATAGTTTTCCTTTTTTTTTTGGGGGGGGGGGGGGTATCTCCTTATCGGACCATTGTAGATCCAAGATCAGACTGCACGTTCTGATCTGCACTGTCCGCAAAAGGTCCTGGCGTCGCGCTTAGCAGTCTAAGGGTTAAAATTTAATCAGTTTTGGCGCAAATACCTAGAGGTACCAAGTAACGACGTGTTTAAACGACCCCAAAGAATAAAGCTGTAGAAAACATAACTGGGAACTCTAGAAAATGGGGGCTTTTTTCCTTTTTTCCACAATGTTTTCTAACCTGTTGAAGGCAAATCTTAATATTGGAACTACGTTTAATCTATTGTCTGCAAATGCTTCCAATGAGGACGAGCCCAAAACTTTGTCTTCTTGTTCAGAGTTGGCTTAGCCCTTACACTGCTAAAAAAAAAAATAAAATGAAACTTTCAAGCCGATGGTATAAACCCAAATTTTGCTATTTCAAAGGTATTTTGGAGGGAGGGGTAAAATATCTCCTTGTCGGACAGTGTAGATCCAAGATCAGACTGCACGTTCAAAAAGTCAGTAAGTCACGCCTAGCAGCCGAAGGGTTAAGCATTTTTTACTCTCAAACCATTCTTAAGAACTTTCTCGGGCTTATTCTCCAGAATTTTCTAATAGGAAAGTAACGCAACTTCTGATTGGTTAAACCACTTGGTTTAGCCAATAAGAAGATGCGTTACATTCAAATCTGGAAAATCTAGAAGAATAAGACTGAGAGTGTTCTTAAGAATGTTTGGTTAATACGGACCCAGAAGCTAAAATATATATTTTGACAAAAGAAATCTAAATATCTCCTTTTAAACAGTGCAAAAGAGTTTGGACTGGTTAAGAAAATCTTGAACGAATTCTCTTGTTGTCAAAAAATGCTTTGGAATTTTTTTTTCTTATTCTTTAATAGAGTACACATGTATGAATACAATAGCCCTATATCCGTTCCCGGATTTATGTAAAAACAAAAACATGTATCACAACGGGAAGGTTTCTTCTTTATCTATAAAAGAAATTTTATCTCGGTCAGACGGGTTAGGGTCAGATGACTTCGAACAATAACCTTGATCTGAATGAGCGAATTTGCAAAAATTAACTTCCCGGTTAGGAATATCACCGGGATATATTTCAAAGAATTGTACAGGGGTATTTTTAAAAAAAAAAACCCTTAACCCTGAAATCTACCAGTCGAATCCTACAATGAAACTGTTTTCTCCGATCTATACACTTGATATAAGCAATCGGTTTTTGCCTCAGTAAGGCACGTTTGACTTATGTTAAACAATACCCGGATCCGTCGCGATATTGGCAAAAACCAACTTCCTTGGTTACGGTTGCTATAGGCTCACAAACCACCGCGTAATACCCATTCGCTTTATTCCAGTAGACCATAATCATTGTCTGTGGAAGATAATGGACCATAATCCTTTGCGCGAAACGTGACATCTTGGACAAACAAAATGACAATAGTGATTGTGGACATTTAGTCATTTTGTTCGCACCGGACGTCTCGTTCGCGCAGTGTTATATAGTCCAAGTACTGGAGCAAGTGTACCGCGAATTGACCCTTATCATGCCTAGTTCAAATTTTTTATGAATTTGTTTTTAAGTTTAATGGCATTGAACGGGATTTATGTGACAGAAACTACTGACACCGCAGCAAAGAGTGTAGAGTAAGATCAGACTTCACAGTTTGAAATGCGTAATTTGAATTTTTTAAACCAAGGTTACCTCAACTAAGCTGAGAGGCGGTGGTTTAGTTACGTCTTTATCAAGTTGATAGGGTCGGTTTTAGATACATGTACGTCTCTAGATAGTTCAAACTTACTTGTATAACATCGATTATGAAATAAGTTCTTACAAATTGTATCAATCGCTCTATATGACTTCTACTTGGAAACCGTAAAAATGCTTTGGAATGCTTTGCGCCGTAATCTGGATAGGCCCTATCTCCATAGGCCACCGAAACTCCATCGGTCTATTACGGGATAATGAAGTTTTCCTTATAGGACATCGTTACCATAAATAGGACATTGGCTACTGCCTCTATATCGTATATAGATGGAGTATTTCTATACGTTGATCGCGCTCAACTAGGGAATTTAGCCCTGAACCGGTTCTATGAGGCCGACGTTCTACGCCTACACCTCTATTTCCCCAAACGCTTTTATCACGATACGTCTTTATCAACCTGAAAGGTATGGTTTAGATATTTTTTATCAAGTTGAAAGAGCCTAGTATAGATTAGAACCACGCTCTTTGAAAAGTGGGCTTAATGCATCTGCAAAAAGTACCGATCCAGGTCAGCCTGCGCGTTCGGCGCAGGCTGACCTAGGTCGAAACTGCTTGATTTAAGTAAATTTTCTGCATGTCAAAGGACCAGTGTACCCCGGGATGAAGTTGGTTGTTAGACAAAATGGATTTCATGGATCCATAATTAGACTACATGGTGACTTACTTGACCAGTATAATCCATGACAGAGATGCATTAAAAGTCCTTTTGTCATAGCATGTCTCAAATGCCTTTATCCAAACTGTGTGGCTTATTAGAAAGCCTTGTGACATATTTTATATTAAAATGATTGTACGCCATCTACATATAAACTGGATACAAAAAATATAAACCTGACAAGTCAAGGGTGTTACAGACATGTATACGAAAGAAGACTTTAAGTCTCTCTGTGAAATACCCAAAGACAAATTTTAAGACTCATTTACAGTCAAAAGCATATGCAGATGAAAAATAAAATGTGGGATTTGTTCTTGAAATGGCGGAAAACGTCGTTGGAAATGGAGAAAATGCAGGTTATTAGCATTCTCTCCTTTTTCCAACGATGTTTTGTAGTGTATTTTTCCTCATGGCAGCAAGAACATTAGATTGTTTGGTAATGGGTGAAAACACTTTGCCCTCAGTGGCTATCACATTTCGAAAAATAAACTGTAATTGCCCTCAAGATGATATTTGTCGATCTACCGGTTTCTTTAGACTTATTTATTAGGTCAAGGTCATCAATCATGAGTGGAGAAAATATCTAGAAGTGTATAACATAACCCTTTCGAACACAATCCCAAATTTTAACAACACTGAGGTAGACAGCTTTGAAAACATTTAACCACCATGTTTTCTTCTCTTTCAAAGACCGAAATGATCATCTTGGCTTTATTTAGTTAACCCTTTACCACACCATCCCGAGTTTTAACGACCCTGAGCAAGAAGCCTTTTGAAAACATTGTGGGAGAAGGAGAAAATGCTGGTAACCAGTCCCACAATGTTTTCAAACTTTCCACAGCCCATCTTATCTCTTTGAAGACAGGACCTCTTTAATGGGAGTGTATTGATCCCATTGGAGGCTCCACACTTACCTAATTTTAAGCTCTCATTTCCTATAAGCTTCTATTCAGTCTTAACTTTTTCATTTAAAACTTCAAGTAGGCAGCCCAGGACGCCCAGCCACTCAGCATTATATTTTATACATATTAAAAGTTACACACAACCTTTCATGATTTTAACACTTTTTATTATTAATTTAAGACTTCAAATCTTTTTTGATAATAATTGCGACAGGATTCATTCCTCTGTCACCGCTGACCATTGTTTCGACGATGGTTATGTGGGAAAGCAGCCAGTGGCTTGGAAAGAATATTGTGCGGAGTACTGGTAACAGAGACTCCAGGAAAGCATGGATAGGTGCACTGGCCACCGCGATATAACTGAAATAATGTTGAAAACGGCGTTAAACACCGTACAATCAGTCAATCAATCAAATCTTTTTATCACAATCTTAACTTCATCATTCAAAACTTATTGAGTTGATAGGGATTACCCTGTTGCTCAATTATATCATAAATATGCATATTAAGATCACACATAACCCTTCTTAATTCAGCTCTTTTACTGTCAGCATGTCTCAAATCTTTTTTTCCGCTTTAATCATTCCTTTAACACAGATATGTATGCTAAATGACCAAAGCTGTCGATGCGCCATAAAACAACATTCATTCATTCCACAGCCAAAAAGCATAATTCCAGTCACATCTAAATTGTCATCTGCAAATGCTTTCAGTTTGGATTGGTCTAAAATTTTGTCATGTGGTAAAGGGTTAAGTCATCTGCAGGACGCTTTCAATATGGTCAAGTCTAAAATCTTGTTGTTTGGTAAAGGGTTAATGGACACAACTGGATACAGTATATTGGGGTCCAGGAGGAAGAGGGGCAGTATTCACCATCCACTTTAAATTCTAGTTCAAAATTTCATGACTTGCCCTCCGATTGGCTGTGGCAGAATGTGTCAGCCAATCAGATGAATAGTCCTTAAAATTTTATTCCTAACATTTAAAATTTCACGGCACCGGTTAATCATCTATGCTCAGCTCAGAAAAAATATCAACCCGCACTGTTACTGTTTCACTTTAGCAACCTTCAGAAACATTTTCTGCAATTTTTCTAATCTTTGATTAACTCTATCAGACAACAGACTTTAGACTCATCAAAATTGAAACCATTTGCAGCCAACAATGTAAATGCAACTCAGAAGCTAAAATTTGTCTTTTGAAGGGTACAAAATAATGGAAGAAAAGGAGAACATGTTGCTCCAATTCCCCACAATATTTTCAAAAGTATTCTTTCTCTAGGCCATTAAAAGTCTTAAATGTGTGGAAAAGGGTTAAATGTTGACAAAATTCAGATCCCTGGCCTCCCTCTTTCCAAGCCTAGGCTGCTACTTCAAAGCTAGCGAATTTGTATCTAGAAAAACCAAGTCGGTCACATTCAGGGGATGTTTGAAAAGTATTTTAGATTGTGGTCTATAGCCTTTGCATCTGGAGGAATCTTGCATGCTTTTGTTTCATACTCACAAAAATACTCCTTGTAATGATTAACCCGTATCCTGCTAATTAACTTAACCCTTTACCCCACAATGCCACCTATTAACAACGACCCTGGGAAAGAAGCCTTTTGAAAACATTGTGGGAAAATGAGAAAATGCTGGTAACCAGCATTTTCTCCTTTTCCCACAATGTTTTTGACCCTGTCAAAGAAATATTGAGCCACCTGAGCCACATTGAAATTATCATCTGCAAATGCTTTCAATTTGAACAATTCTAAAATTTTGTTGTCTGTTAAATGAAAATGTCAAGCTGATGGTAAAAATGTGGATTTTACTACATACTTTAAAGTTTTTTTTTTTTTTTTTTTTTTGGGGGGGGGGGGGGGTTTAAATATCTCCTTATCAGACAATGTAGATCCAAGGTCAGACTGCATGTTATGTGCAGTCTGATCTTGATCTACACTGTCCACTAAAGGCCATTGAGTTGCGCTATGCAGCCTAAGAGTTAACTATTTATCAAACTACAAAATTTCGGAATGGACCAAATTCAAAGCATTTGCACATAACAAATTAAATGAAGCTCAAATGCCGATTTCAGTGTTTGATAGGGTAGAAAAACATTGTGGGAAAAAGGAGAAAATGCTGGTCACCAGTATTTTCTCCTTTTCCCATGACGTTTTCAAAAGCCTTCTCTTTCAGGGTTGTCAAAGTTCAGGATTGTATGGTAAAGAATTAATGCATATTTCGACTCTTTACCAAATCTAAAGACACATCTGTATTAAAACCATTTGCAGACAATAGATTAGTTGTGGCTAAAATGATAAGATTTGTCTTCAAAAGTCTAGAAAATATTTAGGTTAAAAAAAAAGAAAATGCTGGATACCAGCATTTTCTCCTTTTTCCACAAAGTTTTCAAAAGTCTTCTCTCTCAGGGTTGTTGAAACTCAGAAATGTTTGATACAGGGTTGAAAACAATGTGCCCGGTTTGAGAGTTTTGGGGGAAAAGAAAACACTCATTCAAGTATATCTCTGATCATCATTTGTGCAATTTTTCCATCAGTTACAATGTAGTGGTACTGGTTATAACCATCATGTCAAAACAAAGAGCAAATTAACGGCCCAATAGCAGCCCAAAAATCACTGCATATGTTTAAATGCATTGAACTCTTTACCACAAAATCCAGACTTTTAATGACTCTGATGTAGAAGCCTTTTGAAAACATTGTGTGTAACCAGCGTTTTCTCGTTTTCCCACAATGTTTTCTACCCGAGAAAAGACAAATTCCATCATTTGAGTCACACTGAAATTGTCGTCTGCAAATGCTTTCAATTTGGACTGGTCTAAAATTTTGTCATGTGGTAAAGACTTGATGTACAATTGTGTGGTCAGTCCAAGTGTTGGTAAAAAAAATGAATTTAAAAATCATACAAAAAGTAAACAACAGACAAAGTGACCGGGCAACTTTTAACCTAGTTTTGGAATTTATTTCTCTGCCAACTACTTACACTTGGAACAGTTGTACAATAACAGATTGTCATCGTCACAATAATTTCCATACTTTTAAATGGTATGATTTAAATTTTATTGCATTTAACAACTGCTTTGTGTAATTTTGGCAGCTATTGTTACTTTATACAAGCTCAACATATACCACCAAAGCATCTCCTTTTCCCACAGTGTTTCCAACAGCCTTCTCCCTTAATGTTGTTTAACTTACCAAACAACAAAATTTTAGACTGGTCCAAATTGAAAGCATTTGCAGACAACAAATAAATGCGAATAAAAAAATTTGTTTTGGGAAAGGTAGAAAACATTGCGGGAAAAGGAGTAAATGCAGCATTTTCTCCTTTTCCCACAATGTTTTCAAAAGCTTTCCTCCACAGGGTCGTTAAAAACTCGGGAATGTGTGGTAAAGGGTTAACCCAAGAAAAACAGCTTTTGAAAACATCGTGGGAAAAGGAGAAAATGATGGTAACCAGCATTTTCTCCATTTCCTTTAATGTTTTCTACCCTTTTTCACGCATTTTCCCATTTGTTGTCTGCAGATGCGATCACTTTAGTAAAGTCTCCAAGTTTGTCAAGTGCTAAAGAGTTTAAGAGTAGTGTAGAAATCATTGTGGAAACGAGAAAGGAGCTGATTACCAGCCTGTTCTCCTTTTCTCACAATCTTTAATACAGTTGTCTTCCTCAGGATAGTTAAAACACAGGATTGTTTGACAAAGTGTTAAACCTTATTAACAATATACAGTGTTTTCATAAACTATGCATGGTGTACATAAAATTATCCTGGGTGAATAAAAATGGATCTAGTATTTGGGTATTTGACCTAAAACAACAAAGCCACGCAGCTCAGTTGTTAATGTGTTCATATTTGAAACCAGAGATCATTTACTCTGTTCCAAACTTGGCCAATTTTGAGCAATGGTGATAGTCATTGTGATATGATTCACCCCTGATCACCATTCTGACGATGGTGGTGTGGAAAACCAACCTGTGACATGGGAAAAATATTGTGGGAGGAACAGATAAAAGAAACTCAACAAACAACTTGGACTAAAATAACAAACACTGACACACATTTAATTTTTATTGCCTTTTTTTGTTTCTTCAAGTTTTACAATATAAGTGACATTATTTAGTTACTATGACACCAAAGAAAATGACAAAAAATTACATACAATAGATGCAAAATAAAAGTGGTTGATTTTACTACTAACCCCTTTACCAAACGACAAAAGTTTGGACTGAACCAAATTGAAAGCATTTGCAGACAAGTTTATAAGTAACTACAATGGTGATTTCTGTCTTGTTTTGGGTAGAAAACATTGTGGGAAAAGGAGAAAATGCTGGTTACCAGCATTTTCTCCTTTTCACACAATGTTTTCAAAAGGCTTCTTTTTCAGGGTCGTTAAAAGTCGTGATCATGTGGTAAAGGGTTAATAATTATGAATGCACTTTCTAAACATGGGAAATTAGCATACAATCCAAATTAAGACCCTCAGGTTTCTTTAACTCTTTCCCAGACAAAAAAAATCAGACTTCTCCGAATTGAGAGCATCTGCAGACAACATATTACAGGTGGATTGAATATAGTAATTTGTCTTTAAAAGGGAAGAAAATATTGTGGCACTGGGAGAAAATGCTGTTTACTAGCATTTTCTCCTTTTCCTACAATGTTTTCAAAAACCTTCATTGGGGCCATTAAAACACAGGATTGTTTAACTCTTTACCACACAATCCCAACTTTTAAAGACCCTGTAAAGAAGAGCATTTTCTCCTTTCCCACAATGTTTCTATCCTATCAAATACAGATATCACTATCTTAGCAACATTTTATTTGTCATCTGCAAATGTTTCAACTTGGTCTAGTCCAAAAAACTGTCATTTGGTTAAGAGTTATCACAGAGTTGTATACTGCATGAAACACTTTGATCAACCCTGGCATGCTTTAACTTATGTCTTCTGAGGACAAATTCTTATGTTTTTTAGCAATCTCATCTTTGGCCTCCATGTTTAAAAAAGGGGTCTGCTGGGGGGTGAAGTGTTGAGTACCAAACTGACACAGGCATACCACAAACACAACATAGTGCATATACTACACATATAAATATCTTACACATTTGTACATCAATCATGTAAATATAGTAATAGTTCATTGTTTTCACCCTTTCAATGTAAGATTAAATACTGAATTTTACAACAAGCCGTCTGATTGGCTGAGGTATTATTACTACAATCAATCATTGCAATATTTTGAAGCCAGTGTTTTAACCCTTTACCAAACAACAAAGTTTTGGACTGAACCAAATTGAAAGCATTTGCAGATGACAAATCAAATGTGACTCAAATGATGATTTCTGTCTGATAGGGTAGAAAACATTGTGTAAAACTTAGAAAATGCTGGTGACGAGCATTTTCTCTGTTTCCCACAATGTTTTCAAAGCCTTCTCTTTCAGGGTCATAAAACTCCAGATTGTGTGGTAATGGCTCTGCCAAGTGAATACAATTGTATGACTGAAAGCTTTCCTTTTGTTTCTTAACTTTTATGTTATTAGGTGTTCATTGATTTTCCTTGTAGAAGTTCTGATTTAAATATCATTACATCTGTTCAGTTCTTGTCACTTCTAATCCTTAAAATGCCAAATGCTACTATACTCGCTTTGCTGGACAGTGTATTTTCAGGTCAACCTGCCCAGTGCATATGTGCAGTCTGATGTTGATCTACACTATCCAAAACAGCAACTATAACTGCCATTGGCACAAAAAGAACTACAGTAATAAGAAATTCAGGCATTCGACAGAATGAGGTAAAATTGAGAAAAGTGAGGTATAAAAAAAAAATGATATTCTTACATACACAGTATATACACATCTAACATTATGACAGATTTGGGTTGTATTTGTATTTTGGCTGTCCACTTATATCTATATCAGCAATGCTCTGTGAAAAGGGGGTTTAATGCATCTGCAAAAGTATCGACCTGACTCACATCAGCCTGCACAATCCTCCTGGGCTGACCTGGGTTTTGAAACTTTGTGCTATTGGTGAATTTTTTGCATGTCAAAGGACCAGTCTACCTAATGCTTCAGTCAGTTGTTGGACAAAATGGATCCATAATTATGACGAATCATATATCACTGAGGTGCATTAAACCCCTTTTTGCAAGAGCATGGCTCACATCTTGTCACAATTTCAATCTTTCCTGTTTGAGTATCACAATAAATAAGGTGAATCCTTTAACTTTATGCCAAACATAATAACCGTTTACCACACAATTCTGAGACTGCATTTGCTCTTTTTCCTACAATATTTTCCACCTTTCCATAGACAGATTATATTTTTCGAGCCATATTTAATTTGTACACTGTAGATCTATATCTAAATGCTTTCAAAATGTTAGAGTAAAAATTTTGTCATCTGATATGAAGTTAAAAGAATCTGTAGACAACATACAAGATGTTGCTCAAATGATTGGATATGTCTTTGAATAGAAAACATTGTGGGAAAAGGAGAAAATACTGGTTACTTACCAGTATTTTTTCCATTTTCTCACATTGTTTTTAAAAATCTGTCTCATTGTCGGTTTTAAAAATCTTCTACCTCAATGTCGGTAAAACACAGCTTTGTCTTGTAAAAGGCTAGGTAAATTCTGTCTACTTTCACATTATCGGTTACACATTGCAGACAGTAAATCCTTCAGCCTTTTTCAAAAACAATCCCAACTTTTAATGACCCTGATGAAAGGGGCTTTTAAAACATTGTGGTAAATAGAGAAAATTACAGTAACTAGATTTTTTTTTTTCCTTTTTCCACAAGTTTTCTCCCCTTTTTTCTTTAAGAACAAATTCCATTTTTAGATCCATATTAAATGTGTCATCCGCAATTATTTTCAATCTGGAACAATCAAATAATTTTGTCAAGAGGTCAAAATATATCTGATACATAAATTTAACAGATATTTTCCTTTAGTGTACTTCCATCAAAAGGTTATAGACTGTATTCTCAACATATCATTTCAACATATCAGACAGTGTAGATGGAATATCAGACTGTGATACAGGTATTTGATCTTCATCTTCTACAATCTGATCTTTATCCACATATTGTCTTAAAAGACATACAAGTTGTTCTCAGAAAAGGGGGGTGTTTCATACAACATTCACAGAAAAAATTACATTATTTAAGAAGAAAGAAAAAAACAAAACATAAATACTGAATAAATAAATACTTAATTCACAAATAAGTGAAGACTGGCTCATTTCAAACTATAAAATGCCTTATCTTTTAATATTCACAAGTGTCTTTAACCCTTTACCATAGAATACCATGTTTTCTCGATTCTGAAGAGGAAGGCTACTGAAAGCACTGTGGGAAAAGAAAAAATGCTGGCAAGCAGCATTTGCTCCATCTCCCACAATATTTCTAATCTTTCACAGACAAATCTCATCACCTGAGTCTAATTTAGTATGTTCTATGAAAATGCTTCAGCCCTACACACACAATCCCAAGTTTTAACGACCCTGAAGAAGAAGCCTTTTTGAAAATACTATGGAGAAAGGAGAAAATGCTGGTAACAAGCATTTTCTCCTTTTTCCCTGCAATGTTTTCTACACTTTCAGGAAGAAGTTCTATCATTTGAGTCACATTCCATTTGTCATTGAAAATGCTTTCAATTTGGAAAAGCCTTTTTTTTGTAGTATTTTGGCAAAGAGTTAAATATGGATCACAATGTCTAAAATTTTGTCATCTAGTAAAGAGTTAAAAAATACTATATATGTTTTCTTTTTACCTGTGATGTTTGATCAACATAATTCTACGAGTGGATGTTGACAAAGTTGTCGGTGGCAAACTTGTATCAGGAGGTAATGAGTTATTAAAATCTTATTGGATGAATTTGCAACAGACAATTGAAGACATTCTGACAAAGGGAGAATATGTTACTAGCTGTCACAGTGGTTTTTTCTGAATCTTCATGAAAACTATAATATATATCCACTATTCCTGTTACTAAACCTTTACTATTCCTGACAGTTGTCTGCAATTTAAGAAAAAAAATAAAAATCAAGAATTTTCCACATCATGCTTTATTCAGCTCATCTTGAAGCAGTTCTTTCCAACGTTTTGTGACAAATTTCCTCATGTTGTGTCCGCACTTTCCCACCTCGGAGTCGTCCTCATTGAATACTTTGCAGTTGTCAAATACTAAGTATGCATCATGGACAAATTCACTACGCTTTGTATAACTGAAAATAGAAAATACAATCCTATCACAATCTCTTAGAATTTAACTCTTTAGCAAACAATCCTGAGTGTTATCGACCTTAAAGAAGCGGGCTTTTGAAAAAATTGTGGAAACAGAAGAAAATGGTGAAAACAGGTGAAAAATGTGGGGTAAAGGAGAAAATGTTAAACTTTAGAACACAAAATATACCCAACAGACATTTTTCCATCTAGAAATAAAACCCAAATTATCACAATTTCAAGAATGCTTCTGTCTAAAGTGTTTCGACTGAGCAGACAGTATAGATCAAAGAACAGGCTGCACATTTTGTGCAGCCTGCTCTTTGATAGATACTGGCCTCAAAGGGAGCTAGAATTGTGAAAAGCGCTTTCAGGGTTATTTATTCTATGTTTTCTACAGCCTTTTTCAGAACGCTATACCAAACAATCCCAAGTTTTAACTACCCCAAGAAAACAGGCTTTTGAAAACACTATCTGAAATAGCGAAAATGCTGGTAACCGGTATATTCCTCTCTTCCCGAAAGTTTTCTACAATTTCAAAGACAACTTTCATTATCTGATCCACATTTCATTTGCAAATGCTATCAATATGGACGAGTCCAAATTTTGGTTGTTTGATAAAGGGTCAACTCTTTACCACACGACAAAAATGTAAACTTGTCAAAATTGAATGCATTTGCAGACAACAATTTAAATGTGGCTCAAATAATAAAATTTGTCATTGATAGGGCAGAAAATATTGTGGGAAAAGGAGAAAATGCTGGTTATAAGCATTTTCTCCTTTTCCCACAACGTTTTCAAAAGGCTTCTTTCTCAGTGTCGTTTAAACTTGGGATTTTGTGATGAAGATTTAAGGGTAATTTAAACAATGTAAAGTATGCTACAGTTTTAAAAAATTCGAAACTTACACATGGTCCCTGAGTTTGATTTTCATGCTTCCAAAATCCATTGGATGTTTGATATATTTACGATATGAGGGAAAGTGTTTGCAGTTGACCGGCTGAAGGAATGGCCATCCATCTTCATGCTTCATCATCTCTGTCAGAATGGTCCTAAACAAGAACATAATTATGTCAGTGCCCAAACAACAATGTTTCAGTGATTTTGAGATGCCCAAGCTGAGATTTCAGATTCTTCAGATCAAGATCATGCAAAACAGTGCTCTCCCTTAGCCCTTTACCACGCAATTCCGACTTTTAACGACCCTAAGAAAGAAGCCTTTTGAAAACATTGTGGGAAAAGGAGAAAATGTTGGTAACAAGCATTTTCTCCTTTCCCCACAATGTTTTCTACCCTTCTGGACACAAATTTCAATTTTTGAGTCACATTCATTTTTGTTGTCTGCAAATGCTTTCAATATGGACAAGTCTAAAATTTTGTTTGGTAAAGAGTTAATAATATGCAAAATAATCTAGCCAAATACTTTAAAGTCGATCTAGTGTGACTTTATTAGAGCAGACAATGTCATTTTCCTGTCTTAGTTGGCCACTCTTGCAGTTCAATGTAAAAACCTGCATATGAGTCCACTTGTGCTAAGCATTCTCCTGTCTTTTAGTCCTTTACCAGATAATCACAAGTTTTATTGACCCAGAAGAAGAAGCATTTTGAGAACAATGTGGGAAAAGGATAAAATGCTGGTAACCAGCATTTTATTCTTTTCCCACAATGCTTTCTATCCTTCCCAAAACAAACTTCAATTTTTGAGCCATGTTTACTTTGTCATCTGCGAATGTTTTGAATTTGGAATAGCTTAAAATTTTGTCGTATGGTAAAGGGTTAAGGCAGCTACCAAAAGTCATCTATTCCAGGGGTCTAACGTAAGTAATAATGATTTAATGAAAAAAACATTCATATGTGACCCAAAAATAAACAACTCTAAAAGGTACCTGAAAATTGAACGATTCTAAAACAAAGTCCTCAAAAAAAAAATCCTATTGTACAGAAAATTCTCGGTAAAAGAAAACTCATACACACCTGCACACAGCCAAATCTGTCGACTCCTCACACTGTTTCAGTTTTTCCTTTTCACTTTTTCCATCAGTTTTCTCAGTAATTCCATCCGTCACATTTTTTCCATTTACAGTGGGACTAGTTTCCTTCTTCTTTCTAGGACTATCACAATCAGACACAGTCTCTGAGGTTTTACGTTTTCGAGGTATTCCATAATCTGATCTACGTTTACGCCCTGTAGGTGTGAGATCTGGGGTAGTTGGTGGGGTAGGGGCAGGTGTGGACGGGGTGGGGGTGGGGATAGGGGTAGGAGTGGTAGTAGGTGTTGGTGTAGGTGCTGGGGTGTTGCTTGCTGTAGATGATTTCCTCTGCCGTTTCTTTGGCCCCTTATGAATAAAGAAAAATACACAGACTTGAAACTGACACAGCTCAATCTTTTACTAAATGACCCTATGTCTGCCTAGGCCTGAAGAAATGGGGATTGAAAATAATGTGGGAAAAGGATAAAATGATAGAAAAATTCTTCAATGAAAAAGCCTATGCTTTTGAGGAACATGAGGAAGAAACTTTTGAAAACGTTATATAGGGTCAAGGACAACTATGGAAAATAAAACTTGTTCTAATAAAAATCTGTGATGCTTAATTTAGGCAAATACCAGTACTGGTACTTCATTTGTTACAAAGTCATGGCATCAATCGTGGATTATTAGGCAGATTTAACCCTTTACCACACAACAAAATCTTGGACTAGTCCAAAATGAAAGTATTTGCAGACCATGGAAGAAATGTGGATCAAATAATGAACTATGTCTTTGAAAGGGTAGAAAATATTGCGGGAAAAGTAGACTCGCATTTTCTCCTTTTCCAACAATGTTTTTGAAAGTCTTCTTATTCAAGATTGTTAAAAGTAGGAATTGAGTGGTACAGGGTTTTCTCTTTACTTTCAGGTTCTGTATGGCTCAGTGGTCTGGAAGAAAGACAAGTAATCTTGGGGTCCTGGGTTCAATACACACAATGAGGCAATGGATTTTATAATGGGAGTGCCATTCAGCAAAGCACTACACAACCCCAGCTCAGTACTGATAAAACAAAGATAACATCAATGAGCTGTTGCCAAAATATGACAACAATGAAAGCATTGAAAAACACCATTTAATCAACTCTTTAACTTTGTTTATTGAGTCACATTTATTTTGTCCTCTGCAAATGCTTTCAATTTGGAGAAGTCTAAAATGGTAAAGAGTTAATCCTTCTCCCACATTGTTTTCTAAAGTGTTCAACTGTTTGGGGATCAAAAAGTTGTATTTGCATACTAATGGGTTTGCACCAGTTTTACCCACTCTACACCAGAGGCCAAATTCTAGATTTGTCAAAATTGAAGGTATTTACAGACAAAAACTCAACTCTTTACCACACTAAAACATGTTGCATTTGTCCAAATTGAAAACACTTGCAGATGACAAAATAAATGTGGCTCAAAAATTAATATTGGTTTTGGAAGGGTGTAAAACATTGTGGGTAAAGGAAAAAATGCTGCTTACCAGCATTTTCTCCTTTTCCCACAATGTTTTCATAGGCTGTCTTTCTCATGGCTGATAAAATTTGGGATTGTGTGGTAAAGGGTTAAAAGTATCTCAAATGATGTGATTTGTCTTTGTAAGAGTAGAAAGAGTGACCACCCATATTTCCTTCGCCCACAATGTTTTCTACAGTCTTTTTCCTCAGGGCTGTTCAAACATGAGACTTTTGGTAAAGGATTACAAGGCAAACTGAATGCAAAAGATTAACATACCTTTTGTTTATCTTCACAAGATGTACAATACCATTTCCTTGGTATCCTGAAAATGAATCACATAACTACATGTACAGTAAAACCCCTCTATTAAGACCACCCGTGGTACTTTTGAAAATTGGTCTTATTAGCAGGGTGGTCTGATTTCTGGGTTTCACCCACCAAGATTTTTAATCAAACCCAGTCTATGTACAGACTTATGTAGATTTAAATTATATTCCAAGTAATGTATACATATTTTAGTTGGAGAAGCCTATGCCCACACATTTAAATGACAACAAGAAAATTTTCATGTTTATTGAAAAGTTAATATGTGCTTGAATTTTTATGAATAAATTCACATGGCAGTGAATGTCCATCCATAATTGCCTATTTAAACTCTTACAGCAAGATATACACATTAACCAAGAATCTGAACTTAAAGACTACATAATTTAATGTTACTGATAGAACTCGTCATATTCCCCGTTTTAATATGCTTTTCTTTTTTATCTTGTGGAATCTCGAGAATTCGTACTCCATGTGCTCATTTTCATTTTTAAACAAAGAATTTCGAATATTATTGAAGAGCCTGACGTTTTTTTTTTTTTTCCATTTTGATTCGAGTTGAATGTTCGAACAGTCCTACTAATCGTCGATCTCGAAGTGTTCACCAGTTCAAAAATCGCATATTCCCTACGATATAAGTATGGCTTTAATGTGTAACAAAAACCAAATAATTATCCCATCCCAATCGCTAGATATTAATCCAAGCGTCTCAAATTACAAAAGCTAGATGTACAAAACAAATCGTAATTACCCGGATGTCGACATGTTTTTCACCCGGTTCAGCAATGTGTGATAAACGTCTGATTACCAAATAAAAGCCGAATTAATTATCATCAAATCATTGGTCATTTGATTATGTAAGGTAACACCTTGATCACTTTACACAATTGTGTTACTGTAGTCAACAGATAAATAAAAGATCGCTAATTGATTGTCAATTCCATCGGACCCAAGAATATTCGTACATGAAGCATGGCCTCCAGTTCTCGATTATGGACGAGTGAAAATTAGCTGGTAGTAAAGAAATGTGAAATTAGTGACCGTTTCACGGGGTTAAAATCTATTGGTAATTACTCATTGGTACTGAAAATGGTGGTCGTAATTTCGGAATAGCTGGGTGCCCGTATTTCCGGGTCGTGGTCATTGATTATGAAGAAGGAAAAATTCCGTTCTGACAAAAATCGTTCATAATAGCGGGTTGCTCGTATTACCTGGGTGGTCGTGAGGAGAGGTTTTACTGTATATGTATTTCAAAGAATATACAGACCCTGCATGTTTAATCCCTAGGGTTTAGGAATTAATAAAATGGATAATTTTTGAAAGGAAAGAAGCCAAAATATTACTATTTGAGCTTAATTGGCCAGCACAAGTAGTGAAATAACTGTATAATGTAAACTCATTACCTCCTAGGACAAAAAATCTCAGCCGATCAGATTGCTTATCTTGGAATCAAAAAAATAGAAATGTGCCATGCTCTGGCAAAAAGGGGTTTAATGCATCTCTGTGATGCATTATATCAAGATTATCATCACATAATTATGGATCCATAAAATCCATTCTGTCTGACAACCAGCTGAACCCTTGGGTAGAAGGTCCTTGCACATGCTGAAGAGCAAAAAGTTTCAACCAAAGCTGACCTGGATTGACATTAAACCCCTTTTCACAGAACATGGCTCAAATGGATTTTTGAATACTTAATGACTGCAGCCCCAAGATAGCTTGTTATAGAATGTTACACTGAAACAATTTTTATCAATATAAGCATACCAGCAGTGTATTAGACCCACAACTTACTTTTTGATAATAGCAATACACTAGTAGCCTATATGAAATCCATCCTTGGGTCCTGATTAAGATTTGAGCTGCACTCTGCCAAAAGGGGCTTAATGCATCTGCGAAAAGTATCGACCCAGGTCAGCCTGCGAAGTCTGCGCAGGCTGACATGGGCCGAAACTTTTCGCTAATGGCCAATTTTCTGCATGTTAAGGGACCAGTATACCTCATTAATCAGTTGGTCTGTAATACAAAATGGATTAGATTGATCTATAATTATGTGATGATTTGTTTGTTATCATGGATCAGGGACATGCATTAAGCCCTTTTTGCCAGAACATGGCTCATTTATTTGTAATCATGGGCATGAGCATCCCAGTTTCAAACTATAAACATGTGTAATTTTGTTTAAGTCTTCACATTAAACATTTTATATTTGTTTAATGTGATGAGTAGCCAATAATTTCATGCCACATAAATCAACTCCTTTAATACCAAGAACAATGGGTGAAGGTGCAGTGCCTAGCTGCACATGCTTCTTTCTTTGAAACAGGGACAAAACTATGTCAAAAATATTTTGAAGGTTATCTCCATGCACTCTTTTGGTATGCAATCTCTTTTCTATAGTTAACAACTTGCTAGAGTTGGAAGTAAAAACATTTGAACCATGCTCTATGAAAAGGGGGCTTAATACATCTGCCAAAAGTATTGAACCAAATCAGCCTCTGAAACCCATACAGGTTGACATAGGAGGAAAATTTTTTGCTTTTGGTCAATTTTCTGCATGACCAAGGACCATCTTATCTAATGACTCAGTCTTTTGTTTAGCCAAAATGGATTTTATACATCCATAATTATGCGAGACCTTGCTTGGTATAATGGATCACAGAGATGCATTAAAACCCCCTTTCACAGAGCATGGCTCATCTAGTAATTAGAGATAGAATGTAAGAAAATGTCAAACGACAATGAAGTTTTAAAAACAGCCATACGAAAAATGACAATACACATGAGCCATGCTCTGGCAAAAGAGGGCTTAATGCACCTCCGCGTTCCATGGCACCAAGAAAGCCTTCACATATTAATTATGGATCCTATATACATTCATAATTATATGATCCTCTCTATAGACTAACTGAAGAATACTGCTCCAGTAAATGGCCACAATGAGCACAATAGAAGACAACATACCTAGGTAGTGGAGGGTCTAGACAATCAATATGAACACATCGGTTACACTGATGACACTCAGCCATACGTCCCAGTCGACGACCACAAACAAGGCAACAAGTTTCTCCAACAGTCTGAAACGATGAAACAATGAACCTTTTACTAAACAATCCCATGTTTTAACTACCATTTGGAAATAGTCATTGTGGGAAAAAGAAGAAAATGCCAGCAATCAGCATTTTTGTCTCTTTTAATGATATTTTCTACTTGTTCCGCAAAAAATATTGCTGTCAACGAGCACTTTCTCCTTTTTCCATGTTTTCTACCTTCTCAGCATTAAAATAGCTTGCATATTACTGCCATGTCTAAAAATACACTATTTGTAAATGGTATGTCTAATAACAACCTGTATAAGGGATGTGTGGTCTTAAAATCGTTTTATAATGGTATGTTTATCCTATATGGTAATGTGTTTCTACTTTAGATGAATACATTAAGGTAAATCTTCCAAAAGCAATAATTAGAATAAAAATTACCTTGGAGACACACTCAAAGCAATACCAGTCACCTTCAGGAACTGTTTCAAGCTTTGGCTGAAATTACAAAAAAGATTTGGGTAAAAGATTCAGCATGGTTACATTGATCTATTACTGCATATGCTATAACCTTTTACCAAACAATCCCAAGTTTTACCAACCAAGGAAGAAAGCTTTTAGAAACGTACAGGAAAAAGGAGTAAATGCTTGTAACCCACATTTTTTCCTTTTCCCACATAGTCTAGTCCTTCAAAGACAAATCCCACAAGCTGAGCAACATTTAACATCTAGTTTGTAAATGCCTTGGATCTGGACAAGTCTAAAACTTTGTTGTATGGTACAGTCTGCAGTAATTAACGGTACATCATTGAAATTTTGAAATTTTCCTGCTGACTTATAATATTCGTTTCATTTAGGCAATGTTCTGGTAAAATGGGGTTTAACTCTTTCCCAAACAACAAAATTTTAGACTAGTCCAAATTCAAAGCATTTGCAGATGACAAAATAAACCAGACACAAAAATTATTTTTTTGCTTTGGGAAGGGTAAAAAACATTGTGGGAAAAGGAGAAAATGCTGGTTACCAGCATTTTCTCCTTTTCCCACAATGTTTTCAAAAGGCTTTTTCCTGAGGGTCATTAAAAGCTGGGATTGTGTGGTAACGGGTTAATACATCTCTGCATAGCATTATACCAAACAAGTCATCACATAATTATGGATCAATCAAATCCATTTTGTCTAACAAGTGACTAAATCATGAGGTAGACTAGTCCTTCAACATGCAGAAAATTGTCCAATGGCAAAAAGTTTCCACCAGCATCAACCTGTGCAGAGTGCCCAGGCTGACATGGGTTGATAGTTTTTTTGCAAATGTATTAAACCTCCTTTTCACAGAGCATGGCTCATTTATTAATCAATCTAAGGCTTAACAAGAATAAACCAAGTAAATAAATGAAATTCAATCCACTAAAAACCCAAAAATTCTTACCTTAAAACAGTATGTATGGTACCCACGATCACAACCATCACACAACAACAACTCTGCTTCATTATCATCTTTACGACAAATCTGACATAACTGAAATTAAAATTGAATATCTTAAGAGCTCAAAGAGGTGAAATCCTCCACTATGTTTAGGGCCTCTATGGCTGTAATATACAAAAACTGGAAAAACCACAATGAGAAATCAATTTCTCTTGCAATCCTTCATTCACAATAATCTGTTCTTGTTTCACAATAAATGTCATGTAGAACCCTATCTTCTTCAAAGTCTTCACAAAGTGTTCAACAGTAAAAATCTGCTGAGGTGTCAAAATGCATTCAACTATGAGAAACTGAGACATATTCAAAGTCTTCACAAAGTATCTTAAAACATATCTTTGTCAGTAACAAGCATGTTCCTCAACAATTATGACCAAAAAACAGTTAATTATGCTTTCTACCTAGTCCAATAACCAAAACTAAGTACACTGATGCAAATTTCCAAGTCACTAAAGCAACATCAGGTACCTCTGAATGAGAAAAGAACTGGGCTTTGGAAATTTTTTCAAGAAATCTTAACATAAGACTAAGATGTAACACTTTTAAATTACTCAAAAAGTTTTCTGATGTTAATTTTCTTTACATTTCAGTTTATGGCATTAAATTTAAACTTTTCTAAAATGAAAGGATTCAATTTAAATCTTTCCTGATAAGTTTGACCTTGACACTGAAATCACTCACCACTTTCATGATAGACTTTTCCCAAGAGATACAGTTATTTAACTGCATGACACACAACATTAACTGTGCAGGAGAAGTAGCTGTGGCCACTGCAACACGCCAAGTCTGCAACCCAGCTGGAAGATGTCCAAAGTCAGGTTCAGCGTCGTCCTCTGACCCATCGTAATTGGAGGAGTTTTTATGACTGAGGTTAATCTTATGTCTGAAATATGAAATCAGTGTCAGTATAGCTATTTCTATTCTTAACACTCGTAGTGCTAAACAAATAAAACGGATGTCCAAAGTTTGTACTTAAGATGTATATATTGCTTTAGCAAAACTGATTTTTGTCAGAATGTCAAAGAATAAGTGTAGATTAACTCTTCACCAAACGACAAAATTTTGGATGTTTCCAAATTGAAAGCATTTGCAGACGACAAAATAAATGTGACTCAAAAACTGAAATTTGTTTTGGGAAAGGTAGAAGACATTGTGGGAAAAGGAGAAAATGCTGGTTACCAGCATTTTTCTCCTTTTCCCACAATGTTTTCAAAAGGCTTCTTCCCCAGGGTCGTTAAAAGTCGGGATTGTGTGGTAAACAGTTAAGGATCAGAGTGCATGTTTCCAGGCAGTCTATCTGCAAAAGCAACTGTACTTGTGAATAGTGCAGTAAGGATTAAAACTTTAATCCTCCTCTAAAACCTATCTTGAGTGTAGACATTAAATTTGTCTCAATGAGACCAAGTTGATGTGTACCCACAACACAGGTTTAAGAGAAGGACTAGTCTATTACCTTGATACAAGTGGAAGAGTTTTTCTCGGGTTAATCTTTGCTCTGAATTGCGAGATCTAAATAAGTCAGGGTTAAAAAAAATTATGTCCTTTGAAACCTATGTTCTTGGCACTTGTTACAATTGCCTCAATGAGATAATTCATAGAGTGCACAAAAAATACACTTAAATACTTTATCTAATATCCTAAGTAAGTTACATTTCAATCCTTTTAAGAGTCTGTTTCAGCTACCCTAAATAAATACGATTAACTCTTTATCACACAACAAAGTTTTAGATTAGTCAATAATGAATGTAATTCCAGGTGGCAAACCAAATGAGATTCAAAGAATGCAATTTGTATTTGAAAAAGGAGAAAATGCTGGTTACCAGCACTCACTTCTTTTCCCACAATATTTTCAAAAGCATTCATATTCAGGCATGTTAAAACTCTGGATTGTTTGGTAAGGGGTTAAATTGTGTGTTTCAGACATTGTGATAGAAGTGAAAATATTTGTGATCAATAGATTGACTGAATGGTGTTGTACACATTTGCCATCATTCTTTCAGTCATATCACTCTGACAGCTCACCACTGATCCTTGTACATCCTAGGTTTCACATGTCCTGGGCAAGTACTCCAAAGTGTCTTGCCAAAGGATACTCCCATGAAAAATCAGGGCCAGAGTGAGGATCATACCTGGTGCCTTCATCTTTTGAAACATACAAGGGGTGTTCGATAAATTCGTGGAATTTTGTAGTAAAAATAAAACTAGGAGACCAATTACGATCATTTTTAGCATACATATCAAACAATCTACCGAGAATTACAAAACACATGTACAGGTAAATTGCCCTGTGCCTGATTAGAAAAAATAACGTCAACGTCATTACAAGTCAAGAGATCAGTGAACCGTTTTTTTTTAAATAATCCACTGCAAAACCCAGCTTGTACTAAATTTAGACATTTCTAGGTCCTGAGTAAGGAAATACTTGTACTACAGAACAAAACACACCTATGTCGTCCCATATGACATGCGCTGTAACCCACCTGTCATTATTCACCTTGTCATGCACAGTTACCAAAATTGACGCAGTCCATCCTTCACGAGGATCATCTTTCAGCGATGTTCTGAATCATTCCTTAATTGCTTGTGCCACTTTTAGACAAATGAAATACTACAGGAACTTGAAAAAGTCGACTTCTAACTCAATTCTGTGGTCTGTTTTCTTATTTTGCCTAGTCCAACACAAAATTTCATTAATGTGTGAAATTCAACCTCCAATGAAGACGTCACTGCATCAAAAAATTAACTTGCACTGACAAGACTAAAGCTATGTTATTGCAGTAACCTGAAGTCCCCCATCTATGAAGTTTTACATAAGTGCTGTTATGATGTTATTTAACAGTTTCCACAACTGGCGGCATTTTACACATTCCTGAATGTACATTCCACAAAAAATTACATGTTTCAAATTGGGAGAAAATTTGAGCCCGGCAATGCACATTACATAGGTTACCATGGTTACGAATATTTTGTGTTTGAGACACTTTAAAACAGCAAAATTTCTGTTTCAAGTTTTGTAATATGTTCACGTTATTATAGGCAAACTTTTAGCTCAAAATATCAAGAAACCTAGTTTTAACAACAAAATTCCAGGAATTTATCGAACAGCTCTCGTACACCTTCACCACTAAGCCATGTACGATCACTTACAAAAAATCCTTTTGAAATCTTAACCCTTTACCACACACAGAAATGTAGACTTGTTCACACTGAAAGCTTTTACAGAGGATAGTACAAATTTGGCTCAAATGATGGACTTTGTCTTCGATAGGGCAGAAAACATTGTGGGAAAAGGAGAAAATGCTGATTACCAGCATTTTCTCCTTTGCCTACAATGTTTTCTAAAGGATTCTTCCTCTGGGTCTTTAAAACTTGGGACTATGTCATTTGTAGTACAGAGTTAAAGACCATACAAGCACACAAAACAAATTTCTGTGTTAAGACTACTCATAAATGTGTACTCACACTTTGCTAAGAGGTGGTTTTAAGTAGCGCCTTTCTATGTTTGACTCTAGCTGTAACAACCGTTCCTTGGCACATTCAACAGGATGAACATCATCTTCAGATTTCTTAGTTGTACCCCGTGGAATAATGTTGACATCCGACTCATCTAGATATGTCTTTGGTGCTAATTTCCAACCCTGAAATTTGAATTAAAAACAGTTGACATAATAATCTTCTTATGTTGTCTTGATGAGACCTCCTTATTTTTTGGGGGGAGAGACACAGACGCTCGCTCGCTAGCTCTCTCTCTCTCTCTCTCTGTTTCCCCTTTCCCCTGTCAAACAACTTTTCAAAAAAGTTCATGAATGATTATGTGCAGGCTCAGACAGGGTTCAATATCAATTTAAAAACAATCACATGACACTTCTGTTTTACTTAATGCTTTACATGATAATTTACAAGAGTTTTGGTAATGTTTATACCAAAACCAGTCAAAGATTCAAATAATCTTAATGACGATAGACTTGTAGCTTCAAAATAACTGACACTGTAAAACTTTGCAGCAAATAGTCAACACCAACTTGTTCTGTTTTCTTGATTAATTGTAGGGTGTTTTCAATATTATTTCACTTATATAGCAGCAGCCAGTGCACCTACCCATGCTTTCCAGTTTCTTTTACCAGTACTCTGCACAATAATCTTTCCAAGACACTGGCTGCTTTCCCACATAACCATCATCGAAACAATGGTCAGCGGTGCAAGAGGGATAAATCCTGTCACAATGACTATCATCAATGCTCGGAAAGAAATTGGCCGAGCCTGGGATCAAACCATTGACCTCCTGTTCTCAAGTCATGTAAACTACCGACTGAGCTGCAGGGGCTTTGCTCTTTCATTTTGTAAGACATTTGTTGACATTATTCACAGTGCTTACCAACTAACAATGTCAATGCATTACTGTTGATAATGAATCTTGCATGCTATTAACACTTTACCAAAACTAATCCCGTGTTTTAACCATCCTAAGAAAGAAGAATTTTTAAAACATCGTGGGAAAAGGCGAAACTGCTGGTTCCCTCAATATTTTCAAGTGCCACATAGACTAATCCCATAGAAAACATTGTGGATATAGGAGAAATTGCTTGTTATGAGCAATTTCTTCTTTTCCCACAATTTTTCAAAAGATTTCTTCCTCAGGATCATTAAAACATGGGATTGTTTGGTAAAAAGGTTAAAAGAATTTGCCAGACTGGTCTCAGAAGTGTCTTGCCGCTGTCTCTCCCTTCGTAGAAGATTGCCTCCTTTATTTTCACATGTTCTCATGTATCAAACTTGAATCTGTGTTGATTATCCATCTTTAACAAGGATGTTTTCAAAGTCCTCTGCAGAAAAATTGTTACAGGTGGTACATGTAATGAGTAAACCAAATAAATCCATTTTTACCTTTATCTGTAAACTAGCATTTGCAACCTTATCTTCCAGAGTTTGAACTTCTTCCAAGGCAAGTCTATCTGCTTCATCAGACTTCGCTTTACAGTCTATACCAGGCACAGTTTTCTTCTTTTTCTTCACTGTATCCACTTTTTGATGTTCCTCTTCAGCAGTCTTTTTAATTTCATCAGCTTTGTTTTCATTACTTTGTTTTCCATTAAGCTGTTCATCATTTTCATCTTTCTTACTGTCACCTGATGTAACTTTATCTCTTTCAGGTTCTGGATTAACTTTTTCTTTATCAAATTCTGTCTCTACTTCTGTTTTGTGATCTTTCTCAACCTCTTTCTCACTCTTATCAGTTCTGGAATTACATGTTTTTTCTGACTGCATTTCCATGATATTTGATTCCTTTATTTCATCCTGAGATTCCTTTTCTCCCATTGTTTTGGCATCATTTTCTCCATTAACTTTGCCTTTCTCACTTTCCTCCTCCACTGTCTCTTCATCATCATCACTTTCGTCTGAACATTCAAGTGAAATCACTACAAAACAAAATTCCAAATATACAATCCATGCTCTATGAAAGAGGGGCTTAATACATCTGCAAGAAGTACGATCCATGTCAGCCTGGGCAGTCCACAAAGGTTGACATGAGTCAAACCTTTTTGCTATTGTAAATTTACAGCAAATCAAAGGACCAGTCTAAGTCATGATTCAGTCAGTTCTTAGAGAAAGTTGATGTTATGGAGTAATATGGACCCATAATTAATTGTGATAAATTGCTTGGTATGAAGCATCACAGAGATATATTAAGCCCCCTTTTTGCCATAGTGTCGCTCATACATTTACAACTTTATCGACACTTAACTCTTTACCAAACAATCCTACAGAGGTAGAGCTTTTATACACAGTGTGGAAGAAGGAGAGAATGCAGGTAACCACAGTTGCTCCTCTTTACACATTATGAATGTTAACTATTGAGGTTGTAAAGTTATTGCTGTAAATCTCTAGGGTTGGGATTTATCAGGAAAAGGTTTGCCATGGCTTATTGTAAGAGACTCCGATGATTAATCAAAAAGACATCCTGGTCAAATATGGATCATTAGCAAGTGCAAATAAAGTAAAATCATGGTGGCACAAACTGACCTTGCTCATTAGAAGCTGCTACTTTTCCCAGCATAGTTTCAAAAGCTTTTATGTGTAGTAACATGAAGAATGGTATTTGCATAGCTAAGGTTACTCTACAAATTCGTTTAACTCTTGTCCAAACAATCTTGAGTTTTAACAAACCTGGGAAACCTGGAAAACATTGTGGGACAAGGAGGAAATATTGGTAACCAGCCTACCCTATTAGACAACTACAGCTTATTTATACCAATTTCAGATTTGTTGACTGCAGTTATTTCAATTTGGAAGAATCAACAATTTGTTGTTTGGGAAAGGGTTAAATATTTAAAATCAAACTTACCATGTTGTTTACCCTTGGTGCAGGAGACTGCAGCATAGTCTTCAAACTTTAGCAGAGTTTTTGAGAGATTTCTTTCTCGAACACCTCGCGGGTGTAGACATTTTTGTAGATCGCTAATCTGGTCTGGGTCTGTGATTCTCCACCATCCTTTAGTGTATTCTGTAAATGGATATATAACTTTTTGACTTGCATGCCAGAAGATTAATCTTAACCCATTACTGAATAATCCTGTGTTTTAGCAACCCTGTGGTAAAAAGACTTGAAAACATGGTTGGAAAAGCAGACAAGAGGGCCATGATGGCCCTTTATCGCTCCACTGGCTTATAAATATAAATCATAAATACTAAACATTTCAATTCTGAGCCAAATGGTTTCCAAATGAAGACTTACAAAGTTTTCTCTGTAAAAGCCCATGTGAAAGTTGACACCCGCAAGGCAAAGCCATTTTTGATCCTAGAGCTATAATTACTTGAACCCTGGTAGAGGTCCACAAGATAAAGCCACATGCCAAAATAATACAAGTCTACGCTGTATGGTTATAAATAAGGTGATTTTCAAGTTTTGTCCATATGAAGCCTCTGTAAAACATAAGACCCCTGATGCAAGGCTAATTTCAAAAAAAAAATCAAAACAGGAAGATTTCTTAAGTTGTCACTATGTAAGCCCATGTAAAACTTGTGACCCCTGCGGCGGGGCCAATTTTGACCCCAGGGCTAAAATTTTGGCCCGCTTGGTAGAGGCCCACTAGATATAGCAACATGCAAAATTTGGTAGCTCTAGGCCTTATGGCTAGGTACAGGAAGATTTTTAAAGTTTTCTCTATATAAGCCTATGTAAAACTTGTGACCCCTGGGGCAGAGCCAATTTTGACCCCAGGGCTATAATTTGAAGAAACTTGATAGAGGTCTACTACATAAAGCTACATGCCAAATTTGGTAGCCCTATGCCTTATAGTTTCAGACAAGAAGATTTTTAAAGATTTCCAATATTTTTCAGTTTTGTTGCCATGGCAACCAGAGTTTTTGAAGGAATCAAATTCTTTCAAGAAATTCTGAAGAGGACCATGGCAGGATCATTTCTGTGAAGTTTCATGAAAATTGGATGGGTAGTTTCAGAGAAGATGTTTGAAATAAAAGTTAACGCACGGACGGACGCACGCACGCATGCACGGACGGACGCACGCACGCACGACGGACACCGGGCCATGACATAAGCCCGCTGGCCTTCAGCCAGTGGAGCTAAAAATGCTGGCTTTCCTGTGCCCACAATATTTTCTACTCTTTAAAAGACAAGTTCCATAATTTCAGTCGTCAATTCCTAAATTTCAGGCATCAGTTCCTTAATTTCAGTCATATTTGTCATCTGCAACAGCGATCAACATGGACCAGTCTAATTTTTTTTGTCTGGTAAAGGGTTAAGTGCTAAATGAGTTTTGTTTCCTTTTTTCAACAAAATGTGAAAGAAATCTTAACCCTTTGCCAGACAACAAATTTAGACCTGCCCAAAATGAAAGCTTTAGCAGATGACAAATTCAGTGTGGCTAAAATGATGGGATATTTCTTTGAAGTGGTAGAAAACATAGCGGGAAAAGCAGAAAATGCTGGAATACCAGCATTTTCTCCTTTTCCCACAATGATTTCAAAAGCCGTCCTTTCTCAGGATCATTCAAACTCGGGATACTAAAAGCTTTTTGCTGATTTTCTAAATTAAAAAATGAAAAGTTCATTGTGTTTTTAAAATTGAGTTTCACACTGCTTTCAGCAATCATTCCAGTCATATCACAGTGACTGCTCATTTATTCCTGTCTTTTTTTCTGTGGTTTCACAAGTACTAGGCTTGGGCTCTGTTGTAACCTGCCCAAGGACACTTGCACCTGGCAAGCATTAATCAAGGTAAAAAAAACAAGAGATTGTCTGGTAAAGAGAACAGCACTTGTAATGTTTTTAAGTCCCTATTTAAAATCACAAACAATAGATACTAGACCACTATGATGATAATTAATCACATGATTTTTCATTAAAGCTTTTACAATACAATCCCCAGTTTTAACAATCTCATGTAAAATGGACTTTTAAAAACATTGTAACTAGCAACTTCTCCTTTTCCCACAATGTTTTCTACCCATTTAAAGAAATATTTCATAATTTGTGCAACATTTAATTTGTTGCCTGCAAAATTAATGCTTTCAATTTGGACTTTTCAAAAATTTTCTTGTTTAAGACCAGGGGTGTAAAATTACTTTTTCATCCACTCGCCCTGCAGGGTGAGTACCAGGTAGGTATAAAAAGTTACTAGTCCTGCAGAGTTTCTGACTTGCCCTTCTATTTTTGTGGAATATTTGTCTAATATAATTAACATTCAATTTTAGGTGATAAAGATCACCTTGTAATAAAAAGGTGATAAACATCATGCTGTAATCAAAAGCCATGCAATTAATTATACTGTTACTGGTCAGTGAATTATGATTTCTCGTCATCTTCCCCCGGTGAAGGCTACTTGCCTTGCTAAATAGAAAGTGTATGTCATGCGGAGAAATTATTACGTTTTACTGATGATAAACGATGTAAGTGTAAACAAACATACTGTGTCCCTTTGCACTGGTAACAAAAATATTTTACGTTTTACTGATGATAAACGATGTAAGTGTAAACAAACATACTGTGTCCCTTTGCACTGGTAACAAAAATATTTATCTACACCATCACAGTTTCTGATCATATGACTTAATTTTCGGACACAAAATCAACCTCGATATTTGCATACTTATCTTCATACATGCATGACATACTTTTGTAATTCATCCGTAGTGTATCAATCAATTTACATTTTACTAACATATATTTGTGGCACTTCTTCGGTAAGTTTAGACAATCCTATAAAAGTACCAACAAGCAGGGAATTTGCTCAGCTATTCCCATTAAGAAAAGAAGACTAAGGTGTAGACAGCCAAGATGTCTGGATTTAAAAATCATACACATTGATTAATATAAGATGTAATCTTTGGCTAAATTAGCAGTTTTCTATCTGAAATTTTGCTGAATTTTACGGGCTTTAAGTGCATGTTATGGGTCAAAAAATGAACTCCCTGCTGGATGAGTCAGGTATTTTTTGTACCGGCCCAAAGTTGAAGATCACTTGCCAGTGCAAGCGGGAAAGTGCAATTTTACACCCCTGATTCTTTGTTCTTTGTTAAACATTACATATTACAACTAGGAAAAGGCTTTTTATTTTGCATCCAACCACTGTTTAAAAACAGTGTGGCATAAAAAGCAATTGTCCTTTGTCATAATGTTTTCTTGTCAAAGACAGCACACAATTATATGAACATGCACACTTCTAGTATATCCTTACCTTCTGGAATAGGTTTTATTTCTCCCTGCAAAGTCTTTAAGACTTCTAAAGGATCTCTTCCACTAGAAGAAGAGGTTGTAGGGAGCTCTGGTATTTTGAAAGATTCCCCGTCTTGACTGTTAGTTGTAGATGTTGTAGGTGTGTTTGTGATAGAAATAGGCATAGCTAGGGAGCAGTTATACAGTTGTCCCATCTGGAATGACGCAAATGTTGGTGACTGTAATGGAAATGGATGGAATGGCAACTGAGACATAAATGGCGGGGATAAAAGCATGTTTGATGACAGTCCTCCTCGCGATCGGGTAAGTGACATATCATCACAAGGAACTCTGGGTAGTATACTGAACCATGGCTTTGTGTCAGTCGTGGGACTGTCTGAAAGACTTTTTGAATGTGGACTGGTAAATGGATTCACTGGTAGAACACTAGCTTGAAAGGAATTATCATCTTGACTAGAACCAGTCTTTTTCTCCAAAATGGAGTCTATACTCATGAATGATGATTTTCTGTCTGAGGTGTGTTTGTTTGAATGGGCTGGTGGTGGCGTGGGACCAGGAGGTGAAAATGAACTGCGATTAGTTGACTTGGTCACATGATGTGTTGATGAGGTATTTGAAGTTGATACAGAACTTGAAGGTATATTGAACAATGAGGAATTCTGTATTCCTCCAGAGTCTGTAGAAATATTGCAGAATTCACTGAGGCGGGTGGAGGTGGGCACCTGAAGAAAAAGGTTGGTAGTTTCATTTTCTATTGCACTTGATTTAATGGTTGGAATTTTCAATTCCACAAGTTTGGTTGGGCTTTTCACAGTTTCCAGATTTCCTGAGACACTGTCAGAAGTTTGAGGTTCCTTTTGGTTGTCATGATCTACCTCTTTATTCCTCTCTTTCTCTTCAGTAATTTTCTCATCTGTCACAACCTTTGTAGAAGAATTTTCACACTGTTTATCCTCCTTGTTATCTACACTATCATCATTTACACCCGGTTTTTCTGATTTAAGGCTCAGAATAACACTCTCGGCTTTATCCTTGATACTATCTGAAACAATATCTAACAATTCCTTTTCAGTTTTAACAAATCCGTTCTCACATTTTATTTCCCTAGTATCAGTTTCTTCCACAATCTTCGTTTCTTGTTTCACTATATCTGGTTTCAATTCTTTCCCCATCTTTTTCTTACTATCTTGCTTTAAGATTTCCACTGCTTTTTTCTCTTCAATTTCCTCCAGTAACTGAACACCCTTCTTTTCTGTTTTCTCACTAATCACTTCTATCTTAATTGATTTTGATTCTAGCTTGTCATTTTTGATATACCGACACATATCCTTAGCTTCTGCAGACTCCAAACTTTCAACATAAACTCCACCAGCCACAGGCAGGATCCAATAGTTTCTCTTGTACCGATCTTGCCCAAGGTCAATGGCCCGCATATGGTGAGCTGTATCAAACATTTTTTCTCTATGTTGAGCCTGTTGTTTATAAAACTTCTCCATCTGTTTTATACACTCTTCCATGTTGGAAGGATCATCATCTTGCTGCAATATGAAAAACAACATTTTATGTGTAAAGTAACCCTCCATATCTTTTTCAAACAATCCCATATTTTAGCAACCCTAAGTAAGAGGACATATGAATTGGTTGGAAAAGGTGAAATGCTGATAATTAGTATCGTACTTTCTTGTTTTGCAGCACATTCTACCATTTCAAAGATTAATTATATCAATTAACCCTCTACCACACAATCCGGAGTTTTGAAGACTATGAGGGGAAAGTTTTCTAACCAGCATTTTCTCCTTTTCCCTCAATGTTTTCTACCCTTTGTGATCCAAATCCCATTAATTTTGGCACATTTGTATCAAAAATATTTTAAGGGTTATCTACCCTTGTGGCTTGGGTTTCACTTTTGACAGTCGACAAATAGCCCAAGTTTGCAGTGAAAATCTTCACCAATGACAGAGATTCATGCATTGGTGACAATGCAGACAACATGACCGTGACAGTATGTCAATGTTTTCTTTGCAAAAGGTTAAGCTAAAATATACAAAATTAGGACCAAAGTGACCAGTCACAATCTCTGCAGTGGGATCTCAATCTACAAAGCCTGCAAGAGCACCTATCTAACAGTATGGCACAGGTTATGAAAACAAATGTTACAAATAGAGAACTTACAGATTCCACATCCTCCATTTCCTCCTCATTGCCACTGGCATCGTCTTTTTCATCTTCCTCATCGCTTTGTTTGCTGATAGAGGTCATCATACTATCCTCTCCTTCACCCTCCACACCCTTCACTGCTGACCTCTTAAACTTTGACCTCAACATTCTCAACCTGTCATGTATTTATGTACATAATGTTATTTATTATATACCTATAAATGATCTAGACATTATCTAAGACACATAATATACAAACCAGACTAGAAAACAATTTCCATATCAGTCACGTATGTACTCTGTGTTGATTTTTCTGTATCATGCATGAGCCCTGTGTTGAGCAACATCCCATTCACTGACTACGTCTTTGTATTCACTTTCAGCTCCTTCCATCAAATCCCCAAAATGAATGGCTCTTTGATTTTTTTGTTAGTCACTTTTATTTTGTGATTTTTTTTTTTATTATTATGATAATGGGAAGGTATTTGATAAAGGAACATTACAGCAGTCTGCATTTCTGTGTGGTCGGATCAGGTCTCATTGTGCAAGTAAAGAGGTCTGCATCAGATTCAACCTTTGGTCTGAATCCGAAGTGCACATTTTACACAGGCAACTCAACCTGATCCTGACACACAGAAATGCAGACTGATATAATATTCAGTCTATATGGCCCGCAACATGAGAAATGAGACCTTCAGACATTTGCATAAAGTGTTGTTGCGGATTAGCCTGCGCAGTCCACACGTTACAACTACATAAGATTTTTTCATACAGTAGACTTTCATGAGACAGAAAAAACGTGACGTGTTGTCTCGGATTAGTCACAGACTGCACAGGCTGATCTGGGATGACAAACTTTTATGCATAATTTATGTCCGAAGGCCCCTTTTCCTGTGTTGCATGCCATATACAGGTATTTAGAGTTAATTGTCCTTTTGATATTTTTTAGACAGCTTACCATCAGCTCCGGTTTCAGTACATTCTACAAAGTTCTGGAAGACTGAACAAATACCTGGCAAAGTTCTTACTCTTGATATGTAATAGGATATGATTCTTTATTTCATGCTTTTTGGTAGTTTATTGAGAAATAATGGTGGATTATGGTTTGATATTTCTTGGTTAGGATGAGTGAAAATACCAATTTTATATTTTCTAAATCTTCAATTGAAGGCGTAGTTCCCACACACTAGTTACCTAGGTAATCAACATGTGCCATTCAAATTGAAGGAAATACTAGAACTTGTCACAGGATGTGACTTAATACCCCCACAAGAGCTGTAATTGACTAATGTTTTTTTTTTCAGGAATGTACTCATTTAATTAAAAATGTTGGTATGGAACAGATAATGGTGTCTATCTTCATAATTATATGTAAACTGCCATGTGAAGGAGTTTTAGAATGGATGCATAAGGCCCCCTTTTCATAAAACATGACCCATGTAATTGACAAATTCTTCATGATTTTTCAAATTAGAGCTCATAACGTAACAGAATACTCAAAAGGAACAATATTTTTGGCACGAGTGTTTACAAAAACACAATCATTGGCTTAACCAGGAGGACATTTGAAGTTTGAGTCTTGCAAACCTCCAATATATGATCAATGTATGTCCAAAGTTTCAATACAAATATTCATGCACACAATATCATCCTTGACTTTGTAATGTTTGAGAGACACTAAAATAAAAAGATGTTTAAGTCAAAGGGGAGATGACTGTTCAACCAGGAGGAGTTAATACTTTAAATTGCATTTTAAAAACCTTCAATATATGATCAATGTATGTGCAAAGTTTTAAAACAATTGCAGAAACACTTTTGTGGGAGTTTGGGACACAAAATTACTAGTATTTCATACAGAGATGGATGTTAAGAGAAAAAAAAGTGTCAAGTTCAAGGGGAGATAATTCATGAAGCAGGAGGAGTTGACACTTGAAAATTGCGTCTTGCAAACCTTCAATATATGATGAATGTATGTGCAAAGTTTCAATACAATTGAAAGAAAACTGGAGGAGGAGTTTGCGACACAAAATTAGTAGTATTTTGTACACAGACTGACACACGGACGGACGGACAGACAGGCTGATTCCAGTATACCCCCGAAAACATTCATTTTGCGGGGGTATACTAAGGTAAATGAAGCTATAATTCTTGCGCTTTACGCACAATTGTAATGCATTATTATGTGAGGGGGGTACACCATGGGGAGTTACCGAAAACAACTGTACTGGATTTTGATGAAAGTTCCAACAAAATAGGGGTTAGAAGCATGAAATAAATGGAATATTTGTTTTCTTTAGTGAAAGATGGAAATTTATTTCAACTCGTGAACATCATTGGTAATATTTTCACTCATGGATGCGCACCTAGTGAAAATATTACCGATGACGCCCACTGATGAAATAAATTTCCATCTTTCACCGAAAAAAACAAATATCCTCTATAAACAAACTTCCTATTCCTGGTGAGTTCTTCCATTCAATAAAATGAACTAAATGAGCTAAATGGTCCAAAGGCAATTTACTATCCTACCTTCTTAATTTCCGTTCAATGACCCATTTTTCTCTACGCAGATCAGCAATCTTATCCAGACAGTTCTCAACCTCATTTGTAACGGTCCTGCTAGAGTTCAGTTCATTACACAGGAAAGCCAACACATCCGCTCTCTGCGCTACCGAACATGCTTCCAGGGGATAACTTCTCAGGTGTTCACTTAGCTGATAAATAAATCAATAATGCTTTTGGAAAAGCGAGTTTAACCCTTTACCAAACAATCCCAAGGTTTCATGAACCTGATATAACAGACTTAAAACATTGTGGGACAAGAAGAAAATGCTGGTAACCACGTTTTCTATCCTTTTATGAAGAAATCTCATCATTTGAGCCACCATAATTTTGTGTGTCTTCAAGTTAAAACATAATGCATTATACTAAACAAGTCGTCACATTAAAAAAGAACATTTTTTCCTACAAAATGAGTGAATCATAAGGTAGAAGGGTCCTTTGACAGGCAGAAAATTGACCAATAGCAAAAGGTTTTGACTCAGGTCAGCCTGTGCGCACTGCGCAGGCTGATCTGAATCTATACTTTTGTAGATGCACTAAACCCCCTTTTCACAGAGCATGCCTTATTAATAAATTGGTTCGTTTTCATAGAATTATAGACTGCTTTTAAAACAATGTAAGCGATATCACAGCCTCAACAATCTTTTTTGTGTCTTTCATGTGTTTAACCAGGACCAGACTATTGCTCTGCATTGCCTTGCTGAAGGACACTCAGAGGTGACAAGGGCCTCAAATAGGAAATGATTTCCAGATTTCCTGATAACAAATCCAGTGTCATAATCACAGACTGATCAAAAGCAACTCCCTTTTTACCGAACTGTTTGGTTAGTTAGCTTATGAGAATAAAAATACCACATTTTTAATCATTTTGAAGCTTGTGACAAAAGTTTTGGAGAAAGCAAGAAACTTCTTGCAAAAAACAATTGCTCTTTTTTCAAAACAACCATATACAGTAAAACCCCGCCTAACGACCTCTCAGTGAAGCGGGCAACCCACTATTACGACCCCTTTTTTCCAGAACCAAACTCTGTGTTCTTTATTTCAATTGATTTGCCTCCCGTAAAAACGGGCACCCGCTATTCTGTATAACGACCAGCAAATTAACAACCAATTAAAGGAAACAGTCTAAAATGACACCCGACTTACGACCATCACTTCACACCTTGTGAAATCATTATCAATACAGTACTATGTGGCGAACAAAGTTGTTTACATTTGATCTGGGTTTTACGACATGTGATTTACGGCAATCACCAATTACGACTACCACAAACTGTTCTGTTTGTTGATTTGACTGATTGGACTTGATTGGCAATTAATGACCTCCAGTTTGTTGATTAAAGACTTTCATTCAAATAAATTCTGTCTTTCGGATGCACTGTTTTCAAACAGTTTAAAATAGGGAAAACACATGTGGGTGTTTTTGTTATTTTTTTTCTCGTGATAGTTGAAATGTGAAACTAGTGTGAAACGAAAAGAGTTTATTGACAGAGATTTTTTTTTGTTCTAGAAAAACTGTTTCGCAGCTAAATCATTCTTCTTGTTGACCATTGCATTCTTTTGTGTTTAGAAAATCCTTTGAATAACCTTGTAAAAAACAAGAAGCGTTTTACTAACCCTTTTGCAGCTAGAGAAGACTTCACACCTCTGAAGTCAAAGGCTTATGAAAACAATATGGGAAAAGAAGAAATTGCTTGGACAGATTTTTCATGCCTCTGAAAGGCTTTCGAAAACATTATGAGAAAATAAGAAATTGCTTGGAACGACTGTTCATGCCTCTGAGATATAACGATTTTGATAACACTGTGGGGAAAAGAAGACATTGCTTAGAAGAAATGGATTAATTAAGCATTTTCCTTGTACAGACGACGTTTTATGACTCTGAAGTCAAAAAAGAAATTTTTGGGAACGACTTTAAATGCCTCTATTGTAAAAGGCTTTTGAAAACATTATGAGAAAATAAGAATTGTTTGGAAAGACTTTTCATGCCCCTGAGATAAAAAGATTTTGAAAACATTGTGGGAAAAGAAGACTTTGCTGAAAACGACAGGATTAATTAAGCCTTTTCAAGATACAGAAGACTTTTTACATTGCATGGCAGTCAAGATCCAGTATTAAGACCACCCCTTTATAAAGACCACTTTGTTAAAGAACCAAAGTGGTCTTAATAGTGGGGTTTTACTGTATTCCTTTTATTCTGAAGGGTTTTTTTTTTTTTTTTTGTAATTAACATACTTTTCCAAGGTTGCCTTGCCTTACCAGTAAGGTATCAGCCAGCATTTTCTACTTTTCCTACCATGTTTTCTAGCTTTTCAAAGACAAATTGTATGATTTGATCCAAATGTAATTTGTCCTCTACTTTCCATTTGGACAATTCTAAAATTTTGTCATTTGATAAAAAGTTAAACCTGACAATTCAAGATTAACCTTTTCCCTGCCATATCATACACTAATGTGACAATTGCCTTCTTTTCTGACAATGTTTTCATTAAGGTGTAATAATTTTCCTTCCCCTTACTAAAGTGTATGACAAATTGTCTAAATAAAACTGGTATACTAAAAGAACACAATTTAAATCCTTACCTCTGTCTCTCCACCATTTCTGACGACCATAAAAATACGGAGAACTTCGGACAAAATTCCATCTGTCAATTCTATATCCACAATCTTCTGTCCAAGTTTAGTCACAGCCTAGACATATAGCAGAGTTCATACATTATCAACTGCAGACAACTGTATCTTTTGTCTGGGAGAAGTCCTCTTAATACAAACATTGTAGGGTAAGGAGAGAAGAAACAATTTGCCCGTTGTCCTCTGTTTCTTCAATATGTATTCATGTATTAATTCTTTACCACAAAAAAAATTTGTAGACTTGTACAAATTGAAAGCATTTTCAGGAGACTTTTAAAATTGGTTTAAATAATGGAATTTGTCTTTGATAGGGAAGAAAACATTGTGAGAAAAGGAGAAAACGCTGCTTACCAGCATTTTCTCCTTTTCCCACAATGTTTCAAAAGGCTTCTTCCTCAAGATCCTTAAAAGTCGGGATTATGAAGTAACAGGTTCAAAGATCAACCATACTGATTGTCAATATCTTACATAGATTTTTTTCCCCAATTGGCCTGCAATAAATTTGTTAAATGAGATAAAAATTTCATTCTTTCACTGCCAAATAAATCATTTCCAATTTTCTGATGGCTACACATGCTATTTCAGGTCAAATATAGAAACTTTTTAGTCACAAGTTTAGGGTGCAGTAGTGGACTGTCAAGATTACAGATCAGACCAATGAAATACTTTTGAAAAGTGGTGAAAAAGTCCATCCAAACAACATTTTTAATACTTAAATTTTGTGCCTCTTCCAAAAGTTAACAAGAGCACCACATGAGGGTGCCAACACTCGGCTTCAGTTCCCTTTACAAACAGATTGATTTTCAGTGATTTTCAGTGAAAATTGTTGACAAACAGATTGATTTTCAGTGAAATTGTAAGTCAAAAAAGGAGCATAACTGAGTCAAAAATATTTCATTGAAACCTGCCCTTTTGATAGGTTCCCCTTTTGATAGTTAACAATCAGTCTGAGTTTGAAGTAAATATCCAATAACAGAGATATCATAAAATGTCAAAGTTTTTGCACAATGATGATGACAAATACAACACTAGGGCTATGATAAGAGCTCAATATTTCCAAGCTTAAAACATACGCTGGAACTACACAAGGAAAAAAAAAATCATATGAAAGATTTCATTTCTCACCTCCTTTGGGTTTGGTACTCCAGGATCATCTAACGCATATTGTAGTAGATGTGTGACAAGTGATATGTACTCTTCCCCATCCTCTTCTGTCTTACATATAACTGAATCTTGCAAACTCTTCAGTGTTGGGAGGGAATCTTTGTCTGCAAATAACAAATGTGATCAGTCATTGAGTGGGTGGTATAAGATACAGTAACTCTTTACCAAACAATCCTGTGTTGTAACAACCCTGAGGAATGAGGCTTTTGAAAACATTGTCAGAAAAGGAGAAAATGCTAGTAACCAGCATTTTCTCCTTTTCCAACATTGTTTTCTTCTTGATCAGAGGCAAATTCCATCATTTGAACCATAACTTAATTGTTATCTGCAAAAACTTTCAATTTAGACCAGAATAAAATTTTGTCATTTGGTGTAGATTTAAAGCAACTCATGCTTTTTCAAACAATGTCAATCAAAGATCTTGTTATATATTGTGGCTGACACCAGCCAGAAATGGATTTGCTTGATCTCCTTCTTTATCTAAATAGGAAAGGCTTCCTCCATTTTACACGTGGCTTTTGATTTATATACTTCCACTTTTACACATAGCCTTTCATCATTACTAACGAAACATCAGTCAGATAAAATATTTGATGTACACTAAATATAAATATTACATCTATCCTGGAAGGGAAACATGTACTCAGTAAGGGATATGTATGAGCCATGCTCGGTGGAAATGGAGTTTAATGCATCTGCAAAAAGTATCAAATGAAGTGATGGGTTGAGAGTTTTTGCTATTTGTTTAATTTTAAGCATGGCCAACAACATTTTACCAAGTGATTCAAACAAAATGGATTTTAAGGTTTTTTTTTTCCAAACCTATGTGATGACGTACGTGTATATTGTACCACAAAGATGCATCAAATCCACCCCCCTTTTACCAGAGCATGGCTCATTTATACTCAACAGGAGAACCATGTATGTTGTATTGGAAACACATACTCACAAAGGGAATATATAAACTCAGTAAAACAAATGTTTACTCAATAAGGTAAACATGGACTCAAAGAAAAAAAAACTGCACTGGGCATGGGAAATATACCCTGTAAGGAAACTTAAGCCTAGCAAGAGAAACAAACATAAAATCAGCAAGAGAAACATGTACCCAGAAAGGGATCCATGCACTCAGCAGTGGAAAATGTATCCAGTATGGAAAATAATCAAAATAGGCTCTCACTATGGCAAAAATGTTCTCAGAAAGGGCATAGTATACTGCATGGGAAACACATACTCTGAAAGAGAAGCATGAAATCAACAGGGCAATCATGTACTCAAGAAAGGAAACATGTACCAGTCATAGCTGACAAGAATGATAAACATCCAGCAAAAGATATATTATTTTATAAAACAAGGGAAACATGTCCTCAGCAAGGGAAATATGTAACCTGTAAAGGAATCATGTATTCAGCACCCTGCAAGGAAAAGATGTACCTGGCAGAAGCACTACGCAACATTAACCCTTAGAACACTGAATACCTAAACCTATCAGACATTTTCATTCTAAAAATACCACCCAGATAATTGCAATTTCACATTTGCTTTTGTTGACTGTGTTTAACTCTTTACCAAACGACAAAATTTTAGACTAGTCCAAATTGAAAGCATTTGCAGAAGACAAATGCGACTGAAAAACTGATATTTGTTATGGGTATGGTAGAAAACATTGTGGGAAAAGGAGAACATGCTGGCTTCCTTTTTAGGGTCGTTAAAAGTCTGGATTGTGGTAAAGAGTTAGGCAAAGCGGACAGTACAGGTCAAAGATCAGGTTGCACATTTTGTGCAGCCTGATCTTGATCTACAGTGGCTGCAAAGACAACTGTAGTCATGAAAGGCACTTTAAGGAATGAAAGAGTCTGAGCAGATAGAAATTCCACCTACCAAAGCCCAAGACTTTAGAAAAGTTATGCAGGAACTCTAGAGTCATCAGGCAGTTTGCAAAGGGCTCCCCATCCAACAAGTTTCCTGGAATTCTCTCAAACTCTGGCATTGGCTGAAACATATAATTAAGTTTTCACCACACAGTCCCAAGTTTTAACATCCTGAGGAAGGAGCCTTTTGAAAACATTCTGGGAAAAGAAGAATGTCAGTAACATGCATTTTTCTTTTCCTTTTTCCACAATGTTTTTTTCCCTTTCAAAAACAAATCTCATCATCTGAGCCATGTTTAGCTTCTCTTCTAGGAATGTTTTCAACATCTAAAATTATGTTGTATGATATAGGTTTAAATGAATATTTTGCTTGGAAACTTTCTTTTAAATAAAAAGGTATATATGTACAATTAAATTTTGACAAACAGTCAAAAGTTAAAGCAAAGCAAAACACAGAAACTTCCATGCTTGGTTCAAAGCAAGAGGGTTATAAAACTTTTTTCTCACTTGCTTGAATAATTCTAGAGTTGCAGAATTCTAAAAGGCAACAAAATTCCATATATTACTCATACAATTTGATGGACCTGGTTGTTTTTATCAATGAATAGGCTGGAAGTACCAAAAAAGTACATGTATTATAATTTTTATAGATTTTTGGTTAGTCGTAATTTTGCATTTCATCCATCATTTTTACTCTTTACCAAAAGCCAAATTTCAAGCAAGTCCAAACTGATAGCATTTACAGACTTCAAATAAATTGTGCCTATGGCAATAACGAAATTGTCTTTGAAAGTGTAGAAAACATTGTGGGAAAAGAAGAAATGCTGGTTACCAGCATTTTCTTCTTTTCTCATAATGTTTTCAAAAACCTCCTTTGTCAAGGTCATTAAAAATGTGGTCATTGGATTGTGTGGTAAAGGGTTAACTCATTAATTTCAAAAGATAATTTTCTTTTCCTTGCAGCAGTCCACTTTTGAAAAACAAGACAAAAAGTGAAACTGCTAAAACAAGCAACTTCTCCTTTTCCTACACTGCTTTCACATCTATTCATCTATCAACCCAACATTCAAATTTACAATGATTTTTCAAAGATACTTGCTGCAAATTTCTTCCAGGATAATAAGATGACTCTTTACCAAATGACAAAATTTCAGACTGGTCCAAATTGAAAGCATTTGCAGACGACAAATTTTGAAGAGGCACAAAGGATTGGATTTAGTTTTGAAAGGGCTGACAACAATGTGGGAGAAAGAGAAAATGCTGGTTACCAGCATTTTCTCTTTTTTCCATAATGTTTACAAATGGCCTCTACCTGAGGGTCATTAAAACTCAGAATTGTGTGGTAAAGGGTTTACCATATCTTATATTTCCTACACAGATCTTTTGATAAACAAGTTTTGGATGTTCATAAGTGTTTGTTTTGGTGTAATATCAAAATAAAATTTAACTGTCTTAACCCTTTACCAAACAATCCCATGTTTCTCCTTTTCCCACATTTTCTAACTTTTCATGGACAACTTCTATCATTCGAGCCGTATTTAACATATGCAAATGCTCTCATATTAGGCAAGTCTAAAATTTTGTTGTTTGGTAAAGAGTTTACAAAAATTTATCTTTTTTATTTTTTTTTTACAAAAGTTGGTACATATAGATCTTGGACTCAAAAATTAGCCTTTCTCTTTTTGTCGTTGCTTTCATATTTGTTTTTCGTAGTAGCAAAGAAAAACATTTTTGAGCATGATAAGGGATCATATATATACATCATTGTATACGTAATCCCTTGCAAAATGGAAAGAAGGAATCATTTATAAGTCTACCTTGGAATCGAGTAATTCCATGTCTTCTCGAGGCTTTTTCAGCTCTTGTGCCAATGCAAACTCAATTCTTCTCTGCTCCTAATGAAACATTTGAAAATCTATTAAAACACAGAAAGTATAAGTATTCCCTCAATAGTCAAATCAAACAAATCTATCTATGTTTACCCATCACCTATATACATAATCAAGACGACAAACTTACTGTGTCATTCCATGCTTCAAATTTGATTTTCCAAATTATAAAAGCAGTATTTTGTTTCTATAACATCTCCTTCAAGTCTTTCTTTATTTTCACCAGCCGATAATATTTACTGATACATCATAATGATAAAATGATTTCCAAAATATTTTTAAGCACATTCCCCAAAACAAAACAGTTTGTCAAAATACAACACTTATAGCAAAATTCCTTTACAATGTTTTGCTTGATATGTTTGTAAAATTTTCAATTTCTTACATTTTTTCTGGCCTTAAAAAGTCTTTTCTCAGCAAACCTTTCTTGTCTAAGCCTTTCTTTCTCCTATAAAAACAAAATACCACTTTACAAATCTTGAGCTTACTTTTGTTCTTTTTTATGCTTTTCAGTAGTTTATAGAAATCTAACAGTGAATTATATCCTTATATTTCACAGGTGAATGTTATAATTCACCAGTGAATGTTAATGCTTCAAGTTTTGGACATGCCACAGACATTTACAGAACATTAATGAATTTTTAATGGGTGAAAGTCACGTTTTATGATTTAGTCAACATCACTCATGACACCATTATTACAGCTAATCCTTATCTGACTTGATTAACAGATCTACATGTATTTAGCTTGAAAATGCAATGAGAAAAAATTATAAGTGAAAAGGACGGTTAAAGTGAAGAGCATAAAAGAAATAAGATAACTGTTTGTTTCAGTGTATGATTGAAATTTCTTTCATCTCGTGAAAAGCTAAGGCCATATTTTCACTTATGGCTTTGCCACTCATGAAAATATAGCCTTCACTTTTCACTCGATGAAAGAAATTTTGATCATACACCTAAAACAGACCATAATCCTCTATATCATGCTATTATTAAAATCCTGCTCTGACCTAAATTTGTTTCTGACACAACTACTCCCAAAAACTGGGACATTCAGATTCTAAAGAGGCTACAAGTTACTTTTGTTCTTGAAGCTTTCACCAAACAACCCCTTATTTTAACAACCTTGAGGAAGAAGGCTTTTGAAAAAACATCGTGATAAAAGAAGAAAATGCTGGTTATCAGCATTTTCTCCTTTTCCCACAATGTTTTCTATCCTATCAAAGACAAATCTCGCTACTTTTGCAATATTTAATGCCATCTGCAAATGCTTTCAATTTGGACCAGTCTAAACTTTTGTTGTTTGATAAAGGTTTAAGATGTGTAAATATATTGAGACACTACACAACTTTTTTTAAAATCATAGACTTTCAGATCACAGCCTCATACAGGAAAAAGGAGCATGTTTTTAACATATTCCACCCCCAAAACTTCAATACTAACAGAAGAGATTTGAATCTAAAATGAAATAATTTACAAAGAAAATGATTGTACCTCCTGTTTTTTTCTCTGTTCCAAGGCTTTCAACAACAACATATGTTGTCTTCTTCTTTCTTGTTCCTGGTAAAATAAGATGGGGCTACTTAGTATTGAATCCCAATACTTAAAATAGATTCTATGAGTATAATAACGTGTATACCTTTCACTCTGTACTAAACAACCCAAATTTTTAATGAACCCTGAGACAGCAGGCTTCTGAAAACATTTTTGGAACGAAGGAAAAAGTTGCTAAGTCACCTTACCTATTATTCACTTTTTACCTGGTTTTAAAATTCTTTTATCTGTCAGCCATTTACACTTGGACTGACCGTACAATAACAGATTTTTCACAATAATTTCTACACTTTCAAATGGGATGATTTAACTCTTTACCACACAATCCCAAGTTTTAACAACCCTAAGAAAGAAGCCTTTTGAAAACATTTAGGGAAAAGGAGAAAATGCTGGATACTCTATGAAAGACAGATTTCATGTTTTGAGTTATTTTTAACTTGTCATCTGCAAATGCGTTCAATTTGGACAAGTCTAAAATTTTGTAGTTTGGTAAAGAGTTAAATTCAAATGCATTTTTTAACACCAGCATTGTTTACTTTTGGCTGCCACTGGGCATTTAACCCTTTACTGGACGACAAAATTTTAGCCTTGTCCAAATTGAAAGCATTTGCAGATGACAATAATTTCAATATGGCTCAAATGGTGCAATTTTTATTTGATAGGATAGAAAACATTGTGGGAAAAGGAGAAAATGCTGGTCACCAGCATTTTCTCCTTTTCCCACAATGTTTTCAAAAGACCTCTTTCCCAGGGGCGTTAAAAGGCGTCATTGTGCGGTAAAGGGTTAAGCATGTAGCTACTTTAAGTCACCACAATTTAAGCTTAAAATCAGTGGCTGCTAAAGACAGGTTTGTGTTTAAAGGAAGCAAAAACTGTTTTGACATTGGGTCTTTACCTGTTTCATTCTGATTTGCTCCTTCAACATGGCAGCTTGCTGTCTTTTGATTTCTCTTTCCTGAAAATAGAAACAGAAAATGTGATCTGCCTCTTACTAAACACTGATTGCAAGTAAGTTAAAAACCATATCAAAATCTTACTATATCATAATTTCTTATTAGAAATAGGGCAAACAGTAGGGAGTGTTTTTTGGGTTTTTTTTTTCATATTTGCCAATATTCTCAACAACTCATCACTTCCTGAAAAGGACTTGCATCAAATGACTTTGAAATAATTCTTGCACAATATCAATAATTGTCATGAACTGCGGTTAGTAAACAAATACTCAGACAGCATTGAGGATGAAGGAGCTAAAAAAAAACCCAACTTACATATGGTAATGAGTAGAAAGACATTCTTCTACAAAAAGATGTAAAAAATTCTTAACCAATTAAAATGTTTAACATATAATTCAGCATTGACAGATCACCCTATAAAAACCACATCTGGATAAAAATAATCGTTTTTTGACAATGTTTCAAATGTCTTCTGTCATGCTTGCATGCTAATATGTCAACTTGTCTTGATAATGTCTTGAAATCATTTGGACTTTTTTCAATTTTCCTAAAGCAAAACAATTGAGGCAAAATATACATGCTAAAATATAGATTTATAGCAAAAAGTAAAAAACTTAACTAGCAGTAGCAAGGACATGGTTGTATGCCCACAAATAAACTAATAAATAAAAATATAATGTGTAAAGAAACCTTTATCAAAATTTGAAAAGTAAATCAAGGCAGTGACAGATGAAAAAGATGACACCATAAATTTTGCAGTATAAAAAATGTTTTCTTGCTTTCAGATGAAAGAAGATGAAAGTGAAATAAGTTTACATATTAATTCAACAGACCACTGTTGAACAAATACAGGAAAAGTGCTGATTGATTAACCCTTTACCACACAATCCCGACTTTTAATGACCCTGAGAAAGAAGCCTTTTGAAAACATTGTGGGAAAAGGAGAAAATGCTGGTAACCAGCATTTTCTCCTTGTCCCACAATGTTTTCTATCCTATCAAAGACAAATCTCACCATATGAACAACATTTAATATGTCATCTGCAAATGCTTTCAATTTGGACCAGTCTAAAATTTGGTCATGTGGTAAAGACTTAAAAGTGTCTTACACCATTTTCAGTCATTATCTGGGCAACAGTTCACTTATGCAGGTAAGTCCTGGGTTTCATTAGTATTTGGCCTAGGCTCTAATTTTCTCAAGTATCTTGCCCAAGAACACTCACTCGAAAAATTTTCGTGCTTCCAGTGAGGATCCAACTGGAGGCCTCCATGTTACAAACCCTACACCTTACCACTGACCTCAACGGAAAAAGGTGAAACTGTCACAGGCAATATCTCTTTTTACCAGAAAGCTACATGTATGATGATAATCCCTATCTTAAAGGGTCAGTTTCAACACTATATGCTACAACTTAGTAAACCCTTTACCCAACAATCCTGACTTTTAACTACCCTGAAGACAGCAGTTTTTTTTTTTTGGTTTTTTTTTTGGCCGGGGGGGGGGGGGGAGTTGATAACCAGCATTTTCCCATTTTCTCCTTTTCCAACACTGTTTTCTACCCTTTGAGAGACAAATTTAATGTTTTGAGTTACATTTGGCACCTGCAAATGCTTTCAATTTGGACAAGGCTAAAATTTTGTCATTTTTATTAAAGAGTTTGAAATATAACAGGGTAATCCAACAAGATTTAAACAGAGCTAATTTTTTCGTAGGTATGAAATAATCATGCTATGAGAGATAAAGATTCTATCTGTTCTGCAGCTGTAGTTTCAATCTTAAATCCAACCAGAATATACATGTTTATCACAAAAGAAGATTTTAAACAAGAAAGTTAAAGCATTTTCAACTATTTTCTCGTGCAAAATACTCTCCCTCAAGACAAAAAATGTTGTATTTGTCAATGTTTTCCATGGTTTCTTTAGAAATAAATCCATAAATTCCAGAGCCTGCTTTAAAGCTACTAACACAGAACTGAAAGCTACTCTCTAAAATGGAGAGGAAAAAACTTACTTGTTCAAGATGGTGCCAAAGAAGGTCAGTCTGCATGATAAATATAGGAAATGAGAGAAATCAAAGAACTTTTTAAAGAATTATTATTTTTTTTTTTTTATAGTAATTTTTTTTTTCTTTGCTCATGACCTAACATAAACAGAAAATGTATCTATAGGTGTTACAAAACCTAAGGTGTGTGATTCCTGGCTGCAAAAAATCAAAATAAGGAGAAAAAGGTAAGGAAAAGGACTCTCAACAGAGACAGAAATTTGAAAATAGAGATGAGGAGAACATTTCATTAACCATCATGAAGTTTTTTTGGAGCCATTAAAATAAAATGTCCCTGCATAACCTTTTACAAGACAATGAAATTCAAGACTCCTTCATTATATCATCAAAAGCAGTTATAAAGGACAACTAACATGAGGCTAAAACCATAGGATTCATCTTTAAACCACTAAAAGGCATTATGGTATGAAGGGAAAATGCCGGTAACCAGCACACCCAGGAAAAGTTTGCTTCTAAAAATATTTTGGAAAAAGGAGAATATGCTGGTAACCAGCATTTTCTTCATTTCCCATGATGTTTTCTACTGTCCAAATGACAAATCCTGTCAACTGAGCTGAATTTAAATTTTCATTTGCAGACACTTTCAAATTCTGCAAGTCTAAAATTTTTGTCATTTGGTAAAGAGTCAAACCTTGATTCAAATTTTTAAATGGTACATTCAAAGTCACGTGCTGCAACTTTGTTTTGGGGGGAATAAGACATCTATTCTAAATTGATGGTTTTCAATTGTTAAAAATACTTCAAAAGTTTCAACACAAAAATCCATACTTCAGAGCTGTCATTTAGAGTGACTTTATATCATAGAGAGCATTGAAAGGGAAGATAGATGTTCGAACCTAAAATCCATTCAGTGCAAAAATGTTTAAGTTACCGCGCAATGCTGCTGCCTTTTAATGACCCAAGGAAAGAAGCCTTTTGAAAACATTGGGGGAAAAGGAGAAAATGCTGGTAACCAGCATTTTCTCCTTTTCCCATAATGTTTTCTACCCGTCAAAGAAAAATTGTACCATTTGAGCCAAATTGAAATTGTCGTCTGCAAATGCTTTCAATTTGGACAAGGCTTAAATTCTGTCGTCTGGTAAAGGGTTAACGGGGTAATACTTTTCTCACAGTTGAATATCTTTTAGATCTCAAGTTTGTGGTTAGCTCTTTACTACAATGACAACTTCAAAACTTTTCCAAAGTGATAGCATATGCAGACAACAAAATCAAATTTGGCTCAATTTATGTGGTGTGTTTTTGAAATGGTAGAAAACATTGTGGGAAAAGGAGAAAATGCTAGTTGCCAGCATTTTCTCCTATTCCCACAATGTTTTCTAGAGCCTTCTTCCCTATGGTCTTTACATTGATTGATTGTATGGTGTTTAACGCCGTTTTCAACATTATTTCAGTTATATCGCAGCGGCCAGCGCACCTATCCATGCTTTCCTGGAATTTCTTTTACCAGTGCTCCACACAATATTCTTTCCAAGCCACTGGCTGTTTTCCACATAGCCATTGTGGAAACAATGGTGAGCGGTGGGAGAGGAATGAATCCTGTCGCAATGACTATCATCAATCCTCAGAAAGAAATTGGCCGAGCCGGGGATCGAACCAGCGACCTCCTGTTCTCAAGTCCTGTACGCTAACGACTGAGCTACAGGGCTCGGCTATGGTCATTACAACAACGGTTTTGTGGTAAAGGGTTAATCGCAGTACAAAGTTCCAATACAAGGACAAATATATCAACAGACAGACAGACAGTCTGATTCAGGTATACCACTGAAAATATTAGTTTTGGCCAGGTGTGGTAGCACACGAAGAACAACATCAACTGTGCAATTCAAAAGAAAAACAATGTTACTGAAGAGGAATTCCTTGCAGTGTTAGTGTTAGTGACACTAAATGAAAGCAATTTTATTGTGTTGGACATCCAGTATGGAGTCTCTTTGCTTCTTCAAATTGTACTGATGATATTGAAAACAACAACAAATCAATAACATTGCTAAGTAAAAGTTTTCTCTTTCTTGCGACCCAGCCCTGCCCATCCCATCCCATTTTGTAACTCAGAGTATTCCTTTTTCTCCTTAATCCTTTACCAAATGATCCCAACTTTTAAAGACTCTGACCAAAAAAAAGCCTTTGAAAAGATTGTGGGAAATGGAGAAAATGCTGGTAACCAGAACTTTCTTCTTCACCCAGTGTTTTCTATCCTTACATAGACAAATGCTATCATATAAGCTGCATTTAATGTGGTGCAAATGCTTTCAATTTTGCCAAGTCTTATATTCTATCATCTGGTTAACCCTTTCCCAAATGACAAATTTTGGACTAGTCCAAATTGAAAGAGTTTGCAGACGACAATTTGAAATTTGATGCAAATGGCAGAAAGGTCTCAAAACAGGTAGAAAACACTGTGGGAAAAGGAGAAATTGCTCATTACGAGCAATTTCTCCTTTTCCCACAGTGTTTTCAAAAGACTTGTACTGCAGACACGTGAAAACCAGGGCTTGTTTGGGAAAGGGTTAACAAGGATTACAGCATCAAATGTAAATGTCATTTTACAACTACAAAATAATAACTTGCAGACCCATATCAACCTCTTTGCATTCTTAACTCTTAACCACACAATCCCGACTTTTAAAGACCCTCAGAAAGGAGCCTTTTGAAAACATTGTGAGAAAAGGAGAAAATGCTGGTAACCAGTATTTTCTCCTTTTCCCACAATGTTTCCTAGCCTTCCCAAAACAATTTTCAATTTTTCAGTTACATTTATTTTGTCGTCTGCAAATGCTTTCAGTTTGAACATGTAAAAAATTTTGTCGTTTGATAAAGAGCTAAAATGAATGTTCATGTCCCTTACTTTTCAACAACAACACACTAAATATTGTTATGTGAAGTACAGTGAATGGAACCAGGAAATATCAGCCATTTAAATTGATAATAAATCACCATTATAAAGGTTCTATTTTGAGTACATCTGACTGGTATGTGTGACAAATAGGTAAAATATCTAAATGTCATTATATTAGACTTGTCCTTAAGAAAAATATCATCAGAACTTGCAAAAATAATTTCCTGGTTCCCTGTTCAAAAAACAGTGAATCTGTGAGGAAATTTCAATACACCTGGGAACCAACCTCAGCTTTTCTTAACGCTTTTAAATGTTTTGTCTGTTTCACAGCTTCTCTTTTTTGCTGTTTCTACACATGCAAATGAAGAAATAATAAACATAACCACTGTGTACTGCAACAATCCATCATGAAACCGCCCCAAACTCTTTACCAAACGAAAAAATTCTATACTCATCAAGATTGAAAGCATTTGCAGATGATAAAAAGTTAAATGTGGCTAAAGCATTTGAAATGGTACTAAAACATATAGTAGAAAACACTGGAAGAAAAGGGGAAAATCCTGGTTACTAGAATTTTCTCCTTTTCCCACAATGTTTTCAAAAGTTTTCTTCTTCAGGGCCATCAATACACAGATTTATTCAGTAAATGGTTGATGTACGAGTTGTGGTATGCACATGAGGTCAATCTGTGCAAAGTGTGAGCCTATCTGGCTGTACCTAAGACATGAAGTTGAACTTTTTCTTTTGAAACATTGGATTCCTCTGTATTTTGTCAATATTTAACCCTTTACCACACAATCCGCAGTTTTAACAACCATGGGTAAGAAGGCCTTTGCAAAAATTGTGGGAAAAGGAGAAAATGCTGGTAACTAGCACTTTCTCCTTTTGCCACAATCTTTTCTACCATTAGAAAGGCAAATCCAATAATTTGAGGCACATTTAATTTGTTGTCTGTAAATGCTTTCAGTTGCATTGATTATAAAATTTTGTTGTTTGGTAAAGAGTTAAAAACTGATATCCATGACCATAACATTGATGCCAATAATAACGACAATATTTTTGTTTCTGTAAATGCTTCTACCCCTTCAACAGGTTTTCCATTGTATCATAGTGACAATTCTCTTATACATGTCTTAGCTGCATTTCACCAGTACTAGCAATAGACACCCTAAAACTACTGCTACAAGTGATTGAATACATAGTTATGTACAATCTGTCATAATTTGGCAGTTAGGATAAAATCTCATCTAAACAGCCAAAAAGTTAAGAATTCTTTTTGGGACATTAACAATATCTCATGAATTTTAGATCAAAATATGCAAAACACATGGAAATTTCCGCAAATGAGACCAGACTCGCTTCTCTGAGATTACTGGTACAGCAATATGATATCACATTATGTAGTCACATAGTGTTTATTTCAGACATGCCAACACGAGAAATTCTGCAAATGCCTACATTACCCTGCAAACAAGAGCAGTAATAAAATACCAGTTGAGTAATGTTGGATTTACCAGATTCTATGTTGTGGGTATGGATATGAATCATTTCAGTGAGACAAATCACAATATTAGTTTTGACAGGAAAGCAGTTATTGAAAGAATAAGAATTTGCCTACTTATCAAGATTTCAGTTTTTTGGACACATTACCTTCAACAAATCAATTAATATGGTCTTGCAACAGACCACTTAAGTAAACATTGAAGCAAAAGGAAAAATAAACTATGTCACAAGCAGTGTTCTGCCGAAGCCACATATTTGCGATTTTCTCACCAAAAAATTCAAAATGTCGCACCAAAAAATTTAGAATGTTGCAAGAAAATTAAGTCAGAAGCAATTTTTGTCGCAGGGTAAATACATCTGCAGAAAGGGGGGGAAGTCCGTGTATCTTTCATGATGAAAGTAAATTTAACAATACCGTAACAAAAAGGTCAATCTAATTGGATGTTGGCACAATAAGGTGCGAGAAAACTCGCCAATCAATTGTCGTATAAAGAACAAGTCATTCTTTTGTTTACTTTTGCGTCTGCTTCATGCAAAAATGGCTGAGCCACCGCCAAAAAAGCCAAGTACAATCTTAATTTCTTTTCCAAGTCACGGGATCAGCAAGTGACAAATGACAGTTCAACTCCAGATCCAAATCCCGTCCCATCTACATCTTTGGACACCGAAACACAGAAAAAAGTACCAGTACAATTTCAGGATAAATGGCTTTCTAATTTTTCGTGGCTGGAATATGACCGGAAAAAAAAATATGACTTGCAAATTATGTAAAAAACACTGCAAGAATAACTCATTTACTGAACAGAACACAAATTTTAGAACTACCACCCTAAACAGACACGCCGATAGTTCTGACGCAAGGCAGCTCTCATGGCCGAATCCTTAGGTGTTGATTTCAAAAAGTCATTCAGGAAAGTTTTGAGCGAGAAAGAATCGGCCATGATAGTGGCTCTCAAGTCTACATTTTGGATTGTAAAAGAGAATATAGCCCTTAACAAATATGACAAACTGCTCGAACTGCTATCTCAGTTAAACTGTCCAAATGTGGGCAGTCTGAAAACTTCCAAATGTGTTGACTATACCTCGGACAAAACTTCTGTTGAGATGTTAAAGATTTTGATTTTTTAAAAGCCCTGGAACACTGGAGAGGCAGCAAGTCAAGGAAGTTATTCTTGACAAATTAGTTTTATTATCTGAACCAGAACTGTGCATACTGTATAATAACACTGACTGCATTGTTTGTCACTATGTAAAACCGTGTTCCTGAGTTTCTCAAGTTAATTTTCTATAGACATTTAGTCCAAGAAGACATCTAACCTTGAAATAATAGTTATATATAGTCAACAATAAAAGAAACAAGCTGAAATGTAAGGTAATTCATTTTTATTATTAATTTCATGCCATACATGATAATTTGTATATCTGTCCCCATGTTTCAAAAAATGTCTCCAACTTTTTAGGGCGAGTGAGACATTTGTCTCACCTTTATAAAACCCTTGACAGAACACTGCAGAAGAAGAAAATTGCACAGAAAAAAAGCATCTCTACCTTTTTGATAAAAATGTTTCACCTGTTTAAACCTTTACCACAAAACAAAATTTTAAACATGTCTAACAGAAAACATTTTGCAGATGATAAATTCATTGTGGCTCAAATGATTAGAACTGTCTTTGGCAGGGTAGAAAACAATGTGGAAAAGGCTGATAAGGAACAGTTTCTCCTTTTCACACAATGTTTTCAAAAACATTCCATTTCAGGATAGTTAACACTCTGGATTGTGTGTTAAAGAGTAAATCATCACACATATACATATAGGTATTACTCATCACATTTATCTCCATTGATCATTCATAAAACTTAACTTCATTGTAATTGTCCTTCTGTTACAACAGCATTCCATAGTCATCTGTTGTGAATTTTTGGCAGGGGGTGAGATATTTAAACCTTAACCGTACAAGTCCAACTTTTAACGAACCTGATGGAGATGGCTTCTTAAACATTTTGGAAACACAAGAAAAATGCTGGTAACCAGCACTTCTTTCATTTCCCACAATATTTTCTTTCCTTTGCAACAGAAATCTCATCATTTGAGACACTTTAATCTGTTGTCTACAAATGCTTTCAATTTGGACAATCCTAAAATTTTGTTGTTTGGTTCAAGAGTTGGTAATTTTTTGTACATATTTACCTCCATCATCTGCTGAGCTCTAATCTCTCTCTTAAGTCTCAACTGCTCCTCTTTCTGCAATCTTTCTTGCTCTCTCATTAAGCGTATCTGATCTTTCTGTTTCTTTTTCTCCATCACTGAAAATACGGAAAACAATTTTGTTTACCAGACATCAAATTTTAAAACTTCGTCCATAAGAATGCAACATCAAATTTTATTTCTTCATATCTGTTATTCATTCTTTTCCCCTAAAAAGCTGCAATTTTGAATTCTTGCAAGAAACCTAAGGATCCTTTGCAAATTAAGTTTCCATCTATTCTCCAAGCATTAACTCTTTACCACAAGACAAAATTTTAGCCTGGTCCAAATTGAAAGCATTTGCAGTCAACATGATGTTACTCAAAGCATAAAATTTGTCTTTCAAAAGCTAGAAAACATTGTGGGAAAAGAAGAAAATGCTGGATACCAGCATTTTCTTCTTTTTCTACAATATTTTCAAAAGCCTTTTTCCTAAGGGTTGTTAAAAGTCCAGACAGTGTGGTAAAGGATTACCAAAATTTTCCTCTCTTCCAACAATATTTTCAAAAGCCTTCTTCCTTAGGGTCGTTCAAAAGTTGGGACTGTGCAGTAAAGGGTTACAGCCTCCAGCCTTACACTGCAGAGAATGAACTTACATTTCATCTGTTTGGCCCTTTTAAGGAGCTCTCGCTGTTGCTCTCTTTCCAGTCTTCTCTGGAACTGTATCTCCGCTACTTTTCTTGCCATTTCTGTGACAAATATAATGATAGTAAAATCTATTAACTGGAGCAGCCAAGAGATGTTAATGTGCATACTACTGATTTCAAGTTTTTGCACTTCTTTATTGGACTCTTGACTACTTTTGCACCATGAAAGCAGCTGGTGGCTTGGAAAGAGTGTCATGCTAAATGGCAAATGAAACCACAGGAAAACATGCATTAGTGCACTAGCTGCTGTGATATGAATGAAATACTACTGAAATCTTAAAAAGTCAAACTAAAGTTAGTTCATTTTGGAGTAGAGAAGAGTGTGAATGAATCTATGAAGTCTTTAACCAATGACAAAATATCAGACTTGTCCAAATTAAAAGCATTTGCAGACGCAAAAATTTAGTATTACCTACAGTAACAGTAGCTGTCAAAAGTAAACAGCAGGTGTTAAAATGCATTTAAATGTAAATCACACTTTTGAAAAGCATGGAAATTATTGTGAAGATGGTAATCTGTTATTGTACGATCGGTCCTAGTGTTAATCGCTGGTGGAGAAATTAATTCCAAAACTAGGTTAAAAGTTGCCAGGTCACTTTTATCTTTTATTTACTTTTTGCCCGATTTAAAAATTTTTCTACCAGTGACTAACACTTGGACCAACCACACAAAACAGGTTGTTATCCTCACAATATTTTACATACTTTAAAATGGTATGATTGAAATTTAAATGCATTTTAACAACTACATTGATTTTTTCACTGCTATTGGGCCTTTTAATGATTGGAATAATATTTGAAAAGTTCAAAAACATTGTAGAAAAAGCAGAAAATGTTTGTTATCAGCTTTTTTTTTCTTTTTCCCACAATATTTTCAGTAGCTTTTTTCTTCAGGGTATGAAAATTTGGGACTGTGTGGAAAGTCGTTTAATCACTTCACACTGTATTTTCAGACGTAACAAAAACTACACATACATATATTACAACAACACACAAAGCAAACAAACATTTGAAGGTTAAGAAAATATTCTTTTCAACAGAATGGAAAATATTCCAGGAAAAAGGAGAAATTTCTTGATCTGTAGGCCTCATGCTCTGAAATCTTTCACTTATTTTCTTACACTTCAATCACAAACTCTTCGGATTACTACATTACCTAACTGGTATGTAACAATGACTCATTTTTTACATTATCATATTCTCTTGCAAGACAACAAAATTTTAAAGTTCTCCACACTGAAAGCATTATTTTAGATGAATGAAATTGTCCTTGCAAGGGTAGATAAACATTGTGATAAAAAGATAATATGCTGCTTACCAGCATTTTCTCCTTTTCTCACAATGTTTTCAAAAGCCTTCTTCCTCTGGGTCATAGTAACAGAGGATTATTCTGTAAAGGCAAACCTTGGACTCACCTTGCTGCTCCATTCTTTGCTTCATTCTACCTTCAAACATTTGTCTTGCTATGCCCTGGTCACCTCTAAGCTTTTCTCGCCGTTGCTGTGTCTCTATTTTCTTCAGCCTTCGATTAACTGTCACAGACAATCTGTCTTGGATTTCCACGTCACTCAGTTTTTCGAATCCCTGTTTAATTAAATAAGAGAAACAACAAATTATGATACTTGTCCTGTTTCAGCCAAACTTGTTCAGAAAGACCTCTGCATTAAACAACTTTTGTCTTTTAAGGCCACTTTCTAGTGTTCGATATCTTTAAGGTCTACTAAAATTGAGCATAAGTATTCCCAATAACTTTCAAAATGTTTCCATGGAAAGTCTCTACAAGTTAAAATTATCATGTCTCTAACATCTACAGTAAACAAGGTCAGTAACTAGTTCTAGTGACTGAAGATAGGCTACTTTCATAATAACTTCCTTTAACTCTTTACCAAATGGCAAAATTTATGACTGGTTCAAATTGAAAGTACTGGCAGTCAACAAATAAAACCTAGCTCAACAACTGAATTTTGTTTCAGGGAGGGCAGAACAATTGTGGGAAAAGGAGAAAATGCTGGCTACCTGCATTTTCTCCTTTTCCTGATATGTTTTCCAAAGATTTCTTCATCAGGTTGTTAAAACTCAGGATTGTGTGGTAGAGATTTAAACTGGCATACAGTGTGACAAGCAACCACACCTACCAATGACAACATCCTCAATATATTGATTTGACCCTTATTTCAGAAAGATATATGGTGGTATGCTCTGTGAAAAGGGGGATTAATGCATCTGCAAAAAAAGATCGACCAGGTCAGCCTGTCCTGGGTCAAAACTTTTTCCTGTTGTTAAATTTTCTGCCCAGGCAAACGCATCTTTCAATGTATCCCCAATACGAGAATGACAGACACTAAAGTATTCTACATCACCTTCAGTTTATATAATGTTCATGGGTCCATGTTTACAGATGTAGTACAGTTTGAAAGGTGTTCATACAAGAAGCCAGCTCTATCACATTTACATCCAAAGTAGAATGAAACACTTCATAGAGTTCCTCTTTTAAAAGTTAATAATATGTCCAAGTTTGAAGTATATATCTTCAGTTATAACAGAGATACAAGAAAATGTCAAAGTTCTTGGACAACAGCCATGATGCACAGATGACACCAGGGCAGTGACTGTAAGTCGGTGTTTTCTTCAAAAACAGCCAATAATTAAGTCATGGGTTTAGTATACTGCTGGAGTAGGTTTTATGTGATAAATACCATAGTTTTATAACAGGATCCTGGTATGTTGGGATGGACAAATGCATTCCAACAGACAGTTGGAAGGTAACCTGATGGTTCCAGTGGGTTTCAACCCAAGAATTCAATAGAGACTCTTACATTTTCACTGCCAGATCTTGCCTCATAAAACTCTCCAACATTCACTTTTGTATTGAAGGAAAAATAATCTCTCCCCAAGTCTGTCACAGCATTCCTCTCTATGTACTGTTAAAAAAGAAGAAAAGTACATGAATTATCTCCTGAACATCTCTTTACCAATATTCCTGTTTTTATGACCTTAAGGTAACAGACCTTTCAAAACATTATGGGAAAAGAGGAAAATGTTTTTAACCCTTTCAAAGACAAATTCCATCATTCTAGCCAAAACTGATCTGTTGTCTGCAAATGCAATGAATATGGACCACCTAAAAGTCTTTACCAGACTGAAAAAATGGCCTGAATTCAAAGCATTTGCAGATGATATATCACAATTGGCTAAAATCAAAGGGTTTTTAGGAAAAACATGAAAATGCTGGGTATTTGCATTAGTGCCTTTTCCCACTTTGTTTTAAAGGCCTTCTTCCTAACGGTTGGCAACAGTCTGTGTTGCTGTGTTAGATTTTTACACCAGAGTTTTGCAAGGCCTTGTGGGAAGGTCACATGATCAATAACATGCACTGAGTGTGAGAACATGTATTCCAATCGGTACAATGAAGTCATATCTGATGTTATAAAAATAGACAGAATTACATTCTGAAAAACGACCATACAGTAATTTGAATGTCCAAAATTGCACCTTTTTCTCTAAATGTAACGATACAGTTTCCATATGATAGCAAACAAAAATATATTAGCCATGTTCTGTGAAAAGGGGGCTTAATGCATTTGCAAAACAACCATACAGTCATTTGAATGTCCGAAATTGCACCTTTTTCTCTAAATGTAACAATACAGTTTCCATATGATAGCAAACAAAAATATATTTGCCATATTCTGTGAAAAGGGGGCTTAATGCATTTGCAAAACGACCATACAGTCATTTGAATATCTGAAACTGCACCATTTTTCTTTAATGTAACCATACAGTTTCCATATGATTGGAAAGAAAAATATATCTAGTTCTATTTATTAGTATTATACAAGAAATTTTCATTAATAACATAAAAACTAAATAACTTCTTTTAAAGGGTGTCATCAATTAACCCTTAGGCTGCTAAGCGTAACTCAAGGACCTTTTGCGGACAGTGTAGATCAAGATCAGACTGCACAGAATGTGCATTCTGTGCAGTCTGATCTTGATCTACACTGTCTGATACAGAGATATTTTTCCCCAAAATATACTATTGAAATAGCAATATTTGGGTTTTTGCTATCAGCTTGAAAATTTCATTTCATTTATTTAGATGTTAAGGGTTAAAAAGCTAACTTGAAAACCCAAAGTTTGGGTTATGCCTCACAAGCAAGGCTGCTATTTGGTCTGAACATATCCTGTAAGTATCATAGAAAGTGTTGGATCAGATCACATACCCTCATGATGTCTGGGATGGTTTTCATTTTCCGTCCACAGGGTGCAAAATACCACACTTCTCCAACAATACCCCTCCTTCCATACGAGTGGATGTAAGTTTGTCGTTGCCATCCCTTCTCTAATGGCACTTTAATCTTTTCCTCGTCCAACACGACATGGCGACGTTTAACTGGCCTTGGACTATCTGTTATGAATAAAAAATTGTATATAAAAAAAGGCGTTAACCCTAAATTGTTAAACATGCAAGATTTTCAAGTATCTACCACACAACAAAACGAATCTCTGTTCCATATCGAAAGCAAATGAAAAATCAGACATCATAATTATTTGCATTTGAAAAGGTAGAGCATTGTGGGAAAAGGAGAAAGTTCTGGTAACAAGCATTTTCTACTTTTTACGATAAATTTTTCAAATGCCACCTTTCTCTAGGTCTTTAAACCCTTTACTGCACAATCCCGAGTTTTAACAACCCTGCGACAGACAGCTTTTCAAAACATTGTTGGAAAAAAGCAAAATGCCTTTTACCAGTTTTCTTTGGATCCAACAATGTTTCCAACTCTTTCCAGTTCCCAGCATCTGAGCTGCACAAGCTTTGAATTTTTGACGAGTCAAGAAATATGTAATGTCTGGTACAGAGTTAAAACATGGAACTGAGGTACAAGATCAAAACGGATAAGCAGCATTAAAAAACCAACTTCCTCAATGTTATTAAAAGAAAGTATTGTTTGATCAATGCTTAACCCTTTACCACACAATCCTGACTTTTAACAACTCCGAGAAAAAGGGCTTTTGAAAACATTATGGGAAAAGGAGAAAATGCTGGTAACCAGCATTTTCTCCTTTTCCCACAATGTTTTCTACCCTTCCAAAAACAAATTTCAAATTTTGAGTCACATCTATTTTTGTCCTCTGTCAATGCTTTCAATTTGATTTGGTCTAAAATTTTGTCGTTTTGTAAGAAATATTTTCTAAACAAAATTATAGTTTAAACAAAAAGTGTAGGAGGAAGCAATCTGGAAGACTACTACACTTTCTTTGCAGTAGTATTCTCTTTAGCATTTTGTATTTACCCTTTACAAAACAATCCTGAGCTTTAAAGACCCTGCAAAAGAAGGCTTTTGAAAACAACGCGGGAAAAGGAACAAACTGACGTTTTTTTCCATTTCCCACAATTTTCTCCATCCTAAAAAACACAAATCAAATCATTTGGAAATTTGTCAGCTGCAATTGCTTTTCATTTGGAATAGTCTAAAATTTTGTTGTTTGGTAAGGAATTAGTACTAATGATCCAGACATGTAAATGTGCCATGCTCTATTAAAAGGGGGCTTAATGCATCTGCAAAAAAGTATCAGCACAGGTCAGTCTGCACAGTCCAGAATATATAGGACAGATACATGTATCTCATGACTAAAAGTCAGAACAAGTAGATGTGGCATTATTAGAGCCATACAAAAGCAACAACCCACCTATGCATCCCTGTCCTTAGTTTTCTCAGTACTATCCTGGGGCTCCAAAGTGCCTTGCCAAAGGACACTCCCAGGAAGAACCCACCACATCAAATGAGAACTGAACCCAGGACTGCTTGACTATGAATCCTACACTTCACCTCTGAGCCTCCCATGACCTCTTGAAAATAAGAACATGAACAGAATATCATTTCAACAATACACTTATTCACTTACCTGTCCAATTAACATCACAAACAAACTTACCATTTTGAAGATCTAGCTTTCTTTTACAGGAAGATTTTGAAGAATCTTCCTCAGCTTCATTCTCTGATGCACCAGAATTTTCTGACTCCGACTCACTACTGCTGCTGCTACTACTGCTATCACTGCTGCTGCCATCATCTAAATTGTATGAATGGATTGCTTTAACTCTTTACCAAAATCTTAGGCTCATCCAAATTGAAAGCATTTTGAGATGACAATAAAATGTGGCTTAAATGATGGTATGGTTCTTTGAAATAGCAGAAAACACTGTGGAAAAGGGAGAAAATGCGTGACACCAGCATTAGCTGCTTTTTCAACAATGTTTCAAAAGCTCATTTCCTTGGGATCATTAAAACTCTGGATTGTAAGGTAAAGGGTTAAGCAAAAATGATTCCACCAACGACCATTTTCCCAAACAGTCATTATATCAAAGGACTTAAGTTACTTCCAGAAATTTATCTATCAGTAGATCATTTCAATCCCTTTCACTCTTTACCAAACAAAAGTACTTTAGACTAATCAATATTAGAAGCATTTGCACAGGACAAATCAAATATGGCTCAAGTTAACAGGTTTGTTTAAGAAAGCGTTTGAGCAATAAAGAGAAATTACTGGTTACCAGCATTTTCTCCTTTTCCCACAATGTTTTCAAAAGGCTCCTTTTTGCTGGGTCATTAAAACTCTGGATTGTGTGGTAGAGCATTAAAAGCAAGGGCTTCCATCAGTAGATTTGGCAAACAATACGTCAAACTGTGACATTGCTCAGAGTATGGAATCTTCCCTACTCTTCAATCATAAGTCAGAAGTACATGTTGGGTTGAGAAATGCAACTGTTGTTAGTCTGGTTATCCACCACAATGAAGTTTCATTTACTAACCATATCATGAGCCATGCTCTGTGAAAAGAGGTTTTAATGCATCTGCAAAGAGTATAGGCCCATGTCAGCCTGCACAGTCTGCACAGGCTGACATGAAAAGAAACTTTTTGCTGTTTATAACTTTTCTGCAGGTACATGGCCCTTTATCTCCAGAGTCAGTCAATTGTAAAATAAATGGATTCATAATTACATGATGACTTGCTTCAAATAATGCACTGAGATTCATTGAACCCTCTTTTGCCAGAGCATGGCTCATATTAAATTGTGTCATACTAACATGGTTTGATGAAAGTTGTACACAACAAAAAAGACATAACAAGGGTTCACCTGAATCACTGGAATCCTCTGATGAACTCTGGTTGCTATTGGCAGCAGAATCATGTGACGCATCATGTGTGTTATCATCCCCCTCTTCATCTTTACTTGAAGGTGTGTCACATCTCTGAAATGTTCAATTTTCCTGGCATTATATTTTTTCACATACTACGGTATTAATTGCCTAACAATTTTCCTGGCATTATATTTTGTCATAAATACCTGCCTATTTCTAAATTAACCCCTTAACTACTAAATTATACAAAACTTTAAGCGGATAGTGAATACCCAAATGCTGCTATTCTTACGAACATGAAAGTTCGTAACAAATGCATAGCTCAAATACAAACCTCTCCGGCTGTGATTCGAACCATGCAGCAAAATTCCTTGTTTATCGAGGTTTAAAAGACCAATACACTAACCCCTGAGCTAAAGAGAATTCTCCCTCATGCAGTTGTCAGGTAATGATTCTATACAGGAAGATGCTATGCTTTAAAGAAGGAGTGATCTCCCATAACACACCTGCTCTTAAAAGAAGTGATCATTTGAATGACCGAAAGCTTCATTAGGCAGGAAGTCTATTAGATTAGACAACAAATGGCTCAATGACCAATAACAGGCAATTTTATAGACAACAAATGGCTCAAAGGCCAATCTCAGAGAACAAATGGCTCAATGGCCGATCCCGGACAAGCCCCCATCTTACAAACATGAAAGTTCGCAACAAATGCGAAGGTCAAATATAAACTGCTCTGGCTGGGATTCACGCCCGTGCGGCAAAGTTCCTTGTTTATCGAGGTTTAAAAGACCAATACACTAACCACTGAGCTAAAGAGAATTCTCCCTAATGCAGTTGTCAGGTAATGATTCTATACGGGAAGACGCTATGTTTTAAGGAAGGAGTGATCTCCCGTAACACACCCGCTCTTAAAAGAAGTGATCATTTGAATGACGGAAAGCCATATTAGGCAGAAGTCTATTAGATTAGACAACAAATGGCTCAATGGCCAATAATGGGCAATTTTTTTAGACAACAAATGGCACAAAGGCCAATCTCAGACAAGAAATGGCTCAATGGCCAATTCCGGACGAGCCCCCATCTTACGAACATGAAAGTTCACAACAAATGCATAGGTCAAATATAAACCGCTCTGACTGGGATTCGAACCTGTGCGGCAAAGTTCCTTGTTTATCGAGATTTAAAAGACTAATACACTAACCACTGAGCTAAAGAGAATTCTCCCTAACGCAGTTGTCAGGTATTGATTCTATTAGGGAAGAAGCAGCTATGCTGTAAGGAAGGAGTGATCTCCCTTAACAATATTTCAAAAAAAAATTTTTTTTTGTGGAGGGGGGAAATATCTCCTTATCAGACAATGTAGATCCAAGGTCAGACTGCATGTTAGCAGCCTACAAGTTAATATATTATCACCTACAGGCCATTTTTCTTATGCTGCCAGAGGCTTGTTGAAATACAAGGGTTCCCTGATTTTTTTTTCTTTGCACATAGTGGTTATCCTGTTTTTAAAAGGTTAAGCAATTTTTTTAAAGAGGGAATGATTAAGTGAACGTTCTAAATGCAGGTACTCAAATATTTACCTGCAGGGCAAGGAAACTAGTTGAAGCAGTGTTTTTAGATTATCACAAATTTCATTTAACTCTTTACCAAACAACAAAATTTTGGACTGGTCCAAATTGAAGGCATTTGCAGGCGACATAATAAATGTGACTGAAAATTTGAAATTTGTATTGGGAAAGGTAGAAAACATTGTGGGAAAAGGAGAAAATGCTGGTTACCAGCATTTTCTCTTTTTCCCACAATGTTTTCTAAAGGCTTCTTTCTCTGGGTCGTTAAAAGTCGGGATTGTGTTTAATTTCCAAATCATCTTAACCCTTTACCAAATAACACATCTTAGCTTTCTCGATATTGAAGATACTTCACATTATTTGTGTTTCAATGATTTAATTTTTCTTTGGAAGGGTAGAAAAATATTGTGGGAAAAGGAAAAGATCCTGGATTCTGGCATTTTCTCCTTTACCACTAGGTCTTCTTTTTCACGGTCATCAAAACTTGAGATTGTTAGGTAAAGAGTTAATTCTAACCAATTTTGCATTGACCAAATTCATTGATTTGAATTGGCAAAATATGTTTCACTGTGACTTACATCTGTCAACTCTTCCTTATCCTCATCTTTGTCCGGACAATCCACTGCCTCACCATTCCTATCAGTATCATCTTTAATACCCTTAGTACTATCATCAGTCTGGTCACCAGCGTCAATAGCTTTACCATTGTTCGATTTAGCCTCCTGCATTAATTTCAGCGCAATCTGTTGTTGCCTTAGTTCAAGTTCAAGTTCCTGCTTTATTCTTTCTTGTTTCTTCCTTTCAGCCTGTAGAGAATTTTACATCTTAAAAGTCTTTAGACAGAATTTTATAGTCCATATTGAAAGCATCTGCCTAAAACAAACAAATATTACTCAAATGATCTTAACAAGTCAAACCTTTTCTTCTGTGTACCAGTTGCTATGTTTATTTGTTTGTATTCATTTAAATCCTTAATCCCAATATGACAAAGAGGGCCTTTGAAAACATTATGGGAAAATTTTCACAAAGATGGCTTATTTTCATTTGCTTGCAAAAATGACTTTATAGTTAAAACAGAGATACATGTAGAAAACACAGAGAATTACAGAGATGTTTGTATTTCTACTGTAAAATTTCTTATAGCCTTAGTCACAGCATAGCTGTTATTGCAAAACAAGGGATAAACACATGAACCATGTTCTGTCAAAATGGGCCTTAATGAATCTCTTAACCCTTTGCCAAACGACAATACATGTATTTCGGTCTGGTCCAAATTGAAAGCATTTGCAGACGACAAATTAAATGTTCATAATTAATTATTTCTGTCTGTGATAGGGTAGAAAACATTGTGGGAAAATGAGAAAATGCTGCTTACCAGCATTTTCTCTTTTTCCCAAAATGTTTTCAAAAGGCTTCTTTCTCTGGGCGTTAAAGTTGGGATTGTGTGGTAAAGAATTAATGTATGATACATGATACCCAACAAGCCATCACAAAATTATGAATCTATAAAATAGCTACTTTCTTAACAAACAACTAAATCATAAGTAGAATGGTCCTATGACACCTAGAAAATTGACCAATAGCGAAAAGATGTGGCCCAGATCAGCCTGTGCAGACTGATTTGAGGGTTTATAGTCACATCTTTATGAATTTTCCTTTTAATTCAAATATCAACTTTCTCACCCCTATTAAAACGTGGGTCGAAATCTGGTTCAATGCCCCTTTAACCCTTTACCTCCCAATCCTGAGTTTTAATGACCTTGAGGAAAAAAGCCCATAAAAGCATAGTGGGAACTGAAGAAAACGCTTGTAACCGCCACTTCTTCATGATGATTTGTCATTGGATAATGCTTCCAAATTTGACCAGTCTACATTTTTGTCATATCTCATCATTTGTGCAACACTGAATTTGCTGTCTGCAAATGCTTTGAATTGTACAAGTCTAAAATTTTGCCGTTTGCTAAAGGGCTAAAAAGGGGGTATTTGATAGAAAAAGATAAATAGATATCCATGTACCTCTAGCTCCTTGGTGATATCCTCTGTATCTGACTGTAAACACTCTCTACCTTGATGCTTCTTTTCTGGACTATCTGGAGAGGCAGGGTTTGATGAAAATTCCGGTTTCGACTCTGCTTTATTCTGCATCTTCTCACGTATCTGATCAGCAATCAGCTTTTTCTTGAGACTATCAATGTGGACTTTATCCGGAGTGCTGGAGTTGCCCAACTTTGGAGATCTTCTCTGACCATGGCCAGATTGGGATTCTAGCTTTGGTGACTTGAATGAAAGCTGAAGTGTAAAATTTGAAACTACTGTCCAACATGCACATGTACTAACTCTTCAACATATGACAAAATTTTAGAGCAGTCCAAACTGAAAGCATTAATTTTTGCAGATGACGAAATAATTGTGACTTAGAAATTGAACTTTGTTTTGGGATGGATAGAAAAGGTTGTGGAAAAAGGAGAAAATGCTGGTTACTAGCATTTTTTTCCTTTTCCAGCAATGTTTTGAAAAGCCTTTTTCCTTAGGGTAGTAAAAACTTTGGATTGAGCGGTAAAGTGTGAAGCAAGCTCATAAGGGATATTCAAAAGCCGCTTTTTTTCATAGGTAAGTGCTTTCAATTCGGAACCATCTAAAATTTTGTCATTCAGTAAGTAAAAGGGCAATTAAAAAAAAGTTTCCGCTCAAACTTTCACATATACTACTAAGGGTTATCAAAAAATTTCATTGAATGTACACATAAGGCAAGTTCAAGATGAAAATGCACATAACCGAACCTGGATTTAATTTGTTATATATTTTTAACCCTTTACAGCACAATCCCGACTTTGAACAACCCTCAGGAAGAAGCCGTTTGAAAACATGAGAAAATGAGAAACTGCTGGTAACCAGCATTTTTTCCTTTTCCCACAATGTTTTCCACTCTATCAAATACAGAAATCACTATATAAGCAATATTTCAATTTTTCGTCTGCAAATGCTTTCAATTTGGTCCAGTCCAAATTTTGTTGTTTGGAAAAGAATTACAAACAATGAAATCATAACTCTGAGCAAATTTGCAGATCGATCTGAAAATATTCTTGTAAAGTATGGATAACCAGCAAGCATTTTATATGTTTTCATGACCCTGAAGAAAAATGCTTTCCAAAACATTGTGAGAAAAATAGGTAATATGCAGGTATCCAGCACTTTAGCTTTTTTCCCCCAATATTGTTTTCAACTCTTTCACAAACAAAGTCCATATAAGAGCCGGTCTTCTACAATAGCTAATAAAATGAACAAGTCTTAGATTCTGTCATATAATAATGAGTATTAATTCAACGACAAAATCTGAGACTTGTCCAAATTGAAAGCATTTGAAGATGACCAAATAAATACAACCCCACCACTGAAATTTGTTTTTGGAAGGATAAAAAACATTGTAAGAAAAGCAAAAAAATGCTGGTTACTAGCATTTTCTCCTTTAACCACAATTTTTTCAAATGCCTTTTTCCTCAGGATTGCTAAAAGTCTGGACTGTGTGGTAAAGGGTTAATGTACTAATACACGTGGAACATTTGCAGACAAAGAAGAAATGCTGATAACATATCATTTCTCCTTTTGCTACAGTGTCTGAAAAGTCATCTTCTGCAACACAAACAAACAAGAGGGCCATGATGGCCCTGTATCGCTCCACTGGCTTATAAATATAAACCATGAAGAGAAGTCTTTACTATATAAGCCCTTATAAAACTTTGACCCCAAAGCTACAGTCGGACTAAATGGGGAATATGTGTATTAGAAGAATAACATGCCAAATTTGGGAGTTCTTGGCCTTATGGCTAGTAACAAGACGGTTTCTGAACTTTTCATTCCATAAACCCATGTAAAACTTGTGACCCCTGGTGCAGGGCCAAACTTGATCCTAGGGCTGTAACTTGGGCCGTCTTTGTAGTTGTCCACTAGATAATGCTATAATTATGCAAAATTTGGTAGCCTAAGCCTTATGGCTATGTACAACAAGATTTAAAAGTTTTCCCTATGTAAGCCTATGTAAATCTTGTGAACCCCCCCCCCCCCCAGCATGAGGCCAAATTGACCCCAGGACTATAATTTGGGAACTTTTGGTAGACCCCAACTAGATCAAGCTAAATGCAAAATTTGGTAGCTCTAGGCCTTATGGCTAGGTACAGGAAGATTTTTAAAGTTTTCTCTATATAAGCCTTTGTAAAACTTGTGACCCCCGGGGCAGAGCCAATTTTGACCCCAGGGCTATAATTTCAAGAAACATGATAGAGGTTTACTACATAAAGCTACATGCCAAATTTGGTAGCCCTATGCCTTATGGTTTCAGACAAGAAGATCTTTAAAGTTTTCTCTATATAAGCCTATGTAAAACTTGTGACCTCTGGGGCAGAGCCAATTTTGACCCCAGGGCTATAATTTCAAGAAACATGATAGAGGTCTACTACATAAAGCTACATGCCAAATTTGGTAGCCCTATGCCTTATGGTTTCAGACAAGAAGATTTTTAAAGATTTCCAATATTTTTCAGTTTTGTTGCCATGGCAACCAGAGTTTTTGAAGGAATCAAATTCTTTCAAGAAATTCTGAAGAGGATCATGGCAGGATCATTTCTGTGAAGTTTCATGAAAATTGGATGGGTAGTTTCAGAGAAGAAGATGTTTGAAATAAAAGTTAACGGACGGACGGACGGACGGACGGACGCACGACGGACACCGGGCCATGACATAAGCCCGCTGTCCTTCGGCCAGTGGAGCTAAAAACCTTATCTGCATGAAGTAATGAGTTTATTCAATACAGAAAAAATCAAATTTGATCATATAATGAGCCTGAAACTTGTCTCACCTTCTGATCCTTTCCTGTACTTTTGTCTCCAGTGGCTAGTTCAAACAAGCTTGATATAGAACTTTTATCTGACATGACATCACTGTCCACCCCATTGACTCCATTTGCCTCTCTCTGAGAATATTTAAGATAAAAATGTAATGCAATTTAAGATTTCACAAAACAAGTCAGAGCTAACATGTTTTGTACAATAAAATTTAATCTGTATATTATATTTTGTACAAGTATGTTATCGAAGTAATAGACTACTACTACTGATTTAGCCCATTATTGAACAACCTGAAATAAAGCAGCAGAGAGCTTTGTACAATCCTGGTAATAAAGGATGATTCACACTTAATTAAAGTTCATTAATGAGCCATCTCTCATTTTGTCACAATGTTTTCAAAAGGGATCACTGACCAAGAGCACTGCAAATGGGTACCAATGCTCGGCTGCAGTTGCTTGACTTTCAGTGAAATTCTATGTTGAAAAAGGGGCATAACTGTATCAAAAATATTTAGATGGTTACCTGCCCTCATTGTATAAGTTCCCCTTCTGATAGCTAACACCTTGTCCAAGTCTGAGGTAACTATCTTCAGTAATAGGCTGATAGCAGAGATACTACAAAATGTTAAAGTTTTTGCATGACGAGCATAACACAAATGCAGACAACAACAGGGCTACTGCAATACCTCGATGTTTTCCTCGAAAACAGACAAGGTACAAATGAAAAAAAGTTCTCCACAGGATGTATTGACTTCAGCAAATTAATTCAAAATTTGACAATCAGGTATCTTAAACTTTTACCAAACAATTTTGGGCTGGACCAAATTGAAAGAATTTGTAGATGACAAATGTATCTCAAGTGATTATTTCCGTCTTCAATAGGGTAGACAATATTGTGGGAAAAGGAGAAAATGCTGGTTAGCATTGTGTGGTAATGGGTTAAACACCCAAATTATAAAGATCTACTGTAAACATTCTTGCTGTAATGTTTCAAATGATTTTTTGGTGCTTATTTTTTGTTTTTACCTTTTTTGAATACTTTTCTAACAAAGAAGGGGACAGGATGGAGTTTGACTGCACCAGAGACATTGGAATAGGAGGTTGTTTGATTAGTTTCTTGGGTCTGCCCCGCCCAGTAAGTAGGGCACTGCCCCTACTTCCTCCCCTACTCCCTCTGCCGCCACCTCCTCGACTCCCTCGTCCTCCACCACCCCGACTGCCACGTCCTCTATTCCGCCCTCTGGATGAGCCAGGTGGTGGTGATGTAGACGAGGTTGTGGTCACATGACTAGAGCTAGACTTTGGTAGAGGTGAGGTTGAGGCAGAAGAGCTGCTGCTGAATAGCCCATACTTTGCCGCTGTGAAAAAAAAATAAGAACATGAATACAAAATAAAATAGGAAGGTTCTTTCTTTGTAATTAACACTTCAACAAACAATCCTGACTTTTTAACAACCCCAAGGAAGAAGCCTTCTGAAAACTTTTTGGGAAGCCTTCTGAAAACATTGTGGGAAAAGGTTAAAATGCTGGTAGCCAGCATTTTATTCTTTTCTCACAATGTTTTCTACCCTATTAAAGAGAAAATTTATGTTCTGAGCAGCACTGAATATATGCTTTTAATTTGGGCATGTGCTGAAACCTGCTATTCCTTGGGTTTTTTGCAGGAGTATCCTTGGGCAAGATACTTCAGAGCCCTGGCCTAGTACTGGTGAAACCAAGGGAATACATGAATATGTGAGCTGTCGCTGTGATATGACTAAAATAATGTTCAAAGCAGCGTAAAACACCATTCAATCAATCAATCAATCAAACCTTTTAATTCAATAACAAAACAAGCCATAATGCAACTCCAGAGATGTTTTGGCCAGAACATAGTACATGGAGGAAGACAGTGTAGATCCATGATCAGACTTCATGTTTTAATCTACTCCGCCCACAAAAGCAACGTAAGTTCAAGATAGTGCCCTATGTGTCTATACAAGCATTTTCACTTTTTCCAACTTGGCGTCAAAAGTCGTCCACTACATAAATTATATATTAAATTGTGTTAATATAAAACAAAAGGTCCACATTTCATTACTTGACAAGTTTTATCCTTTAACTCTTTACCACACAATCCCGAGTTTTAATGACCCGTTGAAAGAAGCCTTTTGAAAAAATTGTGGTTACCAGCATTTTCTCCTTTTTCAACCAAGTTTTCTGTCCTTCCAAAAACACTCTCAGTTTCATTTTTTGAGTAACATTTATTTTGTTGTTTGCAAATATTTTCAATCTAGACAAGTTGAAAATTTTGTCATTTGGTCCAGAGTTAATAGGTCATTAATCCTTTACCTGACAACCTTGTATTTTTACAACCCTGAGGGAGAAAGCTTTTGAAAACAAAATGGAAAAAGGAGAAAAAGCTGGTTACCAGCATTTTCCCTTTTTTCCTCTATGTTTTCTACCTTTTCAAAGAAAAATCCCATCATTACAGCCACACCTGTCATTTTGCAAATACTTCTAGCATAGACAAGACAAAAAAAATTGCAGTCTGGTATAGTGTCAACTCTTTCATCCCTAAAATAGATAAATTTGACTTTCCTTGCAGTGTAAAAGTCAATCCCACCACATGTACAGTTGTTCCATGTCATGTTTTAGAATCAACCAGCAGAATGGTTTATAGCAATGTTAAGACTGTACTTTCTGTGCAGTCTGATCTTGAGCTATGTAGTTCTCAAAAGCTTATAATATAAAAGGTCTACATATTAAATGTGTAACTTGACAATGCATCATGGTTCAAAGGTCAATCATTACATTTTTATCATATCAAAGTGTGAAGAGTACTGAAATACAGGTCTTGTAAGCTCTACCAGACCACAAAATCTTTATTACCATAACATTATCAATCAAGTAATTTTGTACTGGCCCATTTACAAGTCCAATGTCTGCAGTATTAACCAAATTACTTTTAATGTCAATTCTATTAATTAATGTTAATACTATTATACCACATTAGAAATTATCCATGACCAATTTTAATACTTTACTCTTTCCAAGATAACAAAATTTTAGACTTGTCCAAATTGAAAGCATTTACAGACAACAAATAGAATACAACTACAATGTTGAGATTTGTCTTAAGAGAAGAAAACATCATGAGGAAATAACAAAAATGCTGGTCTAACCTCTTAAAGACAAATCTCGTAATTCCAGCTACATTTCATTAGTTCTCTGCAAATCATGCTTGTCTGATGTAATGAATAATATACTAATTAAAAGATGCCCAAATGAGGAAATAATAAGACACTGACTTGAAGCAATACAAAAAGCACAAAACAATACGATAAAATGAGCCATGCTCTGTAAATAGGGGGATTAATATATTTGCAAAAAGTATCGACACATGTCACATGACACTGCACAAAACTTTTTGCTATTTGCAAGTTTTCTGCTGATCAAAGGACCATTCTACTTCAGGATTCACCTGGGTCCATATCCACCAACCATTCTTAAGATCGTTCTTAGACTATTCTTCAAGATTTTCCAAGTTTAAAAGTAACACAGCTTCTGATTGGCTAAACCATATGGTTTAACCAATCAGAAGGTGTGTTACTTTCAAATTTGGAAAATTTTGAAGAACAAGACCAAGAAAGTTCTTATGAATGGTTGGTGAATATGGACTCAGAGTCCAAGTTTTTAGACAAAATGGGATGGTATGGATCCATAATCATGAGATGACTTTCTTGTTATAATGCATCACAGAGATACATTAACTCTTACCACACAATACCAATTTTTTATGATCCTGAAAGAGCAGGCTTTTGAAAACATAGAAAAAGGAGAAAATGCTAGTAAGCAGCATTTCCTCTTTTTCCCACAACGTTTTCTACCCGATGAAAAACAGAAACCATCGATTTAGCAACATTTAATTTGTGGTCTGCAAATGCATTCTATTTGGTCCAGTCTAAAATTTTGCCTATTCATAAAGGGTTAAACCCCTTTTGACAGGGCATGGCTCAAATGCAGGTTACAGCATATTTAAAAAGGTTTTAGGCTATTCCACAGTAACTTTAATACTAACCCCTGACACAGCGTTACAAAATAAAATTATGTATAATCAGCGATTCTCCTTTTGCCACACTGTTTTCAAGGTTTTCAAAAGCAGTCTGCTGCTAAGACCTACAGAGTTCTCTTCAGTGGTTTATGAGCAGAAAAAGAAGAAGAAATTGTGGGGGGAAAAAAAAAGATCAAACTGACCCTTTACCTAACAATCCTGAGTTTTAACAACCGTGAGAAAGAGGCCAATTGGAAACATTGTGGGAAAAGGTGAAAATGCTTGTAACCAGCATTTTCCCCTTTTTCCACAATGTTTTATACCCTAGCAAAGACAAATTCCAATATTTGAGAAATATATGATGTCTGCAAATGCTTTCAATTGAGACATGCCTAAAGTATTGACGTTTGTAAAAGAGAAAACTTGTAACAAAATACAATTGCGAGAAGAGGGGGAATTTGATAACCATTTTTTTCTTTTACTTTTTCTACAATCTTTTCAACCCTTTTAACCCTTTACTGCGCAATGCTGCCTTTTAATGCCCCTGGGAAAGAATCCCTTTGAAAACATTGTAGGAAAGGGAGAAAATGCTGGTAACCAGCATTTTCTCCTTTTCCCACAATGTTTTCTACCCTATCAAAGAAAAATTGCACCATTTGAGCCACAATGAAATTGTCGTCTGCAAATGCTTTCAATTTGGACAAGGTTAAATTTTGTCGTCTGGTAAAGGTTTAAAGACAAATCCATCATTTGAGCCACTTCTGATAAACATTCGTTTACCTTAGTTGTCTTGCAAAGTGTTAACCCTTTACCAAACAATATCATGTTTTAAGATCCCAAGATGGAGGAAGCTTTTGAAAACATTGTAAGAAAAGGAGAAGATGCTGGTAACCATCATTTTCTCCTTTTCTCACCATGTTTTCTATCCTTTCAACCTTTAGCATACAAATCCGAGTTTAAACGACCGTAAAGAATAAAACATTTGAAAGCATTTAGGGAAAAGGCAAAGAACTTTGATTCATTTGTATCACTTTCCATTTAGTTGTCTGCAGAAGCTTTCAACTTGAAAGTCTAAAATTGTGTTTGTACAGAGTTAACTCTTAAGCATACAGTCCCGACTTTTAACAACCCTGAGGAGGACGCCTTTTGAAAACATTGTGGGAAAAGGAGAAAATGCTGGTAACCAGCATTTTCTCCTTTTCCCACAATGTTTTCTACCCCATCCAAGACAAATTCCATTACTTGAGTCACATTTCAATTGTCAACTGCAAATGCTTTCAATTTGGATGGGTCTAAATTTTTGTCGTGTGGTAAAGAGTTAAAGACAAATCCTAAAATTTGAGCCAAATCTGATTTGTTATCTGCAAATGCTTTGAGTTTGGACAGGTTCAAAATTTCAGCACTTGGGACAGGGTTACAGACGAGTCCTGTCATTTTAGTAGCATTTTTCATCTGAATTGATTCAAATTGGATCAGTCCAAATTTTAGTAAAGAGTTCAATGATTATTAATATGTACAAGTATAGACATAGGAAAGAAACATTAACTCTTTACCAAACGACAAAATTTTGGGCCAGTCCAAATTGAAAGCATTTGCAGATGACAGTATAAATGCAACTCAAAAGTTGCATTTTGTGATTGGAAGGGTAGAAAACATTGTGGGAAAATGGAAAAAAATGCTGGTTACCAGCATTTCCTCCTTTTTCCACAATGTTTTCAAAAGGCTCTTTCATCAGGGTCGTTAAAGCTCAGGATTGTGTAGCAAAGGGTTAAGCAAAGTAAATAGCCAAGTACCAGCAATATACTTCTTTTGTAACAATGTTTTAACCTTTTACGACACAATTCCAACTTTTAACAACCCTAAGAAAGAAGCCTTTTGAAAACCTTATGGGAAAAGGGGAAAATGCTGGTAACCCTAAGAAAGAAGCCTTTTGAAAACCTTGTGGGAAAAGGAGAAAATGCTGGTAACCAGCATTTTCTCCTTTTCCCACAATGTTTTCTACCCTTCCAAAAACAGATTTCAATTTTTGAGTAACATTTACTTTTGTTGTCTGCAAATGCTTACAACATGAACTAGTCTAAAATGTCATTTAGTAAAGAGTTAAATGTCTTTTACCACTACAGTATAAAGCAGCTAATGGATAGAAATACATACAAAAACGGGATAAGCAAAACGGGAAAATCTTACAGATATCAGCCAATGTTGAACTTGTCGAAGGGGACACACTAGGGTCTGAGGCTGACCCTGAGAGAGCCCCAGACAGCAACAGAGGGCTCAATATGGAGTCAAAGTTGAGGGAGGGTCCTGAAAAATTAAGGGCTAAATATACTTAGGGCTCTATACAAAGTCACTGGTGATGGAAGGTCCTCATTACACACAGGCTTTTACCGGTATGTCCAGTCAAGTTAGAGGAAGGTCCTAAGAAAACTAGGGTTCAACATTAAGCCAAAGTTAAGGCATGTCCTAAAACATTAAGGGCTTGATATGACTGCAAAGTTAAAGGATGTTTCTGAATAACTAAGGGTTCTATGATGGACTAAGAGTTGAGGGTGATTCTGAAAAATTTTGTTCTCAATATGGTTTCAGAGTTCAGAGTTCAGGGTGGGTCTTGAAAATTTGAGGGCTCCATAATCACTGGTGAAGGAGGGTCTTGCTTATTAAAAGCTCAATTAATGTGAAAGTTGATGGAGACTGCTGAAAAATTACAGTTCACAGTGAAGTCCAAGGTAACTCTTTATCACACAAACAAATGTAGACTTGTCCAAATTAAAAGCATTTGCAGACACCAATTCAAATGTGGCTCAAATGATAGAAATTGCCTTTGATAGGATAGAAAGCAGCATTGTTGCCAGCATTTTCTTCTTTTCCCACAATGTTTTCACAAACCTTCTCTCTCTGGGTTGTTAAAACTCTGGGTTGTGTGGTAAAGGGCTAAGGGAGGGTCAGTATGGAATCAAGGTTCCTGAAAACTTAACCCTTTACCAACCAAACCAAAGTTTTAATGACCCTGGGAATGAAGCCTCTAAAAAAAGTGTGGGAAAAAGAGAAAATGCTAGTAACCAGCATTTTCTCCATCTCCTTTTCCCACAATCTTTCAAAAAATTGTCTTCTTCAGGGTCATTAAAACTCTGGACAGTATGGTAAAAGATAATAGCAAAACAAGGCCAATCTTGGATCTACACAATGTTCTCTACCCAATTAAAGACAAATTCAATCATTTAGCCACATTTAAATTGTTGTCTGCAAATGCTTTCAATTTGGACAAGTACATATTTTTGCCATGTGGTAAAGAGTTAGTTGAACCTATACTGTAATTTGGTTACCATTTTCTCCTTTTCTCACATTTTTTTTGAAAGCATTCTTTTTCGGGATCATTAAACATGAGATTGTTTGGGTTGGGGTTAACACAATGAATGCCAGGGAAAACTTCTTTGCTATTCAGTGGAGATCAAGATCAGGCAGCAAAGAAGAAGTTTGATCTTTCCAACCAACATAGCATTGAATTTGCATTAACTAGATCTCCTTTACAAACCAAAACTGTCTGTCCTTTTCATTTATTTTACAGTCTTGGGGTACTTTTAAAGAAAAAAAAATCTTGACTTCAAGGGAAATAATTCTCATGGTCTGAATATAACCAGTTTGTCTCCCTTGACCAAGGAAAAAAAGGAGAACACAAAATGCCTTTTTGTGCCATATATATCTATTGATGTATTTGTGCCAAGTGAAAATCAAGATGAGACTGTTTGTACAAAAAGTCCAATCCTAGTCAATACCCTGTTTATCTACTAGTGCATCTAATCTTGAAAGCTCAATTAAATTCCAATATTAACCTACACAGAAGTTATTTTTTGGTTAGACAACAGGAGAAATTCAACTAGGCACATCTTAGTATCATTACATAATTTAAGAGCAGCTATACACATCTTTTTCCTGGTATATAACCTGTGTCCACTTTTTTTTTTCACACATTTTATGCTCACCTGATGTTGGGCTCAGACTAGATGCTAATGAAGAGGGAATGCCAAGTGGGTTTGTGAGACCATCTCCAAGGCGACCAAACAGTGATGTCACAGGAAATGCTGGATGACCTAACATTGAGAATGCTCCAGGTAGGTGTGCCAGGTGGGCAAAAGGTAAAGCAGACAGGCCTGGGCTAAATGGGGAAGCTCCTGTAAAACAATAAAACAAAAGCATTATATAGTCGTACCTACTTATGAACCCACATTCTCTGAAAATTTAGAAAATCAGGTAACGGGCACACTGTCAAGCTCCATGGCATGCAACATTGGTAATGTAAGATTTCCATGAAAAGTGTAATATTTGCTTGGTCTGGGTGACAAAATTTTAGACATGTCTAAATTGAAAACACTTGCAGACAATGAACTATGGAATTTTTCTTTGAAATGGTAGAAGAAATTCTGGTTACCAACATTTTCTCCTTTTCTCACAACATTTTCAAAAACATTCTTCATCACACTTGAAGACAACAAACTAATAATGGTTATAACTATGGAATTAGTTATAGATCTACTAAATCTGCAATGTGCAGTCTGATCTTGGATCTTTACCATCCACTATCTCCAGCAACATTCTGACAAAGAGAGCCTTATAATTGCAATACGGAAGAGATATTCTAGTCAAGCAAATCTTGAAAATGCAATTATTGATTTTGTCTTCTTTTATAAGAGTGATCTTGTCCCTTTGTTTTCTTAGGATGCATGCAGTAGATTCTTTACCAGACAACATGCCTGTTCAGTTGTTCATTTTAAAAAGTGTTTGCAGACAAAAAATTAATTGTGTATAAAGTATTGGGATTTGTAACTGAAATAGTACAAAACATACCATCTAGGGAAAAGGAGCAAATGTTGGTTAAATCTTTACCAAAGGACATAATTTAAGACTTGTCCAAATTAAAAGCTTTTTGCAGACGACAAATCAATAAATGTTACTCAAATGATCGGACATTGTCTGTGAAAGGGTAGAAAAAAAATTGGGGAAAAGGAGAAAAGGCTGGTTACCATCATTTTCTACTTAATCCAGAATGTTTTGTTGGATATTTTTTTCAATTTATGATATTCAGAGATATTCAATGTTTTTTTACCAGTAAGTTAAAAACTGGGATTGCATTAACAGCACATTCTCTTTCTCCCCCCATGTTTTCACATGCCATCTTTGTCAGGGATTTTAAAAACATGGGATCTCTAGATAAAAAGTTTTAGTCATACCAAGCAATCCCGCTGGATCAAACAGTTTGCCATCCTGGAAAGGGGAAGTTTTTTCTTTCTTTTCCATCCCGTCATCTGTGTCACATGACTGGATCAGATCAAAATGTCCCTGCAACAAATTACAAAGAGTTCAGATACTGTATTTCAATCAACATCTTAGCAACATTGGTTTCATTTTTATTATTTTCTGTTCAGATGAAGTTCTATAAAAATTTTAGACTTGTCAAATTTGAAAGAATTTGCAGACGACAAATTGAATTAACTCAAAACCTGGAAATTTGTCTTTCATGGAGTAGAAAACGTTGTAGGAAAAGGAGAAAATGCTGGTTACCATTATTTTCTCCTTTCCCCCCACTGTTTTCAAAAGTCTTCTCCCTCATATTCATTAACAGTCTGGATTTTGTGGTGAATGGTTACCCTTAAAGGGCACCTATTAACTCTTTACCAAACGACAAAATTTTAGACCGTCCAAATTGAAAGCAATTACAGACAACAACTTAAAAGTGACTCATAAATTGAAATTTGTTTTGGGAAAGGTAGAAGACATTGTGGGAAAAGGAGAAAATGTTGGTTACCAGCATTTTCTCCTTTTCCAAAAATGTTTTCAAAAGGCTTCTTTCTCATTATCGTTAAATGTCGGGATTGTGTGGTAAAGAGTTCAACCCAGAAACAGATTTTCAGTCCAGAAATAAAACTCAAGTAATTGAAATTACAGTGTTACATTTTGTCTATATTGTTTCAACAAAGCTGAGAGTGCAGATAAAAGATCAGACACTATGTTTTGTGCTGTCACTGTCTGATCTTGATCAACATGGACTGAAAGGCAACTACTGTTGTGAGAGGCGCTTTAAGAGTTAAATTCAGTCCAATCACTGCAACAGCTTACCTCAATAATGTCTTTCCAAGAGTTTCACTAGTGCTAGGCTTGGGTTCTGCAGTGCCTTGCCAAAGGACACTCCAACATGACCAGCAATGTAATTACAATGTTTGGTCAGTGTATATCCAAGAGCAAAGGCACCTCCTGTATAACTGATCTAGGATCTACACTGCAAGGTTAAAAAGAGAAAAAATGGCAAAAAGTTGCCATTTCGCTGTCTTTTGTTAACTTTTAACCCTTTACCACACAATCCTGACTTTTAACGACCCTGAGTAAGGAAACTTTTGAAAACATTTTTTGAAAAGGGAGAAAATGCTGGTAACCAGCATTTTCTGCTTTCCCCACAATGTTTTCTACCCTTGCCAAAACAAGTTTCAATTTTTGAGTCACAGTTAAGATGTCATCTGCAAATGCTATGAATTTGGACCAGTCTAAAATTTTGTCGTCTGGTAAAGAGTTGACCTGACTTCAAAATCCTTTTTTTTTTTTCTGCCAGAGACTAACACTTAGACAGACTGTACATCATAAAATTGTCATCTTCACAATAATTTCCATACTTTTCAGTTGTATGATTTAAATGTATATGCATTTTAATACCAGTAATAATTAGTTTTGGCCCCTACCGGGCCTAAACCCTTTACCACACAAACCTAAGTTTTAACAAGTCCACAGAAGACATATTGTGAGTAAAGAAAGAAATGCTGGTTTAAAACCTGTTTTTTCCCCTTTTCCCACAATATTTACTTACCTTTCAAAGACACGTCCTAACATTTGAGCCACATCTAATGTGTGATCTGCAAATGCTTTCAACTTGGATCATTCTAAAGTTTTGTTGTTTGGTAAAGGGTTAAAGGGCAGAAGAAAGAAGAAAATGCTGGTGACCAGAATTTTCCTTTTTTCCCATGATGTTTAAAAAGGCTTCTCCCTCAGGTTTGCAAAAACCCTGGGGTAATTTGGTAAATAGGTCGAAGGTTTTCCTATCATTAGTCAAGCTGCTCTTGCCATCAGTGCAGATCAAAATCAGACAACAGCCAGCTTTGTTGATATATTAACTCTTTACCAAACCACAAAATTTTGCACTGGACTAAATTCAAAGCATTTGCAGATGACAAATTAAAATGTGAATCAAATGATAATTTCTATTTTTGATTAGAGAGAAAACATTGTGGGAAAAGGAGAAAATGATGCTTACCATCATTTTCTCCTTTTCTCACAATGTTTTCAAAAGGATTCTGCCGCAAGGTCGTTAAAACTCGGGATTGTGTGGTAAAGGGTTTAGAAAATAACCTTAACCATTCAACACACAAAATTTTCAACTGATCCAAACTGAAAGTATTTGCAGACAACAAATTAAATGTGGGTCAAATGACTGGATTTCTTTTCCCATTTTCTTTTTTTTCCACAATGTTTTCAAAAGTCTTATCTCCCAGGGTCTGTAAAATTTGGGATTGTGTGGTAATGCGTTGTAAATTCAGTATTTCATAAGTCAATTATGTTTCTTTGACACTTAACTCTTTACCAAACAACAAAATTTTAGACTGGTCCAAATTGAAAGCATTTGCAGACGACAATAGAAATGTAATTGGAAAATTGAAATTTGGTTTGGGAAGGGTAGAAAACATTGTGGGAAAAGGAGAAAATGCTGGTTACCAGCATTTTCTCCTTTTCCCCTCATGTTTTCAAAAGGCTTCTGTCACAGGGTCGTTAAAAGTTGGAATTGTGTGGTAAAGAGTTAACTCTTTACCAAATGACAAAATTTTAGAAATTGAAAGCATGTGCATAATGACATATTCAATCTAGCTCAAATAATGAGATTTGTATCATAAAGGGCAGAAAACATCGTGGGAAAAGGAGAAAATGCTGGTCACCAGCATTTTCTCCTTTTCCCACAATCTTTTCTACCCTTCCCAAAACAAACTTCAATTTTTCAGTACATTTATTTTGTCATCTGTAAATTCTTTCAATTTGGACAAGTCAAGAATTTTATTGTTTGGTAAAGAGTTAAAGGACAACTCCTATTTTATGAACAACATTGAATTTGTCACCTGTGCAAATGTTTTCAATTCTGATGAGTGAAATTTTGTTGTCTGTTAACACTTTTTCACACGATCCCGACTTTTAACAACCCAGGGAGAAGCCTTTTGAAAACATTGTGGGAAAAGGAGAAAATGCTAGTAACCAGCATTTTCTCTCCATTTCCCATGTTTTCTACCCTTTCACAGACAAATTCCACAGTCTGAGCCTTGTATAATTTGTTGTCTACAAAGCTTTCAGTTTCAAACAGTCTAAAATTTTGTCGTTACACACAGTTTGGTTAAGTGATAAAGAGTTATGGATCAACTATTGTATACACAGGCTGTGAATATTATGTACAAATCGTAATCTGACCCAATTTAGTAAAACAGATACTTTCCTCTTTGGTCAATAGATAAATTTTGTCTGTTTAAAAGTAAAACAGAATTTGAAAGTGACAAGAGGGCCAAAATGGCCCTCATTGCTCCACTGGCTAATGATACAAAATTATCCATTGGGGGACAGAAGCAGCTACATTTATTGTTTAAAGTCTATATACATGTATCTAATCCTGGAGTAATCCATGTACAAATATAACCCGTATCCTGCTAAATAAGTTAAATAAAACTTTCAAGCCCATAGTAGAAACTGGAATAATGTTATTTCAAACTTATTTTTTAGAGAAGAATATCTCCATATCAGACAGTGAAAATCCAAGATCAGACTGCATGTTCTGTGCAGTCTGATCTTGATCTACACTGTCTGCAAAGGGTCAGAGAGTCACATTTAGCAGGAGAAAAATTATGTGCTAATCTTGAGTTTTCGCAGACATGCAACAACAGAATATGATAGAGGTCTACTACAGACTCATTAATGGCAAATATCAATTGATTCTCATCAAAGATGAGTCATAGCAAGATTTTTGAGACCATCCTGCTTAAAAAAATGGTTTTCTTTTTTGTCTACAGATCAAAGAACAAAGAAGAGCTTCACTTTTTGTTAAGTTACTTCCATTTTACCCTTTATATGATTATTCTACCTCCATTTTACTATTTATATATCCTAAAAAAAACTTACTGCATTAATTAGCTACCACATTTTAACCACCCTGAGAAATATGGCTTTTGAAAACATTGTGGGGAGAGGCAAAAACACTGGTAACCTGCATTTTCTTCTTTTCCCATCTTGTTTTCTACCCTTTTAACTCTTTACCAAACGACAAAATTTTAGACTAGTCCAAATTGAAAGCATTTGCAGACAACAAAATAAATGTAGCTGAAAAATTGAAATTCGTTCTGGAATGGATAAAAAACATTGTGGGAAAAGGAGAAAATGCTGGTAAGCAGCATTTTCTCCTTTTCCCACAATGTTTTCAAAAGGCTTCTTTCTCAGGGTCGTTAAAAGTCGGGATTGTGTGGTAAAGGGTTAAAAAACCTCTGTTAATTTGTTCCACTTTCAGATCTGTCATATGCACATACTTTTGATTTGGAAGAGTATCTAATTAATCTGTTGTTTGGGAAAGGGTTAAAGTTACACACTGACAATGAAATAAAACCCAGTTGTAGCCACTTTTTTTTTTTTGATGAATCAAGCCTTAACTAAGATAAGTCCACAAAAAGATCAATTCTAGCAAGGCGCAAAGGAAACATGTGTTTTGGGAAAAGCATTTTGTTCATTAATTTCTTTGGAAGAACGGTCCTAAAATGCCAAGGCAGGTTCATTTTTGTGAAGTTTGGTTAAAATGGATACAGCAGTTTCATCAGAGAAGACACTTGAATATAATAAACTGGACAACTGAAGCATGGATAAATGGATGCACATACAACAGACACATGGTTATGAAACCAGCTGTCTGGTGTTTGGTATTAAGTGGGGCTAAAGGATGTCAGAGATAAGAAGCCTCCGTGTCAGGCTCTTTTCCCTACAGATGACAACTTTGGAAAACATTGAGGGATAACAAACAATTGCTTTTGACTATCAATGACTGGAACTGCTTTTTTTTTCTAATGGAACATGGGGTTGCTGATTCAAATCCCCAGCTAGGCCAATTTCTAAAATTCCAAGGATTGATGATAGTCATTCTGACAGGATTCATTCCTCGCTCACCTCTGACAATCGTTTCAACAATGATTAGGTGGAAAAGCAGCCAGTGGCTTGGGAAGAATATTGCGCAAAGTACTGATAAAGAAACACCAGAGAAGCATGGATAGATGCACTGACCGCTGTTACATAACTGAAATAAATGTTGAAAAACTGAGTTAACTCTTTACCACACAATCCTGACTTTTAAAGACCCTAAAAAAGAAGCCTCTAGAAAACATTGTGGGAAAAGGAGAAAATGCTGGTAACCAGCATTTTCTCCTTTTCCCACAATGTTTTCTACCCTTCCCGAAACAAATTTCAATTTTTCAATCACATTAATTTTGTCGTCTGCAAATGCTTTCAATTTGGACCAGTCTAAAATTTTGTTGTTTGGTAAAGAGTTAAACATCATTAAATCAATCAATGCTTTACTAATTATGTATTCCATTATAATGTTGAAAAGCAGTTATAAGTTTTCCTTCCAATGGTTTGCCCATTAGGTCAATTATAACATATTTTAGGTAGTCCTGTAAATAGTATCCTGTATAGTAAAGGATAAATTCAGAGATGTAGAAAACGTATTGACATTTCTAATATATATTTCTCTAGATCTAAAACCATTACACATTATAACAGACAGTGACACATCAATATTGAATCCAATAGCTGGGCACTTAACCCTTCACCAAACAAAATCCAGAGTTTTACTGACCCTGACGGCGAAGGCTATTGAAAAAAATTGTGGTAAAAGGAGAAAATGCTAGTGACCAGCACATCCCCGTTTTCCCAGTGTTTTCTATTCCACCATAAAACTTAAGGTCATTTGTACTAGTTTTGAATTTGTCAATGCAGATTGTTTCAAATTAGAAAGAGGCTACAATTTGTCATTTGGAAGAGTTAACCTGAAGCCTGCTAAGCACAACTCACTGACCTTTTGTGGACTGTATAGGTCAAGATCAGACTGCACAAATTGTGCAGTCTGATCTTGGATCTACCCTGTCCGATAAGGATATAATTCTCTTCCAAAAATACCTTTGAAATAAGAAAATTTGGGTTTTTACTATCGGCTTGAAAGTTTCATTTCTTTTATTTAGCAATATAAGGGTTAATACTTTTATCCACATTTTACTTGCAGCAACTTAATTGGAGTTTGCAAAAAGGCCTAATCATGGTACTTTGACAGTGCATCATGTTAGCCAAGGGTTCCGATTGATTTTCATTTATTTATCGTCACCACCGGTTGCCAATATGGGCAATGCCCCCAGAAGACTGACAGTTATGTTACGGGGAAAAAATGCAAGATACAGGGGACCTAGGTTTAATGTCTTATCCAAAAGACTCTTTAGTAACTTTAGTTGGCCAGCCATGGTAATCCAACAAACGCTCTCAAGAGTCACATGACTGGATCACTGGCCAGAGATTTAACCCCTAAAGCGCCTTTCATGACTATGGTTGCGTTTGCGGCCAGTGTAAATCAAGATCAGGCTGCACAAAACATGCAGCCTGATCTTTGATCTACACTGTCCAATTTGATGAATCACTGTAGACAAAAGCAACTATAAAAATTGCAATTATTTGGGTCATATTTCTAGGATTAAAATGTCTAGCAGGTTTATCCGGTGCTCTAAGGGTTAACAATCACAAGTCTTCTGCTATAATATTGCTGGAGGCTTTTCTTACAAATAACCAATATGTTCCTTTATAGTACTTGTTAACCCTTTATCAAACAATCCTGAAAAAGAAGCCTTTTAAAAACATTGCGGGAAAAGGAGAAAACTGGCAATTTCTTGTCTTCCTACCATGTTTTATACCAGTGTTGTCATCTGCAAACATTTTTGAAATGGAGGAGACAAAATTTTTTTTGTCTGGTGAAAGGTTAACATAAATTAACTCAGATAATACATTTGGATACATTTGGAAAATCCAACCCTGGTAGAGCACTTGGCAGCATACAGGGTCCGTATTCACCAACCATTCTTAAGAATATTCTTGGTCTTGTTCTCCAGAATTTTCAAAATTTGAAAGTAAGACACCTTCTGATTGGCTAAACCATTTGGTTTAGCCAATAAAATGGTTTAGCCAATCAGAAGTTGTGTTACTTTCAAACTTGGAAAATCTTGAAGAGTAAGTCTAAGAACATTCATAAGTATTGTTGGTGAATACGGACCCAAGACTTGAAACCAGGGTGTTGCTGGTTCAAATCCCCAGCTTCATGGCCAACTCCTCTTGGAGGATTGATGATAGTCATAATGTGACCTGAATTCATTCTACTCTCACCACTGATCATGGTTTCAATGATGGTTAAGTTGGAGAGCAGCCAGTGGCTCGGCAATAATATTGAGCAAAATTCTGGTTAAAAAAAAAATCTTCAGGGAAGCATGGATAGGCACACAGGCCGACATGATATACATGTACATGTAACTGAAATAATGCTGAAAATGGCGTTAAAAACCATATAAGCTAAACAACGAACAAACTGACTTTTGGAAACAAGTGCAGAACATACAACCAGCCATCCCTCCCCAAACTATTGGTATAATTGGAAGGGATGATCTGCAAAAATCAACCCTTTCCCAAAAGACAAATTCTAGCCCCTTCCAAATTGAAAGCATCTGCAGATGACAAATTTGAAAGTGGTACAAAATGAACTTCAGGTTTTTTGACAGGGTAAAAAACATTGTGGGTAAAGGAGAAAATGATGGTTACCAGCACTTTCTCCTTTTCCCAGTGTTTTCTACAATCCTCTTCCTCAAGGATGTGAAAACACAGGATAGTGTGGTAAAGCATTAAGGGTTGATGCATAATGCATGAAAAAACATAGTTGCAAAAGGAAAGGTTGCTCATTAGGAACAGTTTCTCCTTACTGTTTTCAAAGATGTCTAAACCAAGGACAAAAATGTCACCTACAAGTGGTTGAAATGTGCAAAACAAATGTATGAATTTGAATATGAACCATAAATTATTTCATAAGTCTACCTGGAACCCTTACCATACCAAGTACTGCTTCAGGTGCTTTTGCAGACATTGAAGATTATGATCAGACATATTGTACCATCTTATCTTGGATCTATACTGTCCAGGATTTTATGACAAATTCAAGAACAAACAGGCTTGCTTTTGCAAAGAGTATATAGGGCCTTTGTACAAACTAAACAATCTTACTCTTTCTACTTGTTGATCCATCACCCTAAAAAAGATCTTGCAAGTTTTCGCAATCCTCAAAATGAAGGGTGTTTAATACATCATGGAAAAGGAATAAAATATCAGTAATACCAGATTTTTTCCTTTTCCTACTAGTATTGTTATCTACTTTAAAAAAAGGAAACACAATATATTCATTCAAAACAATACTTTTTCATCTGAACTTACGCTTTCAATTTCCACAAGTCTAAACTTCTGTCATTTGGCAAAGGGTTAAAAGCACCAAATAAATGATTGGACAGTTTTACTTAGAGTCACATCTTAAATGCTGCAATACTTTGTCTTAGCAGTCTGGGCAGGTCAAGGATCAGAAAGCACAAAACCTGCAGTGTGATCTTGATCTACACAGGTCATAATCTCAACAAAAGCTGTTACAGAAATTCTATGTGTCTTCAGGCTTTACCAAACAACACAATTCTGACTCTGATCCAAGCTTTTACACATGACAAATTTAGTGTGACTCCAATAAAGGGATTTGTCTTTGTAAGAGTGGAAAAAATTGTGGAAAAAGGAGAATATACTGGTTACCATCACTTTCCCTTTTAACGACAGTGTTTGTAAAAGCCGTCTTCTCCAAGGATGTTAACCCTTAAAGCGCCTTTCACTAATATAGTTGCCTTTGTGGCCAGTGTAGATCAAGATCAGGCTGCACAAAATGTGCAGCCTGATCTTTGATCTACACTGTCCACTATGTTAAAACACTACAGGCAAAAGGTAGCTGTGAATTAGCAATTATACTGGTTTTATTCTAGAGTGAAAATTACCATGGGGTTTATTCGGCGCTTTAACTCTTTACCACACAATCCTGACTTTTAACGACCCTGAGGAAGAAGCCTTTTGAAAGCATTGTGGGAAAAGGAGAAAATGCTGGTAACCAGCATTTTCTCCTTTTCCTACAATGTTTTCTGCCCTTCCCGAAACAAGTATCAGTTTTTCGGTAACATTTATTTTGTCGTCTGCAGATGCTTTCAATTTGGACCAGTCTAAAATTGTGTCGTTTGGTAAAGGGTTAAAACACCAGACTCTTTGGTAGAGGGTTAAAGCAAAGTATATGTTTATGGGAGGTTTAATAAAATACCAAATTACATGATAATTTATACAGCTTTTAACCCTTTTACTTCAAACTGATTTTCTGAAAAATTTTGCAACAGATGAAAAATAAGAAAAAATCCTTGTAAAAAGGGAAAATAAACACGACTTAAGGTCTAACATACATGAAAACATGTGAAACATTGAGGCAAAAGGAGAAATTGCCACTATTTTATATCTCAGGGTTCTTTAAACTAAGAATTGTTGAGTTAAAGGATTCAATGACTTTATCATACTGGTTTGTCCTTGGACAAGGCACTGAGAAGCCCTAGCCTTATACTGATCATTATTCAGGAAACAGTGACTTAATATACCAAACAGTTGCTAAGATGACTTAAAACTTTACCACACAATCCCAGGTTTTAACAACCCCGGAAAAAGAAGCCTTTTGAAAACATTGTGGGAAAAGGAGAAAATGCTGGTAACCAGTATTTCCTCCTTTTCTTTCAATGTTTTCTAAGCTATGAAGGATAATTCCTGTATTATTAGTCACATTTAATTTGTCGTCTGCAAATGCTTTCAATTTGGACCAGGCTAAAATTTTGATGTTTGGTAAAGAGTTACTATTGTAACAGACAACAAAATTTTGCACTTGTTCTTATTGAAATTGTTTGCGGTCTGTATTTATCAAATCTGGCTAAAACGATGGGATATTTTTAGAAATGCTGGTTACTAGCATTTTCTCCTTTTCCCAAAATGTTTTTAAGAGCCCTTGGTATCAAATCCCTCAGGGCTGTCAAAGCCTGGGATTATAAGGTAAAGGGTTTTAGCAGACATCAAAATTTTAGACTTGAGGTGAGCTTTACTGAAATTATTTGCAAACAACATATCAACTAAAGCTCAAATGATGGTATACATTGTACTAGTTTGTCTTTGAAAGGGTAGACAACATTGTGGGAAAGAGAAAATGCTGGTTACCAGCATTTTCTCCTTTCCACTCGATGTTATCAAAAATCCCTTTCATCAAGATCATAGAAACTTCATACTGTTAAGTGTTTAATAGAGGGTTAACTAAAATATGGAAAAATGGCATAAACACCAATTTCAAAAACAAATAGGTAAATCAGAATGTCAGTGTACCCTTTCAAAGGGGGAAAACAGTATTGTCTCAACAATGACAGAAAACATCTTGAATACAAGTTAAGTACAGAATTTATGAGTGACTGGAAAAAAAAGGAATCCCTAAAATAACAAAGCAATGCATTAATTATCATTCAATCTAGGATTTATAATTTTGACCTTGAGAACAACCTCCAAAGCTGACTGAATGATACCATTTTTATTTCTTTAACCATTTAGCACACAATCCTGTGATTTTATGACCCGATAAAGAAGGCTTCTTGAAAACATGACGGGAAAAGAAGAAAATGCAGGTAACCAGGGAAAAGAAGAAACCAGCATTTTCTCCTTTTCCCACATTTTTTACTCTTATAAAAACTAGAACCAGATCTAGTTCTGTATTTTGAGCCACATTTTAATTGGTAGTCTGCAAATGTTTGGCAAAGTTACACTTAACTGTTTCAGCTGTATGGAACTTCTCTTTTTTTATTTCTCACAAAAAAGTATAAAAAGAAACATCCCTGCTGTGAATAAACATGTAGAAAGATCTTCCTATCCACAGAGGGAGGGGAATCCAGGAGCCAGTTAAAAAAAAACACATATTTTATTTTCTAACATGAAAACATTCTACCACACAATATCTGGTGGAAAGCCAAACTTTGTAAGAACCATTTATACACTCTCTGGATCAGATTCCAGAAATCAAGCACTTGTCTGTGTAATCCTTCATTCTTCTGTAAGCACTTTTTTCAAAGCGAAGTATTCCTGGAAATTTTTTCCAAGCACTATTTTAACTCTTTACCAGATGAAAAATTTTAAGACTTGTCCAAATTGAAAGCATTAATTTTGCAGACCAAAATCAATAGATTTAAAGTAAAAAGTGTTCATGAATACTACTTTTGAAATGCTTGTTTGATCAACCAGGTTACAAGCATGTTATCTCTTTCCAACAATGTTTTAAACGGGCTTTTTCCTAAGGGTCACAAAAACATGAGATTGTTTGATAAAGGATTAAAGCTCTGACATTATGAGTTATCCTCAGGTTTCCAATTCTATACAGCATATAAAGAAAAGAATCAGGAATCAAGAAAAAATATAGGAAATAATGGGATAAATATTAAGTTGCAAAAATTGTTTTTATTTAAATTTTATTATGGAGAATTAAAGTGAAAATTTATTGGCATTATTCATTTTCAAACCCCTTTTCAGTATTCTTGAGTTTCCAAGACTTAATATTAAGCCTTTACCACACGATCCTGAGTTTTAATGACCCAGAGGAAAAAGCCTTTTGAAAAAATTGTGGGAAAAGGAGAAAATGCTGGTAACCTGCATTTTCTCCTTTTCTGACAATGTCTTCTAGCCTTTAAGTGACAAATTCTACAATTTGAGCCGCATTTAATTAGTCGTCTGCAAAGCTTTGAATTTTGATGAATCTAAACTTTTGTGGTTTGGTATTATAATGGTTAATTCTTTACCACACAACAAAATTTTGGACTTGTCTAACTCCAAAGCATTTGCAGATGACAAATAAAATGTAGCTGGAATGGTAGAAAATGTCTGGGAAAGGGTAGAAAACGTTGTTGGAAAAGGAGAAAATGCTGGTTACCAGCATTTTCTCCTCTTTCCACAATGTTTTCAACAGCCTATTATAACAGGGTTACTAAACCTGTGATTCTGTGGTAATGTGATGTGTGGTAACGGTTTAATCAACAAACTCTTCCAAGTTTGCAGTTGTAGAAAAGGATAACAGCATCATCTTTTTATAAATCAATAATGCCAGTTACAAACTATCATTCCTAACATCACAGTCTATCCCTTCTTCTTGTAGACTGGTCGTTATTTTTCTGCCTTTTCTTCTTCTGGGCTATTATGAACCGAGCACCTTGATTGGCTTAAATTTACCTGTGTTTAATCATTCAACAATCTTTTCCTCAAATTAAAAAATAAAAGCTACATTGTTTGAATATAAACTATCTAAAAGAAAAACTGTTTTAACTCATTAATGTGAATAATTTGTCCGCAGAATCCATTTTTGATCATTTGAAACATTCATATAACCACCTGCATACCTCTTTTGTTTCGCCACATAGGCAAAACAAAAAATTGCATTTAAGCACTATACCTAATTCTTGCTGAATACCCATCATATTTCCAAAGTTGTCTGCTGCAAAACTCTTTCAGGTTGTAATGTGTTAAATAAGCCCCAAATGGATATATCAATCTTGATTGAAACAAATATTTAATCTTCCCTTGGGTTGCAAAAAACACAGACCCATTTAACCCCCATTATAAAAATATAGACCTGTCCAAATTGAAAGCATTTGCAGACGACAATTTCAATGTGACTCAGGTGATAAAACTTGCATTCAACTGAGTAGAAAACATTGTGGGAAAAGGAGAAAATGATGGTTACCAGCATTTTCTCCTTTTCCCACAATGTTTTCAAGAGCTTTCTTTTTCAGGGCCATTAAATCTTGGAAATGTGCAGTAAAGGGTTAATACAGGTCTAACACAAGTCTCAGTTTCTTTTTGCATGATCTTATATCATAAAACCAAATCGGTGAGGAAGGTATCCAAAATTTTATTTTTTTCCAAACATGCTTCCAATCAATGTTTTCTCCATTTTGTCTAATGTACAGGTCTAAAAGTTGCATCTAATGTCATAGTAGTGGGTGGAACTCTTTACCAAACAACAAAATCCTGGACTTCTCCAAATCCAAAGCATCTGCAGACAACAAATTAAATGTGGCTTAAGTAAGAGAAATTGTCCATGTAAGCCCAGAAAACAATGTGGGAAAAAGAGAAATGCTGGTTACAAAATTTTCTCTTTTTCTCACAATGTTTTTTAAAGCCTTCTCCCTTAGGCTGGATAAAACTTGGCTTTGACTGACTGACTGATTGATTGTATGGTGTTTAACACTGTTTTCAACATTATTTCAGTTATGCCATGGCAGTCTGTGCACCTATCCTTGCTTTCCTGGAGTTTCTTTTTACCAGTGGTCAGCACAATATTCCTTCCAAGCTAATGGCTGCTTTCCCACATAACCATCATCAAAACAATGGTCAGGGGTGAAAGAGGAATGAATCCTGTAGCAATGACTATCGCTGATCCTTGGAAAGAAAATGGCCAAGCTGGGGATCGAACCTCCTGTTCTCAAGTCCTGTGCGCTACTGACTGAGCAATGGGGGCTTGGTGATAAAATCTTGGGATTGTGTGGTAAAGTGTTAAGTCTCCTGCAGGCCATAAAATTTTATACTATGTATTGAATACATATGTAGAAACTAATTAAATGCGGTGACAGGTTTCATTAAAACGGCGGACCTGTAATTTCGTAAATGGGATACATATAGGGATCCGCGACATTTCAGTGCGAAATCAGGTTTGTCGAAAATGATCACTAGCCATGGCTGTTACCCTAACCATGACGAACTGTGGTTAAAATCTTCCTCACAGACAGCATTACATGAAAGGAATTTAGCAATCTCTCTTTTAAAACATACATGGATTTCAATGAAACACCCTTTGGACGAATTGTCATGCACCGCACATATACTACTTATAAGTAACCCAGTTTTCCTACAAAGATTATTCCACAAGGGAACAATTTGTCCCCTACACCTGCAGAAAAAGGGAGCACTTTAATATTACCAGAACAAATGCACTCAAGACTAATTATAAACCAGAATTTTACCCTTTACCGCATGATCCTGAGTTTTAACAACCCTCAGGAAGAATGCTTTTGAAAACATTGCGGGAAAAGGAGAAAATGCTGGTCACCAGCATTTTCTCCTTTTCCCACAATGTTTTCTAGCCTACCTGGGACAAATTTCGTCAGTTGGGCCACCTTTAATTTATCGTCTGCAAATGCTATTAATTTGGACCTGTCTAAAATTTTGTTGTTTGGTAAAGAGTTAAACATGATGAAGTCCCATCTGTGTACATTATGGCTGGATATTTTTTTTTAAATCAATGGGATCCCCCCTTGGCAGAACAGTCACAGGCAGTGCACATCAATGTAGGACAGCACAGGATTGCTGTTTGATCTTTGATTTACAATGTTTGCATCTTTGTAACATACTCTGGTCAAAACAAACTGGCGTTTTCAAGACTTTGGCTCTTTTTCCTAAATGAAAAGGTCCAATTTTGTGCTTTCTTGCAGCAAACTTTGAAAACAAATTTGCAAAAGGTGAGATAGCCCATGACTTACACTAAGTGTATGTCCTATACTCATTTTCATCCAGTTTTTAACCATTTCATCTCAGTTTTTAACCCATTTCATCTTCATTCCATAATCATTATCGTATCTTAATGCCAAACGTTGCCCCTCATGGATGCAAGGTTGCCCAGATTACCATGACTAGGAAAAGCATTTCTTTTTTTGGCAGCCTTCAAAGAAATCTCTGCCATTTCTGGTTCTGAGGACAGATACTGTGAGTCTCTCTATCCCATACACCACAAATATTGGTACTTTTTCTATTTTAACACAGGTGACCAATTCTGAGCAATTCTACATACTTCTAAGTTTCAAAAGTTTTTTTTTTCTATCTGGCTGTAAATACATATCTTTAATCTTTACAAGGGTTCTTATTTTGTAGATGCAATTTAAAATTTCTTAATACATTTTGCTGTAAATGTAAAGGAACTCATTGCTACATGCAGTCAAAAGGTGCAAGTCTGTCATTTAACAAAACAGTGGGTGGGTCTTTTTGCAATGGATAAAGTTCTGGTTTTATGAAATCAAATATGGCATCATCATACCTGTTTGAAAACAGTCCCTCATAATAGATGGGTGTTACTGATCATGTGACATTCTCACAAACCTTTGAGAAATTCTGGCACAAAATCTAAAAATATATTCAGAATTTAGTAATTCTAGCAAAAATACAAAAATATAAATAACCCCCCTAAACTCTTTACCACATAGTCCTGACTTTTGACAACCCTTTGAAAAAAATGCCTTTGAAAAGATTGTGGAAAAAGGAGAAAATGCTGTTAATCAGCATTTTCTCCTTTTCTAACAATATTTTCGAAGACAGTTCAACGACAAATCCAGCCATTTGTTCCACATTTAACTCTTTACCACACAATCCTGACTTTTAGCGACCCTGAGAAAGAAGGCTTTTGAAGACATTGTGGGAAAAGAAGCATTTTCTTCTTTTTCCACAATGTTTTCTAATCTTCCAGAAATCAATTTAAATTTTTGAGTCACAATTATTTTGTCATCCACAAATGCTTTCAATTTGGACTAAGTTAAAAATTTTGTCATTTGTAAAGAGTTAATATGTTGTCTGCAAATGCTTAGAATTTAGACAAGTCTTCAAGAGCCAAACTATGCTCATTATTCTGTACAAAGACATTTACAGATTTGTCTGCTGCAAATCTGTTTTAGAATGTAATGAGTCAGATTATTATAATCAAGGAAGGAGATCCTGCTAAAACAGGGGAACTCTCAAATCACTTGTACAAAATTCTTTTCAATACATGGTTACTATAGCAACACCAATCTATCTGAGAATGTCACTTTGTTTTACAATGGTAATTTCGATAATCAGTAAGGTAAATAGTGCTTAGATTTGGTACTCATAGCACACTGAAAATATTGCATATTGGGTCTCAGGGGTGTGCAAATTTCACATAATTTTTGCACATGTCCAAGGGCCAACTTAAATAATTTCCCCTTGTTCAAATATGAAAGATACATCCTTACAGCTGGAGAGAAAAAAATGCAGTAAAAAAACTGACAGATTGCAGAATGTTTCAAAATTCAGTCAGCTGTGTAAACATAGATAAATTACAGATATATATTGTGTAACGAATAAAAAAATAATCAAAAATGTTCAATTAAAAACATCACAACAATGAGTTCTCTAAAGGCCCCAAGAAAATGAAATGCATTTTCTGTTCGTCGTAATCTATGTAACCTTGCAACTGTCAGGGGCAACATTTGGCATGAAAGATTATAGCTTGATAAATTAAAGATGAAATGAGTTAAAAAGTGGCTGTAAACCAGTATGGTATTGAAAATGCTGAGTATGCAAAACACTCTTTATCAGTATGGAAAAAACAGCTACCATTGCAACTTTAAACCACTGAGGGTTGAAATATTGACTGATTGATTGTTTAGTGTTTAACACCGTTTTCAACATTATTTCAGTTATATCGTGGCAGCCATTGCACCTATCCATGCTTTCCTGGAGTTTCTTTAACCAGTACTCCGCACAATATTCCTTCCTGCTTTCCCACATAACCATCGTCGAGACAATGGACAGCAGTGAGAGAGGAATGAATCCTGTCGTAATGACTATCATCAATCCTCAGAAAGAAATTGGCCAAGCCGGGGATCGAACCAGCGACCTCCTGTTCTCAAGTCCTGTATGCTACCAACTGAGCTACCGGGGCTTGGTGAGGGCTGAAATAATCCTTAGTAAAAAGCTGATGAGACAGAAGAGTAGAAAAATTGTGTAGGGAAAAGGAGAAAATCCTGGTTACAAGCATTTTCTCCTTTACTCACATTGTTTTCAAAAGTCTGCTTCCACAGGATCTTAACTCTTTACCAAATGAAAAATTTCTAGACTGGTCCAAATTCAAAGCATTGGCAGGTGACAAAATAAATGTAGCTCAAGTGATGATTTTCGTCTTTGATAAGGAAGAAAACATTGTGGGAAAAGGAGAAAATGCTGGTTACCAGCATTTTCTCCTTTTCCCACAATGTTTTCAAAAGGCTTGTCTCTAAGAGTCGTTAAAACAAGGAGAAAATGCTGGTAACCGGCATTTTCTCCTTTTCCCACGATTTTTCATAAAGGCTTCTTCCTCAGGCTTGTTAAAACTAGGGATTGTTTGGTAAAGGGTTAAAAGCACTTGTTACTTTAGTAATGGATCATCCTTTTACGACACAATCCCATATTCAACTGAACCTTTGGAAGAATGCATTAGACAGTGGGAAAAGGAGTAAGCAGCATTTTCTCTCAGTGTTTTCTATCCTTGCTAAGACTAATCTTATCATTTAAGCTACATGTTATTTCTGGTCTACAAACCCAATCAATTTTGAATGGTCTATAAATTTTGTTGTCTGGTAAGGTATATTGCTTTCAACACAATCCGGTCTTAACGACCCTGGGAAAGAAGTCTTTTGAAAACATTCTTGTGAAAGGAGGAAATGCTGATTATAAGCATTTTTTCCTTTTCCAGCAATGTTTTCTATCCTATCAAAGACAAATTCCATCATTTGAGCCTCATTTAAATTGTCATCTGCATATGCTTTTGATTTGGACTGGTCTAAAACTTTGTTGTCTGGTTAAGGATTAAACAAATGCGACTTTACTCACAGTTACTGGGAACAAAATAATCATCAATAATTCAGAGTGACACCATCTATTCTCCACATAACTATACTCCTGTTTATAGACTTCTGCACTAAAACTACCAATTTTCCTAACATGGGTATAATCCAGATATCATTCGGTCATGAAAACCTGTTTTTACTACAAAAACATTTATGATATGCTTGTGGCTCAAGAAAAACCAACTCTTAATTAAGCAAACAACAAAATATTCCACTTGTCTAATGTCTAAACTAAGAGCATTTGCAGAAAATAAAATAAATGTGATTTTAAAATTGGACATTGTTCTCAGAAGAGTGGACAGCACAGTAGGAAAAGGAGAAAATGCTGGTTACCATAGTTTCAAAAGTCTTCCTCTAAGGATCATAAACACTCCAGATTGATCGGTAAAAGGTTATGAAGTTTCACAACTGATGCAACTTTATAAATATATCTAGTTACTCTAATACTGAACTCATTTGCATAGTTACAGGCTATGCATAAAGGGAGGCAACGACATAACACTCCCGCATGACCCATTTTCAAACTAGTCAGAGACGTCATCAGGACAAATACTCTGGCCAACTTTCATAAGTATTTGACTGAAAATGTGGCCTCTACACCAAACACAAGGTTTTCAATAGATCTGACCCTGTGACCTTGATTTTGACCTGACTTGGCCTGTTTTCAAACTTGTGCACAAGATTATCAAGACAAACATTCTGACCAGCTTTCAAGAGTTTTGGAATCAAAATGTTGCCTCTACAGTATACACAAGATTTTTCCATGATTTGACCCAGTGATCTAGTTTTCGACCCAACATGACCCATTTCCAAACTAGTCAGAGGTATCATCAAGACAAGCACTCTGACAAATTCATGAGTATTGGACAGAATATATGGCTTGTAGAGTAAATACAAGGTTTTCACAAAGATATGACCTGGTGACCTATTGAACCAACATGAAAAATTTTCCATCATGTCTAAGATATCATCAAGACAATTATTCTGACAAACTTCCAGGAGTATTTGGACAGAAAATATGGCCCATACAGTGAAAACAATGTTATTTAAGAAATATGACCTGGTGACCTAGTTTTGTACCGAACATGACCAATATTCACACTAAACAAATATGTCATCAGGATAAATATTCTGACCAACCTTCATGAGCAGTGAACTGAAAATGTGGCCTCTAGAGTGTACACAAGCTTTTTCAAAGAAGTGACCTAGTGACCTAGTTTTTGACCCAACATGATCCATTTTCGAAGTTGTCTGAGATATCATCAAGATAAACACTCTAATAAACTTTCATAAGTATTTGACTGAAAATGTGGCCTCTAGAGTGTACACAACTTACATTATTTCTTAGTTCTTTCTGGAGCCTTGGATGAACAGTCAAGGTTGATAATACATGTAATGTACTTCTCTCTTTATTGTCTGTACTCTCTGTGCACAATATGGTGCTCTAAAAATAGATAATAAACAATCCCTATATTAAATTTCATCTGTTAACCCTTCATCAAAGCAAAAAATTGACTTGTACAAAATCCTTAGCATTTGCAAGACAAATCAAATGTGGCTCAGTTGGGGATTTGAGTTTGAAAAGGAAGAATCACTGTACCAAAAGGACAAAAGTGCAGGTTGTCAGCATTTTCCCCTTTTCCCAAAACTGTTTTCAAAAGTCTTCTTCCTGAAGGTCATTAAAGCTTGGGATTGTGGGGTAACAGCTTAATTAACTCTTTACCTGATGATAAAAATTTTAGGCTCATTGATCTTGAAAGCATTCAGTTGACAACCAAACAAATTTGGCTTACGTGATGAAACTTAAAAGGATTACAAAACAATGTGGAAAGAAGTGTGGGCTGGTAACAAGCCTTTTCTCCCAACTACACAAATCCAATCAGTTTAGCCACATTAATTAATTTTCATTTCAATATGGAGCAGTGTAAAATTTGTTGTCTGGTAAAGAATATAATGTTTCTCTTTTGTATCACTAAATGATATTACGTTAACCCTGTACCACGCAATCCCAAATTTTAACACCCGTCAGAAAGCTTTGGAAACCATTTTGGGAAGATATGAAAATGCTGGTAACCAGCATTTTCTCCTTTTCCGACAATACTTTCTACCCTCCCAATATTTTGTCATCTGCATATGCTTCCAATTGGGAAAAGTCTAAAATTTTGTCATTTGGTTTGGTAAAGGGTTAAACTCTTAACATCAACAGGACAAAGTTTCAACCTTGTCCAAATTCAAAACACTTACAGTGTCATAGCAAATGTTATCAAAAACATGAAATTTGTCTTTAAAACTCAAGAAACCTGAGTGAGGAAATGGGAGAAAATGCTGGTTACTAAGCTTTTTCCCCTATTCCCACAGTCAGGTTTTAAAAGCCTTCTTCCTCAGGGTTATCAAAAGTCAAGACTGTTTGCTAAACGGTCAAGCTCTTCCCCTGGGTCTGATACTTTTTGAAGTCTTGATAAAATGGCCACCATCTTACTAGTGAAAACAAAGGATCATTTTTTCATTGAAAATGAGAAAACTAGGTCAATACTTGAGAAAAGACCCATATAAAATGAGAAATATAATGTATTAACCCTTTAACCCTTTACCAGACGACAAAATGTTAGCCTTGTCCAAATTGAAAGCATTTGCAGATGACAATTTCGCTGTAGCTCAAATGGTGCAATTTTTCTTTGATAGGATAGAAAACGTGGGTAAAGGAGAAAATGCTGGTTACTAGCATTTCTCCTTTTCCCACAATGTTTTCAAGAGGCTTCTTTCCCTGGGGCGTTAAAAGGCGTCATTGTGCAGTAAAGGGTTAAGCACCTTTCACAACTGTAGTTGCCTTTGCGGTCCATGTAGATCAAGATCAAACAGCATGAAATGTGCAGTCTGGTCTTTGATCTACACCATCTGCTTTGCTAATACATTATAGACTATAGCATTCATAATATTGTAATTATTCTGATTGTAAACTACCATAAAAATGTATGTTATGTTAATTTTGTGCTCTATGGGTTACCCTCTCTGAAGTGATCCCATCTCTGTACTCTTTTAAAACCAAACAACAAAATTAAGACTTGTTCAAAATGAAAGTATTTGCAGACGAAAAAATTTCATGTGACTCAAATGATAAAATTTGTCTTTAAAAGGATAAGAAAAACATTGTAGGAAAAAGAGAAAATGCTGGTCACCAGCATTTTCACTTCTTCCACAGTGTTTTCTTTTTTCAAGAAGGCTTTAGGACCCATAGGAATGGTGCTTTTGAAAACATTGACAACCAGCACTTTTTTCTTTTTCCATAATATTTTGATACTTTCAAAGACACATTTTATCATCTGAAACAAATTTTACTTTAATATAAAAATTTCTTCACGATCAACACAAATCTGAGCATGAAATTTCAAAGTTCTATAAAAGTAATTTGATAAACTTTATGAAGTCACTTTTGAACTGTGAAACTTTTCTCTTTTGATTCTGCCCAGTGTCTTCATTTCAAATTTTCTCTCTTCAGCAAAAATGAGATTTTAAAGTTTGAGCACAAACTCAGTTGAGTATGGACTCAAGTTTTATAATTTAGTGCTCTATTTGAGATTTCATTCTGTTTGTTTGTATTGTGTTTAAAAACTCTACCATAAAACAATATCTTAGACTTGCCCAAATTGAAAGCACTTGTAGACACTATATTACATGTTACTCAATGCATGAACTTTGTCTTCCATATGGTAGAAAATGTGCCAGCATTTTCTCCTTTTCCCATAATGTTTTCAAAAGCCTTTTTGTTCGGGGTTGCTATATAGCCTTAGAAACAATTTCTCCTGTTGCAACTCTCTGCATTTTTACAAAGCAAAAATGATCAAAAACCATTCAAATGTCCCAAAAAGGTTTTGGTAACAGTTGAAAGGTCATGCATAAATTACACCATAAAGTGTTCACTATTTGAGAGTCAATGTAAATGAAGACTTAAGTTCAGGTCTTTTTCAGACAGTTAAAAAAAAAAAACAAGTAGAATCTAACTGCAATTTAAGGCCTCTTTGAACAAATTATCTTTCATAAAAATGGCCAACAGCCTGGATTCATTCTTTTCATCATTCTGATCTTGATCAACAGTGTCAAGAAAAGCAAATGAATTGTGTGAAGAAAAAAAAAGCAATTGAAACCTAAAGGGTAAAGATTAAAGTTTTATGTTGAATACACATGATACTTGTAGTTTATGTATTTATGTATTTTCTTACAGGTTTATACAAGTACAAATTCATGTTTAACATCTTTCCGTAACTGAGTTGTTCAGCTAAAAACCTTCAGATTTTATAATGAGAAAGGATTTTGAAATTTAAGATTATATAATTATTATTCTATTCTTCATAAGTGGTTTACAACAGTTTCAGTTTTTTCTGACAGTTACTAGTACTGCAGTGAATCATTGCGCTGATACTCATTTCTATCTGTCCACTACAAGATTCGAACTCAGAATCTCTCATGAGAGAAAATAACTCTATTATCATCATCATCAAAGTGACCCTGCACAGCGGTCTTCCACATGATTTTTATACACTTAACATTATTATGTAATCTCAATGGAATTAATCAACAGAGTAGGGTTCAGCAGTAGAAAACATCCAAAAACATTGTGGCACAAAGAGAAAATGCTAACAACAAGCAATTTCTCCTTTGCCATAGATGCTATAGATCTAGCGGTGTGCTGCAAGACGTTAAGAGCAGACTGCATGAAGTCAAGTGCTTCAGAGGGTTGAAACAGTGGATCTAAGTTCAGCAGCATGAAATGAGCGATTTCTCATTTTGCTTGTATTCTCATGATGAACCATAGTTCACACTGATTATCTTTTGTTTTCTCATGGCACCTGCTTCTTTTCCCATAGCCCTCTCTAACCCTTGCAGTGCTGAACCTGGATTTACTTGGTTATACAAAGAGGGTAAATTCATATCAGACTGTACATAATGAGCAGTCTGATCTTGTGTCTAGACCATGTGATTCTCTGCTAGATATTCTCACAAAAACTGCTTTGAAACTGCTGTAACTACATCTTTATTATCTTTACCAAACGACAAAATGTTATAATCTTTTACACCCACTTCATCATCTGCAAATGCCGTCAATTTGGAGAGGTCCAAATTGACAGCATTTGCAGACAATGAAGTGGGTGTAAAAGATGCAATTTTCGGTTGAAAGGCTGAAAGGTGGTCAGTCCAAGTATTAGTCACTGGCAGAAAAATAAATTTGAGAACTAGGTAAAAAGTAGCCAAAAGATAGGGCAGCTTGACAACTTTTGACCTAGTTTAAAAATTCAGTTTTCTGCCAGCCACTAACAATTGGACTGACAGCATGATAACAGATTATCATCCTCACAATAGTTTCAATACTTTTAAATGGTATTTTTCAAATTTAAATGCATTCAAACACATGCACTGTTTACTTCTGGCCACCACTGGGCCTTTTAAATACCAATCCCCATAACACAAACATGCCCATTGAAGAAACCTAAGAAAGAGTTTTCAGTACACCCTCATCAATCCCAGACCAGTAAAGGATGAATCCAGGATGGTTAGGAAATATTTTTCCAATGTCCTTGTCCAAGAGAAAATGGTAGAAATACAAGGGTAAATGTAGAAATATTGATTTCCTGACTAAATAATCATCAGAACAAGAGAAAATCTTTCTACTCGCCCAGTCCAATATGACATCTGATTCACTCAGCTTTACTTCACGACAGTTTAACATTACCAACAATCCACAAAGAAAGAAAATTGAGGATCCAATGAAATGCTGACCCACCCTGTCATACCATTCTACACTTGATTCTTTTCTATATCCCATCACCAGCACTTTGATTTCCTATTCTAAGATAAGTAATCTGATTTGCAGTGACTACTGTTTCAAATTTGCTAGTAGCTAGTCTTGAAAATAAGAACTAGAGCATTACATAACACAAATTGTTGGAGAACTATGCATCCAATGTACAAACTACAGTCACAAGAGAATGTGGCCATTAAATGTTACAAAATTTATCTAAAAATTTTGGGGTAAATTCTCTAACAATTCTAACTCTTTACAAAACTACAAAATTTTAGACTAGTCCATATCGACAGCATTTTCTGACAACAAATGGCAGAATTTATCATAGAAAACATTGAGGGAAAGTAGAAAATGCTGCTTACCAACATTTTATCCTTTTCCAACTATGTTTTTGAAAGCCTTCCAGCCTAGGGTCATTACAATTCAGGATCATTTGGTAAGTTTGGTTTGGTTTGCATTGGAGTTTAACGCCATTTTAACAGCTTAGGTCATATCATGGCGGTCAGCAACACACCTATGTGCTTCATGGCTTTCTCACACCAGTACTGACACAACTTTCTTTCCAAAGCCACTGACTACTTTTCTCACATGCATCAGAGGTGAGAGGCGAAAAATTGCTGGAAAGAAAGTTTGCCTCAACCGGGTATTGAACTCACAACCACCAGGTCACGAGTCCGACACACTAACCACTGAGCTACCCAGGCAGGCTGGTAAGGGTTAAATACTTTTGTTATTCTACATTCCAATCCTAGTCAAGAACCTAATGTTTGTACAGAGATGCCTAGTCTTACAATTTAGAAGAAGAATTTGATCTTGAATGTTTAGTGAATAATGGCCCTCATAGACTGCAAACAAACTTCTGTATAAATACATTTCTTACTTAGTATGCAATAATTTTGTTGAATTTGCATCAGAACACAACTATACTGTATGCTGTATTATGTAATCAGATCAGATATCACTGCTACATTATGTACTTCACTCAGATACCACTACTATATTATGTTTTTGACTCATACACAACCACTATAATTATGTAGTGGGTTCAGATACTACTGCTGTATTTAGATACCACTGCTGTATTATGTTCTTGACCCAGATACCACCACTGTTTTGTGTAATTGGCTCAGAAACCACTGCTATATCATGTAATTGACTCAGATACCACTGCTGTATTATGTACCTGGGGGTCCTGGCTTTGCCAAGTGGTAAAGTGTAGGACTCCTGACCTGGAGGCCCCAGGTTCAAACCTCACTGGATCCACTGGGTTTTTCCTGGGAGTGTCCTTGGGCAAGACATTTCCGAGCTCTAGCCTAGTATTGGTAAAACACAGGAAACATGGAAATACATGAATATGTGAGCTGTTGCCATGATATGACTGAAATATGATTGAAACCTGCATAAAACACATTCAATCAATCACTCAATATTACGTACTTGACTCAGATACCACTGATGTGTTATGTACTTGACTCAGATTCCACTGTTGTATTGCATGCTTGACTCAGATACCACTGCTGTAATACATACTTGACTCAGATACCACTGCTGTATTACATACTTGACCAAGATACCACGACTGTATTATGTACTTGACTCAGATACCATGGCTGTATTATGTACTTGCCTCAGATACCATGGCTGTATTATGTAGGTGACTCAGATAACCACTGCTGTATTATGTACTTGACTTGAATACCACGGCTGTATTACATACTTGACCAAGATATCACTGCTGTATTATGTACTTGCCTCAGATACCACTGCTGTATTATGTAGTTGCCTCAGATACCACTGCTGTATTATGTACTTGACTCAGATACCACTGCTGTACTATGTTCTTGACTCAGATACCACCACTCTATTATGCCCTTGACTTAGATTTCACCACTGTATTATGTAATTGGCTCAGATACCACCCTTGTATAATATACTTGACTCAAATACCACCGCAGTAGTATGCACTTGACTCTGATACCACTGCTGTATTATGTAATTGGCTCAGATATCACCGTTGTATTATTTACTTGACTTGGATACAACCCCTGTATTAGGGGATTTAAGACTCTGATAATGTTGTTTTATTATGTAAGTTGACTCAGATTGCACATCTGTGTTATGTAATTGGCTCAGGTACCACTGCTGCACTTTGTGATCAGTACAGATAACAATCTTGTGTTATGAATTGGCTGAGCTACAGTTGCTGTGATTAGGTAAATGGGTTCACATACCACTGCTGTGAATGAATGTTGTTTGAATGAATGTCATTTTATTCTCCTTTTCCAACAATGTTTTCAAAAGGCCTCTCCCACAAGATCGCTAATACCCGGGATTGTTTAGTAAAGGGATAACAGAAGACTTCTAAATAGGTTATCTTGTGCAAGGAAAGTTTGCATATCCAGACAAAATAGACAGTAATTAAGAGACCAGCTCAGCTTCAGTTCGGGAGTTTATAAATGCCAACCATAATAGGTCATTTCACAAACAAAACAGATCAGGTTTAGAATGCACGGAATTCTATGGATCTAAGCTGTCCAAAGTTTTGAAAAACTGCCTGTAAGTTTTACATCAGTATATGAGTTTTTCTGGATAGAGAGTCATTCCAGAAGTAAACCTGGAAGAAGTAAAATATTGAGAAACACTCATTTTTATAAAGATGTAAAACATGTCTGGACTTGTCAATTCAGCAGTGAATTATATAACTGGTCTGTACCAGTTTGAACTGCAAAGTATGGAAGCCCTTGAGGTCAACTTTGACTTGCTTACTCATGACTTAAGACTTATGACTCGTTACTTTTGTGAAATGACTTGTGTAATATTGGCACACGTATCGAGAATATGCACAGAAAATGGCTGACATTAGCCACAAATGTAAATATAATTGAAAAGATAGGTGATTTTACTCTATAGTCCCAAGTTATTAGTCTGAAGTAATTAGTTGCAAGTCAAAACTGCCCTCCAGGGCTCCCATACAAGTCCCATCACTTGAGTCAAATGTAAATCTGATGTTTAAGAAGTTAATGCTTTCAATTGGACAAGCATAAAATTTTGTCATCTGGTACAGAGCTAACCCTATACCATATCATCGTGTGTTTTAAGAACCCTGGGAAGGAGGCCTTATGAAAACTTCGCAGGAAAAGGAGAAAATGCTTGTTACCTGCATTTGCGCATTTTTCCTGAGGGTTTTCTACCTTTACAGAGACAAATTTCAGCAATTAACTCTTTACTACACAATCCCGAGTTTTAACGACCCTGAAAGAGAAGGCTTTTGAAAACACTGTGGGAAAAGAAGAACCAGCATTTTCTCCTTCTCCCACAATGTTTTCTACCCTATCAAAGACAAAAATCACTATTTGAGCTGCATTTAACCAGTCGTCTGCAAATCTTTTGAGTTTGGGCAAGTCTAAAATTTTGTCGTTTGGTAAAGACTTAAGCCAAATTTAACAAGTTGTTTCAGTTTGCAAATGCTTTCAAAAGAACAAGTATAAAATTTTGTCATCTGGTAAAGAGTCAAATATTTTATGAAAGAAAACAACTAAAATTTTGCCTTTGCTTCCAAAGGAAAAGCACAAATGAAATTTCTGTTCAATGCATTTTTCAAGATAGTTTATTATAATCAACCAAGTGACATTTCTAATGATATGCAATACTGGTATTGTATTGCAGACAACAGGAAAATAATTTCACAACACCCACAAGAGTTTATTTCTTTACCAAACATGGCTTTTTACAAAGTCAAGGGGACAAAATTTTTCAAAAACATTGTGAGAAAAGGAGAAAATGCGGGTAAACAGCCTTTTTTTCCTTTTTCAACAATACTAGTATTTTCATTCCTTTCAAAAACAAACCACATCATTAAAATTTTATGCCACTGCTTAATCTACAATAGATCTTGTAAAATTAACCCTTTACAAGGCAATCTTAAGTTTTAACAACCCGAAGACAGAAAGCTTTTGAAAACGTTGTGCTAAAGGGAGAAAATGCTGGTAAGCAGCATTTTCACCTTCTTCCACAATGTTTTTTACCATTCCAAGGTCAAAATATATCACTTTAGGCCTGTTAAATTTGTCGTCTGGAAATGCTTTCAATTAGAACATGTCATAAATTTTGCCATCATTCTGGTAAACCAGTTTAAGACTAAAATATTGGAGTATGGTAAAAAGTTGAAGGCCAGGGTCATATGCATTAACAATCCTACACACATAAAACACCGCAACTCATCAACTTAGCATCTGGTTCAAGGTTTCCCTCATGGCAGACTTCCTTATAACTCTTTACCAGAAAACAAAATTTTATTCTTTCCCAAATGACAAAATTCAGACTTTCCCAAATGCAAAACATTTGTAGTCAATGAACTTGAAATTGGTAATGAGCTGATGATAGAGGGAAAAAATGTTGGTTACTCTCATTTTCTCTTCCCCCCCCCCCCCGTGTTTTCAAAAGCCTTCCTGCTCAGGGTTAAAATTCCGGATTGTGTAATAAAGGGTTAAGAATCCCCCAGGAAAGTATTTGTAGAAGACAAAATTTACTGTCAGTAGTCATATGTGTCACCTTTCCTTTGATATAAAGGAACAAAAACGTTGATAGAAAAGGAAAACTTCTGGTAACTAGTATTAACTTTTCTTCTTTTCTTCCAATGTTGTTTTCAAAAATTCTTCTCCCCCAGGGTTGAGGGTTGCGAGTTTTTAGCAAAAATTGTAATGAATTCAGAGATTTAACAAAATGACCATTTTCTCAAACTGTCACACTGTTTATATTGGTAGTAAATAAGCATCAACTGCATTCTGTTCAAGTTTTCCTGCTTTTTTATTTTATTCCTTTCTAAAATGTGTTCACCTTTCATGAATACTGCAATTCCACAGTTTTACAAAGGTCATTTTCAGTGTCTCAATGTGGTCTGCTGCAAGTTCTTTGAGAGGAAGTGAGTTAACCCTTTTACCACATGGCAAAATCTTAGACCAGTCTAAATTGAAAACACTTGCAGACATCAATTTCAATATGGCTCAAATGATGGGATTTTTCTTTGATAGATGAGAAAACATTGTGGAAAAAGGAGAAAATGCTGGTTACCAGTGTTTTCTCCTTTTCCAACAATGTTTTCAAAAGGCTTCTTCCTCAGAGTAATTAAAAGTCGGCATTGTGTGGTAAGGGTTAAATCATACATCATCCTTTCCCTAGTGGTATTCACCCTTTACTAGATGACCAAAATTTAAGATTCTTCCAAATTCGAAGCAATTGCAGTTGACAAATTAAATTCTGCTCAAATGATCAAGTTTGTCTCTGTGACAGGGTTGAAATCATTGTAGGAAAAGGAGAAAATGCTGGTTACCAGCATTTTCTCCTCTTCCCACAATGTTTTCAAAAGTCATCCTACCCAGGGTCAGTAAAAAACAAAATTGCTTGGGAAAGCACTAACCCTTTACCAAACAATCTAAAGTTTTACTGACCCTGAAGATAACAAAGTGGGAAAAGTAGAAAATGCTGGTATAAACCACGATTTTCTCCTTTTCTGACTACTGTATAGGTGGAAATTTTTGTGACGTGGAAGTGTTTGCAATGTCGCCAATGTGAAAAAATTGCATAGTTTTCTGTGCACATATTTTACCACAAGTACACCAACAAATAAGGAGTATCTTGAATTCGCAAATATTTTTGTATGCGAATGTTTTTGTATGCAATGTCCGTAATCAGTAATTCACAAATTTTTAAACACACGTATACAGTATGTGTTTAATTCTTTTCATTGCAATTCTCAGTACTTAATTTGTTGTCTGCAAATGCTTTCAATTTGGGCTAGTCAAAAATTTTGCCATTTCACTAAGATTTAAGTTTTCTAATTATCATCAGATGGTGTGTAATGTACAGGGTTAACTCTTTACCTGAAGACATCTCCAAACTTTTGTACATAGCATAGAAAGTACTGCTAAATTGCTGACATTTCTCTTAGGAAGTGTTCGAAACATCACGGACAATGGAAAAAATACTGGTAACCAGCATTTTCCCTTTTACCCATGATGTTTTTCAAAAGCCTTTTACTGCAAGCTCTGTTAAGTGTGGACTCATGTGGTAAAGAGTTACTCTTTACGAAACAATGACAAGTGTCTATAATTAAAGGTTTTGCAGATGACGAATTAAATATGCCTCAAATGATGGGAATTGTCCTTGAAAGGACAGAAGACATTGTGGGAAACAGAGAAAATGCTGGCCACCAGCGTTTTCTCCTTTTTCCACAATGTTTTCAAGAGCCTTCATCCTTAAGGTCATTAAGAGTCCTTGATTGCTTGGCAAAGGGTTAACCAGTGGTCAGCCAAGTCAAAAGTTTTCCCACAAAAATGTCCAGTGTGGCCAGTATTTGACCCTCAGTCTATTATCCCACTGTACATTAAAATGCAGTGCACTAAGCAAGCTGCCCTGTGTCTGTGTTTCACCAATTACTTCATGCTACAGACAGGGTACCAGAAGCTTTATTTAACTCTTTACCAAATGACAAAATTTTAGACAAGTCCAAATTGAAAGCATCTCAGATGACTTAATAAATGAGACTGAAAATTTAAAATTTGTTTTGGGAAGGACAGAAAACATTGTTACCAGCATTTTCTCCTTTTCCCTCGTTTTCAGAGGCTTTCTTTCACAGGGTCATTAAAAAATTGGGATTGTGTGGTAAAGGGTTAATACTTTACCAAACAATCTGACTGTGTTTTAACAACCCTGAGCAAAAAGGCTTCAGAAAACATTTGAGGCAAAGGAGAAATTGCTGATAACCAACAACTTCTCCTTTTCCCACAATTTTTTCTACCCTTTAGCAGCCAAATCCTATCCTTCGACCTACATTTAATTTGTCCCAAGCAAATACTTCTCACTTGGACAAGCCTCAAATTTTGTATTTAGGTGAAGGTGTAAGGTCTGCTTGGATTCACAGATAACATTTAGGTGTACATGTTATTTGCCAACAAAAGGTGAGTATTTTGGAATTAAAAGTGGCTTTCTACAGGATAAATGTTGTGTGAGTGCTCAACTACCCATAAGAATCATCAAAACACTATTAGTGCCAACAGCATAGGTTTTGACTTAAAGCCTGTTTAGACTAAAGATACACCAAATTTCAACCTCAGCCTCATTTGTCATTAACCTATTTTCATCATTACCTGCAGACCACTTTCAAAAATCCCATGGGGGTCCTATATGGCTCAGTGGTACAGTACAGGTGCATAACCTGAAGGCTCTGGGTCTGATCTTCACTGGAAGCACTCGGTTTTCTGTGGGATGTCCTTTGGCAAGACACCAATTACTCTTCAGCCACCATATTCGAATACTGTTTTCAAACTGTAAACCGATTGTTGGACATTTCTTCCCAGCAACATTTCTTTAACAAACAGTGTATGTTTGATTTTAACAAAGTTTCTTTATATACTGCAGTGGCCAGTGCACCTCTTCATGCATTCCTAGAGTTTGTTCACCATTCTGGCTATATTGCCCAGAATATCAAGGGTAAAACACCCTTAACTTCGTTTTTGAACCTCTGTTGACTTGAGAGAAAAACCAAGACCTGGCAGACTACATGTGCTCTTTTGGCATTCAGCAATCAGGAAATCATGGTTTAAGACCCACCTTTTGCTCAAAACATGATAGAGTGTTCTTGTGCAAGGCACTACGGTGATAAAAATTGTTCTTGTTAACTTTATAATTACTGTATAACAAATGTTTTTTACCTTAAAGAGCCATGTCAGTGCATAAGAAGGAACAGATAAACAAGGAAAAAAAATACAACTTGTAACAAACATAGACTCTTAACTCCTCGCTAAACGACAAAATCTAAGACCTGTCCAAATTCAAAGCACCTGCAGACGATAATATCAATGTGACTCAAAAATTGAAATTTGTTTTTGGAAGAGTAGAAAACATTATGGGAAAAGGAGAAAATGCTGGTTACCAGCATTTTATCCTTTTTCCCAAAATGTTTATCAAAGACCTTACATCTCGGGGTTGTTAAAACTTGGGATAGAGTGGTAAAGGGTTAACTAAATGACAAAATTTTAGTCTTGTCCATATTAACTCTTTACCAACTGACAAAAATTGTCCAAATTGAAAGCAATCCCAGACTACAATTCAAACGTGACTCAAATAAAGGAACTTGTCTTTGATTAGGTAGAAAATGTTGTGGGAAAAGGAGAAAATGCTGGTTACCAGCATTTCCTCCTTTTCCCACAATGTTTTCAAAAGCGTTTTCCTCGGGGTTTTGTTAGAACTTGGGTTTATGTGGTAAAGGGTTAAAAACTTTTGCAGATGATTAATCAAATGTGGCTCAAAGGTGGGTTGTCATTTCTTACAGAGAAGAAAACATTGTAGAAAAGGAGAAAATGCTGATTAACCCTTTAACACATAATCCTGACTTTAATGACCCTATGAAAGAAGCCTTTTGAAAACATTGTGGGAAAAGGAGAAAATGCTAGTAACCAGCATTTTTGCAAATTTTTCACAATGTTTTCTAGCCTTTCCAAAATAACTTTCAATTTTTCAGTCACATTTATTCTGTCGGCTGCAAATGCTTTCCAATTTGGACCTGTCTAAAATTTTGATGTTTGGTAAAGGGTTAAGGCATTTTCTCTATTTCCAACAACAATCATGTTTTTTCCTTTTTCATACAGTAATTTCAAAAGTTCTTTTCCTGCAGGGTTCCTAAAACTTTGTCATTTGGAAAAGGGTTAACCATACCTTCTTTTGATTGAATGTATGGTGTTTAACGCTGTTTTCAACATTATTTCAGTTGCTGGGTATATCATTGCAGCCAGTGCACCTATCCATGCTTTCCTGGAGTTTCTTTTACCAATACTCCACACAATATTCTTTCCAAGCCACTAGCTGCTTTCCCACATAACCATTGTCAAGACAATGGACAGCGGTGAGAGAGGCGTGACCATCTCAAAGACTATCATCAATCTTCGGATAGAAATTGGCCAAGTCAGTGGATCAAACCAGCGACCTTCTCTTGAAGCAGACCAAATTAACCTTAAAAACAATGAAGCAAAACGAAAAATTATTTCAGTTGAAGCTAAATAGATTGTGATCTTTATCATGTTTCACAACATCGAGCAACTTAAAATTACTTAACCTTTTACTACACAATCCAGACTGTTAACAGCTCTGTAGAAGAAGCCTCTTGAAAACACCGTGAGAAAAGGAGAAAAATCTTACAGCTGGTTTCCAGTTTTTTCTCCTTTTCCCACAATGTTTTCAACTGACTGAAAGACAAATTTCTTGTTTAAAGTAACATATAATTTGTCATCTTCAAATGCTTTCAATTTGGACAAAGCTAAAATTTTGTCATCTGGTACCGGGTTAATACTTTACCAAACAATCCTTTGTTTTAAATATGGAAACAAGCATGCCGACTCGTAACCTGATGACAAATTTTTGGCTTGTTCAAACTGAAAGCATTTACAGACAACTAATAAAACATGGCTACAATGACAGTATTTGTCTGTGAATGAAAAGCAAACATACTTAGGGACAAGGAGAAAAACACTGGGTACAACCATTTTCTCCTTTTCCCTCAATGTTTTCAAAAGTCTATTTCCCCAAGGTCACAAAAAAACATTAAATTATTTCATTTTCGTTACCCCTTTACCATGCAATCTCAACTTTTAAAAATGCAGAGAAATGATTGATTGTATTGGAGTTTAACGCCATTTCAACAGCTTAGGTCATATCATGGCGGTCTGTGCACCTAGACTATGCATGTGTTTCCTGGCTTCCTCACACCAGTACTTACTGACACAACTTTCTTTCCAAGTCACTGACTACTTTTCTCACATGCAGGAGAAGTGAGAGGCAAAAAATCACCATATAGAAAGTCTGCCAGAAAACCAACTGATCAACAGTGGGACAGAGAGGAACAAACTGTCACCATGACTTTAATCAATCCTCTGAAACAAATAGGCCCAACTAGGTATTTGAACCAGAGATCCCTTCATGTCAAGCTCTCAAGGGGCAATACCATGCTAGGCATTTTCAATCTAAAGAGTAGGGACAAAAATACTTGCATGTTTTCTTTTTTTGCAGTCTGATCTTGATCTGTACTTGCCACAACTGTTCAGTACAAGTTTCGAAAGGTCACTCTTGGGATTATCATAAAAACATCTCAAAATGAGAGGGGTTTTCAGTTGAAACATTCATCTCTTCACAAACTGTTAGCTTTTATCTATAAATGAGTCAGGAATATTAAGCTTAACACTGGTATAGGTCTAACCTTTACAAACTGTGTTTTTATGTCTTAAAGGTGGATTTTTATGTCCTAAAGGAGGAAAGCTATAGAATAACATCACAGAAAAATCAAAATTGCTTGTATGAAGCATTTTCTACTGTTTTGGACACTATTTACCACCCATTCAAAGAAAAAAAAACATTTTTGAAACAACTAGAGTAGTAGATCTAGTTTGTCATCTGCATAGTACTTTCAACATGGATATGTCTAAACTTTTGTCCTAGAAGTAAAGAGCTATCCCTTTGTCAAACAATCCATTGATTTCATGATCCCAAGGAAAACGGCTTTTTTTAAAACATTGTGGGGAAAAGGAGAAAATGCCGGCAACCAGCTTTTTCTCCTTTTCTCTTAATGTTTTCTGCCCTTTCAAAGGCAAAAACCATCATTTGAATGACAGATGATTTATTGTGCACAAATGCTTTCAAGTTTGACAAGTATAGAATTTTGTCATCTGGAAATGAGGTAATCTGAAAATGTAACTCCTCGTAAAAAAATAACTTTTTTTTTTGCAAATGAAATCAGAAGACCAGTATTGATCCTTCAAGCAAATTACTTGCACATATAAAACAGTACAAAAAAAGCCAGATCAAAAATTATTGTACCTTCCTGGGGGAGAAAAAAAAATGGCATCTACAGAATGGGTCAGAGTAGAACAAATTTACAAATGGGAGAAAGGGTTTGAATGTGGTACACCTTTTTTCAATAAACATATCTCCATTTTTTCTGTGTGTACTGAATTGTTTCTTTGTATCTCAATTTTCATTCTGCACATAAACCCTTCCTGTTAATATACAGATCTCTCCCTAAATCTCTAATAACCTGGAGAACACCAAATGAACAATATGTAGCCTACACACATGTACATTTTCTGCCAACAAGTAGCTCCAAATGTTGCAGCTTCAAGAAGCAAGAATATAGGGAGTTTAAATCTTTACCACACCACAAAAATATAGACCTTGACTTCTCCAAACTGAAGACTTTTGCAGACAACAAATTAAATGTGGCTCCATGATGTCCTTTGTCTTTGAAAGGGCAGAAAACATTATGGAAAAGGAGAAAATATTGGTTACCAGCATTTTCAGTTTTTCTCCTTTTCTCACAATGTTTTCAAATGGCTTCCACCTCAGGGTCTTTATAACTCAGGATTGTGTGGTCGAGGGTTAGCCCTTTACCACACAATCCCAACTTTTAACAACCCTGAGAAAGAAGCCTTTAGAAAACATTGTGGGAAAAGGAGAAAATGCTGGTTACCAGCATTTTCTCCTTTTCCCAGAATGTTTTTTAAGCTTTCAGAAACAAATGCAATCATTTTAGCCACATTTAATTTGTTGTCTGCAAATGCTTTCAATCTGGACCAGTACGAAATATTGTAGAGTACCAAATAAAGCCAATGACCATTTTCACTCTTGAAATAAGACCCAAATAATTGTTGTCTCCAGATTGCATTGGTCCAGGATGTCTCAGCAAAGCTGACAATGTAGATCAGAGATCAGACTGCACATTTTGTACAGTCTGATCTTGCTCTACAAAGTGACTGTAGCTGTGAAAGAATATTTAAAGGGTAACAAAACCAAACAGCGTATTATTTTCAAGATGAGACTGTATGTTTAGTGCTTTTTCAATCACTACAATGTTCACAAAGGAACCATACAACTTTCTGATAGACCCTTTTTGCTCTTTTTGCAGTTGATAAAATTTTAGACTCATCCATATTGCAAGCATTAACAGACACAACAAATAAATGGGGCTCAGATGATAGGATTTATCTTTGGAACGGTCGAAAATATTATGGAAGCCTGGAGAAAAGGATAGCTACAGGCATTTTCTCCTTTACCGACAATGTCTCTGAAAGGTTCCTTTCTCTAGATCTTTAATACACACTGTTGTTTGAAAAGCCTTCTTGACCACAAAAATTCACGAATTCCGTTATAAGCATCTTTTCTAGGTATCACCGCTATTCACAGGAAAAACTATTACTTTTGTCCAACAATGGCTTCTTTTCTGACAAAATTAAATATTTCATCAAATGACAAAATTGATACTAGATCTATAACACTGATAAGTAATAAAAGATTTTCTCTGAATATGAACAAAGATACTACAATTATTATTATAAGGTTGTTTCACAAATCAATTGTTCATATGGAGTACAGCTTAGATCAGACTGCTTGTTCTATATAATAGAACAATCACATCCTGTTCTGTATCATCGATCTTGATCCACATTCATTGCAAAGCCACTTAGAGTAACCTTAATAGCAATTTACAAATTTATGTTTACACATGCAGATGTCTTCCATCTGGTATGTTGACCCTTTACTAAACAATCCCGAGTTTTAACAACCCTTGGAAAGAAGGCTTTTGGTAACACTGTGGAAAAATAGAAAATCCTCGTAACCAGCATTTTCTCCTCTTCCCTCAATGTTTTCAAGCCTTTCAAAGACAAATCTAGTTTTTGGAGCAACATCTCATTGGAACCTCTGCAAAATGCTTTCCATATCAACAAGTTTAATACATAGTTCTATAGTAAAGAGTTGAAATTTTTAATTTACCTGTTTCACCTCACATGTGCAGGAAATTATTTTAGTAAATTAGATCGGTTTGCTTCACAATTTTGAACACCATATCAGATTTTACTGGAGCACCCTGGTATTGCAAGTTCACACTTGTTTTTGGCCAAAAAATGTTGCAAATGGAGAAAAAGTGTAGATGACATAGATCAGACTACATGCACAATCTTGGTCGACACTGTCCACAAAAGTAACTCTTGATAGGCACTCTAGTGTTTCTGTGTGTCTTAGATATTACCCAGTCAGTAGGACCCAGTGTCAATGAAAATTAGTTCCCAGTTTTTGCCCACTTAACTCTTTACTACACAATCCCAACTTTTAATGACCCTGAGAAAGGAGCCATTTGAAAACATTGTGGGAAAAGGAGAAAATGCTGGTAACCAGCATTTTCTCCTGCTTCCAAAATGTTTTCTACCCTTCCCAAAACAAATTTCAATCTTACAGTTGCATTTATTTTTTCATCTGCAAGAGTGCTTTCAATTTCAACCAATCTAAAATTTTGTCGTTTGGTAAAGAGTTAAATAACACATCAGTTACCGGTATATTATCTCAGAGGCATGCATGGAAAAAATATGAATTTAATCATTCTTGGACGCCATCTTCAGCTTTGATAATGCTACAGTTGTTTAAAGTTTTAATTCAAAAGCAACAGTTGGTTCTCGCGATCAATGCATTGGGAGTCAGTGTGGGGAGATTTCATTTGTGAAAAACTAAAAAAAAAGTAATTGCATATCAAAAGCAGAAAAAAACTACCCTTTCATTAGCGCACTTAATATTCAATATTTCAAAAGCGCAATATAGCAAATCAAAAGTGTCATGTTAAAATATTGTCAAAGGAATAGTAGTATTTTCATGTAGCAAGAACACTGAATGTCTTTGTTTTGCAACAGACCTTTTTTATTGATGGACGATTCAAACTTTAATGCTGTCCAAAGTTCTTTCACCAGTTGAACAGTATCCGTGGTCTACAGAATGGACATGACATACCAGCATTTTCTCCTTTTCCCACAATGTTTTCTACCCTATCAAAGACAATCTCTATCATTTAAGCCACTGTTAGACTGTTGTCTCCAAAGAGGTAAAAGAGTTATGGTGACAAATAAACCAAATCACAGACATTTTCATTCTAGATAAGGACCAGATAATTGCAATTTCTTGGATGCCTTTTGTCTGCAGCGATTCAGCAAAGCAAATAGTGTAGCAGACACTGTAAACAAAAGATCAGACTGCACATTTTGTGCAGTCTGATCTTGATCTACACTGGCTGCAAAGGTAACTATAGAAGCGAAAGGTGCTTTAAGGGTTAGGCATTTTTTCTCTAAATCCTTGCAAAATGAAATCTGATTTAAAGTTCCTTTAATTAATCTATAAGTGCTGTATTTGCAGAATGCACTTAAAGTTTTACCAATTAAGAATAATGCCAAAATTGTTTTCCAAAGTCTAAATTTTATTGCTGTATAAAGAATTGTATACTTTTATAAGAAATGTCATTGTCTTACTGCTAACCAGTATTTCATCCTTCTCCCATTTACTCTGGCATTTGCAATTTGTTTCATTTGGGACAAGTCTAAAATCTTGAGTTAAAACTTAAAACAAAGCTTATGTTTGAATTAAAACAGTGCATACCTCAGAATCAAAATGAAGGAAGAAAATATTTCCTTCCTTTTTGTATTTGGACTGGTATTTGATCATTTCAGAAGCTATTTGCAATATTCAGCTAGTTTCCACATAGTATGGTCTAAAGATCAGACTGCACAGTACATGTATATACTTTATATTCTATGCATGAAATCAGATGTTGGATTTTCTATGTACAAGTGACTTCCTTCTAGATATTCTAGTCAGCTTTTTCATAGAATACTTACCACATAAGCAAAATATTGAAATTGAAAGCACTAAAATTTTGTAAATGTAGCTCATATGATGGAATTCTACTTTGATAAGGTTGAAAACATTGTGGAAAAAAAGACAAAATAATGATTTCCAGCATTTTCTCCTTTTCCCACAATGATTTCAAAGGCCTCTTCCTCAAGGTTATTAACACTCCAGGTTGGGAGGTAAAGGGTTATCTCTTTACCTAACAACAAAATTTCAGACATCCAAATCGAAAGCATTTGCAGACAGCAAAATAAATGCAACACAAAAATTAAAATTTGATTTGGGAAGGGCAGAAAACATTATGGGAAAAGAAGAAAATGCTGGTTACCAGCATTTTCTCCTTTTCCCACAATGTTTTCAATAGCTTTCTATCTCCGGGTTGTTAAAAGTTAGGAATGCGTGGTAAAGAGTTAAGTCTTCCACATAATATGGAACGGTGTCACATTATCGTCAAGTAATAATAAGTTGATTCCTTTACACTTTTGCCAAAAATAATTATAGATCAGGATCAGGCCAATCTGCTGAAAGAAAAACTGAATGCATTCTGGTTCTTAGCTAGACTAGATCTATTGCTATTTGTGAAACATTCTGCTCATTGCAATATCTTTCTGTCTCTCTTGTTTTCCCAAACTTAACTGTAGAGTCCCTCTCGTGACTTTTTGCTTCTGCAGTGAGTTTACATATAGATCAAGATCAGGCTGCACAAAACCTCCAGTCTGATCTTGAACAAAATTGTTTGCTGTACTGAGTTATTTGGGAAAAACAAAATCCCTGGAAATTCACGTTTTTACATTTGTCCTTACACTGACTCTAAATTTCCATTTTATTTATTTGGCACTCTTAACACCATAACAAAAGTCATCTGCTACACTCAGTTTCATCTCCTGCACTCAGTTTTGGGAAATCATGGCTAATTCAAAATGGGAAATTTTGAAACACTGAAATATATATTGCTTCATTTCAAAATCTATGTTAAAAAAAAATCTTTAGATCTAACGAACAGATTTGTAAATACAACAGCAATTGACAAAACATGCAAACAAACAGACTGAGAAATCCATCTTGTTATTAATAAACTGGGCTCACCTTCAGTATGCAGCCATGTTGAAACCTATCTAATTATCAATAAAAATCCAGCTAATTTAGATTTGCTTTAAACTGCAATAGCCCTTCAATTACAGCAACCTTATTTCAATTAAAACACTAAAAGAAAGTTCAGATCTTTACACAGATCTACATACATAAAATTACTAACCCAGTTAAACAGAAGGTTTAAAAATCCTACCACAAGGTTCACCTACCAAACAAAGGAATTCTGTATTTGCTGTAAATATGCCGAATAAATTTATCTCTCGTACGAGAGTTAATAATAGTCAATATATGCTGCATGAATCAACTTGGTGGAGAAAAAAAATACCTCTCTTTGCAAGCGTTTTTATCGTATTAAGATAAATGAAACATTAACAAATTGTACATGTATATGAAGTGTAATTATTACATTTCAATATGCTGGCTTCTTTTTGGCCGATTTATGAGGACAAACAGTGAAAGTTGCAGATTAAAGATGACTCTTCTCTCACCGAAAATGAATAGCTTATGTACACAGACGAACAAAAAACGGTGATCAATTACAGTACAAAAGATAGCTTTCTTGATGAACACTATCTGTATTTTGCGATCGTTAATTCGGAATTGGATGAATGAAATGGAAAGCAAAATGCATGCACATGAAGCAAACTTGCTGAAAAATGCAAAGTGATGACAATAAAATGAATAACTACCTTGTTTAAATTCCTTTCTTGTATCTGTAGTTGTTCGACTGTAAGATTGTAACGGGTTTTTACTGAGCCGCATGAAGTTTATGTGACGTCACACGCAGCAAACAATAATGATACAAGCTTTCCTATATTGCATGCGGAAATCTAAATTCTTCTTGATTAAATATTTAATATCTCTCGAAATACACAATATTTCTTTGTCTAGTTTGCGATATTTAATTGTAATATATTTGCACAAACGCTGTAGTTAACTCACTACATGATTAAATAGATCTGTGCGCAGGAATTCTGAAATAAATGTAGAAGTAAATCTACTTCCATTTTTTAGCGTGTTTAACTTTCTAGTACAGAGGTTTTTTTCCACCCCCTTTCTGTCTATTCAGTCAAGTACATTTCTACAGGGCAAGTGGTCTAATTAAACAAATTTCATCATCAAACAAAAGTTATAATACTAGATTTGTATGTTCAACCACCTGTTAGAAAGATGAACGGGGTTTTTACTTGTTTAAATTGACAATTTATGCTCTGGAGAACAGCTGAATCATTAATTGGTCTAAGCAGTAGATATGTCTTAAAACTCTCGGAATGCTTCCTTTTTACGTTTGAAAATGAGGCAATATTGTCGTTGTACACAATTGCAGTCGCTGTAATATACATGTATTTGCAACAAAGGACTGGCATACATAGATCTAATTCACCTAATTTGTACTTATTCTTTTTTATACAGAAGGTAAATAAACCCACGTGTACCTAAAAATAGAACCGTGCGCCGGTGGAAAGTACGTGTCTGTCTGTGAACTATTTTTGTCGACCTCGAGGTTAATTTTAGACGAGCTAAAAACTTTAGATGAGGTCAGAAAGGTTACAGCTAAACATTTGAGCCGTTTTCTGTTTGACTGACCGTTTTCCATAGGAAGAAGCAGACGACATCTATATTTGTAGCAAATGGAGTGCGCATTTCGAGGTCTACATTACACTAGTTGGAGATTTAGTAAATATCTCGTAGATCTACCTCAAACTTTCGATTTGCAGAGAAATCTACTTATCACAAGAGCTATGTATTGAAATAAATATCATGTGGACAACGTGTGTATGCAGAAGTGAAAACCTCGATATATCTCGATAGAATGGCAGACGCTAAAGATGAGGCCAAATGGATTTCTTTGTGAACGCGATGAGGGAGTTTATTGGACGCGCCGATTATCATTAAAAGGGACGTTGTAAAAGTGGGAATCAAGCCGCGCCACGAAAAAAAGGTGGTGTATTTGCGGAATGCGTTCTTTTCGTGTGTATGTTTTCTACGATGTGAAAACTAACATCGTACCATTTTAGTTGTCCAAACTGTAGACCGCATTATACCTTTTTACTATCACTGTACTCACTGAGACGGGGAGCATCTTAATCCTTTACCAGACGACAAAATTTTAGATTCGTCCAAATTCGAAGTGATTGCAGAAGGCAATTCAAATGTGGCTGAAACGTGGATGAAAGTCCATATAGAGAGACAGCAATACTGGTTACCAAGATTGTATCCTTTTCCCACAACGTTTCCTACTCATTCAAAGATAAGTCCCATCACTTGTCCATATTTAATTTGCAGTCTGAAAATACTTTCAATTTGGATAGTCTGAAATTTTTGTTGTCTGTTACAAGGGTTGAAGTCAAGGGTAATGTATCTATACCTCTAGTTCAGAGATACACCAAAATAGTTTTAACCTTTTACAGGTTCCCCGGGAATAAAGCTTTTGGAAACATTGTGGGAATAGAAAATGCTGGTAACCAGCATTTTCTTTTTTTCTCCACAATGTTTTCTACCATCTCAAAGACAAATCCCACCATTTGAACCAATCTAATTTTCATCTACAAATGCTTTTAAATTGGACAAGTCCAAACTTTTGTTACCTGGTTAAGAGGTACTTGCTTGTATGAAATCCCTGGTAAGTATTTACCGATACCTACCTTTTTGACCTTTTACCATACAATACAATTTTTTAAAACAATTCTGAGGAAGAAGGCTTTTCAAATGTTGGAAAACGAGAAAATGCCGGTACCAACCTTCTCCTTTTCACACATTGTTTTCTACCTTTTCAAATGTAACCCCATCATTACAGGCGCATGTAATCATTATGTGCAATTTACATGTGCTTTTGATTTGGACAAGTCTAAAATTTTGTTGTGTGGAACCAGTATTAGAGTGCCAACTAAATAAAATAGATACTTCTATTCAATGACCAAGGCAATAGAATTCATTATCTAAATCAGTCAGATTTTAGCACAAAAATCAGACAGTTTTGACCCAAGACCAAACTGAGCCTTCTGTGCAAAATGATCTTACTTTGAACTATCTGCTTTAGAGGTTGCACATTTTTCTCCGCCCTTTTGCCAAAATGTTTCATAATCTTGCAAAGACAACTTCAGTCAATGTACCTGTTTGGTTGTTTTGTAGCGATAATTTTTCTAATTAACTGGCAACTTTAAATTATCTCAAATGAACAGAGTGAGAATAATGTTCATCTGTGAGAGAGGAATTAATCTTGTTGCACTGACAAAGACTATCCCTGCCATTTCGGCATACCATTGGTGATCCTTTGATCAAAGGTCATAGCACTGTAACTGTGACCTTTGAGCTGGCAACATGGTTCTGCTCAAGATATGTTGTCTGTTTGTAGCAATCGTTTGTTCCAAACTATTTTGAAACCCAACAATGCACAGCAAAGTTACAGGCCAGGTATGAAGACCACCTTTTCCAAAAACAATCACACAGACACAGGTGACACTATGTGCTCATCTACCATTTTATGGCAAGGGCATAATAAGGGCAGTTGCCTTCAAAGATATTAACTCTCGAAACCTAAGTCTGAGATACTCACTTTTGTGTTTGCTAGGACTGTGTTCATGCGCATTCCATTCTAGACAGCTTATAACGCTTCTTTCTCTGCTAACACATATTTCAAAATACTCTAGCTCTCTATACAGATTGAGCTCATTAGCAATCAGCTATTCATAAAGGGAGGTAAATGAAGTGAATTATAACAATATGAAGGCTTCAAATCTTCATTAAGATCCTTGTTCATTCTAGCTGCTATATAGAATTAATGTGTAATAAATAGTATACATTAACAAAAATGTACAACATACAAAATATCAAATCAAAACACATTAAAAATGTATGCCTGCATAATCTGGAGCATTAAGATCTTTTATACCAGTGCAAAGCCATCCTATGTTTTTAAGACCTAAAGGAGGAATGCTTTTGAAAACATGGCAAGCAAAGAAGGAAATGCAGGTAACCAACATTTTCTCCTGTGCACACAATGCTTTCTACCTTTTTCAAAATAAACATCTTCATTTGAGTCACATTTACTATGTAATCTGCAGATGTGTCAAGTTTGGACAAGTCTAAAACTTTGTTGTCTGGTAAAGAGTTATCATAACAGAAAAAGAAAATTATAACTGTTGAACTGTCAGAGAAATATTGGAAAAGAAGCTACAAGAAGCTATGGAAACTATCAAAACCATCAATTTGCAATATATGGGTTAAATTAATGCTCTCCTGAATTTCATTAACCCTCTAAACCATGATCTTAAGTTTTATTGTTTGTTTGTATTGAAATTTAATGCCATTTCAACAGCTTAGGTCACATCGTGGCAGTCAGTACACCTATGCATGTGTTTCCTGGATTTCTCACACCAGTAATAACACAATTTCTGACTACATATCTCACTTGCATCAGAGGTGAGAGGTAAAAAATTGCCAGAAAGTTTGCTCCAACCAGGTATTGAACCCAAAACCCCAGGTGAGTCAGATACCTAAACTACTAAGGTATCTGGCTGGGTCCCAAGTTTTAACAACCCTGCGAAAGAATGCTTTTTAAATCATTGCGGGAAAAGGAGAAAATGCTGGTAACTAGCACTTTCTTTTTTCCATAATGTTTTCTATCCTTTCAAACACAAATCCCCTTACTTGAGAAACATTTAATTTTTTGTCTGGAAATACTTTCAATTTCGATGCGTCTAACATTTTGTCATCTGGTAAAGAATTATATAAGTGAGCACAACGATAGTATGAATTTCTCAGGAAATGAACGAAACGCTATGAAAAACAACACTCTATCGTTCGATATTAAGCTAATGCCTTTTTCAAGAGTACAAAACACGTTTTCCTCTAGAACATTTTTTTAGCACAAATTATGGCAGCCATATTGTTTCACAAGCTTGTGAAACAATATGGCTGCAGTAATTTGCACTAACCAAGAGGGCCATTAGCCCTAAAGCACTCACATGAGTAAAGTCATCTACAGTTGATAAAGCTGAAGAGATCCTGGTTTTAATGATGTAAAACACATGAGTGTAAGTGACCTACTTTTTGAACCAATGTGACTAAATTCCAAACTTGTCCAAGATATCATTAAAACGAACATTCTGACCAAGTTTCATGAGTATCTGACTGAAAATGTGGCCTATACGGTGCACACAAAGTTCTTCTAAGATTTGGTCCAGTGACCTACTTTTTGATCAGATGTGACCTACTTGAAAAAATGTCCAAGATATCATCAAGGCAAACTTTCTGACCAAGTTTCATGAGAATCAGGCTGAAAATGTGGCCTCTAGAGTGCACACAAAGCTTATCTAAGATTTGACCATGTGACCTACTTTTTGCCCCGACATGACCCACTTTCAAACTTGTGTGAGATATCATCAAGATTAATATTCTGATCAATCTTTATCGGTATAAGGCTGAAAATGTGGCCTCTATAGAGCATGCAAGATTTTCCTAAGATTTGGCCCAGTGACCTACTTTTTAAGCTGACATGACCAAATTTCAAACTTGTCTGAGATATCATCAAGACAGACAAACTGACCTAGTTTCATGAGTATTTGACTACAAATGTGGCTTCTAGAGTGCACACAAGGTTTTTCTAAGATTTAGCCCAGTGACCTACTTTTTGACCAGACATGACCCAATATCCAACCTGTCCCAGATATTATCAAGACAAACATTCTATCCAACTTCCATGACTGCACTCTATAGGCCATATTTTTTTAGCCTGATACTCTTGATTCTTGGTCATATTATTTTTCTTGATAACGTCTTGGACAAGTTCGAAATTGGGTCATGTTGGGTCAAAAAGTAAGTCACTGGGCCAAATCTTTGAAAAACCCTGTCTGCACTCTAGCGACCACATTTTCAGCTTGAAACTTATGAAAGTTTGTCAGAATGTTTGTCTTGATAATATCTTGGGCAAGTTCGAAATTGGGTCAAGTTGGGTCAAAAAGTAGGTCACTGGGCCAAATCTTAGAAAAACCTTGTGTACACTGTGGAGGCCACATTTTCAGCCTGAAATTCATGAAAGTTGGGTACAGTGTTTGTCCTGATGATATCTCGGACTTGAAGTTGGGTCATGTCGGGTCAAAAAGTACATGTAGGTCACTGTGTTAAATCTTAGAAAATTCTTTTTTGCACTCTAGAGGCCACATTTTAAGTGATAAATTATTAGAGATTATTAGAAATTGTCATAGTTTTTGAAAATGACAAAGAAATGGAATTTTGGTAGAGATAAGATTTGGTACGTACATGTACATTAGATGCATGTAACAATTATGTAAATGATTCAAATTAATTTTCTAAATGTTCACTAGAACAAAGCTGACGACTTTGAAAAAAATCAAGAGGGCCATGATGGCCCTGAATTGCTCACCTGAGTCAATAGGCGAAATTTCACCCCAGGGTCATAATGACCCAATTTAAAACTCATCTTAGATATCATTTACCCTTTACCACACAATCATGGGTTTTAACTACCCTGTAGAAGAAGCCTTTTGAAAACATTGTGGGAAAAGGAGAAAATGCTGGTAACCTAGTGACATAGTTTATTACCCCAGGTGATCGAAATTCGAACTAATGTGAGATTTAATTAAGACAAACATTCTGACCAAGTTTCAGGTCAATTGAGTAAGAAATGTGACCTCTACTGTGCCCACAAGGTATTTCTTTAATGTGACCTAGTTTATGACCCCAAGTGACCAAAATTTGAACTCATCCGAGATTTCATCAAGACAAACATTCTGACCAATTTGCAGGTAAATGGAGTAAGAAATGTGGCTTCTAGAGTGTCCACCAGGTATTTCTTTAATTTGATCTAGTGACCTAGTTTATGATCCCAGGTGACCCAATTTCGAACTCATTCGAGACTTAATTAAGACAAACATTCTGAGTAATCTTCAAGTCAATTGAGCGAAAAATGTGGCCTCTAAAGTGCCCACAAGATATTTCTTTAATTTGACCTAGTGACCTAGTTTATGACCCTAGGTGACCCAATTTGAACTAATCCGAGATTTCATCAAGACAAACATTCTGACTAATTTTCAGGTCAATTGAGTAAGAAATGTGGCCTCTAGAGTGCCCACAAGGTATTTCTTTAATTTGACTTGATGACCTAGTTTATGACCCAAAGTGACCAGATTTCAAACTCATGCGAGATTTAATTAAGACAAACATTCAGACCAATTTTTTAAGTCAATCAAGCAAAAAATGTGGCCTCTGGAGTGCCCACAAGGTATTTCTTTAATTTGACCTAGTGACCTAGTTTATGACCCTAGGTGACCCAAATTCAAACTCATGCGAGATTTCATCAAGACAAATATTCTGACCAATTTTAAGGTCAATTGAGTAAGAAATGTGGAAAGGAAATTTCATCAAGACAAACTTTCTGACCAATTTTCAGGTCAATTGTGTACGAAATGTGGCCTCTAGAGTGTCCACAAGGTATTTCTTTAATTTGACCTAGTGACCTAGTTTATGACCCCAGGTGACCCAAATTCGATCTAATCCAAGATTTTATCAAGACAAAGATTCTGACCAATTTTCAGGTCAATGGAGTAAAAAATGTGGCCTCTAGAGTGTACACAAGGAATTTCTTTAATTTGACCTAGTGACCTAGTTTATGACCCCTAGTGACCCAATTTCAACCTCATGCAAGATTTAATTTAAACAAACATTCTGACCAATTTTCAAGACAATTGAGCAAAAAATGTGGCCTCTAGAGTGCCCACAAAGTATTTCTTTAATTTGACCTAGTGACCTAGTTTATGACCCCAGGTGACCCAAATTTGAACTCATCTGAGACTCCATTAAGACAAATTTTCTGACCAATTTGCAGATCAACTGAGCTAGAAATGTGGCTTCTAGAGTGTCCACAAGGCATTTCTTTTATTTGACTTGGTGACCTAGTTTATGACCCCAGGTGACCAAAATTCGAACTCATCCGAAATTTTTATCAAGACAAACTTTCTGACCAATTTTAAGGTCAATTGAGTAAGAAATGTGGCCTCTAGAGTGTCCACAAGGAATTTCTTTAATTTGACCTAGTGACCTAGTTTATGACCCAAGGTGACCCAAATTCGAGCTCATCCGAGATTTCATCAAGACAAACATTCTGACCAATTTTCAGGTCAATTGAGTAAGAAATGTGGCCTCTAGAGTGTCCAAAAGGTATATGTTGACGACTGACGACAGACATTGGACGACCACAAAAGCTCACCTTGAGCATGTTGTGCTCATGTGAGCTAAAAACATGTGATTAATACATGTAAATGTCAATTAAGGTGTAACCTTGTGATGACAAAAGTTTAGAACTGTCTGTATTTAACATGCAGACAACATATTTAAAGTAGCTTAAAATATGAGGTTAGTCTGCCAAGGGGTAGAAAATATTGAGGGAAAAAGAAGAAAACACTGTCCCACAATCTTTTCAATTGCCATCTCCGTCAGGGTCATTAAAACTTGGGACAATGTGCTGAAGCATTAACAGGCATTGCACTAAATGAGCCATTTCTTTATTTGCTGTGATATATATTCATGTCGTTCTTTGTTTAACCCTTTTACCATACAATCGAGACTTTTAACAACCCCGAAAAAGAAGGCTTTTGAAAATATTGTGGGAAAAGGAGAAAATGCTGGTAACCAGCATTTTCTCCTTTTCCCACAATGTTTTATACCCTTCCAAAAACAAATTTCAATTTTTCAGTCACATTTAATTTGTCGTCTGCTAATGCTTTCAATCTGGACTAGTTGAAGATTTTGTCTTTTGGTAAAGAGTTAAGTTGCTGGACAAAAAAATAGCATTGATACATCAAGCAAGCAAATTATGTTTTATGTCGCTTTCAACATTATCACAGTCATATCACACCAACACCTCACTTATGTGTATGTCCTAGGTTTCACCAGTGCTAGACTTAGCCGTAATCTGGCTCGATCCTTTAGGAAAGACCCATCAGAGCCCTGTTTTATCAATGGTCAAATGTCCATTCATCGTTAAGTGTCTTTCAAAAGGGTACTTTAGGAAAAGAGACAATGCCTTAACCCGCTGTCGAACAATCCCGAGTTTATAGCACCCTAAAGAAGACTGGAAAACATTGCAGAAAGAGGAGAAATGCTGAAAACCAGCATTTTCTTTTTCCCACAATGTCTTCTACCCTCCAAAAACTGCAGGAAAAGCAGAAATGCTGAAAAACAGCATTTTCTCCTTTTCCCACAATGTCTTCTACCCTTCGAAAACTAATTTATTTGTTGCGTCACGTTTATTTTTTCTTTTACAAATATATATAGTTAAAATAGTGTTGCACCCCGCTAGGTTTGATTTTCTGGCATGAATGGTATGAATTGGGATGGAAATTAGAATCTGGCTGCTGCGTACAACAACAAACCAGTCTGTTGCCTCTGAAATGGACTGAACTGAGGTATCCTTTGACCTCATGGCATCGGCTACTGATTGAGCTGCTTCACCCTCTTGTGAGAGGTATGAGACTGCAAGCTTTTCTGCAAGCCCTAGGTGGAAGAATGCAATTTTGACTGAATGTGTGTGCCCATTCTCTGCAGGTCACTTTCAATCTGTCGTAAGTTTTATTTGGACATTCGATTCCCAGTTTTAAGCAAACTTAAAAGTTTCTCTTTTTTTCCTAAATTTGAAAGCAATATCTAAGCATAAAATTCCTCAGTTCATTTCATTTCATTGGCAAAAGACTGGTCCGTTGGTGTATGCAGCAGCCAGATTCTAGTTCCTACCCCATTTTATATAATTCACGCCAGAAAATCAGTCAGTAAAAAGTACAGGGGGTGCAGGACCTTTTTAATGTGTATACATGTACCTTCAATTCTTACAAGTATATAATTTTGTTGTTTTATAATGACTTGGGTAGGGATTAAGCCAGATAACAACTCTTAACGCTCTCACCAATGATCCCAGGACCTACAAATTCACATCATAGTATCATTTTATAAAAAAAAAAAGTGAATGAAGTGATTTACTACATGTAAAAGCATATACAGTCATAACAACCTTGTAGCCTTGGAATACCACCATATACTTACAGTGGTAGCTCATGGCCTTTGGAAGCAAATTTACAACAAACATCTTGAACCCTTTCCAGAATAATCCTGTGTTTCGATGCTTTATGAGACGATAAAATTTTAGACCTGTCCTAATTGAAAGTATTTGCAGACGACAAATTTAATGTTGCTTAAACAGTTTGATTTGTCTTTGAAAGGTTACAAAATATTGTGGGAAAAAAAGAAAATGCCGGTAATCTGCAATACCTGCATTTCTAACAATGTTTTTAAAAGCCCTCTCGGCTAAAAGTAAAAAAAACATGGGATAAATACCATAATTTTATTTTTCACATTTATTTTATCGGCAAATAACTTCAATTCCAAAAGGTCTAAAATTTTGTCCTTTGGTGAAAACTTAACCCTTAACTCCAAACATATAAAATTTTACTGCTGAAAATACAATCTACTGAAATCTCAAGCAGATTTTTAGCTCACCTGAGCACACAAAGTGCTCAGTGACTGTATTTTTATCATGGACAAGTTTGAAATTGGTCACATGGGGTCAAATAGTAAGTCACAGGGCCAGATCTAAGAAAAAGCTTGTGTGCACTCTAGGGGCTACATTTTCAGCCTGATACTCAAGAAACTGGGTCAGAATATTTGTCTGGATAGAATCTAATACCAGTTCGAAATTGGGTCACATGGGGTCAAAAAGTAGGTCCCAGGGCCATACCTCTTAGAAAAAGCTTGTGTGCACTCTAGAGGCCAAATTTTCAATCTGATACTCATGAAACTTGGTCAGAATGTTGGTCTGGATAAAATCTCTCACTAGTTTGAAATTGGGTCATGTCCGGTCAAAAAGTAGGTCAATGGGCCAAATCTTAGAAAAACCTTGTGTGCACTCTGGAGGCCAAATTTTCAGACTGATACTCATGAAACTTGGTCAAAATGATTGGTCAAATCGCTGACAAATTTGAAATTGGGTCATGTCAGGTCAAAAAGTATGTCACTGGGCCAAATCTTAGAAAAACCTTGTGAACACGCTAGAGGCCACATTTTCAGCTTGATACTCATGAACCTTGGCCAGAATGTTTTTCTTGATAAAATCTTGGACAAGTTTGAAATTGAGTCACATCGGGTCAAAAAGTAGGTCACGGGGCCAACTCTTAGAAAACCTTGTGTGCACTCTAGAGGCTACAAATTCAGCCTGGTACTCATGAAACTTGGTCAGAATGTTTGTCTTGATATTCTTGGACAAGTTTGAAATTGGGTCATGTCCGGTCAAAAATTAGGTCACAGGGCCAAATCTTAGAATAACCTTTCGTGCACTCTAGAGGCCACATTTTCAGCCTTATACTCAGAAAATTTCACCAGAATTCGCCTGGATGAAATCTCAGAAAAGAATAATATTGAGTCATGTCAGCTCAAAATTTCGGTCACTTACACTTAAGCGTTTTACATCATCAAGACCAGGATCTTTTCAGCCTTATCAATCCTAAATGACGTTACTCAGGTGAGCACTTTAGGGCCAATGGCCCTCTTGTTATCTTATAAGCTTGACTAAACAAGCATACAGAATAGATCTAGGATCAGACTGCGGTCTGATCTTGATCTTTGCCATCTGCAACAGCCCCTGTAGTTGCCTATAAAATTGATAGGTTTAATAAAATATCGTGATAAAGTAGGGATGATTGACGTATACTAACCTTTAAGCAGATGACACTATTTCAAACTCTTTTATATTGGAATCATCTTGATTGATTATATTGTATTTAACGCTGTTTTCAACATTATTTAAGTTATACCGCTGCAACCAGTGCACCTATCCACACTTTCCTAGAGTTTCTTATACCAGTACTACGCACAATATTCTTTCCAAGCCACTGGCTGCTTTCCCACATAACCTTCGTCAAAACAATGGTCAACAGTGAAAGAAGAATGAATCCTGTTGCAATGACTATCATCACCTCAGAAGAAACTGGCCAAGCTGAGGATCGAACCAGCGACCCCCTGTTCTCAAGTCCAGTACGCTACCAACTGAGCTATGGGGCTTGGCTGGAATCATCTGCAGACACAAGAAAGTGATTCAAATGCTGGGATTTGTCTATGGAAGGGTAGAAAACATTGAGGGTACAAGACAAATTGATAGTTTGATACCAGCATTTTCCCCTTTTATCCACAATATTTCAAATGCCTTTGACTACAGGGTCATTCAACCCTTTACCATGTAACAAAATTCTAGACATATCCAAATTGAAAGCATTTGTAGACGATAAATTAGATGTGGTTCAAAAAATTGAATTTGCCTTTGACAGAGAAGAAAACTTTTTCAGAAAAGGAGAAAATGCTGGTTAGCAGCATCTTCTCCTTTTCCCAAAATGTTTTCAAAAGCCTTCTTCCTTAGGGTCATTAAAACTTGGGATTGTGTAGTAAAGAGTTAAACACTGGATCATTTGGTAAAGGGTTTAAGTTAGATACCTGGATATTAGCACATGTGAAAATATTGTGACAAGAGAAGAAATTGCTTATTACAAGCAATTCTCCCTTTTTACAACATTTTCCAAAAAAGGTCTTAAACAAGGTCAAAAACGTCATGGGCAGTCACTTGTGATATTGGTGCCTCCCAGGCCTGAACTCCTGAGATTTTCTTATAACCGTGTATGAAGAGGAAGGGAAAGAGCCAGAAATCTAGACTATCATGATGGCTGGTTGGAATTTCCTTGAACCAGCTGATCTAAGTTGATCAGTTTTGGGATAAGTCCTATGGTGTTTGGTCCTGTGATGACACTAAAGGTTTTCTGATTTTCCTGCACTGTCGGCTGATTGACTGTCACAAAGCTTGGTATCACAAACTGATTGACTGTAGCGGAAGCTGCAGACACTGCTGATGCAGCTGACGCCGGTCCATTTATCTGTCCTTCAACAGGAATTATATTGGGCAGTGTCATATTGTTGCTCATTGGTATGTTACTCATGGATATCACATTTGGGACTACACTGTTGGTGTTTGAGATGTTGGAGGATTTCTCCGGACTGTCTGATAATATCACACTTGGTATACTGGTACTTGCAGAGACTGGTTCTGACATTTCATCCAATATGTGAACAACTGTGGTTTCTTCTGGTTTTGTATGATGGTCTTCCTTCACTGTAAAAACAGGAAAATATGAAGATAAACTTATGAAAGCAGTTGTTTGCTTGTTACCAAACAACTGAATTTTTGACTAATCCAAACTGAAAGCATTTCCATTCAACAAAGTTAACATACTTCAAAATCTGAAATATGTCTTTTGAAAGAAAAAAAAAAAAAAAAAAAAAAATGTGAAAAGTAGAAAATGCTGGTTACAAGCATTTCTCCTTTTCCCCCAGTGTTTTCATGAGCCTTCCTTCTCAGGGTCATTAAAGCTCAATATTGTGAGGTACATGTATATGGTTAACCTTTTAACATAGATTCCCCTGTCATAACAAATGAGGAAAAAGGCTTTTAAAAACATCATGGGAAAAGAAGAAAATTAATGTGAATGGCATTGTCCTTTTTTTCCCAGAATGTTTTCAACCCTTTCCAAGACAAATCCCAACATTTAACTCTTTACCAAATGACAACAAGAGGACCATGATGGTCCTATATCGCTCACCTGAGTACTAAGCAGTGCAGGTTAACAATGAAGATAAATACCAAATACTGAACTTCAAGGCCAAATGATTATGAAAGAGAGACAACTCACAACTTTAACAGAGGTCTAGGCCTTTGGTTACCCAGAAAATTTTCTTATAATTGCACGAAAGATACCTAAATACAAACGTCTAAGCCCCGCGGCTGGACCTGTAATGATCCCAGGGGCATCTTGTGTGCAAAATTTCTTGAGGTCCACAAGGTGATGCTTCATGCAAAGTATCATAGCTCTAGGCATTTTGGGTTTAAACATAAAGATTTTTCAGTTTGCATTATATATACATGTAGATGCTACAGAGTAAACCAAGTCAAATACAGCAACTCTAATTGAAGGGCAAATAACTCATGTTGTTTGGGTCTAATAAGACCCATAATCAAAACCTATCCAAGATCTTATGGTCATATAAATTTTTACCAAGTTTGGTACTGATTGGTATATATTTGTAGATGCTAGAGTGTAAACAAAGTCAAATATGGAAATTTTGTCCAATTCAAGGGCAAATAACTCTGGATGTTCTGGTTCAATTTGACCAATAACTGAACTCTTCCGAGACCTTATGGGAATATATATTTTGACCAAGTTTGGTACTGACTGGTCAATATTTGCAGATGCTAGAGTGTAAACAAAGTCAAATATGGCAAATTTTCTAATTCAAGGGCAGACAACTCAGACAGTTCTGGTCCGATTAGATCCATAATTGAACTAATCTGAGATCTTATGATCACACACACTTTGACAATGTTTGGTGCTGACTGAGTAATATTTGTAGATGCTAGAGTGTAAACAAAGTCAGATTCAGTAATTTTTGCAAATTCAAGGGCAAATAACTCCTGATGTTCTGATTGGATTTGATCCAAAATCGAACTCATACGAGACCTTATGGGCATATACATTGTGGCCAAGTTTGGTACTGATTGGTCAATATTTGTAGATGCTAGAGTGTAAACAAGAAGATTTTTAAAGATTTCCCTCTTTACCTCTATGTGAAATCTGAGAACCCACAACATAGGGCCAATTTCAACAACAGCGCCATAATTTGAAGTATTCTGGTAGAGGGCTATTAGATGATGCTACATGCCAAATATGAAAGCTCTAGCCCTTACGGTTTGGGACAAGAAGATTTTTAAAGTTTTTTCTCTCGGTTGCCATGGCAACCAGAGTTCTTCATGGAATTCAAATCTTTGAAGTATTCTGAAAGTGCATCACCTAAGGATCATTTCTGTGAAGTTTCATTGAAATCTGTTGGGCGGTTTCAGAGGAGAAGATTTTTTAAGTAATTGTTCACGGACGGACGGACACACAGACGGATGGACGCCGGACAACGATCAATCACAATAGCTCACCCTGTGCACTATGTGCTCAGGTGAGCTAAAAATGTGGACTGGTCCAAATTGAAAGCATTTGCAGACGACAATTGAAACGGGAAGGGAGAAAATGCTTGTTACCAGCATTTTCTCCTTTTTCCACAATGTTTTCAAAAGGCTTCTTTCTCAGGATCATTAAAACACGGGATTGTGTGGTAAAGGGTTAAGGCACATTCGTCATCTGCAAATTATTTTGACAAGTGCATATTTCCTTTCTTCACATAAGAAAAAGCAAAACACTAGATATCATCTAAAACTCAGATTCCAAATAAGTACACAATAACTTTTCCGTAGTTCTGGGTCCGTATTCACCAATAATTGCTTAGAACATTCTTCGTCTTATTCTCAAAAAATTTCTGAATTTGAAGGAAACAAAAGTTCTGATTGGCTAAACCATTTGGTTTGGCCAATCAGAAGTTGTGTTACTTTCAATTTAGAAAATCTTGAAGAGTAAGACTAAGAATATTCTCAAGAATGGTTTGTTAATACACACCCATTTTCCCCTTCCTCGCAGAATGTTTTCAACCCTTTCCCAGACAAATCCTAACAGCTGAGGCACATATAATTTGTCATCTGCAAATTCTTCAATTTGGACAAGTACATATTTTATTTCGTTTAAACTTTATTTATTAAAGCTGATACAGATAAACATGTAAAATAAAGAAAATGATACATGGTATAACAAGTTTCAAGGGTTGACAGATAGGATTGGAAAACAAGCTATGAATAACTTATGTTAATTCCTCTCCTAAAGATTTCTTATACTTATTCAGAAATACCACGTGTTAAGATGCCATAGCTTTAAAGTAAAGAATGTATATATATTACTGAAAATAAAGACAAAAAAGTATAGAAATGATAACAACTTCCTGTTTTCATATTTCATTTCTTCACAACAGTCCTATTTACCACACGACAGCAGTTTAGACTAGTCCAAATTGAAAGCACTTACAAAATAAATGTGAGTCAAAAACTAAAATTTGTATTTGGATGGTTAGAAAGCATTGTGGAAATAGGACAAAAAAGTTAATTTAAAGAGTTAAAGTAAAACACCGAGTATCATCTAAAAATCAGTCTGAATAAGTACACAATAACCTTTCAATAGTTCTGCTAATGGCAATTTTAGTTGGATGTTCTAATAAGGCTTATAGAACTTCAGGCAGTCAGTGCAGTGGTTTCAAAAAGTGAGCCATGTTCTGCCAAAAGGGGATTTAATGCCTCTCCCTAACGCATGATACTGAGCAAGTCGTCACATAATTAGGGATCGATAAAATCCATTTTGTCTAACAACTGACTGAATCATAAGGTAGACTGGTCCTCTGACATACAGAAAAATGACCGAATGAAAAGTTTCCGCCCAGGTCAGCCTGTGCAAACTACGTAGGCTGACCTTGGTAAATGCTTTTCACGAATGCATTAAGCCCCCTTTTCACAGAGCATGGCTCAAATGTTAAGTTACATCCTTCAAAACTGATGACACTAGCAAATCAGAAAAGTTTCCATATACAGTAAAACCCCACCTAACGACCTCTCGGTAAAACGGGCAACCCGCTATTACGACCCCTTTTTTCCAGAACCAAACTTTGTGTTCTTTATTTCCATTGATTTGCCTCCCGTAAAAACGGGCACTCACTATTCCGTATAACGACCAGCAAATTAACAACTAATTAAAGGAAACAGTCTAAAATGACACCCGACTTACGACCATCACTTTACACCTTGTGAAATCATTATCAATACTAGGTGGCAAACAAAGTTGTTTACATTTGATCTGGGTTTTACGACATACGGCAATCACCAATTACGACTACCACAAACTGTTATGTTTGTTGATTAGACTGATTGGACTTGATTGGCAATTAATGACCACCAGTTTGTTGATTAAAGACTTTCATTCAAACAAATTCTGTCTTTCGGCTGCACTGTTTTCACACAGTTTGAAATAGGGAAAACACAGGTGGATGTTTTTGTTATTTTTTTTCTCGTGATAGTTTAAAATGTGAAACTACTGTGAAACGAAAAGAAAAGGATTTATTGACGGAGATTTTTTTGTTCTGAAAAACCTGTTTCACAGCTAAAATCTTTCTTCTTGTTGACCATTGCATTCTTTTGTGTTTAGAAAATCCTTTGAATAACATTGTCAAAAACAAGAAGCGTTTTATTAAACCTTTCTCAGCTAGAGAAGACTTCATGCCTCTGAAGTGAAAGGCTTATGAAAACAATATGGGAAAAGAAGAAATTGCTTGGACAGATTTTTCATGCCTCCGAATGGCTTTTGAAAACATTATGAGAAAATAAGAAAATGCTTGGAACGACTATTCATAATGCTGAGATTTCAGGATTTTGAAAACATTGTGGGAACAGAAGACGTTGCTCAGAAGAAATGGGTTAATTAAGCATTTCCCATGTATAGACGACATTTTATGACTCTGAAGTCAAAGGCTTCTGAAAAGATTATGGGAAAAGAAGAAATTTTTGGGAACGACTTTTCATGCTTCTGATGTCAGAGGCTTTTGAAAGCATTATGAGAAAATAAGAATTGTTTGGAGTGACTTTTCATGCCCCTGAAATATAAAGATTTTGAAAACATTGTGGGAAAAGAAGACTTTGCCAAAAACGAAGGGATTAATTAAGCCATTTCAAGATACAGAAGACCTTTTACATTGCATGGCAGTCAAGATCCAGTATTAAGACCACTCCGCTATTAAGACCACTTTGTCAAAGAACCAAAGTGGTCTTAATAGTGGGGTTTTACTGTACATGTATGCAGCTTCGAAAACTTGAAAGAAGGATTTTAATTGGCTGACTGACGGTCAGCATTTTGATTTGCTTTTTTTGTGTTAAAGGTTTCAACATTTCAACCATGTAACAGTAGCGAGTACACTTATACACATTTTCTGTGGGTTTCTCACACTAGTACTTCACACAACATTCCTTCCAAGCCACTGGCTGCTTTCTCACCTTAATACTGTAAAAGACAATGATCAGCAAGGTCAACAGTAGTGACCTTCCACAGGCCTCAGATCCACATGTGGTGGATGAAAATGAAATGTATATTTCTATACCTATACACTAACCAGAATACTCACAAGTTTCTGCAGTAATTTGACCTTGCGACCTTTGTTGCATAGTTACAGGGCAGTCCTTATGAGCAATTAGAAGAGTTTTGAGTTGTGCCACCTCTTTCCTTAGAGATTTCACTTCATCCTGAAAAGAAGATCGCTGAATGACTGAATGGCATTTTATTCCACTTAAACCCTTTGCCACACACTTCAGAGTTTTAACAGCTCTACATGCCGGTCAACACAAAATAATCACGCAAGAGGCCAATATCATGCCTGCTTTACATTAGCTGATAGTGCCTTTTTGCGTTTACTGATGGTTGTCTCTAGAACACCTGGGCGGTTGTGTCACATGTTTTGTGTAACCAGCAGAAAAATGAGTTTGGCTTTTTTCTTCAAAAAAAATTCTTACAGCCGAAACAAAAAAGAATGCGTACGATAATTAATGCATTAGCTTTAAACATAAATGGATTACTGATAAATAAAGAAAAGAAACAGAAAGGTTAAGTATTTCTTGATTCTTTAATAGATCTATTGTTAATCAAGGGACAGTGGTTTATGTTTTAAACCGTTTCCCTCACAGTCACAGGTACAATTTTCAAGCTTTTGCAGGTGACTTTTGAAAATGTTATGAAAAAAAGGAGACACTGCTTGTATAACATCAATAAGCCAGGAAAGATTAAACCTTTCTGAAAGCATCTTTCAAAACTTTAGTTGCTTTGGTGGCCTGTGTAGATTGATCTTGAAGATCAGACTGTACACAATATTTGGTCTGATCTTTGATCTAAATCTAAACTGTTTGCTTTGGTGAGAATTTTGCAACAAAATCAATTTTGGTGTTGCAATCATTTTGGTTTAATTTTATAACTTAAAAATATCACTGAGTTACTCAGCTCTCAAAGGATTCATGTTTACGTTATGGTGCAGAAATGAGCTCATGTATGCAGCCAGTAATTATTGAAAACGTTTTCTAAAAAATTAACTGTCTAATATTTTGCAAAATCAATGTTGGAATATTAATGTTATAGACCATCCGAATATTTAGGAAAACTGTTTTTGGACTGTCTGGAGAGAGAACCAAAAATAAATTATTTTTGAAAATAAATTAATGTATCCAAACATTCAGGGTGTCCGAATACCTTGGCAAATTATGTAAGACCATAATTTAAAACAACGTCAAAAGAGAAATCATTCTTATATGAGCAATGAGTTTCTCTTCCATGATGTTTTGATGTTTGAGCGATAGCCTTTAAATCTCTGTAACTTTATACCACTAGAATTACACTTGTTTTACCCTGGAACAAAATTCTATACAGGTAAGTGTGAAAGAAAAACACCTGAGAAAACTACCTGTCAAACTGAAAACAATCAGTCATACCTGTGCAAACTTGGCTTGAAAGTGTGATTAATACAATGTCACGTTATAGTAGAGGTAATTTCTAAATTTGGGTTAATTTTTCACATATCTTAATTCTGTGGTGCCGTCTCTGACCACAGTATTTCAGTTATATCAGGGCAGCCAGTGCATCTATTCATACTTATCTCAAGTTAATCTGACGAGTACTTCAAACAAGACTATCAAAGCCACTGGCTGCTTTCTCACATCTTTAGACCATGGAAACAATGTTCAGTGGTATAATAGAAATGAATCTTGTCCAATCTATAAAATTAAAGCTGGCTGCCCTCTGAACAGAACCAAAACCTCTGGATTTTAAGACATGTATGTTACCCATTCATCTACCAAACTAAGCTCACAATGTTTAAAGAGATGTCTACTAAAAATCTGTTTCAGGAGATCATGGGTTAACCCTTTACCATAGAATCCTAAGTTTGAACAAGCCAGAGAAAGAAGGCTTTTGAAAACATTGTGGGAAAAGAAGAAGTTGCTGGTAACCAGCATTTTCTCCCTTTCCCACAATGTTCTCTACCTATTCAAGGACAAATATTGTCATTTAAAAAACATTTGAAATCTTTATCTGTAAATTCCATCAATATGGATGAATCTAAAATTTGCTGTATGGTTAAGTGTTAAGCAGAATGTCAAGTTTTTCAGTTTTGTTGCTATGGCAACCAAAATTAATAATAAAGTCCTCATGGAAATATATTTTTCCCCAGGAATTCAAAAAGCCACTGAAGGACCATTGGTTTTCTGTGAAGTTTGGTAAAAACTGGTTCTGTAGTTTCAAAAAAGATGACTGAAATAAAAGTTGACCCTTAGGCTGCTAAGCGAGACTCACTGACCTTTTGCGGACAGCTTAGATCAAGATCAGACTGCACAAAACTTGCATCTTGGATCTACACTGTCCAATAAGGAGATATTTCCCCAACCTCCATAACTTAGAAATACCAACATATTGGTTTTTATCATCTGCTTGAAAGTTTCATTTAAGTTATTTAGCAGGATACAGGTTAAGAAAAAAGATAGCGGGATAGAAGGAAAAAATTGGACACAAGGCCATAACAAAAGCTTAAAGGCACCTGGCTGTTAGAGCTGAAGATGAACATTCAAATTAAAATCTATATTTCAATACATTCAAGTTATATGAGATTAAGTTTTCTTACACAAAGTTTACTATTTTGACTGGAAAGATCTTCTGCTTTCTTTTCCAAGTTTGAAATCCAGAATTTCCGTTTCTGCCGACACCTTGCTGCTGCAGCTCTGAGGAAGTATAAAAATTTAAAAAAAAACAACAGAGTACACAATCCACTCTCCTTTTTGAAAAATCTGATTAGTATATCTTGTTACAGTTGAGAATATTAGATTGGGAATACATAATTCTTTTCACCACAGTACAAAGCACTTCTGTCCAAAATCCATGCATGTTTTCATAAGCACCCTCAGTTTGAGAAAATACAACATTGGCACACAAAGTAACTGGTTAACTCTATACCAGATGACAAAAAATTTAGGCATCAGTGTTTGCAGATGAAAATCTACTGGTAAGTTACGCTGTTGAATTTACTGGATTTGTCTGTCAAAGGGTTGAAAATGTAAATAGGAAGGAGAAAATGCTGGATACCACTGTTTCCCACCATTTCACCATTCCACAATGTATTTAAGTCCACTTGCCCAGGCTCAATAACCCTCCACAAAACAACAAAAGTTTAGACATTTGAATTGAAAGCAACAAATTAAATGTGGTTCAAATGAGTCTGTCTCAAAAAGGGTAGAAAACATTGAGGTAAAAGGAGAATGCTGGTTACCAGCAATTACTCCTTCACCTACAGTGTTTTCTAAAGCCTTTTTCCTCAGAGTCTTGAAAACACCAGATTGATTAGTTAAGGGTTAAGCATAAATGTTTTGTACAGGACAAGCCCCTGACTAAAAAGCTCGTTGGTCCCAGTCTATAATATTATGTTGTCATAATTTTTAACTTTGATTCAAGCAATGTGAGAAAATTTGATATCGCACAAGACAAAGGGTTCGAGCGAGATGTCAAAATTTTCTTCCACAGCGAGAAGCAAACACAAGCACCAGGAAAGTTTCTACAACATAATATTCCTTTTATTATATACCTATAACCTTCAACGACAGAATTTTCCAGTTATGTGACATTTTCTTTAAGAATGGTATGAATGGCATATAAATATTATAGCATAACATTTGACTAAGCAAATCAAAAATCAGTGAAGCATATTGTTTGCAGGAGATACATCATCATACCATATTTGGAACCATATCTGACACTATGTAGATATTGATTTTTTTTTCTTTCATATATGTTATCTTATCCACTTGCTACACATGTACCTGAGCCAGAAAATGTACTGGTATATAAAGAAATAATGTATCCATGGTAAAGAGTTTACAGGAAAGTGTTTAAAATTTACAGAAAAGCTCAAACTCTTACCTGTTTCTTTCCAAAAACTTCTTTCTCTTGGATTCTACTTCCATAGAATCTGGCATATGATTCCTGCAAAATGATATATGTACAAGTTTATCACAAAAAGATTACTTTTTTCTTCTTTCAGATGCCGTTTCAAAAAAAGAAACACTGTGAAAAGAAAAACTAAACAATAAGATTGCCTTCATTGTTTAACTAACACAGAGCCACAAATAAATGTATATACATGTACTAAGGGCTGTCCTTAACTGTCCTATTCTTCTACAACATAGAAATGTTCTTCGTCTAATTTCTGTGACTAGCCGCCATGCTGGTTGAGGTAGAATGTACATCCTTTCTCAACCAATTAGACAGCTTTAGAATTGGAATAATATTCAAAAATAGATGCTGAGTATATGTGCAATCATTGGCTGTTGTTTTTTTCTGTGCAGGTAGAATGATCTATTTATAGCAACACCAGCATTTACAGCCACTGGAGTAATAGCAAGATGCAAATGAGCCATGCTCTGTGAAAAGGGAAGTTTAATGCATCTGCAAAAAGTATTGACCCAGTTTAGTCTGCAAAGTCCCTACAGGCTGACATGGGTCGAAACATTTTGCTACTGTTAAATTTTCTGCATGCCAAACGACCATTCCACCTCAGAATTCAGTTGGTTGTTAAACAAAATGGATTTTATTAATCCATAATTGTGTGATAAGTTGCTTGGTATAATGTATCAGGTAGATGCATTAACTCATTACAACACAATCCCGAGTTTTATCAACCCTAAGAAATTGGACTTTGAAAAAACATTGTGGGAAAAGGAGAAAATGCTGGTAACCAGCATTTTCTCCTTTTCTCATAATGTTTTCTAATCTTTCAGACACAAATCAAATCATTTGAACCACATTTAATTTGTCGTCCTTGAATGCTTTCAATTCGTAACAGTCTGAAATACATTTATTGTCATGTGGTAAAGGGTTAAATCCCTTTTGTTCTTGTCTCTTTCAAAGACAGTTTTCACCATTTGAGCTACACTTCATTGGTCGTCTGCAAATGTTTTGGATTATGATAGGTCCAAACTTTTGTTCTTTGGTGAAGAGTTAAATTACTCACCCGAGCAAAAGTGAATATGGTCGTTCTTCAGGGGACGAGACAGACCCTGATGATGACACGACACTCTGATTGTCCTGGTCCTTGTACTCCTGTTTGATTTCATTGGCCTGGAGAAGTTGTGAGATTTTCTGACTATTTTGCTGCTGGAGGGCTTCTTTTAATCTCTGAAGACAAATGAACAGTCAGTGTAATTTGGGTAATTCATATGCAAGATATCAAAGGGCCGAGATTAAGTTTCAATTAGTACTTGCGAAGGCTGACAAATACCCCCCCCCCACTAGCTGCCTTGTCACTGGATCAGGCCGAGCCCCAGCAGCTCAGTGGGTAGTGTGCAGGACTTGAGAACAGAGGGTTGTTGATTTGATCCCCCGCTCGACTAATTTCTTTCAGAGGATTGATGATAGTCCTTGCGTAAGGATTAATTCCATTTTCACTGTTGACCATTGTTTCTGCGATGATTATATGTGGGACGGCAGCCTTTGGCTTGGAAATAACATTGTGCGTAAAACTGGTAAAAAAACTCCAGGAAAGCATGGATAGGTGCACTGGCCACCACGATATAACTGAAAAAATGTTGAAAACAGAGTTAAACACCAAACTATCAATCAATCAATGGATCAGGGAAAGCATTCAAAGGGCCTTAAATCCTGTATTAGCCAACCAATCATGAAGGAAATTTCAGGTGCACAAGTTTTCATGAGAAGAAAATTCAAAGGGTCATAACCTCTGTAATAGTGGGCCAGTTGCAGGAAGGCTTTTTTGACCAAACGACAACATTTTAGCCTTGTCCAAATTGAAAGCATTTGCAGACGACAATTGCAATATGGCTCAAATGTTACCAGCATTTTCTCTTTTTCCCACAAAGTTTTCAAAAGGCTTTTTTCCAAGGGTTGTTAAAAGGCAGCATTGTGTAGTAAAGGGTTAAGATGGTCAATGACAGCCAAATGTGAGGGAAGTATCCTTATTTTCAAACCTAGATTTGTCCTAAAAAAATCTAAATTTCAAGGGGAAAATCTTACAATAAACATGCTTTTTGAATGTGAGCTTTTTCAAAATTTAACAGTTCACCAATCACAAGTAACTAGTTCAACTCTATCAAAGGAAAACAAAAGCACCACATGCGTGTGCCAATGCTCAGCAGCAGTTGCTTGATTTTCAGTGAAGTCAGAAAAGGGGCATAATTGTGTCAAAATACTTTGATGGTTACCTGTCCTTGTTGTATGGGTTCCCATTTTGATAGCTCAGAACTTATCTGAGTTTGAAGCAAATATCAATATCTATATAGTTTTTGCACCACGGCAACGACAGGGCCACCACCAGGGCTATGACAGTAACTCATATTTTATTCAAAAACATCCGAGTAAAAATCCTGGCTTGTCTGATTGGAAAGCATTTGCAGACGAACTAACTGAGGTTCAAATGATATGATTTGTTGTTGACCGGGCAATAAATACTGTGTGAAAAGGAGAAAATGTTGCTTACCACCATATTCTCCTTTTCCACAATATTTTCCACCCTTTGGAATACAAATTCAATCATTTTAACCAAATCTGTGGTCTGCAAATGCTTTCAAAGAGAAGCTAACATTTTGCTACCTAATTTACAGAGTAATACAACAACAGCAAGACTAAAGATGGAGTTTGTGACATAGGGACATACGTAGTTCTCCAAAAAAAGGATTCAATACTTGAAAGCAGAAATCCTTAATTGTATTCAGTTAATATGCAATTTCTAATGTAAGGTGTACAAAGTTTTAGAAAAATTCCTGATGCTGTAAATCAAATACATCTAAGAAAAAGGGCTTACCTGTTTAGTGTATGACTGACTCCCTGATTGTAATTTTGTCTGTGATAAACTCACCCTAGGGGGTGAGACTGTCACCACATTCTGACCAAGCTGGATTCCTGTGTTTGGGAGACCAGGATTTTGTTGAACCATTATTGTCTTGAAATTTCCTGGTTTGTCATTGGCTGTTTGATTTCCAACAACCTGGCCAGTTCCCAGTTGGATTGGTCTCACAGTTAATGGTATATTAGACTGTGGGGTTTGTTTAACTATAGTCTGCTGTGGGGTTAAAATGGTTCCCTGCACATTTCGTGCTACATTTTGCACTACTGGTTGGTTCCCTTGCACAATCAAGGAAGATATATTCTGGGGCAAAGTCTGTAATAGTTGAGATTTTGGTACTGGTGTACTGTTTTGTATGACTGGCTGTGTAGACAAGGCTTGCTGTCTTGGTGATGCTATGTTGGCTGCTGGGACTTGTACTGGGATTGTCTGACCACCCGGTAGCTGCAGAAGGACCTGGACTAGGGCTTGTGACAGGGCTTTAGTCGTCTGTGGCCTAAGAGAGAAAACAGTAAATAATATGTAGTCATACGACTTAACTCTTTCAACACCGAGCATATAAAGCAGACCTCTGTAGACTTTCTATCTTATCCCTTTGCCAAACAACAAAATTTTAGACTTGTCAAAATTAAAAGCATTTGCAGACGGACAAAACAAATGTGGCTCTTAAAGTGAAAGTAATTTTTGAAGGGTTCAAAACCATTGTGGGAAAAGGAGAAAATTCTAGTTACCAGCATTTTCTTCCTTTCCCACAATGATTTCAAAAGCTGTCTTCCTCAGGGTCGTTAACAGACAGCATTGTGTGGTAAAAGGTTATAGGCTTGACTAAACAAGCTGACAGTATAAATCCTAAATCAGGCTGCATATATTCCAAACTTTCCTTTACCAAACAATCCAGTGTTTTCACAACCTTGAAAAAGAATTTTCCCTCAATGTCTTCTGTTCTTTCAAAAATCATTCTCATCTTTTGAGCCACCTATGCATTTTTGTCTGCAAATGCAAATTGGGGCTAAGTCTAAAACTTACCACTTTGCTCTTTCTTTCAGCTACCACTTTTAAAACAAAAAAACAAACAAACAAAAAAATCACTCCTGAAAGGCACTTTCTCCATATGCTACAATGTTTACATAAGTCTACCAAGTCATTTTCCATGTTGTGTTTACAATGATATCTTCGAAATGGTTTGGCACAATTTTTTTTAAGTTACAATTATTATAACAAGGTATAAAGTTATTGTACTTACTCTGCCACTATACTTGTGTCAACAACCGGAACTGTATTAGGGATACTTAGAGCTTCTCTTGTGTTTGCAACAGTCTGTGTGGAGGTTACTTGTTCTTGTATGGAGGAGGGTGGAGCTTCCAGCATGACCTCCCCTGTAGTCCCACCTTCTGTCTCCAAGGAGGAGGAGCCAACATCAACTGACGAGGAAGATCCTATCACAGACTCTGATTCATCTTCAGACGTTGTTGAGGTTGGCATGCTATGCTGTCATGATTAAGAAAGGACTTTATGATATCTAAATCTGGTGAATACATACATAAGAAAGTAGTATTTAGAAGTAAAAACCAAAACATTGCCCTTTACACTTTACTCTACTGAATCAGGGACCCAACTCTGCAAAACCCTGGAGCTAAACTATCCATAAAAGCATGGAAGTTGCTTATTTGCATACAAGTGGATAACTATCTCCTTAACAAATGACACATATTTAGAATTGTCGAAATTGAAAGCATTTGTAGATGAAAAATTAAGTGTTGGTCAAAACATGAACTTTATCCTTCTAACTATAGAAAACATTGTGGAAAAAGAGGAAAATCCTGGTTACCAGCATTTCTTCCTCCTTTTCCCATAATGTTTTCAATTGCTCTCTTTTTCAGGGTCATTAAAACTCATGATTGTGTGGTAAAGAGTTAACCCTTTGTTGGATGACAAAATTTTAGATTTGTCCAAATTCAAACCATTTGTAATCAACAATTTAGATGTGTCTATAATGATATGATTTGTCTCTGAAAGGTTAACTAGAGGCCCTGGAGGGCCTGAATTGCCCTACTAGCATGAGTGTGCTTTTTTTTTCTAGTATATGTTATGAATTCATGATGCAAAAAGGAAAGAAAAGCAAACACACAAAAAAATGGGTGGAGGGTTTGTTGCAACTGGGCTTGAACCCACAAAGACAGCACAAGTAGGCATGGTGAATTCACCAAATAGTGAAAAAAAACTGAAGTACAATTTCTCAAAACCACTTGTTTGGAATCCAGCCAAATTTGATAGCATTTCAGTTCTCATTGTTTTCAACAACCCCTGCAAATTTCAAGGAAATGAGACTAACAATGTGGACTGTGTTTAGTAAACAATACTTAGTCATCAAATGGCTGCTTTTCCTAAACCGATTGCTAGATTTTCTTCATTCTTAATAGAGTTCAATCCCTTGATGATACAAATAATCTTTGCAAGTTTCAAAAGATTGAATCAAAAATGTGACTTAATTGCATAGACAAGAAATGTAAATTTTCAACTCTCAATGGCTCTTTTTCCCATACTGATTGTCAGAATCAATACGGTTCAAGCTATTGATGAGATAAACAATCTGTCCAGGTTTCACGAAGATCCTACCACAAATGCAGACTTTATTACGTAAACAAGAAATTGAAATTTTTAACTTTAAATGGCTACTTTCCCCACACTCATTGTCAGATTTTTTTCAAAATTGAAAGGGTTCAAGCTATTGATGAGATAAACAAACTGTGCAAGTTTTACAAAAATCCAACCACAAATGCAGACTTTATCATGTAAACAGAAAAAAGGAAATTTTGAATTTTAAATGGCTACTTTTCCCACACTGATTGTCAGATTTTTTTTCAAAATCGATAGGGTTCAAGCTACTGATGAGATAAACAACCTGTGCAGATTTTACGAAAATACGACCACAAATGCAGACTTTATCGAGTAAACAAGAAATTGAAATTTTGAACTTTAAATGGCTACTTTTCCCACACTGATTGTCAGATTTTTTTCAAAGTCATTAGGATTCAAGCTATTGATGAGATAAACAAACTTTGCAAATTTCATGAAGATCAGACCACAAATGCAGACTTTATAGTGTAAACAACTAAAATGAACAACATGCTTTTAATTTTGAGAAGTCTAAAATTTGTCATTTGGTAAAGAGTTAAGTTTGGCTGAGATTTTTGAATGAGGACAAGCTCATACTCAGAAATACTTGATTTCAAGCCAAGCTCACTACCACTAAGCTACCTAGTCTGAGCTTAACTCTTTACCAAAAGAAAAAAATGTATACATGCCCAAATTCAAAGAATTTCCAGACCACAATATAATTTTGATTCAAAAGTTGAAATTCAGAGTTTTTTGGAGGGGTAGAATACATTGTGGAAACGGGAGAAAAGGCTGGTTACCAGGTAATTGTACGGCAGAAAGTTAGAGTGTTTTACTTTCTCACAATGTTTTCAAAATGCTTCTCCGCCAGGGTGTTAAAGATTGTGTGGCAAAAAGTTAAGGTGTTTTTTACAGGTACTATCACTAACCTGTCTCAAGAATTTTTTCCGTTTCTTGGGTACAATAGAAGAAAGGGTATCCTTTGCCTTATCTGCTCCTTTTAAGCCAGAGTCCTCATCCCCTATCACAATTCTGGGTAACTGGGGCTGGGGTGTGTCCAGCTCTGGTGTGTCTGTTATAGGAAGGCTTATCTGAAATGGTACAAATAGAAAGACTGATGGATCCTAAAACTTACATAGTGGCACGGTGCTGAAAACATTTACAGTAAAACCTCACCTGACGACCATCCCAATCAACAAAATACAGAAATGCAGGCACCCCGTTAGATTACGACTACCAATTTCAGAACAAATTTATCTGTTAATTTAACCCCATAAAACAACAACTCAATTATCACAACTTTTTTACAAACACTTGATTTTCACATGTCTGTAATGGACTACACTCTGTACCACATGTATGATTAATCTTAGCTCCAAAGGAACCGACAATCCATTCTTTGTTTATCTTTAGTTTAACTTGACACTATTATGATGTTACATAACAATTACAAATAAACTGTAAATTGAGATCGTATAGAGTAAGTCAGTAATCAGGGGTTTATCACACGTTGCTGACTCTGATGAAAAGCATCTCAATCAAAAATGGAATCCTGTGTGATTATGATTTAGTGTTTATGGAAACTTGCACAGATTAATTTGCAATTGAAATGGGACTATTCTTGTGACCAGCCGATATAGCTCAGTAGGTAGAGCGTAGGACTCGTGAACACAATGTCCTACAGATTGTGGGTTCGTATCCCCGGCTGGCCAACTAAAAAAATTACTAATAGTCTTTCAGATGAGACATTAAACCGAGGTCCCGTGTGACGGTGCTATACGCCGAGCACGTTAAAGAACCAGGCGAAGCTCTCTGTAGTTTCGACCTGTATCCTTGCACTATCCCCCGTAACAACTAACCGTCTTCTGGGGGCGTCGCTCGGATGGGCAACCGGTAGCAACGATAAATAAACGGAAATAACCAACCAACCAACTATTCTTGTATTTTGTATGTGATACATTGAAGTCAAGGAGATACAGTTAAAAATCAGCAAATTTTAAACAAGTAGACACTACACTAATTAATGGAGATCGACAACTATGAGGACATTTCGAGGATTGAACTCAAGACAAAAAGGAAAACATGTAAATCAAAAGGATGAATTGTATTTTGTCGACTATTTAATGCTTTACCAAACAACAGAAATTTGCAGACAACAAATTAAATGTAGCCTAAATGATGAAAGTTGAGTTTGAAAGAATAGAAAACATTGTGGAAAAAAAAAGAAAATGCTGGTTCCAGCATTTTCTTCTTTTCCCACATTGTTTTCAAGAGGCTTCCCCTTTAGGGTCATTAAAATTCAGGATTGTTTGGTAAAGGGCTAATGATTAGTGCTTACTGAAAAATTTGTTTGAAATTGAGAAAGAACATAAGCTGTGTGCACAACATTTTCTTCTTTTATGCACACATACACATGATGTGTAAGCGTTCAGACAATATGAATTGACAGATATGTTGTTATTAATTCCAGAACACATAAACTGTCCATGCAAAATTCATCTGTAGGTGTTTATGTGCATGCATAGGATATAATAGATAAAAATAGTTTACTTAATTTAGGCAAGTCTACACAAAGTAAAAATTTGTTTCCAACTCAGTTCATAGATAGGTGAAACTTGGTCATCAGACCATCCCACCAATAAGAACAGTTTTGAAAAGTACTACAGGTGGTTGTAACGGAGGGGTTTTACTGCGGTGCACGACATTTTGTTGAGAGTTAGTTTCGTAGAAATCCATGTATGTTTTAAAATACCGATTGCTAAATTCCAAGATTTATTTCATGAAAAGCTCTGTCTGGGAGGAAGATTTGAGCCACAATTCGTCTGGGTTTGGGTAAGGGTCAGGGCTAGGGATCGTCTTCAACGAACATGGTTTTCGTCGAAATGTTGCACAACTGTTTTACTGAACTATATTCCTTCTGTATGGTAGGTGTTAAATTCTGCAAGACAAGGTTGTGGTTTAACAACCCCGAGAAGATGGTGACCGGCATTTTCTCCTTTTACAATGATGTTTTCTACTCTTTAAAAAAACAATCAATTAATTCTAGACGCATTTGTCTCTTGCGAATGCTTTTATTTTGGACAAAGCTATATCCTTGATGTTAGGAAAAGAAGACTGATACAGTTAACCCTTTACCACACAATCTTCAGTTTTACTAACCCTGAGAAGACTTTTGAAATCATTGTGGGAAAAAGAGAAAATGCTGGTAACCAACCAGCATTTTTCACCTTTTCCCACAATGTTTTCTACCCTGTCAAGGACAAATTTCATCTCCTGAGCCACCTCTAATTTGTCATCTGCAAATGCCTTCCATTTGGGTAAGTCTAAAATTTTGTCGTTTGATAACGAGTTGCCATGTTACCACTTTTTTTTTTTCTTTTTGGTCCTGCAGCAGTGTACTCTAGAAAGTATGGTGGCAACATGTAAGAAATAGCCTGACACAAGTAACACAAGTGAAGACTTTATCTTTAACCCTTTACCAAACAATCCCGTGTTTTCATGACCCTGAGGAAGTGGCCTTTTGAAAACATTGTGTAAAAAGGAGAAAATGCTGGTAACCAGCATTTTCTCCTTTTCCCAAAATGTTTTCTACTCTACCCAAAACAAATTTTTAATTTTTGAGTCACATTTATTTTGTCGCCTGCAAAAGCTTTCAATTTGGACTGGTCTAAAATTTTGTCGTTTGGTAAAGAGTTAAGAGTGCTGAATTAATTAAATGGACCTTTTCAATAAAAAAACATCCACAATATTGTCATTTCAAGGTTGTTTCAGCAGGATATATATATAACAAAGAGGCAGACAGTGTAGCTTCAAGATCAGACTGCATGTTCTATGCAGTCTGATCTTAAATCTACTCTGCCCTCAGAAACTACTTCAGTTGGTTCCAGTGCTTTACAGCTTAAGAAATCAATGCAAGTTTTCTCTGTACTAACTTGTGCCATAGCATTCTGCTCCAAACCATCGTCCATTGCTTTCTTAAAAGAATCATCAAAAGGGTTTTTTGTGAGCTCTTGAAACAGTCCCATTTCTTCCAGGTTCTTCAAGAATTTAGTTGGTGTTGGGGTTTGATCTACAGTTCATATAAAAGAAACAGAGCAATAAATCATCACGTAATTAACAGTATGCGGGTTTTTACAGATACAACTGCATATCGTACATAGAAATGGGGAAACAGGATCCCAAAAGTTTTCTTGTCCGCATCTGATAGGATGCATCTCCATTTCAGTGTTAAGTAAGTAAAACAATATCAATCCAACTCCATTGTTCTAATCTGTCAAACTGTTGTCGTTAACGTAGCTTTTTGGACACATAATGATGAATTGCGAGATTCCCACCTCATTATCATTCTTTTCTTAGCCAAATGATTTCCTGAAAAGCACAGCTGTTGAAAGTCAGATGTCATCTTATTTATCATTATATGATGACTCTAGCCAGTTGCAAAAAGGTAACAATTCATCAAATATTGAATTTTAAGATCCTAATTTTACTGATATGATTTCAATTTAAATAATCAATAAATGAGGATGATAAGGTCAGCCTTTTTTATGGCTAACTGAACCAAACTTATAAAAACTTATCGGCAAAACCATGCTAGGAACACTGTGAGATTGGCGTCAAGCCTTCTACATTAATGTTTCAGTGCGAATGTGTCCCAAAAATTCTGTTTGTTAAACAAATGTTCTTATCTTTTCAATTAATTCTGTTCCTAACATGAAGGTTGCAAATCAGAATCCCAAAAATCATGGTAATTGTGTCCATGGGACCCACCAAAGTAACTGAAAATTAAAACCTTGAGTACCTTCTATTAGACTTTGTGATAATTTGCATGATATACTAGTCTGGAGTAATTAAACTTATGGTTGAATAGACTCCTTTATAGTTAATTCAAGCACACTTGACATCTCTTATAACATAAAAACACTTACAGTGGGAATATTTCTGAAATTCACCATTATAATTACTGACCAACATAGACATGTCTTAGGCAATAGCAGTTGCTTTCTCTGTGACATTTCCAAGTTGGAAACGGGGCATAACTATGTCAAAAAACATTTGGGGCTTATCTGCCTTTCTAGCATGGGTTCCCTTTTTGAACATTGACAAATAGCCTTTGTCTACAGTACACGTAAATACCTTCAGTAATGACAGAGGCATGAAAAAAAAATGCCAAGCTTTTCTCACAGGGATGACTGGCCCATGACAATGCCTCAATGTTTCCTTCAAAAACAGTCAAGCTGAAAAATTGTACACCTTAACCATCTACCAAACAATCCTCACTTTTAACCACCCTGATGAAAAGGGTTTTTGAAAACAGTGTGGGAAAAGGAGAAAATGCTGGTAACCAGCATTTTGTCCTTTTCCCAAAATGTTTTCTGCCCTTCCACAAACAAATATCAATTTTTCAGAGTCACTTTTATTTTGTCATCTACAAAAACTTTCAATTTGGATAAGTCTAAATGTTTTCATTTGGTTAAGAGTTAACCCTTTACCAAACGACAAAAGTTTGGACTAGTCCAATTTGAAAGCAGTTGCAGACAACAAAATAAACGTAAATGAAAAATTGAAATTTGGTTATCAGCATTTTCTCCTTTTCCCACAATGTTTCCAAAAGGCTTCTTTCCCAGGGTGGTTAAAAGTTGGGATTGCGTGGTGAAGAGTTAAGATACCACACTGAGCACCTGTAAAAGCACCAAAAGAGGGAGACAGCATTCCAGTCCCGGATAAGTTGAGTGCCAGGGACATGTCATGTTTCCGCATGTGCACTGCCAGATGGTCCTCATTTGTGAATTGCTGCAAGAAAAAAAAAATCTGTAGACCCAATTTGGCACAGGGTGCATTGTTCTGACACAAAAGTGTTCCTTTGGTGAACTTATCACCACATGACAGTATTTTGGACCCCTCTAAATCCAAAGCACTTGCAGGCAACAAATTAAATCTGGCTCAAAGGGTGGAAATTGTCTTTCAAGGGGTTGAAAACACTGTGGGAAAAGGAGAAAATGCTGTTTACCAGCATTTTCTCCTTTTTCCATGATGTTTTAAAAAGACTTCATCCTCATGGTTGTAAAAACTCAGGAAAGAGTGGTAAAGGGTGAAAACAGACAGCCAAGCCCTGCATGATGAAGGCAATAGCAGGTGATTCTTAAGAAAGTGTAGATCAAGATCAAATTGCACAGAAGAATTTAGTGAATACAGCCAGCCAGGATGTGCTACAGATTCAAGTAATCAATATTCTACTGTGTCCAGAGGTCCAAATAAGAGGTAATATCCTGAAAATGTTATTTCTTCCCTAAAAAGTACTTAGTAGCTACTTATTAGAATTGTCGCAAGGCAATTCTTATGAGAACCTACTACAGGTGTAAAGATTTTATAAAAAAAAAAAAAAAACATATGGGAATATTTCTCTATGAACCTAAAAATACATTTATTTCCCCTTATCTGTGCTTATGACAGTATAAACTTTTTCATTGCTAAGGCAATGACAACTTAAGTAGCTTTTCCAGAATATGCAGTCTGATCTTGTCTTCTGCCTAATTTTATGATCAGTCATCTTCAATAGCAGTGGATACATACTTTTAGACCTTAAAAAAAGTACAACTCATGGAGTTGGTAGTAAAAGGGCTAACATACCATACCACAGCCCATTTCTGGGCATGCGAAGGGTTTGTCATCATCAGCCATGTGGTCACCTAGGAATTTCAACCATCACTCTACCTGAAACAGATTGGTGACAAGGGGCTCTACGCCTTACCTGTTAACCAGAGAATCCTAAAGTTTAATGACCCTAGTTAGGAAAGCTTTTGAAAACATTGCAGTTACCACCATTTTCTCCTTCTACCACAATGTTTTCTACTCTATCAGAGAACTTATACTCATCTGTACCAAGTCCAAACAAGTCTGCAAATGCTTCCCATTTGGAAGACAGGAAGAGTCCAAAATTTGTTGTTTGAAAAAGGCCGACCTTTCTAAATTTAAGTCTTATTCAAAAATCCATGTCAGAAGTTCTCAGCCAATCAAATGATGAGTCTTGGAACTTTGTATTTGACCAGTATAGCTCAGAATGGCTGCTGAATACAAAAAAAATCTTATCCCTGAAAAAATAAGTTTCTGGTACTTAGCTGTAACAACTCCCATAATTATACCAGGGTTCAAATGACTTTTTTTACCTACTGGCAAATTTTGTCAGTGGCTTTTTTTCCCACAGGCAAATTTAATATAGGAGGAGGAGCCAACATCAACTGACGAGGAAGATCCTATCACAGACTCTGATTCATCTTCAGACGTTGTTGAGGTTGGCATGCTATGCTGTCATGATTAAGAAAGGACTTTATGATATCTAAATCTGGTGAATACATACATAAGAAAGTAGTATTAAGAAGTAAAAACCAAAACATTGCCCTTTACACTTTACTCTACTGAATCAGGGACCCAACTCTGCAAAACCCTGGAGCTAAACTATCCATAAAAGCATGGAAGTTGCTTATTTGCATACAAGTGGATAACTATCTCCTTAACAAATGACACATATTTAGAATTGTCGAAATTGAAAGCATTTGTAGACGAAAAATTAAGTGTTGGTCAAAACATGAACTTTATCCTTCTAACTATAGAAAACATTGTGGAAAAAGAGGAAAATCCTGGTTACCAGCATTTCTTCCTCCTTTTCCCATAATGTTTTCAATTGCTCTCTTTTTCAGGGTCATTAAAACTCATGATTGTGTGGTAAAGAGTTAACCCATTGTTGGATGACAAAATTTTAGATTTGTCCAAATTCAAACCATTTGTAATCAACAATTAAGATGTGTCTATAATGTTATGATTTGTCTCTGAAAGGTTAACTAGAGGCCCTGGAGGGCCTGAATTGCCCTACTAGCATGATTTTGCTTTTTTTTTCTAGTATACGTTATGAATTCATGATGCAAAAAGGAAAGAAAAGCAAACACACAAAAAAATGGGTGGAGGGTTTGTTGCAACTGGGCAATCGATAGCGGAAACATTATTCTACAAGAAAATTATGTCACAATTTGAGCCATTTCAAGTTGCTAAGAAATATCTATCTCGAAACTGTCAAACAACCCAACTCGGAAGAGATCTGATTGCATTGATTTGCAAAAATTTTCAAGAGATAAAACCCATTTTCAACGCGAAAGCCATTGAATATTTGACAAGTATCATTTCGGGTCCAGCAATACTAAGGCATATAAACCTGAAACATTAAACTATTTGATGTGAATAGGCTGTACAATCCTTATTTCCATCGGTAAATCTGTCCGGCGCTCAGCTGCCTGCCATTTTGACGTACTACGCATGCTCGGTTTGTTTTTCAAAGCGTGTTCTCATTGGTTATCGATGAAGGTGTGTCTGGACCCGGACAATGAGAAAACGCGATACAAAAGCATGCTTAGTGTGCCATGAAGGATGACAGTTTACATGGCTGGACATTTTCAGATAAAAAAAAGTTCGTATAACACAAAAAGATATTGAAGTTCTATTTTCAGTGCAGATATACTTTTATACTTGTAGGCTTCAAATGTACCTTGCACAAGAACGGACATTTTTGGCATTGAAAATGGGTTTTATCTCTTGAAAATTTTCGCAAATCAATGCAGTCAGATCTCTTCCGAGTTGGGTTGTTTGACAGTTTCGAGATAGATATTTCTTAGCAACTTGAAATGGCTCAAATTGTGACATGATTTTCTTGTAGAATAATGTTTCCGCTATCCATTGGTACTATGGATGTTAATATTGGTAGTAAAATAACTTGTAAACAGCATGGAATTCGTGACTGGGGTATTGAAAATACATTACGAGTTGTTTACCTTTCAGTATATTAGTGTGTAATATAGGATTTACATTGTCGCTCGCCGTTCACCTATGGTTAGGGTACCTTCTCATTAGGGCACCTTCTCGTGAGGGTAGTCAAAACTCAGATTCATTTAGCAAAGGGTTAAAAGAGCTAGCTACTGTAAACCTCATATTAAAATGCATCAAAATGTCAGATATCGTTTTAAAAAAAATCAACTTGTCAATCATTTGTAATCTACTTTCACTTTTGGAAACCATCCAAAACACATAGATGGTGACCACTGTATTTCAACATACAGAGTTAAAATAACCTTGTTACTTCACGATACATGAGCCTGAGTTAGTAACCCTCAACAATTTCCCTATTTGTGAAGAGTATCTTAATGGATTAGACTCAAAGGTATAAGGCCCAACTCAAAATCAAATACCAAACAATACAGTCTTCCAGTAAAATAAAACGTTCTAAGCCAGAATTGCATATGAAGGCCTGGGGGGATCAATTAAATGTCTCTTGTTCGTTGTGACTTACTTTTTTGCTAAAGGGATTTATCATTTGATCCACAGTTACTTTCATCAATTTTCCAGTTTTCGATATTCAGACGGCGCTATGATAACAACTTCCGCGTGAAATGTTTACATTGACACCGGTTATCAGGAACGATAATTCTGTTTAAACCCTTATAGACACGTAATTATATTGAGTGATTTCGTTGGAAAGAGTGAAAATAGAAAGAATGGAATCAGAAGAAAACGAGGGGCTAGGTGGTCGTCAGCATGAAACAGGTCATCAACACCCAAAAGTACTGATTAACGAAAATCCGTTTTCATCTTCGATTGGATCTGGTAAAAGTCGTTGAGAAAAATCGGACCTAGCCTCCCCCCGCTCTCTATTAGATTCCCCCCTTCTCCCTCTCTCTCTCTCTCTCTCTCCATCCCCTTCATTTTGTGTAGTTTAAATGGATTTATTCATGGTTTGAACTCATTGTGCACACCCCCCATACTTTTTGTGGGTAATCGAAATAATAAACTGACAGTTTATTAAAGTAAGCACCACACTGGTCTTTTCTTGACAACTGTAAATTGCAAGTGCAGTGATTGACGACAGAATGACAAAAAGCATTTTGGTTAACTAAGTGGTTTGGGCTTTTGTTTAGTAAAGCTACTGTCACACAATGCATTGTTTCACTGCGTTGGTACGGCAATGTTACCCACTGCATGATGAGGTTTCAAAAAAAATGGGATATTTTTTATGAAGATGATGATGTTACACCATTTTAACTGCAACCAAGGTGTTGCTTCATAGCTCCCATGGTGAATCATAGCTTTCCTACAGAGTTCTTCTTGGCGATTCTCTACACTCTCATGGAACATGCACTGTTTGGTAAAGAGTTACCACACAGTCTTGAGAAAAAAGCCATGAAAATCATTCTGGGAAAATGCTGGTAACCAAAAATGCTGGTAACCAGCATTTTCTCTGTTTCCTATAATGCTTTCTACCCTATCAGAGATAAAAAACATCAACTGAACTACGTTTAATTTGCTTTTTAGTTTGGCCCAGTCCAAAATTTTGTCACTTGTTACTAGTTGTTAAAGAGTGAAGAAATAGGGGATAATTGTCTTATTCAGAGCATGATTAAAATTTCTTTCATCAAGGGAAAAGCGAAGGCTATGTTTTCATGAGTGGCAAAGTCATGAGTGAAAGTATGGCCTTTGCTTTTCATGAGATAAAAGAAATTTCAATTATACGCTGAAACAAATAATTACCCTACTTCTTTTAGGCTCTTCACTTTAATCTTTCTTTTCCTGTCAAATTTTTGTTCATTGTGAGAAATATGTGCATTTTTCAAGCGAAGTAGAACTATTCAACCTAGTTGGATATTTACTAGCTATAATAATGACATTATAAGTGATGTTGACTACGTCAATAACATGTGACGTTCACCCACTAAAAATTCATTCATGTTCTAAAACTGTCTGTGGCATGTCAATAATAAAAGTTATAATATTTACCAGTGAATTATAACATGCATGCCCGCCTGGTTAGCTCATTGATTAATGTATCTGACTCGTGACCATTGGTTGTGAGTTCAATACCCGGTTGAGGCAAACTTTCTTTCCAGAAATTTTTTGCGTTTCACCTCTGATGCAAGTAAGAAAAATAGTCAGTGGCTTTGGAAAGAAAGTTTTGTCAGTACTGGTGTGAGAGAGCAAGGAAACACATGGATGCATCATTGACCGCCATGATATGACCTGAGCTGTTAAAATGACATTAAACTCCAATACATACTACAAAATATAACATTGAATGGTGAATTGTAAGGATATGATTCACTGTTAAATTTCTATAAACTACTGAAAAGCATAAAAGAAATGCAAATCTTCATTCCAGGTATCGAGTTTATCCAGAATTATGGCTGGTTCATACTGTTGGGTGTTATTGTTTTACTTTATATCAAAAGTAAACTAACGCCTAAACTTGACAGACTTAAACAACTGATGGAAGATGCAAGAGCTAAGAAAATAGGTGAGTATTAATTCTAACCTTGCTTAGTGTTAGTTTAACCCTGTACCACAGAATTCCAGGTTTTAGGGACCCTGGTGGAAAGGCTTTTGAAAACATTGTGAGAAAAGGAGAAAATGCTGGTAACCAGCATTTTCTCCTTTTCCCACAAACTTTTCTTCCCTATAACAGACCAATCTTATAATGTGAGCCACATTTGATATGTCATTTGCAAAGTGCTTTCAATGCAGACAAGTCCAGATTTCTTCATGTGGTGGAGCAAGTAATTTCTAGATATTTTGCGCAATGATTTCACTTGTTCTCATTTGTAAAGATTTAATTCTGTTTCAAAATGATTATTCAAGTTTAACATGGAGGATATTCAGGAGTTGATCATAATTTACATTAACCAAGTTGACCAAAATTATAGGATAAAAGTGTTGGCAAGTGTCTGTCATATATACTTTACCCAGCAGGTGTAAAGATACAGCTATACTCGTTTTCAGCCAGTTTTTAACCCATTTCATCTTTATTTTATCAAGATTTAATCATTCTTGTATCTTCATGCCAAATGTTGCCCCTGATGCTTGCAAGGTTGCATAGATTATGATTAGTAGAAAATGGATTTCATTTTCTGGGAGCCTTCAAAGAAATCACCTTTGAGAACTTTTCTGATACACTGTGTTTATTCATGTCTTATACCATATATATATCAGTAATTTATCTATGTTTGCAGAGATGAATATGCAGAGCTCCAGATAAGAGTGAGTGATAGTATTCTAAATCCATTATTTCTCTTCCAAACCAAATGTTATGGGTACTCATTAGAATCACCTCGATGAGACGATTCTAATGAGTACCCATAACATAGGGTTTAGTGGAGAGTGATAAATATTTTCAATTTTGAAATCAAAATCACTCTCTCTATCTGGAGCTCTGAATATAATCTGAACCATTCTGCAGTCTATCAAAAAAAATTCAATAGCGTTTTTTATCTCTGGCTCTAAGGATTTATCTTTGATAAATTTCTCATTCTTAAACGGGGACGTAAATTCTATGTAACACATTCAAGGAAAAGCGGACAAATATGCCTCTTACTTCACCTGTAATGAACCATTACCACCCATCAAAATCTTTGACTTGTCCAAATTGAAAGCATTTGCAGATGGCAATTTAAATGTGATTCAAGTCATGGAATTAAGCTCGAAAAGGTTACAAAACATTGTTGGAAAAGGAAAAAAAATGCTGGTAACCGAAAGTCTTTGTTCTCAAGTTTGTTAAAACACTGGATTATTTAGTAAATGGTTAACATATATGCCGTGTTTTAACCCTTTACCACACAAAATTTTACACTTGTTCAAATTGAAAGCATTTGCGGACGAAAACTTAAATATGGTTCTTATGGTGAGATTTGCCTGTAAAAGGACAGTAAACATTGTAGGAAAAGGAGAAAATGCTGGTTCTTCTTTTCCCACAGTGTTTTCAATAAGCCTCTCTCTCAGGCTTGTTAAAACTTAGGATTTTGTTGTAAAGGGTTAATGTTTATTTTGGCTGGAAATATGTACAGCAAATAAGTCAATGGACATGAATTTTTAGCTCACCTGAGCACCAAGTGCTCATGGTGAGCTATTGTGATCGTGCTGTGTCCGTCGTGCGTCGTCCGTCGTCAACTTTTTACCTTGTGTACCCTCTAGAGGCCACATTTTCAGTCGGATCCTCATGAAACTTGGTCACAATGTTTGTCCTGATAAAATCGAAATGGGTCATGTGGGGTCAAAAACTAGGTCACTAGGTCAAATCTTAGAAAAACCTTGTGTACGCTCTAGAGGCCACATTTTCAGTCTAATCCTCATGAAACTTGGTCAGAATGTTTGTCTTGATAAAATCTCGCACGAGTTCAAAATTTGGTCATGAGGGGTCAAAAACTAGGTCACTAGGTCACATCTTCGAAAAACCTTGTGTATGCTCTAGAGGCCGCATTTTCAGTCAGACACTTGTGAAATTTGGTCAGAAAGTTTGTCTTGATAAAATCTCGGACGAGTTCAAAATTGGGTCATGTGGGGTCAAAAACTAGGTCACTAGGTCAAATCTTCGAAAAACCTTGTGTACGCTCTAGAGGCCACATTTTTAGTCAGATACTTGTGAAACTTGGTCAGAATGTTTGTCTTGATAAAATCTCGGACGAGCTCAAAATTGGGTCATGTGGGTTCAAAAACTAGGTCACTAGGTCAAAGCTTCAAAAAACCTTGTGTACGCTCTAGAGGCCACATTTTCAGTCCGATCCTCATGAAACTTGGTCAGAATGTTTGTCTTGATAAAATCTGGGACGAGTTCAAAATTGGGTCATGCGGGGTCAAAAACTAGGTCACTAGGTCAAATCTTCGAAAAACCTTGTGTACGCTCTAGAGGCCACATTTTCAGTCAGGTACTTGTGAAATTTGGTCAAAATATTTGTCTTGATAAAATCTCGGACGAGTTCGAAATTGTGTCAAATGAGGTCAAAAACTAGGTCACTAGGTCAGATCTTGGAAGAACCTTGTGTATGCTCTAGAGGCCACATTTTCAGTCAGATACTTGTGAAATTTGGTCAGAATGTTTGTCTTGATAAAATCTGAGACGAGTTTGAAATTGGGTCATGTGGGGTCAAAAACTAGGTCACTAGGTCAAATCTTAGAAATACCTTGTGTACGCTCTAGAGGCCACATTTGTCAGATCTTCAAAAAACCTTGTGTACGCTCTAGAGGCCACATTTTCAGTCAAATACTTATGAAACTTGGTCAGAATGTTTGGCTTGATAAAATCTCACATGAGTTCAAAATTGGGTCGTGTGGGGTCTAAACCTAGGTCACTAGGTCAAATCATCGAAAGACCTTGTGTACGCTATAGAGGCCACATTTTTTAGTCAGATACTTGTGAAATTTGGTCAGAATGTTTGGCCTATTGACTCAGGTGAGCGATCCAGGGCCATCATGGCCCTCTTGTTTTCAATCAATAAAATGAGCCATGCTCTGGCAAAAGGAGACTTAATGCATCTCTGAGATGTATTTTACCAAGGAAGCCATCGTATGCACAATGTAATTATGGATCTGTGAAATCCATTTTGTCCAACAACCGACTGAATCCTAAGCTAGTTCAGTCTCCAGACATGCAGAAAATTCACAAATAGCAAAAAGTTCCCTCTCATGTCAGCCTGCACAATCCCTTAACCCTATACCAAACAGCAAATTTTAGACCATGAAGCATATGCTCAAGGCAAAATTGAAAGAGTTACCAATGTACTGAAGCTTTTTTACAGGGCAGAAAATGTGGGAAAGGGAGACAATGCTGGTAACCAGCATTTTCTCCTTTATCACAATGTTTACAAAAGACTTCTTCTTCAGAGTCATAAAAACAGGAAATTGTTTAGTAAAGGCTGAAACATTTCATTAGGTGTTAAAGAAAGTACATGTATAATGTTCTAAGATCAGCATACACAGACATACAGGGTGGTCTCTGACCATATTTTATGCAAAGGACATCAAAGTTTGTAATGAGTTAGATATAGGTTAAAATGCAACTTTTCAACTTTTTCAGATCCAGTGAAAGCTCAATCTAGATTAGAGGCCATGGAGGCAGCGAGAAGACGGTTACAAGATAAGTTCGATGAACAGGCTGCGGAATATGCTGAAAAAGCAAAAATAGTAAGTCATGCAGTTTTTGCAAGTGTTCACTAGAGTAGGGCCAAGCCGCAATAGCTCAGTCGGTAGTGAGAACAAGAGATCCGAGGTAGATGATAGTCATTGCAACAGAATTCATTCCTCTCTCACTGCTGACCACTTTTTTCGACAAAAAGAATTAATATTGTGCCGAGTAAGGGTAAAAGAAACTCCAGGAAAGCATGGATAGGTGTATAGGCTGCCAAGATATAACCGAAATAATGTTGAAAACGGTGTTTTACACTAGAGTAGGCCTGTTTAACCTTACATTACAATTGCAAGTTTTAACAGCCCTTAGGAAGAAGCCTTTTAAAATCATTTGAGCCATATTATATTTGTTGTTTGCAAATCCTTTGAATTCGGACAAGTCTAAAAATATAATGTTTGGTAAATTTGGTTTTGTGTGTGTGTTTGTGTTTTCATGTAAATTTTCACGACCTTGAAGAAGAATAAAATTTGAAATCATTTTTGGAAAAGAAGAAAATGTACATTTAATGAAATGTTCATGTTGAAATCATAGAAAATGTAACCACATGACATTGTATTCAAATTATAGAGTGTCAGAATAGTCTTATGTTTAAAATCTATTTAAGCTTATCTGACTTTGAATTGTTGATTTTGAAAATTTGAAATTTCTTTGTTTTCCCCGAATAACGTCAGCATTTTATGAACAAAGTTAACCAAATTTTGGTTTACGGCTTTAAATCAAAGGACTGAAGAAAATATTAAAATCTTTAAGGCAGTCATACTTTAGATTTTAGCTCTTTACCACACAACAGAATTTAAGACTGATTCAAATTGAAAGCAATTGCAGACGACAAAAAAAAGGTGGCAAAACTGATCGGATCTGTAGAAGATAGAGTAGAAAAAAATTGGGAAAAAGAAGAAAATGCTGGTTACCAGCATTTTCTCCTTTTTCCTCTTTGTTTCCAAAAGCCTTTCTCCTCAGGGTCGTTGAGAATCGGAATCATTTCGTAATGTTTAACGTGTTTGTTTACATCGATTGCGAATCAGTGATGATCTCGATGCTTCCTGGAAACTTTACCCAGTATGTATTCCAGCTGTAATGTGAGTAGTTCCAAAGGTTGAGCCTGCTTGTCGCAGATCTCGAACTTGGAACCGTTGATGAAAGAGGCAGAAGCTCTGTCTCTACACCACTGTCTCCCAATATGAAGCATTCATGATTTACTTCCGTTCAGGAGCACATTCAAACATGTTTTGTTTGTTTTTTGTAATTATTGTTTTAGAAAGAGGAAGAGAAACGTAAACAAAAGATAGAAGATTGGGATGGGCACTTACAAGGAAAAGGTTATCGCTCAAAGTTTAAACCGGTAAGTTGTTTTCTAATTTTTAACAGTGATTGATAACTTGATAATTTTATGTACTTACTATAAAGTCACATCTGATTGTTAACTCTTAACCTTTTATCAAACAACAATAATTTAGACCGGTCCAAATTGAAAGCAGTTGCAGACAACAAATTAAAGGTGGCTCAAATGACATAATTTGACCTTGATAGAGTAGAAAACATTGTGGGAAAAGGAGAAAATGCTGGTTACTAGCATTTTCTCCTTTTCCCACAATGTTTTCAAAAGGCTTCTTCCTCAGGGTTGTTAAAAGTCAGGACTGTGTAAGCATTTTGAAAGAATTTAATTGAGACGAATTTAGCACAAATAATCGGAATTATGTCAGAGAAGTTAGAAAAAATTATGGGAAAGGGAGGAAATGCTGGTTACCAGTATTTTCTCACCTTCCCACAATGTTTTCAAAAGCCTTTTTCTGATGTGGTAGGCAAATGTGTGACAGTTTGGTAAAAGAATAAAAGAAATCGGGGTCTGTATTCACCAGCTCTTCTAAATTGCATTCCTAGCCTAGCTTAAAGTAAGAAAGTAATACATTTGCTGATTAGCTAAACCAATCAGAAATTGTATCAGTAGCTGTTTTTGTGTCTAGGCCACAACTTTGTTCCCTTTAACTTGATTTCAAAATGTCTTTGCACAAACATTGACCGCATTGAGATGATGTGTCATGTGCAAGAGTCATGTCCGCAGGGTAAAGGTCAAGGTTGGATTTTTGGCAAACTTAAGGCACTCTTGTTTTTGTGTATGCATTTTTCTTTTTCCTTTGTGCATTATGAATCCATGATGCATGCTAGAAAATGAGCAAAATTACTGCCAGTAGAGGGATTCAGGTCCTCAAGATTTACTTGTGGACTCTTTCTTAGGCAACAAATTTCAGACTAGTCCATATTGAAAGTATGTGCAGATGACAAATTATATGTGGCTGAAATGATGTACATGTATATGTATTTGAAATGGTGGAAAACATTGTCAGAAAAGGACAAAAAGCAGTTAACCATCATTAAATGGAGAAAATGCAGCTTACCAGCCTTTTCTCCTTTTCCATGGTGTTTTCAAAAGCGTCTTTTCTCTAGATCGTTAAAACGTGCAATCTCTTTGCAAAGGGTTGAAAAAATTTTAATTATCTGTGTTATGATTTCAATCCTTCTCTTTAACAGAATGAAGAAGAATCAGAAAAGAAATCACTAAAAAAACCGGCCAAGCCATTAAGACAATCAGGTATGTGGAACAGTCAGTTCTATAATTGAGCCATGCTGAACATTGACCAAAAGCAAATGGTTTTGACCCAGGTCAGCCTGCGCGGACTGCAGAGGCTGACCTGGGTTGATACTTTTTGCAGATGCATAAGCCCCCTTTTCACAGGGCCTGGCTCATATACATGTACCAGTATTTATCAATATGGCTGGATATTATTGGGCTTTTATTTTTATTTTCTATAACACTACATCTGTTACATGAACGTCTGGAATATCAAATCAGACCTCTTAGGCTCTGCATTTCATGATTTGGGGAAGGAAGGAAGATTTGTTCAAATAATGTGGGTCATATGACTTATTTTTTCACCAGTATCAGAATGCAAGGTAAATACTTAAAAAAATCCTCTCATCCAGAAATGTGAGCTTTGAAGTTTTATTTGTTCCAAAACGGCTATGGGCCCTAGCACAAAGGGTGTAAAATTTTGCCCACAATATAAAAAATTGGCTGTGATTTAAATTTTGATAGGTCCTAAAATAGCTTTGCACAAAAGGTTAACCCTTTACCAGACAACCTCTTGAAAGAGGACTTTTGAAATGATTTTGAGAAAAGGAGACAATGTTGGTAACAGGCTATTTCTTCTTTTTCCGTAATGTTTTCTGCCTTTCCTGGATAAACGCCATTATTTGAGATGCCTTTAGTTTCTTTAAATATGGACTGGAATAATTTCTTTTTGTCTGGTAAAGTGTTAACACTTTCTTGAATAAAGCTTTTTTTCATTGTTACAGATTATAACCCTCTGATGGGGGATGGTGCATCCAATTCATGGAGGCCCAGTCGACGTGGTGGTGCAGGAGGAGGTGGATGAGGTTAATTTCTGTGTGTTCTATACTTGTCATGTGACTTCCTGAAACTGTCATGGAGGTTACATGTTATATACAGCTGAAAATGATTGGTCAGTTTCTATACCAGTAAACACAATATCAGATTCATTGTAAATCATCATTTGTTTCATGTTGTATATCAAATATATGTATTTTGCGTAAAGAGGTTAACCCTTTCCCAAACGACAAATTTTGGACTGGTCTAAATTGAAAGAGTTTGGAGACGACAATTTTAAATTTGATGAAAATGGCAGAAAGTTATCAAAAAGGGTAGAAAACACTGTGGGAAAAGGAGAAATTGCTCGTTATGAGCAATTTCTCCTTTTCCCACAGTGTTTTCAAAAGACTTGTACTGCAGACACGTGAAAACCAGGGCTTGTTTGGGAAAGGGTTAATGCCTTTCTGTGATGCATTATACCATCAAGTCGTGACATAATTATGGATCTATCAAATCCATTTTGTCTAACAACCAACTGAATAATGACATTGATCGGTCTTTGGACTTGCAGAAAACTTACATAAAGCAAAAAGCATCGACTCATGTCAGCCTGCACAGGCTGGGAAGGCTGCCTTGGGCTCATACTTTTTGTAGACACATTAAATCCCCTTTTCACAGAGCATGGCTTATTTGTAGGGATGTCAACGATTAACCGGTTAACCGATCAAATGATCGGTTACCCGGTTAGAAAATCGGTAACCAGTTAGAAAAATAAAAGGCAAAAAAAGAACAAAATTACGAAAATGAACTGTAAAAAGTTTTGGAAATTGACGGCTCCTCATCTGCCGTTCATATTATGCATTATCCATATCGCCACTAGCCGACTCGGTACACATGTAAACGGTTTGACAGGTCTGTGAAGCAAACAGTGGAGAATGACAGTCGCTTGTCTTTTTTTAATCGTCCTAGTGGGCCCCGATGACGATTAATAAACTATCAACTGCAGGTATTCTGTTTTATACACTTTTACAGTTTGGTCGTGATTGGTTTGTTTACCCGCCCTCATTAATTAACACTTAATGGAAATGGACCAATCACATTAGAATGACTGAAATTCGTTATGTACGAATAACCAGACACACACTTGTATTGTATACGACAAGCAGCATCGAAATTTTTTAAAGAACATTTGAAATTATAAACAACAATGTCTCCAGCTACGTCAGCTGTTTGGAAGTTTTCCAAACGTAACGTCGATGATGACACCGTGAAATGCAAGGTGCTCATGATCAAATAATCAGAAGTTTGTGTGTGTTTGCGAGAAAGAGAGAAAACTTGTCTGTTTATGACATGGCGTCTAGATCTACTGTACAGCCTTAAATGACCCGTCATATAAATAATCTAACAAACACGAAAGCATTGTGGGAGAAACGATCCTCATGATTTTATTATCATGTACGAGGGTTTGAGGGTCAGAGGTATCAAGACAGTTCCCAGACAAGACAGTTCACCGACACAAATTTTTCCAGACAGTTCCCCAACAAATTTGAAGACAGTTCCCCGACACTTCTGAAGACAGTTCCCCGACACTTTTATTCTATTTCAAACAACCTGTTACTGATAATTATATTTGATAATCATGACAAATTAGAAATATTTGTGGAGAATTGATGTATCGAACTTCTCTCATGGGTGAATTTACGATGATTCATGATTATCATGAAAATAAGTGACTTAATAAGAAGACTTCACCGGCATGAAAGTTAAAACCATATGTTTGGGTAGTATGTAGTTTCTATATTTCTATAATGTGTTTTCGAATTACAAAAGAGAGAGAGGGAGGAGGGGTTCACCTGAGTGGTTTTTGTTTTGTTTACTTTATAGACTCTCTCCATAATCCCATGTTTTTAAATACATGCATATTATAGATCTAAACCATTGGAGAAAATGTAGTATATTTTAATATTGTTTGGCATTTTGCATCGAAAAGTCATCAAACTGACCCGTCAAAGCTGAGTTATAGAAAATTATAGCCATTCCACAAATTGCAATCATAGAAAATTACGGACAATCCCATGGTGTACTCGTCATTCACAGGTACAAACGTTCCAATCAATCACAATAAATCATTTATCCATAAAATCACTCGTCAACCAATTTTACCATGATTCTTGTCATTTGACATGGAACAAAAGTGTCGGGAAACTGTGTCGGGGGAAGTGTTTTCAAATTTGTCGGGGAACTGCCATGTTGGGGAACTGTCTTGTTCCCGAGAGAGAGAATAGGGAGAAAACTTGTCCGTTTATGACATTGCGTAAAGTGGCTTGTTCAGCTCATAGTCTATTTCACGGGTATGTGTATCGTATGCACCGCCCTTCCTCCTTCCTGCCGAGAGCAAAACATCGTCCCATATGAAGGTATTTCCAATGGTAGATAAATTGACAAAGTTCTTCGTTTGGGTAACCGGTTAACCGGTCGAAAGATTTACCGATTAACTGGTTAGTAACTTTACTAACCGTTGCCATCCCTACTTATTTGCTTTGACTTTTTGTTACTGTTATTTCTCATATCTTATTGCTGTAAGCCTGTAACTATTGTGATAAGTATAGATGTTAGATGTAGAATTTAAGTCTCTACCAGACAGCAAAGGTTTTAGACTTTTTCCATATTTAAATGCTTTTGCAGATGACATATTGAATATAGCTCAAATGAAGAAATTTGCCTGAAGGGTAGAAAGCATTTTAGGAAAAGGAGAAAATGTTGTTTGTCATAAGTGGCCCTTTTTCTATAGTTGAAGGCTTTTTTTTTTTTTATTTTAAATATGTATTGAGATAAGTGGGTAAATAGTTCATTTTGAACAATTTCGCTATTGACAATATTTTATAGTCTCCAACTGTAGGAGCATTAGAGTGGATCTGTTTTGTGAATACTCTGTTGTTATTTAAAGATCTAGTTATTTTTAAGCCTTTTTGTGCCATACAGTTGTATTCAAAAAGGACTCAAAAGTTCACAGTTTTTTCCGCCAAAGTTTTACATTATGCATGGTGTCTCAGGCAGTGTGATTTTGAATGATAAAAGGACCAAACAAAAAGTTGAGCTCTACTCTCTAGAGACAGTGAAATCTGGATTGTTTGATTTCTGCTGTAAATTCAAGTTAATTGCCTATCTCTATACCAGACAACAAAATATTAGACTTGTCCATATTAAATGTATTTGCAGACTGCAATGTCAAATTTAATGTGATTCAAATAATGATATTTGTCAATGAAAAGGTTAGACAGGCTGTGGATAAAGGAGAGAATGCAGGTAAGAAAAGATTGTCGGAAAATGAGAAAATGTAGGTTAACGGCATTTTAATACAATCTTTTCAAATGCCTACTTTCTCAGGGTTGTGACAACACAGGATTTCTTGGTAAAATGTCAATTCCAAGATTTGGCTGGAACATACATGCCTATGGAATAAAGTGCTTTTTATTTCTAAAATATGGATAATCCAAACTTGTTTCTTGTCCTCTGACATGGCCAAGGTGTCAAGGATTTTTTTTTATAGAAGTTTTAAAAAAGTTAGAAAAGAGCTTTGAGTGTTCCTGTATATCTTTATCTTTTGATTACTTTTTAGTTTTAAGACTTTACTATGATGGATTATTTTGTGCTTTATTTTATTTTTTGTTTCTCATTATGCATAATTTCAGTCTCCCTTGAAAAAAAGTATGCTGAGATAATGAAGTAAAATTTTTGAAGTAGAATCTGAAATAATGTGCCTAATGACAGGTATGAAGACAGTTGGACCAATGGGGGGAAGGCTTCTCAAATCAACCTCTCCTGTCTTGGCATCATTGTTATTACCTCTTTCTCCCTTTCTCATGTTTTCAATATATAGACATATTTGCTGGCACAGTGTAGTATTAACCCTTTACCACACGACAAAATTTTAGACTGGGCCAAATTGAAAGCATTTGCAGACAACAAATTAAGTTTAGCTTATATAGTAATTTATATATTGCATAGGGTAGAAAACATTGTGGGAAAAGGAGAAAATGCTGGTTAAAAGCATTCTCTCCTTTTCCCACAATGTTTTCAAAAGGCTTTTTTCTTGGGGTTGTTAAAAGTGGGGATTTTGTGGTAATGGGTTAATCTGTATGAGGGAAGTGATTATGGTAAAGAATTTTGGGTATGGAAAAGAATTTATTTATGTAAATAAGATAATTTTTGTTTAAATATAGACCATTCATCGACTCAGTTTTGGATAAGATATTGACCAATCAGTCAGCTGTCTAGAACACACAGTTTGTCTTTTGTATAAGGGGGATAACTCTTGATTGATTTGTGAATTATATAAGATGGAAAGTGAAAATCAAATCAACATTAGACATTGTGTTGAGCTATTTATTATGGTGTTACCTTGTTGCCTCTTCTTCTTGTCTTTGTATTAATTTTTGTATATGTGTGTTAGCCATGCTTTGTGAAAAGGGCATTAATACATCTCTTTGATGCAGGATATCAAGCGAGTGATCACATGATCATGGATCCATAAAGTCCATTTTGTCTAAAGACCAATTGAATCATGAGTAGACTGGTCCTTGGACTTGCAGAAAATTGGCCTGTAGCAAAAAGTTTCAGCCCAGGTCAGACTGTGCAGGCTGACCTGGGTTGATTCTCGTTGCAAATGCATTAAGCCCCTTTTCCACAGAGTATGGCTGAATTGTTAATGTACTCATAATCAGAATTATCTGAATTGAAAACATTTTCAGAAGACAAAAATTAATGTCATTATAAGTCATTATATTTTGGGTTGAAAAGAAGCAGAAAATACTCAAAAATCAAGGTAAAATAAAGGAATTTTCTTGTAAAGGGTGAAAGCTTGGGCAGAAATTAAGATAGGCAGATATTTTCAGACATAAAGATCAGACAATTTTTTTGAAAATTCTAGAGAGATTTTTTGCTAGTATGTCTCAACATAACAGCATTGATCAAAGATCAGACTTCACAACTTGTTCAATCTCATCTTGATCTATCGGTTAAAATTGTGATGAGCACCCTAAGGCTGTTTATATCAGAATGTGTTAAACCTTACAGCACTGAATGAATGAAATGGACCTTTTCAATCAGGAAAAATATTGTCTTTGACACTGTAGAAAACACTGTGGGAAAAGGAGAATTTTCCACTTTTCACAAAGCGTTTTTAAAAACCTTTTTTAGGGTCCTTATAACATGGTAATATTTAGGGGTAAAGTGTTAACCTTTAAATTGCTCTTCACCACTATACATGTACATGTAGTTGGCTTTGCGGCCACTGTAGGTCAAGATCAGACTTCACAAAATGGGCAGTCTGATCTTTAATCAACACTGTCTGTTTTACTGAAACAGTACATACAAAAGGCAGCCATGAAATTACAATTACATACCATCGTCTTCTCTACAATGAAAATGCCCATTGGGTTTATTCAGGGTTGAGAGATGCAGAATCTAGAAACTTATGCACTTGATTTAATTTTCACTTTTTTTTTTTTTCATTTTTATTGAGATTCACATTTTATCATATTTGCATGAAAGAAAAAAAAGATAAAAGTTGTAATTTGAAACTCTTTATTCTCCTAAGACAAATTTTCAGTAGATAACTGATGAAAACATCCATTTAACTGTTTACCACACAACCAAAATGTGGACTTGCCCAAATTGCAAGCATTTGCAGACAACAAATTACATGTGGCTGAAATGACTTGATTTACCTATGATAGACTAGAAAACATTGTGGGGAAAATGGAGAAAATGCAGGGTACCAGCATTTTCTCCTTTTTCTGCAATGTTTTCAAAAGGCTTCTTACTCATGGTTGCTAAAACTTGGGATTGTGTGGTAAAGGGTTATAATAGGGACAGTCAACATAAATTGAGACCCAGTATGTGAATGCATATATGAAAAATCTTTGTAATTAAAGGAATAATTGTTCTAAGCAGCAGTTTTCCCTGTACTGCAATGCTTTTAAAAGTGGTATGATGCAAGAAGTTAGAAGCAATTTATAGGAAATTATGAGTTTAAGCGATAACAAAAAATTCTGAAAATTTACTGTGAAAAGAAAATAACTTTGAATACTTTCAAGCAACAATAATCAGTATTATCACAATTTCTTATATTTTCAGTTATGAGATATAAATGGTGCATCTCAATGAATATGGAAGTTGTTAGGATATTCACAAATCTTTATGATGCTGGTCTTAAGAAAAGGAGATAACTCCTGTAGGATTGGCTGACTTGAAAGAGTTGTCACCCTTGTTGTTTGTCATTAAAATGCATACATTTGAATAAAATTATTTATTTTGAAAAGATATTGTGCTCTTATATTTTATAATAATGCAAAAGTTTTATGTTTTAAGGGTGTTCAAACCCATTTTCAACAGTTTTATTATGGTGTCCAGGCACCTTTCCATGGATTTTAGTTCACCAGGGTATGAACTCATTGGTTTAGTCTTTGTATTGTGTCTGGTTGTGTGTCCGTCAGTAATATGTGCATTGGTCAACTAATCTAAAACAGTACAATAAACTGTAAAAATATTTCGCAGGAAAAATCTTTAGGTGACCCTTCAGATTGAACTTGCTAAAACCCTTCTGTTTGAGCGACCAGAATGGCTGCCAGAGCTAAATACAGAGAAACTTCCAAATGACTCTTTAACCCTTTACCACACAATCCCAAGCTTTCACAATTCTTGGAAATTTGACTTTTGAAAACATTGTGGAAAAAGGAGGAAATGCTAGTATCCACTTTTTTCTCCTTTTCCCACAATGTTTTCTAACCTTTCAGAAACAAATCCGATTATTTGAGCCACATTTAAGTTGTCGTCTGCAAATGCTTTCAAGTTGGACTAGTCTAAAATTTTGTCATTTGGTAAAGAGTTAAAGAATGGAAAGATTTCAAATTAATCTAACAGTGATGGTTCTTTGGTGACCCTGCCTTGAATTAATTTTACCCAAATCATGAATCCCGTATGGCTCAGTGTAAAAATTGGTAAAATGTATAGGACCTGGGTTTGAGCCTCACTGAAAGCACTGGGTTTTTCGTGGAAGTGTCTTTGAGCAAGACACTTCAGAGCCCTAGCCTAGTACTGGTGAAACCCAGGACATGCATGAATATGTGATATAATTTAAATAATGCTGAAAGCTGCATAAAACGCCATTAAATCTATCTTTGTACAGACAAAAGATTTTTAGACATGTCCAAGTCGAAAGAATATGCAAACAACAAATCAGATGGGGCTATAATGATTAAGATCTGTCTTTGAAAGGGCAGAGTAACACTATGGGAAAAGGAGAAAATGTGGACCAGCATTTTCTCCTTTTTCCATAATGCTTTAAAAAGGAGTCTATCCAAGGGCCTTTAAAGCGCAGGTATGTTTGTAAAAGGTTTATGCACTATGTACTAGTCTTGGGCTTCATGGATTCTTTACCACACAATCCCGAGTTTTAACGACCCTGGAGAAGAAGCCTTCTGAAAACAATGTGGGAAAAGGAGAAAATGCCGGTTACCAGCATTTTCTCCCTTTCCCATAATGTTTTCTATTATATCAAAGACAAGTTTTATCATTTGAACCACAGTTGAATTGTGGTCTGCAAATGCTTTAAAATCGGAAATGTCTAAATTTTTGTCGTGTGGTAAAGAGTTATGAATGCTTTCAGCAAAGTAATGACAAACGGAAATTTCATTTGACGGAAATATAAGGGACATCCTGAATCTGACCTACGAATAATTGGTCAGCACACGGACATTGTCAAGGCATCTTAGGTCAGACAATAGAGATAATGCTGAAAACAAATACACAAATATATACAATTAAGTTAACCATTTACCACACAATTTTTAATGACTTTGAACAAAGAAGTCTTTTAAAAACACTGTGGGAAAAGGATAAAATGCTGTAGCTTCCTTTCCTCACAATGTTTACTACCCTATCAAAGACAGAAATCATTGGAGGTACAATCATATTTGTCGTCTGCACATGCTGTCAATTTGTTGTAGTTCAGAGTTTTCTTTCACCTAGTAACAAATTAATATTACACAACTTATTTGGAAATACATATAACTTACTCTTAGTCTCATTTCCTTGAATGTTCCATTATTTCGTGTTTTATTTTATAACAGATTCTTTATCTTCCTATCTGTTGTCCAAAAAAAAAATTGTCTTCGAAAAAACAACAGGTTTATTTTTTCTTTTTAAATATTTATTTTATTTTTTTCAAAGTGGTATTATTACAGTAAAATGCTAAGCTGAACAAACAAAAGTATAAAATATTGCAGCTATGCTGGTATAGAACTGCCACCTCCTTCCAGATAATTATGGCGAATATTATGGCAAAAATGGCAGTTTTTGCAATATTTTGATGTTTTTACATATATTCGATACCAGAAAAACAACACGTTTTGTTTTCATGTTATTACTCTTAATCGCACCACCTCTGACGAGTTGCGACATACTTCGGAATCCTTTTTCCGTGAAAGTATCAGCCATAATACACTTATAAGTGGTTGCAATTCTTTGCCACCATGTACAACAAACTGATTTCTAATTACAGATTTTTGTCGGAAAATGCGTTTGAGAAAAGCTTTTAATGGAATACGAAATGAAATGTCACGCCAGAAGTGTCAACTTTAGTAATTTGCAAATTAATCACAATTTCCATCGGGATGGATCCGTTTGAAATCGTAGAACTTTATTTTTAGCCATATCGTAAGACATTTCCGCTGCCAGAGCCTGTCGAAGAACCCCCAGCAAACTGTTCAGCTGGTACGGAAACGTATCCTTGAGCGGGCATCCAGATCCAAAATCCGTTTCGCTTGGACACTGAGAGCGGGAACCTGCTGGTTCTCTTCATTTTACTGGAGTACACGTTAGGTGGCGCTTCCAACGAAAGTCCGTCTGTTTTCATGGCATTCAGGAAATAACTGATGCTTGGTGGAAAATTTTTAATTGCATCTTCTTCAACCGTAGATAGTGGTGTTGTCATGGTGATAGTGATCATCGCCAGGAAACAAACAAAAATGGCGACACCGGTATACAATGCACCTGGGTTCATTTTTCTTTTGATCTGAAAAGACACAAGCACTGAACGAATTTTGTTGATGTTAAAATTATCATTATTTTGTTTTTCTTTTAATCAGGCAGCATACTCAAAAACGTGCATGTTCCTGTACTTTGCAACAAATGTGAAAACATGCATTGTTGTGAAGGCGTACATTCCTTGTCAGTTTCCATCCTCACATTTAGTGGCCTTGGTAACTTTTGGGAACTGTCTTACCAACAGCATACATGTATTTATGATAAATGTCGTAATAGGAGCTCATAAAAAGAGATGGCTTTACTCCGTATCAAACTAAAAAACTTTAGACTGCCCTAAATTGAAAGCAATTACGGACGACACATTAAATGCTACTCAAATCATGAAAATTGCCTTAAAATGGTAGGAAACATTTTGGGAAAGAGAGAAAATGCTGTTTACCAGCATTTTCTCCTATTTCCACAATGTTTTCAAAGCCTTTTATTTTCAGGTTCGTTTAAACACCGACTTTTTTTTTTTTTTTTATTTAATGGCGCTAGATCAATCAAAGGAATAACATCGGGTGATATCTGGGGCTGCATGGAAAAGGCTAACGACAGTATTTGGAACAGAAAAGGAGCCTAAAGAAAAAAACAAAGCTACAAGTATCATGGACTGGCAAAAACTCAGTTTTCGTTTTCATGTCGTCCAAAGTAATGTAATTTCACTCTGCTATCACTTTATACTTAACCATCTGTAGCCGGTCCATTTTCGGCTTGCAGCCGCTGAGACCACATTTGAAAATATTGTGGCCACAGCCAGGAAAAACAAATTGTAATCTCATTTATGTCTCCTTTTGCCAGTAATACTTTCACTTTTTTTTTCGTATATTTACTCTTTGCTATACGACAAAAATGAAGACTTGTCGAAATTGAGAGATTTTGCAGACGACATTTAAAATGTGGCTCAAATGATGGAACTTTTTTTCTTAATGTGGCTCAAATAATGGAATTTGTTTTTCATTGGGTGGAAAACATTATGGGAAAAAGAGAAAATGCTGGTTACCAGCATTTTCTCCTTTTCCCACGATGTTTTCAAAAGGCTACTTCCTCATGGTCTATAAAACTCGGGATTGTGTAATAAAGGGTTAAAACCTTAAGTTTATGTTGATTGTCAATGTTTTACAAGGGAATTGCCAAATCGTCTGCTACATATATGTTTACAGATTTAATGGGTGAATATGGTCATCGATTTACATGGAAAACAGAGGGGGGGGGGGGGGGGGGGCGAGGGGGGGCGCAGGAAAATTTGGAATTGCCAATCAATGCCGCAACAGTCTGTTCTGTCGTAACACGTTACCTGTTATAACAATTTCCACTTTTACTACAATGTTTTCGTCAGTCGTTTGTAAGATAAAAACATCTTCGTTTGTGGATGATAATATAGTTAAGACTTTACCAAACGATCCCAGCTTTAACGAGAAGAAGGACGTATGAAACTCTTTGGGAAAATGAGAAAATGCTGGTAAACAGCATATTCCAATTTTCCCGTAATATTTTCAATACCTTTACTGACACATCCTTTCACTTCTGTTAACTTCAACTTGTCATCTGCAAATCTCTCAATTTGACAAGTCTTAAAAATTTTGTCGACTGGTCAAGATCTGCTTCGTTCACCAGTTAAGAAATTTAAGGGCTTTAAGATTCAAATACATGTCCAACAGAATTATACAAAATTTAAAACGCTTTTACTTTTTTAATTATTCTGATTTCTGATCTATAAACATTTCTTTATTCATCAAAAGAACAAGCAAACCTCGATGCCAACAATTTTAAATAACTCAATTTCGAAATTATCAGAACTCAACGAATGAATTATTGTATGATTTAAAAAAAAAAAAGTATAAATTAATAAAAAGTACCTGTTACTTTTTGTATCCTTCAAAATTAGAATAACTAATATTTCGTGGACACCCGGACTATCGTACGTGCTCTCCTTTTGCTGGCTTGCAAGGAGACAGACGCCTTTTTATTGGCTGAGAGTGTCACGTGATAGCTTCCTACTCATCATGGCGACGTGGTGCCCTTTTCCAAACGGAAGCATTGCTAAATACAAGAGCATACATAAGTACAAACGAGATGCTTCTATTGAATGAAATGAATGATTCAGAAAAAAATATTGATAAGAATTTTTTTTCTATAATTATCTTTGTTTTCTTTTTCAACTAAAATAGGCTACTGACGCGTTAGAACCTCTTCGACCGTACTCTGGAAAGAGATTTTGGAATCTTGATGAAGTGTCCGAGCTACGAAAAAATGCGACATTCTTTTCCGCAAAAATGATTGAATACTCTAATGACGTCATAAACCTGAAGATTCTTCTCTATCTATTAAGGCTTGTAATTAATTTTGACAATGAAGAATGGTAGAAGACGATGAGCGGTATAAAATGGTACTATACTGCTGCATTTAATGGACTTCAAGATAAATGACAGGCTTAACTTTTCCTTCCCTGTCTCTTTTGAAAGGGGTCAATATTCGAGTAAAGAAAAAAGCTCCGTAAACCTATTTAACGCTGGTATATGGTCATCAAAAGGCTTGATTCGAGGACTATTTTCTCACACAATGATAGTTTTGTCGAATTCATCCTCACAAATCGGTGTTGTTATCCTTATGTCGGACAGTTTAGATCCAAGATCAGGCTGCGTGTTTTCTGCACTTAACTCTTACTGTACGCTGTCCTCTAAAGCTGGCTTGGCATTAAGATTTTGCTTGGTTCTGTTTTGCAAACATCGCAGATCAGATAATGTACTCTTTTCGACAACCCCGGGAAAGCATAGAAAGATGCACTGAATTAATGTTGATAACGACATAAAAACCCAGCAACCAGACAAACAGTCAATTTTTTGAGACCCACCGTTGTCACTTGAAGCATTCGACTGTGCTCGGCGGTTTAGGAAAAGAAGAGCTTTTGGCAGGGTTTGCTTATGAATTTACTAACCTAGATTACTCAAACTGAGTGTTACCGACGAGCTGCGGGGGCACAGCAGTGATTGTTTTTGACACAAAGTTTCTGATTAGGGCACGAAGCATGTCACATTCATAGACAACAATATTAAGAGTCATGCTCTGTGAAAAAGGGGCTTAATGCATCTGCAAAAAAGTATTGACCCAGGTCAGCCTGTGCAGTCCGCGCAGACGGACTGCGCAGGCTGACCTGGGCCGGAACCTTTTGCTATTGGTCAATTTTCTGCTTATAAAAGGACCTCGTAATTCAATCAGTCGTTGGATAAAATGGAACTTGTAGATCCAAAATGATGTGATGACTTGCTCTTTATCATACATCATGGAGACGAGCATTAGGCCCCCTTTTCTCAGGGCATGGCTAATTTATTCTTGCTCGGATACTGGCTATCATCCATGAAACGTAACCATCAGAACTATCCATTTGTAATGCAATGTCTGACTCGATTCGTTTTTTTTTTTTTTTCAAAAAAGTGTCACGAACCCTATTCCTGCTCGCCATATCATGTAGTATACCCTCTACCGTTCCTTCTCCATCTGTTTCTTTGACGAAAGCAAAAATAATGGCAAAAACAAAAAAATACGATAGCGTTTAAACCTTTACCAGACGACACTTTTTCTAGCTCAATCCAATTCTATAGCATTAGCAGATGTCAATTCAAAAGTGGTTCAAATGATAGAAATTGATTTTGAAAATGGAGAAAACATTGTCAGAAAAGGAGAAAATGCTGAGGACCAGCTTTTCCTCCTTTTCCCAAAACGTTTTCAAAAGCACTATTTCTCTTCGTCGGTAAAACAAGGAATTATTTGGTAAGGAGTTAACACTGTTTTCATTGGCATTATTCATTGATATGCAAGAAAAGACTGCTTTGCTCGTTAAAAAAAAAAGGCACGTGCCTTTTAGAAACTGCGTGGGCGTAATCGGAAGAGCTAAAATTAGGCTTCTCAGAAATCATAAGAGTTCCCCCACCCCTACAAATAGAAATGTTAAACCTTAGTGCAAGAGCACCGTAACTAGTTACTATTGCGACCAGGAGAGCTCAAGATTAGGCTGCTGATTGTGGGGATTTCTCTGTCCGATACGTGTTAAGATATTCTGACCCAAGCAGTCTGCATTTGACCATGGCATTTAAACCTTTACCATACAATCATGTTTTTAAACGACAAAGAGGAAGAAGGCTTTGGAAAATATTTTGGGAAAAGGAGATAATGCTGGCAACCAGCATTTTCTCCATTTCCAACATAGTTTTCTATCCCTTCAAAGACCAACATCAGTATTTTAGTCATATTCATTTTGTCATCGTCTTCAAATGCTTCCAGTGTGGACAAGTCTGTAATTATATTGTCAAGTAAAGGGTTTATGATCGCTCGCACATATACAACGCATCCAAATCGAGGGAAGACATGGTAACATGTTCAAATTTCGTCGAAATATTAATATTTCATGATTGGTTTAGCTATGGTGGCATAAAACTGCCACCATTCACCGGAAGATAATGGCCGATATTTTCGCTTTTATGGAGGATTTTACGTCATATTAAAATCACCATGATACGAGATAGATAAGTTGTGATTTTTTTCCTGTTATCGCTCTAAACTGCAACCTCTTACTATAGCGCATAATTATAATTCGCAATGCCTCGGCCACTCTTCAGCAAAAAGGTAGATTTTTAAATCTTTCTTGGTGCTTCGAATGGATAACAAAACTAATCAAAGGACTGATAGTCCTGAGAGTCGCCTGGATGGTAATGGGTTAGAAGTTTTCACCCTTTTTTGTTCAAATCTATTAAACGCATTCGAGATACAAAATAACTCAACTATAAGACAGTATTATATGCAAGCATATTTCTAAGTTGTCATCCTAAAATTACAAACATATTAAAGTTTACATTAAAACAAATATATGTGCTGAGAATTAAAATTTAGGCACATGGAATAGGTTTAAAAAGTTCAAAGTCTCTTACCCCAGGCGACTTCATTTAAGAAATGGTTTTCAAAAGGTACAATCAATACAAAACAAGTCATTTCGTTGAAATGATATCCACCTCCGAAAAAAAACTTTTTATAGAAACATAATTATAAGAGGTATTTTGTTTTGCATGTAAATGACCTTTTTTTGTTATTGGTGAAAATATACATTAAGCCCCCTTTTTCCATGATAGGGAATTTCATTAAATAAAAACAAATACTGATTGTCTGTGGCTTATGATAAACAATATAAATATGAATTTTCATAAAATTTTGTCCAGTAGTTAAAGAGATTGGTCCAGAATGGAAATATACATCAAACCCCCTTTTGCTATGATACCGCTTTAAAAACAAAAACAAAATACAACCGAAAGACATCAAGCGCCCTTTTTCCATGACAAGGCATTACATTTAAAAAAAAAAAGTGTATCGGCGGACTATCATGAGGACCACATGTATGAAGTTTCACTTTCGTCAATGATTTTAGAACATATCTGTCTGAATGGATGGAAGATTGGACGGACGAACAGACGGACGGACAGACAACATGAAAACCATATCTCCCCCCCCCCCCCACCCCGAAATTCAATGGGGCGTAATTACAGTCTAAGTTAAATCAATATTTACAGTTCCTCCCTAGCTTGATAATGCCTGTAAAGAATGTGGACAAAAATTATGGTTCTAGTTTGATAAAAATGTTTTTCTAGTGCAGAATCTGGGTGACTTAACTTACATGTATATCTTCATTCTTACACATTTTGCTAAAACAAGCATTCTAAATAATTTCAGTAGAATAGGGAATACATTTTCTCCCCAGATTTAGAGCAAGTTGTTTTATACGACGCAAATTTTCTAAAATTGGACAACATGGTTATACATATATCGTTTAATTTCAATAATTGTCCTTTCCAAATACAGGATGCTAGATATGAAATTTGGGTATAATTGTTTATGCAGTTTCAGAGGCTGTTATTTTGAAATGTTATTACTCAGTTCTGAAGCTTCTGCGAAGTTTATAGAAACAGAGCTGAACCACTTGAACAATTTTACAAGAGGACCATTTAGGCAACATCAGTATGGAACTCAATTGAACTTTGTCTTCTGGTATTGGATCTAGTGACAAACTTTTAGGCCAAAAATACTCTGTTGCAACTCACCCATATCTAATCTAAGCCTGACAAGTTCCGTGAGTACTGGACTGAAAATAAATGGATTCTACAGTACTAGATCTATTACGGTTCTGTCTGATTTGACCTAGTGACAACCTTTTTCTTTTAACCCCTGGTGACCTACTTTCAGTTTTGTCAAAAAATATTATTAAGACAAACAGCCTGGCAATTTCATGATCATTGGACTGAAATGTCTCTGGAGCACACACAAATATTTGACTCAGTAATCTACTTGTCCTTTGGAAATAATTTGTATTTGTTGCTATCTGGGTTCAATTTTTGTCCACAGTGGACTTTAAGAATGTGGCTGCTACAGCTCAAGAAAAACAATATAACCCAATGGCATGATCGTCAGCCTTTTAACTTTGTCTCTGTTTTATAACGTCCCAGGAATAAGTACTGCTTCCACACCAATTGAAAATTTTAGAGATCTACATGTATACTGCTTTGGCTTAAACTAAATGTTTGCGGTTCGCTCTAAATTACCCTTTACAACAACCCTATACGAGATTACAAACACGCCAATAAAGAACTTGTTCGAGTGGGTTAACATTAATATGTTCTATTATATTTGAAATATAGTGGAGTAAAAAGTCAAGTTCTCAGATTGCTGGTTGCTAGAACTGCGTAGTTTCAAGTCGAATTCCCGTCTGAATTCAGATTTTGGCAGTTACGAAAGCACCTTGCATACTGACACCCGCACTAATAAATTGTTGTTTCATAAATACTAGATCTAGGTTAATAGCACATTAAAAAAAAAAAAAAAAAAAAGACTTTTACAAATTCACCTCTTTAAAAACGAAAAACAATTAATCAAAAAAAGTATACTTTAAACACTCTCTCTGCATGGATCGGTAAAGCGTTAGGTCGGTGTACGTTGAAAATAAGGGCCGCTTTGAACAGCGACTGATTCATAAATATGTAAATTTATAAAGAATTCCGTGGTGCAAATGACGTTACACGTCACGTGATTATAAGATCTATATTTGTCGCACAGTTACATTCCAGAAAGTACCTGCTAAGCGATGACTTGGTACAGCCTAGACCCGTGCGCATTACATACGCTATGTACGATCTCTGTGCACCTAGAATATTGGTGTGCAAAGTATTTAAAGTCTAGAATAAAAAGCTCTGCAGAAGCAACGTGTAAGAATGTTTAAGAAGGCAATGCAACCATTCCAAGCCGTTATAAATTTGTTTTAAAAAAAATAGCCAACTGTTGAGAAAAATCTCCATTGAAATCTTCAATGTCAACTCGGCATCGCCTTTCTCTTTCCGACCGTAAGTTGAGTGTTGAATTGTAATGAGACTTTTAACAATTAAGGATAGATTGTGAGATTTAGAATGTACTTCTAATGGGTAATTACCGAACCATTTTCACTGAGAACTGTCCACAAATAAAAGCGTGTCGTAGTAAAGACGCTTGTCGTCGGAGAGTATTTTTCAGCGTGCCCGCAAACTTGTTTAGGTCACGACGGCTATTTTTAGAGATATACATAATGCGCTATATTTAGAGATGACGTCTGTGTAAGCGATAGAATATCGTGTACCCATGTGGACGAAAAGATTGTTTCAAAGGTTTAAACCGTTAAAAAGCTAAGTCTTTGTAGACATATTCATTATCACAAAGGCACAATTGTAAGTTATTTACGACAGAAACTGGGTTGTTTACCGAATAATTAGAAAACTATGTTTTATCTCGTAAACCGGAACTCGGCCAGGAAGCAGTACAAGGCCGGAGGTATGCCTACGTCACCCCATAGATCAGGATGATAACAATGAGAGCCTGGTTGCTACGCAACCAGGCGACTCAAAAATGGTTGCGACATACTTTGAAATCATTTTGTACGTATCTTTGCGTCTGGTAAGTGGTCATAGTTTAAGAGCACTAAAAGCAGAAAATATCGTGTCATTTATTTTGTTTCGAGGAAAAAAAATGATAGTTTGAAATTAACATGAAATTCGCAAAAACACCCGTCCTTATTATTTGATACGCGGTGACAGTTCTATGCCACCGTATTTAGCTCATTAACTCCTGTAACAGATTTGCGACCGGCGACTTTAAACCCATTTTTTCCAAACAAGGAAACAACATAAATCAAGGTGCAAACACGAGTGCATCTGAAAACATTTCGGAATGGAGAAAGAGTGCATTACGGGCAGCTTCTCCAATTCCCAAAACGGTAAGGGACCGTGAGCCATTGGGGCATAATTCGTTATTCTTAAACTGACTGAAATGTTGTTTCTTAGTTTTAAAGGGGGGTGGGGGTGGGGGGAGAATAGCTAATGGCTTGACGTCTTTTGTAAAACTGGTCAAACAAAACACCCGTATTGCATAGACAGACACACTGGCCGCCTCATCCTGGCTTAAGAAGAATTAAAACCGGCTTCCTCCTAAAAAAAAAAGAACCCACAGAGTCTGTTGCCCAAAGGGCCGAAGCCGGGAAGAAAAATGTGGTTTAACTTTTTTACCAAATCATTCCGAGTTTTTATGACTCTGAGAAAAAGGTTTTTGGAAACATCGTGGGAAAACGAGAAAATGCTGGTAACAAGCATTTTCTCCTTTTCCCGCAACGTCTAATCCTTCCATAGACGAATTCCATCATTTGAGCCACCTATAATTTGCCGTCTGCAAATGCTTTGAATTTGGACAAGTCTAAAATATTTTCCTCTGGTAAAGGGATAATTGATATTGGGATAATGACACGCGGTATTAACGACTGTAATAAAACAACAGAAATCTAATAGGATTGTAACGAAATACCCTGTAAGATGTAGAGGTACTCAAAGTTATTTATGGCAACTAGATATTTCCGTGCTCATATCCGGTGACGCCATCAATTTGGATTGAATGAGCGAGACTTGGTATACCGCGTGCTGTAAATAACAAATTGGGAATTTAGGCGGGTTGTTTGCAAAGAGAGTTTTGGTGCAGTTGCCAGTTGTGGGTGTCTTTAAAAGGGTAACATCATCATAACTGTCACGATAATAATAGTAATGGCCATCTTTTAAGCAAACAGAACATAGCAAAACCAAGTAAAACTACTAGTGATTTCTCCAATGTACGCTCAGGTTCAACATTGGGTTATGACATAAAAGCTTATAGTCAAATGGTCTTCTGGATTGGGAGAGAGAAATAAAGCAATATAAGGGTGGATAAAAGTAGACCAGACACATTTAAGAGTGCTAAATTACTGAAATAATATTTTCAGTCTAATAAATATCAAAGTTTTGTAATTTTATGGCTGTATCTGTCCAAGGTCTTCACAAAATAGCGGACTGTGTAGATCTTAGATTAGAACGTTTTGTGCAATCTGATCTTGATCTACACCGTCCTCAAATGCAACTCGAGCTGTATCTAGCACTCCATTGCTTAAATATAGGCAGAGAATAAGTCATCTTTTGTTAAGCTATTCAGAGTAAAATAATAAATTTGGAAACAAGTCTTTTGGTTGCATTACTTAATCCCTAAGCTGCTAAGCAACTCATTGCCCTCTTGCAGACAGTGTAGATCAAGATCAGACCGCAAAGAACGTGCAGTCTGATCTTGGATCTACACTGTCCGATAAGGAGATATCTCTCCGCAAAAAAACCTTTGAAATGGCAAAATTTGAATTTTTAACATTGGTTTGAAAATTTCATTTCACTTCTTTAGCAGGATAAGGGTTAAATCTTGACAGGTTTATCATTTAGTTACGACAACATGTAGTACCCACAACATGAGTGCTTTCTTTGCTATTTAGATATAAGTATGCAGATAGATCTACCCATCCAATCTGGAAGCAAAAACAGTTCAGAAACAAGTTTTTGCTTTTCAACAGCTTTGGTGAATGTCTCATTAATTTTCTATACTTTCTTTTATTACACTTGTTTCTATGCCGTCATGTTGCAAGACAAGACCATGACACCCCACCCCAACCCTTTCATTTTATGAAATTCTTAAGTCTTTTCCTTGTCGTTACATTGAGATCTGTTTTATGCAGTTTAGTAAGTATATAAATTTACCGTTTAAAATCACTGTAAAGACTGAAAATACAGTTTGACAAGTCTATGACTGTAGGATGTCAATCGACATTTGTTTTGTCATCGGTTTTCGTGTCTTCATATTGATCCATTTTCGTGTACTTTTTCTTCATAAAGGTACTTTTAGGTGATTTGATATACATTCTGGAAAAAGTAAAGTTCGTTGTGGTATGCGTCTGCTAAATAAAATCACTGTTCTGACTTATAGCAGTTTCCGATTCTGAATAAAGAAAAAAGAAACGGCACTCTACTTAGTCGGTAATCTTTGCAACCGTGAATAGATTTACATCTAACAGTATACCTTTCTGTATAATTAGAACACACTACAAAAATCATCTATAAATTGATTTTCGTCAACCATGGGTGTATTGGAGCCGCATATTTTGATATTTCTACGTACCAACGTTAATCGGCACGAGCTGTCCTAATCTTCACTTGTGTCTTTTTATTTGTGTGTGTGTGAATGTGCTAGCTTATGACCTACTTCTTGGTATCGTTATTTTCGACTGAATAAATCAAACTTTGTGATTGGTCAAAAAATGCGGACATGTTTATTCTGCGGGCCCCTGCAGTCCTATTTCTTGTTTTATGCAAGATATGCCGAGCCCCCATAGCTCAGTCGGTAGCGTACAGGACTTGAGAGCAGGAGGTTGGTGGTCCGATCCCCGGCTCGGCCAATTTCTTTCCAAAGATTGATGATAGTCATTGCGACAGGATTCATTCCTCTCTCACCGCTGACCATTGTTTCGACGATGGTTATGTGGGAAAGCAGCCAGTGGCTTGGAAAGAATATTGTGCGTAGTACTGGTAACAGAAACTCCAGGAAACCATGGATAGGTGCACTGGCCGCCGCGAAATAACTGAAATAATGTTGAAAACGGCGTTAAACAGCATACAATCAATCAATCAATTATGCCAGATGTCATTTCATTGGATACGAACACTCATGACCTAGAATAGTTCAAAATAGTTGACAATGGTAACATTAAAAGGACACGATCCACATTGTTTTATTTTAGGTATGTGCAGTCGCCAAATGATTTTAATGCAAACAAGGAAATTTGGCTTTGCGCTACAAATAAAAAGCATGCGTGAGACGAGATCCACACATTTTTTGATTTGTGCCAATTGCTTATTTGGAGCGTAATTTTACCAGTCCCGCATCCTAGATTCAACTCTGCATTATTTACGCGTCAAGATTATGAGTATCTTTTGATCGACTCTAATTTCTTCCAACGTGCAAAGAAAAATATATTGTGAGGAATCTAGTAGTGCCCCACAAGAAATTTTCATTCTGGTGTCATTGCTCGGCCGCAAAGGTTTTTTTTTTTTTCAATTAAATACTATGCTAAAAAGGGACATAACTGTAACATATTTTGAAGTTTAACTCTCAAAAGCAAATGTCTTCAGTAATGGCACGGATGTCAGAAAGTAGGCCCAACAACGAAGACGAGGCGGTGACAAAACCCAGACCTTTTCTTCGAAAACAGCCGAGCCACAAACCATTCGTATGTATCTGTTAAGAAGAGTCTGCTACAATCCTTATACTTAACTCTTTACCAAACGACAACATTTTAGACTAGTCAAAATTGAAAGCATATGCAGACGACAAATTAAATGTGACTTAAGAATTGAAATTTGCTATGGGACGGGTAGAAAACATCGTGGGAAAAGGAGAAAATGCTGGTTACCAGCATTTCCTCCTTTTCCCACAATGTTTTCAAAAGGCTTCCTTTTGAGCGTCGTTAAAAGTCGGGACTGTGTGGTAAAGAGTATGTTGTTAAGTAAGTTATTTCGTTTCGGCCGTGTTACAGGTCCTAGGTCTGCGGTATTAGCCCAAGCCCCGGGCCTCGGACCTGTACGACTATCAAATGAGTTGATCAATGATAATCTTATTAATTAAAGGCCAGAATTTGTCATCCATTTTGGATTTGATATTGGCCGAATCATCTTGGCCGAGTTTACTGATTTTGGCCGAGTTTGTCATTTGGGAGCGAACGGACCGCTTTCGTCATATAAAGGCAATAGTTTATTAATTTATTTATCTGTTCAGAAATTTTTGCTAAAAACTCTTCATACTGATAACACGATACTTCTCAATCTCAATCAAAGATATTTTCGAGCTTATTTTCATTCCGACAATTGTCTGTTTCAAACTTGGGATCGAACAACCAAGTGCGCATTTTCTCCTCATAAAATTATGAAAATCTTACGGTAACATTTTATCCCACAAGAAGGACGAATATTAAATTACCAAAAATCTCGCACCTTACGCTAAAACCGTACGATCTTTCTCAAATTGCAATTCTTATCGATTGAATGAATGGTGTTGTACACCGCTTTTAACAATATTTCAGTCACATCACGGCAACAGCTCAAGTACTCGTGTATTTCATGGGTTTCACCAGTAATCGGTAAGGGCTCTGAAGTGTCTTGCCCAAGGGCGCTCCCACAAAAAGTCCAATAGGTCCAGTGAGGCTCGAACCCAGGGCCTCCAGGTCACAAGTCCTACACTTTACCCACAGAGCCACGCAGGACCCCTTTGCAACTCCTATAGATGCGTTCAATGATCGATGAAAAGCCCATGAAAAAAGAATCCCACTGACAATAGTGGGATAAAAAAGGGCGTACAACCGTTGATAAGCGAATCCCAAGGCTGCTGTTACCGAGTTATTATAAAGACAACATGCAAAAGCTTTGAAACAATGTTATTGACAAAACAGTTTTTGAACAAAAAGACGGTTTTTGTTATCAACCGTAAAGATCTATATAAAGCGAATATAGAAAGCATTTAAAATGGCTACTAACCCGATACCGAACCATCCCGTGCTGGAAGAAAGCCTGTAAAAACATTGTGGAAAAAGGAGAAATTGCTGGTAACCAGCATTTTCTCCCTTTTCCACAATGTTTTCTTCTTCTTTTAACACTAATCTAATCATTAGAGGCGCATGAAATTTGTAGTCTGTAAATGTTTTCAATTCGGACAGGTCTTAAAATTTTGACGTCTGTTTAAAACGTTAGACACATTTAGAGATATCCTCTGGTGGCAATGTTTGTGACAATTTGATAAAACGAAAAATGCTGATATCTAAGGCCAAATTCAAATGCATAAAATTTACACAGGTTTGCATTTCGCTATAATAGATTTATGGTGTAAATATACACACATAAGTAACAGTATTTTTACTCTCAAATTCTTGTACAACCTATATAAGTATCTATCCTTGCTTAAGCCATTTAGCCTTTTTTGATGTCAGGCATTTAAAAAACTTTTAACTATTCAGCCAAAAGTGAAAGCAAACGCACTAAATGTTCGTCAGTCCACGATAAGCCTAGTTTTGCAAGATTTTTTCTGTATCGACAATGCTTCAGGTCTTTTTTCTTGCAGCTATTTTTTTCCACTGGAAAACCTTTTTGAAATGTTATCTTTGATTCTTATAAGAATTTTGGAAATTGTATGAAGAACACATATTGATTTTAGCCTTTGGCTGCTAAGAGCGACTCAAGCCTTTTGCGGACAATGTTGATAAAGATCAGACTGCACAGAAAGTGCAGTCCGATCCTAGATCTCCACTTCCAGATAAGAAGATATCTTTCCCCCAAAATACCTTTCAAATAGCAAAATTTGGGTTTATACTATCGGCTTGAAAGTATCATTCCATTTATTTAACATAATATATGTTAATACATCTCAATAGATAAGAAACATCAATTTGCCCCAGTTACGTGTGTAAAAAACTTAGGCTTGTTCACATAGAATAGATTGTTTATGGAGTATAATCACTTAAAAGTATTCTTTTGCATGATCTCCAGGGGTGGTGCAAAATATAGTATACGGACTCCAATCTACTCCAAAAGTATTCATACTTGCGCCAACAACTGCGTTCGTATGGCACCGGTGGGTAGTATTACACAATGTTTATGTATCTATAATTTCATAAGTAAATGTGTGCATGTGAATGGGGGCCTTGGTTGAAATTATATCGCAAACGACCTGGCATAAATTTGACGTTACCTTATAGGCTTCTTAGTCTTTTTAATCATTGTATAGAGAAAGCCGAAAGAAGAGGGCACTGATTACCAATCACGGGATGAGCCGAATGTAGCTGACGAAGTGTGCCGAAATTTTGCCCATTTTTTCATACCCCAACGCTTTTAGCCATGCTCTGTGAAAACGGAGCTTAATGTATCTGCAAAAAGTATCGACCAGGGTCAGCCTGCGCACTCCACGCAGGCTGACCTAGGCCGGAACTTTTTGCTTTTAGTAAATTTACCTTTTGTCAAAGAACCAGTGCACCTCATGATTCAGTTGGTTGTTAGACAAAATGAATTTTATGGATCCATAGTTATGTGATGACTTGCTTGGCGTCTTGGATCAAGCAGATGCATTAAGCCCCCTTTTGCCAGAACATTGCTCATATATATATATATATTTTTAGCATGTAATTACATGCACTGTACATGTATTTGTTTTGGTTGTCTCTCTCGAGAAAAACCCAATCCCAACAAGCAACTTCTCCCTTGGTTATGTACTTGTGTATTCACGTTGATTCATGTTTATTTCCTAGGAATATTTTCAGTGACATCAGCTGCTAGGGAAATTTCCATTTTGTTAATTAATCTACTTCACCATACACCACTAAGTTCCACTGGTCTATCACGGAACACCAAAATTTTCATTGCTCGATCATCGGACATCGTTACCAAAAATAGCACACTGGCGCACGGCTTCTATAATATGGCCCGAAACATGCCAAATGAGACCTTCGGACATTTGCGCAGTCCGCGCAAACTAATCCGAGACGGCACTTTACGACTACTTAAGATTTTATTATACAGTAGACTTTCGTGAAACAGAAAATCACATAGGAACGGAAAGTGTCGTCTCGGATTAGTCACAGACTGCACAGGCTGATCTTGGACGACACACTTTTACGCACATGTCCGAATGCCCGTTTCGTGTGTTGCACGTTATATCGTACAAAATAACACGTGTGCGATTTCTACGTTATAGAGGCGATGCGCAAATGTCCCATTTTGTAAAGGTGTCCGATGATCGAGAAATGCGAATGTTGGTGTTTCGTGACAGACCACTAGAGCTTCAAAAGCCTGTGGTTTAAACCTTGACCGCTTTAACGGTCATGAGGAAGGCAGCTTTAGAAAACATCGTTGGAAAAGGAGAAAATGCTGGTAACCAGCATTTTCTTCTTTTCCAACTATGTTTTCTACCATTTCAAATCAAATCCTATCATTAGGGCCTACAGCCACATTAAGTTTGTCGTCTGCCAAAGCTATCAATTTGGACGAGTCTAAAGTTTGTTGTCTGACAAACTGTTTAGTCTGAATTAACTATGACTCATTCGTTAAGATATGAAAACAAGTGAAACTTTGTGTCTAAGGGAAATATTGCTTGTAATGTGTGATTTCTCCTTTTTGACACAATGTTTTCTAAAGTGGTCTGCAGCAAGATGTAAAAAAAGTCGTCTGAAGTTGGTTGTAAGTTAATGTAAATATGCCACGCAGCATGTTTTAATGTCAAGGTCGTATGTCTGAAACTGTCACTATTTGAACATTGTTTGAGTGCTCCTCCATTAAGTTACTTCCGATAACTTTAGTTGTTTGGTGGTTTGGGTCCATATCCGGCCCAACGATCGTTCCCTTACCACTGAGCTTCCGCTGTGGTGACTGTAAGGCTTTGGATAACTTACTTTTAATATCAGGGTTGACCCTGGTTAAAGTTCCTTCTGATGTAGAAACAGAAGCGCGACTTTGCAACGTGGTAGACGCTTTACTCTGAGGAGCTGCATTGAGACCAGGTTTACGATTAGTTGCACTGGATGTGATAGCTGAAGGTTTCTTTGACGGTCCAGATTTAATCTGTGAAGGTGAGTCTTTTGCATCAATGCCCATTTTATCACTTAAGTCTGCCGCAGGTCTGGCTGTTGTTTTATCTTTCAACTGTTCCAGATTTTGAGCTAAACCAGCCTCAATATTTGGAACAATTTTAGTAGAGTCTGAAGAGATAGCAGTTCTTATTTCTTTACGCACAGGCAATAATAAGGTAGGCTTTTTAACATTAGAAGCATTTGAAATCGCCAAATTATTAATAAGTGCTGGAATTGAATCACTAATTTGTAATCTTTTGTTACTATCTTGCAATAATGTCTCTCTTGCTGAAGGTTTATCTGCTACTGAACCAGAATGTGCAACACTGATCTTGTTTGTAATGTTGAATTCCAGCTGCTTGCCTCTTGTTGAAGATCCAGATACGGTCTTTACTGGATGAGACTGCACAGACTTGTTTGTAAAATCACTACTTGAATCTGCACTTTCCACATGTCCAGAACTAGTGTTAACAGTGTGTTGTATCATAGAATTATTAGAAGTCCTCGCCAGTGTTTCACCAGAATTCCTCAGTGACAAACTTTCATTTTTTACACCATGCAGAAGAGCTGTCTGATTCAACATTCGCTGCAGGACTAAAGACGATTGTACAGAACCGTCAATAAATATCTTAATAGGTTTGTAATTATCACCTTCGCATACATACAACGTTCTAGAGTGACCTACTGGGAAGATCGTGTCTTTGTTAATAGTTTTATCTGATGTATCATTTCTAGTAAGTTCTACCTGGTCCAAAATCTGTCTATTTACAGAAGAATCTAAATCAATATCATCGTTTTTATCTTGTAAATGTGTCATAGGTTTATCATACTTCTTATCCTGGGACTGTTCTTTGGCCGTTTCGGGTTCTGCGTCAGGCTTTGTTTGTAATTCTGAGATACCCATAGAATGTTCAATTCTTCCCCTGAGCTGTCTAGGTTCATCTTCAGAATGACTGCAACTGGTTTGAGATGGAAGATCTGACGATAATACCTCAGCTGTGTTTTCAACTCTGTAACTTTTAGTGTCACTTTCATTTGATTCCTCATATAGCTGAGGTTTCTCCAGTTTGTTTTTTAAGTCACTGAGGGTATTTGATGCAACATTCTGTCCTTTGACTGGTATACAACCATTACTCTCTGTCTGCGCTTTGACTGGTATGCTATCATTACACTCTGCCTGTGCACTGACTTGTATACTGTCATTACTTTCTGTCTGTGCTCTGAATGGTGTACTATTATTACTCTCTGTCTGTGTGTTGACTTGTATACTATCATTACTTTCGGTCTGTGCTTCAACTGGTATGCTATCATTACTGTCTGTCTGTGCTTTGAATGGTATACTATCATTACTTCCTGTCTGTTCTTTAACTTGTATACTGTCATTGTTTTCTGCCTGTGCATCGAATCGTACACTGTCATTACTTCCTGTCTGTTCGTTGACTGGTATACTGTCATTATTTTCTGTCAGTGCTTTGAATGATATACTATCATTACTTCCTGTTTGTTGTTTGACTAGTACAAAGTCATTACTTTCTGTCTGTGCTTTGACTGGTACACTGTCAATACTGTCATCTAGATCCATGTCATCTTCAGCAGTTTCGTCGATAACAAGAGAACCTTCCATCTCTTCACTTTCCTCATGTTCAGCGTCCATTTCTATGGCATTAATGTCTATTTCTGAACCTTCAGAATCACTGTCAACTCTCTTATCCAAAGACTTACTTTTGTTTGAGGAATTTTGGAGGCCTTCAATTCCAGTAGCATTCTTGTCGTTTTCCAATTCATTATTAATGGTGTCTACTTCCATAGGTATTTCAATAGATTTGTCTGCACTTGACGATGACGGTGAAGTGTTTGATGGTTTAGACTCTGGCAAAACCTTTGAGAACATGTCTGAAGTTAATTGGTCTTGCTGACCTTTTTCAACTGTTTGCTGCATTTGAACTGAACATGATACACTGTCTGGCGTTCCTGCATCCCTCGACTTTTCTAGAACTGCTGTTGAACAGTCTTGTGCTGTCTCTGTTAAAGATACAGCCCTAGATAACACTGGCATTCTTGGAGAATCAACAGTTTCCATGTCAACCCTGCTATCCAAAGATTCAACAGATGTACCCTCTAGATTTGGAGCATCTTTTTCACTAACAATATCTTTTCCTGATTTTAATGTATTTAAGGTTACCACTGAAATCTGACCAAATAGCTTTTTCATTCTGTTCATGTCTACGGCCTTCTCTTCATCACTTTCCATTGGTTCTTCTTTTATATTCACCTTTATCCATCCATCTTTGTCTGTATTGGTTTCAGGTAATGATGACATTTTATGTCTATCAAAAAGGGCATTCATTTTCTTTACATTTTCAAGTGCTGAGGCAACTGACTGTGGCTTTTTTGATACATTTCTCCCTTCTAAAGCTGCAATAATCTGTGCATGCTTTTCTTTCAGTGAGTTTGAAACTTTATCTTTTATTTCACTGTCAGTTGAACTTTGTCTACTTCTTCTAGCCTGATAACTCATAGAAGATTTGTTTTTACTATGAAGGGACAGGTCCATTGGTGAACTGCTTGATGTTGATGAGGTACGAGATACAGAAGCTGGTTTTGTGTCGCATGACACAGAGTTTGACCTTGACCTTATCATAGGAGAATCTGGTGCTATCTGCTTGGCTTTACTTGGTATAGGTGCAATGGGGAACTGCAAGGAAAAGTGTTTGAAATTATTTTTCTCTAAAATAGTCACTTGCATGCATCTCATCTTCACATTTACTGATCGCATAGATCCTGTGCATGGCTTTGAAAAGTAAAAAAAAAAAAAAAAAAAGAGTCATGCTCTGTAAAAAGATGGTTTGATGTATCTGCAAAATGTATCGACTCATGTCAGCTTGCCCAGTCCGGGCAGGCTGACGTGGGTCAAAACTTTTCGTTATTAGTAGATTTTCTACATGTCCTACTCTACCTCATGATATATTTGGTTGTTAGACAAAATGGCTTTTATAGATCCATGATTATGTATGTGATGACTTGCTTGGTACAATGCATCATGGAGATGCCTTACACGCCCTTTTGCCAGAGCACAGGTCAAATACAATTTTCATTTTCTTGTAAAAAATTTTTCTTACCTTGCAGCAACAGGTTTGTATAATAACAGTTACTTTTTTCATATCAACAGAAAGTGAGATTTGTCCACAGAGACAGCATTTACAGACAGCAAATAAAATAATGGGAGTCATCTTTGTACAGGAAAACAAAAGGGCCATTGGCCCTAAAGCGCTCACCTGAGTAAGGTCATCTAGGATTGATAAGGCTGAAAAGATCCTGGTTGTGACGGTGTACGTGATCTACTTTTTGACTGGTTTAGCCAATTTTGAATTTCTAATCTGGCTCAAAATTTGGCATCTCAAGTCACACAAGGTTTTTCTAAGATTTGGCCCCATGACCTAATTTTAGAACTGACCTGACTCACTATCATTTTTTTCTGAGATTTCATCCAGACAAACATTCTGACCAAGTTTCATGAGTATAAAGCTTAAAATGTCTAGAGTGCACACAAGATTTTTCTAAGATTTGGCCCATGACCTACATTTTGACCTGACATCACCCAATTTCAAACATGTCCAAGATTTTATCAAGACAAACATTCTGACCAAGTTTCATGAGTATCAGGCTGAAAATGTCTCCTCTAGAGTGCACACAAGGTTTTTGCAAGATTTGGCCCCGTGACCTACTTTTTGACCCGACGTGACCCTATTTCATACTTGTCCAAGATTTTATACAGACAAAAATTCTGGCTAAGTTTCATGAGTATCAAGCTGAAAATGTGGCCTCTAGAGTGTACTCAAGGTTTTTCTAATATTTGGCCCATTGACCTACTTTTTGATCCAACGAAACCCAATTTCAAATATGTCAGAGATTACATCCAGACAAATCATTTTGACCAAGTTTCATGAGTATAAGGCTGAAAATGTGGCCTCTAGAGTGCACACAAGGTTTTTCTAAGATTTGGCCCCTTGACCTACTTTTTGACCCGACATGACCCTATTCATACTTGTCCAAGATTTTATTCAGACAAAAATTCTGGCCAAGTTTCATGAATATCAAGCTGAAAATGTGGCCTCTAGAGTGTGCTCAAGGTTTTACTAATATTTGGCCCAGTGACCTACTTTTTGACCCAACATAACCCATTTCAAATTGGTCTGAGATTACGTTCAGAAAATCATTTTGACCAAGTTTCATGAGTATCAGGCTGAAAATGTAGCCTCTAGAGTGCACACAAGGTTTTTCTAAGATTTGGCCCTGTGACCTACTTTTTTTCACCCAACATGACCCTATATCAATCTAGTTCAAGATTTTATCTAGACAAACATTCTGACCAAGTTTTGTGAGTATGACTGAAAATGTGGCCTCTAGAGTGCACACAAGCTTTTGTAAGATTTGGCCCTGTGACTGACTTTTTAACCCGACATGACCCAATTTCAAACTTGTCCAAGATTTCATACAGACAAACATTCTGACCAAGTTTTATGCGTATCAGGCTGAAAATGTGGCCTGTACAGCGCACACAAGCTTTTTCTAAGATTTGGCCCAGTAACATACTTTTTGATCCCATGTGACTTCGAACTTGTCCTAAATTTTATCCAGACAAACATTCTGACCAAGTTTCATGAGTATCAGGCTGAAAATGTAGCCTCTAGAGTGCACACAAGCTTTCTCTATGATCTGGGCCTGTGACCTACTTTATGACCCCATGTGACCCAATTTTGAACTTGTCCAAGATTTTATTATGACAAACATTCTGACTAAGTTTCATGCGGATCTGGCTGAAAATGTAGCCTCTAGAGTGCACACAAGGTAAATGTTGACAACTGCATGATGCACGACAGATGACACATGACGGACGACGCTCAACCACAAAAGCTCACCTTGAGCACTTTGTGCTCAGGTGAGCTAAAAATAGAATGGGAAAAAGAGAAAATCCTGTTTGCAAACATTTTCTCCTTTTTCAACAGAGTTTAAGCCTTTTTCTTCATGGTAGAAAAAGCACTGGAATCTTCTGGTACAATGTTAAAAAAAATGATGGTGAAATATCATTTTTCACACATACTGTGACTGAGATATGTAAGTTAACACTTTACCAAACAATCCTGAGTTTAACAACTCTAAGAAAGAGACTTTAGAAAACATTACAGGGACATGGAAAAAAATGCTGGCAACCAGCATTTTCTTCTTTTCCCACAATTTTTTCTACCCTTCCAGAAACAAATTTGTATTTTTGAGTCACATTTATTTTGTCGTCTGCAAATGCTTTCAATTTTGGCAGGTCTAGAATTTTGTCATTTGGTAAAGAGTTAACTGCAAATACAGGCAGGAAAGGATATACATGTATCTTCAAAACACTGTGCAGTTTTTGTTTGCGTTTGTTTAGTGTGTAACACTATTTTCAGTAATTTCCAGACAGCCAGTGCATCTGTCTTCTCATGTCTGCAGTTTGTTTATCCGTACTTTAACAACACTTTTTCCAGGCGAATGACTGCTTTCTAGACATCATCAAGACGATGTTCAGCAGTTAGCAAAAAAATGACCTGTGACTATTATCAATCCTCAAGATGAGGTTACACCACCCGGGATTCGATTTTATGATCCCTAGGCTACAAGCAATGTATGCAACTAACTGAGCCACTAAGCCTGCCAAAATAGTCCAGAAACAGTTGTTCTGATTGCCTATGCAATCAAAACTTGCCTTAACTCTTCACCAAACAACAAAATGTAAGACCAGTCCAATTTGAAAGCATTTGCAGGCAACAAATGCGTTTGAAATGATGGAATTTATATTTGACCTGGAACAACACATTGCTGGAAAAGGAGAAATGCTGGTTACCAGAGCATTCTTGCTTTTCCCAAAATGGTTCCAAAAGCCTTCTTTGTCATTAAACCTTGGGATTGTATGAGAAAGGGTTACAGACTATTTGCTTGAAGAGATCAGTAGTGAGGGAGGACTGAATCTTGTTGCAGTGACTATCATCAATCCTTGGGAAGAAATTGGACCAGCAAGCTCTAACCCTATACCACACAATACCCTATCTTAACAACCCTACAGGGAAAGGACCTTTGAAAACGTTTTGGTAAATAGAGAAAATGTTGGTAACCTCATCTTTCTCAAACGTTTTCTACCCTTTTAGTGACAAATACTCTCATTCCGGCCACATTAAAGTTGCTGTCTGCAAATGATTTCGATTTGGACAAGTCAATTGTTTTGTCTGTTGGTAAAGACTTAAGTGCTGTTGCTACTTTCATTACCTTTTTAGTTTGTGGAAGATAGCCATCTTCTGGAATTTTCATCTCCAATGCCCTTGTAAGTAACTCCGTAATTTTATCAAATCTGCCTGCCTGAGCCGTCATCAAAGGTGATATGCCTAGAATAGACAGTTTTACTCATAACCTACCGTGATCAATTTGCAGCAGCCCTTGTATGGTATCAATATGAGTAAAAGTTTTATCATGAAACTGTGATTTTGTACATATAATCAGCATATCGTTTTGTGTTGACCATGAATATCCCCTACCAAACAATCCCATTTTCACATCTACACACATACTAGTTCATCACAATGTAGATAGTCAACTCTTTACCACTGGGCAAGTGAAATCTTGCTCAAATGCAATTTGTTCGTTTAACTTAGGGAATACAATACTCGGAAGAAAAAGTGTTTTGAAAACATTGTGGGAAAAAAAGAAAATGCAAGTATCCAGCATTCTCTCCTGTTCCTACAATATTTTCTACCCTTTCAAAGACAAATCTAATCATTTTAACCATGCTTAATTTGTCATCTGAGAATGTTTTAGCCTTTTACTACACAATCCTGAGTTTCAATGACACTGAGAAAGAAGTCTTCCGAAAATAGTGTCAGAAAAAGAGAAAATACTGGTAACCAGCATTTTCTCCTTTTTCCACAATGTTTTCTAGGACATCTTAAGGCTTTTGAGTCAAATTTCATTTGTTTGCAAATAGTAAAGCGTTAACTCTTTATCAAATGCCAAAATTTTAGACTCAACCAAATTGAAAACATTGGCAGAGAACAAACTCATTGTAGCTTAAAACATAATTTCTGTCTTTGAAATGGTAACCAAAACATAGTGGGAAAATGAGAAAATGCTGGTTACCAGCATTTTCTTCTTTTTCCATTATCTTTTCAAAAACCTTGATTAACCCTTTCCCAAATGACAAACTTTAGACTGGTCCAAATTGAAAGAGTTTGCACAAGACAATTTTAAATTTGATGAAAATGGCAGAAAGGTCTCAAAACGGGTAGAAAACACTGTGGGAAAAGGAGAAATTGCTCGTTACGAGCAATTTCTCCTTTTCCCACAGTGTTTTCAAAAGACTTGTACTGCAGACACATGAAAACCAGGGCTTGTTTGGGAAAGAGTTAAGAGGGTTGTTAAAATAAAGGATTGTAGGGTAACTAGAGGGTTAAATATGCAGGGTTCTAGAATTTTTAGTCTACTATAGAGTTACATACCTGCATAATTTTGTAAATCTACATTCACGCCACAGTCAATGAGATACTCGACCATATGCGCTCGTTTATATTCTGTTGCATAAAATAAAACACTTCTGCCTGCTTTTCCATCCTGAAAAAAACGTTAAACAGTTGGGAAAAACCGTAAACCCTCTGTTAAGTACAACTTGTATTAACTCTTTACCACACAATCCCGAGTTTTAACGACCCTGAGAAAGAGGCCTTTTGAAAACATTGTGGGAAAAGGAGAAAATGCTGGTAACCAGCATTTTCTCCTTTTCCCACAATGTTTTCTACCCTTCCCAAAACAAGTTTTAATGTTTCATTCGCATTTATTTTGTCGTCTGCAAACGCTTTCAATTTGGACCAGTCTAAAATTTTGTCGTGTGGTACAGAGTTAAGAAACCAAGTTTTAAATTTGCAGCCAGGTAAAGAGGTAAGTACCGTAGCTTATCTGTATGAGGTATTCATCGACTACTTTTGTTATGTCCCCAACTCCTGGTTTTGAATGAAACAGTCTGCCTGTATTATACAGTCACTTGCCTTGAGAGAACAGTTGTTTTATTTGTTAACTTAGCTGGCTACTTATGAAAGGTAAGACTCTACAAGTCATAAACCAAATTCTTCCTACAGCTATTCTGTTTCTCATCTAATATCAAGATTCCTCATTATCTTACCATACAAATACCATATTTTACACCCCTATAGTAATTACATTTTAAACATAATAACGGGAAAAAGGAGCGATGTCTTTTTACAAAGCCTTCTATTTATCATATCTCCTACCACTTGTCTTTCACTTTTACCCTTGCCTCACAATCCTCAGTTTTAACAACTTTGAGGAAGAAGCCTTTTGAAAATGTTGCGGAAAAAGGAGAAAATGCTCATTACCAGCTTTTTCTTCTTTCCCCACAATATTTTCTACTCTATCAAAAACAAATTCCATCATTTCAGCCACATTCGAATTGTTGTCTGCAAATGCTTTCAATTTGGACAAGTCTAAAATGTTGTCCTTAAAGTGGATGTTCTGTGAAAAGAATTCAGCAGACAATTACTAGCAGATTATGAAACCCACTGGTTCAGCCTCCCATCATAGCAGAACATACAGCACTGTATTCAGCACTACCGATGCTTTATCTGGTCCAATATAAAACTTCTTCTAGAGCAGGTGGTCCCCATACTGCTGAAGGCAAAATATCAATTTCTGCCTGATTCATGTTATGTTGGTCACTAAGTGTTAAAGAAAGGAATTAATGATCCATTTAATACTGATCTGTGATAATCCAAGCTAGCAATGCGGATATAGTGTACATGTATAGGCAGATAACACATTCTCAAGTAGCATCTGTACCTAAACTCTTCAAAATCCAAAATTTTACATTGGTTCATTTTGAGAGCATATGCAGATCAAATATCAGATGTTGCTTTTACGTTGCGATCTGTTAAAAATGCTGGTTACCAGCATTTTTTCCCTTTACCACAGTGTTTTCAAAAGCCTTCATCTTCAGTGTCGTTAAAACATTGGATTGTTTGGTAAAGGGTTAAAATGAAGTGCATGTGAATGACCTCAACAGTCACTTCTTTATTCAAATTTCAGTTGTGACTTTACCCGTTTTTGGACATTTCTTGTCATATAATAGCAAAGGTATCAAGTTAAGAATCCAGAAAGAAGAAGTTTCGATATGGCCACATTGAGACTATGGGTCCCGTTGTGTGATATATGTGAAATTATAGCAATTACCAAAACATGTTACCTGTATATTGAGGTTGATATAGGCCGGAGCTCCTTGCTCATTGAGAAACTGCATTGCTGCCAAATCTCCATTTTCTACTGTTGTGTGCAAGGGGGAATAACCTGTAACATAAAATAATGAAGGACTGCCAAACCAAATATTCATAGACAACAAACAATGATGACGATGATATTTCTTCTTCTTTGTAGCAGATATTTAAAAAATGCCGAGAAGGAGAAGCAATAACACTATTGCCTTTCTATTCCCAAATTATTTTCTATTCTATTTAACTCTTTACCTAAAGACAAAAATTTGGAGTCTTCAGATTGAAAGCATTTGCAGACAACAACTTAACCCTTTACCGCACAATGCTGCCTTTTAACGACCCTGGGAAAGAAGCCTTTCGAAAACATTGTAGGAAAAGGAGAAAATGCTGGTAACGAGCATTTTCTCCTTTTCCCACAATGTTTTCTACCATATCAAAGAAAAATTGCACCATTTGAGCCACAATGAGATTGTCATCTGCAAATGCTTTCAATTTGAACAAGTCTAAAATTTTGACGTCTGGTAAAGGGTTAGTGTGGCTAGAATTGAGATTTGGGAAAAGAAGATACTGCTGGTTATCAATATTTCTTTTTTCCCTACAATGTTTTTAAAAACCTTCTTTCTCCGGGTATTTAAATATCTGGATTGTGTGGTACAGAGTTAAACATGGTTGTAATCTTTAATCCTATAGCAGACGAAAAAATTTCAAACATACTCTGTATATAAAATTGAAAGCACTTGCAGGCGACAAATCAACTGTGGCTGAAATGATGGGGGTTTGTCTGAGAACAGGTTGAAAGTATGGTTTAACTCTTTACCAAACAACAAAATTTTAGACTATTCCAATTTGAAAGCATTTTCAGATGACATAACGAATGTGACTCAAACATTGAAATATTTTTTGGGAAGGGTAGAAAACATTGTGGGAAAAGGAGAAAATGCTGGTTACCAGCATTTTCTCCTTTTCCCATAATGTTTTCAAAAGGCTTCTTTTTCAGGGATTGTATGGCAAAGGGTTAAAGAAGAGGAAAAAATGCACTTGACAAGCATTTTCTCATTTTGCCATATTCCTCAGGGTAAAAAGTTTATGCATTTACCCTTCACCAAACAATCCAGAATTTAAATGACCCTGAGGAAAATGGCATTTGAAAAAATTGTGGGAAAAAGAGAGTATGCTGGTGACCAGCATTTTCTCCTTTCCTCACAATGTTTTTCTCCCTTTTAAAAATAATCCCATAGTTTTGAGTCATATTTACTTTGTTGTCGGAAAATGCTTTCAAATTTACAAGTCTAAAATTCTGTTGTTTGGTAAAGAGTTAAGCATTTATCACACAGTCCTGTTACTGACCCTGAGAAAGAAAACTTTTAAAACAGCAAGAGCACAACATGCAGGTGCCAATGCTCAAATGCAGCTGATTGATTTTCAGTGAAAATTCTAGGTCGAAAAAAAGGACATAACTGTGTCAAAAATACTTTGATGGTTACCTACCCTTGTTGCCTATGTTCCCCTTTTGATAATTAACAACTTGTGCAAGTTTGAAGCAAATATCTTTGGTAATAATAGAAATATCAGAAAATGTCGAAGTTTTTGCACAACAACACAGACATCGATGACACCAGGGATATGAAAATACCTTGATGTTTTTTTTCAAGAACAGCCTAGCTAATAAGGGAAATAGGAGAAAATGCTGGTAACCAGGATTTGCTTCTTTTCCTACAATGTTTTCTACCTATCCCAAAACAAATTTGAATTTTTGAGTCACATTTATTTTGTATGCTGCAAATGCTTAGAATTTTGACAAGTCTAAATAAAATTTCATCATTTGGTAAAGAGTTGTCCCCTAGATTAAGAAACAAATACATGATTTCAGAAACCATGAACTCTCCTTCAAGTTTTTTTTTTTTTGTTTACATGAATTTATCCTTGGCAAACAATACCTTCGTAGTTTCTTGTATTGACTTCCACCGTTTTGTGACTGACATCAAATATCTTTCTCAGGCAAGATGGAAACTGTTTAGTAATGGCAATATGTTGTGATGTACACCCGTTTCTATCCACCAAGTTGGGGTCAGCATTGGCCCCCAATAGGGCTTCTACAATGTCTGGTTTGTTGACTAAAACTGCCAAATGGAGTGGTGTCTAAAATTAGATAATGATGAAAGTGAATTTTCTAGCTGAATTTAAGGTTAATTTTATAGAACTCCTTATCACAAGACAATATTTTACATAAATTTATCAAAATAAAAACAATTGACAAGTTACAATGTAACTCACATATTTTCTCTTACCACACAATCCCATGTTTTAACAATCCTGAAGAGGAAGGCTTTTGAAAACAATGTGGAAAAAGGAGAAAATGCTGGTAACCAGCATTTTCTCCTTTTCCCACAATGTTTTCTACTCTATACTCTATCAGAGGCAAAATCCCATCATTTGACTACCATTTATCGGTCTTTTGAAAATGCTTCCAATCTGGACCAATCTACCATCTGCTTGTTTAGTCATAACTGCAGGATAAAAATCTTTCCAAGTTTATACTGATTGTACTTTCGGCCATGGTAGGAGGTCCAGTTTGTATGAGCTCTGCTCTGTGAAAAGGGGGTTTAATGCATTTGCAAAATATATCAACCCAGGTCTGCCTGCGCAGTCCAACCTGGGTAGAAACTTTGCTATTGGTCAATTTTCTGTATGTCAAAGGACATTCTACCTTATGATTCAGCCGGTTGTTAGACAAAACGGATTTAATGGATCCATAATTATGTGATGACTTGCTTGGTATGATGCATTACAAATATACATTAACCCTTTACCAAATGATAAATTTTGGACTGGTCCAAATTGAAAGAGTTTGCAGACGACAATTTTGAATTTGATGAAAATGGCAGAAAGGTCTCAAAAAGGGTAGAAAGCACTGTGGGAAAAGGAGAAATTGCTCGTTACGAGCAATTTCTCCTTTTCCCACAGTGTTTTCAAAAGACTTGTACTGCAGACACGTGAAAACCAGGGCTTATTTGGGAAAGGGTTAAGCCTCCTTTCGCCATGGCATGGTCCATATATTTGGCACGGAAAAGCTATGAGGGTATTGAGTGAAGATAAGAACGCTGCCAACTGGAAAGTTCTACTGACTTAGTAAACCAGCTGATAGTTGAATCTGTTGACTTGACTCACCTGCTGAAGCTTATTATACCGATCGACACTTTTTCCTGACATTGCCATGATGTCTATAAACTTCTTGACTAACTCTGTATTCTCATGTACTACAGCTATATGAATAGGCCTGGAAAAATGAAGAAATCTTAACTAATAAAATCCTATCTGGGTGATACTAATTGTCGGCAATTTAACAAAAGCCTCTGTCCTCAGAGTTGTTAAAAGTCGAGATAATGTGGTGAAGGGTTAATGCGTCCACAACAAAAATAAGAAGGTACTGTCTCCATTTGCCAGAAAATATTTTCTGATCGCTTTCTAAATGAATTATAATTATTACAGTCTAAATTTTTTTATATTTCTTGAACTGTTTACCACACAGTCCGAAGTTTAACTCCTTACCACACAATCCCGAGTTTAAACGACCTTGAGAAAGAATCCTTTTGAAAACATTGTGGGAAAAGGAGAAAATGCTGGTAACCAGCATTTTCTCCTTTTCCCACAATGTTTTCTACCCTTCCCAAAACAGGTTTTAATTTTTCATTCGCATTTATTTTGTCATCTGCAAACACTTTCAATTTGGACCAGTCTAAAATTTTGTCATGTGGTAAAAAGTTAAATGACCCCGAGAAAGAAAGCTTTTGAAAACATTGTGGGAAAGGAGAAAATGCTGGTAACCAGCTTTTTCTCCTTTCCCCACAATGTTTTCTTCCTAATCAATGATAAACAGTATCATTTACAAAACATTTGAATTCTCATCTGTAATAAAACAGCACATATCTGTCTATCTATATATCTTTTATTAAAAGACCTTGTGCTTCAACAACCCAAAAGAAGAAACCATTTGAAAACTTTGTGGGGAAAAAAGAGAAAATGCTGGTAACCAGCAAGTTCCATTTTCCCCCCAGTGTTTTCTAGTCTATGAAATAGAAATTCTTTAAGTTAAGCCTCACTTGTCTTCTGTAAATGCTTGCATTAGGGAGAAGACATTCAAATTGGATAAGTCTAAAATTCTCATGTTTTGTAAAGAGTTAACCCTTTACCACACAATCCCAGCTTTGAACGACCCTGAGAAAGAAGCCTTTTCAAAACATTGTGGAAAAAGGAAAAACCAGCATTTTTTCCTATTTCCCACAATGTTTTCTACCCTCCCCAAAACACATTTCAATTTTTCAGTCACATTTATTTTGTCGTCTGCTGATGCTTTTGATTTGGACAAGTCTACACATTTGGTAAAGGGTTCATGAAGGAAAGTAACAATCTTTGACATCGATGAAAGAATTGCATCCTTGTTTTATCTTGGAACAGGATACAACTACTGGACATTGTAAAGATTTAGGTCAAACTGTTTAACGCTTTACCAAAAGACAAAATTTTGGGCTGGACAAAATTGAAAGCATTTGCAGACATGTTAAATGTTGCTGAACCCTTCACCACATAATCCCGATGTTTAACGACCCTCATATAGAAGCCTTTTGAAAACATTGTGGGAAAAGGAGAAAATGCTGGTTACCAGCATTTTCTCCTTTTCCCACTATGTTTTCTACACTATGAAAGACAAATTCATGTTTTGAGTTACATTTAATTTGTTGTCTTAAATGCTTTCAATTTGGACAAGTCCAGAATTTTGTTGTTTGGTAAAGGGTTAAATGGCAATTTCTGTATTTGATAGGGTAGAAAACATTGTGGGAAAAGCAGGTTACCAGCATTTCCTTCTTATCCCCTAATGTTTTCAAAAGCTTTTTTCTTCAGGGTCTTTAAAACTCAGGATTATGTGGTATAGAGTTAACTAGCATATTCAATGCTTTCAGAAAGACATCTCGAATGGATATGTTCTCTGCAATTGCTTTCCATAACAAGTCTGAAATTTTGTCATTAAGGAAAGAGTTAACAACAATCCTAAGTTTGGTAACCAGCATTTTCTCCTTTTCCCACAATATTTTCTTTTTTATACAGTCAAAGAACTGCAGATTATAGTACCGCTTTCGGATTCATCATCTGCAGAATGCGCTCATTTTCAAAGATTCTAAAATTTGTCAGTTGGAAAATGGGTAAAATAAATGACAATCACAGCACCAGCAAGCTGGATCTTGCAGCACACTACATTGGAAAACATGATGACAAAAGAGATACTTGTAAACGTATTGAAGAATTCCTTAAAACACAAGACTTTTGAAAACATTGTAGGAAAAGGAGGACAAGCTGATAACCAGCATTTTCTCCTTTTCCCACAGTATTTGTACCCTTTAAAATACAACTACGCCCAACCCCCCCCCCCCCCCCCACCCCTTTAAGCAATATTTAAATTGTTGTCTGCAAAATTCAATGCTTTCAATTCTGACCAGTCTAAAATTTGGTTGTGTGATGAAGGGTTAATCATGTTGATTTTCCAAATTTCCAAGTACATATATATTTGAAGTTGTCTGCAGCAAATTTGTGTTACTAACAAACTGTACACTACACAAGAATGAGACTTACAAATCACCATCTTCATCTGGGGTTAGAGCTGTTTTGAGGTCTGACAACACCAAAAGACTTGTTCTTGGGTCAAAACTTACAGGTCTGTACCCTTCTGAAAATGTATATAAAGCAATGAAATATAAGATTATTTCAATGGTTGATCAACACTTTACCAAACAACCTCATGTTTCCACAACTCTCAAAAAAAGGACTTTTAGAAACATTGTGGTAAAAGGAGAAAATGTTTTCATTTTTCCACAATGTTTTCTTTTCTTTCGATGACAAATCTCATCAGTCTAGCCCTGTTTGATTTGTTATATCTGAAAATGCTTTCAATTTGAATGAATCTAAAATTTTCTCATCTGATATTGTGTGGTAAAGGGTTAATTCTGCTATCAACAATAGACTATTTCATTCATACCCGACATATGGCAACAGCTGACTTAGTCATTCATGTCTTTTCGACATCTCAACAGTACTGGCCTCAAAAGTCGTTTTTCATTGACAACTCATCTGAGCTGCATTTCAGAAAAAATTGTAATCCATTGAGAAATTCCCAAGCAGTTATGCGGATGTTTGGTTAACAACTAAAGTGTCTTTAACAACTTCAGTAGCCTCAGGAGCAGAGTAGACCAAGATCAGACTGCAAAAAATATACAGTCTGATCACTGATCTACACAGCTGTGTTGAAACATTCTCTAATCTGGGCAAAACCAACATTGAAAATGCAAATATTTTGGTCCCACCTGTAGCCGAAAAATGTCCATTGAGTTTCTATTAAATTTCAGCTCAAGACTTGGTACTACTGATATGACCGGCATAATGTAACCCTGTACCTCCAACATTCAGTTTGCACTAAGATAACTATGGATAACCAACATAGACTCATATTTAATACAGGAGTATAATGTAAACAAGCGGGCCACTGGTCCTAAAGTGCTCACCTGGAGTCATCTAGATTTGATAAAGTTGAAAACATCCTGGTTGTGGTAATGTAAACACATCAGTGTCAGTGACCTACTTTTTGATCCTACATGACCCAGTTTAAAACTTGTTCAAAATATTATCAAGAAAAACATTGTGATCAAATTTCATGAGTCTCTGACTAAAATGAAAATTTGGCCTCTAGAGTGCACACAATGCTTTCAAAAAAAAAAAACCTATAGCTACTCTATGACCCAACATGACCAAATTTTGAACTTGTCTATCATTAAGACAAACATTCTGACCAGGTTTCATTAGTTTCAAACTGAAAATGTGGCTTTTAGAGTGCACAAAAGGTTTTTCTAAGATTTGTCCGATTAACCTACTTTTTGACCCAATTTCAAACCTGTCCCAGATATCATCAGGACAAACATTCTGACCAACTTTTGTGGGTATCAGACTGAAACTCTGGCCCCAGAAGTGCACACACGGTTTTTCTAAGATTTGAACCAGTGACCTACTTTCTGACTCAGCATGACCCAGATATCATCAACAAATAAATTCTGACCAATTTTCATGAGTACTGAAAGTGTTGCCTTCTAAGTGCAAACAAGGCTTTTCTGAGACCTGTCCCAGTGACCTACTTTAGGATCCACCATGACCTGATTTCAAGTTTGTCTGAGATATTATCAAGACAAACATTCTGACAAAATTTCACGAATATCGGACTGAAAATGTGGCCTCCAGAGAGCACAAAAGCTTTTTCTTGGACCCAATTTTGGTTTTGTCCCAGATATTAATATGACAGACAAAAAATGTGGCTTCTAGCGTGCACATAAAGTAATTCTTGACGACTTCACGACGGACAAAGCACTAGATCTATCACAAATGCTAACCTAAAGCACTTCGTGCTCAGGTGAAGTAAAAAAGTGAGGCGAACTTCATTTCATGCACCTTCTCATTTTTTTCATAAGGCTTTCAAAAGTTGTACATTGCAAAAGATCGACATGTGTTAATCTGAGCCGAAAAGGTACATAAATGTGTAGAATTCTTCGACAATCTGCCGCGTTACATAAAATTCTGCGACCTATATTGAAATAGACTTTAGGTAAGAAATTTATGAACGAATTTCTATTTTTAGAAACATGTAACTATCGACTAAATTCGGCCGCACAATTTTCTGGGTTTTAGATCTATGTAGACAAATTATGGAATTTTTCCAATTCAAAATAGAAATGGAGTATCGATAATCAAACGTATTGATACGTAGATCTAATAGATACTGAATGAACATATTTAGTTAAGAAACATTTAGAATGAAAATGCCGTAATGCATGCACAAGATGAGTCATACCAACATATTGCGAAGTAGGCCCTACATGTATTATAAGTTGTTTTCAATCAAATAGGAAAATGGACAATTTATTGCAAAGATTACACGACAAATTCTATTTCATCTATCCTTTCCCACACAATTCCCGACTTTGAACGTATCTGGGAATGAAAGCTTTCGATAACATTGTGGGAAAAGAACATGGTAACCAGTATTTTCTCCTTTTCCCACAATGTTTTCTACTCTGTTAACGAAAAAATATCACTTGCGCCATATATGATTTGCCGTCTGCAGTTAATTTCGACATAGACAAGTCTCGAGCTAGATATATTTCGGAATATTTATTGTATATAGTTACACAGGGCATGACGTGTCAATAGTTACGCATCTATAAATAGGTTCAGTCGCTACTCATTTTAAATTCATGAGCAGACGACATCCGAAACACTTGTCAAACTTGTCCGACAAGATAGGGATCGTATCCCTGGACAAAACGACAGATATGATTCAAGATACGCAAGCCATAGGCTTCTAAAATGTTTCATTAGCTCTCCTTTTTTAATCAATCAACAGAGCATTGTGCGGAAGGTGGGTACTTTTCCAAATACGGACTGCAAACTTTGTATACGGTAATCTAATCTCAAGTACCACCAATTTAAATGGAGACCAGATTTAGAACACGACTCTTTTTTTTCTTCTTATCTCGTTCTATTTCGTAACGCAAGGGTCAACACAACATTTAAAAGTCCATCAACTCTTTGCCAGACGACAAACTTTGAGCTTCACTGATTACTGAATACATCTGCAGACGACAAAATAGTTGTGTCGGCTGGAATGAAGGGATTTTACTTTGCAAATGTAGAAAACATCGTGAGAAAAGCAGAAAGTGTTTGTTGCCATCATTTTCTTTACACAATGTTTTATGCAGCCTACAGAGCTGTTTGGTATAGGCTTAAACATAAATTTTCGACAGTTTTTATTCTGAACTTGTAGACTTTGATCTGCAAATAGTCTAAAACTTAAATATAAAACTAGATCCAAACATATCAAAGAAAACAATGAGACAAACACAACAAAAGTACCAATACTGGTGCCTATACATGGCTTAAAATGCTGATAATTTTGACGTTTAGAATGAATAAACCAATCAAACATTTTCAGTCTAGAAATTAGCCCCAATAATTGCAACTTCAAGATTTCTTTCATCTATAGTGCTTCAGCAAAGCCAACTAAGTAGATTAATGATCAGACTGCAGGTTTTGTGCAATCTGATCTTGATCTACACTGGCCACAAAGGCAAACATAGTTGTGAAAGGTGCTAAAAGGGTCAAATTGAAAGAAGGGGAATAACTGTGTCATACATGTGTTGAGGGCTACTGGCTGTTCTAGTATGGGTTTAATTGGTTCCGCTTTCTATAGTAAACAACTAACACAAGTTTAAAGCAGGCTTAAACCTTCACCTGCTAAAAAAGTGAAATGAAACTTTCAAGCCGATAGTGAAAACCCAAATTTTGCTATTTCAGTCATTTTTTGGAAACAGTATCTCCTGGTTGGACAATACAGAATCAAGGTCAGACTGCACATTCTATGTGATCTGATCTTGATCTACACTGTCCTCAAAAAGTCTTTAAGTCATGTTTAGCAGCCTAAGAGTTAATATCTGCAGTATAGCCCTTTGCCACATAATGCCGACTTTTAATGACCCTGAGGAATAAGCCTTTTGAAAACATTGTGGGAAAAGGAGAAAATGCTGGTAACCAGCATTTTCTCCTTTTCCCATAATGTTTTCAACCCTATCAAAGAAAAATCACATAATTTGAGCCACACTGGAATTGTCGTTTGCAACTGCTTTCAATTTGGACGGGTCTAAAATTTTGTTGTATGGTTAATAGAGATAAAGAGAAAATGTCTCAGTTTTCACATAACCATGACAACTCAAATTATGACAACAACAGGGCTATAACAACATTGATATATTCATCAAAAACAGCCAAGTTAAATTTTATACAACATTTTTTTTAAAGAACACAATATCAGCTTCAACCAGATTTTGTTTGTTTGTTTGTATGGTTTCATACCATTTTCAACATTATTTCAAAATTACATTGGCCAGTGCGCATACCCATGCTTTCCTGGATCGAGTCTCCCTTACCAGTACCTCACACATTATTCTTACCATGCCATTGGCTGCTTTGTCAACTAACCACCATCGGAAAAAGTAATCAAGCCCCCTTTTCACAGAGTGTGACTCATACATTACTTAAACTTGCATTAGACACCACTCCCTGTAAGAGACAATTTTTCTAACTTCCCATTTGAGCCCTCTTAAAGATACTGTACATCCTTACAGCCAGAGAGAATAAAAACACTGTAAAAATTTGACAGGCTGTAGAATGATTCAGAATTTAGTTAGCTGCGTAAAAAACAAATTACCAATATACATGGTGTGAGGAAAAAATACATACATGTATATCTCAAATCTTTGATTTAAAACCTGACATGTCACAAATGCAACCTTGCAACTGACAGGGGGGCAATTTTAGCACAAAGATATAAGACAGACTATAGTGTGATAAAATAAAGCTGATATTAGTTAAAAAGTGGCTGAAAACCAGTTTAGATGTACATGTATCTTTAACTCTTTACCACACGACAAAAATGTAGACTAGTCCAAATTGAAAGCATCTGGCAATTGCAGACGACAATTTAAATGTAGCTCAAAACATAAACTTTGACTCTTAAAGAGTAGAAAACATTGTGGGAAAAGAAGAAAATGCTGGTTACCAGCATTTTCTTCTTTTCCCAGAATGTTTTCAAAAGGCTTCTTTCTTGGGGTCATTGAAAGTTGGGATTGTGTGGTAAAGGGTTAATACAGAATTGATTGTACTCTTATAAGTTTTGTTGAAAACAATGCTACATGAATAAATACCAAACTTTATGATGCTAAATAACCAAAACAATAAATAGGATTAGACTGTTCAAAATGGTTTCCTGTCCTTGACATTTCAACATCACAAAACAGAGACCCTTTCACAACATGACAAGTCAACAGACACATTTTATCAATAATTTGCATGCCTCTGCACAGATGGATGGATGCATTTAAAAATATTGTTGAAAAAGGAAAAAGTTCTTTTTAAACCTTAGGGTGCCAAATACACCCCACAGTCATTTTCAGTCTAAAAATCAGATCCAAATTCCTATTTTGAGGCTGCTGTTGTGGAAAATGTCCAAGTAAAGTGGACAGTGTAGCTCAAATTTCGGACAGCACATTTTCATGCAGTCTGATTTTTATCTCCAGTATCTGCGAAGATTATGTGTGAAAAGCACTGAAAGGGTGAACTCTTTATCAATCGACAAAAGTTTGTACTAGACCATACTGAAGGCATTTGCAGACAACAAATTCAGTTTAGCTAAAACAATGATTTCTGTCTTTGACAGGGTAGAAAACACCGTGGGAAAAGGAGAAAATGCTGGATACCAGCATTTTCTCATTTTCCCACAGTGTTTTCAAAAAGCCTTCTTCATCCTAAAGGGTCGTTAAAACTTGGGACTGTATGGTAAACATTAACTCTTAACCCTTTCCCAAATGACAAATTTTGGACTGGTCCAAATTGAAAGAGTTTGCAGACGACAATTTTAAATTTGATGAAAATGGCAGGAAGTTCTCAAATAGGGTAGAAAACACTGTGGGAAAAGGAGAAATTGCTCGTTATGAGCAATTTCTCCTTTTCCCACAGTGTTTTCAAAAGACTTGTATTGCAGACACATGAAAACCAGGGCTTGTTTGGGAAAGGGTTAAGAGGCCAAAATAAATAAAATAGATATTTTAACCCTTTACCCCCAAAAAACATGTTTAAACAACCCCAAGGTAAAAAGCATTTTCTCCTTTTCCCACAATGTGTTCAAAAGCTGTCCACTTCTGGGTCATCAAGCCTCTGGATTGGTAAAGAGTTTTCATCGAAAATAAATGTATGTGCATGTATGCTGCAGCCAGGCAAGTCAAAATTGAAAATTTTATGCAATGATAGGGCCTGCGTAGGTTGGGAAATCCCCTGAAATTTTAAACCCAGCCAAGCACAGTGTACATGTACATGCTTTGGGAAATTCCCCTCACATTTTTTACCTTAACCATTAAGTAATTCATAGAACTGAAAACTTTCGATATGGTGATATTACTTCCTGTCTATATAGTATCTGGATTTAACTCAAAGCATGTCTAGGCCCATAGAAGGCAATTTTGCAGAAAGTGAAGATCAGATCAGACTGCACAGGACATGAAGTCTAGTCCTGGATCTTCATTGTGGCTTTTCAGGGATTTTTCTACCCAAAATTCGGCACCAACTATGTCCATAAAATTCCCCAAACAAGGGTTTTTTTTTTTATTTTTATTACATAAGATTCCCTAACTAATAGTAAATTATGCTTTAAATAATAAGTGATAAGTACTGCCATAGTACACATAACTGTCCCCAAAATGCAATTTTAGTTTTTGATGGGTCACCTCTGGGTGGTGCACAGTAAATATCCAAATATGAAAAGAAGCACTGCACATGCCTCATTAACCCTTTACCACACAATCCAGACTTTTAATGACCCTCAAAGAAAAGGCATTTTCTCCTTTTCCAACAATGTTTTCAACCTTATTGAGGACAATTTCCATCATTTGAGCTAAATTTAATATGTGGTCTGCAAATGTTTTCAATTTGGACCAGTCAAAAATTTTGTTGTTTGGTAAAGGGTTAATAAGACTATCATGATAGCCAACTTGAGACTTGATTTATGTTTAGCATACAGAGGGACTGGTTGCTTGACTCTAACCCTCAGAGCGCTGAATTTATGAAATAAACCTTTTCAGTGAAGAAAATCATCCGAAATATTGTCATTTCAAGGTTGTTGTAGCCAGAAGGTGTATTGAAGTAGCTGACAGTGTAGATCTGAGATCAGACTGCACATTCTGTGCAGTCTGATCTTGATCTACACTGTCAGTAAAAACAAGTTAAGTTGGTTCCAGCACTTTAAGGGTTAATAATACGAACGCATTTTGAGGGGGCTGAAATGGTACTGTACGTCTTTGATACAGCAGAAAACATTGTGGAAATATGAGAAAATGTCAGTTACCAGCATTTTCTCCTTTTCTCATATTAATAATGTTTTCAAAAGCCAAAGGCCCCCATTGGAAGAAAGTAGGGAAACCCCTGTATTTTGTTGCACATTCAGGCCCAAATAGCCCTTATATTTGAGTCCTGGTAGAGCAGTCGGTAGCATACAGGACTTGAGACCATATGGTCCCTGGTTCAAATCCTCAGCTTGGCTGATTTCTTTCCAATGCTCGATGGTTGTCATTGTGAGGGGATTCATTCCTCTCTCACTGCTGATCATTGTTTCAACAATGACTATGTGAGAGAGCAGACTATGGCTTGGGCAAGTTGGGCAGAATATTGTGGGAGGTATTGGTAAAAGAAACTCTAGGAAAGCATGGATAGGTGCACTTGATGCCGTGATAATAAAACTAAAATACTGTTGAAAATGGTGTCAAACACCATAAAAACCAACAAACTAGTAAAGCTTCAACACTTTAACACACAATCCAGACTAATGACCCTGAGGAAAAAAGCTTTGAAAACACTGTGGGGAAAAGAGATTGCTGGTAACCAGTATTTTCTCCTTTTCCCACGTTTTCTACCCTTTCCAAAACAAATCTTAATTTTTTAATCACATTTATTTTGTCGTCTACAAATGCTTTCAATTTAGACTGATCTTAAATTCTATCGTTTGGTAAAGACTTAATCATTACACCCTAGAAAAAATAGGCTGCAAAAATCTATGAAAAACATCCATGCAAAATATGGATAATGAACAAAAATAGACATGTACATGCTGTGGCGAGGGACTCGAATTTCTCAGTAAGAGAAACTTCTGCCATAACATACTGAACTCTTTAACAAATGGCAAAATTTTAGACTGGTCCAAATTGAAAGCATTTGCAGACAACATTTTAAATTTAGCTGAAATGATATAGCTGTCTGTGAAAGTGTAGAAAACCTTGTAGGAAAAGGAGAAAATACTGGTTACCAAATACTGGTTTTCAAAAGGCTGTTTCCCCAGGGTCATTCAAAGTCGGGATTGTGAGGTAAAGAGTTAATAGAGGTCTACTGTATGACAAAGAGTAGTCTGGATGATGGTGGGATTGAAGCGAATATATCAATGGGGAAAGATTTATTACCTGTTGGCGCACTTGGTAACGTGGTTACAAGTGGTGCACTTGGTGCCTTATAAGTTGAGGGATCTGGGTAGTCACGGGCAAGATTAAGTATATTGTCCATATGAACAGAAGAGGTCAGATCTGACAGTCGTGAAGACTCAAGGTTTGATACTTGATTGTCAAGAAGTGACACAAGTCGTCTTTTTTTCAGAGGTAAAGAAGTTTCTGCAGCATCTTTCTTTTTGCTAAGAGAGTCAAGTTTCTCATCACTTGTGTTGGATACTGGTTCTGGATCATCTGATCCATTTGGAAGTTCATCAGAAATTTTCTTTTGCAATTTTTCTTTTATCATAGATTTCATTATAACACTATCAGGGTTATGCTTGGTTGTGTTTTGTGCCACTGCTTGTCTTAGAGCTGAAGCAACAGTTTTGTTGACTGTCTTAACAGGGTTAACTGTCAGGGGTAATCTTGACGGCTCTGCACTCATTACCACGCTGGGAACTTTCGATTGGCTTGTCTGGGTTTTGGCAACGGGCCTGGTTTGCAGGGTTAAAATCGATGATAATAGCTGGGGCGGGAAAGACTGTACGATTTGAGAGCCCATAATTGCTTGGACCTGGGCCAGCTGAGCAAGAACAGCTGGTGTCAACAAGCTTTTCGCCGTACCACTCCCCCCACTCGAGAGTTGCTTCCCGTGATGGCGTATAGAGGGCGTACTATGAGTGGAAATTCCAGTTGTCCATGTTACTGGAAAGTGGGTCACATTGACAGTTGAACATTTAGGTGTTACCTGTACCTTTGGGTCTGGTTTTGATACATCAGGTGTACTCGGCGTCATAAACTTTAAAGAAGATAAGATATTTGCCGCCTCCAGTCGCTCTTGTTCTTCCTTATTCGATGTGGCCGATGAAGGATTCTTCTTCACGGCTGATCGCCCTTGCCCATGGCCGACCAGCAACGTCCTCAGTTTTTGACGTTTCGTCTTTCTTTTATCCATTATGAGTTTCCCTTAAAAACTACAAAAACGCTATATTCAAATTAAATACTGTTCCAAAAATAAACACATATGGAAACAAGATTTCCATGTTTTAGTCACTCCGTGGTCACCAAATTCCCAACTTTCTGGTTCTGCGCACTTCTCAAGATGGCATTCAGGAAAGTCCCATAGCCACGTGACATGTTTAGACCAATGAATTATGAATATGACTGTTGTAGGGTTTTCCCGCCCATAATGCATTGAGCGTATTATTTCTAAAATTAGTAACATCATGGTAACGAGTTCAAATAATGGAAAACGCCGAAGTTATAGTCTTTATCATTTATAAATATTTCTGCCTGAAATAAACTGTTAGACGGTAAATAGACAAAAGAGTAGATGTAGGCCTACTTGTCCGTTATAAGTGAGAGATTATCCTCAAAAGTTTTGAATCTAATATAAACATCTAGATCTCTATGCAAAATAAATTATACTAGATAAGGGATATATATTTTAAAGATGTTTCATGAAGGACCGCTTTGGGTTTTCTAACGATTCTTTGAATGTTAACTCTTTTGCCAAACAATACCTGAACACTGCAATTTAAAACACCGTGAAGAAAAGAAAATTCCAGTACAAGTCTTCTTTCCAAACAATTCTACAATTTAAAAACGATTATAGGTATATTATAGACTAGACCCATGACTGGTATAAGTTTGTCGTCTGCAAATGATTTCAATATGAATGTTAACTACATGTAACTGTGGTCGTCAAGTACAGACGATGTGTATGTACATTACGGTACATGTTAAATCCACATTATTTAAAAATTGACCAAAACCAAAATTTCAACCCACAGTGCGCGACACTTACAAATGGCATGGGCACTTCAACAGTGAAAGACAGAATGTTACATAGGCTAATTCTAGTCAGTTTTTAACTCTTTGCCACACGACAAAATTTTGGACTCGACCAAATTCAAAGCATTTGCAGACGAAATATTTAACGCAGCTTAAATGATGACATGTATAGAGCATTGTGGGAAAAGGAGAAAATGCTGGTTACCAGCGTTTTCTCCTTTTTCAACAACGTTTTCTAAAACTTTCTTACTCAGGGTCCTTAAAACCCGGAATTGTGTGGTAAAGGGCTAAGGCTGTTTGCCAGGGTCAGTGTTTATATAACTCTTTTCATGCTTAACGCAGCCGAGCATAAAATTTGAATGACTTAACTTGATACATGTTCGCCGTGATTAATTTCTTGAGTTTCTCTTTCGTAGATAGTTTATTTTAAACATTATTTTATTTCATAACTTGAAATGGGGTTGGACCACAAGTTCTATCAACTTAGAATGGGTCCTTCCCCTACAATACAATCTCAAAAAATCTTTTTAACAATGGCAAATGCAATGATTTGTTATTTTAACTATACACAAAACACGGTGAAAGAGATGAGGAGGAGTAGTGGTTGAATAGGGAAAGAGAAGTGAAAGAAAATGTGATGGTGCTCTCTGTTGGGCGCTTGGGCGCCCGGTAAATTCAGCACTGTTACGATAGTCGATTTACTTAAAACGCTTTGACTCTTTGATATACTTGTGAACTGCTTCAAAAAGTGAACAATTTTGATCTAAGTTTAAGTCAGCACTGCCAAATAGTAATTTATAAATACATGTATTTAAAGGATGAAATTCACGTGTTGCCCGAAATAGTGAAATTCGTATATCTGAATAACGATGGCATTTAAAGAAATAATGTTCAGCATTTTCAACACCATTGTTGGGATCCAATCTTAAGTAATTCATGTAAAGGTCTTCGTTTAAGTGACTACAATTGTTTCTTAATCGTGCATGAAGAACCGACATATATGTATCTCCAATAGAATAAATTCTTGAAATTTTGAAAGGCCTAGTCTCAATCAGTTTGGATGTAAAAGAGCTGTAGGCCTATGTTGCGCTACTTCTTATTTCATGTTCAAGATTGTTCCAAAGAGAAATTGAAGAGGGGATACATGACTTTTGTAAAATACTTGTTCTTGCATATGTATTTTCATAATTTTGGCTGTCTCTCAGCTGATATTGCGATCTATTGCCAACTAATGGAGGCATCAATTCTTCTATATATTGTGGGACAAGCTTATTAGACACTTTAAACATACAACATAACTTAGAAGTTTTTCTTCTTGAAGAAAGTGTTTCCCAACCACATTCTCGGCAAAGATTTTCAAGAGATACTGATCTTGTAAGACCTGTCACAATTCTTGCAGCTTCATTTTGTAATTTTTCAATAGAGTCTGAACATGAAACTGAGCAGCCATCCCATACTATTGATGAATACTCAAGGACAGGTCTTACATAAGACAGATAAATTTGATTCAAGGCTGCACGAGTTAGAGTAAATTGAAGTCTCCGCATAATATGTATTATTTTGGATGCAGCCTCAAAGTTATTATTTATATGGTCATTCCATTGGCCTGAACTACTTAGGGTTATACCAAGATGTCTATGTTGATCAACAATTTTGATTTTAGTATTTTTAAAAAACAGTAGAGGTTCATCATAATTTTTTTTTTTTTTTTGAGGAAAATATAACAGCTTCAGTTTTGTTCGGGTTGAAATCAACCAACCATTGTTTCGCCCATATTGAAACATTTCTTAAATCATGGTTTATTATACCCTCTATATCTTGTAGTGAGGTAGCAGAATAATAAAGAGAACTGTCGTCAGCATACAATCTAGTAAGACTCAATAGTGATTCTGTAATATCATTTACATAAATAAGAAATAAAAGAGGCCCAAGGACGGAACCCTGAGGTACTCCCGCTTTTAAGGATAGAAGATTAGACTGATGCTTGTATTACAACTTTTTGCTTTCTGTTTTTTAGATAACTCGTTAACCAAGTGAGAAGACTATCACCTATGCCATTTTCTTCAAGTTTAAACAAAAGACCTTTGTGCCACACCCTGTCAAATGCTTTTGAGATATCACAGAAAACAATACAAGAGAGCTGGCGGTGATCAATGGCTTGACATATATGGTGATATATGTCTACAAGTTGATAAGTTGTGGAGTGTTTTGGCAAAAAACCCGATTGATATTTGTGTAAAAGATCATTTGTCAGAAAGAAATTGTACATATGCTTAAAAATAATTCTTTCTAGAATTTTTCCACAACTACTTAACAAAGAGACAGGTCTGTAGTTAGACGGCAACGACTTATCACCTTTTTTATTAAACAAAGGTGTTACAATTGCTTTCTTCCAGGAATCGGGGAAAATCCCTTCCGATATGGAACGATTAAATAATATGCAAAGTGGTTTGCAAATAGAGTTAATACAGCCTTTGAGCATTCTGTGGCCTTTAATATCTGGACCACTAGCCTTATTAATATCAATAGAATGAATTATATCTTTTACTTCAGTAACAGCAATTTCATCAATTACAAGTTTATTTAGGGTTTTGAATTGACATTCGATAAGTACGATGTTATTGTCATTTACTGTTGATATTGATGAACAGTAACTATTTAAACAATTTGCTTTTCCTTGAGGCGAAGTATACCAGATTTTAACCCCATAGGAAGCGTATCACTCAAAGGTGGAAAACAGGACATAGAATTGTGCTTTTTAATGAAATGCTTGATAATTTTCCAAAATCCTTTTTTATCAATACAATTCAACCCTATCAAGTTTGTTTCTAAATGTTTGTAGAAATTTTCCTTTGCATGTTTTTTTCATATTATTAACAGTATTTCGTATGTTCTTATATTTTGACCAATCACTGGATTTTCCCGATGCTTTCGCAATACATTTCAATCTATCTCTTTTACGGGAAAGTCTTCTAATTGCACTGTCATACCATGGCTGGTCATCAGGTCGAATACAGACTTTTTTACATGGGATACACTGTTTAACAAATTCAATAAAAGTCTTAGTAAATACATCACATGATTCATCAACAGAGTAATCGTGCAAAATATTCCAATCATAATTTAATATCTTTTGATTAAGTAAATCATGATTAGCTGTATTGTATAACCAAATAGTTCTCTCGTAGCTAGCTTGGATCTGGTAAGAGAAGGGTATAGATACATAGGTAGCTGAATGATCACGTATTTCTTGCGGTACTTTAACAGTACCAGACTCAGAAATTTCCATATCAACAGGAATAAGGATGGGGTCAAGAATAGCATTTTGCCTGGCTGGGGTATTAATTACATTATTCATATAATTAAGTACCAGAGTGTCCTTTAAATTATGATAATTATCGTTAAGTAAATCCTCGTTTAAATCACCCAGTATGATCACATTTTTTGTTATGTTAAAGGCTGCTTCAATGTTAAGATTTAAGTTTCGAAAAAATTCATTGGCTGCTGTTTTGGACTATAAAATGTACCAATCAGAAATATCTCAGAATTAACAACGATTTTAACCCAAATCGATTCTCGAATGTACAAGGTCCTTATTCAAATATACAAGAATCCCACCTCCATGATTTGTTCTGTCTTTTCTATACGGTCCGTCAAAGGAGTAAGAAAGGCGTAAGAAATCATCTGTAATTATGTGATTAAGATGTGTTTTTGTAAAACAAATGACGTTAAAATCTAAAAATTCATCTCTTATAAAATCCATCTTATTTCTTATGCTCCTTATATTGCAATGCAGTATTGATAACAAAAAAGTTTTGCCTGATGATAAGGGACCAGGGTTTACTTCAACATCTCCAGCTAGTAAAATAAGTTGCCAAATGACAAAGAAGTAGTGAATTAAGTATATATTTTCTTTCACATGGTTTTCTCCTATGGATAAAATCGATTTAATGCTCAAAACAAACCTTTTGTAGATATATAAAAGATAATTTATCATGTTCAATCTAATAAAAGGGCAAAGTTTCGCGTAACAGGTATAAAAACTACCATGAAACAGCCCTATGGACACTCTCCATGCGGTCAGGTCATTACCCATTAGGAAGTAAAATGACCTGTCCGCATAGAGCATTCACCAGGGCTTGATCTATGCAAATATAATTCACAGAGGCACCATCAGAGACAAAAAGATAAAGATGCGAAAAACAAATAACATATTTACAATGATAACCTAATCTGTACACTGATATAGTGACGTGGAAATTATGTTCAGTGTGAGATGGATCCATTCAATTAAACTTTAAACTAAAAAAGGTAACCTGAAAAAATTAAATAAGAATACGTTCTAAGTTGGAGTAATAGCCCCATTTAACCCTCTATCGAAACGAAACATAGAGCAGTTATTAGGGTACTTTGATTTTGTTTGTGGGCAATCAAAGAGCAATACATAAATACTACAAATAGTCTGTAATTTTTTATAGTTTTAGGAATGTAACTTAAGAATAATGTAAGGAAAACAGGACTATCAAACAGACGCAGACATATACATGTAGAGTCAAATAAAAAGTTTCAGTATATTATTTCAAATTTACAGGAGAAACAATAAAGAGGGTATGGCCATTCGTCAAGGAAGTTCATTCTTGAGGAGACAGCCAAGCAGACAGACAGACAGACTATATAGATTTTCAATGCGTAATGCCGAAAAGACTTGAAAAAGAAAGTTTCCATATGCAAGCACATAGATCTACTCACCGAAGTCTTGATCTCCAATTGTATTCCTATCTGAATCGTTGATAAAGCTAAAAGTATGAACACGATCTCAGTTGAGCATGTACCCACATTTTTTAAAGCACTGACCAGGGATCGTGTACAATGTACGATATTTTATACATCTCCACATGGACCCAGAATGCAAATCAAAATATGGATGTGTAGGTCTAAATCAAAGATTGGACTGCACATTATTTCTAGCCTTATCTTGATCTACAAAAGTCTGCAAAACAATTCAAGTTGTTCATAGCGCTTTATATCAGAAAGGGTTAACGCTTTCCCAAACAAAAAGTTGTAGACTCTTCCAAGTTGAAAGCAGCTACAATTTTGAAATTAGTGTAACTGAGCAAAGTTTTCTGATATGGCGGAAAACATTGTTAGAACAGAAGAAAAATCTGGTTACAAGCAATTTCTCCTTTTTGAACAATGCTGTCAGAACCCCTCTTACTGTGGATCTTTTAAAACACAGGATTGTTTGGTAAAGAGTTAATTTTGGACAACAATCAGTATGGTACTAGTCTTGGACATAGACGAAACCTGTGAAAGTGGAGCCATCCTTTCCATCATAAAAAATCTGCCATTGGACAATCATAATTTATAGATCTATTCCTTTGACCCTTTACCAGACGATTAAATTTTAGCCTTGTCCAAATTGAAAGCATTTGCAGACGACAATTTCAATGTGGCTCAAATGGTGCAATTTTTCTTAGATAGGGTAGAAAACATTCTGGCAAAAGAAGAAAATTCTGGTTACCAGCATTTTCTCCTTTCCCACAATGTTTTCAAAAGGCTTCTTTCCCAGGTTTGTTAAAAGGCAGCATTGTGCGATAAAGGCTTAACAGGCAGTAAAATTTTGTTGGTGGGACAAAACGGCCCTATTCCGAAACGGCCCACTGTTCCAAAAAGCCCAGTAGGATATTTTCGTGATGGACTGTTTTGGCTATCGGCCATTTTGGAAGAGGGTCTTTTTCACCCCATCCCAATATTTTAGACTGATTGAGGGTTAAAAAATCTAAGGATCACAAATTGAATATGGCTCAAATGATGGGATCCCCCACCCCAAAACCAAGACACAGAGTCATGCTAGTAAAAAATATAACTTTTTATTACAATAAAACTAGCACAAGCGCAATTTTTAACATTTATATTCAACAGAAATGCATGTACATGCATGTAGAAACTTAAACAAAAACAAGGAAACAAAGCACTGCATTAAAAAAATTCTGACAACTTTTTTCATTTCTTTTTCACTGAGGTTGCCATTTTGCTATCACTTTGACCTGACAGATCAAGCCAAGTTGCAATGAAGCAGGCTTGAAACCCTAGAGATACAATTTTGAGTCCCTGTCACATGAATTGGCGGGACATGGTGTACAGGTAAAGCGTCAGCCTCTCACAGTGAAGGTTCCGGGTTCGAATCCCGTGATGAGCAGTGTCAACCTTTGGAACTACCCACATGATGGTCCTTGTACTGTTGAAGTGTCCAGGAAGCAATCATTGAGAGTGATTTATATAAGTTGTAAGAACTTATTTTACAATCAATTTAAAATAAATATGAACCAAGAGCATTGCATGCAGGTGCCAGTGCATGGCTGCAATTGCTTGATTTTCAATGAAAATTTTAAGTAGAAAAAGGGGCATAATTGTGTCTGAGTATTTTGATGATAGTAAACAACTGGTGCAAGGTTGGAGTTAATATCTTCTGTAATTACAGAGATGTTATGAAATGTCTTTTTTTGATAAATCCGAGTAAAAAAAAAAAAAGAGGGGGCATAACTGTGTCAACAATATTTTGATCATTACCTGCCCCTGTTCCCTTTTGATAGTCAACAACTTGTCCAAGTTTGGAATAAATGTCTTAATAATATGTAAAGTTTTTGCATGACAACAATGTCAACAAAAATGCCAGGACTAAAACAATACCTTGACAGTTTCTTCCAAAACAGCCAAGCTATAGTTTAAATTTGAAAGCATTCATTTGCTTTTCACCAGATGATGTTGATTGGGCTTTCAGTATGTGAGAAAATTGCCGGTATTGTGGGTAAAGGAGAAAATGTTGTTTACAAACATTCCTCCCTTTTCCACAATGTTTTCAAAAGGCTTCTTCTCTAAGGTTGTCAAAACATGAGACTGTGTTTTAAAGTATGCAAGTGGCATACAACAAGATTTTGTTTTTGTACGTTTTTGTGAAAATCTTTTAAAAAACTGGTAACTTTATCAGACTCTAAAGACAGCTTTAAAACTGAGACACTGACAAAAGGGTATATGTAGACAACAAAAGGATTGTCCAATTTTTTTTTTTAAACTCTTTACCAAACGACAATATTTCGGACTGGTCCAAATTGAAAGCATTTGCAGACGACAAATTAAATATGGCTAAAATGATTGCATTTGTTTGTGAAAGGTTAGAAAACATTGCAGGAAAAGGAGAAAATGCTGGTTACCAGCATTTTCTCCTTTTCCCACAATGTTTCCATAAGGATTCTTTGTCAGGGTCATTAAAAGTCGGGATTGTGTGGTAAAGGGTTAATACTTGTTCTCTGAAATTTTCTAACCCTTTATCAAACATTCCCTTGTTTCAAAAATCCTTCTTGTTAAAAGGCTTTAATAACATCAAGGGAAAAAGACAAAATCCTTGTAACCAGCATTTTCTCCTTTTCCCATGGTGTTCTTTTCATTTCAAAGATAAACGGAAGGATGGCACCAGAACAATACCTTTTGATTGGAATCAAAAACATGTTTGATATAAGTCTTTACCAAACAACAAAATCTTGGACTAGACAAAATTGAAAGCATTTGCAGACAACAAATTAAAAATAGCTTAAAAAATGATTTCTGTCTCTGATAGCATAGAAAACATTGTGGGTAAGGGAGAAAATGCTGGTTACCAGCATTTTCTCCTTTCCCCAAAATGTTTTCCAAAGTCTCCTCTTTCAAGATTGTTAAAACTCAGGATTTTGTGTTAAAGACATTGGAAAAGGAAGACATCAGGTAACCTAGTAACAAGTAATTTCTCCTTTCACTCAGTCCTTACAAAAGCTGATAACTGCTGGGCTCCCAAAAGGCGTTATAATGTGCGCATCTTTTGAAAAACTTCCATAGGTGAACTGTGTTAATATCTGTGGCTGTAAGGGCAAGGCGTTATATTGTGCATATCCTTTGAAATAGTTCCATAGGTGAGCTGTGTTCATATCTATGGGTGTATGGGCACAGCGTTATAAAGTGCATATCTTTTGAAAAACTTCAATAGGTGAACTTTGTTCATATCTGTGGCTTTAATGTGCCTATCTTTTAAAAATAACTTCCATAGGTGGACTGTGTTCATATCTGTGGCTGTAAGGGAATATGTAACTTTTCTACCAGATTCAGATATCTTGGTTCTGAAAGTACAAAATCCAAAATGTTGGGTGGTTACTGGTAACAATCCCTAGTTAGATTTAACAAGTATTGGGATTAGACAGGGCCTAATAGCTTAACCCTTTGCCACAAAATCCTGAGTTTTACAACTGTGAGAAAGATGCTTTTTGAAAACATTGTGGGAAAAGGAGAACATGCTGGTGACCAGCATTTTTCCCTTTTCCCACAATGTGTTTTACCCTTCGGAAGACAAATCTCACCATACGAGCCACATCTAATTTATCACCTATAACTGCTTTCAATTTGGAAAAGTCTCAGATATTGTCGTGTGGTAAATGGTTAACTTTTCACCAAACAACAACATTTTAGACTCCAAAATGAAAGCATTTGCAGACGACAAATCAAATGTTACTTGAAACATAAAGTTTGTATTGCATATGGTAGAAAACCTTGTGGGAAAAGGAGAAAATGCTGGTTATTAGCATTTTCTCCTTTTTCCACCATGTTTTCAATAGTTGTTTTTCTCAGGGTTGTTAAAAGTCATGATTGTGTGGTAAAAGATTAACTGATGGAACAAGTCACACGGTTAGGGAATGGTGAAGGGCTACAGTTCTGGTTGAATCACTTTACTCTACCCCTTCATTTACATTTGGTGTCCAACCCAAGATGATACCAGTATGGTTTAGACTGAGTATCCTGGTTTAGACAGAGTAATTAACCCTTTACTAAACAATCCAAAGCTTTAAAGACCCTGATGCAGAAAGCTTTTGGAAACATTGTTGAAAAAGGAGAAAATGCTGGTAACCAGTATTTTCTCCTTTTCCAACAATGTTTTTTATCATTTCATATGCAAATCCTATCACTTGAGACACATTTAATTTGTCGTCTGCAAATGTTTTCCATTTAGTCTAAAATTTTGTTGTATGGTAAAAAGTTAAAAGTGCTCATGTAGGTATACTGAGATGCAGGCAGAAATTGTGCAGTCTGGTCATCTATTCCTCAAACAGATTTAAACCAATAAAGGGGTCAGTCATGGCCTGAGAGCTCAACTGATAGTGCACTCAAACTGTTAGGGAGGGGCCAAGTGCTCTAGTGCTAGCTGAGCCACCATACTTTGCATCTTCCCCTGGGTTGTAACAATGCAGGATCATTTGGTGAAGTGTAAAGCAAGTTCAGTTCGATACTCACCATTGTCATGTGTAATGATGCCATGTCTCATCATGAAGTCTAAAACTACGATGGCACAATTTGGCTTGAACTTGTCCTCCTGGATCAGCTTTACTAGCTAAAATGATAGGTTTAACCCTTTACCAAACAATCCTGTGTTTTCACATCCCTAAGGAAGAAACCTTTCAAAAAAATTGTGGGAAAAGGAGAAAATGCTGGTAAACAGCATTTTCTCCTTTTCCCACAATGTTTTCTACCCTGTCAAAAAAATCTTAAGTTCAATTGTACCACTTTCAAATTTGTCGTCTGCAGATGCTTTCAATTTGGAAGGGGCTAAAAATTGTCATTTGAGAAAGGGTTAATGTTTAATGAATAAATCGAAAGTCTACCCTGTCTCAGACAGTCTCTTGTATGCAGCAACCAAGCTATTTTAGCCTATACCAACAATCCCATGTTTTTACAAGACCATAAAAGGAAGCCTTTAAGAAAACCTAGCGGGAAAAGGAACAATGCTGATATACAGCATTTTCTCCTTTTCCCACACTGTGTTCTACCTTTTCAAAGTCAAATCCCACCATTTGAGAAACATCTAGTTTGTCATCTGCAAATGCATTTCAATCGAGTCTTAAATCTTATCATCTGCCACAAAAAATCCCGTGCTTTGGGTAGGGATTGAACCCAGGACCTGTTGATTGCTAATCCTACATTTTGACCATATGACCTCACATGATTAAAAACTAGAGCTGTCATTGAATGTGACTTAATACCCCCGCCAGCGCTTTGACAGAAAAAAAGTGTCAAGTTCAAGGGGAGATAATTCCTCAACCAGGGGGAGTTGACACTTGAAAATTACGTCTTGCAAATCTTCAATATATGATCAATATATGTGCAAAGTTTCAATGCAATTGAAGGAAAACTCTAGGAGAAGTTCGCCACACAAAATTGCTAGTATTCTGTACACAGACGGACACACGGACACATGGACACACGGACAGACAGGCTGATTCCAGTATACCCCCGAAAACATTCGTTTTGCGGGGGTATAAATATCAAAGAACCAAAGCTACAACTGTCTGTAGTGCAAGAAGCATGGTTTGACCCAAAAACTCCTCCATACATTTTATTTGGTCTTTCAGAGGATTCAGCCCTTTACCAAAAAGTTCTGTGTTTCAACCCTTAAAGCACATTTAACAACTATAGTTGCCTTTGCGGCCAGTGTAAACAAGATCAGGCTACACAAAACATGCAGCATGATCTTTGATGTACACTGTCAGCTTTGCTGAGACACTGTACAGAGAAGTAACCTGAGACACTGTACAGAGAAGTAACCATGAAATTGCTATTACTATTTCGTATTTCAAAGATGAACATTTCCATTGCTTTTATTTGGCACTCTATGGTTTAACCCTTTACCACACAATACCAAGTTTTAATGACCCTGAGGAAGAAGCCTTTTGAAAACATAGTGGAAAAAGGAGAAAATGCTGTTAACCAGCATTTTTTCCTTTTCCCACAATGTTTTCTACTCTTTAAAGAACAATTATTCTAATCCTTTAAATTACATTTAATTTGTCATTTGCAAATCCTCTCAGTTTGCATCAGTCTTAAATTTATTCGTTTGGTAAAAAGTTAAAAACCCTGAAAAAACTTTTTTTGAAAACATTGTATGAAAAGGAACAAATACTTGTAACCAGCATTTTCTCATATTTTCAACACCTTCAAAAACATGTCTAATCAAATGAGCTGTATTTTCTGACTGGAAATTCTTTCAATTTGGACTTGTTTAAAACTCTTGTAAAGAGCTACAATTATCTAGCAGTTTCTCCTTTTGTCATAATATTTTTGAATATACATGTATTCTTAAAATTTAACCTATTTTATATATCCCAGTTAAAAAAAATCATACTCTTACAAAATAAAAGCATATGCAGATGGCAATTTCAGTTCTAACTGATACAAATGACCTGAAGTTCTCTGATAGGGTAAAGAAAAACATTCTGAAAGAAACTGCTTGTCATAGGCAATTTTACCTTTCCACAATGTTTTCAAAAAGCTGTCTTGGGATTGTTTATTACAGGTTTAACCCTTGTAAACCAGCATTTTCTCCTTTTCCCACAATGTGGGGACAATCAAGGACGATTTTCGTCATTTTGACCACCTTTAATTTCTCGTCTTCAAATGCTTTCAATTTTGACAAGTCTACAATGTTGTCATTTGGTAAAGAGTTTACTCTTTTCCAAACAAACAGTTTTATACTCATCCATGTTGAAAGCGCTTGCAGATGACAAAGTACATGTAAATGTGACTCAAATGATTACATTTGTCTTTGAAAGGGTAGAAAACATTATGTGGAAAGGAGAAAATGCTGGTTACCAGCATTTTCTCCTTTTCACCTAGTGTTTTCCAAAGCCTTCTTTCCAAATGCTGTTAAAACTCTGGATTGTGTGATAAAAGGTTACCATAAGTGATGGTGTTTAGTTTAATGTTTTCTCTGTACAAGAAATATCTACCTCGTCCATGCTGAACTGGAAAAATTTATCCATTTCACCATCTGCATTGCGAGGCTCAAAGTCTGGGGGAAGTTCAAGGTCAAATACATACTCTGTTTCTGCATGGATACCAATATCATCTTCAAAACAGTAACTGAAAGTCAAAAGTATATTGAAGCAAAACGGAAGTAATTTGAGAAGCTGAAAGTAAACAAGAACTGTCATCAGGCAGCACTGCTTACCTGGAAAAGTTATTTGTTTGGGGTGGCAACACCTTGAAACAGCAACAGGGTCCCAGTATAGGACAGAAGACCCAACAGCAACTCTGAAACCAGGGTACGTGCAATCGCTTGACCTTTTGGCCACAGGCATGGGCAGGGGTAAAAGCTGAATGAAACTGGACCAACATTTTATCATCAAACTAAATATGAACTAAATCAATCATTCGGCCTAAAAAATTGGAGCTAAAAAAATTGATGTGAAATGTCAAAATCTGTGACCTTAAGATCATGGGCATGGCAAGGATATTGCTCAATGAAACTTTGGACCTTTAACTATAATCAAGCTGAGCTCTTAGAAAAAACTTTAATGTAAAACTGATGTAAAATATCAAACCCTACGACCTTGACCTTAAGATCATGGCGATGGCAAGGGTATTGCCGACAGGAACTTTGGACTGTGTATCTATCATCATACCCAATATGAACCAAATCCATCAAATGGTTTGGAAAATGTAAGCTCATAAAAAAACTTTATCATAAATGTGAGCAGTGACCCCAACGCCAATACCACTGCTGGGAGTAGTGCAAAAGCTACCCCTGGATTCCGTCTAGGTGGGCTAAAAATAAATTGAAAACAAACTGATATAGGTCAAAGTTTTCAACTGAAAGTCATAAATGAATTGAAAACAACCAGCAAGCAGTTCTGGTAGTTATTTTATTGGCACTCATATTTTGTGCTGCTGCCGAAAAAAATGCTCTGACAAGAAGATCTCAAGTTCTTGAATAAAAAAACTGAGTGATAGAAACCTTAGAAACCTTACTTTATACTAAATATTAGACTCATCTAAGTACTCATCTGTTTTTCTTATCAAATACAACTCAAAATTCAAAATTTATACCACTGCTCTGAAGTTCTCCAATATCAACCCACCATAAAATCAAGCATTTGCCTTCTACTCCTAAAATGTTGACCATTGCAGCTCAAAATAAACTTTAACTTGCAAAAACAGAAGGTGAAGATCAAAATGAGATTTCAAAGAATGTGCAATCTCATCTAAGATCTGCATTGTCCAGTATTTTACTAGATATTAATTTTGAGCTAAATTTGAGCCACACTCTGTGAAAAGGGGGTTTAATACATCTGCAAAAGGTAACAACCAATGTCAACCTACACAGCCCATGTAGGCTGACATGGGTCAGAACTTTTTGCAATTTGTAAATCTTGCATGTCCTTTTGATTGTTAGACAAAATGGATTTTATGGATCCCTAATTATGTGATGACTTCCTTAGTACAATGCATCAGGGAGATACATTTTTCCCTTTTCCCAGAGCACTGCTTATATCTGAAAAGTAAATAAAATAAATATAAGCTGAGCTCCTGCAAATGCATTTCCCTGATGCATTATACCAAGCAAGTCATATAATTAGGAGTATTTCAGCTTTTATCCATGCTGAAAGCATATGTAGATAACAAATCAAATGTGCCTACAGCAATAAGATTCATCATTGGAAGGGTAGAAAACGTTGTGGGAAAGTCTTATTATCAGCATTCCTTCCTTTCTTTTCGATGTTTTCAAAAGCCATATTTGTCAGTTCATCACAGTCCTTCAAATACCCACTTTATTTGGTAAAAAGTTTAACGTACCTTAATGCTCCCACTGATTTCAGTTTCTCCAATGTTTTGTCATCTACTGAAGCCTCCTCTTGGCATTCCTTGATCGCACATTCTCTAATTCCTAGACCTTCAGATAAACCACCTGCACACTGTAATAAGCCCATAAAATGTTCAGGAGTTGACAAAATTTTCAACTGGTTCAAATCGAAAGCATTTGCAGACAAGAAATTAAAGACACATCCTTACAGCTGGAGAGAAAAAACGCTGTCGAAACTTGAAAGTGTACAGAATGGCTCAGAATTTAATCAGCTGTGTAAACACAGATAAATTACCAATATATATGGTTTAAGGGATAGAAAAACTCAAGGGATTTGTCCTCAATTAAAACTGGAAATGACAAAAGTCGTTTCTTTGAAGGCTGCAAAACAATGAAATGCATTTTCTGTTCGTTACAATCATGCAGCCATCAGGGGCAACATTTGGCATGAAGATACAAGAATGATTATAATGTCATGAAATAAAGATGAAATGGACTAATAACTAGCTGAAAACGAGTACAGATGTATCTTTAAAAGTTACCCATTAAAACATATCAATTTTTATCTATCAAATGGTTGACAAGATTGTATAAAAAGGAGAAAATGCTTACCAGCATGTTCTTCTTTTCCAACAGTGTTTTTGGTACATGGCTGAGCCTTTACCAAACAATTCCATGTTTTAAGAACTCTGAGGAAGAAGCCTTTTGAAAACATTGTGGGAAAAGTAGAAAATGCTGTTAAACAGTCTTCTTCTTCAGGGTTGTAAAAATCCTGATTGTGTGGGAACAGAATAAAACACGTTCAGGTTCAGATAATTTATGGGACTTTGAATCAAAATAGTGGTCTCATAAAGAAAGGGTTTCTTCATCTTTTCCACTTGACAAAATTTTAGACTCTTCCAAATTGAAAGCATTTCCAGACAGCAATCTAAATGCAATTCAAATGATGAGATCTGTTTTAGAAAGGAGAAAACGTTTTGGAAAAGAAGAAAAAGCTGGTCACCTGCACTTTCTTCTTTTCCCACAGTATTTTCAAAAGTCATCTTCCTCTGGGTTTTGAAACCAGGAACTGTTTGGTAATGGGGTAAGAAGAAATGGGATGTAGAAGTGAAATAGTGGTCTCATAAGGTAATTGGTTGCCTACAAGCAGGTGTTCTCTAGGGCTGGTTTAACTATCTTTTAAACTCTACCACACGATCCTGAGGTTTTAACAGCCCTAGGAAAGAAGGCATTTGAAAACATCATGGGAAAAGACAAAAATTCTGGTAATCAGCATTTTTTCCCTTTCCAACAATGTTTTTGAATGCCTTTTACCACAGAGTCGTTAAACTCAGGATTGAGTGGTAAAGGGTTAAATTAAAAAATAGGTTATAACAGTTGTTACCATCTGGTCATATAGACCTGGGTAGAGAGATTTCGTCATTGATCTTTGTCCTATCCACATTTTGAGGTTACCATTTTGACATGTGTACCCGTTTATGTGGACACCATACTCCAAGACACCAAACAAACCTGTTATTGGTAGAAATGGTTACATCCAAACAATTTACAACAAGAGCATGGCATGCCGATGCCAACAATCAGCTGCTGTTGCTTTTAGAAATAGACTGATTTTCAGTGAAAATTCTAAGTTGAAAAAGGAGCATAACTGTGTCAATGAGTTTGATGGTTACCTGCCCTTGTTGGATGGGTTCCCTTTTTTGATACTTAACAACTTGTCAATTGACTTCTAACTCAATTCTTTGGTCTGTTTTTGTGTTTTACTGAGTCCAACATAAAACTTTATTATTGCACTGATTCAACATCCACTGAAGACTTCATTGCGTCAAAAATTACCTAGCAATGACGAGACAGAAACTATGTTAATACAGTAACAGGAAGTACCGCAGCAAGGACGTTTTATGGAAATGCCGTGATGATATTGTATGACAGTAAGCACAATTTGTGCCACTTTTACACATTTCTGAATGTTCATTTCACACAAAATAAAATTCAAATCAGGACAAAAACAGAGCCCAGCAATATGCATTACATGGGTTACTATAGTTACGCATATTTTGCATTTAAAATGTTCTAAAACTGCAAAATTTCTTTATCATGTTTATGATATGTTCATGCTATTATAGGCAATTTTTTTTTTAAATTAAAGTATCAAGAAACTTGGTTTTAACAACAAACTCCCACAAACTTATTGAACATCCCTCATAAAAAGGCCAATACCTACAGCAAGCTGATCTCTCCATATGTAACAAAGGTTCTGCTGCTCTATCTGCATATATACTGTATTTCTAAAAGGAGAAAAAAGCAATTCAACCCTTTGCGAAGCAATCCCAAGTTTAAACAGCCCAGAGGGAAGAAGCCTTTTGGAAACATGGTGGGAAAAGGAGAAAATGCTGGTAACCAGCATTTTCTCCTTTCCCCACCATGTTTTCTACCCTATCAAAGAAAAACTCCACCAATTCAGTCATATTTATCGTCTGCAAGTGCTTTCAGTTTGGAAAAGTACACATTTTTGTCATGTGGCAAGGAGTTAACTCCTGCAGACTTTTTTTTGTGTTGTTGCATATAATAATGGCAAATAATTGGAGTGTCCAAATTGTTAGGAAAACTGCACTAATAATTATGGGTCTAAAAAGGCTGGTCAGTGTGTACACTGTATTTCAAGTTTACTGAATTGTTCTTATCACCTAGCTCATATATCATCCCTGTAATTCAATCAAATTTATAAACAGTGACTTTTTTTTCTGTGTCTTTTTTTCCTGGCCCAAACTCTTATTTTATTTCTGTTACTATTTTTCCTGATGCTTTCTTTTCCATTTCCAAGGTGAAAATCTTAAAACTTCTATCACAAAAAACTTACCTCATTTCTCCAGCCTTTCAGACACTTAAATTTGTTGTTGCTCCTCAAATCTTCCAGTACATTTGCAACAGCCGAGTCTCTCTCCTGCACTGTTTTGAGCTTATCATTTATGCAAACAACCATCTTTTTCTGCAGTTTATAAGAAAATAAAAGAATAGTACATGTATTATCTACTGTGTACAAGCTTATTTATCTTATAGCAGTCAACTTCTATAAACATTGTGACAAAAGGAAAAGTTGGTTGTGATAAGCCATCTGCTGCAAATTTGTTTCCACAAGTGGTCTTTAACCCTTTACCACACAATCCCGACTTTCAACAACCCTGAGGAAGGAGGATTTTGAAAACATTGTAAGAATAGGAGAAATGCTGGGAAACAGCATTTTCTTCTTTTCCGAAAATGTTTTCTACTCTTTCAAACACAAACTTAATCATTTTAGCCATGTTGAGTTTTTTCCTCTACAAATGCTTTCATTATGGATAAATGAAAAATTTTGTTTTATGGTAAAGGGTTAGTAGTATGTAATTGTTTTCTTTTGATTGACTGATTGTATGGTGTTTAACGCCATTTCCAACATTATTTCATTTATATTGCTGTGGCCAGTGCACATATCCATGCTTTCCTGGAGTTTCTTTCACCAGTACTCTGCACAATATTCTTTCCAAGCCACTGGCTGCTTTCTCACATAACCATCTACCAGTGTTAACCCTTTACCACAAAGTCCCAAGTTTTAACGACCTTGAGGAAGAAGGCTTTTGAAAGTAACCAGCATTTTCTCCTTTTCCCAAAATGTTTCCTATCCTCCCCAAAACAATTTTCAATTTTGGGGCCATTTTTTATTTTGTTGTCTTCAAATGCTTTGAATTTGGACCAGTCTGAAATTTTGTCATCTGGTAAAGAGTTACAAAAGAGCAGTCATCTCCCCTTGCTCTCACCTCTCTTGTCAAACACGAAATTTTGCCAGGATTGTTGCTTTTACAGTGAAACTTTGTTTGACCAACAGTTAAAACACTTGAATATTTAGTGTTAACTGCAGTTTGGCAAGACCATTTTTTTTTCAATTCCTTCAACTCTTTACCAAATGACAAAATTTTTGACTGGTCCAAAAAGAAAGCATTTCAGGCTTTGAATTTAGTTGTTTTTTTCTAATCCACCAACAATTTTTTCTCCATTGACAAGATTAATAGAGGACTGACCTTTTTTTTTCAAACCATTTCAGGAGAATATTTTGTTGCTGACAATAATCACTTCTTCAAAGTTTAAAAACTAATGAGCACAAGCAACTAGAACAAGTTCAAAACAACTTTTCTACAATATTGTTTACTATGCTTGTATTGATTTATTTTTCAGCATCAAATTTCAGCAAAAAGTTTTAAATTCATTATATTCTGTTCTATTTATTTGTCATTTTTTTTATTCCATTATCAATACAGGAAAATGTAGCATTCTGTTTTTTTTTTTCTGGTAGATTCATACAAGTTCATAATTCAATATGCAGACGATTTTTAAAAATTCTTAATTTCAGGAGACTTTCAGTTTACAGATTTCATGCATTCTACTGCCTGCTTGCCACAGTAAATGCACCAAACTTCATAAGTGTTGTCATGTTCAGTTCTGTGACCTAGAGTGATATTGAGTTTTTTTCTTTCAATTCACTAGTTTCAGATCATGCCAATAGGTTTTGAAGGGTTTCTTTATGAAGCTGGGTCTGTCTTGGTTTCTCCATTGGGCCCCGTAATTCCTGATGTTACGGTATGTTGTATTTTTTGTTTGTAGAGCTACTTGAACAGCTTTCATACACATCCTCATTTGACAAAAATGCTTCTGAAGTCTTCCTTTTTGTTTGATAAGGACACAAATTTTGTATTAACCCTTTACCACACAACAAAATTTTAGGCCCATCCAAATTGAAAGCATTTGCAGACGACAATTTCAATGTTGCTCAAATGATATAATTTTTCTCCGACAGGATAGAAAACATTGTGGGAAAAGAAGAAAATGCTGGTTACCAGCATTTTCTCCTTTTCCCACAATGTTTTCAAAAGGCTTCTTCCACAGGGTCATTATAATTCTGCATTGTGTGGTAAAGGGTTAAAGAAAAAGTCGCTCATCTTTTCTGAAGGAATAATAAGGGTTTGTACCATCCACAGTTGCTAGGTGATTACATGGTTCACATGGAGCCAAGAACCAGTTTACATTTCTTCCCACCTGAAAAATTTATGCATAGCCATCGAAGGATTTTTTCAGTGTGACATGCCTCCTGGTCAGAATGAAGAGGATTACCGCATTTGTATTCACATGCGCAATTTACTTTATTTGTGTATATCAATTATCAATAATTTGCATTCAGCTAGGCATGAGACTCAAACATTGAAATTTGTCCTTGCTGGCTACCTGCATTTTCTCCTTTTTCCCACTGTTTTCAAAAGCCTTCTCTACCAGGGACATTAAAACTCGGTGCTGTATGGTAAAGGGTTAAATGAAGAAGCGATAGCTACAAATAGATTTTCCAAATACATGTATTGCAATGAAAGGTTTGCTTTTAATGGTGTTTTATACCCTATTCAGTAGTGTTTCTATTATATGGCTGCAGCTAGATCCAATGCATCTTTCTGTAAATTCCTTGATTTTTTTTTTTGACCAGCACATGTCCTACAACGTTTAAACCCTTTACCAGGAAACCAGCATTTTCTCCTTTTCCCACGATGTTTTCTAACCTATCAGAGACAAATTCCATCATTTTCGCTACAGTGAAATTGTCGTCTGCAATTCATTGCAGTTTGTGCAAAGATTTTGTATATTGTAAAGAATTAAAAAAAAAGGGTCATTCATCAGGGTTTAAAAAAAAAATACAATTGTAGGGGGAAAGAGAATTTTGTGCGAGTTCAGTATCTCAAATCTTTCACAGATGATAATTTTGTGACTTTTCAGAATTAAAAACATTTACAGACAACAAATTTAATGTGGCTGAAAAGATAAAATTTGACACTGAAAGGATAAAAAACATTTTGAAAAAAAAAAAATGCTACTAAATAGTAACCAGCATTTCCTCCTTTTCCCATTTTGTTTTCAAAAGCCTTCTCCTTAATGCCATTAAAACTGGGGCTTGTATGGAAAGTACTCAGTGCCTGTTCAACTCTTTACCACACAATCCCTAGTTTTAATGATCGTTAGAATGAAAACTTTGGAAAACATAGAAGGAAAAGGAGAAAATGCTGGTAACCAGCATTTTTTTCCTTTTCCCACAATATTTTCTACCCTTCCAAAAGCAATTCACATCATCTGAATAAGATCATATTTTGTTCTCTGCAAATGATTTCTATTTGGACAAGTCTAAAATTTTGCTGTTTGGTAAAGAGTTATCACATTCCAAAAGTACCTTTTCGTGGAATGCTTTCTCCTGAATGACAAAGACATCTGGATATTGAGAGATCTCTTCGAGAACTGCTGGTGTGATGATTCCAACTTCTTTATCTTCGATACAAAACGGAACACAACTGTGGACAATGCAGGCATCTATTCCATAGATTAAAGAAAGGGAAGACAGAAACACAATCAAGCGCACCTTTAAATTAACCCTTTACCACATAATCCCACGTTTTACAGACCCACATGAGAAAGAACTTCTGAAAACACTGCTTTAGTAAATATATGAATTTTACTGCAAGATTACATGAAACTCTCCCAAGTCAAGTGTCAATGTGGTTTTCTGGAAACAAGTACCTGAAAAGCAAAAACACACAGCGGTAAATCTTTAGCATATCTTGGCAGAGCCTGAAATATGAGACTAAAGAGGAAACAATGTTCGTAACTTTTCTTAATCTGACAACTTGGTACAATGAGATCATATCCTCGACCGTCCATGATTCACACCCATAAGCAAGAACCAGCTGTCAATCTATGGAGATATCGTTAATAATAAAAACTGCACTGTGTTGTTGTTTTACTTCTCATTACTTCTAATTAATTTAATTGTTCACATTTAAAACCAACCTTGCTCACATTCTATTTCTGGACACACTTCTTTTATAGGCCAAGCTAATTTCAATCGTTGTTTATCATTGCTATGTTAACTTAGGAATGAAATTGTACAGGATACTTGTGGATTTATAGAGAAATGAGTTTGAAATTCTTTTCTTACCAGAACTGACATGTTTTTTATGTCATTGCTGATAATTGCATTATTACAGGACTGAAAATGTATAAGGAACCATCTTTGTACAACACATGATATACTTGATTGGCCTTACTGTCGAAAAAGTTGATGGGGTTAACGTAAGAAAGAAACACTGAGAAATGCCATGCAAAAACTGACATGTTGGAAAAATATTTCAGGTGTTTTTTGACAGTAAAATGTATTTGAAAAAATGGGAATAAGAAAATTGTCATTTTGGGGACACGTCTCGAATTAAGGCTATATTTGCGTCTAAAATGCATTTTGATGCACTTTTCGGTAATGTAGCTTCTGGTAAGAAGTCCAAAGCCAGCAACCTTTTTTTATGACGTCATCTTCTCACCTGATCCATCAGTATCAGGCATGATCCTTGGTAGTCCATTTATAAGCCCCTACGTACATTATTTTTCATTCTGACATTCATTGTGTACGTAGGGTCTTATCGGCTCCTTCATAGTTTCCTTTAGCAAACTCCGACATCGAATTTTGTCGCTGTTTGAACAGCAAATTTGGATACTTTCAAGTGAACTTGTTCAATAAAATATACATCAGAAATAAGATAAATGAATAATTCTCGATTGAAAAAGGATATTTGTCCAAAACTTGCCTATTTATGAGCTAAATCCATTGCAATTCAACACCACTCTGTTTTGTTATGAACTGCCGTGGAAGAGATATGATTGTTCCGAATGAACCGTCATGTGCGGGTCAATGCAACTTACAGAATGGTATTATGTCTTTTTTTTAAACGAAATTTTGTTCGGTTCGGTCTTGTTTGATTATTGGAACAGATTTCGTTTATAAACTTAGAGTCAGTTCTTACTTGTTATGCAACCGTCTGCATGACTGAAAAACATGGCGGCGATTCTGTCGGCAATCCCACTTGCGAGTGATTTTATCGAATTCTGAATGAATCTGCCCATTATTTATCAAGACAGCGGCTGAATATTTTCAAAAAAAGTTCTTCCTACAGGTAAATGAAGTTCTCTTTTGTTATAATACTGGTTTTAGACAGATCAGATTTGCTACATAGAACTGAATGGGACCCGTTTAGACGTTACATGCAATAAGAAAAATCAAATGTGAAATGTCCGATGATAAATGTTGAAAGGTAAATAAGCATGTAAACGTCTAAATATTTGGACTAGATCCAAGGATGGTCGACGATATAGAACATCTTTAAAAGAAGTGAGAGAGAGAATGGGAACCAGATTATGACATACATTTGAAATATGTGGGATAGAGAAATAATACCGGATAAATGCAAATAGCATACTAAACTGATCATATTTACCTTTATAATTAAAATTGTTCACACGTTGGACAACTTTCATAAAGTCTCTCTGTGAGTCCATGTTTCGTGGAAAATGGCGACTCTTTAAACAGGGGAGGTAACTTTGCAAAGCAATTCAAATATATAAATCTAACTTACATATTGACCTTTATCCTGCTAAATAAGTGAAATGAAACTTTCAAGCCGACAGTAAAAACCAAGATTTTACTAGTTCAAAGGTATTCTTTGGAGAAAAATATATCTTTATCAGACAGTGTGGATCACAGATCAGACTGCTCGTTCTGTGCAGTCTGATCCTGATCTACAGTGTCCGCAAAAGGTCGGTGAGGCGCGCTCAGCAGCTTAAGGATTAGAATAATATTTCATTAATAAGGAATTGTATGTATCTACCGAACAAGTGAAATCATTGTCAAACATACTTTAAAAATACAGCCTGATGATCCTATGCATCCGTTTCAGGATAGCACCCTATAGCACCCTATGCTTTTTGTAATCTTTTATCAGCTGGGGGATGGATTGGGGAGGAAAGTGGGGTGTTTCCATATTTCAAAGGCGGATCTCAGCTTTTTGTATTTTTTTTTTTTTTTTTTCATTTGTGTGTGTGTGTGTGTGTGTGTGTGTGTACTTAAGTGTGGAAGACAGTGATTTCAGGGTCTCAAAGACAGAGAATAGTTTTCGGATTTATAAGCCATTTTGAAAAGGATAAAACCTTTTTTTCTGTTGTTGTTTGTTTGATTTAAAGGTTTATGCACACTGCACATTGTACTAAAGTTTGGTTTTAGGCCGATCAAAGAGACAGAGACAAAAGATAAAACACCTTAATTCATGCTGGAAAAATAATTTATTTCATTCAGATGGACTCTGTAAAAGAAAAGATACTTCAAGACACTTCGTAAAAACTTTCTGTCTTGTAAACTCGTAAAATAAATTCCGGTTCATTCCAAACAGTGTAGTCGCTGAGTGTAAAATGATGAAAATTCTATGTGTTAAACCTATCACAAATGATCCTATATTTTATCGACCTGAGGAAGAAGCGACTGCCAAAAACATTTTGGAAAAAAAAGGAGAAAATACTTATAACAAGCTTTGTAAGGCTTTAATATAAATAGATTCGTCCATATTGAATGCGTTTGCAGATGACAAATGATTGAATTTGCCTTTGAAAAGGACAGAATGCGACTTGCGGGAAAAGAAAAACACTGGTTATATGCACTTTTTTCCCCCCAGTTTTATCAAAAGCCTTGTTCCCCGGGATGTTGAAAACTGAGGATAGGTTGTTAAACAGTCCAATTATTGACCAATAAGATGTCGATAAACCCTTTTATACTTACCAAACAAATTTTAGAAACCATGGGAAAAAAAGTCTTTTGAAAACATCGTTGGAAAAGGAGAAAATGCTGGTTATTCCGATTCTCCCCAACATGTTTTCTATCCTTTCCAAAATGAATTCCATCATATTGGCACATTTACTCTGTCGTCTGCAAAACGTTTTACATTTGAACAAGTATACAAATTTGTCGTTTGGTAAAGGGTGAAACGAAACCACATTTTGTTATCATGTATAATACTAATAATCATCATCCAAGAATCATGAAAGAATAGAAATTAAAAAAAAAAAAAAAAAAGCAGGTAAAGGAATAGCCATCTTCGAATTCTTCCAAATATTTGAACAACTTAGTTCATCAGATCATGTGACGAGTCGGGTATTATCCGTTACGGGCAGGTGGGAGAGGCCCAGTCACACTTTTTTCTGCTGTCATCCCAAATAGTACCCGTCGGACAAGGTCGCTTGTCGTACTCTTTGCCCCAGTTACAAGTAATATACATGCCACATCCGGCGCAGGACTGATAGTCGCCATTTGCCATACCTTTGCATGACTTCACGCATTCTGTAATAAAGTTAAAGGCTTCAAAATATGTTACTAAAGACTTAAAACCTTTCAGCGCCATAAGCGAAAACAGGTTTTTGTTTGCGGACGGCATGAATCATGACTTAAGACATTTATGTACTTGTTAGCATCTAAGTCAACCGGCGTAAAGCTATGTGAGCCATGCTCTGGCACAATGGGGCTAAATGCATCTCCGTCAGGCATGATACCAAGCAAGTCATCACATAATCATGGACCTATAAAGTCCATTTTACATACTAACCGATTGAATCATGAGGTGGACTGGTCTTATGACCTACTGAATTGAGCAATAGCAAAAGGTTTCGACTCATGTCAGCCTGCGTGGACCGCGCAGGGTGACCATGCTGCCCTGGGTCGATCCTTTTCACAGAGGCATAAAACATTCTGTACCATGTGATCTCATTTGGATATTGACACAAGGGGAGGCAATAGCGTGTATGTAATACTTAAATTCACAATAAATACTACTATTCCATTTGTGTAGGGTGGTTAGTGATGTGGTTGAATAGGTTTTACGGGGAGACACTCAGATTTTGCATACATATTAAATGTTTACTCAAATGATGAGACTTGTCTCTGTAATAGTCGAAAACGGTGTGAGACAAGTAGAAAATACTGGTTACCGGCACTTTCTCCTTTTTTTCCCACAAGTTTTTCAAAACCTTTCTTTCTCAGGGTTGTAAAAGCTCGGAATTGAGTGGTACAGGGTTAAAGCAAACAGAAAAATGTCCAAGTTAAACGTATCAAAAGCCAGTTCGTATCACTCTTAGTTTCTTTTTACACTCCTTACAACTCTGAAAGGATGGCTTGTATCCAGAGCTGTTAGCGGATGCTAGCTTTTGTCATGCAGAATAAATACGTGAAAAAGAATAGAAATGAATTGGATAATACCATTCAAAGTATTGGGAACCCCCCCCCCCCAAACATCCTACATTAATTCGTGCACATGTAGCTGATTGGACAATAGACAACTTACTTCCTGGACCCCCTGACTTCTGTGTTGGACCTGAAATAATAAATTCACCAAATTATAAAGGGCTGTAGATCCACTGAATAAATATTCCTGATTTTTTGTGCTTGATTCAGGCATTTGGGATTTCGGTCCATCGACGCTTAAAAATGTATTTTGGGTACAGCCATAGGTGCTGATTGCCAAAGGCACGAGTGGATGAAGAGCATAAGACGCATGTGGTAACTCACTTCTGCAAAGGTGAGTTCGAGGGACGTCCTCAGAGCAAAAATTGAGTTCAACGCGTTTTTAGAAACCATTTAAATACATTTTGAGACAGCATTGGAAAAAAAAAAAGACTGCCAAAAGAGCAGAAATGAAGAAAAAATGTACGACAAATACCATATCTGGCAAAAAAAAAAGTGGTCACCGATGGCCGTATCGGAGAAAGCCATCATGCTTAAATAAGCAGTGTAACGTTCACCTGCAACCTTATTTTGCTGTCATTTGATTTGGGTTCGTATAACTTTTGAACACCTCAAATTGAGCGGCGCTCAGGCAAAATGGAGTTTCATCCATTTACGCGATGCCTTATCCCAAGCAATGTCACCGTGTAATTATGGATCCATGAAAATCCATTTGTTTAACAATCGACTGTTCAAATGGTGAGGTAGAATGGTCCTTGGACATGCAGGAGATTTACAAATAGCAAACAGTTTCTACCCATGTCAGCCTGCGTGGACTGCGCAAGCTGACATAGAGTGATACTTCATGCAGATGCATTAACTTGCCATTTGTCAGAGTGTCAGAGCATGCCTCAACTGTAAATTCAATTCTATTTCAAAATTCCAGGACTAGCCACCTGTATGGCAGACAGTCTCAACCAATTAGATTGCTATCCAACGAAATCACACGATATAAAGATTTTGGTGAATATTGGTCATATTTTACGCTGGCTATCGCAGTCCTAACCTTAACAAATGCTGAACATGCTTTTGCTTATTATATATATTTGTAAATGCGGCATTTGAAGCGAAAATCGTGTATTAGTCGGAAAGATTTGACTGAGATATTTTAAAATACTTCGAGAACCCTACTCCGGTAAAGCTCTTCTTCCGGAGGGACTACTTTACTCTGACTTCTTATTTCCATTTGTGGAATTCTTCAAGTCAAAGGCACGTTCAGACCTACTACCTGGACCATACGTAAACAAAAATCAGTGGCATCATATCATACGAAGTACAGTCAAACGCAGTGACTTGTAGCCTAGTAACGGAGGCAAATTTCATTGCGATGCAGTGTCTAATAAGTATATTAAGGCTTTCATTTCTCAATTTCTTTTCCCGTTACGGATCAGTTAGCGACTTGGCTCCGTTATGGGCACCGTGTAGGTTCCCATGATATCGCGCTGTCTCGCGAGACTTGATCCTTTTTTAACCATATATGCAAGAGAGCGCTAAAAGAAAGATAACTCTCTCGGACTGGGGATTATAAGAAATGTGTGCAGAACTATAATTTGTCTCAGTATATAATAAAACCGTACTGTGTACACGATGTGCATGTATACAATAACTGAAACAACATAGCTCACCTGCTTTCACTGTTGATGTTGTTGCAACTGATGGCGAAGAAGTTGGTTGAGACGCCACAGATTTTGTAGTTTGTTGTTTTGATGTATTGGATTTTGCAGTCTGTTGTGTTGACTTTGTAGATGGCGTTGGTGACGTCATTGTTGACGAAGATGATGATGCTCTTGCCGTTGAAGCCGAAGTAATTGTAGACGCTGATGAATTAAGATCTGCAATGTGTAGGTTTTAGATATTACTTATACTGGTATATAAGTTAGTGGAATCTATCATACAAGTTTTGAAGATCGTCAAGCGGGGCAGGCCTAACTATTCTTTTATCATTGCACACCCGAAAACGATACTGATATTTGATACAGGGACATGCTATTTTCTACAGTGACAAAAGGATTTTCAAATAATTCATATTTTTCTCACATTACAGAGATTATTTGACTGTGTCCCACTTGAACGACGCTTAACTTGTAGCCTGCAATTACTTTCAATTTGGACAAATCTAAACTTCTGTCGTCTGGTAAAGAGTTAAATGAAAACTGTACTGGTGTTTAAAAATAGAATGCTGTGAGTAGAAATTCGTCTTGCTGTAAAACCTCTTCATGTTTGTGCTAATCTATGAGTAAAAATTACACCAATAAAAAATTGCGAATATGTTGACAAAATGTTTGAAACAAAATATCACTGAGAAGCAATAGACTAAACAATTGGGACCAATCTTTATACCCACGGGTATGAAAGTTGGAAAGGATTCATTGGCAACTTACTGATACTACAACCAAGTAACCCGACCCTCATGGCAATGTTTTTATTCCAACCCAAAGGATTAATTCGTATACATTTCGCCATTACAGGACAGTGGAATAAGTTTGTGACGGCCGTGTCTTGATCTGTATTCGCCTTGAAAAACTGGAAGAACATAAATAATGTATGATAGGCGCCCAAAAAGACATTGCGATTTACATTGTTGTCAAACAACCGATTTTATTTTTACCTGAAATTCGTAAAAATAAAATCGGTTGTATGATAACAATGTATATCAAAATTGGGTTCCGTATGTAAATATTGTTACTCTAATTTGCATTCTTCGACTAAATCTCAAGAATTCTCTGATTTGAATCAAGCACAATTAGAGATTGACTAAATCAAATGAATTAGCCAGTCAAAAAGTGTCAACGGTTACTTTCTTAATTCATGATTAGACTGAGAATGCATAATTTTAGACTGGTTGGTGACTACGGACCCAGACTATATCGTTATTGGATCAGCACTGTTTAATGATTGCTGTGATGCTTAAGTTGAATGGAATTAAGACTTATATACTACATGTAGTTTAAAAGAGTACAACAGACGGTGGAATTTCTAAGCTATTTTACAGTTAGTGGAAAGTTGCAGAACAGTTAGTATGGATCCATTTTGTCTTAAAACTGGTTGAATGATGAAATTGAATGGTCCTTAGCCATTCAGAATACTTACTAACAGCAAAATGTTCCGATCCGTATCAGCCTGCGCGGACTGCACAGGCTGACATGGGTCGATACTTTTGCAAATGGATTAACCCCTCTTTTCAAAGATCATGGTTCACACATACTTATGTACACCATTAACCAAAATATCGGATAGTGGATTGTGTAGATTCAAGATCGGAACCCATTACACTGTCCGCAAAACCATCCAAAACTTTCTACAACACGGCAAAGGTTAAAACAAGGTAATCTTTCACACTTAGGTTACTGCACAACGGCATTCTGGGTAACCTACATGTAGGTGCATGGCATTTTATTTGTTACATTTCAAGTATCGTGATAAATAGAATATGATATACTGTTTCACACCTGGCTACCCGCAAATTATCGTTTTCGGTGATGATGATGATGATGATTATAATAATAATGATAACAGACACTTTGAAACCTTATCATGGGTCTGCATTGTTTTCAAGGAAATGTTTCTATATCAGTCTTTGCCAAAAGAGCTCAATGAACTGATACTTACCGCGTCTGTAACGTTAAATCCACCCACAGTTGTCCAGTTCTTACAGTCCTCACTGTACAGGACCCTGTATTTAGTGACCCATTCTTTACAACACCCATTCCTTCCTTGTGTTACGAGACCACGAATAAGTGATACGTCGTTAAGCTCGATCTGAAAGCGGAAAACGAAAATTGATTGAAAACAAAAAAAAAGTTATACATCTAGTGATGCACGTAATTACTCTGTCGGTGTGTGGGGGCGGGGTGTGAGTTGGGAGCGGGGGGGGGGGGGGGGCGTTGGAAAGATCTGCCATAAAGTGTTACATGAATGAAAACTACCAGTTTAAACGAAAGGAAACCTTTGCACAGAAAAGATTATATTACAATATTCATCCAGTTACTTTCCTTTGACTTGTGATTTACGAGAAGAAACTACGAAGGATAATACCATTTTATAAGGTCTACACTTGTAAATAATTGGTCTTTTCAAAAGGGAAGAAATTAATCCGTTATGAGTCCGTCCCAAGGGCAGCTGAGCTTAAAACTATCCAAATACCAACAAAACTTTTTCTTAGTTATCTCTACATCAAGAGATTTATCAGGCTAACTCCAGTCTTTTTCACCAGGAGTCCTTTACAAAACTGACCTTTAACAAGAAGTGTATATGTAAAAAGCAGTTGCTTATAATGCTTTACCAGACGAAAAAAACTTTAGACCAGTCCATATTGAAAGCATTTCCAGATAAGTCAATTATGGTTGAAATGATGGAATTTATGTTAGAAATGGCAGAAAACATTGTGGGAAAAGGACAAAATGCTGGTTGCCAGCATTTTCTCCTTTTCCCACAATGTTTTCAAAAAGCATTTTACTCCGAGGTAGTCAAAACCATGGGATTGTATGGTAAAGGGTTGAACTATGCAAAAAAAGCACAAAGCAGGTCTACCTGTATCCACTGGTTTAAGTTGACCTTTTCCGCAACCCAGCTTCCCATCTGAGTAACACCATTTGCGTCTACAGTCTCTGTCGTGTTAATGCCTGCCCGGTCGGCACCGTAATTTTTGGTTTTGTCATTAGGTGCCATTTCGCTGGAAGCTGTCAGGATGGTGGCGTTGATATTGTTCTTGCAAAGATCTTTATAACAACATAGAATGGATTAGAAAGTTGACATTAGTGTGCAGTTATTTTTCCGCCACATTAAGTATCACACTTGCAAGATACGAGAACGACAAGATTATCGTGATTTGGGATTTCTTGAAAACCGGTAGATCTATATAGATCTATGTACACATACATGTATGTTCTCGAGAGGTTATCAGAAGCACCATGAAGATTGTTAAGGAACTCTGATCAACAGCGTACATGAGTCATGTGGGATTGTACTGAAATACATGTAGGTATGACGCCGTCGTAAAATTAGACACTGTTTCCAATTGCAACACAGCTATCCCCTTAATTATTAAAGCTAACATTGTACCCTTTTGCTTAATGTTACTGCCCGGTTTCTCTGCGCTTGCAAAGAAGAAATTTATATACTCGTACATAGTAAAAATAGTGTTGCACCACCAGGTTTGATTTCCTGACGTGAATGATATGAAATGGGTTGGAAATTAGAATCTGGCTGCTACAAACACCAACAAACCAGTCTGTTGCCGCTAAAACTGACTGAACTGAGGTATCTCTTTACCTCATAACAGTCGCTACTGATCGAGCTATTTCACCCTCTTGTGAGAGGTATGAGATGAAGACTGCAAGCTGTTCTGCAAGCCCTGGGTTAATTGTGTGTGCTCATTCTCTGCATGTCATTTTCAACCTGTCGTAAGTTTTATTTCGACATTCAATTCCCAGTTTTAACCAAACTTAAAAGGTTCTCGTTTCTCTTAAGTTTGAAACAATACCCAAGCAAAGATTTCCTACTGACCATGAGGTTAAGGGATACAACAGTTCAGTTCATTTCATAGGCAAAAGACTGGTCTGTTGGTGTATACAGCAGCCAGATTCTAATTCCTACCCCATTTTATATTATTCACGCCAAAAAATCAGTCATACAAAACCCCCCGGGGGGGAGGGGGGTTAACGACCTTTTTTTTTAATGTGTACATTTAGTAGTAGGTTATGAGTATATGTAATTAATAGTCGTCTATTTCTTTCAAGTCAGTGATCTTCTTACTATGAAAACTCACATCATAGCATCAGCTCATGATATTATAGCAGTTTCGGCACATGAGGACGGACATTTGTACACTGGACTGAAAAGACAAATATCTGGTAAGGCTTACCTGAACCTTGTATGTGTGGAACCAACGCTGAAATGATAAAAAAAGAAAACAGTTACACGTATAACTGCATGGGGCCGACGAATATCCCTCCCACTCAATCCTGGTTGCCTTGTAGGGAAAAAAAATCGAAGGGCCAAAACTCCTGTAGAAGTCGACCTATTAAGTTCCCATGATAGATAGGCAGGAAGGCTTCCGTTGGAATTTAAGCAAAATCATTCAAAAACTCCTGGACCCGCATTCACCAACCATTCTTAAGAATTTTCTCAGTCTTATTCCCCAGAATTTTCTACATTTTCTACCACTTCCGATTGGATAAAGCATTTGGTTCATCCAATCAGAAGTTCTGTTACTTCCAAATTTAGAAAATCTTGGAGAACAAGACTAAGAATGTTCTCAAGAATGGCTGGTGAATTCGGACTCTGGAGGAGAAGAGGACATGACATTGAGTCAACGGACGGACGACCTGATTTAAATATACTGCCCAACTTTTTTTTTGTGTGGTGGATATACAAAATACGTCTTATTATTAAATTTTACTTGAGCCGCGTTCTGGCAAAAGGAGTTTTAATGCATCTCCAATATGACAAGTAAGTCTTTATATGATTATGGATCCTAGAAATTTTGTCTTACAACGGACTGAGGTAGAATGGTCCTTTGACATGCAGAAAATTTAACAAAAGCAAAAAGTTTGCCTGTGCGGACTGAGCAATTAATTGATTGATTACGTTGCAATATAATCGTTAATGAAGAAACTAATAAATTTACTGAGGACAAAAAAAATAAATAGACAAATGACAATAAATAAATAAATAAATAAATAAAAAAGTAAATCACCCGATCTTACCTAACAGAGATATAAACAAAATCCAAAACATGGTTGTGAACTGAAATAAACCTATCTATCTAGGTGAGAAGACGGTATACTTCTTTGCGATGTTAAAGTTAAAAGTAACTTTAATCGCTTCAATCTCCCGGTCTTTATCATCTGCCGTAGAAAGTCAACCTGGGCCCATCCCGGATATTTGGAATCGCGCCATCCTTTCATTCTACCACATGACAAATTTCTAGACTGGTCCAAATCGGTCAAGCATTTGCAGAGGACATACTAAATGTTACTCAAAACATAAAATGATACTCAAAACATAAAAAAAGGTAGAGAAAATTGTGAGGAAAGAAGAACATGCTGGTGACCAGCATTTTTTTCTTTTCCCGCAATGTCTTCAAAAGCTTTCTACCTCAGGGTCGTTAATAGTAGGATTGTTTGGTAAAGGATTAAGAGCCCCATGTGTCTCCTTGTTGGAGCTTATTTTTAATCACCATAGAGGGACGAATTTTGAAAACTTTGCTACAAATGGAAAAAATACTCATTCTACTTTTGTTATAATCTTTTTCGTAACTTTTTCAAACAATAAAAATTCACGCGAGTGTAGATCTATCTTGTCTTTTCTTCAAAACTGAAATTGGACGAGTTTCAGTTAAGATGAAAGAGTATAGAGTCATAGCAGTAAAGGTTACATGGGTGGGTGAGCGGCGCTAAATCTCGTTGCTTTTATTTTGTCGTTACTTTCAATCACTGTAAGATTTATCATTGTGGCAAAAGACTTTATGTAAACCTGCAGGGGAAAAAACTAAGGTATTTCGTTTGCAGATAGAACGTGCGACAAAACAATGACAAAGTAATTGGGGTATGTAGCGATCATTTTAGTATTAACACTGTGTACCAAGGACGTTTTATGTTGATTTTGCATAGAATGTAGATTCAGAATCAGACTGCACAGAACGTGCAGTCTGATTCTGAATCTACATTATCCGATATTTAGTGATACATTCTGATCTCAGTGACGTTGAATTCACCTTATCTAGACTCTTATTTCTTTCCAAAAAATTGTGGTTTTTGGATTGACCCTCGTAGGGTTTGGGAAACCGCCCTATCTTAGGCATAAATCAACATTATTGCACTGTCAAGTAGAGAAAATAACAAGATGTGTGCAGAAAGAGCAAACTGGCGCTAAAATCTGACAACAAAGCAGTTTGTAATAGGTTCTGTCCTTTTTTTTGGAAGGACCGATACTCTTCTCCCTCCCTCAAGAATAAGCGATTTTTTTAAAATTGAGAATCAACAACAACAACAACAACAACAACAACATCAAAAACATGCACGTATGGCAGGTAAGCTCTATCATTAGTTTGCGCCCCGACAGAAATTCGATGGAACAGCTTCCGCGTTGTCCGTTTGTCCTGGGGATCGTCCGTCAGACCTTCCAGAATTTGTTTCCGATTTATTTTTCAGTAATATCGAGGACAAACTCAACGAATCTTCATGGGAAGATTACTTACAAAGAGGAGATTCGCAAATTATCAGCATGTTCTGGGTATATGATTTTCCTTTGAGTTATGGCCCTTTGGATTTTCCCTGTACAGCATACTTCTAAGCTATTTCTCAGCGATTACTTTGGGCAAGTCAATAAAACTTCATGAGAAGTTTCCGTATGGAGAGAAAATGTGCATATTTTCAGCCTGTTTTGGGTCAATGTTTTTTCTTGGAGTTATGGCCCTTTGAATTTTCCAACATTTATGATATTGTCGTTTTTCAGTTACATGCCATTTCACGGTAAAATATTGGTCTCAAGAATATCCCGCATTATTTTCTACCCTTGCAAACGGACTAAACCAATCAAGTGAGCTACATGTATTTGTCGTCTGCAAGTACATGTAATGGACGAGTCTAAATTCTTGGTGTTGGTAAAGAGGTAAGGAGAAAATAAGGATATGTAATGCAGGTAGATCATTTTGAGCCATGTTCTATGAAAAGGGGGTCTAATTCATCTTGAAGAAACATCGATCCAGGTCTGTCTGCGCTGTCCGCAAAGGCTGACCTGGTCGAAATTTCTCGCTATTGGTCAATTTTCTGTATGTCAAAGGGCAGTCTACCTCATGATTCAGTTAGTTGGATCCATAATAGTATAATGCATTAAAAACCCCTTTGCCAGAGCGCCGCACTATTGTTATCGATGCACAATGTGGCGACGAAAAGTCTGTAGGAAATGTAAATGATTGCATGCCATCGTAAATTCATGCATGAGATTGGGACTTGCTGTATCAGTGCTAGGCAACTGTGGGGAAAAAAGTGAGGTGTGGGGTATGCAAAAAAATAAAAGACGCTATTGACATGATATAGTAAATGTTAAAAAAAAAACGTTACATATTATTTGCGTTAAGACTTTATCGTTGTTGAATAAAATTAATATGTTGATTTTTCATTGTTTTGTCGTCATTTCTTTTACCGTAAATCCGGCGACGACAGCGTAAATACTTTTCTTTAAGGTGCATTTTAACGCATATCAATGCCTGTCCCTATACTGAAATTGAATTTTAATTTATTTTTATGCCTTAACATGTGTTTGGATGCATTTTAAGCAACAGTACTTATGCTGTCGGAATGAAATAATAGCATATTTATTCAGTAATGTTAAAAGTCTACTGAAGTGTGCACATGTTTACGTTAGGTCGGTAAATTCGTAATCAATGAAAGCTGAAGCCAACTAAGTTCCTGAATAAATGTCATGGACTTTTTGGGGGGCAAGGGTCATGTCATGAATGATATTAGATCTAAGACTTTGGGTCTATAAAAGAGCGGCAAATCTTTGTATACTCTATTTTGTCCACAGGATGCAGAGATAGATCGAAGAGGGTTATCTGTTTTAAATAAGTAACTTTTTATTGTAGCCCAAAAAAGTAGTGATCTTGTGATTTGTCCATAAATTGTATGTAATGACTTGCTTGATATAATGCAACAGGGATATGCATTTAACCCCCCTTTTCCAGAGCGTGGCTTATATGTGACTTAACCCTTTACCAAACGATCCCGAGTTTGAACAACACTGTGAGAGAATGCGTTTGAAAACATTGTGGGAAAAAGAGAAAATGTTGGTAACCAGTTTTTTTTTTGTTTTTTTTTTCCCACAGTGTTTCAACTATTTCAGAGGCAGAATCCATCATTTCAGCCACATTGAAATTGTCATCTGTAAAGACTTTCAAATTGGATAGATCTAAGTGTAAAATTTGATCGTCTAGTAAAGGGCTAAAATATTAATGAAGAAAAAAAAATAATAAAACCGGAGTCAAGTGATAAAAATATCCTTTTGAATGTAGAAGTGCCCATTGTCTAGTTCTGGGTCCTTGCATTCCCATCATGCTCCTTGCGCCAGGGAACTAAGGCCCGCGAACAGCCGGTCTGGATTAGTGGGGAGATAGCGGTTATCTACACTAAATAATTACACTCAATTAAAAGGTGTTGGGATGTTCAAACTTACGCATTGACAAATATAAATATTGACTCTTGTATGTACAAACAAGCCTTAAGTCTTCTTGTCGTCTGCTTACAGTCACGCTGGCCACGAAGCCATTACAATCCGAAAAACATTTTGTAGCAGACGAATATGAAAACTTCCGTCAGTGTAAAATTGGGATTTTCAACATGAATCAGTGATATTTAAAACTTGACCAAGCAGTCCCATGCTTTACCACCCTGAAAAAGAAGCCATTTCAAAACGTTGTTAGTAGAGAAAATGCTGGTATTCAGCATTTTCTCCTTTTCCCATACTGTTTTTTTTTTCCAGAGACAAATATCATCAAATAAATCCCTTGATCAAGCAATCCCATGCTTTTACAACTTTGAAGAAGAAGCCATTTCGAAAACAAAGTGGTAAAGGAGATACCGGTAAATGCTGGTAACCAGTATTTTCTCCTTTTCCCACAATGCTTTTATCCTTTCAAAACAAATATCATCAAATAAGCCACATTTCCTCGGTCGTCTGCAAATGTGTTAAAATGCAAATTGTGGTCTGGTAAAGATTAAACACGAGAATATAACTGTGTTAAGTTTAAAGGCTCAGTGGCGGCAAAAAGGAAACAACGCAGGTGTTGACCTCTATCCTGCTATATACCTAAAAAGAAACTTTCAAGTCGATAGTAAAAATTTAAAATATTGTTTTTTCAGGTTTTTTTTTTTTTGTAGGGAAAATATCTCCTCCTCGGACAGTGTAGATCAAAGATCAGACTGCACATTCTGTGCAGTCTGATCTTGATCTACACTTTCCGCAAAGGTCAGAGAGTCGCGCTTAGCAGCCTAAGGGTTAAAATGCATTTAGATTAAACCCATATCATTCATAAAATACATGTATAGAAATTGTTGTGACGATGACAGTCTATTATTGTGCGATCGGCGCAAGTGTTCGTCGCTGGCAGAAAAATGAATATAAAACTAGGTAAAAAGTTGCCAAGTCGCACAATGTTCTGCCTACAAAGGGGCTTTAACACATCACTGTGATGCATTATACCAAGCAAGTCATCACATAACTATGGATCCATAAAATCCATAAGCCGACTAAATCCTTTGGTACACTGGTCCTTCGACATGTAGAAAAGCTACAATTAGCAAAAAGGTTCGACCCAGGTCAGCCTGCGCTGACTGCTGACTGTCCCGAATCGATGCCTTTTGCAGATGCATTTAATCCCCTTTTCACGGAGCTTGGCTCAAATTATAGGTTCGATCTCTTTCACCGGATGAGAATACTGAAACTCTGCATTTGCGGACGGTACAGAACTTAGTCTGATCTTAGAGCTAGGGTTACCAACATTTTGCTACATTATTCTGGCGAAAAAAATATACACAGTAAAAAACGGTATTGCAGCATCTGTCTTTTTTCCAGGGTTTGAATTTCTGACGTCAATAATATGAAACGGAGTAGAAATTAGAATCCGACAAGTGCATACACCAACAAAGCAGTCTTTTGCGTATAAACTTAACTGAACTGAGGTATCTCTTGACCTCATGGTTAAGTAGGAAATTTTGCTTACATAATGCATTCGAATTTAAAATGAACGAGAAGATTTTCAGTTTGGTAACAACTGGGAATTTGAATTCGAAAGAAAACTTATAGACAGGTTGAAAGTGACATGCAGAGAATGGGCACACACAGTCAGTCATCATTGCGTACTTCTGCTAAGGGCTTGGATAACAGCTTGCGGTCTTTGTCTCATGCCTCTCACCAGAGGTTGAAACAGTTCGATTGGTAGCCGCTGCCGTGAGGTCAAGGGATACTTCAGTTCAAGACATTTCAGAGGCAAAAATACTCGTTTGTATGTGTATGCAGCAGCCGGATTCTAATTTCTACCCCGTTTCATATTATTCACGCCAGAAAATCAAACCCCATAGAAACACAAGGGGTGGGGGGTCACTTTTTTTTTTTTACTGTGTATAGATTGGTTGCTACGTCTGGGGTTGTCCACTGACTGAATTTTACCAAACAACAAAATTTTAGACTCTTCCATATTGAAAGCAGTTTTTCAGTAGGCATACTAACTGTGACTCAGATAAAGAAATTTTTCTCCTGTTCACTCTATGTTTCCAAAAGCTGTCTTTTTCAGGGTCGATAACACGGGGTTGTTTCGTAATGAGTTAAACATGTATCCATTTCATTTATGTAGTTGTCTAAGGATTGACTTTTTACAAAACGACAAAATATTATGCTTGTCCATACTGAAAGCATTTGCAGACGAAAGATTTAATGTGAATAACGGACAGAATTTGTCTTTGAAAGGATAGAAAACATACTGAGAAAAGCAGAAAATGCTGGTTAGCCACTTTTCCCACAATGTTTTGAAAAGCCTTCAACACCAGTGTCGTTAAAACTCGGGATTGAGTAGTAAAGATTTAACAGCATGAACACATGCAGAGGGCTTTGCCGCAAGAAGGAGAAACTACTATCTCTTGCAATTTCTCACACAAAGTCCTCATAAGTGACACACTATTAAACGAGAAAAAAGTGTCTGTAGAAAGCACGCCTTTAGGTTGAAACGTGTCCAAACGGTTAAGAAGACCGTCTATTTCGATGAAAGCCTGGGTAAATGAACTGTATCCGGTTTACCATTATAGTTTGACCAAAAGTCAAAAGTGGTTACGTTTCATGGTATAACCGTTTACCACACGCCAAAATTCTAGACCAATTGATGTAAATTATAAGCATTTACAGACCACAAAAGAAAACTGGGTCAAATGATGAACTTTGTCTTTGAAAAGGTAGAAATCATTGTTGGAAAAGGAGAAAATGCTGGTTACCAGCATTTTCTCCTTTTCGCCCAATGTTTTCAAAAGTCGTTTTCTTCAGGTTCATCTGAAGTCGAGACTCTTTGATAAAGGGTTGGGTACTTTCACCCTTCTCGTGTTTTGACGACTCTGTTGAGGAACCTATAAAAAATACTGCGGGGATTTTCCCATATTGTTTTCTTATATTTCACAGACGAATATCCAACATATGAGCCAGTTGTAATTTGTCGTCTTCAAATGCTTTCAATTTGGATAAGTCTAAACTTTTTTCTCTTCTGGTAGAGTTAAACGCGGCAACGACCACATGCCATAACGACGGACAGGTCGGCTCGACATATTTCCGGATACTTTTATGTTCGTGGACAGGGAAATTTTATTCTTTAGTCTCTTTGAAATGTGTTTGACCTACCGGAACTGGTTAGAGGTCATCTAAGTAGGGAGGGGACAGGGGTGACCCTCCGAATCAATGCTTTTGATATAAATGAAAGAACTGTCAGGAAAGGAATTTGAATTTACCGATATGGAAAACACTGTGGGGGGAAAAAGAAGTTACTTTTTCAAACGATATTTTCAAAAGCTGTATTTAAAATCTCGTGGTGATAAGGAAATGCATAATCTGGGTTATTGTAATTTCATTTTTTGAATCTTTCAATCGCTACAACAAAACGATTTTCGTTTCTTTTAACACTGGGTCGTTCTCTTTTCGGTCTGTTTTAAAATACCATCTCGTTCGTTCTTACACGTGTAATAAATACGTACAGTTGGCTATGTACTATGCAAAAGTCATGATAAAATATGTTCTGCTCTGTTAAAGTTTGGTAAGTGTTAGATAGTCTGTTAAACTTATTCCGATATTTTCTATGTCTACCTCGAACTCTTAAAAAAGACACATGTCTTCCTACCTTAGCAGGCCCGTATTCATATACTAATTTTTCATTCTTTGTTTTATTTCATATTTAGAAAGTAACGCAACTCCTGATTGGCTAAGTCATTTGGTTTTGCTAATTAGAAGTTGCGTTACTCTCAAATTCTGAAAATTCTTGAGAATAAGACTAAGAATGTTCTTATGATTGTTTGGTGAATACGGACCCAGATTCCCAAGTTAGGCGGGGGAAGGGGGAGATCATTATGATCAAGTCTTTGATTCAAATCGAACAGTCCTGCATTTTGTAGAAACACTATTCAATGCCTGTTACGAGTTCTAAATGAACCATGCTCTGTGAAAGGGGGCTTAAAAGTATCGACCCAGGTCAGCCCGTGCAGTCGGCGCGGGAGACATGGGCCGACATAATTTGCTTTTGGTCTATAAATTTTTCGCATGCCAAAAGACCAGTGTACCGCAGTCGGAATCAGTCGATTGTTAGGCAGTATGAGTTTTATGGATCCATAATTATGCGATGTGTTGCTTGGTATAAAGGATCATTACGATGCATTAAATTCCTTTTTGTCAGAACCATGATATAGAGTGGTTCTTGGACATGCAAAATTTACCATTAGCAAAAAGGTTTGAACCAAGCCCGCGCAGCCTGACATAGCTCGATACTTTTTGCAGATGCACTGAAACCCCTGTTCACAGATCATGACTCATTTATAAATGTAAATAACATCATAGGCCACTGAAACTCCATTGGTCTATCACAGAATACGGAACTGTTCATTATCGGACACCGTTACTATAAATAGCACATTGGCTACCGCCTCGATATCCTATACAGTCACTCGTCACAACTCGGCCGATTCCGTACCTACATCTAACCTCGTCTGTATAAGGGAGGCTTCCATTTTGAACTACCAATCACATATCTTAAACATGGCGGCGCCCCTATAGATCGCTTAGCAACGACATGAACAACCACTGTGAAGTTATTCACTTCTATCGATCTGTCGATGAAAGCTCCTAACCGAATTGATAAACCACGCTAAAATTTGAATGTACAAACTGTTTGCCGACTGAAATACTCTTAGAAAGATAACGATAGAAAATTTACTCATGCGTTCTTTCTAAAGAGGAGCCTTACAATTTCAATAACGGTAAAGCGGTGTGCTTCCGGAGATGTGCGAAATGTACCGTGTAGGTGCATATCAAGCTACGTGATACAGCCGAGGGATTTGATCACCGGATCACCCGAGGTATGCCGAATGCCTATATAGTAAGACTATAAACTGGTACCCGTTGTATCTCCCATAACCGTCCGATAGACAACAGGCAACACCCGATTTATGGAAGGCAGCTATTGGTTTACATATAGACAAAACCCACCAATCAGACAGCCCGTAACAGAGTGCCTGAATTTCTGTTTTAAAATAACCGATAAATAATCTATCTTTGGCTAAGATTTTCATGACAGACAATATTTTTTCTGACCACGATCAATTTATCAAACTCGCTAAGAAATTTATTCTTTATCGATAAAGTCTATCTCTTTGCATAAATGATATCACAATTTAAATTTCCAAGTCTCGCGCTATCTCTCGAAATCTCGAACCTGGCAGAAACTCGACTTGTAAGCATTGGGTGTTACCTGTTGTTGATACGAAGATCGATAACAGGCTGCCAGTTTAGTAAGACTATATAGGATATAGAGACAGTCGCCAATGTGCTATTTATAGTAACGGTGTTAGTGACTATTTCAGTATTCCATTATATATACAGGCGATGCGTCAATGTCCCTATATAAGTGTTCGATGATCGACCAAAGAAAATTTAGTGATCCGTGATGAACCAATAGAGCTATAAAGGCCTGTGATAATATCATCCCCCCTTTCAGGTCCGCAAGATCATGTTGTACAGCAATCACGTTTAAGAATAATGCGTAACTTAGGATTGGTAACTTAATTTGGCTTGCACTATCCCCATTAAATTAACAGCCATATGGGCCGACGGTGCCGACGATAAATAAATTCAATTTAAACCTGCTGCGGTAGGAAAGGACAGACCATCGCCATTCAGAGCTTTTGTCTTTTGTCAAGGGGTACCAGGGATCACTACTGCCGCATTGCTTAACATTGCAATTATTTATGCGGGAAAGCAGCCACTGGCTTCAAGATAAAGGCTAAACCCTTTACCGCACGATGCCGCCTTTTAACGCCCCTGAGAAAGAAGCCTTTTGAAAACATTGTGGGAAGAGGAGAAAATGCTGGTAACCAGCATTTTCTCCTTTCCCCCACCATGCTTTCTACCATATCAAAGAAAAATTGTGCCATTTGAGCCAAACTGAAATTGTCTGCAAATGCTTTCAGTTTGGACAAGGCTAAATTTTATCTTCTGATAAAGAGTTAAAGTAAGAACTGTATGAAACATCAGGGCCCGTATTAACCAACCATTCTAAATCACAGGCTTTGCCTTGTTCTAGATTTAGAAAATAACGTAATTTCCGAAAGACAAATCTGACTAGTTAAACCATTTGGTTTAGCAAATCAGAAATTCGGAACGTGGATTCTGTCACACACTCTAAAACATCTACAGGTGCACCGGACACCGCGATATTTTGGCGGTTACTGGACGATAACGAACTTAGGACAACAGATACACAGATAAGAATACAAAAAGCTATCCCGATGCAGGACGTGGATTAGCCTATGCGTCACTCACTCTATAGTACCCACAAAATATCTACAGGTGTACCGGACAATGCAACATTTTTTTTTTTCGGTCACTAAACGATTATCTGTAGATTTGTTTAATATTGCTCATTGGAAAAACAACATATCGATGACGAACATGGGATAAACATAGATAACAAGACAAAAAGCTGCGGCTATTCTGCGTAATAGACTCATAGGTACTTCGTCACGTGATACGTATTTGTCACATGACATGTTGATATGCCTATATATAACCGGAAGCGACACAAATATGTAAACAAATAACACCCAATTTATCTTAATACAATTCTTTCCTTGTTCAAATTCTCTGTTTACACAAGCTTTCATTTCATACCAACGTAAACAAGCGATCACTGGGACGTTTCTCTTGGACTAAGTAGCTGCAGTTCATTCTCAGTGCAGACGACTTTTTTGGTCTCGCGGCAGGGAACTTTTTAAGCCTTTAACCCTTTACCAGCCGACGACGAAATTCTAGACTTTTCCAGTTTGAAAGCATTTGCAGACGGCAATTTGATTGTGGCTAAAAATGGTGGGATTTGTCTTTAAAATGATAGAAAATAGTGGGAGAAGCAGAAAATGCTGGTCGCCAGCACTTTCTCATTTTCCTACAATGTTTTCAAAACGCTTCTCCCCTAGGGTCGTTAAAGCTCGGGACTGTTTGGTACGGGGGTAGCAAACAACAAATTTCAGACTATTCCAAACTGAAAGTATCTGATGACAAATTCACAATCTGTGTTAAGTAGCCACAGTTCACTTATTGTACAGAAACATAGTGTGAAAAAAAATGCTGGTTACCAGCATTTTTTTCTTTTTCCACAATGTTTTCAAAAGCTTTCACAATCAAATGTTTAATGATCTGGAAGATGGAGGCTCTTGAAAAACATTATGGGAAAAGAAAATGCTTGTTATCACAAACCCCCATGTTTCAGATCGTTAAACACAGGATTTTTTGATAGCGTTAAAAGCCCGTGGCACGACTGCTGAAAACGCTCATTACAAGTACTGTAATTTCTCCTCTTATCTCACTATTTCCACGTGTTTTCAAGTATAAAAAAACTAAATACGAGGGCTGTTCGACAAATTCGTGGAATTTTGTCGTAAAAATTTAAACTAGGGGACCAATTTAAATCATATTTTGCATACATATTAAACAATCTGTATCTGAAACATCCTGTAAGTTTCATGTGAATTCATTAAGAAATACATTTTCAACAGAGATTGACAAAACACATGTAAACGTACACTGCCGGGCTCCGGATGCGAAAAAATAACGTCAACCTCATTACAGGTCAAGAGATGGGCGTATCGGCGTACTTTTTCTACATAATCTCCTCGAATATTCACACATTTCCTGTACCAAGACACCCACATGGTAATCAGTGTTGAAGGGTCGTATTTTATCCCTTGTCTGATATGGCACGCACTCGAACCCAACGGTCGTCATTCATCTTCCATTGCACAATATCCAAAATTGACAACGTTACGCTAACCGGCCGTCTTTGACGAGGATCAGCTTCAAGCGATGTTCTTCAATTGCTGAACCGCTTGGGTCACATATGGACAGATGAAACACTACATGAACTTTAAGTTGTCGACTCCTTAATTGATTCAATGGTCTGTTTTGATGTTTTACCCAGTCCGACACAAAACTAGTAGTGTGCTTAACCCTTTACCGCACAATGCCGCCTTTTAACGCCCCTGGGAAAGAAGCCTTTTGAAAACATTGTGGGAAAAGGAGAAAATGCTGGTAACCAGCATTTTCTCCTTTTCCCACAATGTTTTCTATCCTATCAAAGAAAAATTGCAGCATTTGAGCCACATTGAAATTGTTGTCTGCAAATGCTTTCAATTTGGACAAGGCTAAAATTTTGTAGTCTGGTAAAGGGTTAATTCAACACCAAACGAAGACCTCATTGCGTCAAAAATTACCTGGCACTGACGAGACAAAAATTATGTCATTAGAGTAAACGGAAGTGCCACAGTGATGACGTTTAACAGAAATGATGACATGCTGGTGTTCGACCGTCTTCACAATTTGTGTCATTTGTACTTCTTTTTAAGTGTTTGTTTTACACAGATTACATGCTTCAAATCGGGAGAAAATTGGCGCCCGGCAATGCGCATTACATGGGTTACGATGGTTACATATGTCAAAGTTTCAGTTTAAAAAGTTTTAAAACGGCAAAATTTTTGTATCAAGTTTACATGTTCATGCTGTAATGGGCAAATTTTTAGATTAAATTATCAAAAAACGTGGTTTTAACAACAAAATTCCACGAATTTATCGAACAGCCCTCGTACATGCTGTTCATCCATATTCAATAAGGATGTATTGAAAGTTGTTTCCTGGCGGAGTGAGTGAATTCAATATTCTCAAAGTAACAATATTCATTTTCAAACTTTATTTCAAAAGTGAAAAGGGAAACACTACAGCAAATTATCAGAAGTATTCCGTTCAAAACTTCTTCGTGATTTCTACCCTTTGTCTAAGTTACTGCAAATACACATCAGGTTTTCAAGATATATGCCGGCAGCAGATATAAATTATGAACATGTGCCATTTTACCTCCTGCTGTGACCTTGACCTCAAAGTCTGGCGTCTGAAACCTTGGCACTACATATTGTCTCATCAAGGCCCAAGTATGTGTAAAATACTTCAAAAATCAGGTCAGGGGTTCAGGAGATATGCAGCTGACAACATTTTAGAGCATGTAACCTTTTACCCCCTGCTGTGAACTTGACCTTTCTGTCTGGTGTCTGAAACCTTGGCTCTGCATGTTGTCTAATCAGGGTGTGAAATATTTTACCAATCAGCCCAGGGGTTCAAGAGATAATGAGCAGACATGATTAAAAGGCATATGACCTTTAAACCCTGCTGTAACCTTGACCTTAGAGCCTAGCAGCTGAAATCTCTGCTCTGTAGATTATCTTATCAAGGTGAACACTGGCGTAGGATTTAAAACGGAATATTTCAATACAAAAAAAAAATAATACAATTTATAGGAATTTTTATCAGGAGATTGTAGGCTGTAACAGTGTAGGAATACCAAGTCACGCTCTTACATCAGAGGTTTCAGCTTTGAATCAACCAATCAGTGGAGTCAGCTCTTGGAACTACACCTTGGTGCATGTTTCCCAGAAATAATCATCAGGGGTGGGTGGTTTATCAATTTGCAGATCTTGTGTAACATCGATGTAAAATAAAAAAGTAAACATTTGCAAAAATAGCAAGACCATGTCCCATTATAACATGACAAACCAGCAAAAAAAGAATGACCCCAAAACACAATAACTATTACAAGTAACAACACTTTTTTCACTGTCAAGCATCAGCAAAGTATGTTTTTTCTCCATGTTTATCCCTGTACTTGATTCCTCTGTCCACACTGAACTTGTGTATATGGCTGGCAGGTATTATACACAGTGGAGAAAAGCTGGGAGAAAGCGCACTGTCGCAGTTCATGAGTCACACTGCCAAACTGGGTACCACACACATAGAACTGTGCACAGTTTGTTACACTGGGTATTGTGGTACCCGGATTCTTCCTGCAGTAAGCATCAATGATGGCTGAAAGTAGGCACATAAATGTAATTACATACACAATCAGACTTGGGCCAGTATCCATCACCAACCATTCTAAATTGCATTCCTATTCTAATTCTCCAAAATTCTCTAAACAATGTACAACAGTTTCTGATGGGCCAAACCATTTGGTTTGACCATTTGGTTTAGCCAATCAGAAATTTTGTTATTTTCTCACTTTAGAATAAGACCCTTTAGAATGTCTGAAGAAAAAGAGCCATGTATGTAGAAACCACCCAAAGGAAGTAAGAAAAGCATGTTCTTTAAAAAGGTGTCTTTTAATACAAGTTTAACATACAAAAATGGTCATTTAAGGTAGTGGGGTTGTTTAATGCAGGTGGTTTCTAGGACAAGTTTGATGGTTTTAAGTTAAAGCATTAACTCATTGCAAGATTAAGGCAGCTTAAAGCCTTTTTACATATCAAATCCCTCATGTTACTGACCCTAGGAAGAAGCCTTTTTAAAGACATTGTGGGACAAGCAGAAAATGCTGGTTGATTGATTGATTGTATGGTGTTTAACGCCGTTTTCAACATTATTTCAGTTATATTGTGGCGGCCAGTGCACCTATCCATGCTTTCCTGGAGTTTCTTTTACCAGTACTCCACAAAATATTCTTTCCAAGCCACTGGCTGCTTTCCCACATAACCATTGTCAAAACAATGGTCAGTGGTGAGAGAGGAATGAATCCTGTCGCAATGACTATCATCAGTCCTCGGAAAGAAATTGGCCAAGCCAGGCATCGAACCAGCGACCTCCTGTTCTCAAGTCCTGTATGCTACCGACTGAGCTACAGAGGCTTGGGAGAGAAAAAAAAAAGAAATGCTGGTAACAAACTTTTTCACATTTTCTATCCTTTTATGCCAGTTTCCATCACTTGAGCAACATATAAATCATTGTCTGCAAATACTTTCAAATTTGGCCAGAACTAGACTTTTGTTGTCCGGTAAAGAATTTAGGAGCTTTTGACTAAACCACTGTTGGTCAATGGTAACAACCAAATCTTGTTATCGAGAGACTGAAATCCAAGCTAAGCCAAAACTCTTTCATGATGAAATCCTTGAACCAGGATTCATTCCTCTCTTACAGCTGAATACAGTTCAAACTGTGGTTATGTGAAAAAGTAGTCATTGCCTCTAAAAGAATGTTCAGCATAGCCCCAACTGACAGCTATAGCGCCATATGCAAAAACCCATGCTTTTGTGGAAAGTAGATATTAAGTCAAGCCTTTACTAAACAGCCTTTGTTTTTACCACCCTAGACAGCTTTTGAACACATAGTGAGAAAAGACAAATTCCATAATTTGAGTTATTTATCCAATTGCTTTTCTGCAAATACTTTCAATTTGACAGAGTGTAAAACTTTGTCACTGGCTATTATAGAGTTGTAGTTTAAAGAGAACTAAATCCTATCATTTGAGCCCAATTTTTTTTTGTCTGCATTTTTTTTTTTACATGAATGAGTCAAAAATTTACGCCTGGTAAAGGAGCTAGCCCTTTACCAGACAACTGAGAAAAAAGGCTATTGAAAACATTGTTGTAAGAGGAGAAAATGCTGAGAACCACACTTTCTCTTTTTTCCATGTTTTCTTCCCTTTCCAAAACAAATTCAATCATCTGATCAACTTTAATCCAAATCTGCAAATGCTTTCAATTTGGTCAGGTCTAAATTTTGTTGTGTGGTAAAGGTTCCAAACTGAAAGCATTTGCAGACGACAAATTAAGGGTGGCTAAAATGACAAAATTTGTCCTAGATATGGCCAAAAACATTGTTACCAGCATTTTCTACTCTTCGAACAATGTTTTAAAAGGCTTCCTTTTTTTTCAAGGTCTTTAACCCTTTCCCAAACAAGCCCTGGTTTTCACGTGTCTGCAGTACAAGTCTTTTGAAAACACTGTGGGAAAGGGAGAAATTGCTCGTAACAAGCAATTTCTCCTTTTCCCACAGTGTTTTCTACCCTTTTTGAGACCTTTCTGCCATTTTCATCAAGTTTAAAATTGTCTTCTGCAAACTCTTTCAATTTGGACCAGTCCAAAATTTGTCGTTTGGGAAAGGGTTAAAGAAAGTCGGCATTGTGTGGTATGGGATTAAAGTAACAAACCTGGATTAGCAGGATCTATACAGGTATGTGAAGCAGGGTCCAGGATTTTATTTAATATACAGATGCCTGTCTCTGTCACCACACCATTGTCACATAAAATGTAGTGCCCTGTCAACTCTCTCCCTGGGTAGGGATTCAAGCCATTGGGTTTGCCTGTGCAGGTAGGACCCACAGGAGCCTGAGTTATGATGACTGGAGCCCTGGTTGTAATTTGGACTTGACCAGGGCACAGTACACAACCTATACCCACACACCGATACAATTTATAATCACCTGTGGGAGTGCAGGAAAGAAAATAATTGAGACATGCTCTGTGAGAAGGGGGCTTAATGCATCTGCAAAAAGTATTGAGCCAGGTCAGTTTGCGCAGGCTGACCTGGGTCGGAACTTTTTGCTACTGGTCAATTTTCCACAGGTAAAAGGACCAGTCTACCTCTTGATTGAGACATTTGTTAGTCAAAATGGATTTTATAGATCCATAGCTATGTGATCATTTATTTGGTATTATGCACCTCAGATGCATTGAGCCCCCTTTTGCCAGAGCATGGCTCATACATGATGTATGCCTATTTTATGCTTTTATCACCGAATGTAGAATTCTTAATGTGAATCTAATCCAGGAAATTACACTGTAATTGGTAATACCCATTTTCCTAATGTTAACAATTACCAAACAACAAAATTTTATGCTTTTATCACCGAATGAAGAATTCTTAATGTGAATCTAATCAAGGAAATTATTTACACTGTAATTGGTAATACCCATTTTCCTAATGTTAACAATTACCAAACAACAAAATTTTATACTGGTCAAATTCCAAAGCATTTGCAGACGACAAATCAAGTATGGCTCAAAAACTGAAATTTACCTTTTGAAGGGTATGAAACATTGTTGGAAAAGGAGAAATGCTTTATACCACAATTTTCTCCTTTTCTCACAATGTCTTCCAAAGCCTTCTTCATCAAGGTCGTTTAAACTCGGGGTTATAAGTTAAAGGGTTAATAAAACTTGTACCCAGCACCTTCACCCTAAGTGCGCCAAATAAACCCATTATACATTTTCACTCTAGAATAAAACCTTAAAATGTACGATATCAAGATTGCTTTTGTTGAGAATGTCTCAGAAAAGCTGGCAGAGTAGATCAAAGATCGTGAATGTCTCAGCATAGCTGGCAGTTTAGGTCAAAGATCAAATGCATATTTTGTGCAGTCTGGTCTTAATCTACACCAGCAGCAAGGGCAATTCAAGTAGTAAAATGCGCTTTAACTCTTTAGAAAACAACAAAATCTTGCACTTGACCAAATTGAAAACATGTGCAGACGACAAACTAAATGTAGCTCAAATGATGATTTCTGTCTATGGTAGGGTAGAAAACATGGTGGGAAAAGGAGAAAATGCTGTTTACCATCATTTTCTCCTTTTCTTACAATGTTTTCAAAAACTTTCTTCTTCAGGGTTGTTAAAACTTGGCACTGTATGGTAAAGGGTTAAGGGTTTATATAAAAGTTGTGACACTAGGATGCCTTATTCTTCATTGAAAAGGTGTAATCATTATTAGGTCTATTAAGTTTGAAATTTTCTTCACCTAAATCTTTTATATAAAATATGTTTCATTCATAGCAACACATATTATTATATTATACATACATGCAGAAGCTGGTTCCTTTCTCTGTCCACACTGAACAAAATCTTTGCCCTGACAGCGCTGGGACACAGCATCAAATAACTGAGGGTAAGGACATTCCATCAGACGGTTACCCAACTGAGTATTCACATTCTGACAGGTATAATACTGAGCACAGTTTTGAGGGTTAGCCATGTAGCCATATGGGTTCTTGTTACAGAAATCTGTCAGTGGATCTGAAATATAGTACAAAACCCATTGTAAACCCATTCTTGAACAAGTACAACTTCTAACACTCCCACAGTTGTAGGCTTTGAAAAACATTGGCAAAAACAGAGCAATGGCAGGTAAAAAGCAATTGCTCCTTTTTTCATGGTGTTTTCTACTGAATTTAATCCTTTACCAAACAATCCTATGTTTTAATGACCCTAAAGAAGAAAGCTTTTGAAAAAATTGTGGGAAAAAGGAAAAGTGGTTTGTAACAAGCAGTTTCTCCTTTTTCCACGTTTTCTACTATATCAGAAAACTTCAGCTCATTTTACCTGTTGCAAATTTGTGGTATGCAGATGCTTTCATTTTGGAAGTATCCAAAATATGTTGTTTGGGAAAGAGTCAAAAAGACACTTTCCTTTCCTACAGATCTTTTACTTCACAGGCACCACAGACATAAAATACATGTATTGCCATTTACTGTTGGATTCAGACAACATTTTTTAGCAAATGTATGTTTGCAAATGTAAGTTTGGTGAGGTACGCTGTGCTAGGAATTCTTACAAATTCATTCAGTAATAGTGTTTATACTCTTAATTTTTTACCTAAAGACAAAATTTTGGACTTGTCCAATTTGAACGCATTCCAAAACGACAAAATAGATGCAACTGGAAACTGAAATCTGTTCATAGAAGGAAAGACAACATTGTAGCAAAAGGAGTAAATGATGGTTACCAGCATTTGTCTCCTTTTTTCACAATGTTTTCAAACATGTTTTTCTGTAGGGTCATTAAGACTCAGATTTGTTTGGTGAAGGGTTAACCCTTACCTGGAATGCATCATAAACCGCATCAAACAGTCACATGGGATCACTACACTGTCCTGGAACAGCTAAAACTCCCGAAGATTGGTGGATATCATGGTATAATTATGCATTCTGTCTGATGACTGCATAGTTTTGACATTATTTATTTTTGAGAAAGCAGTCAGTGGCTTGGATAGAATGTTGTGGGTTGAGCTGGAAAAAGAAACTTATTGAAAGCAAGCATAGAAGTTTTTCTCTGCAATGATATAACCAAAATAAAGTTGAAAATAGCTCCTAATACAATAAGACAAGTACACACACACCAAACCAAAACATACCGCCTGTAGTGGGGTTCACAGTCCTACACTGCTTGGTAATGCTGTCAAAAACACCAGAGGTGCAATGTTCAACCCCCATGGTCCTGTTGCCTTGACAACGCACAAACCAGGTGCTATCCCGTGTTGGATGAGCATGGTTACCATCTGTAAGCCCTTTACATGATACAAACCTCTGGGTGCAGGGTAAACAGTTTGTGGTATGACACTGGTTCTGGTTGTACTCACCTGTTAAGGATATAAATATTTCATAATAAAACTAGAATTGTCTCACCTCTTTTGCAAAAGACAAAATTTCAAACAAGTCTAAATTGAAAGCCTTTGCTTCAAAAATTAAACTTGTTCTGGGAAGGTAAAAAACATTGTGGGAAAGGAGAAAATGCTGGTCACCAGCATTTTCTCCTTTTTCTAAAAGCCTCTGCCTTCAAAAGCTTTCCATTTCAAGGTTGCATGGTAAAGGTTTAAGGCCACTTCTTAACACATCCTCTTCCCCAGCACCTTGAAAGCATTTGCAAACAACAGAGTCAGAGTGGCTAGAATAGTGAGATTTGTTTTTGAAAGGGCAGAAAACATTGTTTGAAAAGGAGATAATGCTGGTCGACAGCTTTGATTCTCAGGGTCTTTCAAATATCAGGTTGTTTGGGAAAGGGTTAACCAGAAAAATAGATACAAAGGAAGATAACTCTTCAACTTTCAGATCCAGAACAAATGAAAAATGTGCTTTGCACATCTCCCATTTGTGTCTATCAGTTGTGCAAACACAGCAAAACTGTAGGAGTGCATAATATAGATATATAGGCTTTAAGAATTGACCTGGTAGGCAGAGCTTTATAACAGTTTGCTGCATTTTAGCTTGGGGTTAGATACATTATTCGGAAATCATTGTGAGTAGCCATAAAGGATTGATAGAATACTGTTATGATGCATGTATTTACGTAGATTTATAACAATGATTCTGAATTGGCTCTAGGCCACTAAAGTGAAAAAAAAAACTGGTTGACTAATGTCAAAGGTTAGCCACACCCTGCCAGGTCAATTCTTACAGCCTACACCAGCTTCTAAGCTGCCTGTTCAAAGACATACAAATGGATGGACAGACGCTATCCTCACAGAAAACATTCTTTCTACCAAGATATAATTAGGTATAGTCATAACGAGTACAGTGAACAAGCTAATACTTACAAGGCGCCTGTGGCTCATATTTACTTTGACAATCGACCATGTTAAAGTCCATGCAGGTCTGCAGAGTTCTGTGATACAACTGTGGGTATGTACATTCTCGAAGTCCGATAATACTGCTCGTAAAAATGTCCCGACAGTCATAATACTGGGCACAGTTGGAAGGGTTTGGTAGTTTCTCATATGGATGATATTTACAGTAGTTTTCTGGAGTATCTGGAAGATATAATTTTCATGGATGAACATTTATAATTGGACTCATTTCTAAAACATAGATAGTTTTACCAATATTGAAATGATAATCATAATTTATGGATTTAGCTTGTTCCTAAACAATCCTGTGTTTTAACCTTTTACCACACACCAAAATGGTAGACTTCTCCAAACTGACAGCATTTGCAGACAACAATTTTAACGTGGCTCAGTTTTTCTTTGATAGAGTAGAAAACATTGTGGGAAAAGGAGAAAATGCTGGTAACTAGCATTTTCTCCTTTTCCCACAATGTTTTCAAAAGGCCTCTTTTCCAGAGTCATTAAAACTTAGGACTGTGTGGTAAAGGGTTAAAACTAAGACATGTCCATAATGAAAGCTTTTGCACAGTACCAATGCAATGTGGCTAAAAGGTTGGAATTCATTTTTTTTTAAAACATTGTGGAAAAGGAGAAATTGCTGGTTACCAGTTTTTCTCTCTTTCCCACAATGCTACCACAATTCTTTTACCAACCACATGGCCAATAGAAATTGAGATAGTGTGGTAAGGGGCTAATTAGCTGAGGGGAAAAGGGCCTTTGAAAACATTGTGGAAAATAAGAGAAAATGAAGGTAACGAGCACTATCTTCATTTCCCACCATGTTATTTTTCCTCTTTAAGACAAATTTCATCATTTGAGCAATGTCGAAGTTATTGTCTGCAAGTGCTTTCAATTTAGAACAGTCTACATATTTTTTGGGATAGAGCTGTTTCCACATTATTTCAGTTTTGTCAATGTGGCCAGAGCACCTATCCATGCTTTCCTCAGTATCCATGCTTTTTTATCAGTACCTTGCAATATTTTCTTCTCAAGCCACTGGCTGTTTTCCAACATTACCATTGTCAAAAAACAATGATCAGTGGTGAGAGAGGAATGAATGCTGCAAAAATGACTATGATGAATCCTTGAAACAATTTTAGCCAAGCTGGAGATTCGAACCAAGGACCTCCTGGCTTCAACTCCTGTATGTTACCTACTGAGCTCCAGGGCTTGGCACGAACTTCGTTGTGGGGGGAGGGTTTATAATAAATTAATGATTTGAGAGAACCAATTTTCTCACTTGGATCTGCAGTGGTTGGGGCAGCTGTAAACCAATTTATAGTTGTCCTCCGTGTTGTGGTCCTTACAATTGGTCTGTTTGTTATCAAAGGAATGGTAGGTTTCATTGTAGACGGAAATACACATCTTCTGACGTTGGGTTCAAATGTTCCTGTAAGACAGTCTCCGACAAACATTGTACGTCCTTGCAAACAAGTTATATATGCTGTTGTCCACTTTCTGCCTGGGAACGGATGGTCTCCATCAGGAAGGTTCAAGCAAGACGGAAGTCTTTGTGGGCATGATGTGCATGTTGGATTGTTGGTCGGACACAAGTTCTGTTGATAATCACCTGTTAATGTACACAGGGTAACATAAACCTATTAGTTTAACCCTTTCCCACACAGTCTGACTTTTAACACCCTGAGGAAGGAGGTTTCTGAAAACATTTTGGAAAAAGGAGAAAATGCTGGTAACCAGCATTTTCTCCTTTTTACAAAATGTTTTCTACCCTTTCAGACACAAATCTTATCATTTAATTGCACCATGTTTAGTTTCTTCTCTACAAATGCTTTCATTATAGGCGAGTCAAAAATTTGTTTTGTGGTAAAGGGTTAACCGTTTCCAAAACCACAAATTTTAGACTTTTAACTCTATACCAACAGACAAAAATTTAGCCTTGTCCAAACTGAAAGCCTTTGCAGAAGACCAATTAAATATTATTCAAAACATGAAATTTCTATTGTGAAGGGTAGAAAACACTGTGTGAAAAGGAGAAAATATTGGTTACCACCATTTTCTCCTTTTCCCACAATGTTTTCAAAGGCATTATTTTCCAGGGTTTTTAGAACTTGGGACTGTTTGGTTAAAGGCTCAACTAGAAAAATCCAAAACTGCATAACATGGGGGATGAAAAGAATAAGAACTTTGCTTACATGGCTGTTTATATTCTGGTCTGGCATGGCATGATACAGCCCTGAAGTCCTGACATCTAAGGGTGAACTCTGAAAACATCTGTGGGTAGGTACATTCCTGGATGTAGGGTGGGGCAGACCTTGTACAGTCATAATACTGACCACAGTGGGTAGGGTTGGGTACCAGCTGACCTCTATGTTGGTCACACACGCCATGGCTGACAACTGAAGAAATGTTTTTTGATGTTTAATAGTGTTTTCAACATTATTTCTGTTATATCATGGCAGCAAGTACACGTATACTTATCCAAGGTTTTCTGGAGTTTCTTATACCATTACTTTGCTCAACATTTGCTCCCAGCCACTGGCTGCTTTCCCATATTAAATACAGTCGTAACAATAAGCAGCTGTGAGAGAGAAATGAATCCCATTGTATTATTGATCATCAATCCTTGGGAAGAGTTTGGCAGAGCTTGGAATTGAACTTGTGACCTCTGGGTTTCAAGCCCTTCCCTTTACCAACTGAGCTACCAGTCAATGAAGAAATACAGCTTAACAACAATTAAATGTCTTTTTAGAAGTAAGATAAATATGTGTCAGTTTCTTAAACTCGTAAAAAATTCCCACCTGTGGGGACAATTATTCTTTTTAGATCAATTTAACACATTACTAAATGTTCTCCACTTTTAACGACCCTGAGTAAGAAGCCTTCTCAAAACATTACGAGAAAAGTTAGAAAATCCTTTTCCCACAACGTTTTCTAACCTATCATAAACAAATCACACCATTTAAGCAATGCTTAATTTGTCTTCTGCAATTGATTTCAATTTGGACAAGTCTAAGATTTTGTCTGGTAAATAGTTAAAAAACGTTATAGCTGATAGGAAGCAATTTCTCCTTTTGGTTTCATATGTATCTGCTCTTCACCAGATGAAATAATTTTGGACAAGAAAAGTAGATCAACAACAGCTTCATTAACAAACAAATAGACTGACACACCAAAAAAAATAAAGAAACTGCTGTGTTTTCAGCAGTCTATTCCTTGCTTCTCTATCCACGGTGTACTTAACTCTTTACCAAATGACAAAACTTTGGACTGGACCAAATCAAAAGCATTTGCAAAAGACAAATTAACTGTAGCTAAAATGATTATTTTTGTCTTTGATAGGGCAGAAAACATTGTAGGAAAAGGATAAAATGCTGGTTACCAGCATTTTATACTTTTCCCACAATGTTTTCAAAAGTCCACTTCCTCAGGGTCGTTAAATCTCGGGATTGTGTGTTAAAGGGTTAAAGGTTTCTTTTCAAAATCAAAACATACAAACCTGTAGTCGTTGGTAAAGCATATGTGGTTAAAATGGTCACCTGGTTATAGCAACCAATCATACCAGGTTTACATACATCGTATGACATGGTCCTATTAGTCAAACATTGGAGAAGATAATTGTTGCCATCATAGAAGTTGGAAATCTTCTGTTGACCATCTGGCAGGTTTTTACAACTTGGTATACGATTTGGACAAGGTACACACCCTGGTTTGGTGGGATCACAGCGGTTTTTGTAATATTCACCTACGAAAAAGATATAAAATGAAATCTACTAAAAATGAACTCTTGTCAACTTTTACCAAACAACAATTGAAAGCATTTGCAGACGACAAAATAAATGTGACTTAAGAATTTAAATCTGCTATGGGACGGGTAGAAAACATTGTGGGAAAAGGAGAAAATGCTGGTTACCACAATGTTTTCAAAAGGCTTCCTTTTTGGGGTCGTTAAAAGTCGGGATTGTGTGGTAAAGAGTTAAAACACAACATTTTGAAAGGGTAGAAAACATTGTGGGAAAAGGAGAAAATGCTGGTTACCAGCATGTTCTCCTTTTCCCTTAATGTTTTCAAAAGGCTTCTTTTAAAAAGTCGTTAAAACTTGGGATTGTGTGGTAAAGGGTTATGCAATTTTGCATACATGTATGATAAATTTCATACCTTTGAAAGCCTCTAGATAACACTGTTTAATACAAAAGGTATCTATTAATTGCTTTTGTAAATATTATAGATCGAGATCAGACTGCCGAAAATGTAGTCTGACCTTGGATCTTTGCTGTTGGATTTTTTTTTTGTGAGATATTGTAAGACACAAAATCCATGTTGTTCAAATACCTTGACTTTTATCCAACTCACTGAACATAAAAATTTACTGCATTTGGGGCTCATAGAACAGTATTACACGTATTTAGAATCAGTTTACAAGTTATGTGCGTGGAGTAAGAGACTTTTCCCAAATAATCCCATTTTTTACCCTTTCAAAAATAAATCATACCATTTCAACCATGTTTGAGTTATCATCTGCACATGTTTTCAATATGAATCTAGACCTTCGTCATCCAGCCAAGAGTTAAATCTTTACCCAAAAATGAAATTTCAGACTTGTCCATTTTGAACTTATATACAGACGAAACTTAAAGGTTGTTTAGATAATGAGATTGGTCTTGGCAAGGATAGAGAGCCTTGTGGGAAATGGAAAAACTGCTGTTTACCAGCATTTTCTGCCTTCAAAAATTGTTTAAAGGCCTTCCTCCACAGCGTTGTTTAACCCTTTCCCAAACGACAAATTTTAGACCCTTCCAAACTGAAAGAGCTTGCAGACGACAATTTTAAATTTGATGAAAATGACAGAAAGTTCTCAAAAAGGGTAGAAAACACTGTGGGAAAAGGAGAAATTGCTCATAATGAGACTTGTACTGCAGACACGTGAAAACCAGGGCTTGTTTGGGAAAGGGTTAAAGAACAGGATTGTAATCTGATAACTCTAAAAAAAGATCTACAGTTCCAGGAAAAAATAAATAACTGACATACAAGGAGCCTGTGGTTCAAAATGTGAGTTACAGGTCACTCCCTGGAAGTTCTCACACCTCAGTGTGGCACTGGAGAAGAGTAGAGGGTATGGACATTCCTGAAAGGGTATCAAACTGATGTTAATTACTCAAGTTAGGTTGAATTTTATAGCTAAATAAGGTACATGAGAGATACAAAGTTAGGCTAATTGCCCATACACAATAATTCCACTCTACTAAAGATTAAAGCAATATGCCTCTTTTCATTCATACCTAAATGTAGTATGCTGAGGCTAAAATTAGTTATTGTTGGCAATACAACACAGACTAATCACTGATCAGCACTGTCTAATAGTGTGTGAGAAATTAAGACCCATTAAATTTGCTGTATTTACATCTTTCATGCTTATTTAATTCATTCAGTGCCATAGGTGATCCAAGAAACTTTTATAAATAAAGAAAGACATGATCAAACTGCAAAGAAAGTGTGGGCTGATCTTGAATCTGCTCTGATACTGTCCATGCAGTTTTGAAGATCTTAAAAAACAAAATCGCAAAAACATTAGACATAAACTGGCAGGCATACAAATATACCCTGTGACAAACGGTCTGAAATCTTAACCATTAAGCTGCTAAGCACGACTCACTGACCTTTTGTGGACAGTGTAGATCAAGATCAGACTGCACAGAATGTGCAGTCTGATCTTAGATCTACACTGTCCAATAAGGAGATATTTCCCCCCCCCCCCCCAAAAAAAACATTTGAAGTAGAAAAATTTGGGTTTACACTATTGGCCTGAAAACTCCATTTCATTTATTTAGCAGCTTAAGGGTTAAACAATCCATCAAATAACCCACCTGTACATATTCTATATCATAAGGATAGACACTCTGTAATGTACGTCCAGTGACAGAACAGTTGTAGTACCAGGCACAGTTTGTTGGGTGGGGTAAAACAGCATACTGGTTCTGCTTGCAATAGGGTCCAATGTTACCTAATGTAGACAGAATTGGTAGATGGTATGGCATATTTTAATCCTTTACCACACAATCCTGTGTTTTAACATCCCTGTAGAAAGAGGCCTTTGACAACATCATGGGAAAAGGAGAAAATGCTCGTAACCAGCATTCTATCCTTTTTGCACAACATTTTACACTCATTTAAAGAAAAATTATATCATTAGAGCTACATTCAATTTGTTGTCTGCAGATTGTTGTCTGCAGATACACTCAATTTTGACAAATCCAAATTTTGCTGTGTGGGGAAAGGGTTGAACATTATTGTATTTACATGAACATTTATTGTATTGTATTTACCATTTCTATCATTGTATGTTTGCCACATTTTTGTCAGCAGTAAGTAGGAGACAATCTGTAAATACAAGTATCTGTTAGAGCCTATGAAAAATATTTGTCATGGAATCATGAAGCCATGATGTCATCAATTATTGCCTTATGTGTGTAGCAACTCAAAGCCCTTATGTAATTTATTGTTAGATTGCCCTGATGATTCCTTAAAGGAAGAAACTGGTTGGCAATAAGTCATTATTTCTGTATTCCCATGGGATGTTATTCTTCTTTACACATACATATGTGTGTGCCTTTTTAGACTCTTCACCTTAACCATGTTTGACAACTCTGAGGGAAAAAAGGCTTTTTTTGAAACATTGTGGAAAATGGAGAAAATGGTGGTTACCAGCATTTTCTCCATTTTCCACTATGTGCTCCACCCTTTCAAAGCCAAATACAATTATTTGAAATACATTTACTATGTTGGCTACAAAGTACTTTCAATATTTACAAGTCTACATATTTTATATGTCATAAATAGTTTAAATGGAGAAAAATCCCATTTAAATGAAAATTTCTAGCAAATAGTAAAAACTCAAATACTCAGATTTCAAAAATCTTTCTGCAAAAGAACTCAGACTGTATCACACGGCATTCATCCAAAAGACATTACTTTATTTTCGGTGTGGTCTGATCTTGATCTACACTGTCAGCCAATGGTTATCAAGACTTGCTAAGCAGCCTTAGGGTTGACACTTATCTTTGCTAGTTTATGCAGAGCATTTCATATAGTTTAACCTTTACTAAGCGACAAAATTTTAGACTGTTCTAAATTGAAAGCATTTGCAGACAATAAAATAAATGTTACCGAAAAATCAAAGTTTGTTTTGGGAAGGGTAGAAAACATTGTGGGAAAAGGAGAAAATGCTGGTTACTAGCATTTTCTCCTTTTCCCACAATGTTTTCAAAAGGCTTCTTTCTCAGGGTTGTTAAAAGTCAGGATTGTGTGGTAAAGAGTTAAACTATTTCTAAGCCAAAGTTAACCCTGTGCACAGCCAAAAATCTTACCAGAGTTTATAGCCGTAACACAAATATGTAGAGAGGCATCAAAGAACCCAACATCACATTTTTTAACAGCCATCGTACGATTCAGCTGACACTGTAGATATGTGTCAGTGTATTCCCGTCCCGGCACACCGTCATTACCGTCAGGCAGTCCAATACAGCTGGGTAGGCGGGTCACACAGGGTTCACAGGTCAGGTCCCCAACAGGACACAGGTTCTGCTGGTATTCACCTGTAACACAGTAAAATGGAGAGATATTAGGTATAAACTATTTACCACACGATCCCGACTTTTAACGACCCTGAGACAGAAGCCTTTCAAAAACATTGTGGGAAAAAAAGAAAATGCTGGTAACCAGCATTTTCTCCTTTTTCCCACAATGTTTTTCTACTCTATCAAAGACAAATTCCATCATTTGAGCCACATTTAAATTGTTGTTACCACACAATCCCCAGTTTTAAGGACCCTGAAGAAGACAGCTTCTGAAAACATTTTGGGAAAAGGAGGAAATGCTGGTTACCAACAATTTTTCCATATCCCAAAAAGTTTTCTTCTGTGTCAGAAGCACTTATTTGAGCCACATCTAATTTATTTAAAAATGCTTTCACATTGAATATATCTAAAATTATGCTATGTGGTAAAGGAATATATGTAACTACTCTAGCTGAGGAGAAGTCTGGACTGAATGGTGTTTTATGCTGCTTTCACCATTATTTAAGCCATACCAAAGGCACTGCTTACTTTCTCATGCCTGTCCTGGGTTTCAGCATTGCCAGGCTGGGACTCTGAAATATCATGCTCAATGATGCTCCAACGAAAACCAAGAGCTTCGGGTTAGGAACAAACTCTGGTGCTTAACTCTTTACCAAACAACAGAATTTTGGACTAGACCAAATTGAAAGCATTTGCAGACGACAAATGTTGCTCAAATAATGATTTCTGTCTTTGATAGGGTAAAAAAACATTGTGGAAACAGGAGAAAATGCTGGTTACCAGCATTTTCTCCTTTTCCCACAATGTTTTCAGAAGTCGTCTTTCCCAGGGTCATGAAAACCTGGGAATGTTTGGTAAAGGGTTAAAGTTATGAATCCTACATGTTCACCAATGAGCCTCACAGTACCTCTACAAATCTGGGTTCCAGAATGGGATAAGATGGGTAACTCGACTGATACTTACAAGGAGCTTGTGGCTCTGGTCTGGATTCACAGTTGACTTTGACGAAAGGCTCACACTTATGTGTTATAGTCGAGAACAAGTCTGGATATTTACATTCTTCTGCCACTGATGATGATTGCCTGAACAGAAATGTGGTCAGGTTAGCTATCCCAAAAATAGATTTTAACCCCTAACTTGGACAAATATGACCAGAAAGCTAATATTTGTACTGTGAGCAAGATGGCAGGAATAGGAGTCCCTTTTGGGCCAGTTTTATGGTATAATTACCCCAGCTATACAATTTAACTTTATCTTGAAGTTAAAGCATTAACTCTTTACCTGACCACAAAAATGTAGATGCGTCCAAACTGAAAGCATTGCAGACAACAAAATAAATGTAGGTCAAGTGATTATTTCTGTCTTTGGTATGGCAGAAAACATTGTGGAAAAATGAGAAAATGCTGATTACCAGCATTTTCTCTTTTTCCTAAATGTTTTTAAAAGCCCTTTTTTCAGAGTTGTTAAAATATGAAGATTGTGTGGCAAAGGGATAAAGTGTTATGTGTTCATTACTTTTGAAAACAGTGTGCCAAAAAAATTATTGCAACAAAAAAACCCTGTAAAGAGAATAATTCAAAACAATTTTGACTTGTCATTTATGAGTCCCATGCTCTACCACTTGAGCTATTCAGGCTGGTCATTATACCATTGATTGATTGATATTTCCATTTATTTATAGTTGCCACCAGTTGCCCATATGGGCAATGCACCGTGGAGGCTGTTAGCTTTGTTATGGGGGATAGTGCAAGATACAGAATGAAACCCATCCTAAGTTATGCCTGGTTCTTTAACATGCTTGGTGTATAGCATCATCATACAGGATCTCAGATTAACGTCTCATCCAAAAGACTTGAACTAATTTTGGATGGCCAGCCATGGGGCTTGAACCCACACCCTCAAGTGACCCAAGACTTGACATTTACAAGTCCGACACTCAACCACTTGAGCTATGCAGACTGGTCATTATACCGTTGGCTGGCAATGTTTGTATTATTATCAAATTCATCTAGCAGTTTAAAGGTTAAGATAATTTATAAATACCTTTTCTGTTTATCACAGTTAAAACTGTGAGCACAGTTGTCCGAGTCTGCTATCACAGCCTTGGGATTTGCTTTACAGAAATCATCTGCATCATCTACAATAAAGAGAAAACAAATATGAGTGAATTTCAAGAGTGCATAATAGTAATGTAGAAATCATTACTTTCCTTCACAACATGTATGTACCATGACAATCTATCTAATCTTAACTCTTTACCACACATTCCCGAATTTTAATGACCCTAAAGAAAAAGCCTTTTGAAAACAGAGGGAAAAGGAGAAAATACTGGAAGCCAGCATTTTCTCCATTTCCCACAATGTTTTCAACCATTTTAAAAGGAATTTTTAATTTCTGAGTCACACTTATAAATACTGTCGTTTTGCACATGCATTCAATTTGGACATGGTTAGAATTTTATCATTTGATACAGAGTTAACTGTTTACCACACAGCAAAGTTTCAGACTTGTCTAAATATAAGGGATTTGTAGATCACACCTTAAATGTAGTTCATATGGGAAAATTTGTGTGAGACATGGAACAGTCAAAAATACCAGTACCAAGCATGTTAACCTTGCCTGGCAATATCTTCTACCCTGTCAAAGATACACTACTTCATTTAAGCCACATTCTATCCATAGTCCACAAATGCTTTCAGTATGGAAAATTATGACTTTTTCATCTGGCAAAGAGTTAAATAATGACAAAAATAATCAAGATTAAAATCAGTGTGACTATACCTACCTTTCTTAATACTTTTGACACATTTCCCTGTGTGTGGATTGAAATACCCATCTCTACATGATCCCACAGACAGGGTTCTATTTTTGTAACATCTAACATAGTCATGTGACCAGTGGTGACCTGGAACTGGGTTTTCCCCATCTGGCAATCCCTCACAGTTTGGTAAACGTTCAGGGCATCTAACACATGTCGTGTCTGCAGGATTACACTGATTTTGTAAATACTGGCCTGAAATAAAAAGTAACCAAATACTCAATACACAATTCTTAGACTGCTTTTCCTTTCAACCTAAAGACAGGACTATGACTGGCTGAGAGAAAAGTAAACAAAAGTGACCCTTTTTAGGTTATAGAGCATATACAGAAGGGAGCTCATTATAGCATTAAACAAGGATTTTAGCACTTGTGCAGGCAGTGCAAATCAAGACCGGACTGCATAGAATATGCAGTCTGATCTTGGATCTAAACTGTCTCCTTTTTTGCGAGATATTTTTACCAAATAAGCCTGTTATTTGCAAAATCTGCATGTTTGGTACTTTCAGATTTGAAATATCTATTTATTAAGCAGCACATGGGTATATGAAACTGAATGTTACTTTACTTACATGGAGCCTGTACCTCATGACGGTCATCACAGTCCACAGATTGGAAGTCTAAACATTGCTGATATACAGTGGAAAAGAGGTCTGGGTAAGGACATTCCTGTAAATGAAAGTAAATATATCAACATAGTATGTATTAACTCTATACCAAACAACCAAATTTTAGACTGGTCCAAATTGAAAGCATTTACAGACGACAAATTAAATATTGATCAGGTGATAAGATTTGTCTGTGATTAGACAGAAAGCTTTGTGGGAAAAAGAGAAAATGACGGTTACCAGCACTTTCTTATTTTTCCACAGTGCTTCCAAAATGCTTCTTCTTCACAGTCATTGAGATCATTATTGTAAAGGGCTAATTGATACATTCTAGATTCAATTCTAATTCCGTGCCTAGCTCTCTGAATGACTGAGTTACTTCAGATATTGTAGTCATAAACCAATCTCAATTCAATTCCAATTTTTCACCCTTCACCAAACAACAAAATTGTAGACATATCCATATTTGAAGCTCTTGCAGATGACAAATTAAATGTAGCTAAAATTATGACATTTGTCTATGAAAGGGAAGAAAACATTGTGGGAAAAGGTGAAAATGCTGGTCGCCAGCATTTTCTCCTTTTCCTATGATGTTTTCAAAAGCCTTTGCTGACAGGGCGATTATAAAATATTTTGAACCCTTTATGATAACATGTACAATCTACATTAGCCTGTAAAGCCCTATCAAACTCCAAACTAACTTTTAAATGCTGGAAAGGAACTGTCAATTCAAGATCATTAAACCCAGTTCTTGCTGATTATGAGCAATTTATCACTTACCACAATATTTTCGAAATTGATCTGCTGCAAGACAAAAGAATCATTTAGGTAGTAACATACTAACTCTTTACCAGTCCACAAACTTTTAGACATGTCCATATTAAACAATGTTGCAGACGAGAAAGGGTTAACCCTTTACCACACAATTCTAACTTTTAATGAGCCTGGGAAAAAAGCCTTTTGAAAAAATTGTGGAAAAGGAGAAAATGCTGTTAACCAACATTTTCTCCTTTTCCCGCAATGTTTTCTATCCTGTCAAAGACAAATTTGCTCATTTGAGCCACATTTAAATTGTTGTCTGCGAAATGCTTTCAATTTGGAAAAGTCTACATTTTTCCTGATATGATAAAGTTAAAACAATCATGTATATCAGAAATATATAGTATTTCTTCAATATGTGCCTGTGCTTATAAAACTCAAGTCCATGCTCAGCTGACTTTGTGCTCAAACTTTAAAGTCTCATTTATGCTTATGACAGTATGAAACGTTGAAATGAAAGCTTTAATAGGCAGAAGCTCTTGATCTCAGAAGTTATTACATGAAATTTATCAAATTACTTTTATACAACTTTGAAATTTCATGTTCAGCTGAGTTGAGCATGCAAAAAAGTTTTATAAACATTGACCAGTGGAGTACCATGTAATGCAAACACTCACCTCCAACTGCACTGGTAAGACAGGTCCAAAATGGAAGGTGGCCTGTGTTTTAGAGCAGTTGTAATAGAGAGAACAGCTGCCCTGATGAGTGATAATTTTGTTAGGGAACAATCTACATTGGTCTTGAATACTTACTGAAAATAATGTGTAAAGGTCATTGTTTAACAGCATCCACTTCTGTGACAATTTCTTTTAACTCTTTACCAAACAACAAAATTTTAGACTACTAGAAGCATTTGCAGACGACAAAATAAATGTGACTGAAAAATAGAAATTTATTTAGGGAAGGAGAGAAAACATTGTGGGAAAACGAGAAAATGCTGATTACCAGCATTTTCTCCTTTTCCCACAATGTTTTCAAAAGGCTTCTTTATCAGGGCCGTTAAAAGTCGGGATTGTGTGGTAAAGGGTTAAATCTGATCCCATGTTTTAAAGACCTTGAGGAAGCAACTTTTCAAAACTTTGTAGGAAAAGGAGTAAATGCTGATAAGCAGCATTTTCTCCTTCTCCTTGCACTTTTTGCTACCCTTTCAATGACAAATAGCTTCATGTGAGCTACACTCAGATCATGCTTTGAAATACTTTTGAATTTGACAAGTCTGAAACTTTGTCTTTGGTAATAAGTTAAGTATAGTTTTCAACATAATAATTATACATGTAATACCGATTCTTTACCATGGATTTGTTTGAATAGCTTTTCATTCTTTTTTCAACAATATACCAGTCACATCATAGTAAGAACTGATTTATTGATATTTATCCTGGGTCAAGTCAGAGCTCATCAGTGCCTTGCTCAAAGACTGGCTTGGAGATTGGGGAAAAGATGTGCTTTTGATAGAGAGGTAATCTTTGAACTAAGCTTGTCTGAACCCTTTTTAGCACAATGCCGACTTTTTTACGACACTGAGAAAGAAAGCTTTTGAAAACATTCTGGGAAAAGGAGAAAATGCTAGTAACCAGTATGTTCTCCTTTTCCCATGATGCTTTTTACTCTACGAAAGACAAATCTTATGTTTTGGGTAACATTTAATTTGTTGTCTGCAATTCCTTTAAATTTAGACAGGGATAAAATCTTGTCGTCTGGTAGAGGGTTAAGATAGTATCTAACTGTAGTAATAATTGCAAACTACAAGAAAAATGTTTCACTTTCCACTTTTTTGTTTAATTTCTTTTCTTCTGCTCACCCAAAGGCCGATGACTGAAGTTCCTATTTCAAACAAAACAATGACAAATGAAAGACCTCAATCTCAGCCTGTTTCTAATTGAGAACTAGATAAACTCACATGGACTCTGGTCAGCACACTCTCTTTTCAACGGGTCAAACACCCTCTGCCCTCCACACTTCTTGGTTCCCATTGTTCTATTTTTATAACACTGTATATAGTCTGGTACCCAGGAATTCCCCTCTATACCATTGGATCCATCGGGTAACCCAACACAACTAAACAACCTTTGTGGACACGGAATACAGCTAAGTGCATTTGGATCACACAGATTTTGTTGATATTCACCTAACAAAATTACAATAAAAGTAATTTTATGTGCCTATTACAATCAAACCAAAACATGTTTATGAATTAATGCATGAAAAAGAGAGTAGTCAATAGTTTCAAATTATCTTAAATCTGTACATAATATTAAATTTCTTGACTTATCCCCTTCACTAATTATTTTTTATAAGCAAGAAAAGAATACAAATATTATTTCTGAAATGATCGAGGAATGGGCAGGCTGAATCCTTTATACACTCTAATATGATTCTTTAGATAAACTATTAGATAAGCCTGATGCTTTAATAATTCTTTGCCAAACAAGCTCAAGTTTTAACGACCCTTGTGCAGAAGGCTTTTTAGAACATTGTGGTAAAAAGAGCAGATACTGGTAACAAGTTTTTTTCCAGCATTTTCTCCTTCTAAACATTACTCTTCAAAAACTGCAAGACATAAATTTGTTATGGTTGACATACATGGTGCTTGGGGTTGTGGCCTCTGATCAGAGGGTACCTCTGTGAAATTTCTACAACGCAGTATTGCACTATCAAACAAATCTGGGTATGGGCACTCCTGAAGGTGAGGAATACCCTGTATGGAGCCAGGTCTTGTACAGTCAATATATTGGGCTGCATTGTACATATTGGGGACAACAGCCTGCGGGTTCCAGTCACAAAACTCTTTGGCATGGGCTGAAATGAAGCATTAGTTTTTTCTTAACATATAACCACTTGTAGAATACATGTACTTATAGTCTCGTAAAAGACAATTCTTATAAACATTGTGTCAAAGAAATTATTTTCAATTAAACCACAAGGTTTATTGTACACAATGTTTTTTGATATTTGTCCCTGAGACCTATTTTTTGTTCTAGATATCATGTAGACAAACATTCTGACCAAATTATGAGTATCAGACAGAAAATCTAGCCTTTAGAGCATACACAAGGTAAAAACTGATGACACATGACAGACACAGCACAATCACAAAAAGCTCACCTTAAGCACTTTGTGCTAAGGTGAGCTAAAAATGCTGGTAATCATCACTTTCTCCTTAATGGCTTTAATCCTTTCAAAAAACTGCAGCTCATTTGTACCAATGTTAAACTTGTTGTCTGTGTCACTTTCAGTTTGGATGAGTCTTAAATTTGGTAAAGAGTTAAGCATTCTAGGTATAGGAGAGAAAGAGCTAAATAAAATTCAAACCCACTTACCTGGATCCACATCACTCACACAAGTTTTCAAGGTTGGATTAAACACTGTGCCAGTAGGACAAGATTTTACAGCATTTGTTCTGTTCTGCGTACATTCAATGTAGTCTGATCCCCAAGGTCGACCAGGAAAACTGTTGGTACCATCTCGTAGACCCTGACAGCTTGGTAAGCGCTCTGGACAGGGTTTACAGCCAATGTTACTGGCACAAAGGTTAGCACTATATTCACCTAAAATTATAGTGCAAGTACATATACTTAATTTCTACAAGTGATTTTCTATAGTATGTCAACAATAGGAGCAAATGAAGTTTTGCAATGTCATCTCTAAACTTAAATCCACCTCTGAGCAAATGCAACATTTTATGCTTCCACAACGTCGGAATTTATTGTGGAAAAAGTAGCAATTGTCCGTAATATATAATTTTGAATGCTGTCTACAGTAAAGATATATATTAGACTCCCTGAGTTTCTTATGCACAGATTTCACCATCTTCGCAAGCCAAGGTGACAATCAGTACGTGGATCTTATCCCTTGGCTGATTGAGTCGAAATTTGTTAGCATGGCGACGCGCCACCCACTGGACTTTGATTGTTATCACCCCTAGACTTACGTCATCGAAAACCAATCAAATGTTGCCTAACATAACTCTGTCGGCATTTCGATGACTATGGCCAAAGACTTGTTTACCTTTCTAGGTGTTGGGCTATGATCTGTCAAGGGCTTTGGTGTTGTTGTTTTAACGGGGGTCCTTGACAATTGGCCGCCAAGGTTTGGGTCAATTATAGTTTGTTCAGCATGCTTTCTCCGTAATTTGCCAACAATTGACTGCCTTTCAGATCGCAAACTTGACAGATGAATTATAAAGTCAAAATCTGTTTTTGAAATCTTTTTAAGTTTTACGAAACAAAAGCCACACCCTTTGACAGTCCATCATCTGGTGTTGGGATGTATCCTAAAACTTCATTTAATTGATATGTGACAGTGAATGTTGAAGAAAATATTTTTCATCTGTGTTTTGTTGGTTATACTTCCCAGCAAATCCGATAACTTTCCCCTGTGTTCATTTTTATTTACATTCTGCTGATGTTGGATAGCAAATGTAATATGCTCTTTGATTGGTGCTTTCAGTCCTGACTGCAACCAATGATTACTCGTATCGCAAGGCTAACAAATTTTCACTTGATCAGCCAAGGGGTAAGATCTACGTAGTGATCGTCACCTTGGCTTGCGAAGATGAGACTTCACCTAAGACACTTACAAGGGGCTTGTGGTTCCATCCTAGTATTGCAGTTAACTTGGTCATACGTCTCACACTGATTTGTTATCGTTGAGAATAAATCAGGGTAGGGGCATTCCTTGTGGTACTGCACTGTAAAACTCTGACTTGCTTTACAATCATAATATTTGGCACAATTAGATGGATCTGGGAAAACTGCTGTTGGGTTATTGCGGCATACATCATTTATTTTGTCTGAAAATTATAGCAAAAATTATGATTCATTGAAATGAGTGAAAATAAGTAAACTTTTAACTAGAATGGCAAATTTCGTTGCAACCATATGCTAAAGAAGTCAACCTTTGTCAGTATTTTTTTTTGACTTTGACATTTGCTTTTGTGAATGTGCAGTCTGATCAAAGATACACTGTTCATCATTTTACTATATATTCTGGCCTAAAAAGCCCAGTGAAGACAAAACTTGGATGGTCTTTCTTGAATGAAAATGTATACAAATGCACTGATTTGCTCATTCAGGGTTCAGTAACTTATAAAGAATTATCCCATACACTATGACCCTATAACTCCTTACCAAACAACAAAATTTTAGCCTTGTCCAAACTGAAAGCATTTGCAGACAACTAAATAAATGTTACTCAAAACATCAAATTAGTCTTTCATAGGGTGGAAAACATTGTGGGAAAACGACAAAATGCTGATTACCAGCAATTTCTGCTTTTTCCCACAATGTTTCCTAAACCCTTCTTTCTCAGGGTTGTTAAAAGTCGGCATTGTGCAGGAATGGGTTAACCAAACCTACAGAGGGAGTAGGGCAATCGACATAAATGGCAAATCAGAATAAACAAAACAGCTAATTCACTCTTTAACAGACAACTAAAGTCTATGCTAGTCCAAACTGAAAACCTACGCAGAAGACAATTCGAATTTGTCTTAAAACGGGTAGAAAATACTGTGGTAAAAGGAGAAAATGCTGGTAACCAATATTTTCTCCCTTTACCTCCATATTTTTGGGAGCCTTCTATGTCAAAGTCATGAAAACAAAGTGTTGTTTTGTAAAGGGTTAAACTCACTTAGATCAATTTACTTGAATAAAGACTTTAAAGCAAAGATCAAACCCCACTTTCTGTGTAAACTGATCCAAAACCAAAGTTCATTTCTCTACATATGCTATACAGGCTTCGGACCACAGCATATAATGAGCCACAGAGTTACACAGAAGCAGAAGACAGGAAATATAACAGCCTACTCAAAAGACCACTTATGCCCATACCCATTTTAACTCCTTAACAGATGGCCAAATTTTTGATCTATCAAAATGAAAGCATTTGCAACAGAAAAATAAAATTGGGTCAAATGATGGAATTTATCTTTGAAAAGGTAGACACCACTGTCAGAAGAAAAGAAAACGCTTGTTACCAGCATTTTCTCCTTTTCTGTATTAAAAAAAAAAACTTTACTCAGGGTCGTCAACACATGGCATTGCTCAGTAAATTGGTTGAAAGGGCACCAGCATTTTCTTCTTCTCCCAAAATATTTTCACAAACTGTATTCCTCAGCGTCGCCAACACATGGCATTCTACAGTAAAGGATTAAACAAAAAAAGAACAAAAATATACTCACTTGGATCTATATACTTCACACAGGATTTACGACTTGGATCAAACACTCCCTGTTTACATTTGTCCACAACCAAAGTTCTGTTCTTTAGACACTGTACATATGTTTTGGACCACAATGCACTAGGGGCTGCATTGATCCCATCCAGTAGACCCTTACAGGAGGGGTTTCTCTGGTTACAAGGAATGCATGATAAATCCCCAGCTGGGCACAAGTTTTGGGAATATTCACCTGAAATGTAGGTCAAGATATTTCACTTTCTGGGTCTAGAATTAAGACCAAAGTAATTGCAATTTCATGGTTGCTTTCCTCTATATTGTTTTAGCAAAATGGACAGTCTAGATCAAAGATCAGACTGCAGGTTTTGTGCAGTCTTATCTTGATCTGTACTAGCTACAAAGGCAACTATAGTTGTGAAAGGTGCTTTAACTCTTTACTGCACAATGACCCCTTTTAACAACCCTTGGAAAGAAGCCTTTTGAAAATACTGAGGGAAAAGGAGAAAATGCTGGTAACCAGCATTTTCTCCTTTTCCCACAATGTTTCTTCCCTATCAAAGAAAAATTGCACCATTTGAGCTACATTGAAATTGTCGTCTGCAAATGCTTTCAATGTGGACGAGGCTAAAATTTGTCATCTGGTAAAGGGTTAAGGGTTAGCAATATGCAAACATAATTCAAGTGCCAATGAAAAGATTTCTTTTTCAAAACTTGGAAAAAACTTACAAACAGTGTAGATCCATGATTACCTTGCATCCTCTCTGCAGTCTAATCAGACAAAACATCATGAAAACCACCACAATAGTACCAAACAGATAACTTTTTTAATCATACAATAGAATAATTTTAAAAGGCGAAAGGAAGAAAATACTCATGATCTGCAATTCACCATTTGTCACAATGTTGTTTACTTGTTTCCATGTTTAAAACCCTTATTTAGATTGATTATCCTTACTTCTTACAGGGATGCTTCCGAAGCCATCTTTTTCAGATTAGATTTAGGAAGTTTTTAATCTTGTTCAAATACAAAGCTTCTGCAGATGACAAACTGAATGTAACTCAAATGATAGCACTCATTTTACAAAGGGTAAAAAACATTATGGGGGGAAAAGGAGAAAATGCTTGTTGCGAGCATTTTCTTTTTTTCCTCAATGTTTTCAAAAAAAAAAAAATAGCTGTTCAAATGACCAACCACCAAAATAGTCATGACAAATTATTCATCCTATGCACAGAGTAGTCAGTTTTCAGTGTGATTCTGATTTTCTTTATGAGTAATAGGCATGATACTCTCTTCAGGGCACTAACTGCGTTCCCCAACAGAAAACAAAAAAAAATTTCACGCTTTACCAAATAATCGCAGGCTTTAATGACCCTGAGGAGGACAGGTTTTAAAAGCATTGTGGGAAAAGGATAAAATAATATTTCATTGGCTCATGTTAGCAATTCGGAGGAGTTCAAAAATTGTCTTTGGTAAAGGCTTGAAAGAGGTGAAATACATACATGGTGTTTGAGGTTCCGGCCTCTTGTCACAGGTCACAGACCTAAAATCCTCGCAAGTCATTGTTTGTGTTGAGAAAAGCTGCGGATATTTACATTCCTCGTGGTAGTTATTCACTAGCTGACTACAGTCATAATATTGTCCGCAGTTGTTGGTATCTGGTACAACTGCCCATGGATTAGCCTCACAGAACTCTGGTATATTCACTGTCATGTGAAATTTAAACCAACTAATATCAAACCAAACACACATTATATTGTAACTACTACTGATGACTTTCAGAAAACAAAAAGATAATTTGCATTTAAGGAATAGCAGATTTACAGACTACATTTGCTTTGTCTTGTAGAAGTACTAGTGAGACAATTGTAACAAAAGGAAAATAAGCTCATAACAAAAAAATCTTCTTTGTTGTAACATTTTTAATTGTAGATCTAGTTTATGATCTCTACCAAATAACAAAATTTTATACCAGTCCAAATTGAAAGCATTTGCACAGGACAAAATACATGTGATTCAAAAATTGAAATTTGTCTTTGGATAGTCAGAAAACATGGGAAAAATAGAAAATACCAGTTACCAGCATTTTCTTTTTTTTTTCCAACAATATTTTCAAAAGCTTTCCTTCATAAGGTTGTTAAAACATGGCATTGTTTGGTTAAGGACGAACTATGTTATGATGTGTTCTCCATCAAAGTCAAATGACTCAACTAACAGCATGATTACCTGGTGGAATCTGATCTACACATGATCTTCTCCTTGGATCAAAATATCCTGAGCGACAATTTTCAACAGCTATAGTCCGATTTCTATCACACAGCATGTACTCTTTAGTCCATGCTCGCCCCGGGTAGGCATCATTGCCGTCAGGTTGTCTCACACAGCTAGGGAGTCTCTGAGGGCATGGTGTGCATGTCAGGTTACCAGTGGGACACAGGTTCTGGAAATAGTCACCTAGAAACCAGATTTACAAATAAAGGAATTAATTAACCCTTTACCAAACAACAAATTTTAGACTCATTCAAATTCAAAACATCTGCAGACGACAAATGTAAAGTTTGTACAAATGAGCTTTAGCTCTCTGATAGAGCAGAAAACATTGTAGGAAAAGGAGAAAGTGCTGTTCAAGCATTTTCTCCTGTTCCAACAATGTTTTAAAAAGCCTTGTGTCCCTGGGTTGTGAAAACCCAGGAAATTTTGGTAAAGGGTTAACTCTTTACCAAACAGCAAAATTTTAGACTTGTCTAAACTGAAAGCATTTGCAGATGAAAAATTAAATGTGTTGCAATTGAGGATATATTTCTATAAAAGAGCAGAAAACATTACGGACAATGAGAAAATGCTGTGTTTGTAAAAGCCTTCTTCCTCAAGGTTGTTAAAATTCAGGATTGTGTGGTTAAGGATCAAGTTAACTTTACAAAAGTCTGTTCATTTATCCATTTGTATTTAACATTATTGACAAAAGTATTTGAATTTTAATACAACAACCACAGCATCTTTCCGTGCCAATGGCTGTTTCCAAAAATACATTTGTTGAAAATGGTTTGGCTGTGAGACAGAAATGAATCCTGTTACAGAGACTTTCATCATTCCCCAGACGATGTTTCTGCCGGGCCAGGATCAAATCTCATAACCTTTGAAATGGAAGCTTTGCACTAGTTTAGAAAGGTCAGAACTATTAATGGTGATTGTTTTGTGTTAAAAACTTTTAGTTTCGTTTTATCATCAAGCAAATAATTTTCTGTTTGAATGAAAAAGATCAATAAAATGTTCAGCATAAAAAAGGCACTTACAAGGTGCCTGGGGTTCCATCCTGTTACCACACTGTACAGTCTGATATGTCTGACATTGCAGTGTGTTAGAATCAAACAACATCGGGTATTTACACTCCATTAGATAGTGTCCAAATTCCGTCCTCTCTTTTGTACAATTAAAATACTGGGCACAGTTTGTTGGGTGGGGTACAATTGCATATGGATTGGATCGACATAAATCTCGAATGTGTTCTGAAATGAAACACCATGTGGGTAATTATTTACTGTAAAAAAAAAACAAAAAGGAATTAAAGTTTTACATTTCTAAATTGATGCCATCCAAATAAAACTAATGAAAATATCATTTCAGTAGACATTCATGGAAATAGATTGTAGTGAAACATTTACATTTTCAACTCTTTTTCTGCATGTCAGTTAACAGAAAGGAATTCAACTGGTAGAGAAAGTCATGTATTTGCTATAGATGTAATTAGACCATCACCAGACACTAACATATTTACAGTTAACCCTGTAGGAAACAACAAAATTTTAGACTGGTCCAAATTGAAAGAATTTGCAGACAACAAAACAAATGTGACTCAAAACTTTTAATTTGTCTCAGGAAGGGTAGAAAACATTGTGGGAAATGGAGAAAATGCTAACCCTCAATGTTTTTAAAAGCTTTCTTTCTTAGGGTGGCTTAAAGTCGGGATTGTATGATACAGGGTTCACTGTGCAGGATATGGTTGTTACTAAATATACACTATACAGATGTGCCTAAAGGTGAACAAGGATATGATTGTCTTATTAATGTCCCATTATGTTAGACCCCAGCCCATACTGACCAACCATTTTATATTGCATTAATTCAAACTTATTTATTTTACATTGATTGAAAAACAAATTCTGACATCTTTTACTAATCTCTCTTGATTCTACTTCCTGGGAAGTACACCATTACTCGCACTAAATTTGTGGGCAAATGAACAATCCCAAAGTTGATACCCGCTCTCAGGTATTGAACTTATGATCTTACAGTTACAAGGCCGACGCTCTACCTCATAACTACAGACACCACATAAAATTGTGATGTATATGTGTATATTCCATTCATAGTCTTATTCTAGATTTGAAAAGTAACTCAATTTCTGATTGGCTAAAACATTTTGGTTTAGCCAGTCAAAAGTTATGTTACTTTGAAATTTAGAAAACTCTTGAGAATTATGGGCATTATTAAATGGCTGGTGAATACAGGGCCCGGTTTCACAAAAATTAACAGACTTAACTTATGTTCTCGAACCCTGAGTTGACGCAACATTTCAGACTAAGCAAAATAAACTGACTTATCTCAGTTTACGGACTTCAGTCTATTTTTGCTGAGTTGCAATTGAAGTTTCAGTTACCTATATTTTTTCCTTTTTCACCAAAGTTTTCAAAAGCCCTTTTTCACAAGGTCATTAAAACTTGGGATGAAGTAGTAAAGAGTTTAACCTTCTACTTACGCGGGCCAACAGTCTCACTACACTTTCTGACATTTGGGTCAAACACTCCTCTGCGACATTGTTTCACATCTGTAGTTCTGTTGGACTGACATACAATGTAATTCACGGACCACAACATTCCTGTAACAGCATTTTCCCCATCAGGTAACCCTGTACAGTCGGGCAGACGGACCTGACATGCCACACATGATGAATCTGATGGGCGGCATAAATTGTGATCATACTGGCCTAAATAAGAGGTATGAAACCAAAATTACAGATACATAGGATCTGATAGCTGGCTTTGGAGGTAAAATTTTATTCAGAGAATCTAGACAAATGTTAATAAGTAAACCGTTCACAGGCTTAGTTTTTTTTTTTTTTCCCAAGATGAGTTCAATGACATTTTATCTCGAAATCCTACCAATATCAATTTCTTTTTGTTACATAACTTTTCCTTAAAAATTACAGTGCATGACTACGACTAGAAATTGAGATCATGCATGTGCAGAAAATTTCTTGAAATGACAGACTCACTTAGTTTACTTGAGTGTATGACTGACATGAATATACATAGTTTCACAGAAGCCTACATATGATCACTTGATTTTAAATCAACAAATACTTTGTGTGAATGGCTTTTAATGCTGATTTCAACTTTATTTCAGTTACATGTCTATCATGGTTGCCAGTGCACCTATCCATGAGTTTCTTTTAAGCAGTACTTTGTACAATATTCTTCTCAATCCACTAGCTGCTATTCCACATAATAAAACCTCTTGCAGTGACTATCATCAATCCTTAGAGAGAAACTGGCCGCACTATGGATTCAAACCAGTGACCCCTTGGTTTCTGTATGTAACCGACTTAGCTACCAGGCTTGGCTAAAATCAACAATAAAATAAAAATTAGCTTTGGCAGTGCACCTGAATAAAGTTTTTCATGAGCGATTTTATTTAAGATTACATACAAGGTGAGAATGGTTCCCTCCTATGTTCACAGTCTACTCTGTTATATTCCACACATTTAGACTCTGAAGCTGAGAACAAGTCTGGATAATGACACTGAAAATGACTGCTCCCTCCTTGCAGTACGGATTTACAATCATAGTATCTGGAACAGTCCTCGGGGTCTGGTAGCACAGCAGCTGGATGTGTCTTACAATAATCTGGAATATCATCTGTGGAAAAAGGAAAAATTAACTCCTAGAGCACAAAGTGCAACTTAACTCTCAACAAAACGGCAAAATTTTGGACCCAACCAAATTGAAAACATTTGTAGACAACAAATTAAACGTAGCTCAAACAATGATTGCTGTCTTTGATAGACTATAAACATTGTAGGAAAAGAAAATGCTAATTACCAGCATTTTCAACTTTTCCATAATGTTTTCAAGAGGTTTATTTCTCAGGGTCAATAAAAGTTGGGATTTTGTGGTAAAGGGTTAACTCTATATCAGACAAAAAAATATAAGATAGTATTTGCAATAGACAAATCAAGTGTGCCTAAAAAAGCGGAATTTGTCTCCTTAGATCTAGAAAATATGTATGGGACAAGGACACAGTGCTAATTAGCAGCATTTTCTCCTTTTCCTACATTCTTTTCATATGCCTTTTGCATCAGGATCACTTAAAAAAATCAAGAGCATGGCATACAGATGCCAACACTCAGCTGTGTTTGCATTTAGAAATAGATTGATTTCCAGCAAAAAGTCTAAGTCGAAAAAGGGGCATAACTTGTAAAAGAATATTTTGATGGTTACCTGCCCTGTGACAAAAAGGAGAAATAGCTCATTATGTTTACTTGTATTCATGTATAATACCTTTTAACCCTTAGGCTGCTTATCACGACTCACTGACTTTCTGTGGACAGCATAGATCAAGATCAGACTGCACAGAACATGCAGTCTGATCTTTGATCTACACTTTCCGATAAGAAGATATCTTTCTTCCAAAAAAGCCTTTGAAACAGGAAAGGTTTGGGCTTAAACTATCAGCTTGAAAGTTTCATTTCTTTTATTCAGCAGAATAAGGGTTAATAATTCTTACTGATTAACCAAATTTTACAGGAATTTGTTTCAAAGTTGTTTGCTGCAAATTTTCAGGAGGCACATGTATAATGTTAATTTAATGGAGAAAGATCAAACTCTTACATTTCCCAATGTTTTTATCATCTACACATCTCTTATTATTTGGGTCAAACACCATGGCAGAAGAACAACTTGGTGTAGAGATGGTTCTGTCCTGGTCACACACAACATAAGGTTGTTGCCACAGTTTGCCAGGGAAAGCATGGTTACCGTCAGACTTTCCGATACAAGATGGAAGACGTTGTGGACAAGGTACACAGGAGGGCTGTGAGGATGGACAGAGGTTCTTCACATATTCACCTGTAAATGACCAAAAACAGTGCTTGACTGGAACTGTCACAGACCAACGAATACCTGGTCCACTAATGCCTTGTCAATGGATCAAGACAAAAAAATATTCAAAGGGCCATTAACTCCTGTAATTGTCAACCAAACATATTACACATGTATATCAAAACTGCGGGGTGCACAAGTTCTCAAAGCTTCAAATTTCAGCTAAAATGGCTCGAAAACTGCAGAAGAAGAAGAGGACACATAATCGCTTCTACAGACAAAGAGATGGACAGATGAAAAACTTGATTTCAGTATATCCCCCATCTTTGTTGTTGGGGCAAAATAAATAGACAACAACATGCTGCTGTCTAAGTGCCAAAACTTAGGGTTAGTATAGAGATAACAAAGGACATAGGCTATAAACTGGTCTCTTAAAGCAACAGGCTGTTTAACCCATAACCCTCCACCTCACAATCCCCGACTTTTAATGACCCTGAGAAAGAAAGCCTTTGAAAACATTGTGGGGAGGGAGCAAAAAAACACTTGTTAGAATGCTTTCTATCCTCCCCAACACAAATTTCAATTTCTGAGTCACACCTATTTTATTGTCTGCAAATGCTCTCAAAGTGGACTAGTCTAAAGTTCTGTAGTTTGGTAAAGAGTTAAACAAACAATCCTCTATTGAAAGGACCCCGAGGAAAAAATCTTTTGGAAACATTTTGGGAAAACAAAACAACACTAGGAACCAGGATTTTCTCCTTTCCCCACAATATCTTCTGTCCTATGAACGATATATACCTTGATTTATGCCACATCTAATGTCTCGCCTGCTAAGGCATTCATTTGGATAAGGTTTACACACACATATGACTTTAAAAGACAAGAGCTTTATAAAACTTATGTATAAACATAATACATACAAGGGGACTTGGGTTCATGTCTTGCTCCACACTTTACCTCTGTAAATTTTCTACATGCCAGCACTGTAGCATCAAACAGGTCTGGGTACGAACATTCCTTCAGATAATCTCCTCCGAAGTTTAGAGCTGAACAGTCATAGTACTGGGCACAGTTACTGGGATGAGCCCTGATAACTGTGGGATTGGCTTGGCAGAAACTTACAATATCAACTGAAAAGTAAAACATCAAAGAGAGTGAAGATTATCAGTCTATGAAACAAGTAAAAAAGGAAAGGTACATCTGATCAAGGGAATTTATTGGAATCAGTGGCACAGAAGTATAGCATCAGACTCGATCCTCTAGCCTCAAATATTAATTTAAAATTATTTACTTTGCATCGGTTATGCAACAAGTTCTTACAAGTTACATTAACCCTGAAACTGCTAAAAAGTTAAATGGAACCAATAGTAAATACCCAAATGTTGCTATTTTGAAGGTTTTTTTTTTTTTTCCTTTCTTTTTGAAAAATATCTCCTTATCAGACAGTGCTGATTCAAGATCAGATGGCAAATTCTGTGCTGTCTGATCTTAATCTACACTCTCTGCAAAAGGTCCTTGAGTCACGCTTAGCAGCCTAAGGCTTAAACACTCTCCTTGATTGCTTCATGGCAACCTTATCAAGAACTTGCCCCTTGATATGGATAGTTCTAAATGTTAATGCCACTCATCACAGGATTTGAACCAAGAATCTTTAGGTGTGAGAGGCTGATGGTCAACCACTGCACTACTGTCTTCCCCAAATTCAAATCTTCAAACCTTACTATTGGCAAGCTTATTTGTTTGTCACTCTTGTATTATTAAGGTTTGACTTGAACCATGTTCAGTCTGTGCTAACAGTTAGGTGGATACCAATACATGATTTTACAAACTGTAAATGTGCCATGTTCTGGGAAAAGGGAGTTTCATGTACATATCTAAGTAAAGCATTATACCAAGCAAGTTGTCTTATACTTATTTACCTACAAAATCCATCTAGTGTAAAAACTGACTAAGTCATGAGGTAGAGTGTTCCATGGACATGCAGAAAATTTACAAGTAGCAAAAAGTTCCGACCTATGTCAGCCTGAGTAGACTGCGCAGGCTGACATGGGTCGGTACTTTTTAACAGATGCATTAAACCCCCTTTTCACAGAGCATGGGTCATATCAAAACAAAACAATGATATACCTGTGTTAATATTCTGTGTACATTTTTCAACTCTGGGACTAAAGTATGAACCTCTTGGACATTCAGTTACTTTTAGTGTCCTGTTTTTGTAGCATTCAACAAATCTAGTGGTCCATTGCTGTCCTGCAAATGTATGTTGACCATCTGACTGACCAACACAGCTAGGGAGTCTAGACAGACATGGTTTACAGCTGGGATCATTGAGTGGACATAGGTTCTGGTTGTAACTGCCTGAAAGTTGAACCTTTACCAGTGAAAACTAGTGTTATATCAGAAGTTCCATGAAAACTAGTGTTGTGTCCGAAGTCAAATGAAAAACAAGTCTGAGGATATCAAACAATACCTAAATATGTCACTGCTGTTGACAGTTTTTGAAAAAAAAGGTGAAAAAAGAAGCAATTTCCTGATATGTATTATCAATTTCTCCTCCTTTTCTTCTGTATTTTATGGCAAAGAGAAATCACATTTACAATGAATATTCTTCATCTTTGTCACTGGTACCTATGGATGGTGTGGCCTGTATTATTATCATCAATTCAGAGCTCCAGATAAGAGGGAGTGATGGTATTCTAAATCCATTATTTCTCCTCCAAACCCTATGTTGTGGGTACTCATTAGAATCGCCTCGATGAGACGATTCTAATGAGTACCAATAACATAGGGTTTAGTTGAGAATAATTAATATTTTCAATTCTATGAGCAAAATCACTCCCTCTATCTGGAGCTCTGAATCATTATGGATAAGTAATAACCTTGCAACATGCTGAGGAGAACTTAAATGCTTTTCTTAGATTAAGATCAGACTGCACATAATCTGGAGTCTGATTATCATCCAGACTGTCTGTTTAATTCATTCTGGCTATAAAGTCTGATGAAATATGCTAGTAAAGTATGTATAGAAAAAATTAATTCATAAGTCTACCTCTCTATCCAGACCATTTTTTCCCCAATAACATTTTTTTTCCTTCTACCATAACATAAAAGAACAGTCAGTTTAAAGACCACCTTACTAGACAGACCATTCATGACAGTTTCTTGGGTAGTCTGAATATACAGGTAAGTAGGGGAGTGTTTTAAAGAAATGCTCATTTTCTATATTTGGGGGATGAGGTATAACTTAGCACTCAGACTGTAAATATGGAAATGGCACTTCATTCTCTACCAGATGCCAAGATTTCTGACTTGTCTTTTTTGAAAGCATTTATAGGTAATTAATAAAAAGTGTTTCAATCATTATGGTTTATCTTTGACAGGGCAGAAAACATATTGTAGCAATAGGAGAAAATTCTGTTTACTAGAATTTTCTCCTTTTGCCATGATGTTTTCATTAAGCCCTTTCCTAAGGGTAATTAAAACTAGGGATTGTTCAGTAAAAGGTCATTTTGCCACCAAGGAATAATGGTCACTTCCTATCTCTTTAACTCTTGACCAAACGAAAAATTTTAGACTGATCCAAATTGAAAGCATTTGCAGACAACAAATTAACCCTTTACCAAACGACAAAATATTAGACTGGACCAAATTGAAAGCATTTGCAGATGACAAATTAAGCGTAGCTTAAACAGTGATTTATGTATTGGATAGGGTAGAAAACATTGTAGGAAAAGGAGAAAATGCTGGTTACCAGCATTTTCTCCTTTTCCCACAATGTTTTCAAAAGGCTCCTTTCTCAGGGTCGTTAAAAGTCGGTGAAGGGTTAGAGGTAGCCCAAACGACAAAATCTGTCCTTGAAAGGTTAGAAAACGTGGAAAAGGGAGAAAATGCTGATTACCAGCATTTTCTCCTTTTCCCACAATGTTTTCGAAAGGCGTCTTTCCAAGGGTCCTTAAAACCTGGAACTGTGTCGTACAGAGATAAATAGTGAGCAATTTCCAATTTTATCAAGAGGTTCAAGCAGGCATATCTATTACGAACATGGCACAAGCACCTAAGTGACACAAAAGTTCATGTTACTTACAGGGTTCTTTGGGCTCAGGTCTATCCAAACACTGTACTGTTTCAAAAGGTTCACATGATGAGGTCTGTATGGAGAACAGATCTGGGTACTTGCACTCACTGACTTGACCCGAAGCCAACAGAATTTTTGGGCATTCAAAGTACTGTGAACAGGAGTTAGGATCAGCTAAAACTGCTGCTGGATTGGCTGTACAGTAAGCTGTTATATCCACTGGAAATAAAGAACAAATGGGTCAACAGATGACGAACATTTAGGCTCTTGCATTTTGAAAGTATCTACCCTTGTATTCTGTAGACAACAAATAAAATCTGGCTAACATGATGGGATCTGTCCTTGACAGGGGACAAAACAATATGAGAAAAAGGTGAAAATTCTGATAATCAGCATTTTCTCCTTTTCCAACACTGTCTTCAAAAGTCTGCTCTCTCAGAATTGCTTGGTGTGAGGTGAACTGGCTGCTCCACACATGGTGTAATGCTGAAGGGCCAGGTTAAATAAAATAACAACTACAGTCACTGCTTCAGCTTCCTTTACACAGCGTTGTAAAAGCTAACCCTTTACCAGATGAGAAAAAATTAGACTGATCAAAATTTAAACCAATATTTAAAGTTGATAATTCAGATGTGTCTCAAAGGCTGGGATATGTCTTTTTTATGGTTACCAGCATTTTCTCCTTTTCCAACAATGTTTCCAAAAGCTTTCTTGCTTAGGATCATTGAAACTTGGGATTGTTTGGTATAGGGTTAACTGGAAACAAAATCAAATGCTTTAAGTGGTACTTATGTAGTGACTTTATAGTATAATACAATACTATGTTATGTACATTCAAGCCTGCCATGAAATGCTGCATGTTATTTTATGCTTTCCGGAAGTTTATCGAGAAATAATGGTGTATTATGATGGTTACGACTAGTGAAAATACCTATTTTGTATTTTCTAACTCTTCAATTGAAGACGGAAACAGATGTTCCAACACTAGTTACCTAGGTAAACAGCGTGTGCCATACAACCAGAGGGAAATATGACATAATTTACGTGCATTTACCATATATTTCTTGCACTTTATATAAAATTGTAATCCAGTGTTATGTGAGGGGGATACACCATGGGGGATTAACGAAAACAACAACTGGATTTTGATGAAAGTCCCAACAAAAAAGTGGTTTGAAACTGACTGATTGAAATTTATTTCATCTCATGAACATCATCAGTAATATTTTCACTTGTGGCTGTGCCACTTGTGAAAATAAGATCGATGATGTTCACTTGATAAAATAAATTTCGATCTTTCTCTGAAAAAATAAATCCTCTATATATAGTGTAATAAATTTACTGCAAAGCCTGTGGTAGCAGTGATCTTATATCAAACTGCTGCGGCATAGCAATCATCTTTAATTGTTCCCGAATCTGAATTTTGAAAGCAATTGTTTATGTATTATAAAGCCACTTGTTTTAAAAGACAAATTGTTTGTTTCATTGACTTGGTGCTAAAACACAGATTGGACAGAGAAAAATCATTACATATTTGCTTGAACAAAGTACAAGTATAAATTTCAAAATGTTCTAAAAACAAAAAAGATTCTATCTTCGGCTCATCTTGACATTTTCAAAAAAGACAGTTGACAAAAAAAATGAACAAAGTCTAAAAACCTGGTAGAACACTGCTTTCACATGCTCTTGTCCTTTCGCTGAAATATCCAGTTGGGCACCTCTCCACTGATACTGTTCTATTTTTATCACAGACAATGTAGTCTTGTTTCCATAGCAACCCTGGGTATGGATTGTTACCATCCGGCTTCCCACGGCAACTAGGATATCTCTCTGTACAGGGTTTACAATAAGAGTCTGTTGGGTCACATAGGTTCCTGACATAGTCACCTGTTGAAAATTTAACTCTTTAGCAGACAACAAAATTTTAGACTGGTCCAAATCAAACACAGAGGACCAATTTAAGATTAGTGAAAGTGAACTAAGTTATATTTGAAGAGGTAGAAAACATAATGGGAAGAGCAAAAATCTCTTAACCCTTACCACAAAATCTCGACTTTTAATGACCCTGAGAAAGAGGCCTTTTGAAAACATTGTGGGAAAAGGAGAAAATGCTGGTAACCAGCATTTTCTCCTTTTCCCACAATGTTTTCTACCTTATCAACGACAAATTTCATCATTTGGGCCACCTTGAATTTGTCGTCTGCAAATGCTTTCAATTTGGACCAGTCTAAAATTTTGTCGTTTGGTAAAGAGTTAATGCCCTTATGTCTAAACATTTAAAGAAAATACTACTAGGACATCATGCTAAAAGATGTCTTTATATTTAAGCTAAGCTCTGGCAAAAGGGGGTTTAACCCTTCACCAAACAATGACGACTTTTAACGACCCTGAGGAAGAAGGCTTTTGAAAACATTGTTGGAAAAGGAGAAAATGCTGGTAACCAGCATTTTCTCCTTTTCCCACAATGTTTTAAACTCTATCAAAGAAAAACCACATCATTTGAGCCACATTAAAATTGTTGTCTGCAAATGCTTTCAATTTGGATGTGTCTAAAATTTATCGTATTGTAAAGGGTTAATGCATCTCCATGATACATGATAAAAAGCAAGTCATCACATAACTTTGGTTCCATAAAATCCATTTTGGTAATCAACCAGCCGAATCATGAGGTAGGTTGTTCCTTTCACATGCAGAAAATTGACCAATAGCAAAGAGTTTTGACTCAGGTCAGCCTTTGTGAACTTTCAATGCCAAGTAAGGTCTAAGTGAGAAATTCAGTATGATGATGATTTGCTAATATAGCCAATTTCTAAATGTTCTAAGGGTGAACACTTACAGGCATTTACTGGTTCTGGCCTCTGTTGACAGGTCACACTTTGGAAAGGTCGGCATATTCTCAAGGTGGCATCAAACAGATCTGGGTATATACACTCTTGCTGGTATGCACCAAGTGGTGAGTTTATGTATGTACAGTTGAAGTATCTGGCACAGGACCTGGAGTCAACCACAACATCTCTTGGGTGAACCTGACAGTAGCTCTTAATGTTCACTGAAAGGAGTCATAATTAATAGATACATTTACAAGAAAAAGGAAGTAATTTCACTTCAAACCTCTCTTAGACAAACTAATTTGAAATACTCTCTTCACTTTTTACCAAACAATCCCAAGTGTTAACAACCCTGATGAAAAGGCCTTTTGAAAATATTGTGGGAAAAGGAGAAAATGCTGGTAACCAGCATTTTCTCCTTTTCCCAAAATTTTTATGCCCTTTTAGAGACAAATTACATCAATTCAACCCCATTCAATTTGTCAACTAGCTGTAACAGGCTTGAATTTGGCTAAGTCTAAAATTTTGTTTGGTAAAGAGTGAACTCTTTACCAGGTCACAAAATTAGACTTGTTGAAACTGAAAGCACTTGCAGACAACAAGTAAATAATTCCTCAAATATGAAATTTCTGTTTGACAGGTAAAAACAACATTTTCACCATTTTCAGCCCTCTTCTCTGGGTATTCAACACATGGGTTTGTTTTGTAAGGAATTATTTAACACATGGGTTTGCTTAGTAAGGAATAATAGAATGATAAAGATAAAGGAAAATGAAAGAAGACCCATAAAAACTTTACAAGAGTGACATTTTATTTTTTCATAGACAAATGCTTTTGGCTCTTTTTTGCTTGTTTGTTTGTTTGTATTGGAGTTAAATGCCATTTTAACAGCTCAGGTCATATCATGGCGGTCAGTGACACATCCACATGTTTCCTGGCTTTCTCACACCAGTACTGAGACAACTTTCTTTCCAAAGCCACTGACTACTTTTCTCACATGCATGCTCTTTTTTGACTTTGCTTTATTCTGAGTTTATTTAACCCTTTACCAGACAACAAAATTTTAGACTAGTTCAAATTGAAAGCATTTACAGACAACAAATTTTGCTTGGGATAGAAAATATGTAGGAAGAGGGAAAAAAAAGCTGTTGCCAGCACTTTCTCCTTTTCCAACAGTGTATTCAAAAACCTCCTCTTCCAGGGTTGTTAAAACTTGGGATTGTCTGGTACAGGGTTGAAATAGTTCAGTACACTTATACATGCAACAACAACAAAGGAATTAAGAAAGATTACTCGTTAAAAATGGTTTCTCGTTTTGCTAAAAAGTTTTTTTCATGGTGGTCTGGAGAAAGAATAAAACAAAATGTTGCCTACAGGTGACAAAGTGAGAAAACATCGGCTTTCAGGAAATCCAATATACATGTCTATTTTTTCAAGTATTGCATTACACATACTTATTGTACAAGTATTTCAAGTCCCTACCTTCATTAATATCCTGTACACACTGTCTCTGTTGTGGATGAAAGTAACCAAGTTGACATTTCTCTACACTGATAGTTCTATTTTTGTGACAGTTGACATAATCCGCCTGCCACAATTTCCCAGGTATAGGCTGTTTACCATCCACAAGCCCCAAACAACTAGGTAACCTTGACTGACAGGGCGTACACTGAATATCCTGGGCTCCACATAAATTTCTCAAATATTGACCTATTCAAATATGAAGATGAAATTAAAAAAGTGACTTAACCCTTTCCCAAACAAGCCCTGGTTTTCACGTGTCTGCAGTACAAGTCTTTTGAAAACACTGTGGGAAAAGAAGAAATTGCTCGTAACGAGCAATTTCTCCTTTTCCCACAGTATTTTCTACCCTTTTGGATAACTTTCTGTCATTTTCATCAAATTTAAAATTGTCGTCTGCAAACTCTTTCAAATTGGACCAGTCTAAAATTTATCATTTGGGAAAGAGTTAATTCCCCCCCCCGCCTGCATTGACAGAGGCAATAAAATGTTCAAACTTACCAAAACAGCATAGCCAGTCAGGAAATTGTTACCTTTTTAATTCAAAATAAGACCAAGACTGCAATTAAGAATTGTCAGAGATTTTAACAAGACCAAATGTAATCCAAATGGACTAAAAGCATTGTGTTAAATATCAAAATTTTCCACCTATAACAATAATTTCAGACAACATCTTTCACGCAATGTCCAGAAAGGGTGGAACAAAATTTATCAAACAAATATGAAAAGTAAATTAAGACTAGATTGTGAGAAATGGAAAGACACTGGTTTTAATCTGGTAATGTAAAAAAACAACTTTTCATCCCCCTGTATTTGACAATTTGACAACTTTGAAATAAGTCCTGTTTGTGAAAGAGATGAGTTGAGAGGGAAAGTCAAAGGTTTAACCTTGTATAGTACAAGTTAAGTGTTGTCTGTTTTGAACATATTTGCAGGAGACAAATCAAATGCAGCTTAAATATTGGAATCAGTCTTTAAAAGGGCAGAAAACAATGTGGAATGAGAGAATATCCTGGATCACTACCGTTTTCTCCTTTTCCAATAATGTTTTCAAAAACGGTCTTTTATCAGAACCTTTCAAACTCGAGACTGTTGATAAAGGGGTTAGCCATATCATATTTGTAAAATATTTTTCTTACAAGGTGCTTGCGGCTCTTTTTTCTGATCACACTGGGCCATTTCAAAGTCAACACATTTCATTGAATGGGTGGAGAACAGCTTTGGGTAGTCACATTCCATCAGGTAGGGTCCTAGTTGGGACGCAGGCTGGGAACAATCAAAGTATTGGGCGCAGTTGTCTGGGTGTTCCTTGATAGCTTGCTGGTTGAACTGGCAGAAAGACTGGATGTAGTCTGTTCAATGACAATATTTCGTAAGTTCATATTGGGATATCGTCTATCATTTTTACTGGTAGGTAACTTAACCCTTTATCACAACAAAAAATGAAAGCATTTGCAAACAAAAATTGCAATATGGCTCAAATGCAATTTGCCTTCGAAACAGAAGAAAACATTGTAGGAAAAGAAGAAAATGCTGGTTACCAGCATTTTCTCTTTTTCCTACAATGTTTTCAAAAAGCTTCTTCCTCAGGGTCATAAAACTTGGCATAGTGAGGTAAAGGGTTAACTTATCAATTCTATCTTGAGTTGGTAATGAAGACAACATAGATTAAAGATCAGACTGTGCAGCAACTGCAGTGTGATCTTGGGTATGCACCATCTGTTTTGTTGAGAACTTTTAACCATTTACCACTTTTAATGACCTTGACGATGAAGGCTTTTTGAAAACACTGTGGGAAAAGAAGATGCGGGTGACCAGAATTTTTCTCCTTTCCCTATCATGTTTTCTTCCATTTCTTAAACAATTTCCAACTTTTGAGCCAAATCTGTTTTGTCATTTGCAAATGCTTTGGATTCGGACAATTCCAAAATTTTTTTCGGCTGGTAAAGGGTTAAATCATAAAATTCGGGTCTTCGGGATAGAATGTCTATTACATTTCTTTGTAATGTACAATTTGTCTTTTATATACCAAACAATAAATCACGGGAAAAGGAAATGGACAAAAATAGAGTTATAATATTTTAGGAAGCATTTTTGTGCCAACCCTGTATTTAAAATGAATCAATCCTATTAGTAACAAGTTATTTTGCTGAAATGCATCCCCCCGTAGAAAAAGACTTTTTTTGATAGAAACATACAAGATGTATTGTGTTTTGCATGTAACTGTGGCTTTTTGTATGATGAAATTATACATTAACCCTTTCCCAAACAAGCCCTGGTTTTCAGGTGTCTGCAATACAAGTCTTTTTCAAACACTGAGGGAAAAGGAGAAATTGCTCGTAACGAGCAATTTCTCCTTTTCCCACAGTGTTTTCTACCCTTTTGAGACCTTTCTGCCATTTTCATCAAATTTAAAATTGTCGTCTGCAAACTCTTTCAGTTTGGACCAGTCCAAAATTTGTCATTTGGGAAAGGGTTAAGAGACTATTGGTAGGAGATACTGGTACATAATGGAAATATACATCACAGTCCATGCATGCTGACATTGGTCAAAACCTTTTGCTATTTCTGGCATGTCTAAGGACCATTTCACCTCATGATTTAGTCAGTTGTAAGACAAAATCAATTCATGGATCCATAATTATGTGATGTCTTGCTTGGTATAATGCATCATGGCAATGCCTTATTTCCCAGTTTCCCAGAGTAAATTTGTTCTCGTTTTTCAATTCATTTAGATCTGCACCTCAGCTTAAGCACACAGCAAAATTTTAGACTTATCAATACTGGAAACATACAAAATACCAAAAATAGCTATGATATTAAACTTTAGATTTGTCTTTGAAAGGGTAGAAAACATTTCGGGAAAAGGAAAAAATGCTGGTAACAAGCATTTTCTCCTTTTCTCAATATGTTTTCTAAAGCTTTCCTCCTCATAGTTGTAAAATGACATCCGCAGGATCTTTTAGTGGGGGGTGCAAAAAGAAATCGTCAGAGAATTACTTACTTTTATCAATTCTAGACACACAAGAATGCTGGTATGCATCAAACACGGCTCCTGTAGGACAATTTCTGATTGCCATTGTTCTGTTCCTGAAACATTCCACATAGGTACCTGTCCATTCATGACCTGGGAAAGGCTGGGCACCATCCTGTTTACTGATACAGCTAGGTAAGCGTTCAGGACAAGGAGAGCAGGTCAAGTCTCCAGGGCTGCAAAGGTTCTGGTTGTATTCACCTTCAAATATATTTTACACAATGTTGGAGATTAATTTCATCTGTAATAATTCTTCATCATGTTCTTTTGAAGTATAATTGTCGTTTTGCAAATATATCTTTACAAAATAGGTGGTAATTTACCAACTGTAATTCATTTTTTCATCTCTTTACCACACAAACAACTGTCTGAATCATCAGGTAGAATGGTCTTTGGACATGCAGAAAACTTATCAAAAGCAAAAAAGTTCAACCCAACAGGCTGACCCGAGTCGATACTTTTTGCATAAGTTTCAACCCCATTTCACAGAGCATGACTCGTATAAAAGTGAGAAAATAACAAGCATAGGTAAATAGTGCACATATATGTAAAGTAATTGAACCATGCTCTGGCAAAAGGGGACTTAATGTATTTCAGTGATGCATCATGTGAAGCAAGGTATCACATAATTAGGGATCCATAAAATCCATTATGTCAAACAACTGACTGTATCATGAAGTAGACTGTTCCTTGGACATTCAGGAAATTGACCAATAGCGAAAATTTTGGCCCAGGTCAACCTACACGGATTGTGCAGGCTGACCTGGGTTGACACTTTTTGCAGATGCATTAAGCCCCCTTTTCATAGAGCATGGCTCAATTATAACTATCAATACTTACATGGAGCTTGTGGTTCCTTTCTAGTATCACAGTCTACCCGAGTAAATCTTGTACAGGCCATTGTGTCTCTGGAAAACAAGTCCGGGTAGTCACATTCCTCTATCAGCAATGGCTGGGCACTGGGAGATGTACAATTGATATACTGGGCACAATTACTGGGGCTGGGAATTATAGAGTTAGGGTGGGCCGTGCAGTATTGAGGGACATCAGCTGAAAAATTTATGGTAATGTCAAAACTTACATGCTAAATGAAGAAACTATATAAACTGGATTCCAACAAAAATTTAGACTACCATAATCATAGTTGAAAGCATTTGCAGAAAAATACTTGGATTTGGCTCAGATGATAAGATTTGTCGATGAAAAAATAAAATGTTGATGGAATAGAAGAAATTGCAGATGATCAGTAATTTTTTTTTCCCCTCATTGTCATACAATTTTTTTTCCAAAACCTTCTTCAGGGATTGTTTGGCAAACAATCCCAAATTTTAACAACCCAATGAAAGAGAAATTTTAAAAGCAAGTGAGAAAAAGAGAAAATGCTGAGAACCAGCATTTTCTCCCTTTCCCACAATGTTTAAGTTTTGATTCATGTTTCTTTTGTCAACTGCAAATGCTTTCATCTTGGACAAGTCTAAAATGTTGTTGTTTGGTAAAGAGATAATGTTAAAGAACAGAAGGAATGTAATCATTGCCAGTAAAGGTCAAATATTACACAAAATAATCAACTGAGTAGATCAAGCACAAACTAAAACAGGGCTAAATTGACAAACAAATTACATGGAATAGCGTAGAAAAAAAGTCTGAAAAACTCAAGCCAAGCAATTACTCCTTTTACCACAATGTTTTCAAAGGTTTCTTACTGCAGGGACATAACAAACTTACATATGTCTAGTAATCAATAAAGGGAATGGTATTAACACTTAGAGCGCAAAAAAAAAACCAAGGGACATTTTCAGCCTAGAAATAAAACCATAATAACTGTAATTTTATGGTTGCTTTAGTTCCGATTGTCCAAGCTAAGAGTGCAAATCACAGATCACACTGCACCTTTTGTGCAGTCAGATCTTGATCTACATTAGCTGCAAAGGCAACTCTAGTGTGAGAGGTGTTTTAAGGGTTAAGTATTTTTTAACAAAAGAAATTCTTACGAGTATCAACAATGTCTGTGCAAACGTGTAATCTTGGATTAAAGTAGCCTGTTTTACACTGGGAAACGGTGATAGTTCTGTTCTGTTTACATGTGATATAAAATGGGGACCATTCCTTTCCTTGGAAATAATGGTTTCCATCACTAAGGCCAACACAACTTGGCAATCTCTCTGGACATGGGGCACAAGTGCTGTCGCCTGGCTGACAGAGGTTCTTTTTGTACTGACCTGTAAATGGGATATATAAAATACTACTGTAATCTAGAATTAATGCATAGTGGGCCCATCTATGCTGAGTATCCAAAGCCAAATTAACTCTTTACCAAATGACAAAATTTTAGACTAGTCCAAATTGAAAGAATTTGCCGATGACAAAAATAAATGTGACTTAAAAATCCAAATATGCTTTTGGAAGGGTAGAAAACGTTGTGGGAAAGGGAGAAAATGCTGGTTAGCAGTATTTTCTACTTTTCCCAAAATGTTTTCAAAAGGCTTCTTTCTCAGGGTCATAAAAAGTCAGAATTGTGTGGTAAAGGGTTAGCTCTTTACTAAAACATCCTGTGTTTTTATGTCTCTAAAGAAGACTCTTACACTCTTTACCAGACGACAAAATTTTATACCTAATCAAAAGCATTTGCAGACAAAAAACTAAATGTGACTAAAGAATTTAAATTTGTTTCTTGAACGGTTGAAAACATTGTGGGAAAGGAGAAAATGCTGGTTAGCAGCATTTTCTCCTTTTCCTATGAAGTTTTCAAAAGTCTTTTCTCATAGGGTTGTTAAATACCAGTATCAGAATTTTGTGGAAAAGGGTTAAAAAGAGTTTGGAAAAGAAGAAAATGTTGGTAACAATGTTTTCTACTTCTTCAAAGACAAATCCCATTATTTTGGCCATAATTAAAATTCTAATTAGACATCTGCAGGTGATTGATCAACAATTTGCCTCGTGGCAAAGACTTATAAGCACAACAATAATTGCTCTTGTAGAAAGCATAGCAAAGACTTATAAGCACAACAATAATTGCTCTTGTAGAAAGCATAGATCAAATTAGGCTGCACAAACCCTGCACAAAAAAAAATCAGCTGCAGGAGGTAGCATGGTTCAGTAAATGACAAATTCAGACAAGTCCAAATGCAAAGCATTTGCAGGTGCAACACTAATGTAGTTCAAATGATAGAATGTGTCTTTGAAAGGATGGAAAACATTGTGGAAAATGGATAAAATGTTGCTTACCAGCATTTTTTCCTACCCCCTCAGTGTTCTCAAAAGCCTTCTTCCTGAAGGTTGTTTAAACAACGGAATGGTTTGGTAAAGGATTAATTAGCCTTCCATGAAAATAACTAACTTACAAGGGGCCATGGGTTCAGGCCTGGACTGACATGTCACTGTCGTAAAATCCTGACAAGTTTTTGTGGTGATGTCATACAAATCTGGGTAGTTACATTCTGTCCGGTACCCTGTTCCAGGTGAGGAACAATTATAGTAAACTGCACAGTTGTCAGGAGCCGTTATGATGGAATTTCTGTGTTCAGCACAGTAGTTGGGCACATCAACTGCAGTAAAGTACCAAAGTTTGGTCAAAATTAAAAGATATATACAGCCATAGATACATAGAGAAGAAACTTTGAAAACTGCTCCTTGAAAAATGGGTATATTTCGTACAGGGTTCAGATGCAAGTTACACAAATGGATATTTTCATTCAAGAAAAGAAGACTTTAATGTTGCAATAGCAAAGGTCTTTTGGAGCAGAATATCTTAATATAGCAGTAGGCCTAAGATCTGACTTCATATTCTGTGCTGTCTGATCTTGATCAACAATATCTGCAAAAGTAATGAAAGTTGTGAAAGGGCTAAACACCATTTTCAAATTATTTATGTCACAATAAGCAGTGCACAAATTCAGGCATTCTATGGATACCTTTACTAGTACATGCTAAGCACAAAACTTTTTCAAAGCCACTGGCTGATTTTGCACATAGTGGAGACAATATCGAGTGATGAAAGACAGGAATGATTTCTGTTGCAACAGCTTTCATAAATTCCCAGAAATACTTTTAGGTGAGGTGAGATTCAAACCCAAAATTAGTGAATGACTAATCCTGTGTTACCTCTTTCCAATTTGCAACCTGGGCAGTGAAAAGAGTGTCGTATAGCATGGCGCAAATGCTCTTCTGCAATTGCCTTTAACGTGGAAGTTCTAAGTTGGAAAAGAGCATTGCATGCAGATGCCAACTCTCAGGTGAAGTTGCTTTTTAGAAATAGATTGATTTTCAGTGAAAATTCTAGGTTTAAAAAAAAAAAAAAGGCATAACTCTGTCAAAAATATTTTGGTGGTTACTTGCCCTTGAAATATGGGTTCCCTTTTGACAGTTACGGATGTTTTCTAGAGTTTTAATTCTTCCATAGAATTTCTTTGTTTTCACATATATTATGAAAAAATTTTATGCTGAATACAAAAATAAAAAGAATATTATATGTTGTGGAATTTGTTTTCTTGTTAAATGCCTGTTTCCATGTAATAGTATACCCTCAAATTCTAAAAATTGTGACTTTTGCTTGAAAATGATTATAACATTGTCAGACGAGTTAAATTTCATAATTTATATAAAATCAGAGCTAAATATTTGTACATTCTTATCTAACATTCAGAAAATTTGAATTTCATTTATATTTTTTCAGAAAGGGTAAGTTTTTAGCAATTTTGTATTCACAAAAATGCCAAAAAAATTAACAGTTCTGCAGGTAAAACCGGATTATCAAAAATACAGTTCCATAGATTTTGTCCATTTTTTTCTGTATAGAATCCTTGAAGCATCTTCTTTTTAAATTTAACAAAAAAAGAATAGTTTGTCGAGTTCAGATTTTCACAAAATTACAGTTTCCAAGGCAACCATTAAACAGTTTTATACAAAAATTCCCAGTTTTACTGAAAACTAAGCAATTTTTCTTTTTTTTTCTGGAAAACAAACATGCATAGTCAGGTATTACTAGAAACAATGAAACATATGATATGTCAAATTTAACTGACAGATGACCTATTATCGAAGACCACCCAGAAGTGAAGATTGTTTTGGGTAAACATAATAAATCTTCAAATTCATTTTGAATTGGGCTCCTAAAGTCTTTGAAGTATGTAAGCTGGTAATAATATGCATTACTTAACATCAGGTTAGTACGAGTATAACCCTGAATAAAAACCCCACTTTACCCTGCACCATAGGCGAAAACAGGGGCATAGATTAAGATCAGACTGCATGGAATGTGCTGTCGGTTTTGGATCTATACCAGCCGCTTGTTTAGTCCAGTCTGTGGGCTAATAATTCGATGTAGGCTACTATTTCAATGTCCACTTTTCCATGGCTCGTTCGACGATTATGATATCTCATCGCGAGAATAGGTTTCTGTACACTTTGCATTAGAAGAAGTGTACGGGGAACTGACAGAGACCTTCGTTTCTACTGCCTCGCTTGTTGCATACAGTCGGCATTTCTTGTAGTATCATTTACTGGAATTGCAGTCTGAACCCTTGAAATACTGTCTAACTTTCCTTGCAAAATGTCTTTTTAACCCTTTACCATGTAAAAAATTGTTGGACTCATCCAAATTGAAAACATTTGCAGACGACAAATGTTACTCAAATAATATATTTCTTTGATAAAGTTGAAAACATTATGGGAAAAGGAAAAAATGGTTACCAGCATTTTCCCGTTTTCCCACAATGTTTTCAAAAGGTTTCATCCTCAGGGTCGTTAAACTCGGGATTGTGTGGTAAAGAGTTAAAGCGAAACATGTTTAGGCTGTTTATGATTTCGCGCTGTACAGTGAAACTATCCGATTACAGCTTACTATTTCCTTCGTGAAGAGTCCAATATCGTCCTTTATACTAGTATGCCTTCTTAGCGCTCCAAATTTGGTTTTAAAAGAAATGATATCATTCAAAAGGACTAACTCGCCTGTATGAACAAGCCCGGACAAACAATCTCAGGCAAACAAGCCCTGGGACAAAACGGCTCATTTCCATGCACACTAGGTTGTGCAAAATAAACTCCTGAAAATCTCCTTAACAACTAGTCTGCGTATGAAGTAAATATCTTCAGTAATGACAGAGATATTATAAAATGTCAAAGTTTTTGCACAGCAAACCTGACAATGACAATGCTGACAATGAAAACACAGTCGACAACAGGGCTTAACCCTTTACTGCACAATGACGCCTTTGGAAAAAAAGCCTTTTGAAAACATTGTGGGAAAAGGAGAAAATGCTGGTAAACCAGCATTTTCTCCTTTTCCCACAATGTTTTCTACCCTATCAAAGAAAATATACAGAAACTGAGCCACAGAAATTGTCGTCTGCAAATGCTTTCAATTTGGACAGGGCTAAAATTTTGTTGTCTGGTAAAGGGTTAACCAATACCTTAACAATTTCTACAAAAACAGCCAACCTAAAAAGGGGCATAACTATGTCAAAAATATTTCAAGAGCAACTTACCCTATTGGTATCTGTTTCTAATTTAATAGTTAACAACTAGCTCAAGTTTGCAGTAAATATCTTCAGTACTTACAAAGATATCGCAAAATGTCAGTTTTGACACACTAACACAGACAATGACAGTGCTATGGTAATAACTTGATGTTTCCTATTCCCAAAAAATGTGTTCCACCCTATCCAAGAAAGAAATCATCATTTTAGCCAAATTTAGTTAGTTGTCCGCAAATGCTTTCAGTTTGATGCAGACCAAAATTTTGTCATTCAGTAAAGGGTTAACCCTTTACCAAACAATCCCGTGTTTTCACGTCCCTGAGGAAGAGGCCTTTTGAAAACATTGTGGGAAAAGGAGAAAATGCTGGTAACCAGCATTTTCTCCTTTTCCCACAATGTTTTCTACCCTGTTAAAAAACCTTAAGTTCATTTGTATCAGTTTCAAATTTGTCGTCTGCTGATGCTTTCAATTTGGGAGGGGCTAAAATTTGTCGTTTGGGAAAGGGTTAATCAAGGCTACAGCCTACAAATGTTGTTACCTGGGTCAACATTGATTTGACACCGTCTGTCTGCCGGATGAAAATAACCTACTGAACAGTTTTTCACTGCCATGGTTCTGTTGTAAAAACACTCTATGTAAGTGGCTGTCCATGATCTGTAGGGGTGGGGATGGGCACCATCATGTAAACCCACACAGCTGGGTAACCTTTCTGGGCACGCTTCACAGCCTGGGTCTGTCTTCAAACATAAGTTCTTCTCATATTCGCCTGAAGAAATGACTTGATAATGATTCACAAATCATCATGATACAAATATGAATTTTAAGATCTCTGAAGAGTAAAGCTTTTGTACAACAAAGTTGAAAAGGACTAACTGCTTGTATCAAGCAACCGGCATATACTCTCAAATGTTATTTTTATTCAGTTTTTTTTTTTCTCTGTCAGAATTTAATGTCAACTTTGGTTATTTGGAACTCTAGGGCTTAATTTATCTTCCACAACTAAAACAAGATACAAAGCACTTTGTAATATTTGTAATTTAGCTATGGTAATTAATCAATCTTTTATTTTTTCGTACTTATCAGCTTGTATCTGTCTTCATTTACAATGATTTGCAATATGTTCTGTAACCAACATTAGCAAAGAGATAAGAAAGTTACATAGAACCTGGGGCTAAGCTCTGGTATAACATAGGATTCTGTGTAAATGTTCCACAGGACTTCATTATTCTTCTGTTCCAATGACAACAGTTTTGAAAACAATACTTACATTGCAGACCACAGCAGAGAAAAGACCCCTATAATGTAGTTTACCAACCAGTTATAGCATAGACATAATAAAAGCCACAGGACCTTAAGTTGTTATCATCACTTGACTGCAGTTGCCTTTTCAGGAGAAAGTTCTGTGTCAAGAGAGGTGCATAATTATGTCAAAAATACTTCAGAGTTATCTGCCCTTGTTTTAGGGGGGTTCCCCTTTTGATAGTTAACTCTTTACCAAACAATAAAATATTAGACTAGTCCAAATTGAAAGTATTTGCAGATGACAAAATAAATGTGAATTCAAAATTGGTACTTAGTTTTGGAAGGGTAGAAAACATTGTGAAAAAAGGAGAAAATGCTGGTTTCCAGCATTTTCACCTTTTTCCACAATGTTTTCAGAAGCCTTCTTCCTCAGGGTCATTAAAAATTGGGATCGTTTAGTAAAGGGTTAGCAACTGGCCAAAGTTTGTTTGAAGTAAATATCTTCTGACAGTAATTAAAAAGATACCAGAAAATGTCCAAGTTTCTGCATAACAACACAGATAACGACAAAGCTATGACAATACCTAGACAATGTCTTCAAAGAAAGACAAGCTGATAACTTACAGGGAGCCTGGGGCTCAGGTCTGGCATCACACAAGATGCGTGTAAAGGTTCCACAGGATTTTGTTATACTTGAAAACAACTCTGGGTATTTACATTCCCCTATAAACTTTTCCAGAGGTGAAGTGCTGCTCGTCTGTGAGCAATTGATGTACTGGGCACAATTATCTTCTATTGCCATGACAACAGTTGGGTTTTTAATACAGTAGTCGTTAACATCTCCTATTGAAAAGATAGATACATGTGTTACACAAGTTTATTTTTCATTAATAAAGCATTTAATTCTTAACAACATGACAAAATCCTAGACTTATGCCAATCAAACGCATTTGCAGACAACAATGCAAATGTGGCTAAAATGATGGAATTTGTCTTTGATAGGATTGAAAACATTGTGGGGAAAGGAGAAAATGCTGGTTACCAGCATTTTCTCCTTTTCCCGCAATGTTTTCAAAAGGCTTCTTCCTCAGAGCTGTTAAAATTTGGGATTGTGTGGTAAAGGGTTAAAAAATGAATGGTTCCCTGCATGACCATTGATATGTTTGATGAAATAAAACACCAGGCAAACAGTTCTGTCACCGGCACTCAATTCCACAATCTTAAAAATTAAGGGCCAGCCCCTCTACTAAAAATGCCACTACACCATCTGAAATTCAAATGTGTACCTTTATAACTTATAACACAGTAACCCACATTTTCTTCTTTTCCCACAATGTTTCCTACCCTAAGGGAGGCAAAAATCATCATCTTAACAATATTTAATTTGTCGTCTGCATGTGCTTTCCATTTCGTCCAGTCCAAAGCTGTGTTTTTCAGTAAAGGGTTAAGCCACACATCTCACCTCTCTGTAGAGTATCTGTGCATGTTTTAGTTAATGGATGAAAGTAGCCAGATTTACACTGTTTGACTGAGACTGTCCTGTTTCTATAACATTCCAGATAGTCTGGCTTCCATTCCCTGTTAGGATAGGGGTTAAATCCATCAGGCAACCCAACACAGCTGGGCAACCTCTCAGGACATGGGGTGCAGTTGGGGTCTGTTCCATTACAAACGTTCTTCAGGTAGTCACCTATGACAAAATTTAAACAATTTATATTACATTGTCTCTTGAAATTCAATTGATCATAAGTGTTTGATATCTGAACAATTACTATGAAAACAAGTTTCAGACCATTAAAAAATTATTAATATCCTGCAACAATGTGTGTCAATTCCAAATTTTGTTACACAAAGTCTTAGGCTTTATCCATCAAATTTAAAATGGATACACTGACAATTTCTCTGATCCATTTAAGTCCACCCTAACTTTGTATAACTCCTGAAAAAGGATATTTGAAGAACAAATCTGGTTGTCAACAGTGCAAGAATTTAGTGTTTACTTCTTTATAAATGACAAAGCTTTGGATTGGTCCCAATCCCAAGCATTTGCAGACAACATATCAAATGTGGGTCAAATTCTGAGATTTGTATTTGAATCAGTAGAAAACCTTGTGGGAAAAGGAGAAAATGCTGGTTACAAGCATTTTCTCCTTTTTCCACAGTGTTTTCAAAAGCATTCTTCCTCAGGGTCATTAAAACTTGGGATTATTTGGTAAAGAATTGATACACCTTTTCTTTAGTTAGCACCTACTTATAACTATTTAATACATGCCTGTAACAGATTGGAAAATTACTTTTCATGCAGTAATTTTAAGGTAGGAGATCACATGGTTTTTGTTTGATTCATTGGACAGATCAATGTTCATATTTTGAAGAAGTACTGAGGAAAATGGCTTTTTCTGTCTTGAATACTTAAATTTATCGATTGATCTATGCATCGAATTTATGTCCCAATTGCTTGATACCACAATGGTGTCATGAAAATTCACATTCTTTGCAAATACCTTGTGATGTTAATTTAAATTTTTTCTCTTTTTCCGGCAATATTGGAAAAGTTTCAAAATGGAGAGGGCTAATGCTTTGTTGCTTTGTAAGGGAGTAAACACTTACAGGGTGCCTGGGGTTCAGCCCTGGTACCACACGGCACTGTTTCAAACTGTTCACACTGCAGACTGACCATAGAGAACAAATCTGGATAATTACACTCCTGTGAACAGAACAGAATATGTTTGAAAAGGGTATAACTCCTCTTGTAAAGACATTTGAATATTAATTTTATCTGAAGTAAGGTACATCCTTGTTTAACTCTTTCCCAAAGAAAAAAATTTAAGACTTATCCAAACAACAAAATGTTAGACTGATCCAAATTGAAAGCATTTGCAGACGACATATAGAATTTAGTTTAAATGAAGGTAATTGCCTGTGAAAGTATAGAAAACCCTATGTGAAATGACCCTGAGAAAAAAAGGCTTTTGAAACCATTGTAGGAAAAAGGAGAAAATGCTGGTAACCAGCATTTTCCCCTTTTCCTACAATGTCTTCTATCCTATTGAAGACAAATCTCACCATTAGAGCAAGAATTAATTTGTTGTCTGCAAATCTTTTCAATTTGGACCAGTCTAAAATTTTGTGGTGCAGTAAAGGGTTAAATGGTGTTTCCAACAGCTTTCAAAGTGATGTCAGTCATAGCAAGTTGACAGCTTACTTTTTTATGACTTTTCCTTGGCTTCACTGGTACAAGGCTAGGGCTTCGTGATGCCTTGTCCAAGGATTTTCCTACGAAAAACCAACTCTATTTGTAAGGATCAAACCCTGGAACTCTGGATCTCAAACCCACCACCTTAACTCTTTACCAGACAAAAGAATTTCAAAATTTGTCCATACTGAATGTTTTGCAGACAACAACCGAAATGTGTCTCAAATGACGGGATTTGTCGTTCACAGATTTGTGAATTTATGGGAAAAGGAGGAAATGCCTGATACCAGCATTTTATCCTTGTTCCAGTACCACCATGTTTTCAAAAACTCCCTTTTTTGGGGTCATGAAAACATGGGATTATTTAGCAAAGTGTCAAATACTAAGTCACAAAGGTGGAGCTATGTTAAGAATATGAAGATATTTTTTGTTGGCAGCATAAAAACAATGGCTGACATTAATCAAATTTGGCTGTTAAGCTTTGACAGACATTTTAACTCTTTACCAAATGACAAAATTTTGGACTCCACCAAACTGAACACTTTTGCAGATGACAAATTAAATGTGGCTCAAATGATGATTTCTGTCTTTGATAGGGTAGAAAACATTGTGGGAAAAGGAGAAAAAGCTGGTTACCAGCATTTTCTCCTTCACCCACAATGTTTTCAAAGGTCTTCTCTTTCAAGTTCGTAAAAACTCAGGATTGTGTGGTAAAGGTCCAAGTTGTATGTATTTGGCATTTAAGGATACCCCACAAGAAAACAAACACACACCTGAACATAGGTGACGGTTCCTGTTACACTGTTAGGACATTTATAATACTGAGCACAGTTTGTGTCAACTGGCTTGATGGTTCCAGGATTGGCTCTACAGAAAGAGTCTATATCACCTGTAAATAAAATAAATATGCGCCATGAGCTGTAAAGAGTGGGTTTAATGCATCTACACAAAGTATTTATCCACATCAGCAAGCGCAGTCCATGTTCGCTGACATGGGTCAAGAATTTTTGGTATTTGTAAATTTTCTGCATGTTAAAGGACCATTCTACCTCTGGATTCAGTCAGTTGTTCAACAAAATGGATTTTATGGATCCAGAATTATCTGCTGACTTGCTTGGTGTAATGCATCAAGGAGATGCATTGGTGTAATGCATCAAGGAGATACATTGGTGTAATGCATCAAGGAGATACATTGGTGCAATGCATCAAGGAGGTGCATTTGTGTAATGCCTCAAGGAGATGCATTGGTGTAATGCATCAAGGAGATGCATTGGTGCAATGCATCAAGGTGCATTGGTGTAATGCATCAAGGAGATGCATAGATGTAATGCATAAAGGAGGTGCATTGGTGTAATGCATCAAGGAGATGCATTGGTGTAATGTATCAAGGAGATGCATAGGTGTAATGCATCAAGGAGATGCATAGGTGTAATGCATCAAGGAGATGCATTGGTGTAATGCATCAAAGAGATGCATTGGTGTAATGCATCAAAGAGATGCATTGATGTAATGCATCAAGGAGATGCATTGGTGTAATGCATCAAAGAGATGCATAGGTGTAATGCATCAAGGAGGTGCACAGGTGTAATGCATCAAGGAGATGCATTGGTGTAATGCATCAAAGAGATGCATGGGTGTAATGCATCAAGGAGGTGCATTTGTGTAATGCATCAAAGAGTTGCATGGGTGTAATGCATCAAGGAGATACATTGGTGTAATGCATCAAAGAGATGCATTGGTGTAATGCATCAAGGAGATGCATTTGTGTAATGCATCAAAGAGTTGCATGGGTGTAATGCATCAAAGAGATACATTGGTGTAATGCATCAAGGAGATGCATTGGTGTAATGCATCAAGGAGATGCATTGGTGTAATGCATCAAGGAGATGCATTGGTGTAATGCATCAAAGAGTTGCATGGGTGTAATGCATCAAGGAGATACATTGGTGTAATGCATCAAGGAGATGCATTGGTGTAATGCATCAAGGAGATGCATTGATGTAATGCATCAAGGAGATGCATTTGTGTAATGCATCAAAGAGTTGCATGGGTGTAATGCATCAAGGAGATACATTGGTGTAATGCATCAAGGAGATGCATTGGTGTATTGCATCAAGGAGATGCATTTGTGTAATGCATCAAAGAGTTGCATGGGTGTAATGCATCAAGGAGATACATTGGTGTAATGCATCAAGGAGATGCATTGGTGTAATGCATCAAAGAGTTGCATGGGTGTAATGCATCAAGGAGATACATTGGTGTAATGCATCAAGGAGATGCATTGGTGTATTGCATCAAGGAGATGCATTTGTGTAATGCATCAAAGAGTTGCATGGGTGTAATGCATCAAGGAGATACATTGGTGTAATGCATCAAGGAGATGCATTGGTGTATTGCATCAAGGAGATGCATTTGTGTAATGCATCAAAGAGTTGCATGGGTGTAATGCATCAAGGAGATACATTGGTGTAATGCATCAAGGAGATGCATTGGTGTAATGCATCAAAGAGTTGCATGGGTGTAATGCATCAAGGAGATACATTGGTGTAATGCATCAAGGAGTTGCATGGGTGTAATGCATCAAGGAGGTGCATTTGTGTAATGCATCAAGGAGATACATTTGTGTAATGCATCAAGGAGATACATTTGTGTAATGCATCAAGGAGTTGCATGGGTGTAATGCATCAAGGAGATACATTTGTGTAATGCATCAAGGAGTTGCATTGGTGTAATGCATCAAGGAGATGCATTGGTGTAATGCATCAAAGAGATGCATTTGTGTAATGCATCAAGGAGATGCATTTGTGTAATGCATCAAGGAGTTGCATTTGTGTCATGCATCAAAGAGTTGCATTTGTGTCATGCATCAAAGAGTTGCATTTGTGTCATGCATCAAAGAGATACACAAACCCTTATGATGCATTAGACTACCATAACTCTTTACCAAACAACAAAATTTTAGACCTTTCCAAATTGAAAGCTTCTGAAGACCACAAAATAACTGAGACTCAAAAATTAAACTTTATTTTTGGAAGAAGTAGGAAACATTGTGGAAAAAGGAGAAAATGCTGGTTACCATTTCTACCAGTATTTCTCCTTTTCCGTCAATGTTTTCAAAAGGCTTCTTTCTCAGGATCATTAAAAATTAGGATTGTGTGGTAAAGAGTTCAACCCCATTTCTGTAGAAGTACATTTGTTACAGAGTACTAACCCCTTTCCCCAATTCATTTTAATAAATTCTGACTAGTACAGAAGAACCAAAATTATTAATAAGGAAGAGTTTGTGATTGCTATCTGACAGCAATGCTGACTGTACATTTGGCTCCATGTTTTCTATTACCACAATGATTTCAAACTAGTATGACTTAACTCTTTACCACACATACAAAATTTTAGACATGTTCAAGTAGAAAACATTTGCAGACAACAAAATAAATGTGACTCAAAAAGTAGAAATTTGCTCTTGGAAGGGTAGAAAACATTGAGGGAAAAGGAGTAAATGCTGGTTACCAACATTTTCTCCCGTTCTCACAATATTTTCCAAAGCCTCCTCCATTAGTGTCATTAAAACTTGGGTTTGTGTGGTCAAGGGTAAATACCACTGAATTAAATAATGTTTTATGTATGCCAAACAAACAAAACAGACACACATCAACTTCTCACCAAAAATATTTCATAAGGTTTAACAATCCTACCTGGATTTATTTTTGATACACATCCTCTGTTTTTAGGATCGAACACAGCACCACTGGGACAATGTTCAACGGTCAGTGTTCTATTTCTGTAGCATCGTACATAAGTATCCGTCCATGTGTAGCCAATGGCCTCTTGATCCCCATCCCCAAAGCCAACACAACTGGGCAACCTTTCTGGGCAAGGTTTACACCCAAAGTCATTGGGGTCACATTTGTTCTGGGTGTATTCACCTAGCAAGAAACATAACTTTCCCCCATACATATGGCTTTTTTCCCCTTTTGCTACAATGTTTTCATATGTGAACTGTTGCAGAACAAAACTATCAACTGCAAAGGGAGATATGAGCCATGCTCTATGGAAAAGGAGCTCAATGCATCTGCGAAAAGTATCGACCCAGGTAAGCCTGCACAGTCGATTCTTCCTAATATGTATTTAACCCTTTACCACACAATCCCGACTTTTAATGACCCTGAGAAAGAAGCCTTTTGAAAACATTGTGGGAAAAGGAGAAAATGCTGGTAACCAGCATTTTCTCCTTTCCCACAATGTTTACTACCCTTCCCAAAACAAATTTCAATTTTTCAATCGCATTTATTTTGTCGTCTGCAAATGCTTTCAATTTGGACCAGACTAAAATTTTGTCGTTTGGTAAAGAAGTAAACTCTCTGCTACTTCGTTTCATAACCCTTTTCCAAACGACAAATTTTGGACTGGTCCAAATTGAAAGAGTTTGCAGACGACAATTTTAAATTTGATGAAAATGGCAGAAAGTTCTCAAAAAGGGTAGAAAATACTGTGGAAAAAGGAGAAATTGCTCGTTACAAGCAATTTCTCCTTGTCCCGCAGTGTTTTCAAAAGACTTGTACTGCAGACACGTGAAAACCAGGGCTTGTTTGGGAAAGGGTTAAACAAGCATAGCTCATGTTTATGAAACTAAGTAGCAGAGAGTCTAAATAGCATAGTAGGAAGAATCAACTACTTTCATCAACCCTTAGAATACCAAAGGCAACTCAAGTTGCTTTTGCAGAGAGTGTAGATCAATATCAGACTGCACAACGCATGCAGTCTGATCTTAGATGTAAACTGCCAGCTACTATGTAACATATTTTAGCAAAAAGAACCATGAAAGTGCACTATCACTGCTGTTTTCCCAATTTGAAAACATTGTTTCATTCATTGGTAAAGGGTTTTTAACCCTTTACCAGATGACAAAATTTTAGCCTTCTCCAAATTGAAAGCATTTGCAGACGACAATTTCAATTTGGCTAAAATGGTGCAATTTTTCTTTGATAGGGTAGAAAACATTGTGGGAAAAGGAGAAAATGATGGTTACCAGCATTTTCTCCTTTTCCAACAATGTTTTCAAAAGGCTTATTTCCCAGGGGCTTCAAAAGGCATCACTGTGCAGTAAGGGGTTAATCACATAAAACCTCCTCCAGCAGTATATTAAACCCATGACTTATTTTTGATAATACACTAGTGTATTATGGTTTTTTGGGTTCCGGTTCTGATCAGTTTTTAGTCATGAGCACAGATCCTGAGAAACCAGCCACAGCATGTGCCAGAATTCGTACAATCCAGTTTTGCAGAAAAATGACGTCATTGTTGCTAAGACATATATGTGTGGAAAGTTTATTATTTTCATGTGTAATAAAAACCAAGAAAAGCAGTGAAAGTTTTTTGAAATCAACAAAATTGTGGAAATAGGTGGAATTACACGCTTTAGAAACTGTTTCATTCTACTTTTGGTGTAAATGTCAATGAGCTATCTGCTCTTGTATGTACATATTTCAAACCAAACTACAACTGTAAACACGAATCTGTGAATGGTGTAAAGGCTAAAGATGATGATGCAGGAAATTTGTCCGTCATTTGTTTTATGTGATAAATAGAATTGTGTTTATGTATTATCATTTTTATCAAACTTGTTGACTAAAATGTTTATGACGCTCGCCAAGGCTCGCATCATACATTTTTAGTCAACTTGCTTGGTAAAAATGATTATACATAAACACTCATGTAAGATCCTGTATATATACCCTGAGGAACTTGTTTTGGAATAATTGAACATATGAAATACATAAGCTTAAACAATACCACAAAACCAACATACAAGGTGCTTGGGGTTCAGGTCTTTTGTCACACTGTACTGTGGTGAAATCCTGACAGGTCAGAGACAATGTAGAGAACAAGTCTGGGTAAATACATTCTTGTATTACATCAGTGTACCCTTCTAGAACCCTAGTACAGTTATAAAACTTGGCACAGTCTGTTACCATGGGAAACACGTCATCTGGATTTGCCCCACAATATTTGTTGGCATCGGCTGTTCATTTGAAAGAAAATCATATAACATAATAATAGACTTAATTTCTCCCAATCTCTTCAAAGATTCTGTGTCTTTTTGAAAGAAAAACAAGGGCAAATTGAAGGACTGGTCACAATGAGACTACTCTCTGTTTGTCAAAATATTTTTCTCCTTCTCCATAATCAAATATTAATGTCTCGGGTAATTATGAGACTACTCACTGTTGGTCAAAATATTTTTTCTCATTTTCCATAATCAAATATTAATCTCTCAGGTGACTATTACACTACTCTCTGTTTATCAAAATATTTTTTCTCATTTTCCATAATCAAATATCAGTGTCTCAGGTGATTATCAGACTACTCTGTATTTGTGAAAATATTTTTCCAGCATCTGAGCCCCATTTAATTTGATGTCTGCAAAATGCTTTTCAACTGGAAAAGTCTAAAGTTTTGTTGTTCAGTAAAGAGTTTTATACATGTATCAGCTCAATAGAGGTGGCTGCTAGGACAGATTTAACTGTACAAGATATGTTATAGAACATGAAACACTCTACTTACTGGGATCAACAGTTTTTGTGCAGACTCCCTGTATTGGATGGAAGTAGCCCCCTCCTGGGCATTTCTTGGCAGGTATCACAGTTCTATTTCTGTCACAGGTCACATAGTCAGAGCCCCACAGGTGGGTGGGGAAGGCATGGTCACCATCTTGAAGCCCAATACAACTTGGAAATTTGTCCTGGCATGGCTCACAAGTTGGGTCTGACTTTGGACAAATGTTTTGGGAATATTCACCTGAGAAAAATCAAATATTTTCAGTAATTACACAGATGTGATAAAAGGTCAAAGTTTTTTGCACTATAGAAATGATGACACTGACCCAGATGCATCCAAACAACAATATAGCTAAGACAGTACTTCAGGTTTTGCCAGAAACAGCCAAGCTAAAACTATGAACGATACTCCTTCAACCAACTGCTGCAAAATATGTACAGCACATGAAATAGATCAACCATATATAGCGACATTGCCAGCACAGAGATTAGAATGCAAATAAGAGACTGAGAAATCTGGCTTTTCAAACTAAAATGCTCCAAGGGTAGCTTTTTCCTTCATCTAAATACCTCTATCCTTCTGTACATGTTGAATCCATTAGCATAAGATAAGCAATTCATTAAGTCTATACTAGATGACAAAACTGTAAAACTTTTCAAAATTGAAAGTATTTGCAGACGACAAATAATAGGAGACTCAAATGATGGAATCTGTCTTTAAAAAAACTGAAAACAATGAGGAAAGAGGAGAAAATGTTGATTATTAGTATTTTCTCCTCTCACATGATGTTTTCAAAAACAACTCCCAATGGATCGCTGTAAATGGTGATTGCTTGGTCAAGGGTTAAAAGACGTAAGAGTATGACTGGTAACAATACTCACAGGGTGCCTTAGGTTCAGGACGTTGGTCACATGACACAGTTGAGAAATCCTGGCATTGCATGTTGAGAGTTGAGAACAAGTCTGGATAATGGCACTCCTGAACTGGATCACTGATTTTACCCTTTGTGTATGAGTCACAGTCTATATACTGAGCACAGCTATCTTGGACCTCTATAATGCTTGTAGGGTTTCCAGCACAATACTTAAGAGCATCAACTGTAGGTACACAGATTTTATTTCAAATTTATGTCTGACCTTCTTCAATATTATTGACTTACCAAGGTCCATATTCCCACAACTATTTACCAGCATTTTCTCCTTTTCTCACAATGTTTTTGAATGCCATCTACCTCAGGGTTTTTAAAACTTGGAACTGTGTGGTAAAGGATTAATAAGGACCCTTCGCTGGATCAATGATTTAACCCTTTGTGTTAAAGTCACAGTCTATATACTTGGCTAAATATTTTCTATAACATCTATATAAGGTGTTGGGTTTCCAGCATGTAACTTTTGGGTATCAACTGTAGGTATAAATGTAAATTTCACTCTACCAAACTACAAAATGTTAGGCTTGTCCAAAATGAAAGCAGCTGCAGATGACAAAATAATTGTGGCTCAAATAAAGGTACTTGTGTTTGAAATGTTAGAAAACACTGTGGAAAAAGAAAAGAATGCTGAATATAAGCCTTTTCTATTTTTCCCAAAATGTTTTACAAAGTCATCTTTCTCAGAGTCCTTAAAACTCAGGATCTTTTGGGAAAGGGTTAACCATTTATTTCTGACTTTTTCACAGAGAACAACAGATACAAACACATCCAGAAAAGATGTAAAAACACATCATGTTGTGTCAGATGATAAGTTATCAAAAAGCAAAAAGATTTTTTGTAAGCATAAATGATGATTTAGTTATTGAAAAGCAAAAGATTTTTTGTAAGCATAAATAAAAACACCAACCTTTATTTACTTTAGTTTCGCAAGTCTCTTTTACTGGATGAAAGTAACCATTTGGGCAGTGTTTTATTGCAGTTGTTCTATTTTTGTAACACGTCTCATAGTCAGGTGACCAGTGTCTAGCTGGGAAGGCATGGTTGCCATCATTCTGTCCAACACAGCTAGGTAGTCTGTCAGGACACGGAGTACAAGTTGTGCCATTTTTGGTACATTGATTCTGTTTGTAGTCACCTTAAATATATATGGCCCACAACATGCGAAATGAGATCTTCCGACTTTGAGTAAAATGTCATCCCGGATTAGCCTGTGCAGTCCGCGCAGGCTAATCCGAGACGGCACTTTACAACTACAACAGATTTTTTAGACAGTAGACTTTTGTGAAACAGAAAATCGCACAAATACGGAAAGCGTCATCTCGGATTTGTCACAAACTGCACAGGCTGATCTGGGACGACACACTTTTACGCATATGTCCAAAGGCCCCTTTTCGTGTGTTGCCAGCCATATGGAATCTGACACAATTTTGTATGATTTGAGATAAGATCTTATAAACCCTTTACCAAACAAGAAATATTGGTCTTGTCCAAATCCAAAGCAATTGCAGTTGACAAATTAAATATGAGTCTAATAGTGGCATTTGTCTTTAAAAGGGTAGATAATATTTTGAGAACAGAACAAAATGCTGGTTATCAGCATTTTCTCCTTTTCCTACAGTGTCTTTAAAATGGTAGCTAGCACAGTGGGAAAAGGAAAAAATGCTCGTTTTTTAGCAGTTTCCCCTTTTCCTACAGTGTTTTCAAAAGGAATTTAATTCAAGGTCGTTAAAACTCCTTGTCGTCACCTTAAATATATATGGCCCGCAACATGCCATATGTATGTTGGGCATGTGTGGTAAAGGGTTACACAAGTTCAGAAAAATGTTACCAAGCAAGCCTCTGTTAACAAGTTTTGTCATAATCAGCATTTTCTCCTTTTTCCACAAAGTTTTCCAGCCGTTCTAAGAACATTCGGATCATTTCAATACACCTAATTTGATGACTGCATATGCTTTCAGTCTAATTTTTTGTCATCTGGTTACCCTTTACCACACGATCTCAGGTTTTTATGACCCTGAGAGAGAAGGCTCTTAAAAACATTGAGAGAAAAGGAGAAAATTCTGGTAACCAACATTTTCTGCTTTTCCCACAATGTTTTCTACCCTCTCAGAGAAGAATACAATCATTTAAACAACATTTAATTTGTTGTCTGTAAATGCTCTCAAGTTGGATAAGTGTAATGTTTATGTTGTCTAGTAATCAACACAAAACACACTCATGATAGACAAAATCAAACCAGCATTGAAAGCGACTTGTTTGCTCAATACATTACCACTTGCAAAAACCTTTTGTCCTCTTGCAGACAATCACTTTTTCAGACATAGTTTGAAAGCATTTTCTCCTTGTGCCATAATGTTTTCACATGTATTCAACTTCAAATAGGATCCTCTTTGGCAGTGATTTCTTAAAATCATTAGCTGCAAAGTCATTTGAAGAGATAATGCCAATGAGTTATGCAAGCAATTTTTCATTTTGCTATGTTTTCTTAGCAATCTATTCTGACGTCAAAATTTTCCATGTCTTATTTTCCCCCCAGTTCTTTTTTCAAAATACATGTACTATATTACCAATACAGTTCCAGACTAAGTTTTATGAATTAATACAAGAGAGGTTTTACAAACATTGTGGAAAATGCAGAAAATACTAGAGAAATGCATCACAGTGCTTACAGGGTGCTTGGGGTTCCTTTCTTTTGCCACAGGTCACTGTGTCAAACTGTTCACATCTCAAGGTGACATCAGAAAACAGACTTGGGTATTTACACTCCTCTAGATGGTGTCCGTAGGGAGAGGATGGGTCTGAACAGTTGAAATATTGGGCACAATTATCTAAGTTCATTTTAATCACACCTGGATTGGCTTTACAGTAACTGTCCATTTTACCTGAAACAATATAAATTCATATGCATATAACTGAGCCATAGTCTGGCAAAAAGGGGGCTTAATACATCTCTGTGATGCATGATACCAAGCAAGTCATCACCTAGTTATGCATCCATAAAGTCCATGTTGTCTAAGAATCAACTGAAACATGAGGTAAACTGGTCCTTGGACATGCAGAGAACTGACAAATAGCAGAAAGTTTTGGCCCAGGTCAACCTGTGTGGACTGCACATGCTGACTTGGGTCGACACTTTCTGCAGATGCTTTAAGCCCCCTTTTTACAGGGCATGGCTCAATTAAATTTAATTTTTAGTTTTATATTTCACATATTATTCACATTTCTTCTATCATAAAATGAGAGCCTCCAAGGAATTAAATCATGTTCAATTTAGTTTCAACAATCTGGGTAGCAATAAATGAAACATATCTTTTCTATCAGTCTGCTGTGATATTTTGGCCAAAACAGCCTAAAAAACCTGAAAATCATTTTCCTAACTGGAAATGTTTGTTTACATGGTATTTAACTGAAATAGTTTAACTCTTTACCACATGATACCGACTTTTGACGACCCTGAGGAAGAAGCCTTTTGAAAACATTGTGGGAAAAGGAGAAACTGCTTGCAACCAGCACTTTCTCCTTTTCCCACAATGCTTTCTACCCTTCCCAGAACAATTTTCAATTTTTCATTCACAGTTATTCTTTCGTTTGCAAATGGTTTCAAATTGGACTAGTCTAAAATCTTGTTGTTTGGTAAAGAGTTAAACAAAGAAATGATACATTTCCATGGCCTTTACCTTGACCTTTGAAGGATTTGTGAGGAAGTACATGTACTGCTGTAACAGTTGTTATGAATCCCCTTTAAAAAAAAAAACACTTCAACCAAAAAAGACAGAAAAGTCCAAGTACTTACTTGCTGGCACATCTGACACACATCCCAAGGACACCGGATCAAACACATCACCTTTGTTACACTTTCTCAAGGTCATTGTTCTATTTCTGTAACACTGGATATAGTCTCTTAACCAAAGGCGGGTGGGGAAGGGCTGTGCCCCATCTGGAAGCCCTATACAACTGGGAAGTCTATTGATACAAAGCTCACATGTTGTATTTGTGGTCGGACACAAGTTTTGGTCATATTCACCTACAATGGAAAAAGCAACTGATACTATCCTTTTGCAAAACATTGGAAATAAATCTTTGACCTGATTAACCCTTTACCACACAATCCCGAGTTTTAAAGACCCTGAGATAGAGGCCTTTTGAAAACACTGTGTGAAAAGGTGAAAATGCTGGTAACCAGCATTTTCTCCTTTTCCCATGATGTTTTCTCTCCTTCCCAAAACAAATTTCAATTTTTGAGTAAGATTTATTTTGTCGTCTGCATATGCTTTGAATTTGGACTAGTCAAAAATGTTCTTGTCTGGCAAAGAATTAATTGACCCTTTCCAAAAGATCCTTTGGGTTTACAACACCAAAGAAGAAGGCTTTTCAAAGCATTAAGCAAAAATGAGGAAATGCTGGTAACAGGCTTTTTCCACTTTCCTTGAATTTTTCAAAGGCCTATTCTATCAATTGAGCCACATCTTATTTGTGTCTCTATGCCTTCAATTTAAACAAGTCTGGAATTCTGTTGTCTGCCAAAAAATAAAAACAAAAAATAAAAGTCACTGTACAAAGGTAAACCCTTAACATGTGACAGATTGTTTTAAGAACAAGTCTGGTTCAGTACATGCGTGGATTGGTTCAACATTTGAGCTACCATAATTTTAACGCAAAATGCAATAAGTTGTAGGGTTACTGACATGATGCCTGACTCATCCTTGTGCCAAAGTCTACCAAGGTAAATCCCTGACAGGTAAGAGAATGTCTACAGAACAAGCTCAGATAATTATTATCCTGGACTGGTTTTATGTTCAATTTAAAATTATGGGTAGGCACACTTTTTGATTTGTTGCATGTTTGAACCACCAGAACAGAAATTTAATGAAGCGTGCATAGGAAAATTGTACTAAAGCTATGTGGTTACTTACATGGAGCCTGTGGTTCCATCCTTGTGTCACAGTCTACTGTTGTAAATCTCTGACAAGTAAGAGATTGTCTGGAGAACAAGTCTGGGTAGGTACACTCTTGAACTGGTTGGAGTGTTGAAATACCAGAAATCAAAGCAGAACAGTTGATATAGTGTGCACAGTTATCACTCATTGGAATTATGGCAGAGGGATTACTTTGACAATAAGGTTTGGCATCAACTGAAATAAAATAATAGGATGTGGGTAATATGGCCAATATGGTCTTAACCCTTTACCAAACAATGCCGGGTTTTCACGATTCTAAGAAAGAAGCCTTTTGAAAGTATTGTGGGAAAAGGAGAAAATGCTGGTAACCAGCATTTTCTCCTCTTCCCATAATGCTTTTCTACCCTTTCAAAGAGAAATTGCACCATTTGAGCCACACTGAAATTGTCAAATGCCAGTGCTTTCAATTTGGACAAGGCTAAAATTTTGTCGTCTGGTAAAGGGTTAACTCTTCACCAAACAACATAATTTTAGACTTTGGAGATGACAAACTGATTGTGGCTGAATAGTTAGAATTCATCTTGAAGGGGTAAAAAACACATTGTGGGCAAATGAGAAACGAAACCGCTGGTTAACATGTTTTCAGACACCTTCTTTTCAAAAGTCGTTAAAACGTGATTGTGTGGTAAAGGCTAAGCAATAAGCAAAGAGAATATATTGTACGAAATTAACCTTACAGGTGACTGTTAAATAAGCTCTTTTTTTTTTTCTTTCACACTAACAGGTTGGGACTTAAATGTAGTTTCAGGTTATATTGTTACTAAACTTTTTCTGTAAGAATATCTCTTAACCATTTTGAACAGCTATTTCATTCTTTACCAAACAACAAATTCCAGGACTGTCCAAGTGGAAAGCACGTGCAAACGACAAATCATGTGTAATTGAAAATTGAAATTTGTTTTGTGTAGGGTAGAAAACTTTGTGGGAAAAGGAGAAAATGCTGGTTACCAAATGTTTTCGAAATTTTTCTTTCTCATGGTCATTAAAAGTTGGGATTGTGTGGTAAAGGGTTAAGCAAAATCTGAAAAGTCGAAAAAGAACACCATACAGACTTCATGTGATCTCCTGCATGGCTCAGTAGGTATAGAATTTATAACCTGGAGGTCCCAGGTTTAATTGTCACTCGAAGATCTGGCTTTTCATGGAAGTGTCCTTCGGCAAGATGCTTCAAACCCACAGACTAGTACTGGTGAAACCCTGGGCACACAGGAATATATCAGCTATTACCTTTGCATGACTGAAATAGTGTTGAATGTGGCACGGAAGTCGCCACATAATCTATCAGCAATCTAGATGCACAAACTTGCAATAATCCTACAACAAAGGCTATTTATTTTCACACATAAATTGTTAACAAATGTTAACAATGGTAAATGGTAAATGCATATTGAACCATACCCTTCTTCACATCCTCTGTGCACTGTTTAAGTGTGGGATGAAAATAGCCTACTTTACAACGTTTTACTGGCAACACTGTTCTGTTTCTGTAACATGTGACATAGTCTGGTTTCCACAGTTGTCCTGGATAAGACTGGGGACCATCTGGCATACCAACACAACTGGGCAATCTGTCTGGACATTTCTTACAGTTAACGCTATTTGCTGGGCACAGATTTTGTTCGTATTGGCCTGAAATGTAAAGTACCGGTAAGAAAAGGACTGTGCCTTCCTGTATGCAAATTCATATCCAACTTTAAAATTTCTGAAATTTTAGCTCAAAACAAAGCACAATTGAACAATTTTCTTTAAAAAAAAAAGCATCATTCCCTTTCAAACATTCTTTCAACACAATTATAAAATGTTTAAATATTTACGAAATAATACCAGGTTTTAATGACCCTCAGGAAACATGGGATTGCTTGGTAAAGGTTCAATAAGTATCTAAGGCAAGTACTGGAAATTTACAAAATTTGTTGTTGCAGTATTTTACAATATTAAGTAGACCTCTTTGTGGTTGCACTGACTTTTTTCTTCATTTGCCAAAATGATTTCAAAGGTAATCATTTTCAAACACATTTTTTATGGGAGAATTTTGACCAAACACATGCACAAACTACAAAAGAACTTGTGCTTGCATCTATGTACTTTATTTATATTACAGTAGAAAGTGATATTTGCTTGCTCCCTTTGCATTCTTGAACCAATGCCACATGTAAAAGTCTTTTAAAGCAAGTGGTTGCTTTATTAAAGAAATAAACTCAACACAAAACAAATTCTGCTTACAAGGTGCTTGAGGTTCCATCCTGCTACCACAGGACACAGATATAAAGTTCTGGCAAGATTTGGTGGTCAAGGACCAGAGATCTGGATAGTGGCATTCCTGGACAGGATCAGACACCCGACCTGCCAGGTACATGTCACAGTCAATATACTGGGCACAGTTATCTGACACTGGCAACAAGTCTTTGACATTAGCTTTACAGTACTCCTTAGCATTAGCTATAAAAGACAAACATGAACTTTATGACATCTTCATCTTACTTCTCTGGAGAAACATCATACCACGCAAGGTTTACAGTTGAATTTCGCAAAAACATTATTTGTAAGGGAAAGTAGGAGTCTTTGAAAATATGGTTCCAGATCATATTCTGTTCTACAAAACAACTTCATTAACCCTTTACAACACAATCCCGACATTTTACAATCCTGGGAAAGAAGCCTTTTTAAAACATTGTGGAAAAAGGAGAAGATGCTGGTAACCAGCATTTTCACCTTTTCCCACAATGTTTTTTACCCTTCCCAAAACGAATTTTAATTTTTCAGTCATGTTCGTTTTGTCATCTGCAAATGCTTTCAATTAAGACAAGTCTAAAAATTTGTCATTTGGTAAAGAGTTAAACTCCTAACCAAACAACAAAATTTTAGACTTGTCCAAAGTGAAAGCATTTGCAGATGACAAAATAAATGAGACTCAAAAATTGACTGAAATTTGGTAAAGGAAGGGTGGAAAACACTGTGAGAAAAGGAGAAAATGCTGGTTACCAGTATTTTCTCCTTTTCCCACTGTGTTTTCAAAAGCTGTCTTTCTCAGGGTCGTTAAAAGTCAGGATTGTGTGGTAAAGGGTTAAATATAGGTCGGTCAAATTTTTTTGGAAACAGTTTTGATGGAAACAATATAAACTAGAGCTGTCACTGAATGTGACTTAATACCCCTGCCAGCGCTTTGACAGAAAAAAAGTGTCAAGTTCAAGGGGAGGTAATTCCTCAACCAGGGGGAGTTGACACTTGAAAATTACGTCTTGCAAACTTTCAATATATGATCAATATATGTGCAAAGTTTCAATGCATTTGAAGGAAAACTCTAGGAGGAGTTCGTGACACAAAATTGCTAGTATTTTGTACACAGACGGACACATGGACACACGGATGGACAGATGGACAGGCTGATTCCAGTATACCCCCGAAAACATTTGTTTTGCGGGGTTATAATAAGGCTCAAATTTTATATTTCTCTTTGGAAATAAATAAAAAAACAGACTATTACGTTTAGCCACATCGTCAACACACATCTCCTTGACAGGGTGAAAATAGCCAGTTGGACATGTCTTTGTTGGCAGAATGGTTCTATTTTTGTTGCATGTAATATAGTCTGGTTTCCACATTCTGGTAGGGAAGCCATGGTCCCCATCTGGCTGTCCAACACAGGTAGGCAGTCTACTTGGACATCTCTCACAAGTTGTGTTGGATTTGTCACATAAATTCTGCATGTATTCACCTTGTTTAAAAAAAAAAAAAAGTAAAAGTAACATGTGTAGGTGCCAATGCTCCGCTGCAGTTGCTTGATTTTTAGTGAAAATTCTATGTCATCAAAGAAGCATAACTGTGTCCAAAATGCTTTGATAGTTATCTGCCCTTTGTACGGGTTCCCCTTTCGATAGTTAACAACTTGTTTGAGTTTGAAGTAAATACTATCAGTAATAAGAGAGATATCATAAGATGTCAAAGTTTTTGCATAACGACACCAGGGCTACAAATGTCTCTTGACGTTTTCTTTGAAAACAACCGAGCTAAAAATAAAACATTCACTTAAGATGTAACAGACAAGTGAAATATAAAAAGTTTTTTGTCCATTTCCAATAACACAGAAAAAAAAAAAATCATTTGTATTTCTCTTTCCCCTTTTAACCTTGTAGCCAAAAACAGGGACCTTTGTGAAAAGTATGAATCAAGATCAGACTGCACAGAACATACAGCTTGATGTGGGAGCCATACATTCCAATTCTTTAGTCAAGCCTTTGAAATAAAAGTCCTTCTGAGTGTTACTGGATGGCACTTTAACCCATTACCGCACAATGCCGACTTTTAATGACCCTGCGAAGGAAGGCATTTGAAAACATTGAGGGAAAAGGAGAAAATGCTGGTAACCAGCATTTTCTCCCTTTCTTACAATGTTTTCTACCCCATGAAAGACAAATATAATGTTTTGAGTAACTTTATATTTGTCATAGCAAATGCTTGAAATTTGCATAACGCTAAAATTTTGTCGTCTGGTCAAGAGTTAAGCCTTCAACAGAGGTAAAGTTTATATATTTGGCACTGAAACACTTTAAATTTGTATGACCAACAGCAGTAGCAAATGCGAAAAAATCAAGTGATCAGATACAACAAACTTGCCTCAGCCTTTACTGGCATCTAAATACAATAACATGTGGTGCTTCCTAGCCCTTTACCACACCATCCAGAGTTTTAATAACCCTGAAGGAGAAGGCTTTTGAAACATTGTGAGACAAGGAGAAAATGCTGGTAACCAATCAAAAAAACTTAGGTTCACTTGTATCACTTTCTATTTTGTTGTCTACAGTTCAAGCTTTTAATTTGGAAGAGTCTAAAATTTGTTGACTGATAGAGTTAGATTAAACAGTGAGTGTGGCCTGGAACAAAATTTGATCCATGTAAATTTATATCAAAGTCCTATTTTAGTCCTTGTACACAGAACTAGTGATTAGAAAATATACAGGTTACATTGGTTTTCCTTAAAATTCATTTAACTCTTAACCAAACGATGAAATTTTACACATGTCCAAACTGAAAGCATTTGCAGACAACAAACTTAATGTTGAAAAAGGAGAAGTTGCTGGTAACCAGCATTTTCTCCTTTTAACCAGCATTTTCTCCTTTTTTTACAATGTTTTCAAAAGTCCTTTTCCTTGGGGTTGTTAAAACTCAGGATTGTGTGGTAAAGGTTTAAAGAGGCATTTATGCTGGACTTGGCTTTCAAAAGCAGCACTGCAACAGTTGGAAAAAATAAATGAACATACAAGGGGCTTTAGGCTCTGATCTGTTTGTACACTGGACAGAATCAAATCTCTCACATTGCATTGTTACTGTAGAGAATAGGTCAGGGTAGTGACACTCTGTCAAGTGATGCCCAAGTTTTGTGTTTGGGTCCGTACAGTTGTAATACTGGGCACAATTATCAGGGTTCACTTTAATGACTGTTGGGTTAGCCTTGCAGAATGCATCCATACTTCCTAAAAAGGACCAAAAGGAACATTTATATGAAAATATCTTTTCAGACTCATTATAGCCACATTAACTCTTTACCACATGGAAAAATTTTAGACTTATTTAAGTTGAAAGTGTTTGCAGACAACAAATTTCTTCTGGCTAAAATAATGGAATATTTCATTTACACTGTAAAAAAATAATGGGAAAAAGAGAAAATGCTGATTACCAGCCTTTTCTCCTTTTCCCACAATGTTTTCAAAGGGCCCAACTCCTCAGGATTGTTAAAACTTGGGATTGTGTGGTAAAGGGTTATAATTCTTTTTAAAAATGTATTCTATTTTCTCTCTATAGTTGTAACACTCCGCAAAGTTGGTAGGGTTCATTTTTATACCTTATCATTCTTATAGCCTATTGCAGAATGCTCCTGTGCTTCCTCAATGGCACAGAGGCTCTATGTTTAAATATTTTGTAGGAAATTTACCAAACAGTCCTTTTTTTTTTATCATCCCAGAAAAGATACCCTTTGCAATAACTGGGAAATGGAGAGGATGCTGGTACCGAGCATTTTCAACTTTTACCACAGTGGTTTCTATACCCTTACAGATTAGCCCCTTTAGTGCCATAAACAGTGACGTTGGCGGACAGCACAGATCAAGATAAGATTGCACAAAATGTGCAGTCTGATCTTGGATCTGTACTGTCCGTTTGTTAAGCCAAGCTTACATAGCAAAAGCCTTACTAAGTTTCAGTGGAATGTATTTTCCAGCTAGTCAAACAAGTTGGACATGGCAATCATTAACTCTCCTTGTCAAATTGTTTTTGCTAGGGCAGTTATGTCTACCAGCTACATTGATTGATTGATTGTATGGTGCTTAACACTGTTTTCAACATCATTTCAGTTATATCGCAGCGGCCAGTGCACGTATCCATGCTTTCGTGGAGTTTCTTTTTACCAGTTCTCCGCACAATATTCTTTCCAAGCCACTGGCTGCTTTCCCACATAACCATCGTCGAAACAATGGTCAGCGGTGAGAGAAGAATGAATCCTGTCACAATGACTATCATCAATCCTCGGAAAGAAATTGGCCAAGCCTGGGATCGAACCAGCGACCTCCTGTTCTCAAGTCCTGTACGCTACCGACTGAGCTACAGGGCTTGGCTACCAGCTACAATTTAGTTGTTTGTGCATACATTTTTTTTTTTCATCTAAGAAACAATGTTGCAAAGAGCTTTTGAAAACATCTTATTAACCCTTTACCAAACAATCAGAAGTTTTAACAACCCTGAAAAATAAGGCTTTTGAAAACATTGTGGGAAAAGGTAACCAGCATTTTCTCCTTTTTCCCATTACCTTTTCTGCTCCTCCAAAGGCATATTTCTTCATTTGAGCAGGATTCATTTAGCCGTCTCCAAAGCATTCAATGTAGAAGAATCCAAAATTTTGTTGTCTTGTAAAGAGTTAAAAAAAGGATAATCAAAACAAATTAAAGTTTATGATTGAAACAGACCTGACTTAATCTTAGTAGTGCAACTGTGGGCATCCAGATCAAACACTGCACCAGATGGACACTTGTCTACTCCAATAGTCCTGTTTTTCAAACAGTGTACATAATTTTCTGTCCACAGTTTTGTCGGGAAAGGTTGATCCCCATCCTGAATACTAACACAACTGGGTAGTCTTGATTGGCAGGGCTCACAACCAGGAGTGTTGAGTGTGGAACACAGATTCTGTTTATAGTCACCTACAACAGAACAGTTTTAAGATGTGCTGGATCCAACATTAGTTTGCTTTTTAAGGACATGCTAAAAATAAACAAGAGCACTGCACACAGATACCAACGCTCAGCTGCAATTGCTTGATTTTAAGTGAAAATTCTAAGTTGAAAAAGGGACATACCTGTGTCAAAATACTTTGATGGTTACCTGCCCTTGTTGTATGGGTTCCTCTATTAATAGTTAACAACTTGTCCAAGTTTGAAGTAAATATCTTCCACAATGACAGAGATATTATACAATGTCAAAGTTTTTGCATGATGATGCAGACAATGCAAGGGCTATCACAATAACTTAGAATTTTCTTTGAAAACAACTGAGCTAAAATTATGATGACTTTTTCAGCTATAGGGAAATATTTCAACCCTCAAAAAGATTACTGATATGACTCAGATAATTTCTAAAACACATGAAATATAATTATATGTATTAAAATATTAAAGTGGTTGTTCATAACCAAACTTACAAGGTGCCATAGGCTCTCTCCTTTTGTCACACTGAACACTTGTGAATTCATGACAGCTCATGGTCTGTGTGGAGAACAGGTCTGGATATTTACATTCCTGTATTGGATCTGCAGTGATAGCCATTGCTAATACAGCTGTACAGTTGATATACTGAGCACAGTTGTCTGACATTGGCACCACTGCAGTGGGGTTGGCCTGGCAATATGGCTTTATGTCAGCTATGGATTAGAAAAAAACTATGAACAGAATACTGTTATGGTGAAATTTCTGTTTTTCAAGCCTGCAAATAGTAAGAAAATCCTTAACTCTTTACCAAATGACAAGATTTTAGATTAGTCCATATTGAAAGCATTTGAAGACGACAACTTAAATGTAGTTCAAATGATGGAGTTTGTCTTTGATGGGCTTGAAAACACTGTAGGAAAAGGAGAAAAGGCTGGTAACCAGCATTTTCTTCTTTTCCCACAAAATTTTCAAAACCTGTCTAGCTCATGGTCTTTTAAACATGGGATTGTGTGGTGCAAGATTAAAATTAAAAAAAAAAATCTCTTAACCCTTTCAGTGCCAGGAGCACACATAAGGGCTTTTGCAAATAATATAGATCAAGATCAGACTGCACAGAACACACAGTCTGATCTTGGATCCATGCTGTCCAATTGTTTAGTGAAGCCTGTAAGATAAAATTTTACCGAGTTTCAGAAGATTGTATTTTCTTCCATCAGAAAGTACATTTGGCTCTGAAAGAATTAAGCCATAACCACACAATCCTGAGTATTAACACACCTGAAGGAGAGGAATTTTGAAAACATTGTGGGAAAAGGACAAAATGCTGCTTTCAAGCATCATTTCCTTTCCCCACAATGTTTTTTTACCCTTCAAACAACAAATTTCAATTTTTGAGTCACATTTATTTTGTCATCTACAAATGCTTGGAATTTGGACAAGTCTAAAATTTTGTCATATGATAAAGAGTTAATGATCAGAAAAAACGAAATTTGTAATGAGATTAAAGTGTAGGAGCATTTCTAATTGATTTCAAATATGAAATATGTTAATTTTTTTCCTTTTGTCATGACTGTCATGGCCACAACTACTTCTGAAGCATACCACTTTTGAAAAAACTGTAGTAGAAGGATATTTGTAAGCATTCACAGTATTTTGACATGTACCCAGTTCTGATGTAGTGAAAAATGAAGTCTTTACCTGAAGAAAAACACTAGGCTGGTAAAAATTTAAAGGATTTGCAGACCACAAATCAAATGTGAACAAAATGACAGGATTTTTCCATGGAAGGGTAGAAAATATTTTGCCAAAAGGGGCAAATGCTGCTTACCAACATTTTCTAACATCCCCAAAATGTTTTAAAAAGCCTCCTTCCTACAGTCTTTCAGTCATTACCACGTGAGAAAAATGTAGACTTGCCCAAATTGAAAACATTTGCAAACAGCAATTCAAATGTGACTCAATAATGAAATATGTCTTTGATAGGGTACAAAATATTGTGGGAAAGGAGAAAATGCTGGATACCAGCATTTTCTCCTTTTCCAACAATGTTTTCAAAAGGCTTCTTTGTCAGGGTTGTGAAAAGTCGGCATTGTGTGGTAAAGGGTTAAAACACAAGACTACCTGAAAATTCATGATGATTTTCCATCTTTCACAGGGAGTCTCTCAAAGTACTTTACTACAAACTTCTTTCGGAAGGCAATGAAGAACAAGACTTCCGTATAAAATCAACAAATAAATGAAGCTTACGCTTTGGAATGTCTTCTAAGCATCTCTTCTGAACAGGGTGAAAGAATCCTTTGGCACACTTCTTTGTGGGAATAACCGTTCTATTTTTGTAACACTGGACATAGTCTGGTTTCCACATTCTGGTGGGAAAAGGCTGGTTTCCATCAGCTAGTCCAATACAACTTGGCAATCTATCTGGACAAGCTGGACAACTTGTGTTAGACTTTGGACAAATGTTTTGGTCATACTGGCCTATAAAGACATAGATTGTTGAATTTCAATTTGACTCACTTGTCCATACACAAGCATAGCATAAATTTCTACAGGTAAAGACAATAATTCAAAACTACACTTGCAGAAACATGGACCTATACATTGCACACTCAAGGCTGTTTAGAGTAAAATATCTTCCAAAATATTAAGCATTTTAACCCTTTACCACACAATGCCGCCTTTTAATGACCCTGGTAAAGAGGCCTTTTGAAAATATTGTGGAAAAAGGAGAAATGGTTACCAGCATTTTCTCCTTTTCCCACAATGTTTTCTACCCTATCAAAGAAAAATTGCACCATTTGAGCCACATTGAAAATCATGTCTGCAAATGCTTTCAATTTTGACGGGGCTGAAATTTTGTCGTCTGGTAACGGGTTAATCTACATGAGTATGCAGCTGTAATGTCCAGAGCTAGTAAAATAGGAGTCATGAGAGACATCTACAGTTTAACTTTTTACAAAACAACAAAATTTTATACTCGTCCAAATCGAAAGCATTTGCAGATGACAAAATAAACGTGACTCAACAATTGAAAATTGTTTTGGAAAGGTTAGAAAACATTGTGGGAAAATTCATGGCTCATGCAAAAATCTTTCTGAGGACTAATGAAAGCCTTCGTTCTGTCCTTTCTTATTGCTGTACGTAATTTCTACTTTGTTTCTCTGGAACAGAAGCTTAGGACAAGAGCTGTGCTTAGTACATGTACTTGGTTTATCCTTTACCAAACAACAAAACTTCAGACTTGTAGAAAGTCAAAGTGTTTGCAGATGACAAATAAAATCTGATTAACCCTTTCCCAAACAACAAATTTTGGACTGGTCCAAATTGAAAGAGTTTGTAGACGACAATTTTAAATTTGATGAAAATGGCAGGAAGTTCTCAAAAAGGGTAGAAAACACTGTGGGAAAAGGAGAAATTGCTCGTTACAAGCAATTTCTCCTTTTCCCACAGTGTTTTCAAAAGACTTGTACTGCAGACACGTGAAAACCAGGGCTTGTTTGGGAAAGGGTTAAGGAATTAAAATTTGTTTGGGGAAGGATAGAAAACATTGTGGATAAAGGAGAAAATGCTGGTTACCAGCATTTTCTCCACTTCTCAAAATTATTTTAAAAACTTTACTTTCTCTGTGTAGTTAAAAGTCAGGATTGTGCGGTAAAGGGTTTAAGAAATTGTAGGAAAACATAGATAGGTCAACTGACCTCTGAGGTGTATTTTAATTACTGTAGAAAGTGTCTTATCTCTTTCTCAGTTGCAAAGTAATGAGACTCATCCAAATTGTAAACAATGTCAGAGGACAAACAATTGATTTTTCTTTGAAAGAGTACCAACCATTGTATTTTCTCCTTTTCCTGCAATGTTTTTAACAGTCTTTTTCTCTAGGGCTATAAACAAATTTGATTGTTTGGCAAGGAGTAAAACACTAAACAGAGTTGACCCTTTACCACACAATGCTGACTTTTAACGACCCTAAGGAAGAAAGCACTTGAAAACATTCAGGGAAAAGGAGAAAATGCTGGTAACCAGCATTTTCTCCTTTTCCCAAAATGTTTTCTACCCCATCATAGAGAGAAGTCATCAGTTTAACAACTTTTAATTTGTCGTCTGCAAATGCTTTGAATTTGGTCCAGTCTAAAATTTTGTTGTTTGGTAAAGAGTTAATAAACTTACATGGCGCTTGTGGCTCAGGTCTCTTGTCACACACCACTGTAGTAAAGTCCTGACAAGTCATAGAGATAGTGGAGAAGAGGTCCGGGTACTGACACTCCTGTACGGGGTCTGCCATGTTACCACTTCCAACATACACTGTACAGTTGATATAGCGTGCACAGTTGTCTGACATTGATAAAACCTCTGTTGGATTGGCTTGACAGTATGGTTTGGCGTCGGCTGAAAAGAAATGTTTTAATTAAGGACATTAACTCTGTACTACACAATCCCAGATTTTAATGACCCTGAGAAAGAAGCCTTTTGAAAAGATTGTGGGAAAAGCAGAAAATGCTGGTTACCAGCATTTTCTCCTTTTCCAAAAACGTCTTCTACCCTTCCCAAAACAAATTTCTGTTTTTCAGTAGGTTTAAAATTTTGTTGTTTGGTAAATTTTTCAGCAGAGGACAAAATTGTTGACTTGTCCATATTGAAAGCATTTAGAGACAACATAAATGCAGCACAGACGGTGGAATTTGTCTTTCAACGATACAGAAAAATAGCAAAAAGGCATTGGAAGAGAACTAAATAAAAGTAGCTAACCAACAGAATTCGTCTTTTTTAAATTCAAAGCTTTTGCAGACAAAAAAACAAAACTTGGCTGAAATAATGAAATTTGTCTTTGAAACGATCGACAACATAGTTGGCAAAGGAGAAAATGCTGATATTAGCATTTTCTCCTTTTCCAACAATTTTTTCAAAAGCCGTCTTCCTCAGGGTCTGTTGTAAAGGGTTAAAACAGTAGAAATTTTCATCATCTGCAAAGACTTTCAATTTAGAGAAGTCTAAAATTTTGCAGACTGGTAAAGAGTTAAATCTTTACCAAACAACAAAAATTTTAGATTGGTCCAAATTCAAAGCATTTGCAAAGGACAAATAAAAAGTGGCCCAAATGACAAAATTTGTCCATGATAAGGTAGAAAACATTGTGAGAAAGGGAGAAAATAATGGTTACCAGCATTTTCTCCTTTTCCCACAGTGTTTTCAAAAGCCTCCTTTCACAGTGTTGTGAAAAGCCAGGATTGTTTGGTAAAGGGTTAATATACATTATACCATCCATCATCATTAAAGTTAAACCTTAAAGTCGTCAACTCCTGCAGAAAACTTTGTTTTAATCCTTTAAGAATCCTGACTTTTATCGACCCAAAGGAAGACATCTTTTGAAAACACTGTTAAGAGATGGAGAAAATGCTGGTAACCAGCATTTTTTCCTTTTCCCTCAAAGTTTTCTGTTGTTCAAAAATCAATTTTCAATGTTTGAGTCACATTTATTTTGTCGTCTACAAATGATTTCAATTTGGACATGTCTAAATTTTTATCATTTGGTAAAGGATTAATCATCCCAAATTTTTGAAAATAATATCACAAAAAGAAATTATACAAGATGAGCAATTTCTCATTTTGTCATGTTATTTTCACATTCATGATATTTGTGTTTCACAATTAAATGGGGGTTACCAGCATTCTCTTCTTTTCCCAAAGTGATTTAAACAGTATTCTTCTTTGGGGTGTCACAAACATGGTAATCGGATTAAAGGCGTAACTATTCCACAGTTTATGGGCTTGACTGATCCATATCCAACCATACCCTAAAAAATATTTTCTTACGTTTTGTTACATCTTCTTTGCATATTTCTAGAGTGGGATGAAAATAGCCCTTTGGACATTTCTTTGTGGGAAGAACAGTTCTATCTTTGGTACAGGTTATATAATCTTGTTTCCACATTCTTGTTGGAAAAGCATGGTTCCCATCTGACTGCCCAACACAGCTGGGGAGCCGGTCTTGACATGGAATGCATGTTTTGTCAGCTGGATCACATTTATTCTTGTCATATTCACCTGACAGAAAAAGGAAATTCAGAAGAAATCAAAGTCTATACAGTATACTTGTAACTTGTGATTACTGTTTTCAGTTATTCCTTTACCATAAATCTTATGAATACTGTTTTCAATTATTCCCTCAAATAGCTGAAAACAAATTCATATTTCTCAAAATCTGTAATTTGAAAAGGAAATCAAGTATCCATTCATTTTCTATGAAGTTTCTCCCTAAATCAAAGTGCTAGACTTCTGATGGGTCAAAGTTTCTCATGAGTATGCACGAAAAATAGAAGTATATATAAGTAATGTCATTTGTCACTGGATTTTAAATCACATTCCGATCTGGTTACATGCAAGAATTCAAAATTTATCTCATCTTGTTGAAGTTTTATCACACCATTGTTTGGTAAAGAGTAAACCCCTTACCAGACAACAAAATTTAAGACCAGTTCAAATTCAAAGCATTGGCAAATGACAAATCTAACTGGGCTCAATCAATAGAATTTCTCTTTGGAGAGGTAGAAAGCATTTGAGGAAAGGTAGAAAACACAGTTTACCAGCATTTTCTCCTTTACCCACATTGTTTTTGGCAAAACCTTTTCCTCAGGGTTGTTGAAACATGTATAATTGTTTGGTAAAGGTTAAAAACATAAGAGGTCTACAATGGCAAAATATGGGTCAACCAGGTAACCCATACATGATGATACAGATTTTATGTCCATTGCCATGTTTCGTTTGAGGTAATATGAACATGCATGGCGCACTTAAAGTTGAAAGCTGAAACAATAGCACACTGTGTCCTGGCTTTCAAAAAGCTCCTTTCACTTATTTCTTTTCTAACAACTGTTCAACATTATTTTAGACTTGCCCGAATTGAAAGCATTTCCAGATAAAATATTAAATGTAGCTTAAATAATGGTATTATACTTGAAAGGGTAGAGAACATTGTGGGAAAAACAGTCTTGGTTACCAGCAGTTTCTCCTTCTCCAAAAATGTTTTCAAAAGTGGTTTTCTTCAAGGTCCTTAACTCTTTAGCAAACGACAAAATTTTGGCTTGGACCAAATTTAAAGCCTTCACAAACAAAAAATGTTGCTGAAATCATGATTTCTATCTTTGATAGGGTTGAAAACAGTGTGGGAAAAAGAAAAAAATAGAAGTTACCAACGTTTTCTACTTTTCCCACAACATTTTCAAAAACCTTCTCGTACAGGATTGTTAGAAGTTGAGATTGTGTGGTAAAGGGTTAAAACACATGCTTGTTTGGTGAAGAGTTCAGGTTAGAAAAATTAGCTGCAACTTTGTGCATAAAACCACTGATAAAACCATAATATGATCAAAGACGGAAATATACAAAGCAACAGGCTTACATGGAGCTTTAGGCTCTCTCCTCTTGTCACACTGTACAGTAGTAAAGTCCTGACAGGTCATAGTCTGTGTTGAAAACAGGTCTGGATACTGACACTCCTGTATGGGGTCTGAGGTTGGAGCCATTGTGTTGACCACAGAACAGTCAATGTATTTGGCACAGTTGTTCTTGTCCGGTATCACAGCAGAGGGGTTGGCCTTGCAATACGGTACAGCATCAGCTGAAAAAGTGTGTAACTCTTTACCAAATTTTAGACTGGTCCAAATTGAAAGGATTTGCAAACGACAAATTAAACATTGATCGTATAGGAAGCGTTGTCTATGATATTATGGGAAACATTGTGGGACAAGGAGAAAATGCTGGTGACCAGCATTTACTCCTTTTCCCACAATGTTTTTAAAGGGCTTCTTCCTAAGGGTCGTTAAAATTCAGGACTGTGTGGTAAAAGGATAAACCCTACAGTGCCATTCAATTTTGCCTACAAATAAATATGTTATTATTATGAATTCTTTTCATCAGGTGTCACTCAATTTTAAAGATAGGAAAGGTGAATTGTTTTAACACTTTACCATACAGTCCTGAGTTGTAATGATCCTGGGAAAAAAGTCTTTTGAAAACATTGTGAGAAAAGGAAAAAATGCTGTTTATCAGCATTTTCTCCATTTCTGACAATGTTTTCTACCCTTTCATAAGACAGAAATCATCATTAGCGCTCATTTAATTTGTTGTCTGCAAAATATTTTCAATTTGGTGAAGTCCAGAATTTTATTGTGAGGTAAAGTGTTTAGGAAATTGAAAAAAAAAGGGTTGATCTGTGCTGAACTTTAAGAAGAGGCAAGTAACAGATCCTTTTCCAAGGCAGTTTTTGAGATGTTTTTCAGAGCTGGAGTGTACAACCTTGTAATACATGTAAGTGTTTAACCCTTTACCACACAATCCCAACCGTTAACCACCCTGAGAAAGAAGCCTTTTGAAAACATTGTAGGAAGAGGAGAAAATGCTAGTAGCCAGTATTTTCTCCTTCTCTCACAATGTTTTCTACCCATCCCAAAACAAATTTCAACTTTTTAGCCACATTTATTTTGTCGTCTGCAAATGCTTTCAATGTTGTCTAATCCAAAATTTCATCGTTTGGTTAAGGGTTGAAATAGTAAGTTAAAAATATGCTAACTCCTTTAATTTGTGCAACACTGTTTCTCTAGCATTTATTCATTTCTTTTGCAATGAACAAAATAAACATAATTATATTTTTACCAGACCTTATTTGACTTATTTATCATTATGGCATTGTTCTTTCTATTTCAAACAGATAAACATTTGAAATATAGACTTTCAACTTTACATATAATTTATATAGAGGTACATTCACATTACTAAAAATTATATGCAGTCATGTTTTCTGATCTGGTTGTAAATATCAACTTACTCTTGTTAACATCTTCAGTACAAATTCCCAATACTGGGTGGAAGTAACCTTTAACACAGGTCTTTGTTGGTATTACAGTTCTGTCTTTGGTACATGTGACATATTCTGGTTTCCATTCTTTCGTTTTAAAGGCCTGGTCCCCATCTTTCTCACCAACACAGCTTGGTAACCGGTCTTGACATGGTGTGCAGGTTTTGTTGTTGGGCTGACATAGATTCTGTTTATATTCACCTGTATCATGTAAGACATGCATCTAGTTTACATTCACAACAGTGATTTAGACAACATGTCACCTAAAACAGACACCTATTTTTTGTTTTGTTGTAAAGCTATTTTTGAAAATAAAGTGCAAGTTCTCTTAACTCTTTACCACACAATCCTGACTTTTAACAACCCTGAGAAAGAAAGCTTTTGAAAACATTGTGAGAAAAGGAGAAAATGCTGGTAACCAGCATTTTCTACTTCTCCCACAATGTTTTCTAGCCCCCCCAAAAACAAATTTCAATTTATTTAGTTACATTTATTGTGTCGTCTGCAAATGCTTCCAATTCAGAGTCACTGGTGTAAAATTTTGTTGTTTGGTAAAGAGTTAACCTTTTACCAAACATGAAAATTTTAGACTTGTCCAAAGTGAAGCATTTGCAGATGACAAATTGAAAGCAGTTCAGGATCAGACATTCAGGATCAGACATCATATTCTGAGTAGTCTAACCTTAACTCTTTACCACACAATCCCGACTTTTAACAACCATAGAAAGAATGCTTTTGAAAACATTGTGGGAAAAGGAGAAAATGCTGGTAACCAGCATTTTCTCCTTTTCCCACATTGTTTTCTACCCTTCCCTAAACAAATTCTAATTTTTCAATCACATTTAATTTGTCGTCTGCAAATGCTTTAAATTTGAACAAGTCTAAAATTTTGTCGTTTGGTAAAGAGTTAATATACACTGTTGTAAAAGGAGCTAAGTTTAATCAAGTTCAATCGTTTGAGCAATACATACATGTACATGTAAATGAAATGGTCATATTAGTGAAGGAAACAAGGCCCTAAATATTGCAATTGATGTTTTCCTTTTTGTCAGAATACATGTATGTTACAAATCAAAGGACACCATAGATCAAAGATCAGACTGTACATTCTGTGCAGTCTGATTTTGATCTACACTGTCCACAAAAAATAATTCAAGATGTGCTTAGAGACTGATGGTTTACGATTTGCACAAACCTAAATATTCCAATAACTTACATGGAGCTTTTGGTTCTTTCCTTTTGTCACAATGAACAGTTGTAAAGTCCTGACAACTCATAGTTTGAGTTGAGAACAGGTCTGGGTACTTGCATTCCTGCACAGGGTCCGAGGTTGGAGTCATTGCTAAAACAGCCGTACAATTGATATATTGGGCACAGTTGTCTGACACTTGTACCACACTCCCTGGATTGGCTTGACAGTATGGCTTTGCATCAGCTGTAATGGATAATTTTCTATCTACAGTACTTGGTCTTTAACTCTTTACCAAACAACAACTTTTTAAACTAATACCGAATTGAAAGCATTTACAGACGACAAAATAAATGTAACTCAAAAATTGAAATTTGTTTTGGGAAGGCTAGAGAACATTGTGGGAAAAGGAGAAAATGCTGGTTACCAACATTTTCTCCTTTTCCCACAATATATGTTTTCAAAAGGCTTCTTTCTCCGTTAAAAGTTGGGACTGTGTGGTAAAGGGTTAAGTCTTTTCCAAACAACTAAACTTTAGACTTGTCCTAATAGAGGCCTTTGCAGATGACAAAATAAATAGAGGATCTTACATGAGTGTTTATGTATTATCATTTTTATGTATTATCATTTTTATCAAACGAGTTGACTAAAATTATATGACATGAGACTTGGCAAGCGTCATATACATTATTAGTCAATAAGTTTGATAAAAAAGATAATACATAAACACCAATGTGAGATTCTATTTATCACAGAAAACAAATGACAGACAAATAAGCACCCTACATCATTACCTTAGCCCATATATCATCCATGGTTACAGGTGTAGTTTGGTTTGAAATGTGTGCATACACAAGAAGATAGTTCTGTGACATTTACATCAAAAAGTAGAATAAAACAATTTTTTTGAGGGAGTAAATCGAAATATTTCCTCAATTTGTTAGCTTGTACTACATTGGCTGTATAACTCTAACTCGATAAACCTTTCATTAACAGTTTATATTATTGTTTGTTTTTGGAAATACATGTTTAAAACCACGAACTGTGATGAGATAATATATAAATTATCAAGTTGGGTTTATAAATTATCTCATCACAGTACATGATTTTAAACCTGTTACCCCAAACATAAACAATAATATAAACTGATAATGAAAGGGTTATCGAGTGAGAGCTATATTTATCCAGTACCAAAATAAGTTGCATATTCATAAATATGCTTTTACTGTTCACTTAACCCTCTACCACACAATCACGACTTTTAACAAACCTGAGGAATAAGGCTTTTGAAAACATTGTGGGAAAAGGAGAAATGCAGCTAACCAGCATTTTCTTCTTTTGCCAAAATGTTTTCAACCCTATCAAGAAAGCTTTCAATTTGGACAAGTCTAAAATTTTGTCGTATGGTAAAGAGTTATACCAGTTGCTTAAGGAAAGAATAATGACTGTAATAAAATTTAAGACTTGCTACAAAACATTGTTGAAGATAATGAATCCCCCCAATATTTTTTTTTCTGGTTTATTTTATAATGCAGTAAAAAGTTGGAGCTACTTGCAAGTATGTATACACCTGTCTGAAAGAAGTTGTATTAATTATTTGGTTTATATAAGCAAGAATTTATGACTTGAGTCTATGACTTCATGGCAAAAACTCACTTTTATTAACATCCTCTGTACATTTCTTCAGGACAGGATGGAAATACCCCTTGCTGCACCTCTTTGTTGGTAAGACAGTTCTATTTTTAGTACAAGTTACATATGATGGTGACCATATCTTGTTCTGAATTGGCTGGCTCCCATCTGGCAGTCCAACACAGCTAGGCAACTTGTTTGTACATTGTGGACAGGACTGGTTGGTGCTGGGACACAGCTTTATAATGTTCTGGTCATATTGACCTGTAAAAGAATATGAGCCATGCTGTAGCAAAATGGGGTTTAATGCATCTCTGTGATGCATTATACCAAGAAATTCATCACATACTTATTATGCACCCTTAAAATCCATTTTGTCCAACAAATGGCCAAATCCTGCGGCAGAATGCTCATTTGGCATGCAGAAAGTTTAGATACAGGTCAGCCTCTGCGGGCTGAGCAGGCGGACTTGGGTCAATATTTTTTTCCGGTGCATTAATCCTGTACCACACCACAAAATTTTACACTTGTCCAAATTTAAAGCATTTGCAGATGACAAATTAGATATGACTTATATGGTGAGATTTTTCTGTAAAAGGCCAAAAAACCTTGTAGGGAAAGGAAAAAATGCTGGTTACCAGCATTCTCTCCTTTTCCCACAATGTTTTCAAAAGGCCTCTTTCCCAGGGTTCTGTGGTAACGGATTAAACACCTTTTCACAGAGCAAAGCATACATGACGTACATATTTGTAAATGAGGCTGAACAAACCATACCTTCTTGTCTGGGGGCGATCCAGCAGGTTATGTTCTGCTCTGCAGATTTGTTTCAGAAGGTAGTGAGTTCAGGTCAACTTTTTTTCTGTTTACAAAGTAACCTTGACCTTGACCATAACCTAAAACTGAAGACCTTTTTCAACATCTGCAGATTGTCATCTATCCCCAAGAAACAATTCATAGACTTGGCCTTTACAGATTTTTCAAAATCCAGATCAGGTTGGTGAAAGGACATGCAGACATGTGATCAGAAGGAGTGTCCTCAGGACCAAAACAAGTCAAACTTTTACACCCATTTATTATATATTAACCCTTTACCACATAATCCTGAGTTTAACGACCCTGGGTTTGACAGCTTTTGAAAACATTGTTGGAAAAGGAGAAAATGCTGGTAGCCAGCATTTTCTCCTTTCCTGACAATGTTTTCTACCCTTTCTGAATCAAATTCCATTATCAGTGCCACATTTGTCATCTGAAATCTACATCTTCAACTTTAGACAGGTCTACAGTTTTGTTGTTTGGTTAACCCTTTACCACACAATCCTGACTTTTAAAGACCCTGAGGAAGGAGCCTTTTAAAAAAATATTGTGGTAAAAGGAGAAAATGCTGGTAACCAGCATTTTCTCCTTTTCCCACAATGTTTTCAACCCTTCCAAAGACAAATCTCAATTTTAAAGTCACAATTATTTTGTCATCTGCAAATGCCTTCAGTTTCAACCAGCCTAACATTTTGTCATCTGGTAAAGAGTTAACACTCTAGCTTCTAATCGCTACTAACTGGCCTTTTGCAGACAATCTTTGCCAAATGACAAAATTGCTGACAAATCCAAATTGAAAGCACTTGCAGACAACAAATTAAATGTGGATCTAATGATGTGGTTTGCCTTTGAACAGTTGAGTCAACATTGTTAGAAAAGGACGAAATGCTGGTTTCATGCATTTTCTCTTTATCTCACAATGTTTTCAAAAGCCTTCTTTCTTGGGGTCGTTAAAACTCCGGACTGTTTCATAAAGGGATAAATCTCTCAGGGCCAAATATATAAACTCTACCTCTTTTGAAAGCTGAAAATCCATTGAAACTCATATCGACTTCTACCTTAAAGGCTATAATAAACAAGCAGATAGTGTAGATGCAAAATGACTTCACATTCTGTGCAGTTTGATCTTGATCTATACCATATGCAAAAGCCTCCATTTTTTTACCCCCACCCCCACCCCTAAGCAATTGCTCCGACGGAGAATACAGATGTTCAAACTTCAAACATAAGGCAATATCATTGAAACAAAGGGTGAAGATAGAAACACAAATATACTTTTGTGCATGTTACACAGACAGATAGCCAGACAGTTGAATAAACAGACAGGCTTACATTCCAGTTCACAAAAAAGCCACCAATCTTGTGTATTATCATAAAGAATTGCCTTTACACTTAGGGTCTACAAATATTTTCTTTGACAGAAAAAGAGATACAAAACTAAAATATTTACATGGTGCCATAGGCTCTGGTTTTTGTCCACAATTCACTTGGTCAAAGGGTTTACATTGACCACTGGTCATGGAGAACAAGTCTGGATAGGTGCATTCCACTTTATAATTCCCCAAGAGGGTATTTATCTGGGAGCAGTTATAAAACTGGACACAATTTGCACTGTCTTCAAACACCATGGTTGGATTGGCCTTGCAGACATCTTTTACTTCATCTAGAAAATATAAAATATTCTTGTATAACCCTTTACCACACAATCCTGAGTTTTAACGACCCTGAGCAGGACAGTTTTTGAAAACATTATGGTGAAAGGAGAAAATGCTGGTATCCAGCATTTTCTTCTTTTCCCACATTGCTTTCTACCCTGCAGAAGACAAATTTCATATATTTTAGTAACATATACTTTGTTGTCTGCAAATACTTTCAATCTGGACAAGTCTGAAATATTGTCATTTGGTAAAGAGTTAACTCTTAATTCTTTACCGAACAACAACATTTTAGACTTGTCCAAATTGGAAGCATTTGCAGATGACAAATTAAATGTGACCCAAACAATGTAATTTGTTGTTGAAAAGCTAGAAAATATTTTGGAAAAAGATTAAAATGCTGTTAACCAGCATTTTCTCCTTTTCCCAAAATCTTTTCAAAAGCCTTCTTCCACAGGCAGGGTTCTCATTTTGAAATGAAGCAACAGATTGATTGACAAAAACAACAGGCCCGGGGTCAAGGGGGCCGCCTAGGCTTCGGCGTCCATGATTACCAAATGGAGATCGGAGAAACATATCGTCACCTACGATTGGATAATTGGATGCAAGAATCCAATGAATGACCGCGTAACATTCATAAACCAATTGTTTCTGGTTTCGCGGTAAAATTGAACCGGTGTCGCAGTACAGTTACCAACGCGTGAAATATTTTCAATATAAACAACGCGATCGATTTTTCAAAGATCCAGCAACAACAACCGATTAAAGGCCGATTTCAACCGATGTTTTTGATCGGCAATCGGCTTTAAATGAAAACCCTGACAGGGTTGTTGAAACTCGGGATTGTGGTAAAATGTTAACAAGATGACAAAATTTTAGACTGGTCAAAATTGACAGCTTTTGAAGATGTGAAATAAAATGTGGCTCAAATGACGAGGACTGTTATTCAAATTACAGAAAACATTGTGGAAAAAAAAGAAAATGCTGGTAACCAGCATATTCTCCTTCTCCCAAAAGGTTTTTCACAAGCCTTCTTCCTCAGGATCCTTATGACTTAAAGTTGTTTGTTAGAATATACATTTGTATTGTATTATGGTCCTGAGGCCTTATATACTAAATAAACTGTGACTGTAAATAAATGTGAATGTTAAAGTGTTAAATTTTGAAAGGTTCCTAAACATTGTCAGTTTTGGGTAAGCTCCCCATTTCAAACCAGTAATCAAAATATATGCAAAACTAATGATACTGGAGAAATTAAAGGTATACAAACTTGGTTTCACTGTATCTGTACACTTCTTTGTTACAGGATGGAAGTAACCATGAGTACAATGTGGCTGCTTCAGGGTGCGGTCCTTAAAACAGGTGGCATAGTCAGGTGACCACAGACGTGTTGGGAAGGGTTCCATACCATCTGCCTGCCCCACACAGTTAGCATGTTCATGAGAACAGTTACATGTAGTGTTTGCTGGGGAACATTTGAACTGGTCATATTCACCTGGATTGGAGTAAAAAGTTCAATGACGAGAAAATATGGTTTCTCATCTTTTTTTTTGCACATAAGTAGCTATATATTGCTATATTTCTGTCCTGGAAGAGCACTTCTGAAAGCTATTGTTGCAAAGCTATTGTACATAGAAGTTCTCCTTTAACCCTTTCCCAAACGACAAATTTTGGACTGGTCCAAATTGAAAGAGTTTTGCAGACGACAATTTTAACTTTGATGAAAATGGCAGAAAGGTCTCAAAAAGGGTAGAAAACACTGTGGGAAAAGGAGAAATTGCTCATTACGAGCAATTTCTCCTTTTCCCACAGTGTTTTCAAAAGACTCGTACTGCAGACATGTGAAAACCAGGGCTTGTTTGGGAAAGGGTTAACCCTTTACCAAACACACAAAAAAATTCAGACTTGTCCATTTTGAAAGAACTTTACAGACAACAGTTCAAATGTTTTTGTTTTTTAAATGATAGCATTGATTCTTAAAAAAGTTACCAGCATTTTCCCCTTTTCCCACAATGTTTTCAAAAGCCTTCTTCCTTTGGGTCGTTAAAAGTCTGAGTTGTGTGGTAAAGGGTTAAGCAAAATGTTTTCCTATGTTTTTGTATTTTATATCGTCTCATGTTGATTACTCTTCCTATGGGCTTTTGTGGCCTGTATAGATAAAAATCGAACTGCACAGAACATGCAGTCTGATCTGGAATCTATACTGTCAGCTTGTTTAGTAAATCTCTTATAATAAAAATCAACTTATGTTTCGACATATTTTTATTTTCAGTCAAAAGAGGTCAGAACTATTTATTTGGCACTGAAAGATTAAATCAATTTTAATAAGGATATTTTAAACATTGTCTTTGGCAAAAACAGTATGTTACAACTGCCACAGCACTTTTTTCAAGCCATTCAAAACTAATCACAGGACAATTACCCTAAACTTCTTTAGCATGCAAGGAGTTACACCTTTAACTAAGATTCAATATCCTGTTGTAATAACCGTAGAAAATAGGACTTCTGAAAGCAATGTGAGAAAAGGAGCAATATTGCGAGGAAAGGACAAAATGCTCTTAATCATCATTTTCTACTTTTCCCACAATGTTTTTTACTTTCAATCCTATCATTTAAGCCACATTTGTTTTGATTTTGAAAACATACTGAGAAAACGCATTTTTCTCCTTTTCCCTACAATGTCATCTATCCTTTCAAATACAAATCCTATCAATTAAGCCACATTTAATCTGATGTTTACAAATACATGCAAATTTGGACAAGTCTAAAATTTTGTCTTCTGGTGAGGAGCTAACCTGTTAACTCTTTATCAAACGACAACATTTTAGGCTTGTCCAAGTTGAAAGCATTTGCAGACGACATATTAAATGTGAATCAAAAATTAAAAATTTGTTTTGGGAAGGGTAGAAAGCATTGTGGAAAAATGAGAAAATGCTGGTTACCAGCATTTTCTCCTTTTCCCACAATGTTTTCAAAAGCTTTCTTTTTCAGGGTCATTAAAAGTCGGGATTTTGTGGTAAAGGGTTAACCTATGCTGTTAACCAAAAAAACCCAAGAATCCAATTTCAAAGCTTCTAAGGTCAGAATATGTCACAAAAGACCATGATCTACACCACATATTCTTCGTAATTTGACCTTAATGTAAACTGTCTGCAATTTAAGAAATTTCACCCTGAAATTCTTATTATTATTATTTTAACTCTTTACCAAATGACAAAATTTTACACTAGTCCAAATTTACAGCATTTGCAGACAAGAAAATCATTGTGTCTCAAAAATTAAGTTCACCTTTGGAAGAGTAGAAACCAATATGGGAAAAGGAGAAAATGCTGGTTTTCAGCATTTTCTCCTTTTCCTATAATGTTTTCAAAAAGTTATTTCATTATGGTCATTAAAACTCAGGATTGTGTTAAAGGGTTGAAAAAGAATCTCCAGCTATATTCTTACCCGATTTGGAGTGTTTATTTAGCAAATGGCTAACATTAGCAACCTGAATGCAAAACAACAGCCCCGCATGTGGGTGCCAACACTCGACTGAAATTGCTTTCAGAGATAGCGAAAATGTTATGTAGAAAAAAGGGCATAATTGTGTCAAAAATATTTGAGGATTATCTGCCATATTTGTATGGGTTCCCCTTTCAATAGTAAACAATCTATTTAAGTCTGAAGTATATATTTTCAGTGATGACAGAGATATTATAAAATGTTAAAGATTTTGCACAAGGACAACACAGATGATGGATGGGCTATGACTACACATCAACGTTTTCTCCAAAAACAGCCTAGCTAATAAAATTGAGTTCAGTGAGTCAATACCGTCAGTGGGTCAATACCTGACAGAGTGGGGTTTATATCATACTGGTTGTTCTGCGCAACCTGATCTTGATTTATAACACCTGTATTTCATTTGGTATTCAAATTCTGACAAAGTCTAAACCACAGACATCAAGAGCACTACATGCGGATGCCAACGCTTGGCTGCGCTTGCTTTTCAGTGAAAGTTCTAAATCGAAAAAGGGGCATAACTGTGTCAATAATACTTTTATAGCTACCTTCCCTTGTTGTATAGGTTCCTATTTTGATAATTTACAACTTATTTGAAGCACATATCTTCAATAGTAACAGAGATATCATAAAATGTCAAAGTTTTTGCATGACAACAAAGACGACGATATAGACAATGACAATGCAGGTGACAACGACGATGCCAGGGCTACGACAATACCTTGATGTTCTTCAAAAACAGCCCAGCTAATAAAAACTTACAGGGTGCTTTGGGTTCCTGTCTTGAGGAGCAGTTTACAGTCGTAAAGTTCTCACATTGTTTTGTGGTTAAAGAGAACAAGTCTGGATACTGGCACTCATCTGTTTTGTCTGGGAGGGTGTTACCAGTTTTAGAGCAGTTGTAAAACTTGGCACATTTTCCTGGGATTGCAAATGAGGCTGTTGGGTGTCTTCTACAGTTGATTGCCAGGGTTCCTAGAATGAGGGAATCAGAAGGTTTAATCCTTTACCACACAATTCCGAGATTCAATGACCCTGAAAAAGAGGCTTTTTGAAAACAATGTGGGAAATGGAGAAAATGTTGGTAACCAGCATTTTCTCCTTCTCCCACAATGTTTCAAAAGCCTTCTCCCTTATGGTTGTTAACACGAAGGTTTTCCTTGTTAAACGATTAAAGAAATTTATATGTGTTACACAGTATTTGAGCATTACTATGTTATTTAACTCTTTACCACACAATCCTGAGTTTTAACTACCCTGAGGAAAAAGCCTTTTGAAAACTTTATATGAAAAGAAGAAAATGCTGGTAACCAGCATTTTCTCCTCTTCCCACAACATTTTCTACCATTTCAAAAACAAATTACATCATTTGAGCCACATTTAATATGTTGCCTGCAAATGCTTTCAATTTAGACAAGTCTTCATTTTTCTTATGTGGTAAAGAGTTAAAATTGATTGATTGATTGTATGGTGTTTAATGCCGTATTCAACATTATTTCAGTTATATCGCGGCGGCCAGTGCATAGAAGGTTTAACTCTTTACCAAATGACAATATTTTAGACCTGTCCAAATTAAAAGCATTTGCGGACGACAAAATAAATGTTACCCAAAAATAATATTTGTGTTGGATCGGGTTGAAAAACATTGTGGGAAAAGGAGAAAATGCTGGTTACCAGCATTTTCTCCTTTTCCGATGTTTTCAAAAGGCCTCTTTCTCAGGTGTCGTTAAAACTCTGGATTGTGTGGTAAACAGTTAAAATATCAAGAACCCCAACCTGTGTTATGTGGTAAACATCTCTTGGCACCTGGGTTGTAATAACCAAAGTCACACTCTCCCTGGTTCATGGTTCTGTTCTTCTTACAATCCTTGTATTCACTGGAAAACACTACCAGTGGAATACGACCATCGTTTTCCCCCACACAGCTTGCAAGGCGTTGTTGGCAGGGTTTACAATTAGGGTCAGATCCATTACATTTGTTCTGTTCGTATTCACCTGTAAATGAAATAAGATATCTACATATTTGCCACTCCTAAGTGCATTATCATCAGATAGTACAAAGCTGCCGTAGTTGTACACTCCTTTGAAATTCGTGAGATCTCATTTAGGTTTCACATAGATGTAATCAATATACATTTAACTGTTAAGATACAGTTATGTGATAAAAAGAATGTGACATGCATTAGCTACTGAGATAACCTTTTATTAAACTTGTCAAGAAAGAAGTCTTATTAAGCTTGCCATGAGCTGACTGACATTCTCCAGACTTGTTTCATGAAATTTTATCCCAAACTCCAACTTATTTCAGGTCCTATAGATCTAACTCTGACCTTATCCTTTGAATTGTTGGCTTCAAATTCAATTCCGATGGACCATGCTTCATGGTGATTACCTGTACTAAATTTCAAAAAAAAACTTGCTCAGACCAGAGTCTACTTATTACGCAGGTAGTTTGGTATAATAAGTCCAGACAACCTTGCCACAAACACTAACATGTATAGAGCAGTATACCAAGTACACTTGTCAGTCTTTCTGGTAGTGAGTTAAACATGTCATTTACTGAACCTTGCATAGACATGTAGTAGACACTGTTTCCACATAACTTCTTGTAACAAGTGATAGCTCTTATTTTAACAATATTTTCTAAAGCCATCTACCACAACAATGTTAAAAGTTATTTCTGTACAATAATGCGCTACAAAAAACAACCAGAAACAAAAAAGATCTTACAGGGTGCCACTGGTTCCATTCTCCTATGGCAATCCACTTTCTCAAAGTCCTCACATTTCATCGAAATGTTGGAGAAAAGTTGTGGGTATGGGCATTCAAACAGGTGGGGCTGACCCAGGGTCGATGTCCGGGTGCAGTCATAATACTGCGCACAGTTCTGGGGATTAGGAATGATGGATGATCGGTTGACAGCACAAATTTTTCCAATGTCAACTGCAAAATAAATGATCCATACCCTGTGAAATGGGGGTTAAATGCATCTGCAGAAAGTACTGACCTAGGTCAGGCTATGCAGTCTGCTCAAGCAGATGCATTGAAACCCTATACTGGTAAATTTTCTGGGGGGTCAAAGGACTAGCCTACCAAATGAATCAGTCGGTTGTTAGACAAAATGGATTTTATGAATCAACAATTATATGAGCCATGCTCTGTGAAAAGGGGGCTTAATGCAAAAATCTGCGAAAAGTATCGATTCAGGTCAGCCTGCGCATTCTGCGCAGGCTGACCTGGGCCAAAACTTTTCACTATTGGTCAATTTTCTGTATGTCCAAGGACCAGTCTACCTCAGATTGAGTGGGTTGTTAAAAAAAAAAAAGTGGCCATAATGGATCCATAATTGTGTGATGGCTTAATTGGTATAATGTATTACTGAGATGCATTATGCCCCCTTTGCCACAGCATGGTTCATGTCATGATGTGCCTGGTATAATGCATCAAAGAGATGCATTAAACCCCCTTTTGCCACAGCACAGCTCAAATGTTAATACATGTAATTATTACTTGGATTCTGTTCCTTTTTTCTGACTGGTAGCTCTCTAAAAAACAACAAAGATTCATAATTGTCCAAATTGAAAAGTAATTGCAGAAGACATATAATTTGTCTAAACTGAAAAGTAACTGCAGAAGACATATAAAATACCAATCATATGATGAGGTCTATCTTGGGGTAGGTAAAAAAACTTTGTGGGTATAGGAGAAAATGCTGGTTACAAGCATTTTCTTCTTCTCCCACAATGTTTTCAAAAGGCTCTTCCTCAGGGTCGTTAAATTTCGGGATAGTGTGGTAAAGTGTTCAGTGATTTGTCTTTGAAAAAGTAGCGCATTTTGTGCGAAAAGGGAAAAGAGCTGGTTAACAGCATTGACACATGGAAAAACACTGGAGAAAGCTGCTTACTATCAATAATTTCTTCTTTTGCCATATTTTCAACAGCTGTTGCGAGATGAAACAGTTATACATGTAAAACACTGTGGCAAATGGAGAAATTGCCTACTACAAACAATTTCTCTTCTTCTGTAACAGTTTTCATAAGTTATCTGCTGGTGGAAACATTTATACAAACCACCACAAGGCGATCCTCCATAACAAGGTTTGGTCTCCGTATCATTTCCATTACATTTCTTCCCGCCAAACTTTGGTGCTGGAGAGTCACATACTCTCTGTCTGGTCAGTACACCATCTCCGCATGTTACAGAACATTTACTTGACCACTGTCCCCATGGCCCCCACTGTCCATCAACTGTGAAATGCATTGATTAATTAAATAATTGATAGATTGTATGGTGTTTTATACCATGTACAACATTATTAGCCTGGCTGTAGAAAACGTCAGGGTCTATACCTCTAAATGTCTATAGGGAGCTTTAAAGTGGCATGTAGCCCTTCAATGTTTTCCTAGGTAAATAAATTAACAGAAATATGTGTATCTTCAGACTGATTGTAAATCAGAGGCAAACTTAAAACACAGAGAAAAAGTAAACTCATATTTTGACAAAAAAAGAAAAACAAGGGCGTAGCACCCATTATGCACAAAATGCATGAGGCACATGCATATAAAAAATTCTGTGACCAAAGTTAACATGTACTGATTTTCCTCTAGACCCCTGCACCTTTCAAACTAAGTACATGCAGATGGGTTAAACTGATGCACCGATGGCTAGAGAATTCCTCTATGCTTTACAGTAAATGCAACCCTACAGCCTCATTGTGAGTATGATCATTTTAATCCTGGCTATGCCTATGAAAAATATTTCCATTTATATTTAGAATTACATGAAGTCTCAGCCTTTCTATGATGGAGAATAAAACAAAGATCCTTAATATGATGATTTACATTTAAAAATAATTAATGTAAACATTAACTGTGTTTTGTATAAAGCAGTTCAAAGAAGTGTCAGTCTCAAAACTTTTTCAAACTTGGTTCTAAGTCTCTTGGTTCAAATTGAAATGACATACCTGGAAAGGTCCTCACACAGTCTTCATCTATCTTGTTATCACCATCATCATCTGTAATGGAAGAGTAATGAAAATGACGTAGAGGATATTTGGGGTGAAAGATCAAAATTTATTTCATCGACTAAACATCATCTGTAATATTTTCACTCGTGCTGTGCCAAGAGTGAAAATCTTACCAATGATGTTCGCTCAATGAAATAAATTTTGATATTTCACCGAAAAAAAAAAATTCTATTTATTTCATGCTTCTCATCCCTTTTTGGTTGGACTCATGAAAATTCAGCACATTTTTTTTTTGGTAATTCTCCGTGGCGTACCCCTTCACATAACAACGCATGACAATATTACGTAAAGCACCAGAAAGATAGGGTAAATGCGCATAAATTACGTCATATTTCCCTCTAGTTGAATGGCATGTGCTGTTTACCTAGGTAACGATTGCGTGGGAACTACTGTTTCCATCTTCAATTGAAGAGTCAGAAAATATGCAATGGGTATTTTTCACTGGTCGTAACCATGAAATATCAAACCATAATCCACCATTATTTCTCTATAAACTACCCAAAAGCATGAAATAAATAACTGTAATCTAAATAATATTTTGAGGAAAAAAAAAAAAACAGGATAAAAACTCTTGACATATGTTTTACTTGCTGAATAAATGTAACATGTATTTTAAGGTTATAGGAAAGGCTTTTAAAGTCACAGTAGTGGCCAAAAGTAAACAATGCAGGTGTTAAAATGCATCTAAATTTAAATCATATCATTAAAAAGTATGGAAATTATTGTGAAGATTACAATCTGTAATGGTGTGATCAGTCCAAGTTTGAAGCAGGAAATTGAATTTTAAAACCAGGTGAAAAGTTAAAAAGATAGAGCAATCTGGCAACTTTTGACCTAGTTTTAAAATTAATTTTTCTGCAAGTGATTAACACTTGGACCAACCTTGTGATAACAGAGTGTCAACTTCACAACAATGCCATACTTTTGAATGGTATGATTAAAATTTAATTGCATCTTATTATCCCCTTTGTTTACTTTTAGCCACTGTTGAGCCTTTCACATATTGCATTTTCATGGCTGTGTTAATTAATTTGTTGTCATCTGGTAAACGGCCTAAATGGTTTCCCAGAAAGTCTAAATCAAGATTAAGCAATACAGTAAGATGAACCTGTCTTACCCTATGGTATAAATGCAAAACGGACCCTTGATTTTTGACAAAATTCACTGCATTACCCAATATAAATAACTCTAGACCAAACCATAACATTTCTGACTCATCCAAATTAACCCTTTACCACACAATCCCAAGTTTTAACGACCCTAAAGCAGAAGCCTTTTGTAAACATTGTGGGAAAATGAGAAAATGCAGGAAAACAGCATTTTCTCCTTTACCTGCAATGTTTTCTACCCCATAAGAAAACAGAAATCATCATTTGTCTAAATTTTGAGCTACATTTATCATCTGCAAATGCTTTCAATAACGTATGGTCTAAAATTTTGACGTTTGATAAAAAGATAAAAACACTTGCAGGAAACAAATAAAATGTGGTTCAGGTGATATGATTTGTCTATGATAGGCTTAAAAACATTGTGGAAACAGGAGAAAATGCAAGGTACCATGATTTTCTTCTTTTCCTAAGGGTCCTTAATAAAAAGGATTGTTTGGTATAGCATGAGGGCAAAAATGACCCCTTAGATCGGCACTCTGGCCTAAACACAACTGAGCTCCATACTGACCTGTATTTGTGCTATCACACAATTCTTCATCAATCTTATTGTCACAGTCATTGTCTATACCATCACCAACTACTGTAGGGGTGGGTTTACAGTTCTGTAAAAAAAAACCACTACAATAATAATTAGTATGGTGAATACTGACACATTGTTAACTCTTTACCAAGTGATGCTGAGTTTTAATGTCCTTGAGAAAGTGGCCTTTTGAAAGCTTTATGAAAAAAGAAGAAAATGCTAGTAACCAGCATTTTTCTCTTTTCCCACAATGATTTCTACCCTATCAAAGACAGAAGTGATCTTTTGAGCTACATTTGCCTTCTGCCGATGCTTTCTACTTGTCTAAGTCCAAAATGTTGTTGTTTGGTAGAGTTAAGCAGTAATTAATCAGGAAAACAAACAAAGCATCACAAAATGTAAACAACAGAGCTATATTCCGACTTTATCTTAACCCTTTACCAAAATTTTACACTTGTCCAAATTGAAAGCATTTGCAGACGACAATTTAAATGTCTTATATGATGAAATTTGTCTGTAAAAGGACAGAAAACATAGTGGGAAAAGGAGAAAATGCTGGTTACCAGGATTTTCTCCTTTTCCAACAATATATTCAAAAGGCCTCTTTCTCTGGGTCGTTAAAACTCGGGATTGTGAGGTAAAGGGTTCAACTCGGTATCACTAGCCTATCTAACACTATTTAAACGGAAAAAAATGTAATAGAAGCAACAGTGATAAAAGATTTTAAAAAAAACCTGTGATCACTTTGAATTTAGAGAAGAGACAAGAATAAACAGATAATGCAGAAAAGTTTATTCAAATGTCCCGCTTCAGCCACTGCAACGTTTTTTTTTTAAGATAATGGCGCACTCGACACCAAGGGAGAGAACTGTAATAAATACTGAATATCTATCACGCAATCTTGTGCTACACCCTCATTGTACGTTTAGTTGCTAACCCACAACGTTATTGTCATTTTTGTGGCCGTAACAAATTCTGATTAGTGATATTACAACTGACTGTGAAAAGAAAGTGATTTATACCCGATATTAGATCTACATTATGTTAGCGGGGGGGGGCACGGCGGGAATCGGGTGGAAAGAAGTGGGGTATAGAGACAGAGAGAAAGAGAGAAGGAATTCATGAATACATCTTCGAGGGGCGTGATTCTACATGATATATTTTCTTCTAAAGATGCGGTTTCAACTTTACAAATTGATTTGTTTCATGTAAAGGTACAACATTTATTACGACTCATATAGCCTAGTTTTTAAGCATCATCTCGATTGTGCAGTCTCCAAAATTTGTCGTAGAAAGGCTTGCATCGGCAATATTTGGCAATATTTAGCAACATCGTAACAAGCACCCTCTGATTGTGTCAGGAGCTTTGGGAACTATATTTTTATTTCCCATGTTCTATAAATTTATAGTTAAAAACATTTAAATCTATAAATCCATTTTATTGTCGAATCATCCAAAATCACCATTGTTTACAGCCATTTTTGTTTTCAGGAATTCACGCGATATTTGATCAGATTCTTTTTTGATCGCATTCCAGGATCGCCTATAAGAATCTCGAAAAAAGAAGGTTCAACCTCTCCTCACAAAAATACACTTTTTCTCCACGATAAAACCAAACTCTTGATTGAAAAGAAGCACTTCCCTTAGCTTTTAATAGATCTCTGTCAGCAAGTGAGGTTCAAGGCCAAATCTATTTTAAATTTTGGTTTATCATACCTATACTCATCACAAATTTTCTTACTTTGACCATACTGGAATTTGAAGATGACACTGACTAATGCAGCCTTTTAGTGACAAATATCTGCCCAAAGAAAATCAGATTGTGCATATTTCCAAAAGGTTGGCCGAGCTGGCGAAATGCGACAGAATCAAAAATAGACTTAATATTTTGTGTCCACATCTGATTTAGTAGTTTTCAACTAGCATCCTCACTGCAAACGCATTAAACAATCATGTAGTCCTTTTAATGTTGATGTGACTATACTTTTCCTTTATGAACGTTTCCCCCCTTTTTTTTAACTGAAATTGTTAAAACACAAACACACACACATGAACACATACATCATTAATCGTCACACAGTCACGGTTGACCCATTTTATATCAGCTATGTGAATGCGCGATACAAATGATTCAAGCTATACGTGTGATGTTGTCACTAATGTGTAAAAAAATTGTTTTTTTTTTACTATGAAAGAAAAGTGATAAAGCAACTCATACAAAGAAGCGGACTATTATTTCATTCCATTGAAATACGTTAAAAAAGACTGATTCTTAACAGCGAGGGTAAGGATGTTTTCCTATTCATCTGCTGGCAAATTTGGTCGAGGGAAGGAAGAGCATAGTGTCAATAATCTACATACCGGATCGTAAATAATCCCTGTTCTCATTCCTGTTGGGAATCCGTAGGACTCGTGGTAGGCATGCCCATACAAGTAACCACCAAACGTCGATAGCGGATTCAAATGACGCACCGTATGGACACCGTGAGGAAGTGTGACGTAACTACCGACAAGATCGGTTCCTGGTATATCATGCCACGTGGTCGTGGGAAACGGTTTGCCATCGAGTAGCAGACCAGCAGTTTCTGACTTCTTTGCGACTATCATAAATTCATTCTGGTATCTGAAGGTTGGACCGTACTCTGGATGAGAGTATTCCGGGGTAGCAAATGTGTAATCAGACCCAAACTGTTCGTATGGAGGAATAATCATCATGGAAGGATCTGCAGGCTCGGAGCCAGTTCTTTGAGTTTTCACAAATTGTGCCAACATAATCGGCTCGGTTGAAGTTATCGAATTATAAGAACCCGATGGTAAGTCAAAGGTATACACTTCGCCCTTACTTAGGGTGACCTGACCTTTGCCCGGGATTGTTACCACGGTATTGTCGCTCTTGGCTACAATACGGAAAACGTCACCGACGGTCCTGCCAGGGATCGGGGCGGTGACGAAACGCTTTCCCCATCGATCTGTGGGTACCATTTGTTCTACAAGGTGGTCGGAGAAGTTTCCTGTGGTAACCGTAGTTTTAATGTTTCCACTGAATACTGACACTGGCTGAGAGGACTGGATGTGAGCTCCTGTAAAGTGTGTAATTGGAGATATATGAAATTTTGATCATTCAAATTATTGTTCCGTAGAGCTATATGAACTCTGAGTATTCAAACTAACAAAAATTTAAAAGTAAGCATTATTTGAAACATTGCATGAAAGATAATGCTTTTAGAAAAGGCATCGTAGTTATTTGTAGTAGTTGATAACTATAAAATTAAGTAAGTTATCATTAAAGACTATAATCAAAAATGATTCCGTGTTACGACGCCAGGAGTCGAAGACCGTTTAGAGTTTATTACTTTCTGAAATAGCTATACAGCAGCCGACAACGAAAACTAGAACAGAGTGGCAAATCGAAACATTTTTCGTTCAGAACAATGTCTGTCTTTTGCCATTATGTCTTTAAACGTAAGCGACTGCAAGGCGAAAAGAAAACCTTGGCACACGGTGATATTTCTACATGTTAACTTAGAATCAGATCTTGTTGATCTGGTTACCAAGATTTTCTCCTGTTCTTATTGTATTTACAAAAGTAATCTTGCGTCGAGGTTGTTAAAACACGAGATTGTTCGATAAGGGATTAAACCGTACCAGTAAGATCGCCTGTGCTCTGTAACTGCAGAGTATCGTACTTGTCGAGGTTCACGTTAATGGTGTTCCCAGCATGGTATGTCTTGCCGTTAAAATCAACATCAACGGGGCCATTATTTTGGGGCAGTGTAACGCTAACAGATGTACCATCTTTTGTGCCAGCAATTCCAATTTCAGATTTTATTGAGGCCGGACTATATGTCATGGCATAGTAATCCGTTCCAACTGCATCAATCGGCAAGCATAAGTACACGTCATTGGATAATGTCTCTTTATTTGCACCGTAGCAGGCAATGTCACCATCCGCTGTAATAAGTAGTCCTTTTGTAGAAACATTACTTCCACTCATTTTAAAGGCTGGATCGAGTTGAACTTTTTCGACAACACCGTCCCTCACCTTCACTGTCTGATCTATTTTTGGATTGTTCCATTTTGGCGATGTTATGTGAACAGTAACATCGCGCTTCTCTTGTGTTGCCAGGTACAACTCGAGTTGAAATGTCTGAGTGCCCAGTTTGAGATTTTCCATGAACATCACTATGAACTCTCGACCCTTGTTGTCAGGTGGACTAACTGTAATATAATGTAATATGGTAATATAAAACGATACATCACAGCTATGGGGTATTATTTGCCCAGGATAACTTTATGTGAACAGAAATCATGAAGTGGGTTTAATAATCGATGATTTTGATTTTATTGTAGAAAGAATAAGTACCAGAGAGTAACTTGAAGCTGCAAAACCACAGCTGAAGATTTTATCGAGAAATGTATGTTATAAAGTTCTAAGTGTCACTACGTGGTCCTTTGCAAACACTGTCGTCTGTTCTTGGATGTGTTTTGTGATACATGTAGTTTATTTAACAAATAAGTATCTGATCCCTATACCCCCTGCCGAGCCGCGGGCCCAGATTCACCAACCACTCTCAGTAACATTTTATGTCTAATTCTTAGAAACTTTTGATTTCTAAATTTGAAAGCAGCTCAATTTCTGACAAGCCAAGCCATTCAGAAATTACGTTGCCTACTAAACTGAGAATTCATCTTTAGTAAGAATGCAACCTATAATGGTTGATAAATACGGACCACCATCGATCACTTCAACCCTTTCCCAGACGAAAAAATTTTAGCCTTGTCCAAATTGAAAGCATTTACAGACGACAATTTCAATGTGGCTCAAAGGTGCAATTTTTCTTTGATAGTGCAGAAAACATTGTGGGAAAAGGAGAAAAAGCTGGTAACCAGCATTTTCTCCTTTTCCCACAATGTTTTCAAAAGGCTTCTTTCTCAGGGTCGTCAAAAGGCGGCATTGTGGGGTAAATGGTTAACACCTCTCTCACCAATAAACATGGTTTCTTCAGTAATTGGAGAGGTCATCAGACCTCTCCAACAGTGGTGAGTTTAAAAGGCAGACTGCCGCAGAAATCGCTGTCTAAACCCATTTGTTTTTGCGAAATTGTTCTGATACACAGTCTATTTCGTCATGGTTTTATAAACAAACCGAAATCAAAAAACTGAAATAGGAAATAAACGTTTTCTTTTATATGACGGCTTTCCAAAAAGATTTATTATACTATATTGATAGTAAATGATCTCTCCAATAATTGCAATTTTTCATCAAACAAATAAATCTAAGCAGAGAGAAAAAAAATTCGTTAAAAAAAAAAGACTAAGGACACCGCGGGAAAAGATCACGTGACTTGATACTATCTGGAGAATTCGTACCCTGGAGAACTCGTACCCTAATCTCGAGAGCACGTGTTCTCTGGAGAACTCGCACCCCACAAATAGATAGAAATAGGTTGATCAATATGTTTTCAAGTTCTATTTTTCAAAACTGACTAGATTCTAGCATTTTTCTGTTTTATTAAGAAATTCTATGGATTTATAATGATATAGATTTGATGAAATAACACGCAGAGCTGCTTCTATTATGCGGATTTTGAGAATCCTGCGAAAATCAACTTATGAGCGCGGAAGAAAGTCGTGCCTCTTCGCCCTACGTACCGCACACCTCAAAAGAGTCCGTGGTCCTTTGGTTTTGGGCGGATTGCGCAGGCTGACATGGGTCGATACTTTTTGCAGATGCATTAAGGGCCCTTTTCTCAGAGCATGGCTCATTTATCTACATTCTTAAATTTTTAACGTTTAGACAAACAACCTCTTCATTTTACATGTCTGCCGCAGACAACTTTTCAAAATATTGTGGAAAGAGGAGAAGCTGTTAGTCACTGCAGTTTCTCCTTTTGTCACAATGGTTTCCATCACATCAAAGCACCATCTTCCACATTAATTATCAAAGTTTAAATTGTCGTCTGCATGCTTTTTCTGTTTGGGACGGTCAAAAAATTGTTGTTTGTTAAAATATTAAAAAATGTTACATTTATTTTTAACATGTCTGGTACTAGTATTATGTATAGGCCACCTTTATTTGTTGTTATCAGGTAAGATTCTTGCCTCCTCAGTGGAATTAGCATATTGTATCAAATTGTAATCGAACGATTTCTCCTTTCCAAAAAAAAAATGGCTTATCTGAGCACACTTTACAAACATTCATTAGAGGGTTGTTCCTTTTGAAAATGAGCTAAATTGGATAATCATCTTCGGTTTTGTGTCCTTCAATTTGAAAAAAATATGCATTTCTGAGCATGTTAATAGCATATAGCCTCTAATTCCTTGAATATTATAACAATGTGGAACATGTACTGTTTTGTGCCTTTGCACCAGGAAGATTGGAAAAAAAAATGTTTTTTCTCATTCATTTAATGCCTAACTTGTTTGTTTACTTCTACCAAAATATATTGAAATCAAAAGCCAATAAACTATTTGAAAACATCAATGCCGACCTCTCCTGGCTTCTTTTTTAAAGAAGCCAACTTGTTCAACCTGTGGCTAGGAAAGAGTAATGTGTGTAGTAAATGTGAAACGAACTCTAGCATTGTACATGGATAGGGGCTATGGAAACGCCGATATAACTAAAATACTGTTGAAATCAGCGTTGAATACATAAAAGATATACCCTTCGAAAAGTTTTAATTTTCAAAGCAGAGCTGTATGGAAAGATCGAAATATGACTATATCTAGGAAATAAATGGATTACAAACCTGTTTGTGCAGAACATCCTGATAAGCTTGCCAAACAGGCAAGAAGCATGAGTATTGACTTCATACCTGAAACAGTAGGACCATGTTGTGTCAACCCAGGTACAGAAAGAAATAATTACAATTTTTCCCTTTTGTGCACGAGTAAGACATATACACTTTTCAGACAAACAAAATAGATCAATGAAAAAATTTCACAGATTTACTATCGAAATAATATTTCTAAGTGAATGTTGTTTACTGAAGTTAGCATAAGGAAAATTCGGAAATTATAAACATTTATTCATTTAAGAAACTCGCAAGTGAATTGTAACAAAAGAATAAGTCGCTTGGTGTTGAAGCTCTGTACTTAGATGCTCAGTTACTACAGCACAAAGGTAAAATTATGATGTTACATGCATAAAACGTGACAGAAAAGTTGTAAGAGGGCTTGATGGATGATCATTTTGTATAAAGTGGAATTGCAGTAGTCAATTTATTCTTCATTTGAAAAAAATGAAGGGAAGCAGACTATATTTTCAACCTTTACAAAGACAAAATTTACCATTTGAGACATATTTAGTGAAACTGCTCTAACTTTGGACAAGTCTTAAATTTTGTCGTTTGCAAAACTAATTTTGTTAAAGAAGTTGGTTTCAGTAATTTAGACGTACCACTGTTGTGCCTTTTCTTTTTTCTTTAATCCTTTAATGTATTAAATTTCATTCAAAGAATCAGAACAGACGGTAATCCAGATGAGAATATTTTCAAGAAAAAAAAGTGGACATGTTGTCAAACAAAAATGATCAAGTTCAGCAAAACAGCACAAGCTAAAGTAGTGTCACGAGTTCTAGAGACCTACTTATATATCAAAGATATGAAACGTACGGGCTCAAATCGGGTAGATTTGTCATTCATCTTGGTTCCCCCTTATCCTTTGTATGAACATTTTTTGACAAAACTGCAAGAAATTGAACAAATAATGAGTAATTTCTCTATTTGCGACTAGGTTCTCTAGCAGACTTTAACCTGGTATTAATCTGTGGAACGCAAATGCACCGTTCAAACTGTAACTTTTTGTAAGGTTAAAACACATATCTACATATAGGTCTTTGGGTTATTATAGTGTAGTTCAGTTCAAAATATTTATATAAAGAAACAGGTCAACCTGCGAACTTAAAGATAACAAAACGCAAAGATCCCAAATATTTGAAGCTTATTCATTGATTTTGAAGGTAAACAAACTGTTAGAGAGGTCCGCTTGGCTTTGAAAGGCGAAGACAAAACTGGATGACGAAATTAAACCCAAAGACAACCCGGCTCGTGTAAGTCTTTGCTACAAAGGTCAATTAGGTTAAACCTTCGCCACTCATACAGCTTTTTGGATTCTTTTTAAGATCAAAGATATTTGAAAATAGAAAATTTTACAATTAAAAACCGTCAAAATTAACTTGAAAACACTAGGACAGAGGAAACATTGTGCGCTTAGAGCTTGTTTCACATTTAAAACAGCGTTTTCAAAACGGCAAACCTGCCATTTTGGGCATTACCGTTGTGCTTTACGACTTTGGCATTGTCGACGGCATACCAGGCCTATTAGATAGGAATTGAAATTTTATCTTCTCTCTGACCTTTTGCGTCAACTCACTGATGTAAGTAAAATACCTTACCAATCAGACAGAATGATAAATTTAAGTATTATTTACGTAGACCTTGTATTTGTCTACAGTGACAAAATGCCGAATATTAGTCCTTCGGCCACTAAGCGCGACTCAGTTCGCTTTTACAGCCAGTGTAGATAAGTAAGAGACTGCAGAGAACAAACAGTCTAACCTTCAATCTTCGTGGTCCAATACGGTGATATTTTTTCCGACGAAAAGAACATTGAATATGTAAAAGTTCGGTTTTTACATTTGGCAGGGAAGTTTCAGGGAAGTTATTTTACAGGATAATATTTATCGGGATATAAGAATGACCAATATCGAGCTGAATTTAAGCAATTATTGAAATTTTTGTTAGAATCTTATTTCGGATTTTCATGTTAACAACGATCGCCACAAACGCAAAGCAAAAAAAAAATTAACCGACCAAAAGCGACAGTATCGTGATGTCTGAGGACTCAGTATAGGCTGTTTCATAAACTGATTCTTATCAGGGAGAATTCGTTTGGACATAATCTGCACTAACCACTTTGTAGTTTTATATACCTACTATCAAGGATTGTGTTTTCCATACTGTATTTGCCATTAAATTTCAGAGTATGAACACGCCTATTTTAATACCCCACTCAAACCTCACAACCGACCTTTGAAGGCATCCATTTCAAGGAAATGGTTGAAGAGCTACTAAAGAAACAGATACCAATTACTAGCCTATCAGGCAAGCAATAAAACGATCTCATTGGTTTATTTATGGTCACGTGCTTAAGCTCGGACCTACATGGATTCATGCGAATGCAGGAAGCTTGTCAAAGTTTAGTAGGGTAAATAATACATCTTCGCAAGCCAGTGATGCGATGTCCATGATGTCCTTTAGGCAGGAACGTCGTTGCTTCCGAAAAACTGGCTTCCAAATATTTTTAAAAATGCGATAGACCGAATTCGATGCTCCTTTAATTCGATCATTTCATTTAAAAAAAAAAAATCTTACTTAACGTGTCACACAGCTTTGACAACTGCCCTCTCGACTTTGCCATCCAGGCGTCCACGTTGCTAAGGAACGGCTCCTGTAATCTTGAACCTCTTTCTTACTTGTTCTTACAATCTCTCTGTCTCTTTCTCTCGTTTTCTTTCCCTTATAGATACTATTATTACCACTACTTCTAATACTTCTACCAATTAAACATCTTGAACTTGGTTTGCATGGTGTTTAGCCGCGATTTCATAGGTATTTTAGGCATTTTAAGGCGACCAGTGCATCCATACATCATAAACAACGCCGAAGCAATGTTCAGTGGGTATATGGACGTTTACATGGTCTGAAGAGCCGACTACATTCCAGCGAATCTGCACATTATCAACAACGATATCGCACAAAGTTTTTCGTTTTTTTGAATACCTTCGTAAAGATGCAGCTGTAACTGTTATAATCTATCAGTGACCAAAATAAAGACGCCCTGATTAATTAATAGCCTATTTACCGCTTTGACGCCTTTTCCGGAGTCAAATGTCAATCTTTGACGCCTACGCTGAGGCCAAATGCTGATAGTTCCGACTAGTGTTCCCAGGCAAACAATCTCGAGTTTAAACGACCCTTAGGAAAAAGGCATTTGAAAACATTGTGGGAAAAGGACAAAATGCTGGCTACGAGCATTTTGTCCTTAGCCCACAATTTTCTCACCTCTTTGAAGGACTAAAACTATCAGGACAGCAACTTTTGATTTTTTGTCAGTGTACGACTTGATTTTTGAAAGGTCTAACATTTTGTCGTGTCGTGTCTTACGTTTGTCTAATACATTACAACCTGAAAACGGTTTATTTATGCCTTGCTGCAGACCACTTCTGAAAAAAAAAAAGGTAAATTTAAAATGCGTAAAACTGTAATTAGTGCTAAAATAGTCTTGATATAGAAATATTTAGGTCTTTTTTTCCTGCAGCTTAAGACGTCATGTTATTTTCTTTTCTGCCTGAAACGACCTTTTAGTCGGCTTCATGCATACCGACTTTTAAACGACCCTGAGAAAGAAAGCCTTGGAAAATACTGTAGGAAAAGGAGAAAATGCTGGTAACCAGCATTTTCTCCTTTTTCCTACAATGTTTTCTATCCTTCAAAAAACAAATTTTTTTTTTGAGTCATATTTATTTTGTCTTCTGCAAATGCATTCAATTTAGACAAACTAAAACTTTTGTAAAGAGTTAAATCAGTGAAACTGAAGCAGAAATCACACGTACGCGAACAATTTCTCCTTTTCTACCACACTTTTACATGTCTTCCAGGTACCCCCTTTTTCCCTCACTGTTTTCGACCCTTTCAGAGACAAACTTCATTAGTTGAGCCTACTTTGATTTGTCGTCTGCAAATGCTTTCAAATTTGATCACTCTAGAATTTCGTCGTTTGGTAAACCTTCATTCATATTCATGGATCATGTTTCTAAGATGTTTTCAAACTCATGTGCTGAAAATTGGTTGCAAGATGCAGATTTTGACTCAGGCTCTTTTTTCCGCGATGATAAAGTTGATATTTTTGTGAGGATAAATCATGTAGACGGGCTATGTTTACCCTTGGCAGGGGAAAACAACAACAACATGAATGCTGGAAAGAAAATTGCCTCATGTGGGACATGAACCCACGGCTTTTAAACTTACGTCTGCGATCCTACCAGCTGAGTGTATATAGTCTATATCCACAGTTTTCTGTGGTTGAGAAAATGAGCCACGCTCTGGCAAAAGAGGGCTTACTGCATCTCCGTGATGCATTGTACCAATCAAGCCATCTCATAATTATGGATCTATAGTAGCCACTTTTCGAAACAACCGACTAAATCATGGGGTAGACTGGTCCTTTGACATACAGAAAAATTGAACGATGGCGAAAACTTCCGGCCCAGGTCAGCCTGCGCGCACTGCGCAAGCTGACCTGAGTCGATACATTTCGCAGATGCATTAACCCTTTCCCAAACGACAAATTCTGGGCTAGTCCAAATTGAAAGAGTTTGCAGACGACAATTTTAAATTTGATGAAAATGGCAGAAAGGTCTCAAAACGGGTAGAAAACACTGTGGGAAAAGGAGAAATTGCTCGTTACGAGCAATTTCTCCTTTTCCCACAGTGTTTTCAAAAGACTTGTACTGCAGACACGTGAAAACCAAAAGACTTGTACTGCAGACACGTGAAAACCAGGGCTTGTTTGGGAAAGGGTTAAGCCCCCTTTTCATAGAGCATGGCTCCAATGTATTTATCCCTGCGTATGCAATGACAGCTGTATCGTAACAAACGGAAAAGGAGATTTCGCAATTAATTCAAAGAGAAAAAAAGTAATTCCTCGTGTCTTCCTCATGTATTTCTATGTTTTAATCCTAAAGCCCTCTTTGAAAACCAATCAAAATGGAACAGTCTTTGTTAAGATTTTCTTAAAAACTTGCGAAAGGAAATCTGTTTTAACCCTTTCCTAGACGTCAAAATTTGGTCCAAATGCAAAGCAATTAAAGGTGGCCAAAATTACAAAATTTGTCCTTGATAGGGTAGAAAACATTGTGGAAAAAAGAAGAAAATGCTGGTTACAGCGTTTTCTCCTTTTCCCAGAAAGGAGAAATGTTGTTTACAAGCATTTCCTCATTTTTCCACAATGTTTTCAAAAGCTTTGTTCCCCATGGTCGTTAAAAGTCGGCATTGTGTGGTAGATGGTTAATGTCCTTTTCATTTAGCAATCTGAAGGTAAATATTTATTTTCCGTGAGATAACGAGAGCGGGGTGAGAGGTATATCTGTCTGAGGATTTACATGGGATCCTCAGGTGCCAAGCTTGCAAAAAAAGTAAACAAACAGATAATGACTGATTGTATGGTGTTTAACGCCGTTTTCAACATTATTTCAGTTATGTCACGGCCAGTGCACCTATCCATGATTTCCTGGAGTTTCTGTTACCAGTACTCCGCACAATATTCTTTCCAAGCCACTGGCTGCTTTCCCACATAACCATCGTCGAAACAATGGTCAGCGGTGAGAGAGGAATGAATCCTGTCGCGATGACTATCATCAATCCTCGGAAAAAAATTGGCCAATCCGGGGATCGAACCTGCGACCTCCTGTTCTCAATTCCTGTACGCTACCGACTGAGCTACGAGGGCTAAACAAACAGATAATATTTTGACTTTATTTAGTGCTACCCTTACTTAACAGTGTTTCCTAATATTGTCCGCTAAGTTTTTTTTTTCTTAGCTTTTTCTTTCTTGTATAAGTCTTGCGTCCTACTGGCTGTGACAACCCCATAGAAGTGTCCCTCAGCAAGGTACTGCAGAGGCGTAGCAAGGTACTGGTGAAATTCAACTTCAGTTCAATTGACTTTTCACAGTTTATTTTCAAATCTTCTTTGAAACAAAAATACGGGAAAATGAAACATAATGTAATATACAGATATTACATGTAGCGGTAAGTTGCGCCCCATAGAAGCGAGAAAAACCTAAGGTTTTATATATTAACCCCTAACTCTTTACCATATGACAAAATCTTAGACATGTCCAAATTGGAAGAATTTGCAGACGATAAAAGTGAATGTACTAAAAATTGAAATCAATTTATGGACGTGTAGAAAACTTTGTGACAAAAAAAGGTGAAAATGCTGGTTCATGCGGACAACACAAATTGACTATATACCTCAATGGGATTCTTCTTTGAGGAATAGAAAACATTCTGAGAAAAAGAGAAAATGCTGGTTACCAGCATTTTCTCTTTTTCTCAGAATGTTTTTAGACGTCTTCGTCCCTAGGGTCGTTAAAGCACTGGATGTTTTGATAAAGAATTAATATAGGTTTGTTTGACACTAGGTAAGTTGTTATGAAACCCTTATAATTATGTCTGTGTTCTTTTTTCAACACTGAACACAAAGTGCTCTTACCTGCAGATGAGCAGTGTAAGCAGGGACGTAGCTAGCACAAAATGAAGTATACGCAAAAAGTAAAACCTAAAGTATTACATGTATGTATTAACTGAGGCACGAAGCGCCGACAAGGGGGAGGGTTGGGGAAGATTTCCCAGGGATTGGTACTGAATTGTAGAAGCTATTTGGTGGCCTCTAGTGACGTTTTTTTTTTGCAAAACTTTGCCAAAGTAAGGGATAAGAATTTCAGGAAATATAGTGTTTGATCAAAACAAGAAATCTATTTACCAATTTTTCCTGTTTTTCTTTCTTTCTTCCCGCCGAGGCCCGTAGTTCAGTCGGTAGCATACAAGACTTGAGAACGGGAGGTCGCTGGTTCGATCCCCGGCTCGGCCAATTTCTTTCCGAGGACTGATGATAGTCATTGCGACAGGATTCATTCCTCTCTCACCGCTGACCATTGTTTCGACGATGTTTATGTGGGAAAGCAGCCAGTGGCTTGGAAAGAATATTGTGCGGAGTAATGGTAACAGGGACTCCAGGAAAGCATGGGTAGGTGCAATGGCCGCCGCGATATAACTGAAATAATGTTGAAAACGGCGTTAAACACCATACAATCAATCAATCAATCTTTCTTTCTCCCCCCCCCCCCTTTTTTTTTAAAGTGTGCGCAACTGCGGTTTTTTTTTTTTGCGTACCGGCAGCTCCGCCCCAGGTAAGGATCGCTTTTTTTCATGATCGATAACGAATTTTTGAATGGACGTAATGCTTCCTCGGTGACTCGATTTTTAAAGCATATACATTCTTGCAGACTGGAATGTAGATGTCGCGTGATTCAAACACGTTTCAAAACATGTGCCGGAATACCGAAGAAAAACATAATTACAATCTGCTTTGTAAATAAGCCATGCTCTGTAAAAAGGGGGCTTTAAGCATCTACAAAAAAAATAATCGACCATGTCAGCCTACGCAGTCCGCGTAGGTTGACACTGGTCGGAACTTTTTGCCAGAGTAAAAGAGGCCTTACTAGTCGTAGACTATGTTTCTTGATGTGATCTCAGACGTTAAATAGTTCCCATAGATACGAAAAAATACACTAATTTTCTCAAGAAGTGATCAAATCAACATCAGAAACGAATTTGAAACCCGTCCTTTTATCCTTTCCTTTTAAACAGGGTAGCAGAATTGTTCGAGTTGATGACTTTGACTGGAAAGCATACAAAAAAGATTTCTCAGAAGTACCGCCATGTTTGACGATGTTAGACGATGTGTTCGTCTGACAACATTTGAAAATGACGACAACCTACGGAGGCACAGGCGGAACAAGCGAAAAGTAAATGATCGATGCTCAGACAAAAGGGAGTTTAATGCATGTCCGTGATCCACGATACCAAGCAAGTCATCGTATAATTATGGATCCATAAAATCTATTTTGTCTAATAACTGACTGAATCACGAGTTAGACTGGTCAAGTAACATGTAGAAAATTGACCAAGAGCAAAAAGTTTTGACACAGGTCAGCCTGCGCGGACTGCGCAGGCTGACCTGGTCGATACTTTTTGCAAATGCATTAACCCCTTTTTACAAAGTATGGCCCATTTTTATGTTGCCTTCAATAGTTAATATCTCGTGGCCAGGAGAGTCCGAGTCTGGTAGCCAAGTCGGTAATGTACGGGCTGGAGACCTCGGGTCGCTAATTTGACTCTCAAACTCAGTCAGATTCTTTGCTTTCTTTGCAGTCGAATGATCATTATCTTGATTAATTGACCGATTCGCTGCTTTCAACAATATTGCAGTCATATCAAGGTGACAGCAAACATATTTATGTATGTTACAGGTTTTACGAATGGTAGGCTAGGGCTCTAAAGCTTCTTGCCAAAGGACCCTCCGGCGCAAAGTCCGGTGCTTCTAGTGAGGCTCCAACCATTGGCTAGCAGGTAACGTGTCCTGCACTCTACCACAGGGCCACGCAGGAACCCAAAATTCTTTCCGAAGACGGGCGTTATTCATTGCGACAGGAATTTCTCGCCACCGAAAATGGTCTCAGCGAAGTTTATGTTTGGAAGCACCCCGTGGCTTGGAAAGAATGTTGTGCAGATGAAAAAAATCCGGGTTTTTTTTTTTGTCCAAAAATAAGGGCTATGTTTCAAAGCAGTCAACTCTTTATCAAACAATCCCGAGTTTTAACGACCCTGAGGAGGAAGGCTTTTTAAAACAATGTGGGAAAAGGAGAAAATCCTGGTAACCAGTTTTCTACCTTTCAAATTACAAATTTCAATTTTTGAGTCACACTTATTTTGCCGTCTGCAAATGCTTCCAATTTGGACAATTCTGAAATTTTGACGTTTGGTAAGAGATTTGGCATAATTATATTGTTTTCGGTCGGTTTTAAAGTTCACGCTGATATATGAAGATCCAATGCAGATATCGTTACCAGACAACTTTGGTTTCACATTGGTATTTTATGTATGGCACGTGTTCTAGATTTTAATACTTTAAACACCGATTGTCGAGACCAACGCGAAAGTACAGTCAATCATAAATTGGGTCATGAAATGAAAAGCACATATGACCGTTGGCACATGTACGGCTCTCGTAGATTACGTACTTGACATCACGTGAATTCTAAAAAGACACAAAGTTTGAGCCATGCTCTGTGAAGAGGGGGTTTCATGCATCTGCAAAAAAGTATCAACCCAGATCAGCCTGCGCAGTCCGCGCAGGCTGATTTGGGTCGAAGCTTTTTTTTCTATAGCCAATTTCCTGCAGGACCATTCTATCTTAGGATTTAGCTCGTCGTTAGATAAACTGGATTCAATGGATCCCTAATTATGTGATGACTTGCTTGGTGTTATGTTTCATGGAGATGCATTAAACCCCCTTCTGCCAGAGCATGGCTCATTAATATTGAAACCAAGATTAACCTTTACCAGGTATTTCTTATGTGTAGATACAGATGTCACTCAAGTTGACGAACTGTGTTCAGGCTCAAACAGCTACTAAATCTGTTTCGTGGGAGTGCCCTTGGGCAAGACACTTCAGAGCCCTAGCCTAGTACTGGTGAAACCCAGGAAATACATGAATTTGTGGGCTGTCGCCGTCAAATGACTGAAATAATGTTGAACGCGGCGTAAAACACCATTCAATCGATCAAAAGCTACTAAATCGGGTATAAATTATATTATTATGACAAGTGGAAAAACGTACATTTTGACCAGTTTTTCGTTTTCACTCGATAACTTATCGAAAGACTATTATTTGAGACATACAACTATTTTGGTGCGGATGTTCTGCAAGGGTATATGACTTGAGAACGATGACTTGTAAAAGTTTGTCTATCGGGTTATGGTTTTGTATGAAGTCAATGTGATAAATAGCATTGATATGATTGAATAAACGTGTCGAGCTTTCATAATACAAATACCAACGTTGTCGAGAGAAAAACTCGCACACCAGGATCTTATAAAACTACGTTCTGTGACAGAAAAGATATCTGTCAGTCTGTCAAAGATGTGAATTATCTCTTTACGAAACGACAAGATTTTGGACCCGTCTAAATCCAAAACGTTTATAAACTACGAATTGAATGTGGCTCAAATGGTGAAATTTGTCTATGAAAGAGAAGAAAACATTGTAGAAAAAAGGAGAAAATGCTGGTTACCAGCATTTTCTCCTTTTCCCAAAAGGTTTTTAAAAAAGCGTTCTGCAAAGTTGTTAAAACTCTGGATTGTACGGTAAAAGGTTAAACTTTTTTCAAGTTGGTACCTATAGTGCACTTTTCGGTCAATGAAAAGTAAACGAAATAGGCTGAATGTTGAGATTTCGTTCTGCGCACCGGGAATTGAAACGTGTTTTGCAGACGGGTATTTCTGCTGTAATCAATATGAGCCATGCTCTGTGAAAAGGGGGCTTAATGCATCTGCGAAAAGCATCGACCCAGGTCAGCCTGCGCAGTCCGCGCAGGCTGACCTGGGCCTAAACTTTTCGCCATTGATCGATTTTCTTTATGTCCAAGGACCAGTCTACCTCATGATTCAGTCGACTGTTACAAAAAGTAACTACACGTATTATGAATCCATCATTATGTGATGGCTTGATTGGAACAATGCACCACGGAGATACATTAAGCCCCCTTTTGCGAGAGCCTGGCTCACATTGTTTTAAACAGAATACCTGTCATTGATCTGGCACGGCAGATCAAAGATCAAACTGCACATAGTGATGCCAAATTAACACTTAAGCTGCTGAATAAATGAAACCCAAATTTCTACTCAATACTAAAAGCCGAAACATTGCGGTTTCAAAGTTGATTTCACCGGAAAGAAAACACCGTATCGGACAGTGTGGATCAAAGATCAGACTGTACGTTCTGTGCAGTCTGATCTTGATCTACACTGTCCGCAAAAGGTCAGTGGGTCGCGATTAGCAGCTAAAGGGTTAAGGGCAAGTACACTTTTCAATGGTACTTGAGATCCTTCGTAGCCTGATGGTGAATACAGGGTGCCTGATGTCCCTTGTTTGATTTCCAGCTGATCGCGGGGATGGGGGAGGGGGAGGGAGGGGAAACGGTTCATGTGTATGGCATTTTTTTCCCCAATCTGTAGCACTTGGGGTGACACAGAAGGCATAAATAAGTGTACTGTTGATGAAAAATGACTGAAATATCTTTTAAAATGGCACTTTAAATGCCTCCGAATCAGACCCTATATTCCAGTCACGTGCCACCGAGTCCTAATTGCCCAGTAGTAATGCATAGAGCTAGCAACCCAAGAGTTGTGAGCTCAGACTATGGTTTGGCCGAAAGTCCTTTGGAGAAGTTATGGAAAATCATAGCGCCTGGGTTCATTCATCTCTCTCCGCTAGGAATAGTTTCAACGATATTTATGCGGGAAGGCAGCCACTGTTCTTCAGGAAACTTTGGTGCATGGTACAGAAACTCCAAGAGCGCATGCAGATAGGTGCACTGGCTGCTGTGTTATAACTGAAGTACATTTGAAAAGGGCGTTAAACGCGCTAATGAATTATGCGCTACTCGAACAGTATCACAATCATCGGGACCCAACCAGGGTCCATATTCACCAACAATTCTTAAGAGTATTCTTTGTCTTGTTCTCCAAGATTTTCTAAATTTGAAAGTAACGCAACTTCTGATTGGCTAAACAAAATGGTTTAGCCAATCAGAAGTTGCGTTACTTTCAAATTTAGAAAATTCTGGAGAATAAGACTAAGAATGCTCTTAAGAATGGTTGGTGAATACGGACCCTGATCTAACTCTTAGAGAGCAGAAAAGGTAAATCGAAATTTTCAGTCAGGAATTAAGCCATAAGCTGCTAAATAACTAAAATGAAACTTTCAAGTCGATAGTAAACACCTACATATGGCTGATTCAAAGTCATGTTAGTAGATGATATAATGCTCGATCTAGGACATTACCCCTTATGCAATGCGACATGCTTTACGCAAAACAATATAGGTTAAAACTACCATTAAGTAATCTTTTTGGCCCAGCTTTTTCCGGTACCACAGAGCATACCATAAAATACTACAAACCCCCTCACCTAAGCAATCAAACCCCTCTTAAAACAAACCAACAATCTTATGCATTTAGCTAACCCCTTATCCCCTCTACCATGCATTATCAATTTCATGTAACATACTCAATCGCATGCTCATAAAATTATCAAAACCAATAGGTTAAGCATTCATAATTAAATCAAACTAACTTCTATCTTAATCCTTTTACCTTTAATTCAATTATTATAACATATCAATCCCTTATGTAGTAGATGAAAAATTTTTTTCGAAAAAAAAAAAATTTCATCTTCTCGCGTCATTGTATCATTGTATCATTGTATCAGTTAACCAGCTAACCAACGCATCAGTTAACCAGCTAACCAACGCATCAGCTAACCGGCTAACCAACGCATCAGTTAACCAGCTAACCAGTTACTTAACTAACCAGACAAACCCTTACATCAGTTAATCGCTTAACCTCCCCATCAACCAACGCATCATGCAATGGCTAACCGGTTTATAACCTTTGGGGGGGCTTAAGATTTTGGTGAAAATAAAAAAATTTTTGATTTTAAACTTTTAAGATTATGCTAAATACACAGTAGTAAAGATGAAAATTATAGCAAAACCTAATAATTTAAAAAATGATAGCATCTTATTAACTAATTGTGTTTGTTGTAATAGTATATTAGAAAAAAAGGTAGAAAATGTACGAGATAAATGGATTTATGAGTGCGGTGAATGTAGATATGATGATAGACCATTTGGTTGGTGTAGAAGTAATAAGGGACCTTGTACTTGTAGGTGGAGTAGAAAAGATGTTTTATATATCACATGTAAAACATGTTATGATTTAAAATGTAAAGAATGTGGAGAAAGTGATTATAATTACATTTCTGGTAGACTTTGTGTTGTCACTTGTTTAGGCAATGATTGTAGTAAATTTATTTGTGGAACATGTTTAACACCACCATGCAATAGTTGCGGGGAAAAAATAGCTGGTGAGGGGGGTAAATGTATTAATTGTATTAAAAAAGAAAAATTTAAACAAAAGTGGAATGGATCAATAAGAGAGAAGTTAGAGTGTTATAGTGATACAAAACTAAAAATTTTAGCACGAAATAAAAATTTAAAAGGCAGGTCTAAACTTTCTAGAATAGATTTAATTGATAAACTTGAACCACTAACAACTTTAGATGATTTTCCAATTAGATAAATTATTTAACCCTTTTACCAGGTTAAATATTTTATTTTGTTTCATCAGTCAGTTTATAATGTCCATGTGATAATGTTCTATAACTACCATCCAAGAGTATCAAACCCTTTTTATCATCTTCAAAGCTTAATGCTATTTTATTCATTTTTATAGTGGTTAATTCATGATGTTTACTTTTTATTCCTCCCATAGTTACACAAAAATCTTTTTTAGTATCCAAACACTCCTTATAAGTTTTAAATTTTAGTTCATTTTTAATTACAGACTTTTTAACTCCTTCACATTTTTTAGTTTCTGTTTTCTCATTATATACCATATTACCATCTTTATCTTTTTTAACAGGTTTATCATAAATAAATTTACCATCTTCATTGGTTAAAGCATTATCATTTTTATCTTTTCTTAAGATAAATTTTTTCATAGCATAAGTTTTTGCTCCAGTACTTACAAATCCAGTTAAAAGATCTCCCTTTAGTTCATCCTTAAACTTACCTAACACATTACAATTTTTATCACTATATAATGGATGATTTTTCGGATAATTGCTAAAGTCAAACAATTTATCAGCATCCTCTTTTAAATCTTCATATAAATCTTCAGTTGTTATTACTAAAACATAACTATCTGTATCAGTATAACACATAAATACTTTATCTTCACCAAATTTATTTTTAAAATAGTTATAATAATCTTCTAACATAGTTGTTTTGCTAATATCAAGTATACTTACTCCTAAATAAATTGGTTTATCATATTTAATCCATGTTTTTTTCATATGAACAGCAACCAAATTTTCATCAAATATAGTATGATTATGAAAGTTATGTTTTGCTGTTAACTTTTTAAAACGTTCACTATTTTCACCATTAACTAATTCTATGTTTACTCTATTTCTTATATTTTCCATGGTTTTACCAAAAACAGAATTCATTGCTAATTTCCATAAATTATCTAAAAAATTATTTTCATCCTTCTTTGCTTGTGTTCTTAATTCTACACACTTATCAACATATTTTTTAATAGCGGTACTCTCTTGATATTTAATTCCACGATGTATTTTTTTAATTTTTAATCCTAATCTCTGGTAAGTCTTTAAAGCTTCATAATGAAGTAAATATTTTTCCTTATCATTTAAGTTTGGTATTAACTTTTCTACTTTACTAACTTTTAATTTTTCTGCTGCTAAAGGCATTTCATTATGCAAATCATGTAACTCTTTAGGATACTCCAAATCAACCTCCAGGGTACACGGATATTTTTCCCAGTTATTTAATTCTTCTTCTGTCATCCATTTAAAATCACCTACAGGTAAAGGCTTACTCATAGCCCAAGGATAAAGACTGTTTTTATCAATATAAAACCCATATATACTAGGTTTAGTTGAATCATACTCATCACCCATATACTTATTGTTTGCTTCAAAATGTCTAATACTTGTCATGCAAACACCACCCCTTTTTGATGCTTCATAAAAGTTAAGCATATTAATATCAGTAAGTTTTTCTAATTTTATTTCGCTTACCTTAAGCATAGCATCCCATCCAAATCCAGGTAAAGTATAATACCAAGCAGGATCTAAGTCAAATTCTTTATGCAAAGAAAATCTAAAGTTTTTCATAACATCAGCTAAAAGTACAACATCTGTTTCATTGTATAGTTGTAAATAATCAGACATAGTTTTGCAACCAAAAACATCCCACACTTTTAACGCGTGTGCCAAATCTTTTTCTTCAATTCCTTCTCCATTTAAGCTTGAATAAAATTCTTCTATAGGTGGTAGTTGTGTTTCTTTTAACTTATCAAAACTATCCATCCATTCATAAGGAAAGATACCCTTTCTACTTAATAATTTTAATTTTTCTTCTGTATAACCACCACGATGATTTTCTAAATAATACTTTAAATTTTTAAAATTTTTATCTTTTAAATTTTCTACAATTTTTTCTAAACTACCAGCTAAAAACTTAAAACTATCAAGAAATCTTAATTTAATATGTTTATTTCCTACCATAAGATTTTTTGTAAAACTAATATATTTTTCTTCTGTGTTAGGTAAACAATCAATTCTACCACTAGTTTTACCAAGATACTTAATAAAAATATGTGCATCATAACCAGATAAATTATGAAAGATAACAGGTATAAAATTTGGAACTTTTGCTTTAAGATTACAATTATTACAAGCGGCTCCTCTATAATTACCAGTAAAATGACAATGATCTCTGACTTTATAATTTTCATGAGTAAATTTACCACTACATATCCAACATTTTACTTCATTTTTATGTTTTCTAACTTTATCTTCAGTTAAAATTTCCATTTTTACTGGGTTTTTATAAAATTCTTTATAAAGTTGTTTAGCATCCTTAGTTAAAGTATCTATAAAATGTTTTTCTGCATCCTCACCTACATATCCTCTTAATACTGGTTTCATAATTTTATCATTAAAAGGACAAATTAAATAGTTATAACTAACAGGTATATGCTTTTGTGTTTCAATAGTATTACTTTTTTGTTGTGGTTCTATTTTTTGTAATATACATTCAAAATCAGCAATAACAACAAATGGTACCATAATTTTTCTACAATAGTTTTCAAACTTTATTAAAATTTTTTCAGGATTTTTAGGATCAAACTTAGGCATTATTAAATCAACTCCATCATGATCTTCACAACGCTCCATATGTTTTTCTAAAAGTTTTTCACTACCAAAATGGTTCATACAAAGCATACAATAATCTACATTATGATTAGAAGCTGTTTGAGTTCTCAGTAAAGCATTAATATTTTTTATTAAAACATAATGTGTTTTTTCTTCTTCATCTTCAATATATAACAAATTTACATGATTTTCTTTTAAACTTTTTATAGCTCTAATACGTTTGATTTTTTCCTTACCTTCTACTATCCCAAAAACATTAACGCTAATTGTTGGATTTTGCCTTTCAAACTTATCTATATCCTGTAAAGAAACAGGATAATTAATTCCTTTCATATTTAAGCTATTTTTCTTAGATTTTAAATTAGCAATTCTTTCAGGGTGGTTATCTGTTGGATTTAAATGTCTCAAAATACAATCTGTAAAACATTCATCATTCTCACTTTTCATATTAATACATGCCTTTTTATTTTTAATCCAATCAGGTAAAGGTATCCAACCACCTGCTCTTAATGGTTCATAAATAACACTATGTAACTTTAAATGAACCACACTATTAAACGTCCAACCACTACCGCATGAAACAAAATTAATAAAATTTTCTATAATTCTTTCCATCATTTCTTCGTATACTTTTTCTATATTAGTTCCTTCTAAAATAATCTCATAACCATCTTTATCAGAAGAAGAAAAATTTGCTTCTACTATTTGTCTATTATTACCCTCTCCTCTTTCCATAAAACATTGAAGATTTAATTTTACTTTATGACTATGCATGCTTCTTAAAAGTTTTTCAATTGTTGGTTTTGTTAGCATTAAAAACTCTTGTATCGTTTTAACAGGTATACCGTCTATTTTATGTTCAGTTGCATAATTTTTTAAGGCAGATCTATTTTGTATTATTTTTATTTTTTCCTCTCTTTCTTCATCATATATACTTTTTAATTTATTTTTTAAAGCATTAAGTTCAGGTGTTATACTTGGTTGTTCTACTCTTACATTTTCTAAGCCCCTTAGCAAATCATTAACTGAAGTAGTTTGTTGCCTGGTTGGTCTTTGTCTTGGTGATATATAGGGTGTTGGTTGTAATATTGGAGCATCAATGGTATCCTGGTCTCTATCTAATATAGAGGGTCCCGTATTAATCAAAAGAGTTATTAATTCATTACGTCTAAGCCTTGAGTATCTTCTTAATCCCCTTTCCCTTGCTAGATTTCTTAATCCTTCTACATTATATCTATCAAATTGACGATCCATTATTTTTTAAATAAAAAATTCTTTCCTTAAGTCAAATTTTATTATTTTTTTTCATAAATAATAAAATTAAAGAATATCAATTCTATATTTACCATTCCATACTCTACCATTCCAGTTTTCAATTGTTTGTGGACATTTATCAATAAACTTACTAGCTTTATAAATTGATGGAAACTCTTTCACCTCTTCAGTTTCAACATCCTTTAAGGTAACCCTCTTTGGGTTTTTAGCAATATCCTTTAATCTATCATAATTAGGAATTTTTTTAAAAAATTTTTTTTCTTCCTCTTCAGGATACAAACCATGCTCTTTTAACACATCAATATACTTTTTCTTGTTCCAATAGGAATACCACTTAATATTGTTATCTGTTAATATTTTCTTAAAATCAGTAACCTTTTTCATTTATTTAAGTAAAAAATTACTTAATATACTACACTCATCTTATTCCCATCACTCTGGAAGTTAATTACCCTGTCACTAAGTAAAACTGCATATGCTTCAGTATTTTCGGCAGGAGGTGCTTCAAATGTTGCTTTAACATGTATATCAGTAACAGAATACTTAAGCCTTTCACTTTGTTTTGATAAATCAAACACAAACAAAGGAAAAATATATTTAAATTCATAAGGAGTAATATTTGGGTTTGATACCAATTCATCCATATTATAAAATTTTCTTCTAAATGAAGCCGCCTCACCATATATTCTTCCAAATTTATTAGTTTCAAAATTTATATCATGTTCATAGTTTGGATATTTTTTTGAACCCAACATTACATAAATATTTTTAACATTTATATTATTAAATATAGCCGGGTTTGCTAATTGACTATTACTTTTTGCTGTTTGAAAACCAATAATTAAGAAACGTGGCACCTCAGGAGATGATTTAGATGATAACCTCCAAGTAAAACCTGTTGCTTGTGGAACCGCAATAGAGTCGCTTTGTATCATTCTATAACCAACTGGAAATTTTTCTTTCTTCTCGATAGATTTAAAAAGTACCAACTTGTTTCCATCTTCAGGCGTTACATGAGGCATAAACCAAGATACTTTACTTAATTCAACCTTACCAGGTTCATGTCTTTGATTTCCACCTACTGCTGCTTCTGCAAGTCTAAAAATTGCATCATCATCTTTGTTTCTTGTTAAGGTTAGTGTTTGTTTCATACCATATAAAATTTTGTTGTAATCTTCACAAAAACCAAATATATGCTTTAAGGGCACCTTAAAACTAAATGTTCCGGTAGGTAGTGAATCGAACAAAAAAGTCCTTCTTGTTTGAAAACCAGTATTATTTACCCCATCAGATGTATCCTTTTGCCAAAGCTGATTTAATCCTTGTGATTTAGAAAAATCATCAGGGTATTTTAACAGTCCAAGCATTGTTGTAGTTTGACCAGGATTTAAAATATTTTCTATCTCTTGCCCACTAAGTTGATATCTTATATTTTTAAACAGATACATCAATCCATTGTTTACTAGGGAGACCATATCTTCATTATGACGAACATTGGCATCCATATTATAACCTCGATTAACAACAACAAGTGATTCTTTTAGCAATCTTCCTTCAAATAGTAGATATGATTCTGAAGGATGATAAAAAATATCTTGTGTTTCAATATCAATCCTTATATTTCCTCCATTGTTGTTTAGATTGGTTCCTGTAATAGGAAGATATTCATAATATTCATATTCATCAATACTATCATCTTTAAAAATCGGCGCTTTAATATCTAAAATATCCATTTTATTATATACAATTATAATTTTTAAGTTAAATTATAATTGTTATATTAATTTGCCCATAGTTGAGGAAATGACCTGTTTTCATCATTTACATACACGCCCTTTAGTTTAATATTTTCAATTTTTTCTACTGAAAGGTTTTTTTTCATTTTTAGATAAATTCTATTTCCGTAAAGAAGGGTTACCTTAAGCATGTTATTTTTTTCTAAATATTGATTTACATCTTCTTCAAATTCCTTAATGATATCAGCTTTTTCAGGTGTCAATTTTAAAACAACCTTATTATAGTTGTATTTTGTACTACTACTATCTAATACTTCACAATCTTCATCAAGTTTAAAATTTGCATAAAGGATACTAACCTTTTTTGTATTGTATTTTTCATAATGTGTTAAATTAAATTTTAAATTTGGCATTCTTTTTTATTTAATGTAATAATTTACTTAACTTAAAGTTCATAATACTTTAACTCCGGAACCCTTTTTACTATTTAACTTCTTAACTAAATCTTGTATAGCAATGGCACCACCATCCATTAACTTACTAATATCTTGCATTACAGGTTGAGCAGTTGTAGTAGGCTTTTGTGTATATTTTTCTATAATCTTTTTAGATTTTGGTGTTAAAGCCTTTTGTACTAACTTTTTACCTGCATCAACTGCTACACTCTTTCCAACCTCTAATGCTTTCTTTGCTCCTTCCTTAGCTACACTCTTACCAACATCAACTGCTGAAGATGCAATTTGTTTAGCTGCTTGACTCGTAAATAGTCTTGTAAGAAAATTAGTTAAAGTATCAAATATTCCTGCTCCTCCATAAGCATATTCTCTTTTAAATCCTCTCTTTTGTGATGTAATCATTTTTATAATATAGACATTAATTTTTTATAAGTTTTTGCATTTAAAACACGTTGTCTTTTTAATTCATCACAAATACTTACAAGCTCATTTCTTACACCTGTATGACCGGCTCCTTTACTTGCCATTAAGAGGTCTAATCTTTCTAATAGTGCATTAGGGTCAGATGGGATTACCGTAATTCCACTTCCTATACTAATCTTTCTCCAAATTTTTTTAAGTATTCTTTCCCACTTAGACTTAAGCATTCTTTCAACAGATTTATGTCTAGCTTCTAATGGGTTGTTATTGTAATAAAGAGCATTGGTTTTTATCATTATTTCCTCATAAAAATCTAAATCGGTTTTATCATATTTTTTTTTGTCTGGGTTTTTAGAAATAATTAATTCCCACAAACCAGATGTACCAGTATCATAATCTTGTTCATCAACTATCATCAAGTAATCGCCATTAATATCAACTTCTTTATCACCAATATATAATGTTCCATCCTTTTCATAAAACCCAAACGTTGTATCAACTTCATCTTCATCATCATATCTTTTTAACTGTTTTTTTGCAATTTTTCCAAGAAAATATGGTTTTATACCTTTTTCTTTACTTTCTATTTTAATACTATTTATTTCATCAAAGTTAAGTTTTTCTATATCAAATGCTAATACAGAAGGAAAACCTTTTAATTTAATAATACTTTCCATTTTTTTTAGTCCTTCTTTAATAGGGTCTAGTTTTTCCGTAACAGGTCTAAAAAAACTAAAAAGTTGTTGTTGATATCTAAGTTTGCCTGTTCTCTCTGCAAGCTGATTATCATGAATTCTTTTCTTCAGTGCAAGAAATTCTTTTACTGTTTGTTCCCTTTTCAAAGGGTCTTGGATCTTCAAAAATGACATTTTTTAAAAAAGTAAAAAATTTTTTAATTAGTGTTATCAATCTCGCATGCACAAGAACATTTAAACTTGGGTGGTTTTAGTTTTATTCTTAATGGCGTCCATTGTTTCTTTCTACTAGCCTCCTGAATTCCTCCCGTGCTTCTATTCTTCCCTTCTCTATTAAACTCTCCGATTCCTCTAGCTTGCTTTTTTTCTTTGACTTACTTCTAATTTCTTCCTTCATTGACTTGTATTTTTCCAATTCTTCCATAATTAAAGTAAATTCTGAATGGTCAATTTCATTATCTGTTATTGCTTTTGATATATGCGTAAGTAGTGTATTTAACTTTGAATCTGCTAACATTTTAATCTGAAGATGTTTTTCTGATTTTGTTCTGCTTTTTCTAACCAAAAACTTGCCTACTAATGCTACTAAACCAACAGCTAAAGCACAACCTTCTAGGGCTATCGTTGCAGGTATCGCTACCACAGTTGAAAGTAAAGCAATTCCACCTGCTCCTGCACCTAATGCTATAGTAGTTAGTACAGCTTCAACATTATCTACTGTTTTACTAATCTTTAAATACTTTTTACTTAGTTGCTCTCTTACCTTAACTTCATCTTCTAGAAAATCCTGTATCTCTGATATCTTCTTAAGTCTAAATGATTGACCATTGTCTCCTGCTGATATTATTGGTTCTAATGTTGGTGCATTTGGTATATTTCGTGCTTCTGGTAAGTCTGGGTAAATCTTTTCTTTTAGTTCCATTTTTTAACAACAACTATTTTTTTTAAATTGAGTAGTAAAGACGACACAAAAATTCACCTTCATTAATTTTTACTAACTTTTTTGAGTTGTTTGTAATTGTGGTAACCATGTCATCCACTTCTTCTAATGTAACTTCATTTGTAATAGATATTTGATTAAGTTTTAGAGCATAAGATAGAGAAACTAAAACAAAACCTTTACTCATATTAAAGCCCATACCTAAAGCTATCGTTCTTGTTTGTCCTCCTTCTAATACTAACGGTTGTTGAGTAAAAATATCCCATGAAACAGAATTAACTTTTTTAGCTGGATACTTACCTTCAACAGGTTTCCAAAAAATAGTTTTTGGTTGAACTATTTTATGATATCCATTTTTATTTTCATTTCCAAATTTATGTACATTCATTTTTTAATTTATAATATTGCTCCTAATATAGGAATATTAGCAAATGGGCTATTTGGACCTAAAAGAAGACCTTTTCCATCACAGATTTTCCCACCTTGTTTTAAATACAATCCTTCACCTTTATTTTTTAACCCATTACCTTTGTATGGTTTAAGATATAAACCTTCACCATCAGTTTCAACTTGACAGATACTACCACCTTTCTTAAGATATAATCCGTTACCCATTGCTTTTTGAATGCCTGAAGAAGCTAGACCAGATAACGCACCAACTCCTACAGCAGGTAAAACGGTTCTTGCTAATGTTGGTAAAACTGATGAAGCTAAACCCGCCAACAAAGGTAAAAATCCACCTTCTACTTTCATATTGTGTTTAAGTTGTCTAGTAGACATATTAAACGTTGCTCCCTTTCCACCTTTATAAGCTTTTGTAAGTTTATTTACTTGTGATTTGGTTAATGCTAATACATCATTACCATGTATATCTTCATGCTTTAAACGAATACTTGCTGGACTTTTGTTTCTAAAAGCATGTAAAATTTTTTCCTTTTGTCCTTCTGAAATATTTATTTTAGCGTTAATGTAGTTTGTCATTTTTTATATTATCTTGCCTCTCTTATATGGAATCTAATTGTTAAATTCTCACCTCTAAGATTTAGTAATGTTCCATCTTGGTCTGTAATTGATACATTTAAATAATGTATTTCATTTAATGTTAGAGGAAGATAAACAAGGTTTACCGGATTTTCTATTATTTTATACCCTGGTGATACATTAGGAAAAAAACTGTAAATCGTATTTCTTTGTGAGCCGTTAACATAACTACCAGAAATTAAATCAATATTAACTAACACGCTATTAATACTAAGAATATTTACTACATTTTCTGATTCATGAAATCCTTGTAGATATTTTGCTCTATTAAATCCTAATACTTTTCCGATACTTCTACCTTGGTTAAAATCTACCTGATAACCATTTTCAACATAAAGAATAGATTTTAAAGTATTAGTATTTGCAGAGATATTAATATAATATTCTTCATTAACTGGATCATAATGACCTTTTTTTCTCATTTCTTGTTGTATTGCATCATTAATATCAACTAAATCATAAGATCCCTCTGGTAATTTTAGTTTTACCCATGTTGCGCCATTGTCAGGTGAATAAACAAAAGTTCCATTGTGTTTATCAATATTAGGAAATGAATAGTAAGTTTCAAGGTTAACCAACGCCACTTCATATTCTTTATCTTGGTCTAATTTAAGTGGTGGGTTAAATCTTGTTTTAAACTCTGTTTTGTTGTCACTTACTATCAACTGAAATGATGACTTATGGTCAGTATTTTTTACTATCTTTTCAAGTAATTCTTCCATTTTTGTATTATTAAAAAGGTTGTTTAAATGTGTAAAATATATCTTTTTAATAAGATATATTTTTAATAGTAATCTCTGTAATCATGTGGTATATAAAAGTTGTCAAAACCACATCTATATTTTCCATCATTACGGTTCTTAGTTAAATCAATCACTACAAAACCATGCGGTTTTTCCCAACAGTTTTTACAAAAATTGATAAACTCTGTTTTAGTCATATCATCCCCTACATGGTCACTATAAATATGGTTAAGATTTTTTAGGTCTTGTCTAAACAAGCATATTAAGTTAGCATTTTCTCTAATAGTTTGACGAGGTAATCTAAAATAATTTTGTGCCAGATAAAAACAATCAGCATTACTATGTCTACCCCTTACATAATAGTTTTCACACTTGTTTTGTCTTTCTAAAAGTAAGTCATCAAATATCATTAAGTTTTTATTTGATGCATTTAAATCTCTTGGGTCAGGAACATCACTAGCATATTCAAAAAATTCACAATTGATATCAGATTTTTCCTTAATTGTTTTTGCCCATTCTTCAACTAATGCAGTAGGTGAAATATCTCGGTTTTGAACTTCATCTTTAAGTGAAAACAACCTTAGTATGTATTCTTGTGGTATTTTTTCTTCAAAAGCTTTTTTTAATATGCGATATTCTGGTTGAAACAAACTTTTACCAAAAACGCTTAAGTTATCATAATCTAACCAATCAGGTCTTAACAAAAGGTTAAGTAAAAGTGTAGTTTTACCACATCCTGATTTACCTACTATTAAACCTCTGATACTTCTTGGTAAAAGGGGATGGTTAAATCTTTTTGCTAAAGCTTCATTCCATGATAAATTAACAATATCCATTTTATATTAAAAATTTTATTTTAATATAAAAAATGTATTGTGTTAAGTGTAAAAAACAAACAGAAACAAATGATTTAAGTTATGGTGTAAGTAAAAATGGTAGAAATATGAAAAGGGGTAAATGTGTTGAATGTGGAACAACAAAAACACAGTTTATTAAAAAGGATAAAGAAGGTGGTTCATTGTTAAACAAGGCAATTAATAACTTACCTTTTGAAATGCATTTACCTGGGCATAATTTTACTGGTCCTGGTACTAAGTTAAATAAAAGATTAAAGCCTGATTTAACACCTAAAGAATGGTCAAAGCCTGTAAATCGTGTTGATAAAGCAGCATATCATCATGATATATGTTATCTTAAACATGATGATACTAAAACACGTAATGATGTGTGTGATGCTAATATGCTTAAAGAGTTAAAGGGTATCTATAATCCTACTATTAAAGAAAGAATGGAAAGAGGATTAGTTTCTTCATTGATAGGAACCAAGAAAAGATTTGGTATGGGAATTAAAAAAAAAATTTAGAAAATATAACATTAGCAGAAGAATTACATAAACCTGTAAAAAGAAAATTTAAGAAAAGAAGAGTTAGAGTAGGGGGTGTCGATAGGATATGGGCTGCAGATTTAGTAGATATTCAAGCATTTTCTAAACTTAATCGTGGTGTAAAATATCTTCTTGCTGTCATTGACATTTTTTCAAAATATGGATGGCTAATACCATTAAAAGATAAAACAGGAAAATCTGTTTCTGTTGCATTGAAGAGTATTTTTAAGGAAAGAAAGCCTGAGAAAATGTGGGTTGATAAAGGTAAAGAGTTTTATAACAAAGATGTTAAAGATTTGATTGAATTGTATTCTACTGAAAATGAGGAAAAATCAAGCATTGTTGAGAGATGGATTAGAACAATGAAAGAAAAAATGTGGAAGTATTTCTCTGCTCACTCAACAAATGTTTATATTGATGTATTACCAAATCTTGTTAAAGAATATAATAACATGAAACACTCATCTATTAAGATGACGCCAACTGAAGCAAGTAAGAAGAAGAATGAAAATAAAGTTTGGATAACATTGTATCCTGATTATGACCAAGTAAGGGAGGATATCAAACCAAAGTTTTCTGTTGGAGATAAAGTAAGGATAAGTAAAAAGAAAAAAACTTTTGAAAAAGGTTATACCACAAGATGGACTGAAGAGGTTTTTACAGTTTCAGAAGTAAAACATACATCACCTGTAACATATAAAATTAAAGATTTAAATGGTGAAGAAATAACAGGTAGCTTTTATGAACCTGAACTACAAAAAACGAGTCAAGAGGTGTATAGGATAGAAAAGGTTATTAAAAAGGGAAAAAAGAAATCTCTTGTAAAGTGGAAAGGTTATTCTGATGAGTTTAATTCATGGGTTGACAACGGTGCTATTTTAAATATTTAAATATATAAAAAATGAAAGATATTACAATTGATAATGTTACTTTAAAAAATAAACCTTTAAGTAATTTTGAACTAAATGATGCTGCAAAAAAATTAAAATTAAAAAATTTTAGAGGAACATTTTTAAGAGATACCCTACCAAAAAAGAATAAAAAAAAATGAATGTGGTATATTAAACCTTGATGACTCTGGTGGCCCTGGTACTCATTGGGTTGCATGGTTTAAAGATGGAAAAAGAAAAATTTATTTTGATAGTTATGGTATTCAACCACCTAATGAAATTATAGATTATTTAAAACAACCTATATACTACAATACTGACCAATTACAACATGCGGGTGAAGTATTTTGCGGTCATTTATGTTTGTTTATTCTTAAAGAGTTATGCGATGGTAATGAATTTCAAAATGTTTTAAATAAACTTTTTTAGTAATATTAAAAAACAATGCCTGTTGATAAATTTGGAAGAATGGATGATGTTAAAACAAGTGGTGATGGTGGTGTGTCACTTGCTTACATTACTAACAACTTTTTACGTAAAGATGGATCAACCACTGTTACCGGTTCTATAAATATGAATGGCAACACATTTACGAGGGTTAGTAATCCAGTAAATCCACAAGACGTTGCGACAAAGGATTATGTTGATAATACAGCAGGGGGAAACCATGAATCACCACTATTAAAAGAAAATGGAAATTTTATTGCTACTGCTCCATTCAATATGGGTTTTAAAAAAATACATAATCTACATGACCCTGAAGAACCACATGATGCTGCTACAAGAAGTTATGTGGATAAGGTTAGTAGAGAAAGTGTCATTGTTAAACGTAATGATGGAAGATTTGTTGCTACAGGAAATATAGATATGAGGAATTATGGGTTAATTAATGTCCTGTCACCGGCTGAACCTGATGATGTAGCAACAAAGGGGTATGTTGATAGTCAATCCTCACCATTTTTGTATAACCCTATTGATAACTTTTATACTGCAATAGGAGAAATATCTATGGGTAACCGGCGAATTCATTTTGTTGCTCCTCCAATTGAAAATAGTCATGCAGCGAATAAGCTTTACGTAGATAGCGTTATTGAGATGGCTACCGCAGGTGAAAAGGCTTTAACAAAAAACCAAGACGGGTCTTTTTCAGTGGCTGGTAAAATAGATATGGGTGGTAACTCAATTACTGGTTTACCAAATCCAATAAATCTTAACGCTGCTGCTAATAAAAATTATGTTGATAATGGTGGCGCCATTGTAAAAAATCCAAATGGAAGCTTTACAGCAATATCTGATGTAGATCTTCAAGGTTTTTCTATAAAAAACGCGGCGATGCCAGTAGATGAGGGAGATTTAGTAACAAAATCCTATGTGGATGGAAGGGTATCGCTTCATAAAACAATTATAAGCGTGTGTGCCGAGGAGCAGGGTACTTTAACAGACGGTCAATATGAGTTTTCTTTTGGTAATGGAAGTGCCGGAGTAAGTCATGGGATGGGAGGTTATTGTATGTCTGCTTCTGGTAGAATTATAAGAGGGACTTTAATGGTTGTTAAGGGAACCGGTATTCTAAAAGAAGAGGCGAAAGTTAATATAGTCGTAAATGGAGTTGAACAGATTAACTACACCATAGTAAAAAAGAAAGGAGAAGGTTGTAGTTGTGTAGTTTTCCCACAACCTTTAGAATTAGACCAATGTGATGTTATAAACTTTATAACAAGAACAAATAATCCTAATGCTAAAAATGCATATTTAACGATACTGATAGAGTTAGACTTGTAAAGGGTTAAATATTTAAAATATTTTTTATAAATTTTTTTTATAAAAAATAATATGGTTATTGTCGCTGTGACATATAGTATTTTGTGTATACTATATTTCATAGTTTTGTCTTTTATTGATGAGTTTAACATTTTCTCTAGGATTTTTTTTAAAAAACTTCTGTATTCTAGGATCGGGATCATCCCGATACACAACTAAAAAACAATCATCGTGAAGATATAAATCTGTAAATCTTGTGAGGTTTCTAATTTTATAAAGAAATTGTTTTAATCCTTCAAAGTCAAGGTTAAAAAGGTATTTTTTTGCTTTGATGCGTAAGCATTCAACCATATACTTTTGTTGTATCGCTTCTGGAATTTTCATTTTTTATAGAAATTTAAAGTTTATACTAAATTCTTCAATATCGTTAAGGCAACTTTCTAGGTATTGATGTTCGTTTGGGCAATCTATAAATCTTTGTTTAAAGAGAGATAGCAAATCAGTTAAATCTCTAACATAGAAACAATGCCTAACATGCATGCCATTACCACCGGCATAGAATATTATCTTTAGAACATCTTCTTTAGGTTGTTCATAAAGCATTTTACTGCAGTAGTAGTATATATCGCTAAACCATCTTGGGTTTTTATAAGGCATTAGACCGGTGCCATTTGTGTAGACTATTTTGTTTGTATTAATAGGATGAATATTTGATTTATCCTTAAGTAGGTCACTTAACTTTTGCTTGAAATCTATGTCTTGCATTTTTTTAAAAAAATATTTTTTGTTAAAGAAGACCTTTAAAGGTTTTGTTATTAACTTTGTCTATGACAGTAACATGAAATTTTTCATCTTCTTCATCATCTTCTTCAAAAGTTATTTTACAATTTTTATCATCAAGCTCTCTAACGTTTATAACATCTTTCCACTTTTTAACTAAATCAAATAATTTCATATTATCTATTTTTTGGTTAACATTTAAAACCTTATTTATTTCTTCCAGAGCTTTTTCAATAAGCCTGGTAGGATTATGAAATAAAATACTTTGTTTTACTCTCACCATATTTTCTCTTTGTAATATGGGTAATATATCATTTTAAGATGATATATAACCATAAATTGCTTTAAAGGTTTAACGTTTACTCTACATAGTCTTTATCCCGTTTCTTAAGCCAGTCAGTAAATCCTGCTTTCATAAGTTCAATAAAAGATACTATAGCCATATCTTGATTAAAATCTTCTTCTTCTTCATCTATTTTAACGCTTTCTATAAAATCTTCTGCGCAATCTTTGGTATACTCATCAAAGTAATACATTATTTCTTCTTTAACACCTTTCACGTTGTATAGGAAGTTAGACTCTACTTCTTCATAGTAATCTTCTTCTAGATTATCTAAATCAAGATGCTCAAGAAAATCTAATCCTGTTTTAGGGCAATACAATCGTATGTAGACGCATCTTTCGTTATAGTCTATCCATAACTCTGCTTTGTTAAAATCATATTCTTCATATTTAGATTTGTTTACTTCTCCCCAGTCTTTTACATGATCCGGATACCCTTTGTATTTACTTACTATTTCTTTTGCTGTTATTAGTACCCATTTTTCTTTGTAGGTTGGTTCCCTTTCGTATTCACTTACATCATCATGATCTTCAAGGAGTTCCCATTGAGCTGGATGTACCACTGAGCCATCTTTTAGTTTAAAAGTGTTGGTTTCTGGGTTATAGTTTCTATAACGAAAAGCCATCTCAGTTTTATTTTCTTGATTATCATATTGTGTTTGTTCACTATCTGCGTTATTCATCTTGTAAGTCTTATTATCTTACATATTATGTTGTTGGAACTTTTAAAGTAAAAACAATTTTTATTCTTGCGACAAGGAATAAAAATTTTAAATTTTTTTCTAATTTGCTTCTATAGCCCAAGCATTAAAAACAGATAAATGAGATATAACATCTAATATCTTTCTTCTTGTTAGTATACTTTTCCTTCTTTTGTAAGATTTTATTAAGTTTTCTATGTGATTACATTTGTATTTATAATGTTGTAAAATGATTTGTTTCATTTGTTCATTTCTTTCTTCATTCTTTGGTTTTTTCTCTCTTATAAAATTTAGTATTGCTTCTAGTTTTGCATTAGATATATTTTTCCTTAATCTTGCTTTAAATTTTTCATACATATCTCTGGCAATAACTATTAAGTCTTCAGTTTTTATATCTTTTAGATATTCTATTTTAGATATGTTATTTGTATTTATTGTTACTAAGAGATGACTAAGCATTTTACTGATATCCATTTTTTCACACAATGGTTAAGAACAAATCGATTTAATTTCAATTAATAATCAAAGGTTGCCGTTAATTTTTTTTTTTTTTTTTAATTAAAAATCTTAAGCCCCCCCAAAGGTTATAAACCGGTTAGCCATTGCATGATGCGTTGGTTGATGGGGAGGTTAAGCGATTAACTGATGTAAGGGTTTGTCTGGTTAGTTAAGTAACTGGTTAGCTGGTTAACTGATGCGTTGGTTAGCCGGTTAGCTGATGCGTTGGTTAGCTGGTTAACTGATGCGTTGGTTAGCTGGTTAACTGATACAATGATACAATGATACAATGACGCGAGAAGATGAAATTTTTTTTTTTTCGAAAAAAATTTTTCATCTACTACATAAGGGATTGATATGTTATAATAATTGAATTAAAGGTAAAAGGATTAAGATAGAAGTTAGTTTGATTTAATTATGAATGCTTAACCTATTGGTTTTGATAATTTTATGAGCATGCGATTGAGTATGTTACATGAAATTGATAATGCATGGTAGAGGGGATAAGGGGTTAGCTAAATGCATAAGATTGTTGGTTTGTTTTAAGAGGGGTTTGATTGCTTAGGTGAGGGGGTTTGTAGTATTTTATGGTATGCTCTGTGGTACCGGAAAAAGCTGGGCCAAAAAGATTACTTAATGGTAGTTTTAACCTATATTGTTTTGCGTAAAGCATGTCGCATTGCATAAGGGGTAATGTCCTAGATCGAGCATTATATCATCTACTCATGTTTTAGAGAAAAATATCACCTTATCGGACAGAGTAGATCCAAGATCAGACTGCACGTTCTGTGCAGTCTGATCTTGATCTACACTGTCTACAAAAGCTCAGTGAGTCGTGCTTAGCAGCCTAAGGGTTAAAGGACCAGCGCTCTGGCAAAAGGGAGTTTAATACATCTTCGTGATGTACTATACCAAGCAAGTTATCACATAATTACAAATCTATAAAATCTATTTCGTCGAACAAAACACTGAACGATGGGTGTAGATTTGTCCTTGCACATACAGAAAATTGCCCAGTAGCAAAAGTTCCGACCCAGGTCAGCGTGCGCGAACAGCGCAGGCTGACCTGGGTCGGTACCTTTTTTTTTTGCAGATGCATTAACCCCCTTTTTACAGAGAATGGCACAAATGCAAACAACAATCATTCCAAGTTAGAATGTCCCGACATGGCGGAAAGTGTAGACCCAAGATCAGACTGCAAGTTTTGTGCAGTCTGATCTTGATCTACACTAACTGCTTAAGTAAGCAACCGTTGTTGTGAAAGGCACTTTATTGGTTAAATACTACGATACTCGTACTTGACTCTGTTTACTTCTTTCAAGAAAAAACATAAAGGTCAAAGCCTTTAATAGGGTCAGTTACCTAGAAAACACTGACTGAATAACAAAATGGTCATTTTTTTATTTACAATTCAATTTTGAAATACAATTTAAATGATCGTATGAAATATTCTAGTCTCTAAGGAATATCACAAATTTTCGTTATCAATATCAATATATCATACGCTTTCATCAATGTTATCAATGAAAGTTTATAATACTAGAAATATCAACAAAGGTGACTACATCCTTGGGCTGCTGAGCACGTAGACCTCAGTGTGCTTTTGCGGACAGTGTAGATCAAGATCAGACTATTCAAAGTCTGATCATGCAATCTACATTGCACTTGAATCTACACTGCAGAGATACTTTCGGTGAAAAAATATCTTGAAATCTCAGTTTTTCAGTCTGTAGTATTGGCTGGAAATTTTCATTAAGAGGTCAAACCCCTATCAAACAAGCCCCGTGTTTTCATAATCTTGATGGAGACGGCTTTTAAAAATATTGTTGGAAATGGAGAAAATACTGCTTTTTAGGGACACGGGGGGGGGGGCTTTTTAAAGCTTGTGGGAAATGGTGAAATCGTTAGTATTCAAGAAAAAACAATCTTATAACATCTCAATCAACAAAAAACAAAAAAATAAAAGCGAAACTGTAAGAGCAGGTCGCGACACTTATATGAGCAATGTTCTGCGAAAAGGGGGCTTAATGCATCTCCGTAATGCATTATACCATGCAGGTCATCACATAAATATGGATCCATAAAAGCCACTTTTTTAATAATCGACTTAACTATGAGGTTAACTGGTCTTTGGACACAGAAAAAATTGACCAATAACGAAAAGTTTCGGCCCAAGTCAGCCTGCGCGGACTGCGCAGGCTGACTTGGGTCGATACTTTTCGCCGATGCATTAAGCCCCCTTTCCACAGAGCATAGCCCAGTATACCTATCTCCATGTCCACAGACGGACAGGCAGACAAACAGGTCGACTCTTTTATATACCCTGAAAGCATTCGTTTTATAGGGTATCAATAATTGGGTATCGACTTAGTAGTACTTTTACAGCTATTTACTTGTACAAGAACGGATGAAAGAAACAAATGTAAGTAAGTGCAACAAAAACGATTATAGAAAAACTATTTTTCACTATGAAACTCTCTCACTCTCTCTCTCTCTCTCTCTCTCTCTCTCTGTCTGTCTGAGACACACAGAACGCCCAGAAGTAAAATACAAAAATAAATATCTCCCTGTACCAAACCAGCAGATGACTTTTAAAACAGTCGTATTAAATAATTAATCGAGCCGATTAAAGGCCCATTGTTGGCTAAAAAAATCAATGCAGATGTTTAAATGCATTTAAATTTAAATCATACCTTTTAAAAGTATGGAAAATATTGTGAAGATGACAATATGTTATTGTGTGATCGGTCCAAGTTAGTTGCTGGCAAGTTAGTTGCTGGGCAGAAAAAAATGCATTTTAAAATCGGGCAAAATGTAAGCAAAGATAGAGTGACCTGGCAGCTTTTAACCTAGTTTTGAAATTAATTTCTCTGACAGGGACTAATACTTGGACCGACCACAATAACAGATTGTCATCTTCACAATATTTTCCAGACTTTTAAATGGTATGATTTAAATTCAAATGCATTTTAATACCCACTTTGTTTACTTTTGGCAGCTATTGTTACTTTAAAGGTTAATTACATGCATAATATAAATGAAGACAATCTGGCCAAAGGAGAACTTGCTCGTCACGAGCGAATTGTCCTTTGGTCAAAACGCTTTGAGAAATTGCCGGCTTCATGATTAAAAGGATCAACTGTAGCAGGTGATGTATAAATAAATGAACCATACTCCGTGAAAAGGGGGATTAAAGCATCTGCGAAAAAGAATCGACCGAGGTCAGCCTGCGCAGTCCGCGCAGGCTGACCTGGGCTGAAACTTTTCGCTATTGGTCCATTTTCTTTATGTCCAAGTACGTAATGATTCGGAGATTTGTAAGAGAAAATGAATATAATGGATCCCAAAATCATGTGAGGACGTGCACGGTATAATGCATCACGGTGATGCATGAAGCCTACTTTTGGCAGAGCATGGTTGAAATGCATGTTCCCGAGGTCTTGGGAGATATAATGATGACTAAAAAAAAAAAAATGAGCCGTGCTCTGTGAAAGGGGGACTTAATGCATCTGCGAAAAGTATCGACCCAGGTCAGCCTGCGCAGTCTGCGCAGGCTGACCTGGGCCGAAACTTTTCGCTTATTGATTGATTGTATGGTGTTTAACGCCGTTTTCAACATTATTTCAGTTATATCACGGCGGCCAGTGCACCTATCCATGCTTTCCTGGAGTTTCTTTTACCAGTACTCTGCACAATATTCTTTCCAAGCCACTGGCTGCTTTCCCACATAACCATCGTCGAAACAATGGTCAGCGGTGAGAGAGGAATGAATCCTGTCGCGATGACTTATCATCGATCCTCGGAAAGAAATTGGCCGAGCCGGGGATCGAACCAGCGACCTTCTGTTCTCAAGTCCTGTGCGCTACCGACAGGGCTACGGGGGCTTGGCAAACTTTTCGCTTAAGGTCAATTTTTTGTATGTCAAAGGACCAGTCTACTTCATGATTTAGACAGCTTTTCGACAAAGCGGATTTGATGGATCTATAATAACAAGACGACTTGGCTTGGTATCGTCTATCACGGAGATCTATTAAGCCCCCTTTTGCCAGAGCACGGCTCAAATATGTAAGAAATTCGTCAAGCAAATATCAATGGATTTAAAGTCTAACGCTTCCACTGCCAATTAATTCAACCCTTTACCACACAATCCCGAGTTTTAACCACCCTGAAGAAGAAGCCTTTTGAAAATACTGTGGGAAAAGGAGAAAATGTTGGTAACCAGAATTTTGCCCCTTTTCCAACAATGTTTTCTATCTTACCAAAGACAGAAATCCTTATTTGAGCTACATCTTTTATGTCGTCTGCAAATGCTTTGAATTCCGACCAGTGTGAAATCTTGTCTTTTTGTAAAGAGTTAAAGAAAGAGGCCACTTTTCGAGAGGTCTAAACGTATCTGATTTAGCTCATGCATTAGCATCTGATAGAAGACGATGTGGATCCAAGATCAGACTGCATGTTGTGTGCATTCCGATCTTGACATGTACCGCCCGCAACAGCCAGAGTATAAGAATTAACTCTTTACCACACGACCCCAAGTTTTAACTACCCTGGCAAAATAGCCTTTTTTGAAAACCTTGTGGGAAAAGGAGAAAATGTTAGTAACTAGAATTTTCTCCTTTTCCTACAAGGTTTTCCACACTTCCACTAACAATTATCACCATTTTATTTAACTCTGATATATCGTCTGCAAAATGCTTTCAGTTTGGACCAATCTAACATTTTGTCGTTTGGTAAAGAGTTAAGGTATTGACCATTGCAGCAAAAGGAGATGGAACAGTTCTGATGGTTAATACTAGCACTTTGAACTTAGCTAGGCCTTTCCTCTCAAGGAAAATAACGTCATTCATTATCATGTATGAATACGAATGGCCCTATAGAAAATAGCTCATAACAATTAAAGGTAGATATTCAGATGTTTACTGTGTCAAAATATAACTTTCCTGTTTTTCGATGCTGTTTGTAAGTTTCTACTCTACATACACTAAGGTCAAAATTGATTTAACAGTATTTAAAGAGAGCTATTAAGATTTTTACGATCTAAGCAACCTTCAAAAATGATTCACCACTGAATTAAGTAAGGCGATACTAGCAAACCTTCAGTGACAAAGACAAATGTAAGAGAAAAATATTTTTAATCGCATTTCCTTAATGGGCTATGATGGCTCGTGAGACATTTTCAAGTTTCGCATGGACTTTGTGGGAATGTCACGTGATCAATAGCATGAGTCGATTACGTGGACTGGTATTCAAATTATGACGTCATATCTGATCCCATAAAAATAGACGGAGTTACCGATTACATAACGGCCATCCCGTTTTATTTAAACGCCAAAAATTTGCACCTAATTTACGGAATGTAACCGTAGCGTTTCTTTAGGGTAGCAAAGAAGATATATAACTTAAAGAACTAGTATAAAACTATTACAAATGAAAATTAACCTAAAAACATTGAAATACCATTTTTTTTTTACATAAAAAATCTGAATATCTCCCTTTAATCCTTTAATCTATAAAAGATTTTAAACATTACAGCAGGAATAAAAAACGCTGCAGCCCTAGTGGACAGTCTATATCGAGTGCTATTCTTTCATTACGATTTTCTGACCTGAAATAAATAACAAGAGGACCATGATGGTCCTAAATCGCTCACCTGAAATGCATCTCAGCTCAACACCATAATGCTACATGCCAAATATGAAAGCTCTAGCCCTTACGGTTTGGGACAAGAAGATTTTTAAAGATTTCCCTCTTTATCTCTATGTGAAATCCGAGACCAACAAAATATGGCTAATTTTCACACCAGGGCCATAATTTGAAGTATTTTGGTAGAGGGTCACTAGATCATGCTACATGCCATATATGAAAGCTCTAGCCCTTACGGTTTGGGACAAGAAGATTTTTAAAGATTTCCTTCTTTATCTCTATGTGAAATCCAAGAACCCACAACATAGGGTCAATTTCCACACCAGGGCCATTATTTGAAGTATTTTGGTAGAGGGCCACTAGATGATACTACATGCCATATATGAGAGCTCTAGCCCTTACGGTTTGGGACAAGAAGATTTTAAAGATTTCCTTCTTTATCTCTATGTGAAATCTGAGAACCCACAACATAGGGCCAATTTCCACACTAGGGCCATTATTTGAAGTATTTTGGTAGAGGGCCACTAGATGATACTACATGCCATATATGAGAGCTCTAGCCCTTATGGTTTGGGACAAGAAGATTTTTAAAGATTTCCTTCTTTATCTCTATGTGAAATCTGAGAACCCACAACATAGGGCCATTTTCAACACTAGGGCCATAATTTGAAGTATTTTGGTAGAGGGCCACTAGATGATGCTACATGCCAAATATGAAAGCTCTAGCCCTTACGGTCTGGGACAAGAAGATTTTTACAGATTTCCTTCTTTATCTCTATGTGAAATCCGAGAACCCACAACATAGGGCCAATTTCCACACTAGGGCCATTATTTGAAGTATATTGGTAGAGGGCCACTAGATGATACTACATGCCATATATGAGAGCTCTAGCCCTTATGGTTTGGGACAAGAAGATTTTTTAAAGATTTCCTTCTTTATCTCTATGTGAAATCCGAGAACCCACAACATAGGGCCATTTTCAATACTAGGGCCATAATTCGAAGTATTTTGGTAGAGGGTCACTAGCTCATGCTACATGCCATATATGAAAGCTCTAGCCCTTACGGTTTGGGACAAGAAGATTTTTACAGATTTCCTTCTTTATCTCTATGTGAAATCCGAGAACCCACAACATAGGGCCAATTTCAACACTAGGGCCATTATTTGAAGTATATTGGTAGAGGGCCACTAGATGATCCTACATGCCATATATGAGAGCTCTAGCCCTTATGGTTTGGGACAAGAAGATTTTTTAAAGATTTCTTTTTTATCTCTATGTGAAATCCGAGAACCCACAACATAGGGCCATTTTCAACACTAGGGCCATAATTTGAAGTATTTTGGTAGAGGGCCACTAGATGATGCTACATGCCAAATATGAAAGCTCTAGCCCTTATGGTTTGGGACAAGAAGATTTTTAAAGATTTCCTTCTTTATCTCTATGTGAAATCTGAGAACCCACAACATAGGGCCAATTTCCACACTAGGGCCATTATTTGAAGTATTTTGGTATAGAGGGCCACTAGATGATACTACATGCCATATATGAGAGCCCTAGCCCTTATGGTTTGGGACAAGAAGATTTTTAAAGATTTCCTTCTTTATCTCTGTGTGAAATGCGAGAACCCACAACATAGGGCCATTTTCAACACTAGGGCCATAATTTGAAGTATTTTGGTAGAGGGCCACTAGATGATGCTACATGCCAAATATGAAAGCTCTAGCCCTTACGGTTTAGGACAAGAAGATTTTTACAGATTTCCTTCTTTATCTCTATGTGAAATCCGAGAACCCACAACATAGGGCCAATTTCCACACTAGGGCCATTATTTGAAGTATTTTGGTAGAGGGCCACTAGATGATCCTACATGCCATATATGACAGCTCTAGCCCTTACGGTTTGGGACAAGAAGATTTTCTAAAGTTTTTTCTTTCGGTGGCCATGGCAACCAGAGTTCTTCATGGAATTCAAATCATTGAAGTATTCTGAAAGTGCATCACCTAAGGATCATTTCTGTGAAGTTTCATTGAAATCTGATAGGCGGTTTCAGAGGAGAAGATTTTTTAGTAATTGTTTACGGACGGACAGACAGACGGACAGACGGACGACGGACGGATCACAATAGCTCACCCTGAGCACTATGTGCTCAGGTGAGCTAAAAATACAAACAATTCTAATTCAGTTTGCTGTTTTTTCCTTTCTACCTGTTTTGTTTATTTAAACATTTATAACAAAATCTCGATTTTTAACGACCTTGACGAAGAAGAGTTTTGAAAATACTATGGAAAAAGGAGAAAGAGCTGGTAACCATCATTTTCTCTTTTTTCCACAGTATTTTCTATTCTTTCAAAGACAAATCCAATCATTTGAGCGACAAAAATATTTTCTTCTGCAAATGCTTTCAATTTGGACAACTCCAACATTTTGTCGTTTGATAAAGGGTTAAAGTAATTTTAAGTATATATCTGCTGTTTCAAGTCCACCTCTTCACGGCCCCTTTCATTCTCAGCGTTGAGAATCTTTACTAGTAGTACGGCGAACACCTTTCTCCACTAACCATCTGGCTTGCTAAAAATCTAAACATTCAGGTACATCTTTGCCGGAAAGGGACCTTGATTCATCAATTAAGCATTTACCACAACAATCCCGTGTTTTAGTGACCCTATTGTAGAACGCTTTTGAAAACTTTGTGGGAAAAGGAGAAAATGCTGGTAACCAGAATTTTCTCAGAATCCCCCCCCCCCTTTATTTGACCCAAATTTTGATTTGTCGTCTGCTATCAATTTGAAGAAGTCTAAATTTTTTTAGTCTGGTTAAGACTTGGTATGTCCCATCAATCATGGTAGAATATTCAATAACGTGGAACTAATCTACCAGTCCCGCAAGAAATTCTTGTTTGCAAAGGGTGAAGATCACATATCAGACATCACGTGTTTGCAGTCTTCTCTTGATCCGAAGTGTCCGTAAATGCAACTTCACACCCATTCCCCACCTCCGGCATGTACCCCAAAGCTGAGAACGTGACATTTACAATAATATTGTAACGCAATACGGCTGATCAAACTAGATATAAATTAATGTACTATTAATTCATTTCAACCTGATTTCGTCAACCCACATGTGCTAGTCTGATAAGAAATGCGATAATTTTTGAAAGGAAACATTTACAAAAGTTTAAATCTCTGAGTGAACTTAAAAATCAAAGCGCTGAAAGCATGGATATGCACGGTGCAGCACAAACTGACTATAAGCTATAAACATGGTGAATGCAACTTAACACTGCCAATACAATAGACGAAAATATGGGCTTTTACCGACGACATAGATCGAGATCAGATTTCTTATAGTATGTAGTCTGATCTGGGATCTATATCAACCTCTTGTTTAGTCGAACTCCAAACTTCCCAATATGAACAAGAGCAACACATGAGGGTAGCTATGGTTAATGCAGCTGCTTTTTCAGTAAAAATTCGAAAAGTCGAAAAAAGGACATAACTTTGTCAAAAATATTTTCAGAATTACCTTGCTTCCTGGTATGGGTTCCTCTCTTGATAATTAACAACTAGCCAGAGTTTGAAGTAAAAATCTTCACTAATACTCGTATATTTGAAAATGTCACGACAGTTTCGCAAGACCGCGACGACAGGTGTAAGACAATACCTCAACCTTAACTCCGAAAACAGCTGACCTAAGACCGCAACTTACCCGATTCAGGACTGGGTGGATCGACTTCTTCATACGACCTTACTGCCCTCTTTGGTGGATCTAAAATAACGATAATATTAAAATTATTCCGAGTGAACACATTCCGACCTGCAGACGACTTTTTTGTGCTGTGAAATACCAGTTTTGACAACATTGTGGCAAAATAAAACATTGATCCTGTCCTATTGTCACAATGTTTTCCTGCGCATTCATATTTAATATCTTAATTTATGTTGGTTGTCCGTATTTTACAAGGATGATTCTACGTCGAATGCTGCAAATTAGTGATATCTATTCAGAACAGTGTTTAATTTTAATAGCTGGGCATTTTTACCTTTTCATCTGAAAACAAAAAATCTTATTTCATTCATTTAGCAGTCTGAAGGTTAAATACAGCTTGTTTCAGTAACTTCTCCATTCGTCGCAGTATTTTTCAAAGGCGTATTATACAACAAAAGCCCCAACAAAAGACATCAACCTGAGTTGCTAGTTTGTTTCAATTGGGTTCCATGTTGTTTTTAACAGTATTTATCTGAAAACACTGCTACTGCTCTCTTATTCATGCCTATTCTTTGTTTTATATTCCAAGGCCAGGGCCCATATTCACCAACCCTTCTTAAGAACATTCTTAGTCTTATTCTCCAAGATTTTCTAAATTTGAAAGTAACACAACCTCTGATTGGCTAAAGCAAATGGTTTAGCCAATCAGGAGTTGTGTAACTTTCTAATTTAGACAACTTTGTAGAGTAAGACTCAGAACATTCCTAAGAATGGTTGATAAATATGGGCCCAGGGCTTTGTAGTACCTTGCCCAAGGACAATCCCATGTGAGTAGGGCCATCAGCGGGGATCTGACCAGGATTTTCTGACTTTAAAAATAGCGCCCTAACCATTGAGCCATGCTGAACCACTACTTGTTTTAGTGCTATCTCCGTTTGTCGCAATATTTTTACAGGGATTGAAGTTCTTCAACATCATGCACGAAGTTTGCACGCCTTGGGAAAGAATCAGTAGCAAAGCTGTTAGTATCCCGAAGTATGTTACCTTGAAAGTTGTTAGGTGATGAGCTTGTGCCATCTAGTTTAGGTCCAGAACCGTCTTCCTCTAATACCACTTCATCGTAAGGTCGCGGTGCCTTCACCACTACAAACATTGCGTGTTAAATCAGAAGAGAGTAATGGGTTACCAAGACGACAAAGGTCTGGGCTTGTTCAAATCCAAAGCATTTGCAGACGACATATCAAACGTGGCTCAAATTATGGGATTGATCTTTGACAGGGTTCAAAACATTATTGGAAAAGGAGGAAATGCTAGTTATTAGCATTTTCTCCTTTTTTCCACAAGTGTTTTCAAAAGCTTTCGTCAGGGTCGTTGAAACTCAGTATTGTTTGGTAAAGGTTTAAGTAAGAAGACAACACTGGTCAAAAATAGTCACCAGAATTTTCATAAGAGGACATTGATTAGAAATAAGAACCTTTCACCAGGGGTCCGTATTCACCAACCATTCTTAAGAACAGTCCTAATCTAATTCTCAAAAGTTTTCTGAATTTGAAGGTAACACAACTTCTTATTGGCTAAACCATATGGTTTAGCCGATTTAGCCAATCAGAAATTGTGTTACTTTCTAATACCTGGTAATGGACTTCGAAGGAAACTAAGAATGGTTGGTGAATATGGACCCTGATTTCGCTATGAATTCGCCTATTATGTTAAGATTTTCTCATGCTATGAATTACTGCAAGTTCATGCTGAGTAGGTGTGAGTAGAGTAGCGTCCTAGGATGAATTCGAAGGTTAATATGATGTGAAATGTTAGTCATTTTTTCGAAATAGACAGTGATTAGAAAGAATAACTTCTCTGCAGAATGAGACAGTTATTAGGAATACTAAACAGGATTTCGAGGTTATCTAAATTGGTAGTTTGACATTTGAAGTGGACAGTGATGATAGATAGTAACTATTACAGAGGGGACAGAACTAGGAATCATAAGTTAGGAAGGGACGGGCAATTACTAGAAATAATAACTAGACAGTAGTCAGAAATAATAACTTCACACAAAGGGCAGTGACTAGAAACAATAACTAGAAAAGAAAGTGGCTGGAAAAAGAAATAAAATATGTGATACATGTTCTCGCAAAAGGTGTTCTAATGAATCTACGTGATGCATTATGCCAAGCAAGACATAACATGATCGTTGAAATCGATTTTGTTGATCAACCAACTAAATCAATGGCTGCACTGATCCCTGGAAATGAAAAAATAGTAAGGAACAGCAAAAAGTTTCAACCCATCTCAGCCTGCGCGAACTGCGCAGGCTGAGATGGGTTGATTCTTTTCGCAAATGCATTAGACCCCCTTATGACAGGTCATTTGTAGCCGAAATTGAAAAACCTCTTTCTTAGACGTTTTTTGGTAAGTCTTTCACTTGACAAATCTTCAGAAGACAATTAATGATCAAAAGTTTGAAAACTAGCATTTTCTCCTTTTTCCACAGCGTTTCCAGAAGGTTTCTTTAGCGTGATACTGGAAATACGAGCTTGTCTAGTTGTGAAAAGTTATAAATGTATAAAGTGCCAAATCTAAATGAGACATGCTCTGTGAAAAGGGCGTGGTTTAATGCATCTGCAAAAAGTATCAACCCTGGTCAGCCTGCGCAGTCCGGGCAGGCTGATCCTTGTCGAAACTTTTTGCTTTTTGTCAGTTTTCTGCATGTCCTGTTCTAGCACAGAATTTAGCCGTTTTTTTTTTTTTTTTTTGCAAAATATATCCTGTGGACCCATAATTATATGATGACATGCCTGTGCGTTAAACCTCCTCTTGCCAGAGCATGGCTCAAATATAAATCTATTGCTAGGCTTTTTTCAACAGAATATATAGCAAAAAGACAAAGAGTCTAAGCAGATCAGGCTGCATGTAGTATACAAGCTCTACAAAAATTAATATAAGCTGTGGACGTGTAAGGGCTGATTCAGTCTGACAAGTACATTTTACAACCGCAAGGTAATTAACTCTTTCTAGGTACATTTCAAGACAATTTGGATATAATTGTACGAGTTATCTTTCGTAAGAAGTCTTCTACAGCCTTTTTCAACGGCTGCAAAAACAACCAAGTGAAATTGGGAAAGATGGCTATTTTAAAGGCTTGAATAAACAAGAAGGCAGTAAAGATCTAAGATCAGACAACACGTTCTGTGCAGTCTGATCTATGCCGTCCGCAATAGCAACTGTTTTCGACAATAGTGTTGAAAGGGTTAAGATTACTTCATCTGAAAAAATAAAACGGTGGCAAAGAAGGTTTTGCCTTTTACGAGCTGTTTCTCCCATTAACACGATTTTTTTCACTTGTGTTCTGCTCTGTCAGAAGGTGACTTAATGAATCTGCAAAATGTATCGACCCCCGTCAGCCTGCCTAATCCGTGCAGGCTGACATGGTTCGAAACTTTTTCGATATTGGTATTTTTTTTTTTTTGCTCGTCAAAGGACCAGTCTAGCTAATGATTTTATGGATCCACAATTATTGATGGCATACTAGGTATTATGAATCCACTGATCCATTAAGCCCCCCTTCGCCAGAGTACGACTCATTTTAACTTAATTCACGTTGACTGTCCTAATTTTACAAGGAAGTTTTAAAGTTGTCAAATGCAAACTTGTTTCAGAAGGATGTAGGTTAATCGCCACTGGGTAGCGTTTTAGTTATTTGGGTATTTCCCTCCCTGCAATCTGGGTATTTACTTTTAATCGTTTCGACAGAATAGGTGATATAGTTGTTAAGTATAGCTTAGATCAAGATCAGACTGCACAAAACGTGCAGTCTGATCTATGCCGTCCGACTCAATTTGCCGTGGAAATCTTTTTCAGTTGTCGAAAATTGTCGAATTTATTTTTTTTAGGCGACAACAAGTTTATGGCAAAATGTTTTTACTGAGTGTTACTAGTATACCTATAAGAGTTAAAACAGTGATTCCTGCATTAGAACATTTTTCGTCTTTCAGAAAACCCTTCATTTGAAAACAATGCGCTCCTGTTGCCACAATATTCTCATTTTTTTTATTTTATTTAGCCTATATTTATTTCGATATTTTAAAAGTCGTAACCTGGTGATTCAGTTTATCATTTTTTCATAGTAGTTAAAAGCTTAATTCGATCATATTCGCCCTTTTTTTATTTCGTACCTTTTTGAAATTCATTTGGTTCTCGTTTCTCCGTAGTTTCGTCCTTTTCTGGTATTGAATTCTTCTGACCTGCAATATTACAGAGTATGGTTTTGTTTACAATAATAATAAAAAGAAGAAGAAGAAGAAAATGATGATGAAGTGATGATGATGAAGAAGACTGTTGTTTGTTTAATTTATGTTTTTTTCAACATCCATCATGACAAGACTGAAATAATGCTAAAAACATTGTTAAGTACTACACAAAGTACATCATTCATCCTATTTCTTCTTCTTCAGCGTGGGAGTGTGCACAAAGATAAGACTGCACGTATGTGCAGGCTGATCTTTGCCTACATTACACGCAAAATTAATTCCTAGGCGAGCATGGTGGGATAAGAGTTATTTATATAAAACGCTGGGAATTTCAGCCACGGTTATAGTAAATAATACTCGCAACAAGACGCATTATTTCCTGCTTGCTTTGTCCACAGATACTTAGATAAATACAGTGTTTCAACTGATAATATCTGCATTCCCGCCGCTGTCGGCAAAACCGTATTTAAAGTAACAATAGCTGTCAAAAGTAAACAAAAAGGGAGTTAAAATGCATTCAAATTTAAGTCATACCATTCAAAGGTACGGAAATAAATGTAAAGATGACAATCCGTTATTGTGTGGTCGGTCCAAGTGTTAGTCGCTGGCAAAGAAATCAATTTCAAAACTAGGTTAAAAGTTGCCAGGTCACTCTATCTTTTGTTTACTTTTTGCCTGATTTTAAAATTCATGTTTCTGCCAGCGACTAACACTTGGACCGACCACACAATAACAGATTGTCAAAGTTCACAATAATCTTTATACTTTTAAATAGTTTTGATTTAAATTCAGATGCATTTTGCCACTCAATTTAAGGGCCATAGGGCATTTAAACCTTTACCACACAAAACCGTGTTTTATTGCTGTAAGGAAAAACACCTTTGAAAATATAGTGCTAAGAAGAGAAATTGTCTTCTCCTTTGAACACAATGTTTTTCACCTTTGTAAAGACAAATTCTGTCGTCACAGAAATATATCATTTGTCGTCTGCAAGGGCTTCCAATGTGTACGATTCCAAAACTTTGTCGTCTGGTTAAGAGTTAAAATTTCTTTATGCGCATGTTTAAACGGTGTTCTACAGCACCTTCAAACTTATTTAACTAGACAACAGTTCACTATTTCCAGTATCTTTGCATGGTGACACCAGTACAAGCATTGGGTTCTGCAGTGCTTTGCATAAGGACACTTTCATGTGGATTTCTGTTCATATTTTAAACGACTTAATCCTTTACCACACTATTTCCACTTTTAACAACCCTGAAGGAGGCTTCTGAAAACATTGTGGGAAAAGGAGAAAATGCTGGTAACCAGCATTTTCTCCTTTTCCTACAATGTTTTCTACCCCATCACAGACAGAGATCATAATATTAGCAACACGTAATTTGTCGTCTGCAAATGCTTTCAAATTGGACAGGTCCAGAATTTTGTCGTATGGCATAAAGGGTTAACCACTGGGACACTGAAGACTCCTAGAATAATGTCAGTTTAGGATAAATTCTAATTATTTCGAACACGGTGAGGACAAAGCTATCCCCTAGACTTGTTAGGCCATTCACGTTTCCAAAAAAAGTCATTCAAAAAGTTTAAAGCCTTCATAGCGGCCTAAATTAAACAATGTTAGTGCTAAAATACAGTTGAGTATAAAGCATACCTTTTAACCCTTAGAATGATGAATTAATGAAATGGACCTTTCCAATCAGGAAAAACATCCGAAATGTTGTCATTTCAAGGATCTTTTGGCCAGGATATAAAAGAAAGTAGCAGAGAGTGTAGATCCAGGATTAGACTGCATGTTCTGTGTAGTCTGATCTTGATCTACACTATCCGCAAAAACAACTCAAGTCGGTTCCAGTGCTTTATGGGTTAAAAGTATGGAAATTATTGTGAATGTAGCAATCTGTTATTGTACGATCCATCCAAGTGTTATTCGCTGGAAGTAAAAATAATTTTAACTCTCTAGGTAAAAAGTAAACAAAGATAGAACGACCTGGCATCCATTGATCTACTTTTAGAATTCATTTGTCTGCCAGCAACTAATACTTTGACTGAATGTACAACAACAGATCGTCATCATTACAATAATTTCCGTATTCATAAATGTATAAATATTTTTTAATTCGGTAAGATGTTAAAAATCTAAAGAGCCACCTTTAAATCTAAATACTTTTTAACACCAGCATTGTTTACTTTTTGGCATCTATTGGGGCTTAAGTAGAGCCGAACACGTCATTTCCGGTAGACGACTTTTAACAAGCAATTTCCTGCAGACGACTTTTTAGATGTCCTGGTAAAACAAAGATACATGTAATTAACCTGAAACGGAGTTTTAATGACCCTGAAGAAGAAACCGTTTGAAAACATTGTGAAAAGAGTACAAAATGTTGGTAACCAGTATTTTGTCCTTTTCTCAAAATGTTTTATACCCCTTTCCGAGACCAATACCGTTTCTTGAGTCACATTTGGTTTGTCGTCTGCAAAATGCTTTCAATTTAGACAAATTTAAAATTTTGTCGTCTGGTAACAAGATTATACGTGGATCTAACATGAGTCATGCTCTGTGGAAAAGGAGCTTAATGCATCTGCAAAAAAAATCGACCCATGTCAGCCTGCCCAGTCCGAACAGACTGACATGGGTCGAAACTTTTTGCTGTTTGTCAATTTTTTGCATGTGCACGGGTCACTCTTCCTCAAAATTCGGTAAATCGTTAGACAATATGGATTTTATGATGACTTGCTTGGTATAATGCATCACAGAGATGCATTAAGCCTCTTTTTGCCGGAGCATGGCTCATGTATTTGTCATCTGGCTTCGTTCATTTTACATACTTAATATAGGTGGCAAATGAGATGGGTTTTTACTGTATTTTCAAGAGGAAATGGTATTTTCTGTTCTTTTACCAATTCTATTTTGGGACTGTAAGTTTCATCTCATCGCAAGATGGACATTTATCACTGTCCTTGAATTCATGATCAGGGCCCGTATTCACCAACCATTCTTAAGAATATTCTTAGTCTTATTCCCCAAGATAGTCCAAATTTGAAAGTAACACAACTTCTGATTGGCTAAACCAAATGGTTCAGCCAATCAGAAGTTGTGTTACTTCCAAATCCAGAAAATGTTGGAGAATAAGACCAAAAATTCTTGAAGAATTAGGCTAAGACTGCACCCTAAAATGGTAGGTGAATAAGGACCCAGAGCCCCGGGAAACTCCAACTTGTTGTGCAATAGTCTGGTGGACTCTTAGTGGCGACTGTTCCATTTAAAACCCCTGGAGGTTAGCCTGTCTCCTAGCAATAAAATGTGGACCAATGTGGCCCCTTATATTATTTCCAACGCTCTCAGTGTCTGTAAGCTACGAGCGTTTGCTTGTAGTCAGTTTGGAAAACTTCCCTCTCAGAAAATTCACCTTGAAATTGCCTCTAACCCTAAGCCGTTGACGTTGTGACCAAGTACAGTTCCACGATCTTTATGCTCTCCTGCACTGTGAACTACGCCTTAATGTTCATAAATATTGATATTCGGCAAAGTTCAGGTTATTCGTAGACCAATTTGGGTGCAGTTACGGAATCGGCCGAGTTGTGACGAGTGACCTTGGTATGTAATGGAACTTAAGGCCTTCTCTTCAACTCAACCAAGAAAGAAAAGTAAATAAAAACCTCTTTTGAAAAAATACAACTCTTTCAAAATGCATCGGTTTTCGCGTGTACTGTATATCGTAAGTACTATGTATCAATTGAAGTGAAGTAATTGCAGTGTAATTTTATATAGATATAAAAGGTAGAGGGACTTTCCCAACATTTTATCCTTTCAACGCCAATGGTGGAAACATTGCGCTTTTGCGGACGGCATAGACCAAGATCAGGCTGCACGGACTGTGCAGTCTGATCTTGGATCATACCGCCCGCTTGTTTAGTAAAGCCTTTATGGCACAAAACTTTCTATTTGTCAGTGGACTGAATTTTCACCCGCCGAAAAAGATTGAGTATATAATTATGTTTGGAACTAAAAAAGTTAAATAAAATTGGTTATTATGCATATTTGAGGCTACTTAAAATTGTACACTCGTTTCTCATCTCTAATCGCTGTGGGTTTGTAATTTAGAAACCCTTGAACATTCTATTCCCGTCGGCGGCGAAGTTCACATGGGTGTGTCGTTAGGTAAGGCACTGTACAGCCCCAGCCTATGCCTTGTGAAGGACAGGAGAACATGAACAAGAGACCCCTGTCCGTGATAGAACTTTTTAAAAGGCTGAAAATACACCCGGTGAAACTCAGACAGTTCTTATTTGGCGTGCAACAAACGAAAAGGGGCCTTCGGACATATGCGTAAAAGTGTGAGGTTCTAGATCAGCCTGTGCAGTCTATGACTAATCCGAGACGACACTTCCCGTTTTTGCGCGATTTTTTGTTTCACGAAAGTCTACTGTATGAAAAAATCTTATGTAGTCGTAAAGTGCCGTCTCGGATTAACCTGCACGGACTGCGCAGGCTAGTCCGGTACGACACTTTACGCAAATGTCCGAAGATCTCATTTCGCATGTTGCGGGTCATTTTATACGCGGAGACTTAACAAGCGGACGGTAGAGATCCAAGATCAGACCGCACGTTCTTTGCAGTCTGATCTTGATCTATGCCATCTGCAAAAAGCCTTTTTTTTTATATGGCGCTGAACGCTGAAATACTGTAGAAAATAATTATACAAACAATAATACAAACGATGTCCTAATCTGTATATATTATACATACTACTATCTATAAAGGTAAAGATCAACAAACTAGAAGAAAAGTAGGTAGTTTCCCTACATGTACATGTAATTTTCATGGCCTTAAAATTATGTATTCTAAGATTCCTGCGTGCCTCGGTGGGAAAGGTGAAGGATTCGCAACCTGAACGCTCCGGGTTCGATCCTACCTCTAGGCAGTGGGCTTTTTCGCTGGAGTGTCCTTGGGCAAGACGCCTCTGAGCCCTAACATTGTATGGATGAAACCCAGGACACACATGTATGAATAGGTCAGCTGTTGCCGTATTATGACTGAAATAAGGTTGAAAGCCGGGGTAAAACAACAAAGATGCATTTTTTTAGGCTATTTCGAATCATATACTTTTTTTCTAAACTCTATGCATAAAGGTTTAATGGGTCCTGCGTGGCCCAGTAACTATTGTGTTGTATTAGTACACCAGGGGTCCCGAGTTCGATTTTCGGCTGCGGCTCATTAAAACAAAAGACCAATATCTGACAAGCCTCTGAATACAATATCTAAATGCCCTCTGCAACAAACTAGTGAAAACTATCGCTTCGCGCAATTTTTCCGTTTGCAACAATGTTTTCAAAATATGTCTTTTTCACGAAGAGAGAAAATGGCTTCTGTTAGAAGTAACGATTAAGGCATTTGGTCAGCAATTTATATATTTTATGTTATAGATCAGTGCATGTATGCTATAGCTGTCAATTTTTTATATGTAATGTGTCAGATATCTCTGCTATTACTTATGTACATATCATTGTACATGATACTTCTTTTATTGGTGTTAAACTCATAAAACTCATCTTTAACATGTTACCTTCAGCAGGTCAAATTTTAGCTCTCCTGAGCACGAAGTTAGTAAATGGGGGAAAAAGGGGGGCGATATTTTTGTGGGTAAAGCCTGTCGTGAGTGTCGTTCTTCGTCAGTCGTTGTCAAAAGCGATTTCTCTTTAACCGTTGGGCCTATCTAAAAAGGTCACGTGTGTGATGTGTAAAATACTATATGGAGAATTTCAGAAATCGTCCTGTCGAACACCAAAATGCATAGACTGTTTATATTCTGTATTTAGCATGAGCTTGTGGTCCTTTGTCCAAGTTGTTCAAATTAGGTTCTGTAGGTCAAAGATGATCCTATCTCGGGTTCAAAAGTTCTATGAGTTGATTCGTGCTCTGTGAAAAGGGGGCTTAATGCATCTGCGAAACGTATCGACCCAGGTCAGCCTGCGCATTCAGCGTGCATTCAGCGCGGGCTGACCTTGGCCAAAACTTTGCGCTATTAGTCAATTTCTATATGTCCAAAGACCAGTCTACCTCATGATTACGTCGATTATAAAAAAAAGTTCACGGATCCATAAATATGTGATAGCTTACTTGGTAAATGCATCACGAGATGCGTTAAACTCCACTTTTGCCAGTGCGCGGTTCAGTTATTTAATCCTTAGGCTGCTTATCGCGACTCGCTGACCTTTTGCGGACAGCGTAGATCAAGATCAGACTGCACAGAACGTGCAGTCTGATCTTTGATCTACACTGTCCGATAAGGAGATATCTTCCCTCCGAAAATCCCTTTGAAACAGGAAAGTTTTGGGCTTATGCTATCGGCTTGAAAGTTTCATTTCTTTTATTCAGCAGGATAAGGGTTAAAGAAATAGATTTTCAAAAAATCTTGTCTGAAACGATATGGCTTAGAGAGTACATTCTTGGTTTGTTGTATCATCTAAAGGTCTTACATAAAAGTTGTTGAAAACAGTGTCCCTGAGCACAGATATGGCCCAATCCCAGGTGTCACATGTTTCACAGAAACTGGCATTTACTTCAACATTCCTTTGACTAGGTCTATGAAACTTTGCATGAAGTAACCTGCTATGTAAGTCTAACGAAACGTTCGAGCCCAAACTTTGCTATTTCAAAGGTATTTTTGGGGAAAATATCTCCCTATCGGACAGTTTAGATCCAAGATCAGACTACACCTTCTGTGCAGTCTGATCTTGATCTGCACTGTCTGCAAAAAGTCCCTGAGTCGCGCTTAGCAGGATAGGGGTTTCTATGCCAATTTAGACTGAAGTGAAGGCGAATATTACCAAAATAAGGAGAAAGGTAAAATTTCAAATAGTAAAATATATATATGGTGATAGCCTGATTAAGTGCATACCATCATTTTACACTTTAACTGAAGGTCAGGTCATTGTCACTAAACCAATCAAAATAATATCTGCAGTTGCTTCAGTCATCTTTGACCTAGAGTTATGAAACTATGAGTAGATATAGACCTTGAAAAACAGACTACGCACAGACTCTCGTTTTAGGGCTAAAGTGTACTAAATATCAAGGTCACTGTTACTTAATATAAAGAGAAAGAAGGATCCAAGCTCTAATCAGGAAAGAGACTTGGCTTCTTGCATGCATAATTCAAGTCGTCACCCATTCTTAGTCTTATTATTGCTCTTACTCTAGATGTAGGAAGTAACGCAACTTCTGATTACCTAAATCAAATAGGTTACCTAAGCAGAAGTAGACTAGTGTTATTTTCAAATTCAGAATTTCTTTGAGAATACATAAGACTAAGAAAGTTCTTAGGAATGGTCAGTGAATACGGACCCTGTTCACGCTAACTCAGATGAGCGTTACAGGACCACCCTGGTCCTCTTGTTTTTGTCTTGCTAACTACTTCTGAAAACACTGTAGCAAAAGATCAATTGAGGTAAAGCAGATCCATTGAAATTAACCCTTGTTATCCTGCTAAACAAGTTAAATAAAACTTTCAAGCCGATAGTAAAAACCGAATAATGTTATTTCAAACTTATTTTTTGTAGATAAATTTCTCCTTATCAGATAGAGTAGATCCAAGATCAGACTGCACGTTCTGTGCAGCGAGATTTTGATCTACAATGCCCGTAAAAGGCCGTGCTGTCGTGATTAGCAGCTTATAGGTTAAAATAAAGAAACAATTTTGAATTGCATGCAAAGGAAAACATTGTGGGAGAAGGAGCAAATTCTTTTGACGAGTATTTTTTTTATAGGCCTATTAACCCCTCACGATCATAAAAAACTTTCAACACGATCATAATAAATCATAAATCATACACTAGCAGTACATGTATCTTTGGCCCAGTACTGTGCAGGTAATGTATAAATCAATAAAATAACTAGTTCATTTTCGACGATCGGTATATGGGACATCAGTCGGTGGCATGTTGAGTGTGTTGAGATGAATTGGTTGGTGAAACTCCAGGGTCAAACAACCATTCTTTAAATTTGAAAGTAACGCAGTTTCTGATTAGCTAAACTAAATGGTTTAGCCAATCAGAAAACACGATATTTCCGAATCAAGAATAAGGCTAACAAGAACAGCCCACACGGGTGCCAACGCTTGGCTGCGGTTGCTTGATGTTCAGTGAAAACTGTAAGTCGAAAAAGAGACATAACTGTGTCAAAATGTCAAAATGCTTTGATGGTTACATGTCCCAGTTGTACATGTTCCCTTTTTGATAATTAACAACTTGTCTAAATTTGAAGCAAATATCTTCAGTAATAACAATGATATAAAATGTCAAAGTTTTCGCACGACGACACAGACGCCAGGGCTGTATGACAAAACTTGGACGTTTTCTCCGAACAAGACCGAGCTAAAAATGAAGTTTAGAATGGTTGGTAAACACGGTCCCATGAATGCATTGATAGGTGGCACTAGGTGCACTTTCTGCAGCGATATAGTTATGACAATTCGCCTTTTTTTTTTTCTAATTGGTTTAAATCTTGTTTTACGCCGATTTTAACAGTATTTCAGTCATATCACGGCAACAGCTCGTCCATTCATGTCTTTCTCTACTTTTACCATTACAGGGCTAAGACTCCACAGTGTCTTGCTAATGGACACAATCCACGGTGACCAGTGAACCAAGATTCTCTGATATTTATCCATCTACTTGACGCTTTAATAAAAGGTAGTATATTTGCCGTTTAAAGAAATACTGGAATGAAAGATAAGCAGCTATGTTGAATTGTACTGAAAAAAGGTCGTGGAAAAAGCAGCATTTGTTTGTAACAAATATTTGCCCGTATACTAAAATGTTTTCGAAACCTAGCAACTGCAAGGATGTAAAGTTTTTTTTTTATTGTTAAAGTTTTTTATTTTATTATTCTTACTTGACGACCCGCTGATTTAAGGCAATTACCTAAAACTATCATTTAAGACCTACACTTTCAATAGCTCTACAGAACTAACGTAAAAAGCATAATCTATCAGTTTGGTACACAGAGTGCAGATCAAGATCAAAATGCAAGAACAGGCAGACTAATCTTGATTTCGATTCCCACCAAGGAATCGTAATCACACCAGGTGTAATAACATTCACCAACCATTCTTAAGAACATCTTAGCCTTATTCTCAAGAAATTTGCAAGTAACACAACTTCTGATTGGCTAAACCAAATGGTTTAGCAAGTCAGAAGTTGTGTTACTTTCTAAATCTAGAATTAGACTGGGGATGAAACCAAGAATGGTTGGTGAATACGGCCCCTGGTCTTTATTTGGCCTTTACAGGGAGGGAAAAAAAAAGATCGGACTCTGTTAGAGTGTTCACCGAAATTTAAGTCAATGACGCAAACGGTTGTATCAACTTTACAGGATCACAGTATGCCAGCAGGTTCTATCACTCAAGTTAGATCAGCAGCTTGTTCCCCTGGGTTGCCAACATCAAACGCTTTAAGTGACATTGCCTACACGAAACTTAGTAGGTTTTTTCTTCGGCCTAGATGCATAAGTTGGCTTATGACCTACTTCCCATGATATTATTCTCTAATTAATAAATATTGGTACAAAATGTGGCCATGTTAATTTAGTGTGAAACATTGTGAAACATTTTTTCACACAATGTTTCCAAAAGCCATCTTCACTCGGGGTCGTCAAAACTCGGGGTGTATGTTAAGGGTTAATACAACACATTGGAGCTTACTCGATTCGGCATCGGAACTGGCTTTTCTTGATTTTATGTGTGATGACACTGGGTGCACGGACCATCTGTAACATTGTAGTTTATGGTCCTTTAAAGCACTAGATGGTTTATTTCATGGCTTAGCCGGTACATCGTCGACAGATTTGGGGGTCACTAAAATGCATTTTCCATCACAAATGTAAGTATCATGAATATTCAAAAAAAATCTTACAACTTACCGTCGTCTTTTCGAAGAACATATTTACGAATAAACGCCCAAAATTTACTCATTATTTGTTTGTATGACTGGATTGTTAGTTCAGTAATCAATGTAAATATACCAAACTTCTCAATAAATCAATGTAAATACACATGTACGTACCACACTATTCAATAATCAATGTAATCATATCACACTATTCAATAACCAATTTAACACAGTATACCAGACCAGTAGATAAACAATGTAAATATACCACACAAATCAGTAAAAAATGCAAATATACCACACTACTCAATAATCAATGTGAACATGTCACACTAGTCAGTAATCTGTGTAAATATACCACACTATATAACACAATATATAATGTTGTCACTTCAGCCGTCGTGATTTTTTTCAAGTGTTATTGTCTTTGTGGAAACTTGTTGCTATTTTTCATATAAAGTTGTTTTAACTCTTTCCCTTTCCGACTTAAAATATCTTTTCTGGACGGCGTAGATCAAGATCAGACTGCAGAAAACGAGCAATCTGGTCTTGGATCTACACTGTCCGCCACCTAATGCTTAACTCTTTACCAAACGACAAAATTTTAGACTCGTCCAAATTGAAAGCATTTGCAGACGACAAAATAAACGTGACTGAAAAATTGAAATTTGTTATGGGAAGGGTAGAAAACATTGTGGAAAAAGGAGAAAATGCTGGTTACCAGCATTTTCTCATTTTCCCACAATGTTTCCAAAAGGCTTCTTTTACAGGGTCGTTAAAAGTCGGGATTGTGTGGTAAAGAGTTAACTATAACCATCAATAAGCCTCATATTACTGTGTAAATCTACTGTAGACACCCAAACCCAAAACAAAGTGAACTTTTTTTATTCGACATTGAAAGGGCTAAGCCTTTAGCACAACAGTAACTTATCCATGTACATGTGGCATAAACGAGAAATATTAAACCCTTTACCACACAACCAAAACTGAAACTTGTCCAGACTGGAAGCATTTGCGGATGACACACTAACCTTTATCCTTCTAAATAAATGAAATGAAACTTTCAAGCCGATAGTTAAAAAAACAGATGTTGTTATTTCGACAGTATATTTTGCGGAAAAATATCTCCGTGTCGGACAGTGTAGATCCAAGATCAGACTGCTCGTTCTGTGCAGTCTGATCTTGATCTACGCTGTCGCAAAAGGTCAGTCACTCGCGCTTAGCATCCTATGGGTTAAAATCAAACGTGACTCAAATTCCTTTTTCTTTGACAGACCTCATCGAAATATAGGACAACATACATGAACACGCTGCTGATTAAAAATAATCTAGAGAATTAGTATCGTTCAATGGTTGGAAATGGTTAGTATATACGGCCACAGTCTGCACGGCCTGTGCAGTCTAATCTGTGTTCTACAAGTCACGTTACTTTGCTCAAAACATTAATACGGTTAAATTTTTTCCCCAAAGACACACACACAATTTTCCAATAATTTTCTAAAAATCCGTACACAAAATAATACGCACGACCTACACGGAAGTAAATTCTTAAATAAACTTTGAACTTTCTGGGTGCTCTAAATATAAATTTATACTGTATATCGAGAATTCCATCTACATTTCCCACGCTATTTTTAACCCATACTTAAATCCTACTCAAGATACTCAGATTAAAACATATCTGAGGCAGACGATTTTGAACAATGTTGAGTTCATGACGAACAATCGCTCCATTTACTACGGCATTATTTTTTTTTTTTATTGACTGTCACAAAATCACCACAGTGTAAATCCATGCATTGATGTTTATACTTCTTCAGTTATTCTAAGCATGGAATAGTCCAAAATATTGCGATTATGAAAAGAGATCTGACAAACTTGGAAAAGTCTTAATGACTGAGTATGAAACAAAAGTTTAAGACAAACATCCAGTATAGATTTTTTTCCCCTGTATTTCCTCAATCCAGGGTATATTTATTACCTCTTAGATATACTATATAATACTTGTTTACACAATTTCATGCATTAAAGCCAAACTACGTACACACTGATTATGATTACACTTGATTAACGGATGTACACTCTACAGTATAAATTGTCCTCAAATCTATATCACCCTTTGCAAGACGGCAGTAGTTAAAATGGTCCAAACTGAATGCATTTGCGTGCGACAAATTCAAGATTGATCAAATGATGGAGTTTACCTTTTAAAGTAGAAAGAAAACATTGTTGGAAAAGGAGAAAATGCTGGTCACCAGCATTTTCTCCTTTTTCAACAATGTTTTTTAAAGCCTTTTTCCATCAAGGTCGTGAAAATGCGGGATTGTTAAAAATGCTTAACACTTAACTCTTTTCAGTGCCAACTCTCTAAACTCGACCTCAATCGACGGCTGAAAAAACAATCAATTGAAAGTCGGACAGATTCTTATCTCAAAGGCTTGACAAAAAAAAAAGCGGACAGTATAAATTCAAGATCAGACTGCACGTTTTCTATGTACCCTGCAAAACCCCATATTTTCGTCTATGAAGCTGAAAGGGGTTTACAAATATACCATTTACAGCGTCAATACAATGATTCACGCCTAGAGCTGCAGTTAATCTATTTTGAAAACAGTGTGGTGGATACGAATGAAACAACTTCATTGTAGAGTGGCATAACGAACGAGCCAAATTGAAATCATGCTGTTATGTTGTTTTACAAGGTTCAGGTTGTAGCGATAGCTATAGCCAACAAGTCAGTCGGAAGACGAACCTCACAGAAGTTGGGTCTGTTGAATATTAACGGTTATCTTGCCACATAAGCGAAATAAAGCTCTCAAGTCGATATTAAAAAACCGAATAATGTTATTTCAAACGTTTTTTTTTTTAAGCAAATACCTTCTTATCGGACATTGTAGGTCCAAGATCAGACTGCACATTCCGTGCAGTCTGACCTTAATCTACACTGTCCGCAAAAGGTCAGTGAGTCGCGCTTAGCAGCTTAAGGGTTAAGATTGATTGAGTTATTGTATGGTGTTTAACGCCGTTTTCAACATTATTTCGGTTATATCGCGGCGGCCATTGCACCTATCCGTGCTTTCATGGAGTTTCTCTTACCAGTACTATGCACAATATTCTTTCCAAGCCACTGGCTGCTTTCCCACATAACCATCGTCGAAACAATGGTCAGCGGTGAGAGATGATTGAATCCTGCCGCAATGACTATCATCAATCCTCGGAAAGAAATTGGCCGAGCCGGGGATCGACCTCCTGTTCTCAAGTCCTGTACGCTACCGATTGAGCTACGGAGGCTCGGCTTAAGGGTTAAGATGTTTCCCCATTATCTTCCGCTAGGTGGTATTTTTCAAATACACACCTACCTAATTTGGGCATGCTGGGTACAAAACTGGACTACTTTTCACGATGCAGCGAATTTCAAGATAAAATATTCGTTTAACCGAAACAACTCCAACTGGTACGATTTATCCAGCCATGGTTGGCTAACATATATTCATTCATTTATTCATTCATTCATATAACCTTTGCACCCCTCATTTATGAAGACAACCCTACTGGCCAGGGAAAAAGCCCCGGTATAAATAAGCCCAGCATGGTGGGGACGTTGTAGTTGTCGTTGTTGTTTAAATCTGTGTAGAAAGATTTGCATTAAACAATAGTATTTTATTTTACATTAGACCTACACTTATTACATTTTTAAGGAAATTGGAGCGAAAAACAGCCTGATTTCTCCACAGACGTATTATTTATAGCCTTTTTCCGCTTCCTATTTTTTTAGCGGCAGAGTTTTAATTTTGGGCATTAATATTTGTCCTGTCCAGGATAGTAATGTGTCATGACGTAGAGGTCAATCTTCGAAGAATATGACATGCGCAGACAACAGATGTTTCAGTCGTATTTTGTCAAGATTATACCTCATGTACTTCCGTAGAGACCCAGCTTTGGTTTGATTTTACCGGGTTCAAATAGGAGTTTGTAACGATACATACAGTACACTAGTCAATGAGGAAGAAAAGCCATACCTGAAGGGTTAAAGGAATATGCAGATGTCATGGGTAAATCTTCGCAACAATTAACAGCTTTAATATAGCATGACATTATCGTCCGAATGATAGAAAAGGAAAAAAATAACGCACTGGAACCCAGGCTAGTGTCGATAGACGAGCTTAACCTTTAGTTGATTCTCGGCATACATATTTAGAAATGTCTCGGTTAAATCTCGTCAGCCAATAGCAGCTTAATTATAGCGTGGCATTATTGAGCTGAGACATAAACTTCGGCACACTCTTCGCCCGTTTCCGTCAATTTTATTTGGCTTCACCGGGGTCTGAGTAGGATATTGTAACCATAGTTATATATAGTAAACAAGTCAGATTGGAAGTCGAGTCCTACCGAAGTAGGGTTCATGGAATATACTACTATCTCAGTTAACCCTTTTCCACACAAACCCGACTTTTAACGATCCTGGCGAGAAAAGCTTTTGAAGACATTGTTGGTGACCAGCATTTTATCCTTTTCCCACAATGTTTTCTACCATATCAAAGAAAAAGTATATCATTTGCGAAGCACTTAGTTTATCGTTAGCAAATGATTTCAATTTGGGCAAATATTGTGTGGTGTGGTAAAGAGTAAAATACAACAGGCTGTTTCTCTTCCCTCAGTCTTTCATATTATTTCCAAAACACAGTTTTACTTTGAAATAACTTTTTTTGTCCCCCCAAGTATGTTATGAGACAGAGCTATTAAGTATAAAGTCAGCTGCTTCCGTGTCATACAATTTTAGTCAACTCATTTGGTAAATGATAATACATAAACACTTATGTAAGATCTTCTATTTATCAAGAAATACCGTATTTTCACGATCCTGAAATGGATCACTTCTGGAAACATTGTGCGAAAAGGAAAAAATGCTGTTACCAGCATTTTCTACTTTTCTTACAATGTTTTCAACCCTTTCAAGAACAAATCTCGAAATCTGAACCACGTTTAATTTATCGTCTGCAAATACTTTCAATTGAGATACGTATAAGGTTTTGTCGTCTTGAAAACAAGAAATCGATTTTGTTTGTAGCGAAGGATTAAAAAAAAAAAGGTTCTCCATATTTTCAGTACTTTGATTTGTGTGTCCGTGTGAATGTACAAAATTTCCGTACGATTACATGTACATGTAGTTATATTTCCTATTTTGTAACCGGATACTTTCGTAACATAAAGCGTTTTCTATTGCTGTGTAAGAGATATTGATTTTTCACCTGTACCTGGCTTGATATCCACTGGAAAAGTGATACCCCTGAAAAAAGGGTGCGCCATTGGCATGTACCTTCATGTACACATCCGTTATATTCAAACTTTGCTTGTGCATGGTAACGTTTATTTCAAAGATAGCATTGTGTATGGCTTACTTACGAATAAGACAGCGTCTTGACGCCGAAGAGATGAATAGGGGGATAGGGATTCTTGAGGCTGGGCGTTCCCAACGGCATGTGGCAGGTGTCCTTGGGGTGTCCCAGAGCACTGTTGCAAGGATGTGGGAACGATTTCGAACTCACGGAAATGTCAGGTATAGGCATGGTGGTGGTCGTGAGAGGGTCACAACTCAGCGTGAAGACCGTTTTATTGTCGTCCAAGCGCGACGTCAGCGCTTTGTTACGGCTACCGCCCAGCAAAATGACTTGCAGAATGCCACTGGCGTAAGAATTTCTACGCAAACAATCAGAAACTGTCTTCATACAGCTGGCATGAGGGCCAGACGACCACCAATCCGCATTCCGTTGACGCGAAACCACATCCAGGCACGTCTCCAATGGGCGCGCGCTCACGTCAGATGGACGTTGATTGACTGGACCCCAGTACTGTTCACTGACGAATCCAGATTTTGTGTGGACTTCACTGATAGACGAGTCCGGGTATGGAGATCATCCAATGAGCGTTTCGCACCCGTATGTGTTGCTAACCATGACCGTTTTGGCGGGGGCTCAGTCATGGTGTGGGCGGGTATTAGCATGCAGGGAAAAACGGACCTGTATATCGTTCAAAACGGCACATTGACGGCTGCACGATACATCAATGACATCTTAGATGTGTATGTTCGCCCATACGCCGGTGCTATAGGCCCTGATTTCATTTTGATGGACGACAATGCCCGTCCACACAGGGCACGGGTCACCAACGAGTACATGCAGACAGCAACTACTGAGAAAATGGACTGGCCAGCAAGGTCCCCAGACCTTAATCCAATTGAACATGCCTGGGACATGCTGCAGACTGCAATATCTGCCCGCTCAGTCCAGCCAACCACGGTTCCAGAGCTCCAACAGGCACTACTGGACGAGTGGGCTCGAATCCCACAACAAGGCATTCGAAGGCCTATTAGCAGTATGAGAAGGCGATGCCGAGCAGTAATCCAATCAAATGGCCACCACACGCGATACTAAAGCGAAATTCAGGCACCCTGCTTTATTTTTCCAAAAAGCCTCATTTGATTACCTTTCCGTGTTATCCCGAATTATTGCCCCTACCAAGTTTCAACCGCTTTTCCGCTTCAACAATTTGTCGGCTCATTCCTTTTTTGGCACAAAGCTGATGTCAAATGAACAAATTTTCAAAATCACAGCAAATATTTTAACGTTTCAACATTATGTAAGGAATAAACACAATCTTTTAAGTGATCCTTATCAAATTTTGAGTAGTATATATATATTACGTTGAAATCGCACCCCCACCCCACTTTCACAAAGATTTTACATTGAAATCGCAATAATTCGTTAATTCTTAACCAAGCAACAAATTCCGGACTCTTCAAAATTGAAAGCAGTTGCAAACGAAAAGTTTGAAAGAGATACAAAATTTACAAATGTTCTCTGACAGGGTAGAAGACGTAATTGAAAAAGGGGAAATACTGGCTACCATGTAGGGGCAGTTTTAATCCCCATTACCACATTGTCCCAACCCCCACCCTGTGCTTTTCTCGGGAAGAAAAATAATAAGATTTTCAATTGTATGGAGTGTAATGACTTCATAATACTTGAGCTATGCTCTGTGAAAAGGCAGTCTCATGCATCTGCAAAGAGTACCGACCCATTGCAGCCTGCGCAGTCCAGGCAGGCTGACATGAGTCAATGCTCTTTGCTGTTGGTCATTTCTCTGCGTGTCAAAGGACCAGTCCACCTCATGACTCAGTCGGATGTTAGACAAACTGGATTTTTATTGATCCATAATTATGTGATGACTTGCTTGAAACAATGCATCACGGAGATGCCTTGAGCCCCCTTTTGTCAGAGCACGACTCACATGAATGCGAGTGCTTCCCACGTTTCCGTCCTATGTGAAAACTTTTCATAACAGAACAAGATATGACTGACCATAACAAAAGATGAAGATACTGACTAGCTGAACGTTTTTTCGTAGAAAAAAAAATCATTTATTTAAATCCTTTATCAAACAATTCAGACTTTTAATGACCCTTTGAAAAAAAGCTTTTGTAAACAACGTGTGGAAAGAAGAAAATGCAGATAGCCAGCATTTTCTTTTTTTTTTCTCACAATATTTTCTATCCTATCAAAGACAAATCCTATGATTTAAACAACATTTTACGTTGTCGTCTGCCAATGCTTTCAATTTGGACAAGTCTATAATTCTAGAATAAATTCTGGACTGGTCCAAAGGCAGAAGGCTTTTAAAAACGTTATTAGAAATGGAAGAAAAATATAATTCACGGGTAGGAAACTTCATATTCGGAGCCAATGGCTCCGAGGGGAAAATGTTGTGTTGGTCTTCCGGTTCCGAAATTGTCGGCTCAAAAACAACTGAAAAACAGGTAAACTTGTCATTCTTTGTAATTATGTGTTCTTACGTCTTTGAAATTCCAAAAAAGGAGAATGTCATGCAATGCTCAAGTCTTTCAACGTGTTTTCTACTCTACGGAAAGCCGTGGAATGTGTACAGTATTTTCTGAATCATTTGTGCCGTGGGTTGACCGTAGCCGAAATAATACATCAAGAACCTAGATTCAGTCTGTTATTGCCATTAAATTAGCAAATTAAGAGAGAGATTTGCTGTCTTAAAAGCGTGAATTAGTATTTTGAACAGTTATAATCGCTGCTGGTAAAAATATGAAAAGAAATAACGCGAAAATGATAAAAAACAAAGAAGGGCTCCGATTATGTGAACCGGCTCTGAATATGTAAGTAGGCATCGATTGATGAGGGCTTCCTTTCACAAATTTAGTTTTCTGCTAGAAATTACTAAATACATAAGCTCTGTTTTCCCGGAAATATGCTTCAGCCCAAAATTTAATTCATTTGTTCGATGGAACGTGACTGAATTTATAACAATACAAAGGACTGATATTGTCACAATTGAAAAATACTGTCTAACATTAGTCTATCTAAATTTTGAAAATACATGTACTTTTGTGTAGCTTTCGATTAACCGATTGGTCTGTACCGGTATGTTACATTTGTGATGCTTCCGTCGTAAGTGCAGCCAACACATAAACACGTATAATGAAAAATGTTTGGCATCTTCGAAACGCTGTGTGGTCTTCAAATAGTCATTAAAAAGCTAAACAGAAAATGTAATGCACCTATTGAAGCAGAAATATTGAATAAAAAAATGAGTCTGCATATAAATATTTGATTTTTTTCCCCAAACTACACATGCATATAACAGACGCCTGATTACTCTGGCAATAAGCACTCTTCCTTTACAAGTAAGAGAATATAAGAAAATGTCTACATACAAACACTTGCATTATGCAATTCATTACGCATTCATCAACATACCGGTAATTGTTTACACTTGATAATGTAACATGAAATATGTGGGTGTAACAATATGTATCAAACTTAACTTATAACTATTAATTCATTCATTCATTCAAGCATCCGTGCATTCATTCAGTCATTAGTTCATTGTCAATTTGTGTATCTTTTGTTTTCTATCTCTCCCGTGGGTGGGAGTGGGCGACTGAGTGAGTGGGTGGGTGAGTGATCACCTTTTATATATAGGGAGAACAGGCTGATATGGTTAAACTGAAACGTAATGTCTTACACATAAACAATTCGGATAACAATTTTACGCTTAGGCATAAATTACAAAAAAAGAACAATGTTGTCTTCTTCACAATCTCTGGTACGAGCGGTAAAGTTGTAATTTGGACCTCAAATCAATCAATATTCGTTGTCCACGTATCGTACCAAAGAAGCTAAGGGTTAGGGGTCGCGTTTGTGAACGGGAAGTTTAATATTGCAGTGTAATTGATTGTGTTTAAGCAAACTAATGACGGACACATTGTAAATGTGACACATCATTTTTCCATCCATTGCAGATTTTATTGCTTTTTCAAAATTCATATAGCATCCGTTGGAAAAATGGTGTCATGTAGCATTTACAATGCGTATATCGTTGGTTTGCTTACACGTCTAAGTTTGAGTTTGTTGTTCTTTTTTTGTAACTTACGCCTAAACATAAAATTCTTACCCGAAATGTTTATGTGTAAGACAGTACGTTTCAGTTTTACCACATCAGCCTGTTCCCATTATCACTCACTCACTCACTCACTCCGGCCCATTTTCAAGGTAACAGAGATAAAGAACAAAAGATCTTCGGAACGCTGTGTGGTCTTCAAATAGTCATTAAAAAGCTAAACAGAAAATGTAATGCACCTATTGAAGCAGACATATTATATAAAAAAATGAGTCTGCATATAAATATTTGATTTTTTTTCCCAAACTACATATGCATATAAAAGACGCCTGATTACTCTGGCAATAAGCACTCTTCCTTTACAAGTAAGAGAATATAAGAAAATGTCTACATACAAACACTTGCATTATGCAATTCATTACGCATTCATCAACATACCGGTAATTGTTTACACTTGATAATGTAACATGAAATATGTGGGTGTAACAATATGTATCAAACTTAACTTATAACTATTAATTCATTCATTCATTCAAGCATCCGTGCATTCATTCAGTCATTAGTTCATTGTCAATTTGTGTATCTTTTGTTTTCTATTTCTCCCGTGGGTGGGAGTGGGCGACTGAGTGAGTGGGTGGGTGAGTGATCACCTTTTATATATAGGGAGAACAGGCTGATATGGTTAAACTGAAACGTAATGTCTTACACATAAACAATTCGGATAACAATTTTACGCTTAGGCATAAATTACAAAAAAAGAACAATGTTGTCTTCTTCACAATCTCTGGTACGAGCGGTAAAGTTGTAATTTGGACCTCAAATCAATCAATATTCGTTGTCCACGTATCGTACCAAAGAAGCTAAGGGTTAGGGGTCGCGTTTGTGAACGGGAAGTTTAATATTGCAGTGTAATTGATTGTGTTTAAGCAAACTAATGACGGACACATTGTAAATGTGACACATCATTTTTCCATCCATTGCAGATTTTATTGCTTTTTCAAAATTCATATAGCATCCGTTGGAAAAATGGTGTCATGTAGCATTTACAATGCGTATATCGTTGGTTTGCTTACACGTCTAAGTTTGAGTTTGTTGTTCTTTTTTTGTAACTTACGCCTAAACATAAAATTCTTACCCGAAATGTTTATGTGTAAGACAGTACGTTTCAGTTTTACCACATCAGCCTGTTCCCATTATCACTCACTCACTCACTCACTCCGGCCCATTTTCAAGGTAACAGAGATAGAGAACAAAAGATCTTCGGAACGCTGTGTGGTCTTCAAATAGTCATTAAAAAGCTAAACAGAAAATGTAATGCACCTATTGAAGCAGACATATTATATAAAAAAATGAGTCTGCATATAAATATTTGATTTTTTTCCCCAAACTACATATGCATATAAAAGACGCCTGATTACTCTGGCAATAAGCACTCTTCCTTTACAAGTAAGAGAATATAAGAAAATGTCTACATACAAACACTTGCATTATGCAATTCATTACGCATTCATCAACATACCGGTAATTGTTTACACTTGATAATGTAACATGAAATATGTGGGTGTAACAATATGTATCAAACTTAACTTATAACTATTAATTCATTCATTCATTCAAGCATCCGTGCATTCATTCAGTCATTAGTTCATTGTCAATTTGTGTATCTTTTGTTTTCTATCTCTCCCGTGGGTGGGAGTGGGCGACTGAGTGAGTGGGTGGGTGAGTGATCACCTTTTATATATAGGGAGAACAGGCTGATATGGTTAAACTGAAACGTAATGTCTTACACATAAACAATTCGGATAACAATTCTACGCTTAGGCATAAATTACAAAAAAAGAACAATGTTGTCTTCTTCACAATCTCTGGTACGAGCGGTAAAGTTGTAATTTGGACCTCAAATCAATCAATATTCGTTGTCCACGTATCGTACCAAAGAAGCTAAGGGTTAGGGGTCGCGTTTGTGAACGGGAAGTTTAATATTGCAGTGTAATTGATTGTGTTTAAGCAAACTAATGACGGACACATTGTAAATGTGACACATCATTTTTCCATCCATTGCAGATTTTATTGCTTTTTCAAAATTCATATAGCATCCGTTGGAAAAATGGTGTCATGTAGCATTTACAATGCGTATATCGTTGGTTTGCTTACACGTCTAAGTTTGAGTTTGTTGTTCTTTTTTTGTAACTTACGCCTAAACATAAAATTCTTACCCGAAATGTTTATGTGTAAGACAGTACGTTTCAGTTTTACCACATCAGCCTGTTCCCATTATCACTCACTCACTCCGGCCCATTTTCAAGGTAACAGAGATAAAGAACAAAAGATATACAACGGGCAATGAACTAATGACTGAATGAATGCACGACCGCTTGAATTAATTAATTAATTAATTGTGATTTCTTAAATTTGATACATAATTTTTGCACTTACTCTATTTTCATTTTATATTTTATGTTGATGAATGCATTATAAATTGTATAATATATATTCATGTAGGAATGTAGACCATTCAAACATGTTGCTTGTATTTTCTTCTCTTCTCTTACTTGTAAAAGAATGGTATTTAATCCCAGAGTAATCGAGCTTCTGAAATATGCATGTATAGTTGGATAGGATTTTTTGTTTCGCCAAAAAATCAAATATTCTTTGCAGACTCATTCTTTTCATTCAATATCTCTGCTACGATAGGTGCATTCCATTTTCTATTTAGCTTTTGAATGACTGTTGGAAGACCACATTGCGTTCCGAAAATGCCAATATTTTTTATTATATGAGTTTATGTGTTGGCTGCACCTACGACGGAAGCATTTCAAATGTAACATATAGACCATTCAATTAATCAAAAGCTACACAAAAGTATTTTCAAAATTTAGATAGACTAATGTTAGACAGTGTTTTTCAATTCTGACAATATCAGTCCTTCACGAGTATTGCCATAAATTAAATTCTGTCTCGTTCCATAGAACAAATGAATTAAATTTTGGACTGAACAAAGCTTATGTATTAAGTAATTTCTAAAATAAAACTAAATTTGTGAAAGGAAGCCCTCATCAATCGGTGCCGACTTACATATTCAGAGCCGGTTCACATAATCGGAGCCCTTCTTTGTTTTTATCATATTCACGCTATTTCTCTTCAATTCTTTACCAGCAGCAATTATAGCAGTTCAAACTACTAATTCACGCTTTTGGGTAGCAAACCTCTCTCTTATTTGCTGATTTAATGGCAAAAAAAGACTATATCTAGGTTCTTGACGTATTATTTCGGCTACGGTCAACCCACGGCACAAATGATTCAGACAATACTGTACACATTCCACGGCTTTCCGTAGTGTAGAAAACACGTTGAAAGATTTCAGCATTGCATGACATTCTCCTTTTTTGGAATTTCAAAGACGTAAGAACACGTAACTATAAAGAATGACAAGTTTACCTGTTTTTCAGTTGTTTTTGAGCCGACAATTTCGGAACCGGAAGACCAACACAACATTTTCCCCTCGGAGCCGTTGGCTCCGAATATGAAGTTTCCTACCCGTGTAATTAGCCAATACTGGTTACCAACATTGTCCTCTTTTCTAAGTTTTTTTTTTTCTATCAAGATACAAATCCAATCAATTAAGCCACATAGAATTTGCCGCCTAGTTTTTTTGTCTGTCTGTCTGCATAGTGTTTAACGTCATTTCAATATTTTTTTCAATAATATCACGGCTGCCAGTGCACCTATCCATGCTTTCCTAGAGTTTCTTGTACAAGTACTTCGCACAATATTCTTCCAAAGCCACTGGCTGCTTTCCCACATTCCCATCATCGAAACATTGATCAGTGGTGAGGGAGGAATGCGCCGTCTGAGAAAGAATTTGAGAACAGAATAAGGAAACCCAAACGAGGAAGTTGACCACTGTGTTTCACATTAATGCGCTGTCTGCATCCTTCCGATAAGGCCATTTTTAATCCTTAATCTTCGGCTGTTTTACCAAATTATCCCTCGTTTTAATGAGGTAAAAAGCTTCTGAAAACATTGTGGGAAAAGGAGAAAATGCTGATAACCAGCATTTTCTCCTTTTCTAACAATGTTTTCTACCCTTTCAAAGACAAATCCCATGATATGAGCCACATGTGAATTTGTCGTATGCAAATGCTTTGAGTTTAGACGAGTCTAAAGATTTGACGTCTAGTAAGAGTTAACTCTTTATCAGACGACAAAATTCAAGACATGTCCTCATTGAAAGCATTTGCAGGCAACAAATTAATCGTAACTATAATGATAAAATTTGTTCTAGAAATGGTAGAAAACATTGTGGGAAAAGGAGAAAATGCTGGTTACCAGCATTTTCTCCTTTTCCCACATTGTTTTCAAAAGCGCTCTTTATAAGGGTCGTTTAACGCGGGATTGTGTGGTAAAGAGTTAAGCTATTCCAAGGACAGTGCACAGCTACGGCAGTAAAGACTATGCAGTCTGATCATGGCTCTACACTGTCTATTGTTTAGTGAGCTGTTCTAGTCAAAGAAAGCTCGAAATCTCAACAAATGTGTTTTTCTTTAGTCTTTACAATCTAAAATATCTACTAGAGTTGTGCATTTTGTGAACAAATTTTGAGTGTTACAAGTAAAAAAAATGTAACGTATTCAGATACATGTATATACATGTACAGGATCTGAGACTATATACATGTATAGGATCTGACGCTATATACATGTATAGGATCTAAGACTACATACAAGGATAAGATCTGACGCTACATGCGTGTATGGGATCTGACGCTATATACATGTATGGGATCTGACGGTATATACGTGTATTGGTTCAGACGCTATGTACATGTATAGGATCTGACTCTATATACATGTATGGGATCTGACGCTATGTATATGTACAGAGTCTGACACTATATACATGTACAAGATCTGACGCTATGTACATGTACAGGATCTGACACTATATACATATATAGGATCTGACAATATATACATAGGTATGTATAGGATCTGCCGCTATATACAGGCATAGGATCTGACGCTATATACGTAAATAGGATCTTACACTATATACATGTATAGAATCTGACGCTATATACATAAATATGATCTGACGCTATATACATGAATAGGAACTGACGCTATATACATGTACGAGGGTTGTTCGGGAAGTTCGTAGAATTTTGCTCTAAAATCCATATTATTTGTAATTTATAGGTAAATATCAAGGTATAAGTACTTAAACATACCGTGACTACATTTCCAAAAGATTATTCGAAAATATCAACAATAACCGAAAATAGCGGTAACCCTAGCAACACAATATCGGGATACCGGAGCAGTCCATTTCTTAACAATGTATAACATAGTATAACAGATTTTACATTGTATCTTTTATACTTTCTATTGGCATCAAAATGGCGCGAAAACGTCAATCGTTAACACAACGTCATGACGTCATTTCCTGCAAATTTCATAACGTTTTCGGTTCTTTCAAACGAGCTACACGATTTTGAAGGAGATATCAAAAAGTCGCTGACCGGAAGAGATGACGTCTACCGGCGACGTCGAATTGCGAAGTGTTGTGAAATTTTGTGTCGCGCTGGAAAAATCACCAACAGAAACGCTGAACATGATCAAATCTACAGGAAAATATAAAAAATGCAGCCCAGCTACTGTATATAAGTGGCATGCGCGTTTTAGAAGCGGACGTGATTCTATTGAGGACGATCCTAGATCTGGTCGGCCGGCCGTCGTAGTGTGTTCAGTTAGGGATCGAGTGAAAGACATGGTAAATTGTGATAGGAGAATTACTGTCAGGTCGATTGCAGATGAACTCGATGTTTCGGTATCCACGGTGCATGGGATATTAACAGATGAACTGGGCATGTCTAAAGTTAGTGCGCGTTGGGTGCCCCGATTGCTCAAGGAAAGTGAAAAAGAATGCCGGGTGCGATGTTCACAGGAGTTTCTTACCCGCTACGAAACAGAGGGAGACGCATTTTTAGACAGGATTATCACCACGGATGAGACCTGGCTGCACCACTTTGACCCGGAAACTAAGCGCATGTCATCGGTGTGGAAAACCCCGCGTACCCCTCCACCAAAAAAGGCTCGGGTCCAAAAAAGCGCAGGAAAACAGATGTTCGTTTACTTCATGGACCGGCACGGGATGCTATTACAGCACCGAATTCCAGAGGGCCAAACAGTCACAGCGGCATACTATTCTAAGGTAAATGATAAATAAATAAATAAATAAATAAATAAATCTAAATAAATAAATAAATCAATCAAATAAATAACAAAAAATGAGATATTGATTTACGCAAACCTAATGAACCGTGCAGTTCTTTCTTTAGGTTCTGAGGCGGGATCTCGTTAACGCGATACGGAAGAAACGGCCCCACTTGAACCATGACCAAGTAATACTACACCAGGATAATGCACCGGGACACCGAGCGGAATCTACACAGCTAGAGATCACTCTGCTGGGTTTTGAGGTCTTGAAGCACCCACCATACAGTCCTGACCTCGCCCCCATGGATTTTCGCGTGTTCCCGGAGCTCAAGGCACAGTTACGCGGAATACGGTTTGATTCAGCTGACGACCTTACTAAACAAGCCCAAGCAGTTGTGTCGTCATTTTCTGAAGAGTGGTATGTAGAAACGTACACTAAGTGGATAAGCAGGCATCGGAAATGCGTGGATCTTGCGGGTGACTATGTGGAGAAAGTGCGACGTTCGTTGGACTTAAATGACGCTTGACGTTACTTATGACGTCGGCGTGCTCCGGGTATGACTTACATGCTGTTTTATTTCTGTTAGGAAAATTTTGCTATTTAAGATACTAGAAAAATACACAGGGAATGGATAGAATAAAATCTGAAATTTGTGCCCGTATATTCTATTTTATTAAACTGCGATTATAACTTGTCCTATAAAAAAATTCTACGAACTTCCAGAACAACCCTCGTATGTGATCTGACGCTATATACATGTATAGGGTCTGACGCTATATACAGGAATGGGATCTGACGCTATATACATGTATAGGATCTGACGCTAGTTGTTGGTATTTGAGATATTCAAATCTTGAGCAACAATTGTAGAGGCAGTGAAAACACTGATAAAGAATTTCAATAATTTTGTGAAGTTCGTCTTTTGTCACAACGTTTTCTACTATGAATTTCATTATAGGAAGATATCAAATTGATAATATCTTTGTTTCTAAATATTCAATACAACGACGGTTTCTGTTAAACGGGTTCTGTTTTAGATCTACACGGAGCGGGGAAAAAGCGTTACCTTAACTGTATGTTTTTTTTTTCAACATTATTTCAGTTATATCGCGGCCGCCAGTGCATGATTTAATAGTTTCTTTACCAGTACTTCGCTCAATATTCTCCCCAGGCCACTGGCTGCTTTTCTACAAAAAAAAAAACATCGCAGGAAACAATGATCACCAGCGGTGAGGGGGAATGAATCCTGTCGCACTGACTGCCATCAATCCTCGGAAAGAAATTCGCCGAGCTGAGGACTAGAAATATTTTATTCGACCTTGAATAGAAACTATACCCACAATTTATTTATATATACAAAGTTTTGTGTATACAGATCTATGCGTTTTAATCCCAAGGCTGCTACGTGCGACTCCATGTGCTTTTGCAGACAATGTAGATTAAGATCAGGTTCCGTAATCAACAGCCATTCTTGAGAACATTCTTAGCCTGATTTTCCTGGATTTTTCCGAATGGTTTAGCCAATCAGAAGTTGTGTTACTTTCAAATACATGTATAGAAAATTATAGAAATTAAGACTAAGAACGTTCTTTAGAATAATAATAATAATAATAATAATCACTTTATTTATAGAAGGTAGCATGTTAAGACAATCATATATATCTTATATTCTACATGGCCCTCTAATAAAGTATAAAAAAAAAAGCACACCTGCGCAGCCACACAATGCCCCCCTTCCCCCCCCCCCTCTCTCTCTAATACTCACACTCACTCTTGAATGGTTGTTGAATACGGGCCCAGCCTAACAGAACGACTAGTCTGATCTTAGATCCACACTGTCATATACAGCAATATTTTTTCCGGCTAAAAGATCCTACAGATCATAACATTTGTGCCTTTACTTTTGGCTGGAAATTGTCACTTAACCCTTTTCCAAGACGACAAAATTTTAGACTCGATTCATATTGAAAGCATTTGCAGACGCCAAATTAGATGTGGCACAAATGATAGGATTTGTCTGTGAAATGGTAGAAAACATTGTGGGAAAATGAGAAAATGCTGGTTACCAGCATTTTCTCATTTTTCCCCAATGTTTTCAAAAGCCTCCTTAGTCAGGGACGTTAAAATTCGGGATTGTCGGGTAACTTATTCTATACATGGTAAAAAATAGTGTTGCACCCCATGTGTTTTTACTGGGTTTGATTTTCTGGCGTGAATGACCTGAAATGAGCAGGAAATTAGAATCTGGCTGCTGCATACACCACCAAACCAGTCTGTTGCCTCCGAAATGAACTGAACCGAGGTATCCCTTGACCTCATGGCAGCGGCTGCTGATCGAGCTGTTTCACCCTCTTGTGAGAGGTATGAGACGAAGACTGCAAGCTGTTCTGCAAGTCCTGCGCGGAAGTACGCAATACTGACTGATTGTGTGTGCCCATTCTCTGAAGGTCACTTTCAGCCTGTCGTAAGTTTTATTTCGACATTAAATTTCCAGGTTTAACCAACCTTAAAAGCTCCTCGATTTCCTTAAATTTGAAAACATTACATGTATATAAGCAAAAAATTCCTACTTACCATGAGGCCAGGGGATACCTCAGTTCAGTTCATTTACAGGCAAAAGACTGGTCTGTTGGTGTATGCTGCAGCCGGATTCTAATCTTTACCCCATTTTATACTATTCGTCTCAGAAAATCAAACCCAGAAAAAAAACACAGGGGGTGGAAAACTTTTTTACTAGTATGTATATTTAGCGGCCTAAGGGTAAAAGGATAGAGAGCCATATGTTTATAAGGAAGTTTTTTCAACTCTTCACACGACAAAAAGGTTTTAAATTTTCTTAAAATTGGGATTAAATGCAAACGAAAAAATAAATCTCACTCAAGTTATCGGATTTGTTATTGAAAGGGCTGAAAACACATTGGAAAAAAAAAAGGAGAAAAGTGATGGTAACAAGAATTATCTCCTTTTCCCACGAAGTTTCATTAGCATAAGGTGGCTAAAAACTGCGTTGTTGTGTGAAGGGTAAAGTGTTTATAAGGAAGTTTTCAAATCTTTAACTGATTTAACGACCGTAGGGAGGAAAGCTTCGAAAAGGTCGTGGGAAAATGCTGTTAACCAGCATTTTCTCCTTTTACCACAACGTTTTCTATCCTTTCAAAGTCAAAATTTATGATTTGAGCCAAACTTCATTTGTCCTCTCCAAATGATTTCAATTTGGACTGATCTAAAATTTTGACGTTTGTCAAAGGTTATCCCACCCCTTGTTTGCATTGTTAATCATCTTGTTGTTTTAGTTTTGGGTGCTACTTCCGGAGTGTAGTCACGATAGCACTCGTCACAACTCGGCCGATTCCGTACCTACATCTAACCTCGTCTGTATAAAGGAGGTTTCCATTTTGAACTACCAATCACATGATCTTAAATATGGCGGCGCCCCTGTAGATCGCACTTAGCAACGACAACAACAACCACGGTGAAGTTATTCACTTCTATCGATCTGTCGATGAAAGCTCCCAACGGAATTGATAAACCACGCTAAAACTTGAATGTACACACTGTTTGCTGACTGAAATATTCTTAGAAAGATAACGATAGAAAATTTACTTATGTTTTCTTTTTTAAGAGGAGCCTTAAAATTTCAATAACGGTAAAGCGATGTGCTTCCGGAGATGTGCGAAATGTACCGTGTAGGTGCATATCAAGCCACGTGATACAGCCGAGGGATTTGATTACCGGATCACCCGAGGTATGCCAAATGGTCACGATAGGTCAATGTAAACGGGTCCCAGGGGTACATATACAAAACATATATGACCCACGCTCTGGTAAAAGGGGGTTAACTCCTAACCAAATGAAAAAAGAAATCAACTTGTCTAAATTACAAACATTTGCAGACAACAGTTTAAATGTACATATAACTAAAATGGTTGGATTTGCCTTTGAACGGGTGAAAAACATCGTGTGAAAAGGAGAAATGCTGGCTACCAGCATTTCTCCTTTTCACACAATGTTTTCAAAAGACCTTTTCCAGGGGTCGTTAAAACCTGTGGTTGTTTGGTAAAGGGTTAATGTATCTCCGTGATCCTTTATACCAAGCTAGGCATCGCATGGTTATGGATCCATTTTGTCTAACAACAAACTAAATCATGAGGTAGGAAGGTCCTAATACATGCAGAGAATTTACAAAGAGCAAAAAGTTTCGACACAAGTCAGCCTGCGCAGATCGCGCAGGCTGACTCGGGTCAATACTTTTAGCGCATGCATTAAATAAGCCCCGTCTCATAAAGCGTGACTCTCATACTTTAGTGTACCAGGTCTGAACCAATCTGAGGTCAATGAAGACTGACTTGCGGTACTGTCTCATTGGTATTTATGTGGGAAAGCAGCAGTGGCTTTGAAAGAGTGGTTTGTGAAGAATAAAAATCCAGGAACGCATTAACAGGTGCACTGGTTGTCGTTACATGACGAAAATAATGTTGAAAACGGCTTTATGTACCAAATAAACAAAATGAGCTCCGATACGGTAGCACAGTGGTAACGCGCGAGCGGTTATGTATGCAAGCACCAAACCCCCGCCTCTACTTTTTCTAGCATTGAAAAGAGCTATAGCGACAGGGTGCACTCCGCACTTAACCTTCCACCAAACAAGCCCATGTGTTAAAGACAATGTGTAAGAAGGCTTTTGAAATCATTATTGGAAAAGGACCCCATAATTTGAGACAAACCTAATTTGTCGTCTGCAAATGCATTCAGTTTGGACATGCCTACAAACTTATGTCGCCTGGTAAAGAGTATATTGCAGATTCTACGGCGGTTTACACAGTCCTTAAAATTTTGTTCAATCATATCACGGCGACAGCCAACCTATTAATGGTGAAAACTTTATACATTGTTTATAAGTGAGAGATCTCCGTGACTGGTCTGAAATAATAAATGTATTGAAGTAGGTATAAAACACCATAAAACCAATCAATCAACTTTGCTTGTCAAAGTGTCTCGGAGCCCAAGCGATTGATTGATTGATTGATTGATGTTTTAGGCTGCTTTTAACATTATTTTAGTCGTGTCACGGCGAAAGCTCACATAATCATGTATTGTCCTGAGTTTCAACAGTTCTAGTACGGGTTCGGATTCGTCTTGCCCAGGGACACACCAACGAAACCTCCAGTGCTTTCCGCGCGGCTAGAACCCGGGCCCTCCAGGTTACGAGTCAAACACTTTTTCACTGAGCCACGCAGGACCCCGGGGCCCAAGCGGAGCACCTGTAAATGCCCGGGAACAGCAAAAAGAGAAGACATGGTTCTTCCCGTAATATGACGGATATAGAAGCCAACTGTGGAAAATGGTACAATGCCCTTCGCTCTTTACGCAAAGGCAAAATATTACACTGGTCCAAAATGAAAGCATTTGCAGAGGACAAATTAAATTTGGCTCGAATGATAGGGACTATCTTGATTGAGGTGGAAGACATTGTGGGAGAAGGAGAAAATGCTGGTATCCAGCATTTTCTCCTTTTCCCACAATGTTTTCAACAACCTCTATCACACAGGTCGTTGAAACACGGCATTGTGTTATGAAGTGTTTGACGAACAAAAATAGTTATAGAACTTCCTTCTCAAACTGCATGCTGGGTATTATTTCACGTACATGTATTTCATTACCTTTTGTAGCAGGCGACTTTTGACAACAAATATCTCGATTACAAGGTTCTTTGCACAAGGAAAAATCTCACTGTCTCGGACATTTTATGTCCAAGATTAGACTGTACCTTCTAAGCAGTCTGATCTTGACCTACACTATCTTCAAAAAGCATTATGAGTCGGCATGGTTATTAACATTTCGAATATAGTTGAAAAACGCGCTGACAAATTCGATTTTAAAATGAGCCACACTATGTGAAAAGGGGGTTTAATGTATTTGCGAAAAGTATCGACCAGGTCAGCCTGCGCAGGCTGACCCGGGCCGAAAATTTTCGATACTGGTCAATTTTCTGCATGTCAAAGGACCAGTGCACCTAATGAATCAGTCAGTTAAAGACAAAATGGATTTTATGGATCCCTGATTATGTGATGTCTTGCCTCCTTTTGCCAGAGCATGCCTCAGGTATATTGTACATATAATTAAAACTGTATTACTTACCCATATCTTTTTAACCAAATTTCCAAGATATAAGTGAACAGCGTATATTCTATATAATCATAGTCCACATATTTACTAAACCTAGCCGACTAACATCTATAGTATTCACTCCAAATATGTATGTCAATTACTCCCGATGACAGATATTTGATATACGTGAAAGTGATTCACGTGCAATACTCTTCCTCAATCCTTTATCAAACGATCTCGTGTTTTCCGCAACCCTGATGAAGAGGACGTTTGAAAACATTGTGAGAAAAGGACAAAATGCTGGTTTATCAGCATTTTCCTCCTTTTTTCGACAATTTGTGTCTTCTTATTTTTTGTCGTTTTCAACGGCATTATGATCATTTACGACGCATTTGATTCGTCATCTGCAAATACTATCAATAAGGACAAACCTATCATTTTTGTCGCCAGATGAATATCCGGTTTTACCGAAAACAGTGTTTTTCACCTCTAACAGAGATTTAAGCCATGCTCTGTGAAAAAGGGTTTAACTCTTTACCACACAATCCCGACTTTTAACGACCCTAAAAAGGTAGCCTTTTGAAAACATTGTGGGAAAAGGAGAAAATGCTGGTAACCAGCATTTTCTCCTTTTCCCACAATGTTTTCCAGCCGTTCCATAACACATTTCAATTTTTAAGTCACATTTAATTTGTTGTCTGCAAATGCTTTTACATTGGACTGGTCTAAAATTTTGTTGTGTGGTAAAGGGCTAATGCACCTGCAAAAGGTAATGACCGGATCAGCCTGCGCAGTCCGTGCAGGCTAACCTGTGTCGAAACTTTTTGATTTTCTGCAAGTCTAAGGACAATTCTACCTCAGGATTCAGCCGGTTGAAAGAAAAAAAAAAGGTATTTTCATGGATCCATAATTCAGTGATGACATGCTAGAAACAGTGCGTCACGGAGACGCTTTGACTCTTTACCAAACGACAAAATTTTAGACTGGTCCAAATTGAAAGGATTTGCAGACGACATATTAAATGTAGCTCAAATGATGATTTCTGATAGATAGTGTAGAAAACATTGTGGGAAAAGGAGAAAATGCTGGTTACCAGCATTTTCTCCTTTTCCCACAATGTTTTCAAAAGTCTTCTCTTACAGGGTCGGTAAAAGTCGGGATTGTGTGGTACTGGGTTAAACCCCTTTATTCCTAGAGAATGGCTCATTTAGATGTGGAAAGAGTCATGTGAGGTCAGTGTTGGCCTATCCCTGGGAGTTGAGTGGCAATGTGAACGGCTGGTAACCTTGGGGTTGTGGTTTCAAGCCACCGGGCTCTGCCGAAACTGTGCCGGAGAAATGAAAGTCATTGCCAAAGGATACATGGCTCTTTCTCATCCCTGTACATGGTTTCGACTTTCATTTGCGGGAAAGCAGCCGGTGGCTTGAAAAGTGTATTGGAAAGCGATATTTTGTGGTGACTCTTTACCGGATGATGAAATATTAGACTCGCCCATATTGAAATCATTTGCAGACGACAAATGATATATGGCTCAAATTTTTTGTTTGTTTGTTGTTTGATCGTTCGTTTGTATTGGAGTTTTATGCCGTTTTAACAGCTGAGGTCATATCACGGCGGTCAGTACACCTACCATGTGTTTCCCGGCTTCTAACACCGGTAATGACACAACTTTCTGTCCAAGTCACTGATTACTTTTCTCACATGCATCAGAGGTGAGAAAAATCACCAGAAAGAAAGTTTACCTCAGCTGGGTATCGAACCCATAACCACTAGGTCACGAGTAAGATACGCTAACCACTGAGCTACCCGGCAAGGCTATGACCCAAAGCATAGGATATGTAGACACTTGTGAGTTGGTAAAAACACGTTGTTGAAAAAGGAGAAAATAATGCTCTTTCTCCTGTTTCTTCAACTTTTTAAAGAAAATCTTCTTTCCTATCGCAAAAACACGGAATTGTTTGGGAAAGGGTGACACAAGTTCTCCAGAAACGCATTGACAGGTGCATTGGCTGCTGTTAAATCACTAAGATATTGTCATTGAAAAAGGCTAAACAAACATTTTTTTTTTAATCTTCCCCTGGAAAACCATTACTATTTACGTTACGTACACTTATCGATCACATTTTTAGGGACATGTCAAAATACAAATTAACATACTTTGGTATTATCGATCAAACGTCGATTTACTGCTTGTCAAAAGTCCATGTGAGTTGCGTACAAGTCCACGTCTATGTGAGCCATGTTCTATGAAAAGGGGGCTTTATACATCTGCAAAAAGTATCGACCCAGGTCAGCCTGCGCATTCCGCGCAGGCTGACCTGTGCCGAAACTTTTTGCTATCGGTCGAATTTTGCATGTCAAAGGACCAGTGTACCTCATGGTACAGTCGGTTGTTGGACAAAGTGGATTTTGTGGATCCCGAATTATGTGATGTCTTGTTCTATTACGTTATTTTTAAAAGAAATCAACGACCTGCTGTACTTCAGGTAGCTCTTGCACACAATTATTGAACTGTTTTGTTCGTTTTTTTTTTCGGCTCCCAGCCCGTCCCACGCCTCCTTTCTGGTCGGGGTGATTTGCACCCTGCGGCTGGGGATAATATCTCGGAGCAAGAAACTGCTACCTACAAGCTCTTATCTTTTCGAAACAATGTTTTCAAATGCTCAGCATATCAATAATTTGAGTCACATTTAAATTGTTGTCTGCAGATGCTTTCAATTTCGACAAGTCTACACTTTTGTCGTCTGATAAAGATTTAACTCTTTAGCAAACGACAAAATTTTGGACTTGTCTAAATTGAAAACATTTGCAGATGACATATTAAATGTGGCAGAAATGCTGGGATTTGTCTGTAAAAGGTCAGAAAACATTGTAGAAAAAGGAGAAAATGCTGGTTACCAGCATTTTCTTCTTTTCCCACAATGTTTTCAAAAGGCTTTCTTCCCAGGGTCGTTAAAACCCGGGACTGTTTGGTAAAGGGTTAAGGCAAACAACTGCCATAAGCAAGCATAGAACGAGTTCCAAAAGAAGGAAAATGTTGAAATGCACTTGTATCAAGCAAGCACCTGCCTTAAAGATATATCCTTAGAGCCAGAGAGATAAAACACTGTAAAAAATTGAAAGACTGTAGAACTAATCAGCTGTGTAAACATAGATGAATTACTGATATGTATGGTGTAAGGGATAAATACATAATATCGGAAATCTTCGATTTATCACCGGAAACGTCACCACAGTAATTTCTTTGAAGACCTCCAAAAATGAAATGCATTTTCTAACCGTCGTAATCTGCGCAATTTTGCAGGCGTCAAGGGCAACATTTGGCACGAAGATACAAGAATGACCATAGTTTCATAAAATAAAGATGAAGTGGGTTAAAAACTGGCTGGAAACGAGTAGAGATGTATCCAAGCAAGCACACTTTGCGTGGATCTGAGGTGCTCGCGAAATTTATACAGGTTGGACTCCAAGTTGCTAATTACGGTTGCAAATCATCAACATGGATACGTTTAGATTTGGGCTTCCGTCTTTTGTTATCACACAGTGTAGCAGTAGTGTAAATCATTGTTTCCCGATGTCGTGTTACACCTTGACGATTAACCCCTAAGTTGCTAAGTGCAGGCAATGTAGATCAAGATCAGACTGCACTGAACTTGCAATCTGATCTTGGATCTACACTGTCCGATAAGGAGATACTTTTCTCCAAAACAAAGTTTGAATTAACATTATTCGGATTTTTACTACCGGCTTGAAGGTTCTATTCAACTTATTTAGCAGGATAGGGGTTAAGATCTGGAATAATGGAAACTTGTACTATGCAGCCTGTTGCGATGAGCAACAATTTTGAAAGTTCCAAAATTTGCGTTTGAAAATGACAGTGCCTTTGTTTAATCTTTAATTATCATATAAGGTCATTTTCTTCCTTTAGTGGGTAACTAAAATTGGTTTTGATTATACTAGGCTACAGTAAAAGGTGACAAAATAACGAGAAAGCAAATTAGTCACGTGATTAAATTTCTTGGTCGAAATCTTTCGTGTTTGATAGACGCTCTCTTTGACAGCGTTTCCTCTGGGTTGATTAAACACGTGGTTTGTTAACATGCTAGACGCCTCCGATGTATTGGAATTCCGTGACGAGCGGCCCTGCTGGATCGTTAAGGACTTTTATCAAGAACCATGTACAATAATTTGATTCCATAACATTCTTGTTCATGGTATAGATTATTGCTAGAACTTTTACACTTGTCAAAATGTTGCCTGTGTGTAGTTTTTTTCTTTAAACGAGAATAATTTTAAGAATGTACTTTGTGTTCAATGTCCACATGCTTACACAGAGCAAGCTCTTGTTTACTGTTGCTGCGGCTTTCATCTAAAGATACAAGAAAGTTTTTGACAAAACTGAGCGTGTTGCTTTAAGACTTAAATTGTTGCAAGTGAGGTGAATCTTGTTATTTTTTGTTGCTTAAAAAAAAGTGGACACATGGGCGAGCTTTAATATCCAATCATTCGTACAGCTTAGGTGCAACTACGGTAAGTAAAACTGAACAATTATAATTATTGTCTTATACATTTCAAACTTCTTCTTCTTCTTCTTCTTGTTTATGGTTCTGACCTTCTGAAAATTGTTAAACTTCCTTCTTTAAGTATCAAGTGTAAAGTATTTGCTACAACACTAGATTTCAATCTAGAATTTGGGAAAGTTTTCATTGTGCTCTCCATTGCAATACTTGTTTCTACATGACTTTCCCAGTGAAAAATATGTAAAGCGTGGACTTCAATCTACACTGTGTGTTATTTACCATGATTTTGTCCAAACATTATTTTAGCTACAATATAGCTCTTACTCGATAAACCTTTCATTATCAGTTTATATTATTGTTTATGTTTGGGATAGCAGATTTAAAATCACGTACCATGACGAGATCATTTATAAACTTAACTCAATAATGTTCATATTATCTCATAGTGGTTCGTGATTTTAAACATGTATTTCCAAAAATCGAATAATAATATTAACTGTTAATGAAAGGTTTATCGAGTTGGAGTTATACCAAGAAGTCCTCATTGTGAAACTGCCTTGACTTTTCACTACTTTGTTTCCGTGACCTTGTTCGGGTTTTTTTCCGAGATTTGCCGAGGCTCCTTCTGAACGGAGTTCAAATGTTAAACCCATAGGCTGCTTAGTGCGACTCACTGACCTTTTGCGGACAGTTTAGATCAAGATCAGACTGCACAGAACGTGCAGTCTGATCTTGGATCTACACTGTCGGATAAGAAGATATTTTTCTCCAAAAAATAAGCTTGAAGTAGCATTATTCTGTTTTTTACTGTCGACTTGAAAGTTTCATTTAACTTATTACAGGATTAGAGTTAATATGTTTGTATAATAAACTCATCTTGTTGCCGTGTCCATGGTGTAGAGGTAAAATACATGGACACATTATCCCGAAGTAAACTTCTTTTAAATCGTGGATTTATCGGAAATCTATAAATAGTTCACGTGAAAAGACGGAATATTCATTAAATGACAAGTTAAAGCGGTTTCACTATATACCATTTCCCTTGACAAACTCACACTCGTCAGAGAACGGACAGCAAAAAATGATTATTTTTTGGCATAACAGTTGGAGTAACCGACTGTAGACCGTTTAATAACTACAAGCCCTCAGAACTTACACAAATCAATCAACCATTTTATCATGTGAAACTAAACAACTTACATAAACAACCAAATATTAACCCTCAAACGTGGCTCATCTGCCATTAATAATCATAGGTTTTATAATTAGCCACACACTAATGCCCACACGGAACTCAAACTGTTATATTGATCTGAAAGACTTATCATCGTACAAGAAATCAAAACGAAAAACGCGTCCGTCTGCAATCGCATTCCAACTCTGAATAAAGAAACTTTGCACACGAGGAAAAAACTCTTGCAAATACTCTAACGCCACCTATCGAAGTATAGACCTTATCAAGGGAAATCAGTTTTCGTCTTATTCGATTTCTCAAACGACGAAAATAACATATTTCAAGAGTCATTTGTATAAGGCAACGGTCGCTGTCTATCTTTTTGAAATAATGTCACGTGCTTTATGAGAGGAACCCGTCTGGTGAATACTTGGTTCCACTCACTGTCAGCATTTTGTCTTCAGCTTATTGCCATCAATGGCGATAGTTATGTGAGAGAGTCCTTCGGCAAGACACTACATTTCCCACATCCTAGCGTTGGTCACGCCTGGTAGGAAATGAATAAGTGCGTTGAAGCCGGTGATATGACTTAAATACATGTATTTTTTAAAGCGACATCTTTTAAACAATGCAGTTGTTGCTCGACACAGCTGAAAAAAAAAATCTCTGAGAGTTGCGGCACAGTAAACAGTGTATGCGTGCGCCATCACGCTTCCTAATTCCCTGGAATCCCTTTAGCTTCACATTAGTGAACATGCATGGTATATAGGGGAAAAATACGGGGGCATGTTAATGCCATGTTCTATTTTTGCCTCTGTGCAGTACGGCATTGCGTTAACTATCGCATTTGTCACCTTTTCTAGAAAACATGGGAGCAGCTATGTTTAATGCATCTTCGTAGAGCTTTATGACAAAAGCAAGTGTTGCATGATGTTGATCAATTTTGTCTAAACACGGGGTAAATCATGAGGTAGAATGGCCTTTTGATATGTAGAATATAAAAATTATCAATAGCAAAAAGCAAAAGTTTCTCGGACTGCGCAGGCTGACAGGGTTCGATGCTTTTTGCAGATAAATAAAAGCGCCTTTCCACAGAGCATGGCTTGCATACGAGTATACCTGCCAAAACAAAAAATTCTCTCCCGTTTGTTCTGCAGATTTGACCAGGAGCGTAAATAAATCTCTCATGCAGCATAGTATCTGAAGTGACTTTGCCCTTTTTTATGCACATTAAAGTTACACATAACCTTTCTTCATTTAAAGACTTTTTTATTATCAATTTAAAATTGTTCATTTTTTTTTTTATCACAATCTTAACATCATCGTTCAAAACTTTTTGAGATGATAGGGACTGCCCTGTTGCTCAATTATATGCATATTAAGATCACACATAATCCTTCTTAATTCAACTCTTTTACTGTCAGCATGTCTCATATTTTTTTAGCTCAAAAATTTCACCTTAGTCATTTCTTTAACACAGATATGCGCTAAATAACCAAAGCTGTCGATGCGCCATAATACAACATTCATTCATTCATTCTGAATGTGCTTGGCTTTCGACCTACCTTTTGGTTCTGATAACAAATGAATTAACAGAAACTTGTGACTGGTAAAAAATGTAGACATTTTTTTTAAGGGCCCCTGCCTATATGCGGGCAAATTTACGCCGTCTATCTTTTAAAAGAAATTTCTTTTTAAACAATCCCGTGTTTTCACGACGCATGGGTTTCGCACAACGTTTTCAGAAGCTTTCTTCCTCGGCGTTGTTAAAACTCGGGATTGTTTGACGAGGCTTCAGTGTTGCTCATCAATGTCAACTGGTGAATTCGTAAAGGACGAGTCGTTTTGTTGATTATTTCTACTCAGCACAATGAACGTTAAAGTAGTCATTTAGAAGATTTTCTTTTTGTTTAAAAGAATGCGAGATTCAACAACATGTTAAATGCCTTTTTTTTACTCGAGAATTCTCGAGTCTCGAGAAGGTTATTAAATCTCGCATGTAGCACTTGGTAGTAGTAGTAGTTCATTTTAGTGGTAACAAATAATACAGCAAAAAAGTGTGTTTATACCGTATGAATCATGCTCTGTGAAAATCGGGTTTAATGCATCTGCAAAAAGTACTGATTCATGTCAACCTGCGCAGTCGGCGCAGGCTGACCCGAATCGATACTTTTTGCTATGGGTCAGTAATCTGCATGTCCACTGACCATTCCACCTCATGATTTAGTCGGTTATTAAACAAAATGCATTTTATGGGTCCATAATTATGTGATGGCTTGCTTGGTATGAAAAGTCATGCAGATGCATAAAACTCCTTTTTGCCAGAGCATGGCTCGTATGTTTTCAAGTAAAGCTTGCCAGAGACAGTAGTGTAAGGGAAGATAGTGGGTCTCTTACATGAGAGGTACCGGGCTTGCATCCCATGATGAGGGGGGGGGTCATCCTCTGGAACCAATCACACACACAAATGAGTGAATACTGGACAGGTATTCACCAACCATTTTTAAGAACATTCTTGGTCTAATCATAGGTTTCGAAAGTAACACAACTTCTGATTGGCTAAACCATTTGGTTAAGCCAATCAGACGTCGTATTATTTTTGAATTTAGAAAAATTTTAAGAATAAGACTGAGAATGTTTTTAGCAATGGTTCAGTGGTGATTACGAACTCAGGTTAAGGTTTCCTGGAAGCAATCGAGAATCGTCGAGAATGATTGATATAAAGTGTAGATCTTATTTCAAAATCGATGTTAAATAAGTACATGTAGTTTCAACTAAACTAAGACCAAAAGGGGATGATTATCTTATTGTTGTATTTTGAAGAGGCGAGGTGGCGCGAACATGATTCCGTTGGAAGATTCAATTTTGGGTGGATCAAACATGGATATACTAGGAAATGGATATATGCCATCTTCTTCTTTAATGCATGGTCATATATTGTAAAAGTATCTTGTTATTTATTCGAATATCGCACTACTTCCGACTAAATATTTGCAGATTTGAGATAGGAATGCACATTTTCTGCAGTCTGATCTTGATCTAGACTGTCTACAAAAAGCCTTCAACACGCGACAAAATTTTAGACTTGTCCAAACTGAAGGCATTTGCAGACACAAAGTGCAATGTGGTCCAAATGAGTCGACGTGTCTTAAAAGAGCGGAAAATGTTGTGGAAAAAAGGAGAAAATGCTGGTGAACAGCATTTTCTCCTTTTCCAATAATGATTTCTAAAGCCCTTTTCCTCAGGATCGTTAAAACTTTGGACTGTGTGGTAAGGAGTTAATTTGCCGGGTTTTACTGCCATGTCGGTCAAAGCCAATGCTTCAAGGTAATCTACAAGAAAGGAAAGGATCTGATGAAGGCATAAAGATAAAAGCCGGGATATTTAATTAGATGATCAATATCTACATGGGAAGGGGGGACAACAGTAATTCCTGTAAAATGACCAGGCGTCAAAAATGTCAGAGATTCGTCCAAGATTCGCGCTCCGTTATCCTCATGAATCACTCGCGAGGCACACCATGTTATTTTCCCGTAATTACGATATGCAAAGTGGACTTTGCTTCATGCAAATCAGGCTTTATGGTATTACAAATTAGAGATAATCCACTTGTTCGCTGCTGCCATCTGAGGAAAAACGTTGGGACTGAAGTTTTTTTTTTTTTAAATGTCATGTCGTCATGAAGTGCATCTTTACGACAGAAAACACAAATTGGTGGGGACACCAGTGTATGAGTACCATGTCAGGCGGTACACTGCACACACATATGCGCGAGTATAGTGTCAAAGTACATAGCAGTTCACCAGGGGCAGAGTGCTTAGCTCTAAGGGGCAAAAGTATTTTTGTTATGCTCTGTGAAAAAGGAGCTTAATGCATCTGCTAAAAGTATCGATTCAGGTCAGCCAGCGCAGTCCGCGCAGGCTGACCTGGGCCGAAACCTTTTGGTCACTTTTCTGCATGTCTAAGGACCACTGTACCTCATGATCCTCAAGCTTATTGTAAGATAAAATGAATTTTATGATCCATGATTGTAAGATGACCTGCTTGGTATACTGCATTAAGCCCCCTTTTGCCAGTGCGCGGCTCATTATATTCAAGTACCATTTCAACTTCCATAGTAGCATAGTGAGGACAGAAAACTTTGAATGCCATGTGAAAGTGCCAGGCTCTTGTGGACACGGGTGTTTAAGCACCATGTCAAAATATACGGGTAAAAAAGTGTACCTCAATGAACAGGAGCAAGCCTTGAGTGTCATGTCAAAGTGCATAATAAGGCATACAAGTGTTGCGTACCATGTGAAAGTTCATGAGCCATGCTCTGGTAAAAGGGGGTAAAAGGGGGCTTAATACATCTCAGCAAAGCATGATACCAAGCAAGTCATCACATAATTATGTATCTATAAAATCTATTTTGTATAACAACCGACTGAATCCTGAGATACACAGGGCCTTCGACGTGCAGGAATTTGACCAATAGCAAAAAGTATCGACCTAGGTCAGCCTGCGCAGATTGCGCAGGCTGACCTGGGTCGATGGTTTTTGCAGATGAATTAATGACTCAGTCATTATTTAGAGCATGTGTTCCTCTGGTACCATGTCAAAACACGTGCTAAGGAGGGCACTGTTTAATGTCCATGCCAAATTGTACAGTGAGGACGGAAAGCTTTGAGTGTTACGGGTAATTCAAGTGCATTCTTAACCGTTGACATAACTTTAAATTCAATGTGCCTAGTGAAGCTCCTACATCCTGTACTTCGGTACCATGTTGACGTTAAAGTAAAAAAAAATGCTTCCAAAAGTAAACAAAGTCGGCGTTAAAATGCATTTAAATCTAAATCATACCATTGAAAAAGTATGGAAGTTATTGTGAAGAAGACAATCTGTTATTGTTCGGTGTGTCCAAATGTTTATTGCTGTGAGAGAAATTAATTTCAAAACGATGTTAAAAGCTGCCGGGTCACTCTACATTTTGCTTACTTTTTGCCTGATTTTAAAACTCAATTTTCTGCCAACGACTATTGAACCGACTCCACTATAACAGATTGTCATCTTCACAATATTTTCCATACTTTTGAATGGTATGATTTAAATTTAAATGTACATTGTATTTTAACATCCGCATTTTGTTTTTTTGGCTGCTATTGGGCCTTCAGTACTGAGGACTGTTTAACTTTCATGTCAAAGTTTGAAAGTCAGGACACATCTTCTAAGGTACAGTGTCAAAACGTATACTGAGGACAGCACTGTTTTATATTCATGTTTGCTTGAGCGCTGCTCGGTGCGCTTTTGTGTACAGTATAGATTAACCCTTTCCCAAACGATAAATTTTAGACTGGTCCAAATTGAAAGAGTTTGCAGACGACAGTTTTAAATTTGATGAAAATGGCAGAAAGGTCTCAAAAAGGGTAGAAAACAATGTGGGAAAAGGAGAAATTGCTCGTTACGAGCAATTTCTCCTTTTCCCACAGCGTTTTCAAAAGACTTGTACTGCAGACACGTGAAAACCAGGGCTTGTTTGGGAAAGGGTTAAAGTCAGGCTGTACAGGACGTGCGGTCAGATATTTGACCCAAACTCTCCAATGCAGTGAGATATGCTGTACGAAATAAAGTTTAGAAACTAATTGTCTTGATAGCTACATGTACGAGGTGTGGGGGTGTTCGAAATTCCATAAAGCTGTGTGTTCAAAGGGAAAAACGAAATTGGAGACGCTCTCCATGATTACGAAGACTTTGTAGGCCCTACTTGTTCCTTGTGTACATGAAGAAGTTTAAAAGTTCTCCTTCCTTTCCAAACACGCTGATGATACAAACACATGATTTATTATCTAGGTAACTCGAAATATCATGGCTTTATTGCACCTCGGTCTAAATTTTTCGATGGTGCCACTTTCGAATTCAGAGTATCTCGCTGAGGGACACTCTCAAATGAAGGACGCTGTGATCGAGGCTTGAACCAGGAATGCCTGATTTTGAATCAAGCGTTTTACCCACTATCCGATGAACGACCTAAACACGGTTGTTGTACGTCATTATGGCTAAGAAAGCTTTTGTTGTATCGAAATTTTAAACGACAAATGTTGGCCATAAGTAAACAATGCAAGTACTAAAACGCATTTAAATTTATATCATACTATTTAAAAGATACGGAAATTAATGTGAAGATGACAATCTGTCACTGTACGGTCGGTTCAAATGTAAATCGCTGGCAGAAAAAATTAATTTCAAAACTACATGTAGATAAAAAGTTGCCAGGTCTCTATCTCGTATTTTGTTTACTTTTTGCCTGATTTTAAAATTCATTTTTCTAGCTACTAGCATTTTGACCGGCCGTACAATAACAGATTGTCATCTTCACAATAATTTCAATACCTTTAAATGGTGTTTATTGTTTACTTTTGGCCGCTCCTAGGCCTTTAAGGTGATATAATACGTCTCTAATAGTCAGTGAATGCTCTCTTCTGTTCTGCTCCGCTCTCCGTTCCTGACCAGCATCTCTCATTCCCTTCTCTCCGCCTCTTCCCCTCACAAGAAATTTTCTCTCTATTTAGTCACCCATTGAAGATCTGTCAACAATTAATCATGTTTCCAATGACATTCCTGATAAACACATGCCCAAATCATCGATGTTCAAATTAAGAAGCCCGCTTTTTCGGTATTCTTTTTTCTATAAAAGGACTGATTAGTAATGACCGCTGTGTCACGTTACACAAGTACCGCCTTGTTACGTCACGTGTCTGAAAGAACGCTTCTGCGTTAACTTTTCACCAGATGTCAATAATTTTAGACTGGTCTAAATTGAAAGCTTCTGCAGACGACGAACTAAACGTGACTCAGTTCATGAGATTTCTTTTCTTTGAATTGACGGAAAATGTTTTGGGAAAAGAAGAAAATGCTGGTTACCAGCATGTTCTTGGGAAAAGAAGAAAATGCTGGTTACCAGCATTTTCTTCTTTTCCCACAATGTTTTCAAAATCATTCTTCCGCAGAATTGTTAAACACGGGATGATCTGAGGAAGGATTAACTGGTTACCCAAATAATAAAACTTTGAGCAGATGACATTGAAAAACTCTTTACGTAATATGGGTATTCGACACGAATTAATGTTTACGATACAGATACACGTTCGAAACAATTAACAAAAGGATACGTGTTAAAGCATTATAGAGAAGGGATAAATTGTTCTTAACGACATATTGCTCCTTTGTAGCAACGCTTTCGAGAATGTTTTGCTCCAAGGTAAAAAAATCCTCCCAGAAGGAAATATGTTCATTCGTTCGACATACTAGTAACTTGAAAATATTTGAGCTGTGCTCTGTGGGGTTAAAATTATGCTCATTTGTAAGATAGGAACAGACCCCTCTTGGATACTTTTGAAAATATTGTGAGAAATAGAAATACAACAAGTAATTCCCACTTTTCTTGCAATCAAGTGATGATCTACTCCCTGGGCACAAAAAAAGTCATAGTAGTGTCGAAATGATTCAAAACTGTTGTTTATCATCGATGAACAGACAAAATTGAACGGACGAAAAAACGAAAGCAGTGCTAGTTCTACAGTATGTTTTTTTTTTTTCAACACTTTAGCAGACGACAAAATTGTAGACTAGTCAAAATTGAAAGCATTTGCAGACGACATATTAGGTGTTACTCAGAACATAAAGTTTGTCTTTCAAAGGGTAGAAAACATGGTGGGAAAAGAAGAAAATGCTGGTTACCAGCATTTTCTTCTTTTCCCACCATGTTTTCAAAGGCCTTCTTCCTCATTGTCTTGAACAGTCAGGATTATTTAGTAAAGGGTTAATAACTTATAAAATAAATGGTTGTATGTAGAGGCAACACTAAAATGGAAGACGTCTAAGATAATTTATGTCTTAAATGATACATTTTATCCAAGAAATACAAGATGACAGGTTTTACCAATATCTGATAAATCTATTTTCTCTTTGCTAAGTCGTCGGAGCATGGTTAACAAACGATCTTAATTAGATAAAGGGTCTTTTTAGGGGATTTTTTAAGGGTCGCGGCTATCCCCTTCCTATCAATCATTAATATTTATGATAGGTTACCCAACGCAGCCAATTAATCAAGGCGAAAATGTCATCAACAACCATGTAATGCCACGCAGATCGGATCAACAAGCTCTGCCTTTCTTGTCATCTCAACATGTAATGGAATTCATCCGCTTAATTGAAGTCACGTGATAGGAACGCATGGGTTTAACCCTTCCTCTACTTGTTGCTAACTGCCTTAAACTAAATAATTTTAACTTTTTTGAGGTCTAAAAGTAAATCTACAAACAATTCGAGATGATTCTGATGCCGGTAGTGATCTACACTGTCCCCAAAATGTCAGTGAGTCGCGATTAGCAGCTTGAGGGTTAAAATGATCGCATTCTCGCTCGGTATCTCTACACCATAGATCTAATGTAAAAAAAGGCCGGTTCATCGTCACAAATTCATGCGATGTGGTTGTCGTAAGTATCCATATAACACGACAGATCTTGGCCCAAGACATGTGAACGCGGGAAATCATGGTATGATCCACAGGAGCGGAATCAGCAGTAGATCTATGTAAAGAGCCAATCTCAACTGAAATTGTCAGTTTGGTGACCATAAATACCACATGCAAAAGATTTCTTCTGTCTTGCAGACCACCTGTGAAAACATTGTGGTTTACCAGGGCCGAAAATAAATGAGCCATGCTCTGTGAAAAGGAGGCTTAAAGCATCTGCAAAAAGTAGCGACCAAAGTCAACCTGCGTAGTCCCCTTTTCCCACAATGTTTGAAAAGCTTGCTTCATTCGAGTCGTTAGAACTCGGGATTGTGTGGCGAAGAAAGATTCCTAAGAAGTCAAAAAGAAAATAAATGGCAAACGAAACTGGCTAAACAGTGACAAAAATTGATTGCGCAATACCGAATGATGAATAACGGCCCCATTTTCTGCCCCTAATACAACCCCGCCTGTTGGTTCCCACATGATTTCCAGGGCCTGTCAAAATATTCATTTGCCTGAAAAATGGGAGAATTATGACTGATGACACTGGGATGAGGGGGTCAGAGCACACAATCAACAGATATTTGTTTAGGGAGAAGAAATGTTACATGCCATTTTACGCTGAATTTAATTCTCAACCAGACTACAAAATTTTAGACCTGTCCATATTGAGAGCATCTGCAGACGACAAATATAACGGGTCTCGAATTATAAAAATTGCATTTGAAAGCGTTGAGGGAAAAGGAGGGAAAAGGAGAAAATGCTGGTTACCAGCATTTTCTCCTTTTCTCACAATGTTTTCAAAAGCCTCTTTCCTCAGGGCCGCTAAAACAAGGAAGTGATTGGCAAAGAGTTAATGAAATAGTCGATTGGTTACAATCGGCAAGAAGCATCACGATTCAATTCACATAATCCTTTTAACTGTGAGATTTATCAACTTATTTTCTCCCGAAACAAATTCTGAAAGGACAACAGTGAAAAGGTTCTTATAAAATATGGAAATAAAAGACGTGAAGAGAGCTATTTATCTTATCCTTTCTTAGTGTGTGATTAATCCGGAAGGGAGTATACTCGCTCATAGGGATTTCTTAAAGATATACAACAGATGTAAAAAGATTGGGAAAGTGTGAATGTGCTTGAACATGTAGTTTAATATCCGCTTCACACTCACACATAAAACCTCTTGTGGAATAAGTTAGATTCAGTTTTGATATACAAGTTGCATACTGGTACTTTAACCGCATTTGTGGAATTACTTAAACTTTTAGTTTTATATACATTACAGATAACGCAGTACATAGAATTAAGCCTACAGCACTTAATTTCTGTCTAGTTTGGTATACATTGTACACACATATACATGACGCCCTTTGTTGAATTGCTTAATTTCTAGTTGGATATAGACGGTACACTAGCACCTAACGCCATTTGTAGAAAACCTTCATTTTTAGTTCCATTTTGTTATGTTGCATGTTATTGAAAGCATTTGCCGACAACAAAATAATTGTGACTCAAAAAAGTTCATTAGAATTTTGAAGGCTAGAAAACATTGTGGAAAAAGGAGAAAGTACTGGTTACCAGCATTTTCTTCCTTTCCCACAATGCTTTCCTATGCCTTCTTCCTAAGGGTTGTTAAAATTTGGGATTGTGTGATAAAGGGTTAAACAAAAGGGAACATAGTACATATACAAAGAATTATGAGCCTTTTTCTTTTCCTTCCCTTTTTAGTCCTATCATCTTTATTATTTTCATCTTTATAAGTTAAAATAATAACCACCAACATCAGCATCTGTATAACGAATGTGCTGAGCGGGGTGGTGGAATAGTTAAAAATATTGAATGTGCGGAACAGGGGGAAGTTTTCGTTTTCCCGGGGCAATTTTCGGGGGGGGGGGCTTTTTCCGGGGGGGGGGGGGGGGGGGGGCCGGGTGAGGCAGTTTTCCTAGAACCACTGCTACATGTATTAATGAGCCACGCTCTGGGAAAAGGGGACTTAATGCATATCTGTGATGACTCATACCAAGCAAGTCATCACAGTATTATAGATCCATAAAACACGTGTGTATAATAACCTACAGAATCATGAGGTGCTCTGGTCCTTTGACATTCAGAAAATTTAGAAAAAGCAAAAAATTTCGAGCCAAGTCAGCCTGCGCGGATTGCGCAGGATGACCTGGGTCGGAACGTTTTGCAAATACATTAAGTCCCCTTTTCACAAAGCATGGCTCATTTAAAAATGTCATTGAATACGGGCCCTGGTCTTATAATAAGTGTAATGGTCGTAATTGCAGAGGAATTATTTTCAAAGAGCACAGACTTGAACCTCACTTCATTGGGATTTTCTTCAGTGAGAACGATCATATTTTCATTCCTGAATGAAAATACATGGACTATGCTCTGTGAAAAGGGGTTTAATGCATCTACAAAAAGTATCGACATAGGTCAGCTGCGCAGTCCGCGCAGGCTGACCTGGGCCAAAACTTTTTGCTATTTGTCAATTTCCTGCATGTCAAAGGGCCAGTCTACCTCCTGACCCAAGCGGTTGTTTGACAGAATGGATTTTATGGATCATGGATCCATAATTATGTGACGATTTGTTTGGTATAGAGCATGGTGGAGATACATGTACATTAAACCCCTTTTTGCAAGTGCGTGTCTCACATGTGGGCACTTCATAACACAATAAGCCAAGTTTTTGTTGAAAGAAAGAATAACCCTGGTTATCTATACAAATCAACCAATCGGACGAGTATGTATGTATTCATACTCAAAACAATTGACTGTTATGAGGCAGAGCATGTAGTGTACGGATGGGGCGTCAGTATCTCACATCAGAGGTTGAAGGTCCGAATCCCGTGATACGTAGGGTCAACTTCAGGATCTATCCTCACCGTGGCAAGAGTACTTAGTCAATGCTTATAAAAGTTTTTTCATGCTCAACTCAGCAGAGTATGAAATTTCAAAGTTGTATAAATGGTATTTGATAAACCTTACCGACTAACTTCTTAACTTTAGAGTTTTTCTTTTTTCTCTGTCTAGTAAATCAAAGAGTTCATTTCAAATTTTCATAGATTGAACTAAACTGACTGATATGCATAACTGTAGTTGCTTCCATGGACAGTGTAGATTCAAGTTCAGACTGCACAGAGTGCAGAAAAAAACAACAATATTTAGGTCCTTTCTTATTTCACTTCTAAATGAATATGTTCAATTTATTAATCAACCCTTAGGCTGCTTAGCGCGACTCGACGAGCTTTTGCGAACAGTGTAGATCAAGATCAGACAGCACTAAATGTACAGAATGATCTTGGATCTATACTGTCCGACATGGTATTTTTTCCCGGTGGTATCAACTTTTGAAATCGCAGTATTTGGATTTTTATTATAAGAGTAGAATTTCCTTTTCATCTGTTTAGCAGCTTAAGGGTTAACACTCTAAGAGTTAATATATCAACTAGACACTTTCCGTATTGACCAAAGACCATAACCTTTTGCCGGAAAACGTTCGAGACAATGTCGTTATTCTAAACACGACAATAACCCTTCCCGGAATGAGTCATATATTTGAAACAGAAGTTTCTGGAATTATTCTTGGTAATAAAGTTAGTAAAATTATCACAAATCCTAGAAATGGTATCTTTTCATTTCTGACATTTTGTGCGAATATCGAAAAAAAATTTTCTTTGACGAAAGATGTTTTTGGTACTTATTGTTGTCGCGTTGTCAGAGTCAGAAAGTCATTTTTGACCGAAAGGGTAAAAAATCCGATACAAGGGCCATGTTTGGCCACGTCATGCTAGCACACTGGACATGAATACTGACCAGAAACAGACCGATGTTTACCAATTTACATGATCATAGAAAGAGTGTTATTTCTATCATGGCGATTTTGGGATACAGCGATCAATTCCTACATGTCTTTTTTTCGCGCCGGAAATGAATAATATTGGGATGTCGTCTGTTCCAAAAAGCTTGTAACCATTGGAGACAAGACGGCCATGTTTAACGTCTCAAGACAATTATCGTAATGAGATTGGAGACGTTCGCATCTTTGGGAAATTAATCCTTTATTCCACTCGAGTTTATCGATGATGGTGTTGGTTTTAGTATGGTTCTACCCGAAAGCAGTTGTAACACCAATAACAAATGAGCCATGCTCTGTGAAAAGGGGTTTAATGCATCTGCACAGTCCGCACAGGCTGACCTGGGCCGAAAGTTTTCGCTATTGGTCAATTTTCTGTATGTGCAAGCACCAGTTTACCACATGATTACGTCGATTATCAAAATAAAAAGTGGCTTTTATGGATCCATAATTATGTGATGGCCTGAATTGTATAATGCCTTACGGAGATGCACTAGGCCCCATTTTGCCAGAGCATGGCTCAAATGTAGTTAAACAGTTGAAAAAGGTTGGTAATAGAATATTGATAAGAAATTGGCATTTTACTTAATAATCAGGATTTCACGATTTTTATAGAATAGCTTATTGGACACTGAAGATCCATGATCGAATTGTACCTTTAGTACACTCTGATCCTGATCTGTACTTTCCGCCAAAACAGATAGGAATTTCTGTTATGAGTCAAAATATAAATTTTATATCCTTGAAATGCAATATGTTTTTTCATTTTTCTAGATAATTTTACATATATATGTTAATTTTACAGCGCGAAAACGTAAAATATGGAAGCCAGGGTAACAGGTGGATTAATTCCTTCGATGGCGCGGGGCCCTGTGTGGTAAAGTGTCGGACTCGCAAACTGGAGGTTCCGGGGTTCGAAGCTCACTGGAAGCCCTAGGCTTTTCATGAGGGTGTCATTTGGCAAGACACTTCAAAGCCCCAAGTTTCAAAGTGAAACCAAGGACATACATGAGTAAGCGAGCTGTTGCCGTGATATAACTGAAATTATGTTGAAAGCGGCGTTAAAAATCAATCAATCAATCAATCAGTCAATCAATCAGTCAATCCTTCGATAGAGCTAAAGATCTACTTTTCATCGGGGCGTTATATCTTGTTGACGTAAATTATTCTTTACTTCCGGTTGAATATATCTTAGTGGTAGCAAAATAATATAGACTTCAAATGAAATAAACAACTTCACTGCTCTAAAAAGATCTGATATTTATCTGTATTGTTCTTTTCTCCTACATTTTTTTTTCCAGACGACTTGATAGAGCACTCTTTTATATGTTCATTTGTGTGATCGTCTGCTTTTGTTTTGTTAAATGCTGTTTTAACCTTTAGCCTGCTAAGCACGACTCAAGAACCCTATGCGGACAGTGTAGATCAAGATCAGACTGCACAGAACGTGCAGTCTGATCTTTGATCAACACTGTCCGATAAGAAGAGATTTCCCCAACCTCCATGACTTTGAAATACCAACATTTTGTTTTTTACCAACGGCTTGAAAATTTCATTTAAGTTATTTAGCAGGATAAGGGTTAAAACGTTTACCAGCTACGTCACGAGGATTAATATACTTCTGGGACGGTGTTTTGTTTTATCAACAGACTTTCGAGGCCAATGGGTGATTTCCCATTGGTGAAAGAGCATTGAATCTGGTGACAATCTTATCAATTCTCGAAAGGACCTTGTCCGAGTAGGGATTCGACTGACGACCCTGAACTGCAAGCAATGTATGTTACAGACAAAGTTACTTGTCTCGGTGACTATAAAATCGTAAATTACAGTGCTCTACAATGGTAACAGAACAATTCGTACAAGGACGATTCGTACCAGACCATTGGTACCCATGACTCACGGATGATCCGCCATCATTATGTAGTTTCCGTAATACCATGCTACCTATTAATTTCATTCCTTTTTTCATTTTTTTTATGTAAAAGTTGCGAGTGACTCGAGTATGTTTTTATCGATAATATATGGCCCTATTTATATCAAGTTATCGTCTACTAGTTGACATGATTGCCCATCTTCTATCTGAGAGGTCCCGAAGGAATTATCATCTTTAACCGACGTGTTGCTTAACTTATGCAGTCCTTCAAATAATACTTCCCTTTTGTAGTAGGCTGCTTTTGAAAACGTTGTGGGTAAAAATAAATTGATTGTATCCTTGTACCACAATGTTTTCAAATGCAAAATGACGTGGGCTATTCACCTTTCTCCATATTACCATTGACACGTCCTACCCTACTCAGTTCTTAATCATCAATCGAAAATCATTCAAGACCTCGAACCTTGACGAGTTTATTTATTGGTAGCGAAAGAGTTCAATTCCAGTTGGCTAAACTTTTTCACGTGACGTAATGGGTTACAACTTGGTCATGCAATAGTTGTCAAATGTTATAGGTTTATTACAAGAGATATGCGTGTACTCATATTTCCCTATGGCCTTTATGACCATGTTTGTCTGACAATTACTTATCTATTTGTTTGATAGTCCCCCGTGTGCTCCCAACCCGTAACATATTTGTACTTTTAAAGCGGGATAATCAGGCCTTTTCATCAAAACTATTAAATGCAATATTCCAATGTGCGTCTTCTCTTTTTCTATCTATTCAGTCCACCTGACAAAAGCTACTGTCCACTAACTTCTCTCGCTAAAAGCTAGATAGTTTCATTGTTATATGGGGTGTATTAGGTACCTTGAGGTGATACGCAGTCCTCTTAACGTGTTTTCTTTGAAATTCAGCTCATAACAACGTGTTTAAGGACAATCTACTTCAAATACTATTTAGCGATTGTTTTCGGGGTTTATATAAACAGAAGCTGAAACAAGGAAGAAACGACATATTCTGTTGAGCCATGCTCTGTGAAACGGGGGCTTAATGTATCTGCGGAAAGTATCGACCCAGGTCAGCCTGCGCAGTCTGCGAAGCCTGACCTGGGCCGATACTTTTTGCTATTGGTCGATTTTCTACAAGTCTAAGGACCAGTTTACCTCATCATTTAACCGGTTGTTAGACAAAATAGACTTTATGGATCCATGATCATTTAATGACTTGCTTGGTATCATGGATCACGAAAATGCATTATGCCCCCTTTTGCCAGGCCATGGCTCAATATATATTTTAAAAAAAAATTTAAAAAAAATAGCATCTTCTTTGAACATTCCTGACCTTGAATGGTCCTGTCGAATAACACTTTTAAGAGTTAAAAGTAACACTACCTCATATAAAGTACTTTTGTTAACTATTGGGGCTTTATATGAAAAGTAGAGTGGACATATCAGAACGAAATGAAATTTGTCCTCTATGTCCTACAAACTCGTTGATACCTTTCAAGCCTGTTCCTACCATGGCGATCGGTTACAATATAGTAAACCAACAAGTAAACAACGTCAACAAAACAGTTAGAATGAACATTACAGAAATTTACAAGTTTTATTGCACTGGCAATTCAAAGGAATTGCTCTTTTATTCTAAATTCGTTTCTTGTTCCCATTTAGGCAAGTAGGGTTCTTTGTTACATTGTTTCAGACTGCTCGATTATAAATTATCCTTTACCATTCAAGCCCGTGTTCTAACGACCCAAATGAGGAAGGCTTCTGAAAACATTGTGGGAAAAGGAAAAAATGCTGGTAACCAGCATTTCTTCTTTTCCCACAATGTTTTTCCATTCTATCAAAACAACAAATTCCATCATTCCATCATTAGAGCGGCATTCAGTTTGTCTTGTCTTCTGCTTTCATTTTGGAAAAATCTAAAATTTTGTCGTTTAGTAAAGAGTTAATCGAACATTTAAATGCATGACATTGTTAATACATGTATACTGTTAAGCTGTCTCTGGAAATCTAGAATGTTAAGAGATCTTGATATATGCAAATAGATGCAGTGGATCGTTCCAGTTTCAAAAACGATAAAAGTATATAGCCATGCTCTGTAAGAAGGGGTTTAATGCATCTGCAAAAAGTTCCGACCCAGGTCAGCCTGCGCAGTCCGCGCAGGCTGACCTGGGTCGAAACTTTTGGCTTTTGGTAAATTTTCTACATGTCAAAGGACCAGTCTATCTCAGGATTTGCTCGGTTGTTTGATAAAATGGATTTTATGGATCCATAGTCATGTGATATCTTGCTTGGTATAATGCATCACGGAGACGTATCAAGCCCCTTTGGCCAGAGCACTGCTCATATCAAATGCTAAATGCATAATTAGGTCTTTACAAGACGACAAAATTTTTGACTAATATAAATTAAAAGCATTAGCAGACGACAAATTCAATTTAGCTCAGATGAATTTTTATGTGTAAAAAGCATTATGAGAAAAAGAGACACTACTGGATACCAGCATTTTCTCCTTTTATCACAATATGTTCTAATTGCTTCTTCCTAATGGTCGTTAGAACATGGACTAGTTTGGTAACAACCAAGGCGCAATCTTTCAAATTATTTTCGTTTGGGCTTTCTTATCCATTACACAACATTGCTAATTAACGTATTAAAGAAAAATCAACCAATGAGGATAAATTGAGTGCAATTGAAACTTGTCAAAAATGTGACAAAAGGAAAGCTATAAGTTATAAGCAAATCCTATTTTGCCACGACATTTTACAAAAGTAGATTTTCCACACACCTTGAAAGCCGCTCTTTTTAGAGAAATGGATGATTTGGAACAAGTCTAAATTTTTGCAAACTTGTAAAGGGTTAACCCCATACAAATATGATTTTTTTTATAATAAAACAAGCTTAAGCGGTTTTTTTTTTGCAACGATTTTTACAAGCATGTGTGTGAGCGCGTTATGCACGATATCTGTTTGTATTGAGCGGTTGTTTAGGATTTCAGGCAAGTGACTGTGCACTTAAGGGAAATCACTAGGCATTTATTTCAAATCTTAATTTGTAAGAGTTAGTTCCCTTGAAATATGGGGCTGTGGAGCGACTCGGCCAATTACACTTCTGGGTGAAACAGTAACAACTAGCGAAGCTTCTTCTTCTTCTTCTTCTTCGTCTTCTTCTTCTTCTTCTCATTTAGGTTTTCCAGGAAAAAATATCAGACGGATTAAAATGACCGTCTGAAAAGGAAAACGAAAAGATATGAGTCGTGCTCTGTGAAAAGGGGATTAAATGCACCTGCAAACTGTATTGGCCCATGCCAGCCTGGGCAGTCCACGCAGGGTTACATGAGTCGAGACTGTATGCTCTGTGTAAATTTCCTGTTTAACGACCAGTTTAGCTCATGGCTCAGCTGCTTGCTAGACAAAATGAGCCATGCTCTGTGAAAAGGGTGCCAAATGCATCTACCTAGAGTATCGACCCAGGGCAGCCTGTACAGTCCGCGCAGGCTGATCTGAGTCGAAAAATTTTGCTATTGGTCAATTTTCTGCATATCAAAGGACATTCTACCTCGTAACTCAGCCGGTTGTTAGATAAAATGGATTTTATGGATCCATGTTTATGCTATGACTTGCGTTGTATAATGCATTCACGGAAATGCATTAAACCCCCTTTTGCCAGAGCGCAGCTCGAATGATTTTACAAAGCCATTGTCCGATCTGCTTGGTATAATGCATCGCAGAGATGCACTAAAGCTCCTTTTCTTAGAGTGCAGCTCATAAAAATTATGTTATAATTGTATAGAATTATAACCCCCAAAATTTCTACTGACGACTTTGAAAAGCATCCCGAGTAGTAAAGATAATCAGTTGATAAATGAATCAAGAGGTGGTCGTCGGTTAGATATCCTAGTTCGGCCAAGTTCTTTCCGAGAAATGATTATAGTCATTGCGACAGGACGCATTCCTCTCTCACTGCTTTTAATGTTTCGCACAATCCTGAATTTTAACCACTCAGAAGAATAGACCTTTCGAGAGCATTGTGTGAAAAGGAGAAAATGTTGTAACCAGTATTTTCTTCCTTTTCAACAATGTTTTCTAACATTTCAAAGAAAAATCCAACCATTCAAGTTGCATGTAATTTGTCGTCTGCGAATGCTTTGAATTTGGTATACCGTTGAATTGTTGTCGGAAACAAAAAACGAATTGTCTTAGGGCTCAATGAGGTTGATATGGCCGAGACTAATAATAGAGCAGCGGAGAAGTAGAGCAAGATCATACTGCACGTATGTGCTTGCTGATCTTGTCGTACACTCTCCGCAAAATACATCTATGGTCGAAAATAGATAATTGCACATCGAACGGAAGGACTGAAGTTATAAAAAACACTACTATCAGGGGAGGTAATTTGTCTGCGAGGGCGCAAGTATAAGAATTAATAACCCTGTTCTCAGACGCAATCAGCCAGATTTTAACTCTGTTAAACCCTTAAGCTGATCAGTGTGACTCGACGCTCTCTTGCGAACATTGTAGATCAAAATAAGACTGCACAGAACGTGCAGTCTGATCTTGGATTTACACTGTTCGATATGGCGAGTTTTCTTTTTTTTCCCCAGCAACAAGTACATTGTAATCGCAATGTTTCGGTGAATAATTATTGGCTGGAAATCTTTATTCTATTTATTTAGCAGTTTAAGGGTTAACTGCAGAGTAAAAAAAATTCAGCCAAAAGCAAGTATCAAAATATTGCGATTTCAGTGAACTTTTTTCAAAGGAAAATCTAACCGTATCGGACAGTGGTGTTCATGATCAGACTTCACGGTCTGTGCAATCTGATCTTGATCAACTCTGTCCTCAAGAAAACGCGTTTAGTTGAGCTTAATGACCTAAGGCTTAAAATGATTTAATTGAGACAGTTCCCAGGATGTGTCTGGTTAATATTTTTTATTCAGACCCCATGTTCATCTGTAAACCCTTTGTTCCCTTATCAGACAATCCCGAGTTTTATCGACCTTGAAGAAGAAAGCTTTTTTAAAAAGATCGTAGAAGAAATCAAGAAAGAACTGCTGGTAATCAGGATTTTAAACGTTTTTCCCACAACGTTTCCTACCAGTTCAAGGTCAAATCTTATAATTTAAGCTACAATGAAGCTACAATAAATTGTTCGTCCGCAATTGCTTTCAATTTCGAAAAGTCGTAAAATTTTGTCATCTGGTAAAGAGTTACGACGATTATAATCTTCTGTGTCTTGCAGCAGACACGCATACAAGTTTTGGCAAAAGGAGAAATCCCTCATTACGAGAAAATTATCCTTTTATCATGATGCTTTTTTGTAGGCTGTACCATATACTTAACCTTACATCTTTACCAAACGACAAAATTTTCGACTTGGCCAAATGGAAAATATCTGCAGACGACAAAATAGATATGGCTAAAATGATGAGCTTTGTGTTTGGTGGGATAAGAAAACAGCTTGGGAAAAGGAGAAAATGCTGGTTACCAGCATTTTCTCCTTTTCCCACAATGTTTTCGAAAGCCTTCTTTCCCTAGATTGTTAAAACTCGGGGTTGTATGGTAAAGGGTTAATTAAGGTTTATTATCCATTTTACAACAATGTTTTCTATGTCGTCTGCGGCAAAATGATAAAGAAGGTAATCGGATATATTTTTTTTAAAAAAAAATACCATTTTAACCCTTATCCTGCTAAAAAAAAATTCAAATCGATAGTAGAACCTGACCAGTGCTATTTCAAACTTTTTTTTTTTTTGGAAAAGAAAACATCCCCTTATCGGACAATGTAGATTCAAGATCAGACTGCACGTTCCGTGCAGCCTGATCTTGATATACACTCTCCGCAAAAGGTCAGTAAGACGCGCTTAGCAGCCTAAGGGTTAACGCCAAACACCATGTTAACTGCTAAAGCTTTTGAGGTCGACTAAATACACTTTGCCAACAGCAGAGATCAAGATCAGACAGGACAGAAAGTACAATTTGAACTTGAATTTACATTGTCCAACATTGTGACTGTTTTCTTGGAAAAAAGATGTCTAAAAATGCAATATTTTCTGTTTAAACTATCTGCTTGAAATTTCCAATTAATTCATTTAGCAGTTCAGGGTTGTTTGGTTTCTCAGGGAATGCAGATCAAGATCTTAGTGCATTCAACGTATTGTCTAACCAGTTTGAATAGTAAACACCTAAATGCAGCATTTTTACGCACCAAAGATTTTCACATCATTATTCATTGCTGAATTCCACGTTTTGCATAGTTCAGACAATCTGCAAGGTTTTTCAAAAAACAGACATCGATCAACAAATAAAAATGGTTAAAAGCGCACTTTTCCTTGAAGCCTCGTTTTCATTGTAAATCCCTAATCAGATCCTTTACTCAGACCAGCGGGAAGGCAAATTGATCCTTTGAATCCAAAGAACACGATATCATAATGATAAAACAATCATTGCTCCGAAGAATAATCATCAACGGTCTGCTTTGAAGGAGCGATCACGTGCGAGTCACGTGCTTACACTCAATATCCCATCATACCATTCGTCCGGTTACCGGAAGTTGTTGAGGGTCCATTCGAACGTTTGAAACCATAGAAAGAAAATATCGATTTTCATTAACAAATCAACTACTGGCCATTGTACCGATTATTGCAATCATAAGAGTTCGCAGACTGTTCCGAGAAAACTTTATTTCTTAAGAAATGAAAAATATCCCGTCAAGCGAATAGACCGGAAGCTACAACTCAGACAGACAAACGTGAACGAGTTTCATTTTCTCCAATAAAAATGATAATTAACCCAATACTTCACATACAATTAGCATGGGCTCTCGCTACTTGAAGGCATGTAAATATGGAGTCGACAACATACCGTCGACGCAAGAATTATTAAACTTTTTATCAGCAAACAATTAATTTTATAGTACCGGTGGATAATTTTAACCTTTCCCAAATGATGTCTCGCTTTAACGACCCTTGGGAAGAAGGTCTTTTAAAAATTACAACGTGGGAAAAGGAAAAAATACTGGTAACCAGCATGTATTGCTGCACTGGCCGCAGTTTTATAACTGCAGTTCTGACAAAAATGACGTAGGACGAACAAAACTTCGATTTCACGTCATTCAACAGGTACTTAATTTTTGTTTGTTTGTTTTTTTGGTTAGTTGGTTGGTTGGTTGGTCGGTTGGTTGGTTGGTGTTTAAGGTCGTTTTCAACATTATTTTAGTGATATCGCGGCGGCCAGTGCACCTATCCATCCTATCCTGGTTTGTTTTTACCAGTGCTTCATACAATATTCTTTCAAAGACACTGGCTGCTTTCACACTTAACCATCGTTGAAACAATAATCGATGATGAGAGAGGAATTGATCCAGTCGCCATGACTATTATCAATCCTCGGCAAGGAATTGACCGAGGTCCGAGGTGCCGAGGTGGGGATTCCAACCAGCGACCCCTCCCCCCCCCCCCCCCGTTTCAAGTCCTGTAGGCCTACGCTACCGGGCACGGCAATAAGTAATCAAAGCCAAACGTCTGTTAACATGCCAGCATGTTGGGGGGGGGGTGTGACGATCAAATCGGTATTTGTACTAAACGAAGATTCGTAATAGATATAACTGTTGCGTGACAACAAAGTCGTATACATATGAGCCATGCTCTGGCAAAAAGGGGCTTAATGCATCTCCTTAATGCATTATACCAAGCAAGACATCGCCGTATTTTGTCAAACAGCCAACTAAATCATGATGTAGAATTATCCCTTGACAAATAGAACATTCACAGTATATCGAAAAGTTTCGGCCCATGTAAGCCTGCGCGGACTGCGCAGGCTTACATGGGTCGATACTTTACGCAAAAAGCATTCAGACCCCTTTTAACAGAGCATGTTGTCCGCAAAGTCTATTTCAGTGTCCATTGGTGGTGAAAATGTTAACTCGTAGCAATCACTTTCATCAATCCTAGAAAAGAACGTCCACTTAGCCATGCTTCGAACCCCCAGCCCCAAGTTTAATAGATCTAGCTGAGTGCAAGCCGCGCGGATAAGAATGAACTGTTTGGACCCTCATATTAAAGTAGAGGATATCTGTTGTTGTTTTTTTGTTCGATGAAAGATCGAAATTTATTCCAACGAGTGAACATCATCGGTAATATTTTCACGAGTGGCGCAGCCACGAGTGAAAATATTGCCGTATGATGTTCATGTGATGAAATAAATTTCGATCTTTCACCGAAAAAACAAAACTATATTCCATTTATTTCATGCGTCTGACCCTTATTTGTTGGGACTTGTTAAGTAAAGTGGAGCTCTCGGTATTTCCATACCAGTGAGTTTATCAATCGGTAAATTCACTTGTCGAAACGGTGAAGTTATCAAACCATAGTGCACCATTATTTCCCGATAACTATCGAAAAGCATGAAGTGAATTATATTCACTCTGTTAAGACCTCTCCAAGACATTTGTGAAACCTTGGTCTCTGACGAATTTCGTGAAAGTTTTAACCCATTACCACACAGTCTAGACTTTAAACGATCTTGAGAAAGAGGACTTTAGAAAATATTGTGAAAAAGGGAGAAAATGCTGATTACCAGCATTTTCTCCTTTCCCCACAATATTTTCTGCTCTATCAAAGACATCCTCCATAATTTGAACCACCCTTAATTTGTCGTCTCGAAAGGCTTTGGAATTGGGTAATTCTAAAATTTTTTCGTGCGGTAAAGTATTCATAGGCACTGCCAAAGATGTGATTATCATATTAATTTCGTACAGACGATCATATAACAGAAAACAAAACAGGAAGGCGCTGTGTTCCGCTGGCTTTTTTAAGGTCTTTTGGGTATCAGATACTGGTCATGCTGTGAAACTTGTTAGTTTACAATCATGGGCAAACGTTAACTACGTAATTGGCGTCACTCTTTACAAACAGACAAAATTTTAGAATTTTCAAAATTGGAAACGTTGGCAGACGACAAATCAAATATGGCTCAAATATTTGGGTTTACGCAATGTTTTCAAAGTCTTTTCTCTTAAGTAGTCGTTTTCCAAAGTGAAACCATCAAACCTAGCACTTCCTATACATTATACATTCACTTCAAAACTGCAAGATTCAAACATGCTAATAAAACTTTTTTGAATATTTTATTACTATTTTCACAGAATTTCGTTAACAGATCGCGTGCTGCGTGTTTGCGTGATCGTTTTAAAACGCTTCCATCGCAGTTCTTAACACAGCCTTTTCCTTAAAACAATACCCATAAACAATATTCAATCAAATAATTTACAGCTTTTGATAGGGGATTATTTAGAGAGAATTGACTCTTATCTGGATAAATAAATCAAATGAATAATTCAAGTAGATCTTAAATCCAAATGTACTGCGATACCAAATTTGTTTTCACAGTTAAAAAAAATAAAAAATCAAATCGGACAGCGTAGATCAATGATCAGACTGTACAATTTGTGCTGTCTGATCTTGATTTTACACTGTCCGCAAAAAGACATATATTCCCGCTTAGGAGACAAAGGGTTCATAATGCAGCGTGAAGAAGACATGATATTATGTGCTGAGAAATGAGCTGTTGTTGTCAATTGTCATAACTCATCGTCTAGCATTTTACCTCATGGATATTTTATGCGGTCTACAAAGAAGATGAAACAGAGGTATAGTGAAAGAATTTGAATGATGAGGGAGAAAGACAGACTGGGAGAGAGAGTAAAAATGCACAACCACGTGATCCGTGCCGCAAGCGGAAATCGAATAAGGATTTCCTGGTTACACTTCCAACACATCTAAGGGTCCTATTCCAATTGTTATCGAAATTTCAAGTAAAACATTAATGAATACTATTAAATGAGCCATGCACTGTAAAAAGGAGGCTTAATGCATCTGCGAAAGTATCGGCCCAGGTCAGCCTGCGCAATCCGCGCAGGCTGACCTGGGCCGAAACTTTTCACTGCTGGTCTATTTTCTATGTGTTAAAGGACCATTCAACGTCATGATTCAGCTGGTTGTTAAAAAAATTGGCTATTATGGATTCAGAATTATGTGATGGCTTCCTTAGTATCATGCATCACGGAGATGCATTAAGCCCCCTTTTCACAAGGCATGGCTTAAAAATGTTTTTCTTTACAGTAATAAAAAACAAACTAGGCAGCTGCATTCATTTAAATGTGCAGTTTTGACGTTTAAATGACAAAATAGTCGTTTTGCAATCAGGAACACCGTTTTTTTATGACATCTGATATGGCGTCATCATGCCTATTTGAACACGATAACAGATAAACTATGCATGTTTCTCATCATGTGACATTCCCATTAGCCTTTGCAAAGTTCTAAGCAAAATCCTGAAATACCGTATGAGGCCACATATCACTTTAAGGAAACACAATGAAAAAAGAAAATGTCTTAAAACTCTTCTATCGTTTTTGATATTGGCAAACTACATGCATTGCCTATATTACGTTAATGATAAAATAAATTGTTTGAAATTTGGTGTCCTTATAAAATTTTTAATACCCCCAATTAACCTCGGAGCCACGAATAACGCTACCATACATTCATTTACGCTTAACTGTCAGTATCTTTTATTCCTCTTTCAAAACAAAGTTGTTTAATTCGGCCCGCGACACTTCATGCGGTGCTGTCAAACACGGTGACCGTCAAGAAACCCAATTTCTAACACAAAGAAGATGGCAAGACGATATGAAGTTAGTGTATTTCTATCAGTTAAGATGGTTTACAACCTAGAATGACATTTGTTGTTTTTTTTTTAAATAAAACTTTCATAAGCTAGTTCAGGTATTTCCGTAAAAAAAAATAGCAGCGTCAGCAACAGCAGCAACAACAAAAACAACCAAAATTGGGAAACTATTTGTCAAAAAAAAAAGGAATATTACAGTTTAACTCATTACCAAAGGAGAAAGAATAAGAACTGTCAAAACTTGAGGCATTGGAGACAATGAAAGGATCGCTTCTCAAATGCTGAGATTCATCTGAAAACATTGTGGGTAAAAACATTTTCTCCTTTTCCTATAATTTCGAAAGCTTTTCTCATCAGAGCAGTTAAATCTCAGGATTTATAGGCAAAAGGTTGAACATTTTCATGGACTGTATATTCTTTCTTCAAACAAAGGGTCTTTGGGCCTGTCGTGTTTACGCGCATGGCTTAATCCGGTTTTTTTCTATTAAATGTCTGCCATATATCATATTTAAATGCACTTTGATTGTTTCCCGTCTTAATCTATAATTATAGAGCGTGGACGATTCATCAAAAAATGACAAATATTCATCTGTGTCTAAAATGCTTGGACAGCGAAAAAGCTATCGCTGATTCTATAGGGATAATTCGATGAATTTGTGAAATATTGTCTTTGTTCCACGAAGGAAAGTTGTTTGTTTCGAAGTTATCTAGGTAGAGACCATGTTAACATCAAGTAAATTTTCACAAGTAATGATGCCTAAAAGACCTAACTTGTTCTGGTAAGTCAATAAAGAAAAAAACACTCTCAAAGGTTGGCTTGGAGCTTTGATAAGAGGTCAATCTTTGATCGCCCGAACTTGTTTTTGTCAAATAATGTTTTCGTATATGTCTCGGAGCAGACTTGAACTCTCCAGGTTAGAAAATAAACTTATTGTTTTAAAATTTTGGATCTCGATGAAATGTGGCCAATCTTAGATCAATAAAACATTTTTTTTTTTTAATCATAAATTTTTGTACATGCGAAATTGAACATTCGAAGCCAAGAAGACAGTCGATTTTGCTATTTAGTCTTCGGCAATATTTTATTGCATCAATTGGTATCTATCTGTCCACATGGTCGTAAGCATTCCACTTACTTACCTGTGAAAATAAGTTAATTCAGATTTGTGTAAGTCGAATAAAGTTATTTAAAAAACTATAAGTAGCTTCAAAATATATTCTAATGAAATAGTTCTCATCCACAAAGATGGATCGTATAACTACAGGAAGATATGTTCTTATTTTCGAGAGTATCAGACTAGCGAACGCTTGTCTATTGCCATCGCGAGTGATACAGATTCGCCAAACACTGCCTCGCAGAAAATTGTTCTTTCGGTCAGAAATTCTGTCTGTTAGATATGACAATGTTGATATGAACTACAAAATCTCTACCTCTCCAATTTAAACGATCATAGACTGAACAAGATGTCATTGATAAAAGACACATTATTTGCCTATTTGTAAATCAAATCAGTAGTATATGCAAATCAAGCTCATTTTTACTTAGCCCAATGCAAGCTTTTTTTTTTCAACCTTATGTTTTTCGCGGGTGTTGTACGTCTGGTCTTGCTACGAGTTGTCCAAGTGATAAGAAAGTGAAACCGCATGGAAGTTCATCTAAAAGTATACTCTAGAAAGTATTCAAATGCCAAATCATCAAACTGATATGCTGTTCACTTTCATTTTTTAAATTATAGATCAACATAAAGAATTCTTCCTTTTTGCGTTTCCTTTTGTGAAAAGTTAATAGCTACGAGCAATGGGTAAAGTCACTGGAGCGGACTGGATCGAACGTAATGATTGGATTAGACCGGGCCGAATCGAATCAGACTTAATTACCGGATTGGACCGGATCAGATTGGACAATTTTTCTTCAATCCTGTATGGACCAATCAAGTTTTATCTTTACCACATTCTTTATTCCACATTTGCTCGTCTGTCAATACTTTCAGTACTTTGATTACGTATTTGTTAAAATCATCCATTCAAATTTGATTTAGCCATTTAACTCTTTACCATACAACACAGTGACTTGTCCAAATTGAAAACATTTGCAGATGACAAATTAGATGTAGCTCAAAAGATTACTTTTGTCTTTAGGGCGATAGAAAACATTATAAGAAATGGAGAAATGCTGGTTACCAGCATTTTCTCCTTTTACTTGAATGCTTTCAAAAACATTCTTTCTTAGGGTCGTTAAAACTCGGGAATGTGTGGTGAAGGGTTACATGTTTATAGAACACACGTAAATTTTGTTATGACCACCCATGATATCATAATGCTCTCAACGACCGGGCATTGTGCTCGAGCATAACTCTATTCCAGACAACCCGTAATGAAGCAGACCTTACATTTACATGCATTGTTTAACACTTCACAAAACAGTCATGTCGCTCTAAAAACACAGCAGGCAAAGTAGAAGCCTTATCTTGATCTCAAATGCCCACATTAAGTCGCGCCAAGTGGTCTAGAGGCTTACACCTAGAAGTTTAAATGAAAGCATGGACTTTACGAAGTGTAATGTTCCAACTCTAAGGTTGTTTGAATTGGAATACCGTAATGATGCTAATTTCGCCTTAACCCATAGGCTGCTAAGAGCGACTCAAGGACTTTTTGCGGACAGTGTAGATCAAGATCAGACTGCATAGAACGTGCAGTCTGATCTTAGATCTACATTGTCCGATAAGGAGATATTTTTCCCTCCCAAAATGACTTTGAGATAGCAACATTTGTGTTTTTACTATCGCCTTGAAACTTTCAGTGTACATTTTTAACATGTTAAGGGTTTATAGTGCAAGTGTTTCAGTAGGTTATGATCTTATAGAGTAACTTGCGTACACTTTATTATATCATCAAATTTTTAACCGTTAGGCGGCCACGTGCAATTCAGTGCGCTTTTGCGCTCAGTGTAGATAAAGGTCAGACTGAGCAAAATGTGCATACTGATCTTGTATCAACGCTGTCCGAAACGATTTTTCTGTTGGATGAAATTTTAACAGAACTTAGTTCGGAGATTAACTCCTGACCAAACAATCTGGTGTTATAACAACCCTGAAGAAAAAGGCTCTTGAAAACACTTTGGGAAAAGGAGAACATGGTGGTAACCAGCATTTTCTACTTTTCCCTCGTTTTTTTTTCTAGCTTGTCCATGGCTAATCCCACCAATTCTGTTTCTGGCCAATTACTTTACAAGCGATCTTTAGAATAACCAAACGAGGGAAAAATATTTGGGAGCCAAAGAAATAACCGTTTTTAACATCGGGGTGAGAAGGAGCTTTGCTTGCTTCAAGAACAGTGACATTTTTGCACAACAAAGTTTTCCAACGCGAGCAACGGCCATGGAAGTGAAAGTTCGTAAATGTACAGTAATGACTTCAACGCGCATTTAGATTTTTTTTTGGCAACAGGCCAATCTTTCTGAAAAAAAAAAAAGCATTAAATGCTATCAAATATGTTTTTCTTTGCAAACATAAAATAATTGGAGGATTTAATTGGAGAGGTCATCAGACCTCTCCAACAGTGGTGAGTTTAAAAGGCAGACTGCCTCAGAAATTGCTATCTAGTCTTTTTGCGAACTTGTTCTCATACACAGTCTGTTTCGTCATGGTTTTATAAATAAACCAAAATCAAAAAACTGAAATAGGAAATAGACGTCGTTTGTATTTATATGGCGGATTTCAAAAAAAAGTTGTATTGATTTTATTGCGGATTACCTCTTCAGACATTGTAATTTTTCATAAAACAAATAAACCTAAGCAAAAAAAAAAGGGAGGGGAAAAAAAAGAATGTCGTTAAAAAAAAATGCGGGTAAGATCACGCGACTTAAAACGCGGGAAGAAGGTAATGTGACAGTCATGTAATGCTTAAGAGGCTCCAACGCAGCGGTAATCATTTAACCCTTGAGCTGCTCAACTCAAGAACCTTTTTGCGGACAGTGTACATCAAGATCAGACTGCACAGAACGTGGATCTACACTTTGCCATAATTTTTTTTCCTCCATAAATCATAAGTTTGTAATAACATTTATTCGGGCTTTTACTATCGGCTTGAAAGTTTCATTTAACTTATTAAGCAGGATAAGAGTTAATGCCTTACTTGTTTGTTTACATGCACCAAAATATATTGAAATTAAAAGCCAATAAACTGTTTGAAAACATTGGTGCTGACCTCTCCTGGCCTCTTTTTTCTATTATTACAGGACCAGATATGACGTCATCAGACCTACTTGAATACAAATCTACCCGAACGACGCAGATTTTGCCATGTCATAGTTATTTTTGGGGGGAAAATATCTCCTTATCGGACAGTGTAGATCCAAGATCAGACTGCACGTTCTGTGCAGTCTGATCTTGATCTACGCTGTCCGCAAAAGGACATTGAGTCGCACTTAGCAGCATAAGAATTAAAGACTTTTAAATGGCATCTTAAAGTTGACACGTTCATTCAAAAAACGGTCAATTCATAATGCAACTTTGAAGAACTTCAGAAAAGTGATCGTTTCTGTCAAATGAGTATATTGATTCAGCCGTGGACAGTTTAATAAATGTACAGACCATTTCCTTTTGTTTGTTTGCTAGGTGTTTAAATCCGTTTTCAACATAATTTCAGTTACATTGCAGCAACCAGTGCACATATATATACTTTTCTGGATTGAGCTTCTTACAGCAGTACTTTGCACAACATTTTTTTCAAAGCCACCGACTGCTATCCCACATAGGCATCAACATTGTCGACGATATGTTCAGCCAAGATGAAGGAACAATTGCTATCATCAATCCTCGTAAAGAATGTGTGGCCGAACCTGCAATCGCTTTTTTCGAGCCCTTTAACAGAAAAATTTAGCTACAAGGCTCGGCCTTACTCTAAATGAGAGGGGAAAGGGGCGAACTATTATTATTAACGACGATAGTTTATCAAGACATGAAGACCATCAATCATCCGTCGTACCATCAGTCCTCGGAAAAAATTTTGTCGAGCTGAAAATGATACCAACGATCCGTGGATTCCAAGTCCTGTGTGTTACCGACTTAGCTATGGGGTTCGACTTCAGTCTAATTGGAAAGGAAAAGGGAAGAGCTATATTCCCTACAATTATCGATGATCCATCAAGATGGGAAGACCATAAGCTGTCCGTCGTAAGTCAATTTTAAAAACCTTTCATTACGTCAAACATTTTTCTTAGAAACATTATTTTATGATGTAATAACAAAATAGATTAGCTTGTCTACTTTACAAGCTTTGTGCTTGTCATAGTTTATTTGCCTTGTTACTTACTGTGTAACAGACGACAAAATTCTAGATCCTTTCAAATTGAAAGCACTTGCGGACGACAAATTATATGTGGTGTTCAGTGATGGGATTTGTTTTAATAGGGTAAAAAAAAAACGTGCGGAAATGAGAAAATGCTAATTACATCAGCGTTTTCAAAATCCTTCTTTCCCAGGGTCGTTATAAGACAAGGTTGTTTGGTAAGAGGTTATTCCTTGGGCAGAGTTCTGTAGATCAGTCGGTAGCATACGGTGGTTTGAACCCAGGGGTCGGTGGTTCGATTTCCAGCTCTGTCAATGCCAATCTCTTTTTTGAGAATTGATGATAGTCAATGCGACAGGATTAATTATTTTCTCACCGATAAACATCGTTTCGGCAATATTTATATAGCAAAGCAGCCAGTGACTTGATTAAACAATTTTTCGAAGTTTGGTTGAAAGAAACTCTAGTAGGCCTACTGGCCATCCCGAGATAACCGGAATAATATTGAAACATGTAACAAAGACAGTACAATATTTCAGTTATGTCAGCCGAGCCTGGTTGCTCAGTCATCTAGAGTGTAGGACTAGTAATCCATCTGAGTTTCAGGTTTGAATCTCAACCCAGTCACGCTCTTTTCGATGTATGATGATAGTCGTTGGGACAGGATTCAGTTTCTCTCTCACCGGTTAACGTTGTTTCAACGATGTTTTCATTGGAACTCGGCCAGTGAGTTGTATAGAATGTTGTGTAGAAAACTTGTAACAGATGCGCGAGGAATGTCGCCGTGGTATGGCGGAAATAATGTTAAAAAGGGCATTAAAACCAAAATAAAAAAATGTTAATGTCAACCTGCCACCGTCATTTTGTTTACTACGCTCCTTAGACTTCACTCTGTTTAAACAGCATGCTGGATTGAATCCTATACATTTTATTGTTGATTTATTTTCTGGAATAGATGGCAAGTCTTTGAAAAACGGTGAATCAGTAGTTCTGATCACACAGTCGAACTTGATAATATAATCAGAATTCATCTTTTTTAAATAATTTTTTGTTTTCCATTGCTACATTTTATTATACAGATTTATGGTCTAATTTCAAACAAGCAGTTTTGTTCTTACGTACGTAACATCGTCCTACTTTTGAACTGATACAAGCAACCTTTAGAGTGCCAAAGATAAGGGAGTGCAAGTTTATTCAGTTTGTAAGATAAATTTTAGCAAATCTAAATGTCGTTTTCGGCGGAAATGTATCAATAGTATATCGAACAGTGTAGATCCAAGATCAAACTGCACGTTTTGTGCAGTCTGATCTCGGATCTACACCGTTCGCAAAAGCACTTTACGACGTGTTCAGGATATAATGGATAATGCCAAGTAATAAAGCACTAGCGATATTCAAACAACTGGAACAACATTCTACTAAAAGATAACGTAGGTGTGATAACAGACAAATAGTTTTCGCAGTTCAATAAATCATTGAACGGCGTTTTCCTTGCAGCTTTTCGTGAGAAAATAAGCAATTTCATACAGTTTTACTGTTTTGCCACCTTTTATTTCAACGGTTTTAACAGCGTGTGCATGTACGTAAAAATTTACAAAACACTCAGGCACAATGTGCGGGTTTCTGCATGCTGGCGCCGTCTATCGGTACGCTTCGGATTTTTTAGTGGTCACGTCTCTGTAACGTTGAAACCTATTAGCGACATGGGCGAATACAGGGGCTCTGGCGGACAGTATAGATCAAGATCAGACAGCACAAAACATGCAGTCTGATCTTGGATCTATACCGTGCGATCGTAAATTTGTATACAGCACTTAGAGACCTGATTCCTGTGAAATCATCATCATCTGTTTGATTACCGAATGCATTCTTGCAGTCAGTGATCAATTCTTACACAATTTCTAAATTCGCTGACTGGTTTGCCTATATAAATAGCGTATAGACAGATTATTTTACATTTTAATTAGAACCAGTCTGTTACAATTCTCAAGAGTGCACACGCATGACTGAAACGAAGAATGGGATTTCTTGCCAGAAATAGCTACATTATTTGATCAGCTTTGTCTCCTTTGCTTCAAAAGCATCTCGTGATACAACGACCCTGAGAAATAAAGGTTTTAGAAAACATTGTGGGAATAAGAGAAAATGCTGGAAGCGAGCATTTTCTCCTTTTCCAATAATATTTCTCACCCCTTTTCCACAATATTTCCTACCCTTTTCAAAGAAAAGATCCGTGATCTGGGCGACATTTGAGTCCTTATCTACCTTTAGTGTGAGCCTAAAGTTTTGTAAATAATTACAAAGGAGTTTCAATATTCATATTCCAGTACTGCTTTCGCCGTGCATTGGACTATCTGTAAATGTCCGTCTCAAGCAAGCTGTTGTCGAGATTTGATGACAGTCATTGTAATCTGATATACCCCCACCCTACCACCCCAGTCCGCCTCACATCTGAACATTGTGTCTACAGTCCGTTATTTTTTAAAATATATAGTTGCTTGGAAAGACTGTGGTGCGAAGTACTAGTTGAAGAAACCCTTGGAACGCTTGCGTATATGGACAGGCTGTCGTGCTATTTCTAAAGTAAAGTTGCAAAACGGCTTTGATTGATTGATTGATTGATTGAATGGTGTTTTACGCCGCTTTCAACATTATTTCAGTCATATCACGGCGACAGCTCACATATTTACATGATTCCTGGGTTCCACCAGTACTGGGAAAGGGCTCTGAAGTGTCTTGCCCAAGGACACTCCCACGAAAAAACTCAGTGGATCGAGTGAGGCTTGAACCTTGGGCCTCCAGGTCACGAGTCCTACACTTTACCACTGAGCCACGCAGGACCCCTTGTAAAACGGCTTTGGATACCAGACAAAATTAATATGAACTGGAAACGACTCCCTCATTTAGCAATGGCATGTAAGTCTGTAAGATCTACACTGTCCGATTAGGAGCTATCCCCCCCCCCCCCCATCACCTTTATATAGCAAAATTTGGGTTTTTACTATCGACTTGAAAGTTTTACTTCACTTATTTAACTGGAAAAGGGTTAAAGAGCACTTTGTGGGTCAATAGATTATAATGGTTATCTCATAGAAAGTAACAACAATGATTTCACGGAAGGTAGCATCGGCACAAAAAGTTGAAGACAACATTAATGGTGCAGGTGATAAAATAGTTAACAGAGAGTGTGGCTGTATCGCTATTTCCTATGATAATTAACATTTTAGTAATTGTTTCTATATTTTTTTTCTCCCACAGTATCTGTTCATCTTGCCAAAAATTATCCATACTGTTGCGAAAAGGGGCTTTAATGTATCTTCGTGATACTAGATACCAAGCAAGTCGTCACATAATTGTGGCTCCATTAAAATCAATTTTGTCCAGCAACCGGCTGAATCCTGAGGTAGAATGGTCCATGGGAAAAGCAGAAAATTTACCAAAAGCAAAATGTTTCGACCCAGGTTAGCGTGCATTGACCTGGGTCGATACTTTTTGCAGACGCGTGATACACCCTCAAGTGGCTAAAATGTATTTTTGTTACCTATAAAGCGCCAGGTACAGTTTCGGTTACTTTTGCGACCAGGGTAGATAACATTAAACTGCACTGAACTGTTAAGTATGAACTGTCGCGAAGTATTTTGACCAAAACTAGCCTTGAAGTTGCAAAATCGTGATTTTTTTTTTTTAATTCGGCTTTATTAAAGGTCTAAAGGAACAGTTCCATTACATCTGAAGGTACTTTTTGCCAAACTTTAGCAACAGGTAGCGGACAGTGTAGATTAAAGATTAGACTGCACGTTCTGTGCAGTTCTGTTCTCCTATATAAATGACCACTGGCGCTGAAAAGGGTTTAACTCTTTACCACAAGACAATATTTTAGACTGGTTCAAAATGAAACCATGTGAAGATGACAAATGTGGCTCAAATTATTGGATTTGTTTCTGAAAGGTTAGATAAAAATCGTGAAAAAAGAAGATATTGCTGATAACAATCATTTTCTCCTTTTCCCACAATGCTTTCAAAAGTCGAATCTTCCAGAGTCGTTAAAACTCGGGATGTTGTGGTAAAGAGTTAATGTTCATGTGAATTCTGGAGCATTCTAACGGTAGATGTTGTGCAATTACGTTCCCGCACCTGTACAAGGTACGTTCATCAAGGAATGTAAGAGCATTTTGGTGGATAAACAATAAGATAGATAGAATAGTTATGGTTGTTTTTTTTTTTGTCATGTTTTTCTTCCTTCCTGTGAGAGTAGTGAAATAGAAATGATAAATGTAAAGTTCTTGGAAGGAATCTTGAAAAAAAATTGAACATACATGTACATACAGACGGACACACAAATAAACAAACAGAAACATTCGTAAATGTTGACCCTTTCAACTCAGTTCAGATGCTATGATTACTTTTTTTCATGTAAACCTTGTTCGAAATAAAACACATGAGCCATGCTCTGTGAAAAAGGACCTTAATACATCTGCGAAAAGTATTGACCCAGGTCAGCCTGCGCAGTCGGCGCAGGCTGACCTGGGTTGAAACTTTTGGCTATTGGTTAATTTTCTGTATGTCAAAGTACTAGTCTACCTCATGATTTAGTCGGTTGTTAGAAAAAATTGAGTTATGGATCCACGATCTGACGACTTGCTTGGTATCATGGATCACGGAGATGCATTAAGTCACCTTTTGCCACAGCATGGCTCATATATAAAATAAGGTATGTTGTATTGGGTTACTATGTGGCTATTCTTCTTGGAAAATAGGAAGAAATTAATATCGAAAAAAACTTTCTCCTGTTGAGGTTTTCTTTTTTTAATTGTTTTGTAGCAAGACACTTTGGAAAGCGCTATTGAACTTGAAGTCATGTTGATTATTCCTATTTTACAATAGTTATGAGTAAATCTATTTCTTTTCACAAGTGTTTATAAATAGCGAGTCTATATCAAGGAGTCAGAAGCTACGTAAACATTAACGTCAGAAATGTGTAAGTATTGGATATATATATATACGAACCATGCTTTAACTCCGTGATGGATAATACCGAGCAAATCGTCACATAATTGTGTAACCATAAAAGCCATTCAGATCGACTTAACCTTGAGGTAGAATGGTCCATTGACAGGCAGAAACTTTACAAATAACAAAAGGTTTCGACCCATGTCAGTCAGCGCGGACTGCGCAGGCTGATATGGTAGATACTTTTTGCAGATGCATTACACCCCGTTTTCACAGAGCATGGCTCACAAATAAACCTCTTACAAGAAGTAGTATTTCCACGTAAGCCCATGTACTCTTTACCAGATGACGAAGCTGTAGGCTTGACAATATTGAGAGCATTTAGGCCTACAGACGACAAATTATATGTCACATAACTGGTTAGATTTGTCTTTGAACGGCGAAAAAAAGCGGTATGGGGAAACGAAGAACGTACTGTTTACCAGTGTTTTCTCCTTTTCATGCAATGTTTTATAAAACTTTGTTCATTACGGTAGTAAGCTCACGGGATCGTTTGCAAAAGGGTTAACCCATATCCTGCTAAGTAAGTGAAATGAAATTTTCAAACCGATACTAAAAACCCGAATAATGCTATTTCAAACTTATTTTTAGGGAAAAAAAATCCTTATCGGACAGTGTAGATCCAAGATCAGACTGTACATTCTGTGCAGTCTGATCTTGATCTACACTTTCCGTAAAGGATCAGTGAATCGAGCTTAGCAGCCTAAGAGTTACAGAAAAGCGCAGCTTCAAGTGCCTACAAGAACTTCTTTATAACATATACGTGTAGACCTTGTAATATGAAAACAATGTTATGTAGGATTTGTTTTGAGTTTTTTTCGACAATGTTATGTAAACATTGACAGCACAGATATGTTGGAATCTACAGTTTGTTCGATTTCGCAACCACCTACATGTGGTTGGACCATTTCTGCGTTGACTCCAGTCCTTTCTTTTCCTCCATACTCAACAAAAAGAAATTCTCCAGTATCCGTCTGTTATGACCGACCTTCAGAGATAGACATGTTGTAATTAGAATCTGTAGATCGATCTCTATAAACCCCATTGACATACGATCCTGTGATTTGAAGCAATAAAAAAAGAGCGTTTTTGAAAAAATGGTGGAAAGAAGGGGTAAGTTTTGGTAACTAACATATTCTCCTTTTCTTACAACGTTTTGGGTTTTTTTTACCATTTCAAAGACTATTTACAACATTTGAACCAGAATTATTTTGTCGTCTGCAAATGTCATAAATTTTGCACGAGTCTGAATTTATGTCTTCGTGTAAAGAATTAATCATTTACCAAACGACAAAATTCAAGACATATCTAAACTGAAAACATTTGCATGTGAAAAATTAATTATTGCTCAAACGGTGAGATTTGTTTCCGATGGGAAAAGGTAACCAGCATTTTCTCCTTTACCCACAACGTTTTCCAGTCTCTCAATAACAAATTTCATTATTTGAGCTACATTTAATTTGTGGCCTGCAAATGCCTTCACTTTAGTCTAGTCCAAAGTATTGTCTTCTGAATGAAAATTATGGGTCAATATTTTCACACACCAAATGTTTTGTTCACGTCCTCACAATACACGTGAGAAACTTGACAGCCCTTGTCAACATTATTGAAGCACAACAGAAGACAAGTGTTTTCACCTTTAGGTCATCGAGTGGTCATTGAATGGTCATTGAAATGGTCAATATTTCATGTCAAGTCAAACCCAAAATCCCCCTCAACGGAACACTTCATCTTGAAAGAAAACCTGTCATCGCTCGGATCACTTGACACAAAGTCCGTTGTAAACTTGAGACGAATATTTGGTTTGGGTCACCATGCCTCGGTGCAAAATGAGGGCATTTCTGTGTTGAGTTCTCAGCTTTCAGCCCAGACCCGTGTTCACCAACAATGGGGGCCATTCCTGTGAGTCATATTATCCCCCTTTCCAGGTAAAGACTAAAGGTAACCAAACAACAGTTTGGTCCTTTTACCCGTGTTCCTTTGTTTTTATTCTTGATTCCCTATGAGATGTTGCAATAATTATAATTTGATATTTGATTTTATGTGAGGTTCCCACGTGTTTTCAACCAAACATTTTATGTGAGGTTCCCTAGTGTTTTCAACCAAATTTTATTCTAAATCACCAGAGAAAACCTTATATACCGATTTGTAGAACAATCTGACCAGATACTGTTGGGATATTATGTCAAAAACATATCTGTATAGTGCAAGAAAATGAAGGATAAAAACCAAGTAATTCCCCCATCAGGACGAATGTAGTACTGGAGTGGAATCAAGGGAAATAACTGAAGAATCCCCCCCCCCCATTCTCAATGGCTTCTTTGTCCTTTCCTAACTTTAGAAAGTATCAACATTTCTGACTGGCTAAAAAAGCTAGTTTAGCAGGTCAGAAAATTTGTTCCTTTAGAATTTAGAAATAGAAAGATCTATTTTCATAAATTGCTTTATGGAGAGTGCATATTCTACATTAGATTAGAGGAACGCGTGGATGTGTGCACTGTCCGTCGTTGCATAATGAAACACTGTTGAAACATCGTTCAAGACCCAACAAATCCTTAACTTAATCTTAACCTACTTAATGTATACAAACACCCATTTCTGCTCTAAGCATAGCCCATTGAAGTTAACCCTAAAGGTGCTAGGCGCAGCTCACTGACCTTTTGCGGACAGTTTAGATAGTTTAGATCAAGATCAGGCTACACAGAACGTGCAGTCTGATCTTGTATCTATACTGTCCGATAGGAAGATATTTTTCTCCTGAAAAATAGGTTCGAAATAAAGTTATTCGGATTTTTATTATCAGCTTGAAAGTTTTATTTCCCATGATAAGGGTTAACTCTGCCATGCAATATAAAGCTATGACTGCTATATTGTTGAAAGTGATTGAAACAGAGTAAAAACAAACTAAAAAGGAAATAAAAGCTATGAAAGTATAGCCAGTACTTTTTCATTCCCACATTCTCTGTAAGTCAAAGGAGACCACAAAAATAGTCATGCAGTCGAATTCCTAGGTGCCTGTGGAACTGAATTATCAGCTATATATGTCCAAACAGTGTGACCATCTTGCATGAATTCGGGCTTACTCCACCACATCGATCACTACCATGTGTTTGATATGGCAGTTTTCCAAAATTACAACTGTCCTCATGCATGAGGAAGGAAATGGCTGGTAGACAGAATTGTTAAGAAGAAACATATAGCTTTGTTTCGGTTAAATGACATGATGCCTTATTCGTCAACAACCATCATCTATTCTATTTCTAAATTTCAAGACCAGCAACCCGATATGCCCATAGAGAACCTTCTTGTTTTAAAGTCCAAGAAAGTCTCAGCTAATTGGATACGCAATCTTTGACATCAAAGTAAGAAAATATTTAGAAAGACTGGTTAGAACAACCCATCAGGTCGGATTGTTTGCACATTTTATACTGCGGTCTTTGGCACTGATTGAATAGCCCTACTTGCCGTTGTTAACCTTTTCATTATTATGTTCCAATTGGATGCAAAACTGTATTGGTCAAAAAGAGACGGTTATTTTTTAAAGAAAGAAGGTGCCTTGTTCTAAAAAAACACAGAGGGAAATATACCTAAAATAACAGAGGGATAAGAAAATAACTAACATTCCTGCAGATTTTTAATAGCATCTTCTTGTCCCGCTTGTGATATCTGATATCTCCGTGCATGTTAAACTTCATCGCTTTGAAGTTGATAGGTTTAAAAAAAAAAGAGGGCTATTGCTGTCCTCCTCTGCCTTATTGTCGCCCTGTTACAAATTAATTGAACAAAATTTCCGGAGGTATAATTTTTTTTTTTCACTTTAGGGACCCCTCTCTCTCTCTCTCATCATAGTACAATTACACCATACTTACTTGTGCGTGAAATGAAAAAGGACATGATAAAAATACCGATACTGCTACTTCCACTTCTAGCAGTAGAAGTACTAGTTGTAGCATTAGTAACAATTGTACAAGTAGTAAACATACTAGTAGTAGTAGTAGTAATAGTAGTAGCAGTAGTGGTAGTGGTAGTTGTTGTAGTAGTGGTAGTATGTGTACCACTGTTTTCTGTATTTCCCATAACAATATTGTAATTGTTAGCAATATGCCACCATGTTGCCATGTATTGTACTGTATTATTGTGTCACATGGGTCTTTTGACCTTCTAGTTTCAAATAAGATAAACTTTAAACTATGAATTGTTCGAAACAGACGATTCATTATGTTTGGCAGAAACTTGATTTCTAGGCACCCGACCACTTTTTCTCACGAAAATATTATTTCATGACTATTTGTTTTATGTTTGCAGTACCTTGCAGGGTTACTGCGAGGCAATATTTTACGAAGGAATTGTCAGTATACGAAATATATGAGCCATGCTATGTAAAAAGGAGACTTGATGCGTCTCCGTAATGCACTATAGCAAGCAAGTCGTCCGATAATTATTGGTCCATAATAGCCACATTTTTAACAACCGCCTTAACTGTGCGGTAGACTGGTCCCTGAACATACAGAAAATTGACCATTAGCGAAAAGTTTCATCCCATGTCAGCCTGCGCGGACTGCGCAGGATGACCTGGGTCGATACTTTTCGCAAATGCATTAAGCTCCCTTTTCACAGAGCATGGCTCATATCTACATAACTAACTAAAATTTGCCATCAATACTGCACAACATGGAATTCCATGACATTTTTCATATATTTTCATGTCATATTACGGGGTTTTGGAACGTATTCCAGACACGAAAGAGTGGTTTAAGGTGATAAATGTAAGGGAAGACACGATGTTTCTCGTTTGAAGAATATCGCAGAAATGTAGTATGCGATTTTTTTTTTCGATCATTACCTTGCTCGAAATGGCAAAATGTCTGCCACTGATCTGACATTCATTGCTAGTTTTTGCTCTATACATTAGGGTGTAACGGTCATGCTTTTCGCATATTCAGTTTTATTTCATAATTATCCCTGTCCTTCATGTAACATGGTTATTAAGAATTTTCTGAACTTACACACTTTTGAGATAAGCAAATTGTGTCGTCATTGGTCATAGCTCTGTAATCATATGCTTAATTTCTAAAATGTTGTTATTCAACATTTTTCCTGTTCATTTAACCCGTAATCTGCTAAATAATTAAAATGATACTTTCAAGCCGATGGTAAAAACCCGAATGTTGCTGCTTCAAAGTTATGGGGGATGGTGAAATATCTCCTTATCGGACAGTGTAGATCCAAGATCAGACTGCACGTTCTGTGCAGTCTGATCTTAATCTACACTGTCAGCAAAAGGTCCGTGAGTCGCGCTTAGTTGCCATATAGTTAACGGTCAAAATTATCGATCGTTACAATACGGCGTTTCCTTTTTGTATCTCTAAAGAAAAGCTTCTTTGGAACTATTTTCTTCCGAGGCGTACACATCTGTCAAAGAAGGTAACAGATTTTCTATGTAAATTTCAACACACGTGTACATGAAGGCCTATGGTTTCTTGTATTATTCACTATAGTTTTTGTGATAAAGGGAATCTGACATTTTTAGGCTTTTCGGGTAAAATTTTCATCAAACTTGTCGAGAAAAATAATGTTATCCAGGTCACCAAAGGCTCTCATTATTATGTGTGTAGCACTGTCACGTAAAACTTAAATTATATTAAACATATCTTTTGACTTTGCTGAAAGTGCTACACACATATATTGTATAATGCAGGTCCTTTTACCATCTGTCATACTCTCTAGATCTCGTTTTATTTCATGTTTATAAATGATACTTTTTGTGACTATGTACAACTGTGTACTTGTCTTGTAATAAACTTCTGTTCTGTTCTGTTCTGTTCTATAACATTTCTCTAGACCAAGACCTGTTAATCCTTTCCTACACGACAAATTTTGGACTCGTCAAAATTTAAAACATCAGCAGATGACAAATTCAAAATTAGTACAAACATTTTTAAGTTCTCAGATGGGATACAAAACATTGTGGGAAAAAGGAGAAAATGCTGGTAACCAGCATTTTCTCCTTTTTCCATAATGTTTTCAAGGGCTTTCTCCCACAGGGTCGTTAAAACACGGAATTGTGTGGTAAAGAGTTAATCAAATTTTATCCCATTTTACCAACATATATCAGATTCTATACCTATTATTTTATGTATGTAGACTACATGTCAGATTCTATACCTATTATTTCATGCATGTAGACTATATGTCAGATTCTATACCTATTATTTTATGCATGTAGACTATATGTCAGATTCTATACCTATTATTTTATGCATGTAGACTACATGTCAGATTCTATACCTATTATTTTATGCATGTAGACTACATGTCAGATTCTATACCTATTATTTCATGCATGTAGACTATATGTCAGATTCTATACCTATTATTTTATGCATGTAGACTATATGTCAGATTCTATACCTATTATTTTAAGCATGTAGACTATATGTCAGATTCTATACCTATTATTTTAAGCATGTAGACTGAATAGCAAATCTCATGACATTGGAGAAATACAACTAAACTTTCATAATTCGAAGTAAAGAGAACCAGGAATTCCTTTCATTGTGAAAATGTAAGGTTATCTGTTTGTAGCAATGTCCCTCACATTTTCGTAACCCTTAAACCGCTAAATAAATGAAACAAAAATTTCCACTCTATAGTAAAAACCCAACTATTGCGGTTTCAAAGTTGATTTCACCGGAATGAAAACACCGTATCGGACGGTGTAGATCAAAGCTCAGACTGCGCGTATTGTGCAGTCTGATCTTAATCTACACTGTCCGCAAAAGCACCCCAAGTCGCCCTTAAATCCTAAGGGTTAATTTTCAAACACTTTCTTCAGATATTTTCCTGTTTAACGAACAAAAAAATAATAACTGAAACAATAGGAAGGTATTTAAATCAATGCTTGGTTTAATAAGTAATTTGTATAATGCCAGCATTTACGTCAAATACAATGCTTTATATGCAATCACGGAGCGCAATTTGCATTTTAAAGAACTTTCTGAAACGCTGAAGAATTGTTAAAATTAGTCCTTAAATCAAACTAGATTTCTACTTTATGTAATAGGATTCGATAGGCAAGATCATCGTCTGCTGCACTGAATTTGAAAGAAAATTGCAGCTGACGGCTTTTGAATTATCTTTTTGAAATATTGGTAATGGACATAAATTACGTGTGACACCAGCATGCATCTAAATACATTGCAGCAAAAGTAGAAATTGGTCCAGCACTTACTTGGTTACAATGTTTTCAACTCTTTAGCAGCCGACAAAATTTCAGACTTGAAAGTATTTGCAGACGAAAAATCGAATGTGCCGTAAATGATTAGATTTGTCTTTAGAGCAGTAAAGAACATTGTGGGAAAAGGAGAAAATGTTGGTTATCAGCATTTTCTCCTTTTCCCACAATGTTTTTAAATGGTTCTTCCTTCAGGATGGTGAACAAATCGGACTGCGTGGTAAAAAGTTGAGAGTAGTTTGTTTCGGTACAAATTAATGAGCTAAGCAAAAATGACAGCAAGGTAATTGTTGTTGCAGAGAGAGTACTCAATTCGCTTTATGTTATATAAGTGATATACAGTGTTAATGCGACTGTAATTGTTAGTTCTTTCGTTCGTTCTTTCGATCGTTCGTTTGTTCTTTACGCAATTTTCAACATTATATTAGGTAAATCGCTGTGGCCAGTCCACCTATCGATGCTTTCCTGGATAGTTTTTTCAACAGTACTTCACACAATATTCGTCCCAAGTTACTTGCTGCTTTCCCACATAACCATCGTCGAAATAATGATCAGTGGTAAAGATGAATTAATTCTCTCGCAATCACTATCATCAATCATCTTAAAAAATGGCCGAGCTGGGGAATCGAACCAGCGACCACCCCCATGGTTTCCAGCCCTGTACGTTACCAGGCTCAGCAGTAAGAGTCTGTATCAGATAGCTAGCAAATCTAACTTGACGATGATAGTTTAGGACAGTTTCAAGTTACGCAATCAATAAGAGGATGATGTATTCTTTGCAGGGACTCATTGCAAGATTGTATCTTGACTGTATGTCTTGAACCTGTCGTGGTTATGATATCTAGGTTTTTAAGTGCTTCCGATCTATGTACAGAACAGAACATTTATTGATAGAACTTACTTCATTTATTTATGGATGGATGGATGGATGGATGGATCGCCCGACCCCCCGCCCTTTCGACCGATCCATCCATCCATTCATTCATTCATTCATTCATTCATTGGTGTTTACACCGCTTTCAACATTAGTTCAATCATGTCACGGCGACAGCTTACATAATTATTTATGTCGTGAGTTTCACAAGTACTTGGGTGGGGCACTGAGGTGTCTTGCTAAAGGACGCCCCCACAGTGCTTCCAATAAGGTTCGATTCCAGGGCCTCCAAGTTACGAGTCCAACACTTCACCTCTGAGCCACGCACGCCGCGAACTTGAACTACAAAGGAGTTCATTGTTACAATACAAAATACAATTATTATGTCATGTTTTTTTAGCTTTGCCAAATGTTCAAAGAGAGCCCTTTGATCGCTTAGCACAATTTTACTTGTTTGTGTAGACAATGCCCATCTAGATTAGACTGCCTGTTGCGGACAATGTAGACCAAGGTCAGACTGTACAGATCGTCCAGCTGTATCTACAACTGCTAATTTATTGAATTATTCTGGCAAAAGGACTCTTGGCACTACAGCACTATGGTTGGTTTCCCTGACTGAGGAAAGAGAAAGTTTATTCCATCTAATTTGCGCTTTCACAGTTAATATTTCATTGCTTTTTACTGGTTTGAACACAGTGCAACGTTTTCCTGACATCCTTGACTAGTACCAAGTTTATTTGAACCATTTTGGTTTAGCCAATCAGAAGTTGTGTTACTTTTGAATTTAGAAAACTCTGGAGAATAAGACCGATAACGTTCTTATGAATGGTTGGTGAATACGCACCCTGGCTCATTAACGGGGTGTGTCTTTTAAAGGGTAGAGATCATTGTAATATAGAGAAAACGCTGGAAACCAGCACCTTTTCCTTGTCCAACAATGGTTCTAATTCTTAAAATGCCAGATAAACAAAACAGATATTTTCAGTTAGAATAAAATACCGAAATGGTGTTATTCCTATGCTGGTTTTGGCCTTGAATGTATCAACATAGCGGGTAGTGTAGATTCAAGATCAGATTATTCAAGATTGCACAGAACGTGCAGTCTGATTTTGATTTACACCATCCGCACAAGCAACAATTAACACGAACGGCAAGTTAATGATTTAAGGCCATCTTTTTCAGGGTCTCACTCGGGATTGTTCGGTTAAGGGTTAATCTAGCCTTATGGAAATGGGAATTACTAATGTTATACTTACGCAAGAATGACAACATATCAAAGAAGACGTATCTAGAAATTATTCCAGGAAGAATTTAGCAGGTTCCTGGAATTAGTTTGGACTTAAAAGATGACATAACAATTTATTGGCTGTTCTTTGACGATGGATAACTGTCTTTCTTTGATAAAACGACTATTTATGTAAAGAAAATGGATTGTTCATTTTTACAGGTTGTCTTGGAAAAAGCTGAATAGACTGTTACATAATTTGTTCTTTGGCCTATACTCAATGTATTTTGACTTCTTATGCCCTTCTCTCCAAGCAGAGTAGCCTAGTCGTTAACGTGCAGGGGTCCTTGTTCGATTCCCCGGCTCGGCAAATTTCTGTCCGAGCGTTTATGATAGTCATTGCCTCCTCTTACTTAAGAACGTACCCCGGTGACTGACTTTGTCTCTGAAAAGGTAGAAAACATTGTCACGTGAAAAAAGAGAAATTGCCGGTTACCTGCATTTTCTCTTTTTTTCAAAATGTTTTCAAGAGCCTTCATTCTCAAGATCGTTGAAACACTGGTTTGTTGGGTAAAGAGTTTTAAGCATAGCAGTGTCCAAACCCAATCTGTTAAATGATACACGACCTTCTTACGTAAGCTTCATGCATAGGAGATCTGGGTCCGTATTCAACAAGCATTTTTAATTTCATTCTTAGTCTAATTTTGTATTTAGAAAGCAACACAATTTTGATTGGGTAAACTATATAAGACATTCTCTTTGAAATGTGGATTTATTGCATCTGCAAAAAGTATCGACCCAGGTCAGCCTGCGCATTCCCGCAGGCTAACCTGGGTCGAAACCTTTTGCTATTGGTCAACTATACGTTGACTTGCTTGGTATAATGCATCGCGGAGATACATCATACCCCCTTTTGCCACTGTGCAGCTCATATGGTTTAGCCAATCGGAAAGTTTGTTACCTTCAAATTTTTAAAATTCTTGCGAACAAGACAAAGAAGTATGGTACATCAATATGGGCTCTGGGTCCGTATTCACCAACCATTCTGAAGAACGTTCTTTGTCTTGTCCTCCAGAATTTTCTACATTTGAAAGTAACACAACTCGTGATTGGCTAAACCATTTGGTTTAGCCAGTCAGGAGTTGTGTTACTTTCAAATGTAGAAAGTCTTGGAGAATAAGACTAAGAATATTCTTAGGAATGGTTCGTGAATACGGACCCTGGTTTTATTCAGATCAAACAATACCAATTTCAAATAAAGTAAATTTATCCCAAACAATGGTCCATTCCATTAAATAATCATTTTTTTCAGCATGACATGAAAAATTGAAGAAAATGCCTCATAGTTCTAAGTAACAAAGAGATTGGCCATGTTTAGTTCATCCATTCTAGTCGAAAGCACGAAATTGCCCCTCTTTATTGAGTTCCGGTTGATGCTAAAACAGTAGACACTTTGTTTACACAGTTGTAAAACCGCTTGAAGCAAGAACTCTCTGTTTAATCCTTTACCACACAATCCCGAGTTTTAACGACCCTAAGGAAGAAGACTTTTGAAAACATTGTGGGCAAAGGAGAAAATGCTGGTTACCAGCTTTTTCTCCTTTTCCCACAATGTTTTCTACCCTTCAAAAGGTCAATCACGTCATTTGAATAATACTGCGTTTGTCGTCTTCAAATTCTTTCAATTTGGACAAGTCTACAAATTTTTCGATTGGTAAAGAGTTGATCCTTCACAAAACGATACCCTTGTTTTTACCTATCTGTAGAATAGAGGTTATGAAAACATTGTTGGAAAATAAGAAAGTACAGTTTACCGTCATCTTCATCATTTTTCTACATTTCATAAACAAAGTCCATCATCGGAGTAAAATTTTATTTGTCGTCTGCAAAGGCTTAATTTGGACGGGTTTAAAATTGTGTCGTCTGGTAAAGAATTAATCATTTTACTTGACACTTTGTGTCGGGAAAAAAATCTGCAGACTTTTATTAGAATAGGATAATTGCACATAACTTCGTTGCTCGTAGAAGTCGATGGACTCTAAACATCCATTACTATGTTCATCTTTCTTAGTACCGGTATCTGCCAGGTTTGTCATGGCCAAATTTTCTCTATCATTGTCACAAGTTTTATTTTACTCGGTTTATAAGAATCACCGAGAAGCAGGTCACGGAGAAGGGTAGGGTTTAGGGGCATTTTGTGAATTTCATAGATGAGTACGTTTTAATATGTTTATCTTGGCTTTGCAAATAAAGTTCAAGAACGCTAATCGTTTTCGCGCGTGCCGAGTACATAATTTCATTACCCGAACAGAACAAAAAAAATCCATAACCCGAAGTGAATGTTGCAGTGAACGACTTTGGAATTTTCTTCGGAAAACATGCTTGATCAACATGAACTGGGTTTTGTTACAATGGACACATGTGAAGACATTGTGACAAAAAGACAATTTGCTCGTTACGAGCAATTTGTCCCTTTGTTGCAATGTCTTCAGGTGCCGTCTGCTGAGAAGTGCAAAATAAACAATTCGCCAACAGCGGGTAATGTGTGCATCCTCGATACTTTGACCACATGCCTTACCTGTTCTGTCCGATTAACACTTTTCAAACAAACGCGTACGGTTAAAAGAAATTGCGAAGTCAACATTGGTTCGAGTGAAAAGCAAGTAAAAAGATGAAGATTGATTCTACAAGTTGAACAGATGGAATTTTATTCAAGTCCCAGTTCTGAACGGTCACTAGTGAATTGACTCTACAGTTCAAGGTCGTTGAACCATGACATGTCAGTCCGTTTTAACTCAGTACGCCTGAAGACGATTCTTTCGGTCTTGCGACAAAACCAATGTTTCCATTCACCACTTTTTGTTTTCATCCGTACAGTTGAGAGAAACCTTATTTAATGGTTAGTATCTGTATTTGCAAAGGTTTGGTCAAAGGCCGTTTAATGCAGATATCATGGACGATGCAATGGTTTAATCCTTATCCTGCTGAATAAGTTAACTGATACATTCAAGCCGATCGTAAAAAGCCAAATGTTGCTACTTCAAAACTATACAGGAAAATATCTCCTTGTCGGACAGTGTAGATCCAAGATCAGACTGCACGTTCTGTGCAGTCTGATCTTGATCTACACTGTCCGCATAAGGTCTTTGAGTCGCGCTTTGCAGCCTATATGTTTAAATGGTCCGTTAAACTCTTTACCAGGTTTAGGATGGGCGACCCGAGTAGTTACAATGTTGCCGTCGGATCGTTGTAATTCTAACATTTTATACAAGCCATTTATTTCCCCAAGCGATATGTCCCAACGAATCAGATGCCGTATCTTGGAGTTAAGATAGTAGAGAATAGTATTAAAATGGTTAGTGAATACATCCCTGGCCAAAACTGTGAGGGGAAAATAAGTAAATAATTGAGCTTTTGCCGCATATGATACAAGCCGTGATGTGCAAACGCACAAAACATACTCAAAATGTTCAGCTTGCAGGACCGTTGGTAGCAGAAGATAACGTGTACACAAGATATTTGCCGTAGACATTAACCGTGATGCAAAATGCTTGGGGATTGGGAAGGATCCTGGAGGTATGGCTGAGGTTGGGGGTTACTGTGGGGTCTCCCACATAGCGTGCAGTCTTATCTGTGATTCACACAGTCTGTTTTGCTAAGACATCTGAAGCAAACTTGAAATTGTAATATTTTGGGTTCTTAATTGTATCGTGAGAATATTTGTCAGGTGTATCCGCCGCTCGAAGCGTTAGAATAAAGACAAATTGATATCTTGTTCATATTCTGAAGATGTGCACGTGTAATCCGATTGCTTTAATCCTTTCCCATTCGATCCAATAATATTACAACCATGAGGAGGACAACTTTTGAAAACATTGCGGGAAAAGGAAATACATGCTGTTAACTAGCATTTTCTCATCTTCCCGATAACTGTTCTACCCTTTCAGAGACGAACGGCATTACTTGAGCAACAAATAAGTTGTCATCTTGCAAATATGGATGGATAAAAAAATTTCTGCCGTCTGATAAAAGGGTAACCCTTTACCAGACAATCCTGAGTTCTAACGATCCTGAGAAGAAGGCTTTGGAAAAGATTGTGGGAAAAGGAGAAAATGCTGGTTACCAGCATTTTCTCCGTTTCCAACAATATTTTCTACCCTGTAGAAAACAAATTTCTACATTAAAGCCTCATTTAATTTGTCGTCTGCAAATGCTTTCAATTTGGATAAATCTCAAAGATTGTCTTGTTCTTAACCCTTTACCAAACAATCCCTTGTTTTCACGACCCTGGGAAAGAATACTTTTGAAACCATTGTGGGAAAAGGGGGAAATGCTGGTAACCAGCATTCTCTCCCTTTCCCACAATGTTTTCTATCCTATCAGAGAGCTTGAGCTCGTTTGTACCAGCTTTGAATTTGTCGTCTGCAGATGTCTTGAATTTGAAAGAGTCTAAAATGTGTCGTTTGGGAAAGGGTTAAGCGTTATTCCAGGGTCAAGTTTCATTTATGCACCCGATGTTATCTGTAGACTGTCAACGCTTGCACTGAATCAATGCACCTGTCGCGAAATGATGAATTGATCTATCGGAAAAGGGATAGGATGACCCGCAAGGATTGGGATCCTGTTTCTGATGAACACCTTTCAATCATTTCTTGTGACCCCTATGGCCCGAAAACATCGATTCTTTAACCCTTTTTTAGGGCCATAGACGAAAACAGGTGTTTTTGCAGGCGTCATAGATCAAGATTAGACTGCAAAAACGCAAATTAGACTGCACCACATATTCTTGAGAACAATCTCAAGCTTATTCTGGAGATTTGTCTAAATTTAAAAGTAAATCAAAAAGTAACGCAAGTTCTGATTGGCTAAACCAAGTGGTTTAACCAATCAGAAGTTGCGTTACTCCCTAAATATAGAATAGGACTAGGAATGAAAGTAGGAATGGCTGGTGAATACGGCTTTACGATAAAAATTTCACTGAATTTCAGTTGATTTTCAGCCGTCGAAAGAGGGCAGGTCCATATATTCGGCACTGAAAGAGTTTAATCTTCTCACCTTACTATGGATTTTTCTTTCATGTCATAGAAAGTTGCTGTATATTTCATTTGCTAGCAAAAGTACTGCAATTCAATTTTCAGATCTTCATTCCACAAAAGATGTCGTGTTTTATGGCTTTGCTGGGGAGTACTAAAATATATGAGCCATGCTCTGTGAAAAGGGGGGCTTAATGCATCTGCGAAAAGTATCGACCCAGATCAGCCTGCGCAGGCTGATCTGGGCCGAAACTTTTCGCTATCAGTCAATTTTCTGTATGTCAAAGAACCGGTCTACCTCATGATTCAGTTGGTTATTTAAAAAAGTGGCTATTATGGATCCATAATTATGATGGCATGATTGGTATAATGCATCACGAAGATGCATTTAGCCCCCCTTTTGACAGAGCATGGCTCATATATATTTCAGTCTCGCCGTCATGCTCGCCCAAGATCTAGTGATTTTCATGTTTATTATCTTTTCTTTATGACTATGTACAACCGTGTACATGTGAAATAAATGTTCTTTTCTGTTCTGTTCTATTCTGTAAAAAAAATGGTGCTGCGAGGCTCAGCTGTGAAGGCTACATATTAACAACCCAGAAGCCACAGGTTTGATCCTCAGTAGTGGAGCTGGGGTATTTCGTGGGAGTGTCCTTGGGTAGGACACTTTAAAATTCTTTAAGACCAAAAGTTATTCACGTAATCAGACAGTGTAGATTCAAGCTCACGCGGCATGTCCTGTGCAGACCGATATTTGATCTGCACTGTCCGCAAAATAATAAAGATCACAAAAAAAAAAAACACAGGTAGCGATGAGGGAAGATTAGATCATACCAATGCACCACCATGTAATATGAAGGATGTAATGTGATGATTTACACTACCAAACCATATTAACCCTGGTTATCGCAAACGTAGACACTGGTGTCAGACAAGGCGGTTGTGAAATCGGACACACTGAGAATTTGATATTACTGTCCAGAATACTTATTTTAATATTAGCAAAATTATAATTGAGTAGTGCTCTTTGAAAATGGGGTTTGATGCATATGCAAAAAGTATCGATTCATGCCAGGCTGTGCAGTCGCTGACATTGATCGAATATTTTTGCTGTTTATAAATTTTCTGCACGTCGATGGACTATTGTGCCTCATGGGACTTTTGATTGTTAGAGTAAATAGATTTTCATACTGATGATACGGTCGGTTGTTGGACAAAATGGATTTTTTGGATTCCTAGTTATGTGATGAATTTCTTGGTATAATGCATTCGGAGAAACTTAAACTCCCTTTTGCAAGAGCGTCGCTAATTAATATAAATGAATAAACTTATAGCTACCTCCCAAATTTTCCTTGGCCATGGGCATTTAACTTTCTCTTTCATGACTAATTCTGAACCCAGTGCTGCATTTGCTATGGATCGCTAGTTTGATTACCACTTCAGCCGAATTCACTTTACTGTACATTGTTTCACCGATTTTCTTGTGGGAAAGAAGAAAGTAGCTGGAAAACCGTGTTGCGTGAAACACTGCCAATATACATTGTACTCTCCAGGAAAGCATGTACTGGTGCACTGGCTAAAGCTGTATAACTGACAATATGCTTAAAAGACCAAAGATCCAATCAAACAGTCTCTATTTACTTGATTTTGCTATGGCATATGTCCTAAGTGTCCCCAAGGACCGGAAGACTAAAGGTTTGTAAAAGGAGACTCAGCGGCGTATAAATAGTGCTAGGGAAAATACAAGTTTGACACTCTCCACACCCCCACCCCGGTTTATTTGCATTGTTAGAATTGTTGATCTCCCCGTATTTACAGAGATAAATTCTTTTTTGTCGGAAATGTTTGTAAGTTTTTTCGACGCTTTAACCAATAATACTGAGTTTTGACCGCCCTGAGGAAGAAGGCATGGGAAAACATTTTGGGAAAAGGAAAGAATGCTGGGAACCACAAAGTATTCCATTGTTTCAAAAACAAATCCCATAAGTCATAGCTGACTTGTTCTCTGCAAATGCTGTGAGCCTGGACAAGTCTAAAGTTTTATCGTCCGGTAAAGAGTTATTGACCAATCGCGGAAAACTGTTATGGTCACTAGCTACACTGAAATAGTTAAAACGTTCAAATTTAAGATAAAATATATAAATTAGAAAAAAAGAACGCCACCCCCACAGAACACTCCCCCATTCCGCTTCTTTCTGAAATCGTAAAACTTCCTGATCACAAGAATAAACATTATGTGACGGTTTATCAGTTAAGTGCAATAAGGGAAAAACCAGACTCGGGTTTCCTTAAATGGGATTTTATACCGTTATGAGTTTTATGATAGCTTTCAGACGCTGTACATAACTTTATTCTCGCGTTATCAGATAGGACATAAAAATGTTTTAGCAATATTGATCATCGATTAAACATCTGTTTTTTCCTAATGTAAACATTTATTTGCCAAGCCAATCCAGTGTTATCTAGGAAAATCAACACAGTCGTCATTAGCCGGAACGCGTTTTGTCGTGCATGCCTGAATTTTGATTAGGTTTAAATTGGTTTTGGTGTTAATTAATATGATGTTCCGAGACGCGGACGCGTCACAATCTTTAAGATCAACATTCCGGCCCGCCCGAATAGAGTAATTTGACCCGCTATCCTATATTTTATTTTTGGATCGATCTTTAGATATTCGAGAGTTTAAACACAATTTATGCAATAAATGAAGGCGAATAGTAAGAAATAGGAACAGATGATGACGAATGATATTCAGCTTTGAACAGTGTGATACAATTGATAATTATTACCAACAATTAATCTTGTTTGTTTTTCCTCAAAGTGTTCAAAATTGAATCCGTAAAAGTATGTCTGTATAAGAGTAAGGGTAAATATCCCCTGGTGTAAAGTTGGGATTTCGGTATAACTAAATTCGCTGTGACATAATAAATTTTGGTGAAAGTGAGATGCCTCTCAGGTCCTCATCCTGTCTTCTATCAGGTCCGCGCTCTGACTTCGATCAAGTCCGCGCGACCTTTACGCTTTTGACGCCTTGTGTTGGTATTTTTGACAGCGTCACTCGACCATATCGAGAAATTTATTCATGTTGAGATAACAATATTCAGATCATTTAGAGAGGTGTTTTCACGCGATGAATGTTCACTCTTTTGCCATTTTTAGTTTGCAGAATCCTTTTTTGCCTCTTATAACCCTTTCGCGGCCAATTATATTCATTTGATCTTCCATTCAAATTCTACAAGTAAATTTTTGCTGCAATTGAAAATCATTTCGACTATAGATAAGAATCAGGCAGCGGACGATAAAGATCCAAGATCAGACTGCACTTTCCATGCAGTCTGTTCAAAATCTACGCCGTCCGCAAAAGATATTTCAGTTGCTACTTGAATTGAAAGAGTTTAAGACCGTATCCTAGTGACAAGGGTTAGTTACACATAATATTAGAGTATTCATATCGTAATGCGAATTTCAGCTATAGTAGGCAGACACGGAAAATGATAATAATCCAGTTTTCCCTTTGAGGGTACTTCTGTTGCTTTGTCATGGACTGCAGATAACGTATATGTTGCAAGGGACGTGCATCCAAACTTCTCTCCGATCAACACTGTTCGTCTGTATAAAAAATGAAAAATTACCATTTCATTTGCAATATTAGTACTTTGTTACCCTTTTCAAAACTTTCCCTTGTTTTAAAGACCTTGATGGAAAAGGCTTTCGAAAATATTGCGAGAAAAGGAGAAAATGTTTGTAACCAGCGTTATCTCCTTTTTCCACAATATTTTCTGTCCTGTCAATGACAAATCCTAGCTTTTGGTGAAACTCGTTTAAGGTTTGGCTACAGTTCTTTTCAAATTGGACAATACTAAAATTGTGTTTTTTTGGTACAGATTATATGACTGAACATATCAGTTCCATTTATTAAACGCTCTTAGATCTGCAGATCATGTGTGCATTTTATAGTTTATCATACCCGGAGAGATAGCCTTGGTTTATGGCACCAGATTCAGTATTAAAGTTATATCAATCAAACATCAATGTCGTTATAAATCCTAATGTTGGTGCAGAAAGGAATCAAAGGCTTGCACAAAGAAACAAACATGTCTCACTTTCCCATAGAGCTTTTAATATGACGTAAAAGTTCTTTAGAAATTTAACTTAAACATTTAGAGCGCCAAATATCAGTTTATCAAATATCAAATATCAGCTTAGCTCTTTACCAGACGACAAAGTTTTGGACTATTCCAAATTTAAAGAATTTGATAGACAACTTAAGTGCGGCTCAAATAATGGTATCTGGGTAGAAGCGGATAGAAACTATTGATGGAAAAGGAGAAAATACTTTTTACCAGCATCTTGATTTTCCTACAGCGTTTTTAAAAGCCTTCCGTCCCAGGGTCTTGCAACAAGGGGATTGTGATTAAAAAGTTTATAAAATAAAAAATAAAAAAAAATGCATTTTCATTTAGAATGTATACAGTTTCTGATTGGCTGAACCAAGTGATCAGCTCAACCAGATATTGTGTTCTAAATTCGGAATTAGATATAAAATGCTTTTTAGATTGTTTATTATATATGGGCCCAAGCTGCACTTTCTTTTCGTCGGCATTGTTAGTTTAAGCTTTACCAATTACCTTTGCCTCCAAAAGGGTTTTTATAGTGCTCATTTGAAATTTTACAGTACTCCAATGATGTAAAGTTATTGCAGTCCCAAGAAAGCATTATATCATACTAGAATATATTGAGTAAGATATCTGAACACAAAGGGAGTACATGAAAAACATTTTGTGAAATTATGTATTCAACTTCCCTGATTGCGCGTCGATTCCAGTATCTATGACAACTATTACTGTATTATGTTAACCCTTAAGCTGCTAATCGCGACCCACTGACCTTTTGCGGACAGTGTAGGTCAAGATCAGACTGCACAGAATGTGGAATCTGATCTTTGATCTACACTATCCGATACGGTATTTTCTTTCCGGTGAAATCAACTTTGAAAACGCAATGTTTGGGCTTTTAGTATTGAGTAGAAATTTGTGTTTCATTTATTCAGCAGCTTGAGTGTTAACCCTTATGCTGCTAAATAAGTGAACTGAAACTTTAAAAAATCCAAATCTGCTATTTCAAAGGTATTTTTGGGAAAAGATATTTTTTATAGGTTAGTGTAGATTAAAGATCATACTGCACGTTCTGTGCAGTCTAATCTTGATCTACATTGACCGCAAAAGGTCACTGAATCTCGCTTAGCACCATTCGGGTCAAATTGCTACGATATAACAGATTTACAACCAGTTTAGATCAGAATAATTAAGAAGAGTTGTAGAAAGTACAAAAATCTCCTCTGAATAGATGGTAGATTTACAAGTGATTTTGTTCTGAAAAAGTTTAGATGTACATGTACAGTACAATTGTATATTGGTTATCTTTTTCTGGTCAATGGAAATACCGTATTTATACAATCGTAGTGACAGCCCAAAGCTCGAAGCACAAATATACCAAAGCTGTAGAAGCGATTGGTCACTGGCAAATGGACTTCCATTGCCATGGGCGTCTAGGTTAAGAGGGTTAAAAAAAAAAGTGGATGAAATTTATCAGAATGAGTACCATGCGAACTTTTTGCAGATTGTTTATTGCAATTTCTGAGCAGCGCTAAACATAGCAGCTCCAAACCAGGGATAAACGTTCGGAGTTGATTTGGATAACTGATCTAGATAACTGGCCATACATCCAGTATGAGTCTGACATCAAGAGAAATATTATCTGGAGGAAACTTCCAGAACTTCAGCGAATGCATTTTGCACTTTTTTGTGCAAGCTACTGAAAGTATTTGCCCCCCCCCCCCCCGTCCTCGTGGTTTTCAAATTCTGTTTTAATAACATTTAAGCTGCCAAGCGCATTTGTAGGCTTTTGCGGGCAGTGTAGGTCAAGATCAGACTGCACAGAACGTGCAATCTGATCTTGGATCTACACTGTCTGATATGGTGAGATTTCACCGACGAGCAAATTATTTTTTAAATCGTAAACTATGGGTTTTCACTTTTGGCTGGAAATCTTCAGTTTGATTTATTTAGCAGCTTAAGTGTTAACGTTTTCAGCACTAAATATATTGAACTATAATCTATGAAAAGGGGCTTAATGCATCTGCAAAAGGTATCGACACAGGTCAGCCTGCACAGTTCGCACAGGCTGACCTAGGCCAAAACGGTTTGCGATTGGTAAATTCTCTGCAAGTTCAAGGACCAGTCTACGATTCAGTCGGTTGTTAGACAAATTGGACGTTATGGATCCATGACCATGTAATGACTTGTTTGGTATATTGCATCACGGGGATGCATTAAGCCCCTTTTCACCAGAGCATGGGTCAGATATAAAATCGGCCTCTCTTGTCGGCTGAAATAACAATCCACTAAAACTCGGGAAAGATGTTTTATCTCATGGGCTTGGCTAAATTAGCGGACGGTATGGATCAGAGGCAGGACTGCACATACTGGGTCCGTATTCACCAACCATTCTTGGGTTCATTCTTAGTCTTATTCTAGATTTACAAAATAACGCAACTTCCCGAGAAGCTAGACCATTAATTTGGTTAAGCTAATAAGAAATTGTGTTACTTTTAAATTTGGAAAATTTCTGAGAATAACACAAAGAATGTTCTTGAGAATGGCTGGTGAATAGGGACCTTGATCTTGTCTTTGCCGTCCGCAAATGCCCCTGTTTTCACCTACGGCCCTGAAAGGTTTAGGGGAAGGTGAGAACTCGTTTTTCTATGGTAATGGACTGGTGTAAATAGGTTAAAGTTTCTACAGAACACTTCACGTTGTTGCATGACAAAACACACGCTATCGGTGCATAACAAGATTCGAAATCGAATTAAGTCCGAATATATTTCATACAAATAAAACATCAAACGATCATAACTATGGTATAAATATGGTGCAAATCTTATCTTCATTATTTTCGCTATACAAAGTCGAAATTCGTTTTTAAAGTGAATCCGATAGTGCTCAATGAATCACTTTGTTGTGAAAGAGCTTCTCTCCACTCCTCTGAAAAAATGACAACAGAATTAAAATAGCACAAAAAATCTGACAATATCATTGGTTATTATTATTCCTAATGACCTGAGCCTCTACGATTCTGGACTTGAGAACAGGTGGTCACTTGTTCGAATCTCCAGCTTAGCCAACGCCTTTCCGATGATTGATGATAGTCATTGCAACAGGATTCATTCCTCTCTCACCACTGATCATTGTTTCGATGACGGTTTATGTGGGAAAGCAGTCGTGGTTTGGGAAGAATATTTGGCGAAATAATAGCAAAAGGAACACATGGAAGGCGTGAATAGTGCACTGACCACCGCGATATAAATGAATAATTTCTGAAAATCAACCACCATGCATTCATCAATCAATAATACCCGGTGAAGCAGGAGAGTGATTTTACTATGAAAAGGAAGTAGTTTTCGTTCGAAATGAAAATATTGCCGAGACATAATACTGCTTTTAATTTGACAACGGCTAGATTTGACTCCGATGACGGGCTGGTCAGTATAATTTATCTGTGTAGCCAATCTATTTGAGCCATGTTCTACGAAAAAGGGTTAAGTGCATCTGCAAAAGGTATCGACTCAGGTCAGCCTGCACGGACTGCGGAGACTGACCTGGATCGAAACTCTTGCAAATTGGTCAATTTTCTGCACGTCAAAGGACCTTGCTAGCCCGTGACCTGGTTGTTAGACAGAATAGATTTTTAAGATCTATCATTATATTGTGACTTACTTGGTTACATTCATCGCAGAGATGCATTAAACCCCTTTTGCAAGAGCACTGCTTATATGCAGTTTTCACTTTAACTCTTAATAAAGAGACTTGACTTAAGACTCTTCTGAATGGGCATCATTTTCGCACGACAGATTAAATGTGTCTTAAATAATGAGATTTGTTTTTGTGGGGTAGAACCCATCGTGGGAAAAGGAGAAAATGCCTTCAGACATTACACATTTGCCACACTTGTACTAGTTTAACCCTTAGACTGCTAAGTGCGACTCGAGGACCTTTTGCAGACACTGTAGATCAAGATCAGACTGCACAGAACGTGCAGTCTGATCTTGGATCTACAATGTCCGATACGGAGATATTTTTCAAAAAAAAATATACCTTTGCAATAGCAACATTCGGGTTTTTGCAATCGGCTTGAAAGTTTTATTCATTTGTTTAGCAGTTTAAGAGTTACGGTATACACTGTACCAACAAATAGCATATGCAGTAATAGGTTACTTTGTTGTATAGCTGTTAGCCCTAAAAGTGAACTCGGACTGACTTTCTATTTTGAAGAGCATAGATCAAGATCAGACTACACAGAAGATGCAGTCTGATCCTGGATCTACACTTTCTGTTTCTTTGCCATATATTCTGTAAAGAAACAGCCATGATACTGATATACGATATATTGATATATGCCTTAGAGTAGTGATTAAGAATGTCTTCGTGTCATTTAGTTCGCACATCAAAGGTTATGTGATCACATTAATGCAGTATATACTCTATTATTTACCGCATGACCATTGTTCTTCAGACCAAAACAGTATGTAACCATTGCTACTGTGGTATCTTGGTTATAAAGAAAAATTGACGGGATGTCGGATAAAGGTAGCCAAGAAGTTTTGACCTTTATCCAATAAACAAGAATCCCAAACCAGATAGTTACGAAAACAATAGCACCATTGCATCCTAATAACACTTGGTTAAAAATGCCTTTAATCCGTTTATGGCACTGAAATGTTATAGGATACCAAAATTAGCCTATAACAACATTAAACTAACACTTAAAGGTGCATAGTTTCACTTGAAACTCTTTATTTGAAAGTACACAGTTCATTAATTTTTCAGCGAAAAACTGCGCCATCCTGTCTTTCTGGACCGGAAGAAGTAACAGCTGGTTACCCGCTTTAAAAGACAAAATGAGCGCTAATGACACGTAATGATATATTTAGGTCCTATAATCATCGAAAAGGACGGCAATAAAAATGTCCAATTTCGGTGAAATTCAACTTCTTATTGAAACAAGCAGCCGACAAATCTATAAAGATTTTCTCATTCAAAATCTGCACCAGTATAAGGCTTCTGCATCATTTATATTGGCTGTATTGTTGAATTCATCGTATTTGAATCCAGCTGTCTCCCCCCCCATAGTTTTACGCTGTGCATTCTGGAAACGTAATTGAGCCTTATTTTTGTCCTTCACTTTACTGGTCACTTTCAGAAACCTCTTGTGTTTTAGTAAACATTTGATTTGCATAGCAAGACAAGCTATCTGATTGGCTAGAACAGAGCGTCGCTGTCAATTAGATGGATAGTCTTGCAAAGTTCTTAGAATTAGAACACTATTTCAACTGGTCCATGACAACGGCCCCAGATGCTTGAAGTTTATTTTTTGCAATTCCATACATAGCCAGATAAGTGAAATGGATAACTTCAGTCAATGAAGGAATCTCAAACGTTAGGATATTGATGCTCTATTTCACAGTATCATTTCAGAAAACATGTGTCTCACAAAGGATAGGGCTGTGTAAATCAAAGGCCTGACTCACTGTACGTTCATATTCATTCTGTTCGGTGATCGTTTCTAGAAATCTTAACAGTATTCGCTCCATCGGAATGGGGAGATCTATGCTATTCCAACCCAGGATCTTCGATGTGAGAGGATCTGGCAGTTGCCTTACAAAGGAATCTAGACTTATGATACACTGATGGCTAGACACGACATCTTCGTCGTCATATTAATAGTTAGACAAACGATTCATGCTCTGTAAATTGGAGCTTAATACATAATGCAAAAAGTATCGACTCATGTCAGCCTGCGCAGCGCGTGCAGACTTACCTGGGTCGAATTTTTATTTTTTTTTTAACCCTTTACCACACAACCCCGACTTTTAACGACCCCGTGAAAGAAGCCTTTTGAAAACATTGTGGGAAAAGGAGAAAATGCTGGTAACAAGCATTTTCTCCTTTTCCCACAATGTTTTCTACCCTTTCCAAAACAAATTTCCATTTTTCAGTCACGGTTATTTCGTCTCCTGCAAATGCTTTAACCAGTCTAAAATTTTGTTGTTTGGTAAAGAGTTAATTGGTAAATGTTCTGCATGTCGAAGAACCAGTCTACGTGATTGATTCGGCTGTTAGACAAAATGGACTTAAATTAATACATGATTATGTGATGTCTTTCTTTATATAATGCATCATGGAGATGCGTTAAATCCCCTTTTGCCGGAGCATGGATCATACAGAAAGTTCCTGCAACTGAGTAGGGCAATCAAGTTTTGTACCAGATCTATCTCACGTGATGGGGGTTTTGTCAGTTCATCGGTCATTTGTTTTTAAACAGGACCAAAAATATCATGTCGTTTCACGACGGTCTAGGAGCACCGATATTGCTCTATATATAGATGCTAGACACGATTTTACCCTAAATTTCCTATAACAAGAGTACCTTAACTTGCATACTGTACCGAGAGTGCTTGCACTTTCCCCCTTAGGTGTGGCGTATGATAGGTAGTTGTGTTAAAACGGTAGACTGTGAGTTTTTGGATGAAGACGTATTTTCAGATTGGCGCGTTCTTAGTAAGGGTAGGCCTAAAGAGATGGTCTATTGATACCAACACACGGCTAATAATCCGACGGTCCCGAGTTCGATTCCAAGCCTGACAGCGAATCTTTCAGAAACAGTATATGCCTCCCACTCAACCATCGCTTGTGTTATACCTTTATACTAGGTTGTGTTTTTTCGAACAAGGGCTATATTTAGTATCATACGGCATCGTAACCGAAATTCCTTTTACCATTTTTCTCTCTTTAGAGGACCATACCAAATATGCCAAGAGCACGGTCATGTAATATAGTACTGTATTCAGTCTTAACCCTTGCATCGATGGACCTAGATTTAATTGCTCAAGCGAAAAGTGTAGATCAATATCAGACTACACAGATCTTGCAAAACCTAACTTGACTTACACTGTCCTCTGTTTTTGCTGGATATTCTGACAAAGAGAGTCTGTAATTTCCATTTCTTCTTTTGTTCGTCGTACAGATGCTTTCCTATGTATCACAGACTCTTGTAGCTTTTACCTAAAATTTGATCACTACCACCGTCATTTCTAATAGTCAGGACAAAAATGTTTAACGATGCTAATTTCTAAATCAGTGGGTAACCCATTTTATTTTCATACCATCACGGCGAAAAAAAAAGAAACGGGGAAATAATGACTTTATACAAATTACCGAGCCAGGCGTGTTCCTTGCTGAAAGTGACAACGTAAACTACAGTAAAGCCATTCCCGTTTGAATCGTTACTATCAATGATCGTTCGTGCTAAAAATGATAAACACACTCGTTTAATGACTCTTTAATAATCACTTTACGCCTTCCTAAATCATAACAGTGTGTCAGTTTTCCTTGTTTACAACTCTATCATTGAATTAAAGCATGATGGCAGCTTTATTGATGGTCCACACACACGGGACGGTCATGTGACAGGGTATAATTTTAATAGCAGCTGTGTCCTTCAATTATGTTTTATCTTTGGTGAGGTTTTTGTCTCCCTGTAAAAAAAAAATCACTTTAAATATCACCCTATATGCCGTTTATGGATATACATGTATTTAAACCTCTGCCAGTTGACAAAATTTTGGAATTGTCCAAATCGAAAGTATATGCATACGACAAACTCATTGTGACTAAAAAGTGAATATTTTCTTGGAAATAGTGGAAAACATTGCAGGTAAGGACAGAAAATGCTAGTTACCAGCATGTTCTCCTTTTTCCACGATGTTTTTTTAAAGACTTGTTGTTCAGAGTCATTTAAACACGGGATTGTTTGGTAAAGTGGGAACAATTTATAAACTCTTGCGACTAAAGCAAAGAGTTGACACACAACATCTTACTCTAGATCCAAAGAAGAAAACCGGTTTCGACAAATGCAAAGGGGCTATTTTTCAAAGCGCCAAATTATTTGGTGCGAAGGACACCTCCTGTGAATGTGTCATAATATTTAACTCTTTACCAAACGACAAAATTTCAGACTTGTCAAAATTGAAAGCATTAGTTGACATGCCATGAAATAATGTGGCTCAAATGATGAGATTTGTGTCTGAAAGATTTAAAAAAAAATGAGGTTGTGAGAAAAGGAGAATAGGCTGGTTACCAGCATTTTCTTCTTTTCGCATATCATTTTCAGATGCTTTTTCCTTTGGGTCGTTGGTAAAGAGATAGACACTGTAAGACATGATAGAATGCAGAAATTAGGATGCCAGAGCTATATATGTTAACCGTAGTTTAAGAGACGACAAAATATCACAATTTTACATCGCAGTTAGTGTACACAAAGTAACATTCTTGAATACTCGTACATGTACTTACTAGCAAAATCAAGAACAATCATTACCAGAGTACAAAAGAAGACAGTTATTGTCATTATTCTGTATTTTCATCGACGGAATATTTTCATTATTATTATTATTGAGACTAGACCTTATGAAACATTCTCACCCCCCCCCCCCCCCCACACACACAAAGTGCAGTTTAACATAATCCTGAAAATTCAAGAAGAGCTACTTTTCTTTATTTAAACGAGACCTTGTCACGTAGAATCGACCCAGTGTTCAATGTTTGAGTTAAAACGATCAACTTTTACTTGATAAAACTGGTAAAGGGATGACAATTTTTATGGTTTCCAAATCATGTTTCCAGTTTCCGTTTTGCCATTTTGGGACATTTTACGGCATGCTCCCTGTCGTAAAATATTTCTCAAAGAAATATGTTTTGTTCGTAATTTTTGCTTTATGGACAACCGCGAAGGCTGTTTTGCACAGCCTCCAGAAAACAATGAAACAAGCGTGCTTTGAATAATAATCATGCTTTAATTCTTTACCAGACGACAAAATTTTAGACTTGTTTCAAATGAAACCAATGCAGACGACAGATTAAACTCGAATCAAAAGATCTAATTTGTCTTTACTAAAGTGGAAAGCATTGTGGGAAAATGAGAAAATGCTGGTTTCTATCATTTTCTCCTTTTACCACAATTTTTTCACATGGCATTATCCCTAGGGTTGTTATGACACGTGACTCCTCGGTAAAGGGTTAAACAATTCGAATTTCGGACAAATATGACCCAAAAACGCGTGTCTGCATTTTTATGACGGCATTTTACGACATCTTTAGTTAAGAGGAATGTTTTCCTTTGATGGAAGCAATACATTACACTTGAATTTGATACTTATTTTAACATGATTCAGGGAGCCATTAAAAATTTCGGTAGTTTAACCCCTTTGTATTATGACATTAACGGAGAATTCCCATGTTCGCCATTACAATATCCATTTGTTTCAATTGTCATCCATGTCGCTCTTTCATTTGGAAGATGACTTCCGGTCCGATGCACGAATCGTCGATCAAAGAAAAACGTTTTGAATTTTATTACGTGGTAAAATACATTTAACTCTTAAACCTTTACCACACAATCCCGAATTTTAACGATCATGAGAAAGAAGCCCTTTGAAAACATTGTGGGAAAATGATAAAATGTTACAAGCGTTCTCTCCTTTTTCCACAATGTTTTATTTCCTATCCAAGACAAATTCCATCATCTGAGCCATTTTGAAATTGTTATCTTCAAATGCTTTCAGTTCGGACTGGTCCAGATTTTTGCCGTGTGGTAAAGAGTTAATCAGACGACAATATTTTAGTAATGTACGTCATGAGGGAGCTTGCAGACGACAAATTATTAATGGATGAAATGCACGGATAGGATTCCTCTTTGAAATGGTAGAAAATATTATAGAAAAAGGATAAATGTTTGAAACAAGTGTCTTTTCCTTATCCGACAATGTTTAAAAAAAATAAAAATAAGAAATATATTTAAAAAGATGGCGTAAATTTGCTAGGAAATAGGCAGGGGCCCTTAAAATAAGCATGTCTACAGTTTTGACGAATCGCAAATTTCTGTAATGTCGCCATTCTAGCTAAAAAAAAAAACTATAAATTCACTACTTCCTGCGAATACGGTAAACGCCAGTTTTATAGAAGCAATGTTTGTCATCTTGTCGTCATTTTGACAACTTTGGCATTGTTGAAAATGAAATTGTTACATAGCCCTTTACCACACAAGCTCGAATTTGAACGACCCTGAGGAAGAAGTCCTTTTGAAAACATTGTTGGAAAAGGAGAAATGCCGATAACCATAGTGTTTTCTATCCTTTAAAAAATAATATTTAATCTTAGAGCCACGCTTATTTTGTCGTCTGCAAATTCTTTCAATCTGGACAAGCCCAAAATTTTGTCTTTTGGTAAAGATTTACATGTTATTATTATTAATCTTTAATTCCTCCATATTTGAAGATACAAATAATACAATTGTGCAGCAAACATATGACTACGAACATCTAATAATTTACAAAAAGAATTAAGAAGACAAATAACAGAGAGAGAGAGAGAGAGAGAGAGAGAGGCCTAGACAGACAGACAGACAGACAGAGAATAGGGGAGAGGACATATGACTTAATCCCTTCTATGTAGAGAACTTTAACCGAAACGAAAAGAAAAGTTCACTCAAAAGGGAGCAATTTTTAGCAATCTTGTCAAATTACATTTAGGACTATAACACTATATAAAAAAAAAAAGAGTTTTTTTTTATATATATAAATCGCCTGAAGAAGGCTTAATTCTGAATAATTAATTCCTGAAAAAAAAAACAGGTTGTAAGTGCGTCGAACACAATTATAATGAACAGACTAGTTCATATAGCTATACTTAAAACTATAACAAGTCCAAATTGCATGTAAAAAAGTGACAACTTTGTTGTAAAAATAATCAAGGTTTGCACCTAAGATGTGCCCTAAATTTTCATCCAGCCCAAAGAGAGCCTTAACATAGCCGTTGCTGTATAATGCCTTCAAGTAGTCAAGTACAGCTACACCAAAACAATGGTAAATAGTTTGATCAAAGAATATTCTGCAACCATTTACACTTGCACATTCTGTTAATATATGTTCTGTGGTATTGAGAGTAATATTGTCTTTCTCACACCGAGAGCAGACAGAGTTGAAAAGCGGTAGGTACGCTAAAAGTTGCGCAACTGAAAAACATGCATTAAGCAGGTGCGGGTAGCGACGAGCAAAAAGCCATAATGGACTTAAGGAAAAATGCACATGAATTTGTCTGTACAATGCAAACTCCGGTGCAGAGGTCCTTAGATCCCATTCATTGATGAAATAAGTTTTTATCTTTGGCCAAAAGCAACGTTTCCAGACCTGTTTGTCTGGAAATATGCCAAAACTCCTGTAATCATCTAACAAATACTGTAAATCATATTTCGTACAAATATTGACTATGTCAGAGATAATGCCTTGAGATGAGGAGTTATAAAAAAAGGAGCAGAAGCGATAAAGAAATAATTGTTTAGCTGCACAGTCTCTCTCCAACCGACACATCTGACCAACAAAATTAAGCTTTGTTCAATATACGCTTGAATGGGTAAGGAACTAACTAACCCGAGAACTATGTCTGTACGTGATCTATTGCGAAGACCCTGTATTTATTTTAAACACAGTCTATGTGACCGTTCAAGGGTTAAAATATCTCGGTCCGAGAGGGACTGCAGCATTTCACATCCAAAAAGAGCCCTTGGTAATACAACCGATTTGTATATCTTGAAGCTTGTAAGTGGGTTAAGTCCGTTTCTATGCAAGCCTTCTTTTACCATCCCAACGAAAGAACCCCGGAGTTTGCGATCAATGTGTTTAACAACAGCAGATGCTGATGAGTATTTATCATAAAAAATGCCAAGATGCGTGACGTTTTCAAGTTCCGTTATTTCATATGTACATATTAGCCAGGAACGCGATCTATTCCTAAAGGAACGTTTTGTTTCATTAAAAACAACAACTGAACATTTCGCTGGGTTGTATTGGAACCTCCATAAGGTAGATAGAAGGGCCATATCGTCTGCAAATGACGGAGCGCAGAGACTGAGTCCTTCTATTTGAAATCCTAAATTGCTACCCACTAGTTCACAAATCAGCGCGTCAATGTAGACTAAATAGAAATAGGGGGACCAGACCCCTCCTTGTCGGGTACCTTGTAAAACAGGAAACCAGTCGGAAAAATATCCTTTATACATGACTCTACTGAACATATCCCTATGCATGGAAGTGTTCATAAATTATTGTTTGGAATTGCCAATTTGAGCTACAACCAAAACTGTTTACTTTTTGAGGGAGTTCACTCATACATTAAAGATACCAAGCGTTTTGTGTAGCTGTTTTTTTTTTTGTAACAGTTTTACTTTTTACTGCCTATTGGAGCATCAGCATCCTACAGAGATCACCATCTTGTTTCCTATAAATTATCTCTCTCTCTCTCCCTCTCTCTCTCCCTCTCTCTCTCTTCTCTGCATGTGTGTGTGTGATGCGTGTGTGTTTTTTTTTTCTCTTTTATGTATATGCCATTGTAAAATTTGTACTGAATGTTTTGTAGGGGAAGGACCGTTTCTAAGTTGGAAGAACATGTGGTCCAACCTCATTTCTATTTGTTGAAATAAAATATGTTTAAACTAACTATGCATGGAAATAACAACTTTTAAAAGTTTCATACCAATACCCAAATTATGCAACTTGAAAAAGAGCCCGTTTTGCCAAACACGGTCAAATGCCTGTCGCGCATCTAGAAAACAAGTGAATAATTTGCTGCGTTTATCTTTACAGTGCCCATATTGGGTTGAAAGCCGCCCCGAAGGCCATGCAACGGTTTATTAATTGATGTTTGTAATCGCTTGAGTAGAACTTTCTCAAACAATTTCAAGAGGGAAGAGGAAAGGGTTATAGCTCTATAGCTATTGGCGTCGTTTTTGGGCTTACCACCTCCTTTATACAACGTTAAAATGAGTCCATCTTTAAGTACTGTTGGTACATGGCTAAAACAATACATTAAATCAAATAAGAATGTAATATAGTGCTTCAGTAATAAACCACCGTGAATAAGATGTTCATTACAAATATTGTCTAACCCGCACATTTTACCTGATTTCAGCGACAATAAAGCAGACGACACTTCTTCTGATGAAATATGGTCATCATTGACCACCGTAGGTTCATTTTCAATTTCAGAGACACATTGTGTGACGTAGTCGCGGTGATTTTGGTCATAGGTTACATTATCTGTGTCAGAATAGATGTTAGCGAAATGAGCACCCCATTCCCGACAAATATCAGACGAATTTCGAAATACAGAATGTTCAAACTTAATCTCATTTGACATATTTTGGGTTTGCTTATGTTTTGAGTTGAATAATCGCCAGAATAGCGGAGAGTCTATACACAGCTGCGCTGTCAATATCAGCATTTATTTGTTGTAGGTAGCTGTTACAAGATAATCTATGCATCTGTCGAAAAGCACGCTTAGCCCCCTTGTACTCTCTATACGCGATAAAACCATCACCCCTTGGTCTACCGGCCAAAATCCAAGCCCTTCGCTTTCTTCTCATAGTCGCATGATATTTCCGTAAATCACTTTCATCAATAGTTTAATCATATACGTGTAGATGGTTTGTTTCATGGCTAAAACACTTTAAACTGTATTCAACCCATATCACGATGACATATTAGTCATATTATGTCGTTGCTTAATTTTACGTGTGTTACACGATGGTTCTGCAGTGTCTTGCCCAAGGACAGGCGGACGTGTTCAGTGCAGCAGCAGGGGTCGAACCAGGATTTCTCGATTACAGTTCCGAAGCATTGTTAATCCATAGAGCCCATCAAATCTTTAAAGTAAAAAAGATTACTTTAGTAGAAAGAGCCCCATTCAACATAATCACTCTTCTGAAACTTTGTATATACAGAAAGAAATTAATATTTCGAACTCGAGAGAAAGGGATATTGAGATTAGTTAGATTTTCCTGTAGGTATGCTAAAGCATCGTTTTCTCAGGAAAAAGTCAAATTGTAATTCCCGGTTTATACGAAGAATGAATGATTACATAAGTGAGTCATACTCTGGGAAGAGGGAGCTTAATGTATATCCGAGATGCATTATACAAGCAAGTCATTACTAAACGTAACTATGGATCCATAGAATGCATTTTTACTAACAACCAACTGAATCACGAGCTGGAATGGTCCTTTGACATGCAGAAAATTTGCCCAAAGCAAATGTTTCGATCTAGGTCAGCCTGTGCAGTCCGCGCAGGCTGGCCTTAATCGATACTTTTTTTCAGATGCATTAACTCCCTTTTCACAGAGCGTGGCCCAATTATGTGTACAGTTTCTATAGACGCCTACGAAAATTTAGACCGACCCTCAATCATCCAGACGTTTCACTTGATTCAAAGTTACCTTCGTATCTGCGTCATTTTTAGCAGTAGTTCAACAGTTATATCTCGAGGCCCAGTGCATCGATATGTGTGTTCCTTTTTTTTCGTGACCGGTATTGCCCACAGCACTGTTTCCAAAACCAATTGCCTTTTTTTTTCATTACATACATTTTATTAGCTATTAATTAAATGGAACTGTGCAGAGAACAGTGCGGGGGAAATAAATTCGGTTAGGCTGACTTTCATCTATCCTTGTAAGGAGGTCTGGTAGAGCTTGCTATCGAACCTAGGGCCCTTGGACTACTAGTACTGAGACTGGGCTAGCGCATTTCAGCAATTTGCTAAAGGCCCAATACCGACAAAAAGTCGACATTGTTGGTGTGAAAATGCATTTAGATATTTACAATTTCAAAAGTATTAAAATTATTTTGAAGATGACAATCTGTTATTATACGGTCGGTCAGTCAGTGGCAGAAAAATGAATCTTAAACTAGGTAAAAAGTTGCCTAGTCGCTCTATCTTTTGTTTGCTTTTTACCTGATTTTAAAATTCATTTTTCTGCCAGCAACTAACTCTTGGATCGACCGCACAGTAGAAGAATGTCATCTTCACAATGATTTCCATGCTTTAAAATGGTACGATTTGAATTTGAATGCATTTAAACATCCGTGCTGTTTACTTTAAGCCTTTACCACACAGTCCCGAATTTTAACGACCCTAAGGAAGAAGCCTTTTGAAAACATTGTGGGGAAAAGAGAAAATGCTGGTTACAAGGCTTAAATGTTGTCGTTTGGTAAAAAGCTAAGCTAAGGCATTTAACAGATATATCTGCGAGGCGCATTTGCCAAGGACGTAATTCGGATCTAGACTGAAACAGTTTTTATCGCCCTTTGTCGTTTATTACAAAACGAACTGGCAATACCCATAGGGACAGATCATTGCCTTTTCTTTTGAATTGCGGAGTCCATTTGGGGGTCATAAAGCTTATTGTTATGGGTCGGCCGCACTCCAAAGATAATTGATTTGTTTTTTGAAGAATTGCCTTACCCTTTTGGCTCAACTAAAGAATTGTCTTGGCGTATGTAGCCTGTTTTTTTGACAATGTTTTGTTTGTCCTATATTTATAGATTTTTGGACAACCCTTGTTAACCTGTACCATTAATACAAGGCTGACGAAGCACTTTTTGTTCATCAACCTACTATCGTACACTATTTCATACATACTCTGCGCTTACAGGATAGTTTTGGAAAATATTTCAGACAAAGAGCTGTTACGTATGTCAAACAAATGCTCTGTTTTCAAAAATTAATTTTTAAAGCCTAAAAAAGCAGTGTTTCTCTACAAAAGTTACATGACTAATTGCTTATTAGTCGTTCGATCAACGGACCGTTTTGATTGATCGATCGATCGATCGACCGACCGATCGACTGATTGATTGATCGGTCGATCTGTCGGTCTTTCGTTCGGTCTTTCGGTCGGTCGCTTGATTGAAGTGAAATCGTATACTTAGTTTTCGTTCGATCAACGGACCGGATTTTTGATTGGTTGATTGACCGGGCGGGTGGTCGGTCGGTCGGTCGCACGGTTGATTGGTTGGTTGGTTTATTTATTAATTTATCGGCTCCTTTGACACACTGTTTCACAGTATCAGAATATTAGTCTTACTCAAGTTGATAGTTAAGTTGAAGTTCTATGTCGCAAAATTCGTTTTAAGAGTTGAATGAGTTGACTTGAAATATGATGAAGGTGTCACCGCCTTGTTGTCAAAAGAAGGACTGCATTAAGTCATGTTAATGTTACACGAGTACTTTGTTTCTGAAATACCTCTAAGTGTGTCTCTTGTGATGAAACATTTAGAGCCGGAGTATCGTGTAACACCTAGGAGACGGCAACGAAGTTAATAATAACTTCTTTAACCCGTTCTCGTTAGCGAACAAATACAACATTTAGTCCTTGCGGTGAACGCCTTTAGACACGTCGCGGGGAAAGAATCAATTGCTTGTTAATCACACAGTGAGAAGAATGATTTTAAGAATATGACGCTTACGTTTTCAATGCAATGCATTTGATATCTTTCAATGTGAACTATGCACGAGTCGTTTAGGCATAATACAAATAACTAAATACAAAATAGTCACGTTGACTATCTTGTATTTTGTTATTTGTATTTTGCTTAAAGTATATTGTTTACATTGAAGCAAGTAAAATGTATTTGTATTGCTTACGTTTTCAAAGTTTCTTATCGGCAATAAAAGAATTTTTAAAAAGAAATGAGCCAAGCTCTGACAAACGGGGGCTTAATGCATCTTCGTGATGCGTGATACCTATTATGCCATCACATAATTATGAATCCAAAATAGCCACTTTTTTAACCACCGACTTAATCATACGGTAGACTGGTCTTTGGACATATAGAAAATTGATCATTAGCGAAAAGTTTCGGCCCAGGTCAGCCTGCGCGGACAGCGCAGGCTGACCTGAGCCGATACTTTTCGCAGATGCATTAAGTCCCCTTTTTACAGAGCATGGTTCAAATACGTGTCAGATGACTCATTGATGCGCGACCGTAGATCTACTAGCGTTAGTGACAGTCCCAGCGTTTTCTTTTTGTTGACAACGTATGATTTGTTTAATAGTAAATGAATGCCTTAAACTCGAAACATTGCGCCTCTAAAGGTTCTTTCAGCCGGACTAACTTCGTTGTGTAGATCCAAGATCAAACTTCATGTTCTGTGCAATCTGGATTGATATACATGTACTATATCCGCCAACCGCACAGAGCCGCAACTACCTGGGTTTTAACCCTCCAATGATCCTGCTAAATCAGTGAACTGAAACTTGCAAGCCGATAGTAAAAACCTAAACTTTGCTCTTTAAAAAGGTATTTTTTGGGGAAAATACCTCTTTATCGAATAGTGTAGATCCAAGATCAGACTGCACGTTCTGTGCCATCTCAAAGGTATTTTTTGGGGAAAATACCTCTTTATCGGACAGTGTAAATCCAATATCAGACTATACGTTCTGTGCAGTCTGATCTTGATCTACACTATCTAAAAAGGATCACTGAGTCGCGCCCAGCAGCCTTACAGTTAGTACTGACTTCGGTGGTTGGAGTTAACTAAATACAGCCTAAAACGTTTCTTTCTATGTTACCATGTTATATCAAAATAAGTCAGCTATACAGACATTTGTCTGCAGGAGGGTAATGACTTAACGCTTTACCAGTTGACAACATTTCTGACCAAATTGACGCAGGTGTAGTCGATAAATTTAGTATGAATCAAATTGTGGTATTCTTCCTTACTGATAAAAAACACTGTGTGAAAAATGAGAAAATATTGGTTATCAGCATTTACTCCTTTTCCTGTGTTTTTTCTTCGAGAAGCCTTCCACCTCAGGGTCGTTTAAACCCGGGGTCGTTTCATAAAGCGTTAGACTTTTAATAGAATGGCGAAGAAATAAACATCTGTCGAAACGAGAGAATTTCTATTACTGTAAGAAGTTGTTCAGATGTTATTGCCATAAAAGTGGCATTTTACTGGCCAAGCTAATGTGTTTGTTTTACAGAACTTCTCCAATATGTACATCTACGAAACAGTAAACGCTTTACCAAACAATCCCAAGTTTTGACAGTCTTGAAAAGCAGGCTTCTACAGGAAAACATAGGTAACTGGTAAAAATGGTAACTAGCATTTTCTAGTTTTCCCACAAAGATTTCTTCTCTTCAAAAGATTTCAGTTTTTCAGTCACGTTTTCATGATTGTCTGCAAAAGATTCCAAGTTATGTAAGTCTAATATTTTGTCTTCTTGCAAAGAGTTCAGATAAACATTACACTGAACGAACGTTTAAACTCCATTTATGTGCTTATTGACAGGGATTTACACCGATTTCAGCAGTATCTCAGTTATATAGCGGACACATCTCGAGTGTTATGAGTTCTGTATAGTTAGTGTGTGAGCCCTGCAAGGTGGCCAATAATCCCGGAGTAAAAAGTGCTTTTATTAAGGTAAACCCTAGGGAACTTGGACTGTTTTGTGAGTTTCAGAAATTGTTCATGTTCTCTGCCGTCTGAACTTGATACAAACTGCCAATAAAATCTCCTCAGTTTGTCTCCATTGTCCTCAATGCTAGTACTGTTTCGACCTGTGAAAATTGTTGAAAACAGCAAAACAGTTGAAATTAGTTAAACCATCTGTGCCACCCTTTGTTAATTACTACCCTAAATAAATTTTGAAACCAACACCATTGTAAACGTTCTTGTAGAACATAGATGATAAACAAGAAGCCTCGTCTGCACAACACATAGTTTTCTTCCGACCCTTAAAAAATAGGCATTATGAAACACTGAATTTTACTTTTTCGCAGACCATAAATGTCCATCATTTAACCCTGTAACAAAAAATCCCAAGCTTTAACGACCATTTTGTCCTTTTCCCTCAATCTTTTCTTCCCAATCAAAGTCAAACCCCATCATTTGAGCCACATTTAATAGAACAGAACAGAACAGAACATCTTTTATTTTCACCCAGGTATATAGCAAATATACAAGAGCAATATGAAATAATAAACATGGCCGTGCCCTTTATCCCAACTGTGTATATTGTTGCATTAATAATAATAAAAAAATAACTGTAGATCTAGTGAGATTAAATAACAGTGCAGTTGGGACAGAGCTATTAATTGTATATACAAATTGACCTCCAGATATCATTTATAACTTTTCAGAGAGAGTGAGACGGAGGAGGGAGGGAGTTGAAGAAAGGGAAAGAGAGACAAAGATAGAGAGAGCCCTTGTGGATGCAGTATCGTTATGAAAACTGCAGACACAATGACACTCCGTGTATTTATGGGGGATAGGACGTTATTATTCAATAAAAAACGGGATTTATATCTACTGCAACATGGACCTTGGACATTTGGGGAAAAAAGCTTGGAAATCTACGAAATAATGCGGATATTCGTTTCTGCAATAGCTTTCTTAACAAAGATCAGAATGAAGCATCAAAGACCAGCTCTGAATATTGTCACATCACTTGCTGCACGCCGGTGCCACACACTAGAGCCATTCCATAGGTTTGATTCAAAGCAGAGAAGAAGGAGCAAAAAAGTAGAGCAACAGTAAAATGAGAATTTTTGATCAGTTGCCGGATAGAGCGTTCATCAAAAAGTATATTCTTTATAGTAACTACATATGCTGGGTCAGTCAGTTCAAATAAATCTAATTTGACGTCCGCTAAAAATTTCAATTTGGACAAGTGTCTACAGTTTTGTAGTTTGGTAAATAGTTGAGTCAGATTAAACTGGCCTTCTGCAAAAGCTTCGAATTTAAACAGGTATACACTTTAATCGTCTGGTGAAGAAAAAAAAAATGTATACTTAAATTACTCCTATGGGGACGTGTTCCAAGAAGTGCGTGACATTTTACATTCATTAACAGGAAACATGTTTGCCAGAAAAAGAAATAAATTTGCATATTATGTGATCTTTACTGTATTAATTCAAGATAAGACTTCAACCAAATCGCTTAAAATCCAGCCTCATTTGCATCTGTATGCATACGAAAATATTGCTGTGTGTTGCATATTTATATAAAATTAATAAATAAACCAGGAGATAAATAAATCCTTTACCAAACAATCCTGTGTTTTAATAACCCTGACGACTTTCGGGGGATAAAATGTGAGAAAACTGGAAACCAGCATTTCCTTCTTTATACGCAATGGTTTCTTTTGTTTCAAAGACAAAACCCCTTCAATGAATCACGTGGCAGGCTGGTCCTTTGACATGAAAACAATTGATGAATAGCGAAAAGTTTCGATTCAGGTCAGCCTGCGTGGACTGGGCAGGCTGACCTTGGTCTATACTTTGTGGCAGATAGTTTAAACGCCTTTTCCCAGAGCCTAGCTCATATATAAGATTAGACTAAACACCTTCTGTCCAGTCAGAATTTGATCAATGCCGTCTGCAAAAACGCTTCGAGTCGCGCTTCCGCAGCTAAGCAGCCAAAGAAATGATCAACTATAGTCAAAAATACATGAAATAGTAGATCTATCTCGTCGCTAGGATGTTTATTTTTGTTCTACAAAGCCACTCGACTGGCTTTCATATTTTTCTATTTCTTCTCTCATTTCACCGAAACAGTCGAAACCTGGTTTGGTTATACATCGACTGTTTGGGTGCGTGAATGATGTGGGAATAGCGATTAAAGCTGATCTAAACTGTAAATGTTTCTAAAATTGTAACCGTGGCCGTAAGAAAGTCATGGGTCGATGTCGCCGCGTTGTCTGCGCATGTCATATTCATCAAAGATTGACCTGTCTACTATGACGCATCACCGGATAAAAGAAATGGACAAATATTATACTTAATACGCGGTGCGTAAACTGCAGCTTAAAAAGTGCAGGCGAAAATGGCAATAAGTAATACGTCTGTGGAAAAATCAAAACATTTTTTTTACTACAAATTTCTTAAAAGATAAAATGATTTCAACGGGGATAATATTGTTTTAGAATACCAGCTGCTTACTGCAAATCTATGGGTGTCAGTTTCTAAATATAGACATGGGGAAAACCGGGATTTGTGCAACAGACTGACAACAAAAATAACGTCACCTTGCTGGGCCATTTCCGATGCTTATATGGGCTAATATTTATAAACGGCTGGTGCATAGGTTATGTGCTAGCAAACCATGACTGGAGGAATCGTACAAGGTAGGTTTCAGGGAGTAAAAATATGTTTTATTTTGAAATTCGTTGGATTGATTACCACCTTGAAAAATGATCCAGTTCTGCACCATATCAGATAGGTTATGTATTTGAAAAATGCCACCTTGCGGAAAATAATGATGTCGCCGTACAAAAAGCGGTGTACAGGTAAAACATTTGCCTCGCGTATGACGTCACATGATGGAAGAATTGGCGGCGGGATTGGATCAAACAACAACAGACTCACTTTGCAGCTCGAAGATGGGACCAGAACTTGGTCTTGTTAATCAGTTTACCCATATTTAGTAACCGGGGCAATCGAAAGAGTAGTTGTTACATAATACAGTTGCGGTTCTGAGCATTTTGAGAAGAAAGGCGTGCAGGTAAGAATTTTTGTCTCGTGACGAATGACGTCACAAAATGGAAGGAATTGTGATGCGATTTGGTAAAATTCTGACAAATATTGCCGCTGTAATAGCATGGGATCAGCAAAACACGATTATTTGATCATGTGAAGGAGAACAGAGTTTTTTTCGCAAGTTGGATTTTTTCTTGAAACGATATGGCAGAGAATGTCGAGGCAGAAAACGTCGAGGTCAAGTCATAGCGCTGTCGTCTGCTTTGTCATTGGGCGAAAACTGACATCTTTTTTTATAGGCTATGTCTCTCATTACTAAAGATTTTTACTTCAAATTTCTGCTAGTTCTTAACTGTCAAAAGGGAACCAATATCAGATGGGCATGTAACCCTCAAAATATGTCTGACAGTTATGCCACTTTTTTAACTTGGAATCTTCCCTTAACCCTTAAAGTGCCTTTCACTACTATAGTTGCCTTTGTGGCCAGTATAGTTTAAGATCAGACTGTACAAAACATGCAGTCTGATCTTTGTTCTACACTGTGTGCCTTGCTGAAACACTACAGAAGAAAAGCAACCACAACATTGTATTTGTTTGGGTCTTATTATTGACTGGCAATATTTTTTTCCAGTGCTTTAAGGGTTAAAAAGCAACTGCAACCTAGAACTGGCACCCACATGTAATACCATTGTTTCATCATCAACAAATGTCCTTACCCTAGCATTTATGTCAAGTTTGAAGTTACCCTGAAAGAACTATACACATCGCTCATAACCCTATACCAAAGAATCCTGTGTTTTAATTACCCACAGGAATGTAAAACTTTGTTGTTTATTAAACAGCTGAATACCGTCTGAATAATTATATTTCATATCACTGTGGCAAACATTAGACTTGAAGATTCCACAAATTCCATGCAAGGAAGGAGGGTTTTATATACAAGACATACTCTGGCAAAACAGGGTTTAATGCAACTCCATGATGCATTATACCAAGCAAGTCATCACATAGTCTTGAACCCATAGAATTCATTTTGTCTAAAAACTGACAGAATCATGAGGTAGACTGGTCCTTTGGCATGCAGAAAATTTAACATTAGCAAAAAGTTTCGACCCAAGTCAGATGCATTGACCCTTTACCACAAAATCTGAGTTTTAATGACTCCGAGGAGGAAGGCTTTTGAAAACATTGTGGGAAAAAAGAAAATGCTGGTAACCAGCAATTTCTCCCTTTGCCACAATGTTTTCTATTCAATCAAAGACAGATTTCATAATTTGAACCATATTTGTCATCTGCAAATGCTTTCTTTATGGGTATTAAGTCTAAAATTTTGTTTGTTGGTGTAGAGTTATATCCGTTTTGCCAGACAGCAGTTCATAAAAATTTAGCCCAAACTTGTTACCTTCCACAAACCATTGATACTATGTCACTTAACATATTCTCAGAATAGAGGCGCAATGCCTGTCGACAAAGTGTGAGAAAATCAGCTTTCCTCTTCATCTCTTCTTTGCCCACCAATGTTTACATACATAAATGAATGAAATTATGCCAAAGTTTTAGAACTCAAAGACCATTGCATAAGAAGTTACACAATAATGAATAAGGTGGCCCATGATTCTGTAAATTCAAAATAAATATGTTATCCATGTGTCTAAATGCAACAGGTTTTTCAATAAAACCATTTGTTAATGTATGTGAAATTTCTTTTTGAATTCAAACAACTATAGGTTACAAAGGTAACATTTATTTTTTAGGCTGTCTCCTAAAAGTAGAAAAAATAATCGATTTTTACAACACAGCTTTTATTCTGATTTAATGAGAATCGAATGTGTATTCTTTTAAAAACTTACACAATTAACTGGAAATAACAAAAGAATCTTTTTGGAGCTTGAAACAATCCAACAAGAATTGGCAAACATGGACCAAGTGGTTTTTGGCCTATTTAACCAAGCACTGATACAATGTACATGAAATAGCAGTACGTAAATTACAAAATTAGAAAGCCACATTACCATTACATACCTGATTTTAGACAAATAATTCAACTGTAGATGTAGCTGATTACAGGTACAAATTGTGCTATAGACATAAGTCTTATACTTGCAACATACAGATACGGTATCAAGAATAGTACATTACAAAAAATACTTGTGGAGTGCAAAAAACGATATCACGACTTTTGGTAAGCTATGTTACCACTCATTTAAATCGTAGAAAGCAACTTTAATTCTTTTTATGATACAATTTGAAACTTTTAAGTTCTTTTAAGTCCTGGCAAGTTTTTTAAACCTTTTCATAGACTTGAGAAGTCTTTAGATTTGATATTTTCCAGGAATTAGCATATAAACTTTTCTAAATAAGACACCTACATTTGACACGTAACAAAGCTTACTTGAATTTTGCGACAAATTTCCAACCCGTATAATTTTCTGAAAACGCCGTGCAGTCTGGTTTGACTTTCTTTACAGTAATATTAAACAACAAACCAAACTCCTAAGACTTAATAAAAATGGACGTAGTCACATTCTGTCTTAAAAGTTATTGCCACCGACATCACTTTCACTAATACGGGCCTCTATTCTGAGAATAGGTGACTTGTATCTATCACATAACAAAATTCAACTAAGGCATCTGCATATTCTGTGTGCTTGTTTTCTGAACTAACTGGTGTAACAACAGAAGACAGGTCTTCACAGAAATGGCCAAAGAGTGCCAGAATTAAAATTGTCTCTTAACAATCATGCCATATGATACACAAAAAATTCAAAACAACAATAGAACTGTTATTATGAATTTTCCAGGTTATTGTATATTAGGGCTGTTACGATATACCAGCATACCGGTATATTGCAATATAATTCAAAGTCAATACATACCGCGATACAAACTTCACATACTGGTTTTTTGCGATATTTTCTAGTTTCAATGTATTTTCGGTTTATTTTGATCTGGTCATTTTTGAAATGTCACGGTCATGCAAACACTTATCACTATTATAATCGTAGTGCGTATGAAAGTAGACTGGCAGCCTGTTGTCTATTGGACAGTCACGGGTATCAGTTTAGTATGAAAGCAGACTAGGGCATACTTGATTCGTGATTGTCAATATTTTATGGTCACAGTCAATTCAATCCAAACCACGCAATGCCGAGTTGCCAAAGTGATGTTTAAAACATCAAAAGTTACAATTTTTAGAAATAGGAATACGCAAATAAAATTCATTCATACGATAATTAAATGAATGGAAAATGTGTGCAAATTATACTGAAGTATTTTCTTGTAATCCTTCTTGATTGCGTCTGCATTTTCTGAATCGAGTACGACCATATCAATAATGGCTGCCAACGCTAATGCTATAGACGCGACTGAGGATGGTTACAGTAAAATACCGAATAAGAAGGCAAAATCCAATATTTGCAATCACTTTTGTTGAGATTGGGTGATTTAATTGATTCACTTCTCTTGTTTTGGAAGAATTAAACCTGAATTATGAATAACAAAGGTATTTTTAAAAAAAAAAATATTAATTTTAGCACAGATGCGATATATTGTGGTACAAATCGCAATACAGTTTCTGTGTATTGCTATATAAGGCATATCGTGACAGCCCTATTGTATTATGTATGTTTAGGTCTGCAGTTTTTATGTTACTAATATTTAGTTGCTTATTAGCTTGGCTGTTTTCGAAGAAAATGTCGAGGTATTGTCTTCATTGTCTGTGTCGTCTAGCGAAATCTTTGACATATTATAATATCTCTGTTATTACTCAAGATATTTGATTCAAAGTTTGACAAGTTGTTTATGACTGAAAGGGAAACCCATATATTTTGACACAGTTGTGTCCCTTTTCAACTTAAAAATCAAGTAACTGCAGCCTAGCGTAGGCACCCGCATGCGGTGCTCTTTTTTTTTTTAACATAGTTTTTATGGAAAATGATTCTATTGTCACTATGCTATACAGACTTTTTATCCTTTTTTTAGATCATATTTGCAAACATTGTGGTAAAGGGAGATATCTCTGTCTTTGCAATGTTTTCATGTTGATTATCCATACTTAATAATATTTTGAAGTTGCCTGCAACAAGTTTTGTTTCAATGGATGATAGATCGAGAAAGCATCAGAATAAAAGCTTAGTATACATATGAGCCATGCTCTGGCAAAAGGTGGCTTAATGCATCCCTGTGATGCATGATACCAAGCAAGTCATCACATGATCATGGACCCATAAAGTCCATTTCATCTAAAAAACAACTGAATCATGAGGTAGAATGGTCCTTTGATATACAGAAAAAAGATCAATAGTGAAAAGTTTCGGCCCTGTCTGCGCATGCTGACATTGGTGGATCCTTTTCACGTATTGCATTAAGCCTCCTTTTCACAGAACATGGCTCATGTTTCTGTTAAACATACAAGTTGATTGACATCTAACTTAAACAGTGTGGTATCTTCTTAGATACAGGCTTGCTAGGAATATTTTCAGGATTAAAAACAGAAATTTAATTAAAATGGTCATGTAGATATTTCAGCAGATCAGTGTTTAGTTACATTTCTTTATCTCACTACCTCCTGTAGACATTTTTTTTTTTTTATTCGAAAACATTGTGGCAAAAGGGGAAATTGTTAGGATTGAGCGTTTCCTACCTTTTCCATATTGCTAAATGTTTTCACGAATATAATTTTGCAAGATCAGCATCCAAAGAATCCAGTCATTCGATTGTATAAATACAAGTAAAAAATAGATGAGGATGAGTGAATTTTTCCATCATGGTATATAGACCGGCAGAACAAGTGGTATATATTAGGTAGTAAACAACTAGATTTTCAGATGAATACATAACTTTAACTCTTTACCACACAATCCTGAGTTGTAACGACCCCGAGAGAGAGAGAGGCCTTTTGAAAACACTGTGGGAAAAGAAGAAAATGCTGGTAAGGCCAGTTTTCTTTATTTTTTGTTTTACCCATCCACAGACCCTTTTTTTCATGAAACAAAAAAGAAATAAAAGTACTTTTTTTCAATTTTATTTTCCGTCACCCTTCTGACTCAATAAGCAGAACAGTATGCCGGTATACACAAACATCTTTCTTACAAGCACCAACAGTTTCCACACAATCTTGCAAACAGTTAACAAGTCTAGAATGTCGAAAATTCTTTCAAAGGTCTTGCTGTTATACGATTTCGAGCCAAAATCAGTCCTGAAGAAGTCAGGAAAACTATGACGTAAACGGGTACCTGTTGTTTCTCCCATAATGCCTCGACAGACGAAGATCAATTCTGCTTCACAGTTTCTCCTTAAAGTACATGTATGACGCGAATCACTTGCAAATGATACAAATTCTCACCATCATGCCATCTAGATCTATCTCGCTCCACATCTATGGCTGCACTTGTATTCTACTTTCCCACGCATTCAAATTAAGCCTTCGATTACTTCAGAAACACTGTATTTAACTAACAACACGATGTACATGTAACTTTTATCACGAACGTACACATATGTAATTTACAGTCCAATCAAATTTGATGCTAAATTTAGACACTGTCTTTTTCTGATCAACCTTCCCACCTTCTTTACATTCACAAGAACTTGCGGCGCTTGCTCAATAGTAAACAAACCCATATTTGGACATGTACTATGCTTCAATAGCTTTCAATGAGAAAACAATTCTCTGTCAGTAGAACAGTTACTCATCCAACAAAACTCGTTTTCTTACGATAAGATACTTACATACAGGTCAACCGTTTACTCATACAGCAATCTTTCTGCAAGACTTCGGATTTTTGTACATTGTCGAAAAAGTTAACATTTGTGGTAAGTACAAAAAGCGTGGGGGATCTTCTTGTTGGTAAAGATTTTAACTTTTCACCAGTGACTCTTTTACTTGCAGAACTTTATTGAATGGAATAAATCTATTCGTGTAAATGAAATAGAAGCAAATATTTGAAACTCGCACGGTGCAGCACCATATTTTGTTACAGGGTTACCATTCACGCACATATGTGCGTGATTCACGCACTGAATTGAATAATCACACACAAAAATATGAAATGAAACGTGCATGCATGCACAGGTTTCAGGGCTCCTGTTGTCGATCACCAGTGGAGCCAGTTGGGACAAGCTGAAAGTCACTGTTTATCACCGCTATCAAACTTGGTATGAATCCGCTTTTCTAGTGTAAAATTAAAGGTTTTGAAGTTATATACTATTCTTATTGACAAATCTATGTCAAATCATGCGGAAATACTACTCCAAAACTTAACAGGCATGAAAAAAAGATCGCTGCAAGAAACGCAAAAACCCATGACACAACAAAAATTGGTTTGACATTGTCCGATCATAGGCATTTCAGACTGTCTATTCAGCTTTATCAATGACTTTGAACAGTAAATTTACATAAATATCTGTATAAAACAATAAGTGAAAGCTAATTAGTGTCTGAAATTGACAGTGAAATGGAAAATTCTACTGGCCGTCAGGCTGTAAGTTGTCCCTCTGAAACTGGTCCCGTGAGTAGGGAAATTATAACAAGCATTTTCTTTTTTTAAATTACCCATATTGTTTTCAAGAGCAGCTGACTGCAGAGTTAGACTCATCAAAACAAATTTTCAATACAACAGACCCTTACTGTCCTCCAAATATGCTAATACCTGTCAATATTAAGTGCACCCCTAGAATTTCTTTTGCACTCCCAAACTTGTATTTCAGGGAGCGCATGCACTCCCAAAGAGAGATGTGAGTGGGACCACTGTGTTAGATCTATATCCAGATTTGTAGTACTTGGTAATTCTCGGAAAAAAAGGATTTAGATGTAAATTCAGTTGCAGTGACAGAACGGAATTTTTAATTACCGATAACGTCGAGATGAGACGTCTGCTTACCTCAAAAGTTGTCTTGAACAAGAAATCAGCATCAGTTTGATGATATTTACGTGTTTCATTTTCCCTATTTCGACATTTTTCCGAAGATGTTGCTAAAAACATGTATATGCTGCATAAAAACAGCGCTGACGACACGTTTGTTGCCTACTGAAAATTATTGAGTACGAAGTAGATCTACCGATTCCCAAGCAGTTAATATGAAGGGTTTACTAAAGATAATAAGAAAAGCACACCTTTTAGGGGCAAAATGTCGTAGATGAGTGAAATTATGTCACAAAAAACCCGTAGGTCTGTCATGATAAAAACTTGTCTGCTTGCACATGCAGACAGTCATGAATCCATTTAAATTGCCATTAGTTTTCGCGTTTTTTCAATGGCTGATTCTGCAATGACACAGTCACTGTAGAAGTAAACCATATGTATTCATTGTATCCTTGAGTGATAAAATGCACAATATTTTCCAACTTTCCTTAAACAGAAGATGTATGAGGACAAATTTCACATTATTAATATGTGTTAAAGACTCTTTTCATAAATCAATATTGCTGAGTTCATTACCTCTCTCTCTATCTCTCACACAGCACAGTTATGTTTGCATGAGTAAATCATGACTTTTTCTATGCTTTTTCTACCAAAACACAATGATGATGCGCTTGCTTAGGCTGCTCCACTGTAAAGTTAAAAGAACAAACTTGGCAAGCACATCCTGCACAGACTACCATATGACCACATTTCAAACAAGAGGGCCATGGTAGCCCTGTGTCGCTCCACTGGCTTTTAAAGAAATGTATCATGTGCTTTATTGGCATTGACAGAAGCATAATTATAAAGTCTCTATGGCAATAAGCTTTCATGGAGAAAATAGCCCCCCAGTCATTTTTCCCTAAATGCAAAGATGGCCAACTAGATGAAGCTACATGCAAGTTTTGATAAACCTATATCTTAAGGTTAGGAACTAGAAGATTCATTTAGTTACCAGTGTAAAAAGCCCATGTAAACAATTTTGAACCCTTGGATGGGGCCAACTTTGAACCCAGGGCAATGATTGGAACAATCTTGGTAGAGGCCTACTCAATGAACCTGCATGCAAAATTTGGTAGCCCCAGGCCTTATGGTTAAGAACAAGAAGACTTGAAGTTTTCACTGTATAAACCCATGTAAAACTTGTGATCCCAGGAGTGAGGTCAATATTGACCCCATGGCTGTAATTTGAATAACCTTAGTCAGGGTCCAATATATAAAGCTACATACCATATTTGGTAGTCCTATGCCTTATGGATAGGAACAGGAAGATTTTTGAAGTTTCCACTATTATGATGCCCACGAAACTTGAGCCCCTCCCCAACCCCACTCCCCATTTTTGGCCAATTTTTACCCCAGGGTTATAATTTGAAGAAATCTGGTACAAGTCTATTAGATGAAGCTAATACCAAATTTGGTAGCCCTAAGCCTAATGGTTTTGGACAAGAAGATTTTTATTTTCAGTTTTGTGGCCATGGCAACCAGAGTTTTTATTGAAATCGAAATTGATTTAAGAGATTCAGAGTTCTGTAAAGTTTCATCAAAAATTTCAGAGAAGAACATGTTTGAAATAAAAGTTAATTCAGTCATGCACACACGCACGCACCATGCACGCACTGACCGACAGACACAAGGACGGAGACAGGGCCATGATTAATTTGCTGGCCTTTGGCCAGTGAGCTAAAACTGATGATTTTGCAGATATGAATTCAATTTAGCTCATATGATGGTGCTTGTCTTGCAAAGAGAGAAAAGGGGAAAATTCTGGTTATTAGCATTTTCTCCTTTTCCCACAATGTTTCAAAAGCCCTTTTCCTAGGGGATGTTTAAAAACAGGATTTTTTGGTAAAAGATAAAGAAAAATAATAGTTCAAAAGAAAGCGATTTGAATGTGTCCTTGTTTGAGGCTGCAATATCAGTGACGTGACCGAGTGATAGTGATAGTCGTAGTGAATTTCTTTACTTTTTTTTCGTCCTCTGTCTCTAACGTTTCACAAAAAAAATCGGTAAAACAAAAAACTAAAAAACTCTGGCCTAACCAGCAATGTTTTCTGGCCTTTTACAGACAAATCTCATCACATGAGCCATATCTAATTTATGGTCTGCAAATGCTTTCAATTTGGGCAAGTGTAAAATTTTGTCGTGTGATAAAGGGTTAAAGCTGCAAAACAGCCATCCATTACTGAAAAAGCAAATTAAAAGTAAGTAGGAAATCAAATCTTGAAACTGTGTATACAACATGCTGGTCTCTGCTCTAAATATACATGTAGACTGGTTCCAAGTCAGTCTAACGATATAATTCAGTAACTTTTACTGCATACAACGTTTAAATACGCTTTGAGTAACTACGTTACCAGTGACTTTTCTCATTATTAAAATGAATAATATTACGGCAAATACTTTCCTGGAACAATTTCGTAAAATTTTATCATTTCGGGTTTATTATTTTTCATAACTTGAGGGGATAAATGGTACCGATTATTGAAACCCGACACTTAAGATTGCTTGCTACGGAAGACAATGTGATTAGCGTTTTCGTTTTGTCTAAGAAAAAGATGTAGGAGTTCAATATTAGAAGGTTTTTCCAGGACAAGTGAGGATCAAAGCACCTTTTTTTAAGTCACTTCCTGCTGGAGGAGTGCCTTTTCTGGAAATTTTTGGACCCTTTAGATCTTTATCAGAGTGGTCCATTTTGTTTGAGAGGGTGATGATCAACTCTTTACCAAACAAAATTTTAAACTTGCTGGAATTAAAAGTGTTTCCTGACTTCACATATGGCTCAAATGATGAGATGTCTCTTGGAATGACCAGAAAATATTGTCTGAAAAGGTTTTTAATCAAAGGTCATTAAAAGGCGGGCTTGTGTAGTAAACAGGATAAATGAAGAACATTTTACATGAAAATTTCATTAATATTGAATTATTCATGAAAGCCTAACCTTTCTACAGTAAATGCAGTAAAAAAAGCTTTGGGAAGAACAGCAGCTGTTTCAGAAGCAGTTGCTAGTTGCTTTAATATTTCCCTCAGACCAAAACAGCTCTGAAACTGCAATTATCAATGTCTTCAGTGACTTTATACAAGGCAAACCTGTTTGAACTCTTTAACCCTTTATCACACAATCCTTAGTTTTAATGACCCCTACATAGAAGACTTTGAAACATTGTGGAAAAAGGAGAAAATGCTGGTAACCAGCATGTTCTCCTTTTCCGACAATGTTTTCTACCCTTCCCAAAACAAATTCTGATCTTTGTGTCACATTTATTTTGTTGTCTGCAGATTCTTTAGATTTGGACTGGTCTAACATTTTTTCGTTTGGAAAAGAGTTAATAGGTGACAGAATGTTAGGCTAGCCTATTTTGACAATAAATTAGATTCTGGTCAAGGAAATCTTATTACCTTGAAAGGGTGGGGTAAAAAATTGGAAAAGAAGAAAAATACTAGTGTATCCATTCAATTTATTTTGTATTGTATGTTGGAAATGTTTATGTCTATCAAGCGCTCAAAATGTGTTTATATTTCACTCTGAGAAAAAAACTTGACACAATAGGAGAGGAAATTCTTGACAGTAATCAAGATTTAAAAATGTCCGGGAAAGTGATTATTTTGACTTGTTAGCAGTAGATTGAAGAGATTGAATTACTGGGAAACACTTTTCATTGTCTAACCTTTACAGAGTTTGGCCCTTGTTGCTTTTTCAGTGTACCAGTAGTGGTACGAGCTGGCTGTTGATCTACTTCTTGATATACAAGAAAGGAATGAGTATATAGTAATTTGCCATTGGTAAAAAAACATTGACATGCTTAATTTGCCATTTTCTGCTTGGGCCATTTTATGTAGCTACTGCTCCTTTTCCTATGACAAATTAGGTAAATATCAATTCTTGAAAAACATTTAAATGGAAAACATTCACTTTTCAACAATATAGACAGCAATGAGGAAAAAGAGGCAATCACTGGTGTGGTTACTATTCAATTGTTTTCTTTACATTGAAGTATGAAAGAGTTTCTATGTTCATATTACAGGACCCATATTCACCAACTATTATTCCTTGTCATTTTCTCAAAAATTTTCTAAGTTTGAAAGTAACAAATCATCTGATATGCTAAACCAAATGATTTGCCCAGTCAGAAGTTGTGTTACTTTCTGAATCTAGAATAAGACTAGGAATGGGTGGTGACGGACCCTGAATGTCTATCTTCTTTTAGAAAGATCTGTTATGTTTAACCTATATAGATTTACATTTGACAAAACAGAACCTGTATTTCATAAATTTAACCTTTTAACCACACACTCCTGCATTTTAAAGATCCAGAGGAATACCTTTTGAAAAAATTGAGGGAAAAAGGAGAAAATGCTGATAATCATTATTTTGTCCTTTTTCCACAATTTCTTCTACCCTTTTAGAGATAATTCGCATCATTTGTCGAATGCAAATGATTTCAGTTTGGACGAGTCTAAAGGTCTTTTTTTTGGTACATGGTTAACAAATAATCCTAAGTTTTCAACATCTTAAAGAGAAGGGCTTAATTATTTTAGGAAAGAAAAATTATAATTGTGACCTTTTTGGCAGCGGGTGAAACCCGCTGTCATAGTCCCCAGGTATGAGTTACTGATTTTCAACGCTTACGATATTTATCTAGGTCGAGAATTCTTGCATCCGGCAGCTTTTTCCCGGATACGCGAGGTAAACAAAACTTGATTCCTACACTTGACTAAACAGTTCCTCCATGAATACACAAACGATCATGTATAAATACGCGCTACTCGCGCAGACGACACCCTTTCAAAACTGCCTTACACCTTACGAGTTCATCCGTAATGTTACTGTAGAATAGAAACGGAAAGAGAGCGTCGGTATCTACATAGACCGAAAAAGTGCAAAAGAAAATATTTTCAGAGCAAAAGTTTTTATTAGTCGCCGCGCAGAAGCGCGCGACTATATTTTTAATAGTTTTTGGAGTTAGGAAATGGACAATGGGAATTTCTTTTTTATAGGGGTGTTAAGGTTAACAAGGAATCTTTCTACTTTGCCTTAAACTGGCTTTTTAATTCATTCTTAAACTACGAAGTATATACAATACGATACTATTTTTGCTCTGTTAATACTTACAACATCAAAAAATCCGCCCAAGTATTACTTTTATTTTCGCTATTCGCGAGAAATGGACTCATCCAAATAAATGCCTTGTTTCCATTGGTCAAGGCTGTACAGGTTTCCAGTCATTTCGTACCTAGTTAATTTCGTACCTAGGTCATTTCGTAGATACGATTTTGGTCATTTCGTACCTACCTATACTTTCTATTTTGGTCATTTCGTATCCAGTTGGTCATTTCGTATCCACTTTCGTCATTTCGTACACAGGTTTAATTATCATGTTGATTATTTAGTACCTAGTTTTTCCTACTATTTGTGTTTTTTGTTGAATGACCACCGCTAAAATTGTACATTGCTGAAATTGTGTTAAATTCCGCCGAAGAACGAGTATGATGGTTATGATTGTATCTAACCATTATTGGTTACTTCTTTCTAAGTTTAGTTTTTAAAACAAAGATTGTTTAGAACCCTTTTGTTTATTTCTCACCAAGTTCTAGATAAATTTACAATGTACTTTGTTGGAAAAAATCTGGAGAGAGACCAGTTTTTCGCTGTGTTGTTCATAAATCGCAATGCAAAACCAATATTCTTTATTAACAGCATTCACCAAACAGTATAATTTTAGACTTGTTTAAATTGAAAGCATGCCTTGCAAACTTACGTTCTCTTGAATCATACTATCCTAGGACAGCAACATTTTAGTAACTTGGCCCTGTTTTCAACACTTTCCCAAACAAACGCGGGTTATCACGTGCGCTGTCAAATTCTTTTGGAAAAACATGTTGGATAAGGAGAAATTACTCGTTATAAGCAATTTCTCCTTTAACAAATACTTTTCCCCCCACTACTAGCGAATTTTCTACCATTTTTGCAGCTTTTTAAATTGTCGTCTGTCAACTCTTTGAATTTGGAAGAGTCTGATATTTTTCGTTTGGAAAAGAGTTCAGAGAGCGCTATGCGAGGGTATTAGATACTGTAACAGAGGACAACTTTTGATATAGATTCACAGTCACATCAATTTCATAATGTGTTAAAAAATCTGCTGATGAAAACTGACATTTACTTATTTGCCCTGGCTTTCTTGAAGCATTAAATAAAAAAAATTGTGGCGACTTTGATTCTTTGCATCGACTTTTTCTTGTCGTTGTTTGTTTGCATGATGAATTTTGAGCATAGGGCATCGTAATGGGATTTGTGTAACATCGCCTTTTATCGCCAAAGTCGTACAGATTCGGCTATGACAGGCGATGTTACATGAAAAGTCACCCATTAAGCCTTTGGCAGACGGCAAAATTTCAGCTGTGTTCAAACTGAAAGCATTTGCAGACGACAATTTCATTGTGGCTCAAATGGTACAAGTTTTATTTTATAGGATAGAAAACATTGTGGATAATAGAGAAAATGCTGGTTCCCAGCATTTTCTCCTTTCCCAGACTGTTTTCACAAGGCTTTTTTCTCAAGGTTGTTAGAAGTCGGCATTGAGTGGTAAAGAGTTAAAAGTAGTTATAACTGCAAATTATATTATGCATTTACTTGTACAACACAATCTCAAGTTTTAACGACCCTTAGAACGTAACTTTTTACAAACATTGTAGGAATGGGAGAAAATGCTGGTAAGCAGCATTTTCTCCTTTTCCAACAATGTTTTCTACCCTATCAAAGATGTACACTGTTTTTGAGCCATGTTTCAATTTTTGTCTGCAAATGGCTTCTTTCAGTATAATTTATTAGCAGTTAATGAAATTTAAACAGCTTGGGTCATAACAGCTGCCAGTGTACCTATGCATGCGTTTCTTGGCTATTTCCTTAAGGTCATGCACTGAATAACAACATGGCATAAATGATAAATGGATCAGAAAGAAGACCATGCTGGAAATTTAAACCAGCGGTACCAATTTCAAGTCTTTGAGCTACAAACTCCTTAAAAGGGATCGGCAAAACTTTTATAAAGCACATTATTTGGCCTACAAGGATTTTGAGGTGTAAAACCTCAAAATTATACTAAGACTGGTTTTCAGTACTTTAAGATACCTTTCAAGAATTTCATAAATGTTACGGATTGATATAATAGAAAACATTGGTTAGAAGCACTTTCTCCATTTCCACAAATATCTTTAAAGGCCTCTTCCACAGGGTCATAAAAACTTGGGATTGTTTTGGAAAGGATTAATATCATTTATTCAAGTCTTGTTTTCTGCCTGTGCTCATGTACTAGATTTTATCTTTATTTTAGCCACAAACAAATGAGCTGTGCTTTGGCAAAAGGGGGCTTCTTGCACCCTCGTGATGGATTATACCAAGCAAGACATAAATAATTATTGATCCATAGACCGACCCTTTGATGTACAGAAAATGGACCAATGGCGAAAAGTTTCAGCCCAGGTCAGCCTGTGAAGACTGCACAGACTGACTGCCTGCACAGGCTGACCTAAGTCTATACTGTTTGCAGATCGATTAAGGCACCTTTTTACTTCAAGTCAAGTATAAAGGAAACCTGTGCAAAGAAAGTAATAAGATCTGTAGCTGGCACAAACCCGCTGCCTTCAGTGCGTCAGCGCTTTGATTTCCTTTCGACACCATGTTTTCTATTGCTGAAGAGACAAAGGCCATTATTAATGAAGAGCCTACCACTGACTCCATAGATTTGATCCCTTCAAAAGTTGTTATGGACTTGTTAATAAATATCATTCATGTATAAAACCTTTTATCACACGACAAAATTTTAGACCTCTCCATATTGAAAACATTTGCAGGCGATAAGTCAAATATGACCTGTATGTCAGAAATTATCTTTGAAAGAGAAGAAAACAGTATGGTAAAAAGAGAAATACTGGCTACCAGTATTTTCTCCATTGCCCACAAAGCCTTATTTTCTAGGTTTCGTTAAGACTTTATATTCTGTTGTGAAGGGTATGTCTTGAAGGGGCTTCGAAAACACAGTAATAATGAGCATTGACAGTTTTACAAATGTGAAAATGTGAAAACATTGTGGCTAAAGAAGAAATTGCTTGCTACAAACAATTGAACTCTTCACCAAATGACAGCATTGTAGACTCACCCAATTTGAAAGTTTTTACAGACAACAAATGTGATTCAAAAATTAAAATTTATATTTGAAAGGTTAGAAAACATTGTGGGAAATGGTGGAAAATAACGGTTACTAGCACTTTCTCCTTTTCCCACTATGTTTTCAAAAGATTTCTTCCTCAGGGTTGTTAAAAGTATGGATAGCGTGGTGAAGGGTTCAGGTAAAATTGACTGATTGAAGCAATTTCTCCTTTTGCCACAAATGCCACAGAACAAAAAGAAGTGACCGGTAGGTGGCATAAACGTTCTTAATTTGTTGCTGATATCATCATTTGAGTCACAACCCGGTGTTCTAATTGCAGACCTTTTGCGTAATGTAAAGTTCATTGGCATAGTAATATACCAAGGAAATCTACATGACTTGTAAAACACATATAATTAGAATAAACATGTAAACAAGATTTATTGCTGTAACCCTTTCCCAAACGACAAATTTTGGACTGGTTCAAATTGAAAGAGTTTGCAGACGACAATTTTAAATTTGATGAAAATGGCAGAAAGTTCTCAAACAGGGTAGAAAACACTGTGGGAAAAGGAGAAATTGCTCGTTACGAGCAATTTCTCCTTTTCCCACAGTGTTTTCAAAAGACTTGTACTGCAGACACGTGAAAAGCAGGGCTTGTTTGGGAAAGGGTTAACTCTTTACAATGGATCCATGGCTCCAGGACATTTCCTCGAAAACCACTTTCGTGGAAAACAATCCCTAGACCTGACCCTTACCCCTAACCCAGATGAATTGTGGCTCAAATCTTAGAGCTTTTCATGAAACTATTCTAGGAATTTAGCAATCGGTTTTTTAAAACATACATGAATTTTGATGAAACACCCTTTCGACAAACTGTCGTGCACTGCTTTACTACACTAGTAAATTAAAGACTTTTCCAAATTGAGAGCATTTGCAGAGGACAAATGTTAGTCAAGACATGAAATTTTTCTTTCATGGGGTAGAAAAAACGGGGGGAAAAGGAGAAAATGCTGAGTTACCAGCATTTTCTCCTTTTCAAGCAATGTTTTCAAAAGCTTTTTTTCATGGGATTGTTAAAAGCCATGGTTGTGTGGTAAAGATTTAAACTTATTCAATGAAGCTAGAAAGGTGCACAAAAGAAGGAGGGTCCTGCCTGGCTCAAAGGAAAAGTACATGACTTGTTACCTGGAGGCCCAGGGTTCTGTCATCACAGGAAGCAGGTTTTCTTGGGAGTGCCCTTGAGCATTACATTCAGAGCCTTAGCTCAGTGCAGGTGAAACCCAGGACATACACGAATAAGTAAGCTGGATATGACTGACATAATGTTGAAAGTGACATAAAAATTAACAGCACCCAATCAGTCAATACACAAGTACCTGGTGATGAAAGTCTGACAAATCATATAAATATCCAACTTCATATCTCCTGTAAATACCTTTTTTCTTCTGTTGCAGTGGACTGCTACTGAAAACATTTTGACAAAAGGCGAGACAAAAAAATGTAGCTTGTGAGTTGTATTATGCTAAAAGTAATATATTTATTACGCATACAGTATTCTAATTGAAGACTTTTGACACAATGTAGTGTTCATTGGCATAGAATTATACCAGAAAACTGGTGTAGAAAGTATAATCACCATTAGCCCTTATCCTGCAAAGTAAAAGAAATGAAACTTTCAAGCCAATAGTAAAGACCCAAATTTTCCTATTTCAAATGTATTTTTGGAGTGAGATATCTCCATATTGTGAAGTGTAGATCCAAGATCAGACTGCACATTCTGTGCAGCCTGATCTTGATCTATGCTGTCCACAAAAGATCGGTGAGTTGTGCCTAGCAGCCTCAGGTTAACATGTAAATAAAGTTTACTGTGAAAATGTCACAGAGAATTAAATTGCACTTTTTTCATTAAATGCGCCTATAAAGGTATTTATTAAACTGTTTACCAAACAATCCCATGTTTCAATGATCTTGAGAAAAAGACTTTGGAAAACATTGTGGAGAGAAAAAGAAAATGCCAGCTACCAGCATTAAGAAAAAAGTACTCAGGTTACGGGGATTTTCTCCTTTTCCCTACGATGTTTTCTAGTTTTTGCCACATAATGCTTTTTTGTTTGTAAATGCTTCCAATTTGGACAAGTCTAAAATGTTGTTTTCTGGTATAAAGGGGTAAAATTGCCTAGTCTGGCTTAATGTTCAGGTCACTCTACTAGTACCTTAATGTACCACAAGTATAGTGACCTTAATGAACAATATGCAAGTGCATAATGGGAAAAATGTAGGTAACCATAATATATTCTTTTTGTTACTGCCGAGAATGTTACTAGCATTGCATATTTGTTTGGTTGCATAATGATTTCAAATTCCTGGCTGTGCTCTTACTATACCATGATCCTTTACTGAAGAACCTGGTGTTGGAACAACCTGAGGGAGATTGTCTTAAAACCATTTTCAAAAAAAGGAGAAAGTGCTGATAATCAGTATTTTCTCATATTTTGTAGGGAAATGTAGAGGTATTGTCATATCCCTGGATTCGTCTGCGTGGTTATAGTCATCTGTGTCACTGAACAAAAAATTTGACATTTTATAATATCTCAGGTATTTCTGAAGATACATGTATTTACTTCAAACTCGTGAGTACTTGTTAACTATCAAGAGGGGAACCCATACAACAAGGCAGATTTTGACACAGTTGTGCCCCTTTTTGATATAGAATTTCAAAAACTTTGATGTTTCATAATATCTGTCATCACTGAAGATACTTCAAATTTGGACAAATTGTTAAATGCCTATGGATCAGTTGATAATTTTTTGGCAAGCCTGATATTAGTGAGCGAGACATAGTTGTTATAGTGTCGCTCTGGTTTATGTGCATGTGTGCGTTGGTCCATCTGGATTTTTTCGGACTGGAACTTGTACATTTATGGATAGGTTTTAAGGTAGGTCCAAGGTCAAGGTCATGCTTGAAGGTCAGATGATAAAAATGTCATACATAGAGCTTGTCTGAGCTGTAACTTCTACATTTATGGATGGATTTAAAATTAAATTTTTTTTTTTGCACAAATGTTCTCCTTTAACAGTAGAAGGGCTATTTGAATAATTTATTCAGGTAGGTCTAAGGTCAGGGTCACACTTGAAGGTAAAGCAATAAAATTGCCATAAATGGAGCTTCTCCTTGTTATAACTTCTGTATTTATGGATGCATTTGAAGATAATTTGTTGTAATTGTTCTCTTTAACAGTAGAAGTGCTGTTTGTATCATTTGTTCAGGTAGGTCCAATGTCAAGGTCACACATAAAGGTCAAATGATTAATTTGTCATACGGAAGGCTTGTTCCAGCTACAAATTCTACATTTAGAATCGATTTCAAAAATAATTTGGCACAATTTTTCTCCTTCATGAGTAGATTTGCCATTCAAAATATTTGATCTTTGAATATTTGATATTTGATCATGTAGGTCCAAGGCCAAAACCACACTTTAAGGTCAAATGATAAAATTATCATAACAGTATCTTGTCTAAGGCATAAACTTTTACACATGTGGATGGATTTAAAAATTATTTTGCACAATTGTTCTCATTTATGATTAGAAGTGCCATCCCAAATATTTGTTCAGCTAGGTCCAATATCAAGTTTACACTTAATGGTCAAATGATAAAACTTTTCTACCTAATGAGTAGTAAGTGTCTTTGAATTATTCATTTCAGTAGTTTCAAGATCAAAGTCATATTTGAAGGTCAAAAATTAAGCTTCTACTTGTTCATTAATAGGGAATACATGTACTCCTGTCCTCATGTAAATTGGAATACAAAGTGATTGGTTACTTTTTTTCCAGGTGCTGGTGAGGCCAAAACAAAATATAAGTGTGGTTCTGAGAATTAGGGAAATTAGTTTTTTTCCAAAACATGTTCTAGTTTCAAATGTTGGGACAGTTCTTTATATCATACTGTCCTGTATAAACAGTTGATATTAAGGTGTTATTTTACTTTTGCTTGGCTTACTTTTCTTTTTATATCCCATTGACCTAGATCTACTATGTCATGGTAACCGTTGTTCAGGTGATCTCTTGTGTTCAGATTTCACACCAGGATAAACTTCTGATTCTTAAAACATGCCATGTTGTCTCTTTTTAATGCCCCAGGAGCGATTGATAGAGGTAGGATGACAGAATTTTTCAAGGATGACAATAACATTACCATCAGTGCCGACTGTGAAGTGATCACCATTTGAGAAAGCGGATGTATTTAATGCAAAATATTAATTTTACTGCCGATCATGAATCATTTGGTCATTAAATAGCATTAATGATTGATATTAGACACTGGTCCTTGGTTCTTTCACTTTCTTACACCTTTGCCAAGTTATTTGAAAAATTTTGTGTAGCTTGAAGTTTATAATGTTATCAGAACTGTATGCTTATTTGGATAGTCAGGTGTTAATATGACATTGATTTGTGAAGTAAATAGGATTATTTATTCCGGCTAATTTGTTTCAATTTTAGCCATTGATTGGCCTTAGGTTAGCCCAGCCCATTTTTAGTGGAAAAAAGCTGGGGGAGCATTAATTAGAAGGGTGGCATCAATAAATTTGAAATATTGAACAGTCAACTGATAAAAAAAAAAGTCTAGGCTTGGGTGTAAAAAGTAGATGGGCTTAGGTAACCAGAACCATATATATAATTTGTTTTGGCCTTTTGATGGCCTAAGTCCCGGGTGGCTGGTTTCCCCTGGCAATGTTCTACTTTGTATGGTAAAGATTTAACTGCATACTGTGCAGATTAATTTTAGACCATGAACCAAACCTGTCATAGATTATAAAAAGAACCAAAAAAAAGTTGATCAGTATTTTTTAAAAAAATCTTGAAAACTATGTGTGAAAATACCCTTAGAATATTTTTGTAACAGCAGTTGCTTCTTTTCCCATAATATTTTCAAGCTTTGCCAACTGTAAGGGCGTAAAAAAATCTGGTACAGGACCAGATTACCTTTTTTACCAAAACTCACATTTTTGTGCTAAAGGTTTTATACAGTCATAGTGGCCACCTCTATTAAGCAAGCACCCTGTATTAACCCTTTACCATACAATCCTGAGTGTTAACGACACAGAGAAAGGAAGCCTTTTGCAAATATTGCGGGCAAAAGGAGAAAATGTTGGTCACCAGCATTTTCTCCTTTTCCCACAATGTTTACTAACAGACATGTATCAAAAACAAATCTCGCCATTTAAGAAATACTTGATTTGTCTCTGCAAATGCTCTCAATTTTGGCAAGTCTCAATTTTTACAATGCGTGAAAGGGTTAAGCAAGCATTTTTGAGGTCCCAGGGAACGGCAAATAAAATTATGTTGAAATGTACCTGTACGATAAAGCAAGCACCTTTACTTACCAAGGACATTTTGGAAGTTTGCTTAAAATGGGTGAGATTGTGCAAGCATTATGAGTTATAGTTTACTGGAAAAGAGCTGTATTTTGCAAGATAAGAATGAGATATTATGGTAAATTAGGACAAGCTCTACTGATCTCTCTAATTGGTTAAAATGTTAATTGCAGATATTTTTGAAATGTCAAGTCATTTGATATTTGCATCCAATATCTTTCAGATAAAATCAATGATTTGCATTCTTTTGGTATAAGTCCATAGGCTGGTGAGCAAGAATAAGGACACTTTTTCTGATTGTGAAGATCAAGATCAGACTGCATAGACCATGCAGTCTAACCTTGGATCTACACTGTCTGCAACTGAGATTTTTCTTTGGAAAAGAACAGAAATGGTAGAAAAGAAAAAACATCAGCAACAGTGTACAGTCGATCTTAACCCTTAACTCTTTACCACACAATCCCAACTTTTAACGACCCTGAGGAAGAAGGCTTTTGAAAACATTGTGGGATAAGGAGAAAATGCTGGTAACCAGCATTTTCTCCTTTTCCCCCACAATGTTTTCTACCCTCCCTAAAACAAATTTCAATTTTTCAGTCACATTTATTTTGTTATCTGCAAATGCCTTCAATATGGACCAGTCTAAAATTTTGTCGTTTGGTAAAGAGTTAAAGTGTTAAGGTGCTTTTCTCAACTATAGTTGGCTTTACAGCCAGTATAGATCAAGATCAGACTGCACAAAATGTGTGGTCTGATCTTTGATATACACTGATCTGCCTTGCTGAGATATTCTATACAAAAGCAACCTTGAAACTGTAATAATCATTATTTGGGTCTTATTTCTAGACTGAAAATCTTAGTTTGGTTTATTCAGCACTCTAAGGGTAAGTCTGTGGTTATTTCTTGATGAAAATTTTATATAACAAGTGTTTTACTTATTACAAAACTTTCAAAGAATTTGCACATGACAATGTTACATTGTTCAGCTAACAGGAATTGTCTCTAAAACTGCAGGAGACATAATGGAAAAGGCAGAAAGCGCTGTTAACCAGCATTTATTCCTTTCACCACAATGTTTTCAAGAGCCATTTTCCTTGTGGTTGTTAAAAAATTAGTTGGTTCATAAAAGGGTTAGTTTGTTGACGTAATCTGACGGAAATTCTGCCAAAATATGTTAACAGGCCTGATTGTCTGAGTGCACATTTTGAAATAATTAGGAAATGTTAAAATGTTGATGTTTTAAACACTAATGAGAAAAAAGTGAGTTCATTACATCTTGAAACAGATGGCTTGGAAAACATCCTTGTTCATTTGTTTGTTAGATGAATAATACTACAGGTTGTCAACATTTTTTGGCTATATTGTGGCATCCAGTGCATTTTTTCTATCCATGCTCAGTAATTCACAAGTATTTTTTGCAAGGCATTTGCACTACACTCTTCCTAAGCCACTGGTTGCTTTCTCACATCAGCATCGTTAACACAGACTATTCAGTTACGAGAGAGAGATGGATCCTGTCTCAATCACTGTAATCAGTTCTTGGAAAAAAGTATGGCAGGGCTGGGAATCAGCCTCAAGAACCTGGGGTTACAAGCCCTGTCAGGGTTTTCCCTGGACTTTCCAGTTAGGTGCAGGTCATTTGACCGCCTTCAAATGAATGAAAGAAGGCACACATAAATTGTTTGGCTCATTGAGAAAATTTGGGGATACAAATTCAAAGATACATGGTGTCAGGAAAAACCCTGCCCAGTACATTACCAACTAGGACCTGTGGAAAAAAAAGTCATACATGAACAAAATGTTAAACACTGTAGCTGAAAGAGAAGTTGCTCCTTTACAAGCCAAAACATCTTTAGCCACTAAATTTTAATAAGTCTGCTTCAAGACAAAAAACATGGTCTGCAGGTGTTAAATCTCACTTCTCAGTCAAGAAATTCCACTCTTTTCTTGCTTTTAAAAGTAGATTTTCATCACTATTGAAGATAACTATTTTCATAAATAAGTACCATGTAGGGGACTGTATAGATCAAGGGTCAGACTGCATAATCTCTGCAGTCTGATCCTTGATCTATACTGTCCATAAAAGCTACCCAAGTCGTCACTGGTAATGAAAGAGTCTATGAGTACAAAATGTTGTAACCCATTACCAAATAATCCTGTGCGTGTTTTAACAACCTTGGAGAAGACGCCTTCTGAAAACATTGTTGGAAAAGGAGAAAATGCTGAAAACCATTATGTTTTCCCATTATGTTTTCTACTCTTTCTAAGACAAATTCTATCAACTGAGCCACATTTTATTTGTTGCCTTCACATGCTTACAATATTTTCATCAACCTTCCTCCATAACTCTTTACTACAAAATCTTGAGTTTTAACAACCATAAAAGAAAAGCCTTTTAAAAACATCGTGGCAAAAGGAGAAAATGCTGGTAACCAGCATTTTTTTGTTTTCCCACAATGTTTACTACCCCATCAAAGAAGAAATCATCATTTGAGCTACATCTAATTTGTTGCATGCAAATGCTTTCGATTTTGTCCAGTCCAAATTTTTTTGAAAAATTATATGTTTACTTTCCATCAGCTGGATTAAGGACTGCTCCCAAACAAGCCCTGGTTTTCATGTGTCTGCAGTACAGGTCTTTTGAAAACACTGTGGGAAAAGGAGAAATTGCTCGTAACGAGCAATTTCTCCTTTTCCCACAGTGTTTTCTACCCTTTTTGAGACCTTTCTGCCATTTTCATCAAATCTAAAATTGTCATCTGCAAACTATTTCAATTTGGACCAGTCCAAAATTTGTCGTTTGTGAAAGGGTTAAGGACTGCTTACTCTTTACCAGAAACAGAATTTTAGAGATGTTCCGACAGAAGGCATTTGCAGACGACAAATTAAATGCGTCTCGAATGATGGATTTATACTTTGAAAGTGTAGAAAAGGAGGAAATACTCAAGTCTCTTGCATTTTCTCCTTTTTGCACAGTGTTATCAAGTTCCTTTTCCTTTTAATGAAATAATTCTGATCAGTAACAGGGTTGTTTTAGGATTGTGGGACAACTCCATGAAAGTAGATCTGCATAGCATTTGTGCTGAAATTCATTTTATGGCAGTGTTTTTTTTTAGTTGCCCATTAGATGCTTAAAATGAATTATAATATGTTGGAAGGAGATTGTATCAAACAAAATCATTGTTGAAGTTCTTTAATGTATAGAATAATTATGTAGTTACATAATTAAGTATAAATGCTAATGAATCAAGGCACTAAACTCTTTAATCCGACAATAAAATTTTAAAGTGTTGAAAGAATTTGGTGACAACAAATTTAGTATGGCTCAAGTGATTGGATTTGTCTTTAAAAGATTTAAAAAACTGTGGGAAAAGGAGCAAATGCTGGTTACCAGCATTTTCTCCTTTTTCCACAGTATTTTCATAATCTGTCTTTCTCAGGGTTGTTTTAAAAGGGTGAGCACATGGTGGTCTAAGAGTTGTCTTTTGTGGTTTGACTGTCATCACAGAAACCATCGAGATTATCATAGCCCACTGTCGCCGTCTGCGTCGGCATCAAGGTCTTGAGACAAATTTGACATTTTCTGATAGCTTTTGTCATAACTGAAGATATTTGCTTCAAATGCTGTTTATAGCATGCAAAATTCGAAAAAACAAATGAAATTTATCATGTTTTGCTGCCATTTGTGTTTATTTTAGGAAATTTAAACATCTTGAGGAAAAGAAAAATTAAGCTGTTTTTTTTTTCCTAAGGTTAAGCATTTAAATTAAAAATATTTATATTTGAAATGAAGGATTATTGAATACGCAAGCAACAGGTATACCCAAATTCTAGTTTTGTCATCAGTTTGAAAATGTTAGAATTTAAACATGCTCACGAAATCTGTGTGGAGGTTCCCCCTATTTTTTTTAGTGATCGTCTCTGTACCCAGATGCGTCCTGTCGAAAACTAAAACAGGGACAGCTATTTGTACTATAGGGCTCTGCAGTGCCTTGACAAAGGACATGAATAAGTTGTTGCCTGGCATAAATTCAGGATTGGCTAGAGTATTGACCCTCCACCCTAACCACTGAGCCAAGCAGGAACCCTGTCTTGCTGTTGAGGGGTCCTGCATGGCTCAGTGGTAAAGTGTGGGACTCATGGCCTGAACCCTTGGGTTTGAGCCTCACTGGATCCACTGGGTTTTTCTAGGGAGTGTCCTTGGGCAAGACACTTCAGAGCCCTAGCCTAGTACTCTTGAAGCCCACGAAATACATTAATATTATTTGAGCTTTTGCTATGATATGACTGAAATAGTGTTGAAAGTGACGTTAATCACCATTCAATCAATCAATCGATTCTTGCTTTTGAAGTGAGAAAATGCTGTTTGTTTAACTCTTTACAGAGCGACAAAATTTTGGACTGGTCCAGACTGAAAACTATTGCAGACGACATATTAAATGCGGCTCAAATGATGAAGTTTGCCATTGAAAGGATAGAAAAATTGTGGGAAAAGGATAAAAAAGCTGGTTACTGGCATTTTCTCCTTTTCCCACAATGTTTTCAAAAGCCTTCTTATTCAGGGTCATTAAAACTTGTGATTGTGTGGTAAAGAGTTAACCCTTTACCAAACAATCCCAATTTTTAATGACCTTTAGGAAGGAGGCTTTTGAAAATTTTGTGGGGAAAGGAGAAAATGCTGATAACCAGCATTTTCTCTTTTTTCCACAATGTTTTCTACCCTTCCAAATGTTGCAATTTTTGAGTCACATTTATTTTGTTGTCTGCGAATGCTTTCTATTGGACAAGTGAAAATTTTGTCATTTGGTGAAAAGTTAAAAAAAAAATTGATGATGAAAGATGAAAAAGAGTCTTGTAAAGATTGTATAATATGCCTAATAACTTTTTTGAGCATATAGGTATGGAGGGATTTTAAGATGATATTGTCATGGTAAATGCCAACTGTACTAAGTGTCGATTGAAGTCTTCATCAAATGACAAAATTTTAGACTGGTCCAAACTGAAAGCATTAGCAGACTATAAAATAAATGTGACTCAAAAATTGAAATTTGTTTTTGGAAGAATAGAAAACGTTGTAGGAAAAGGAGAAAATGCTGGTTACCAGCATTTTCTCCTTTTCCGACAATGTTTTTCAAAAGCTTACTTTCTCAGGGTCGTTAAAAGTTAGGATTGTGTGGTAAAGGATTAAAACCCAGATAGAGAAGCAGATGTTTTAATTTTTACCAAATGACAAAATTTTTGGCTGGTCCATATGGAAAGCTTTGTTGGACAAGATGAAAGTGGTTCACATGATGAAAATTGAACTTTGGAAGGGTAAATAAAATTGTAGGAAAAATAAGAAAATGCTTGGAACATTTTCTCATTTTCCATGCATCATGTTGTCAAAGGCCCTTTTCCTCAAAGTCATTAACTCTGTACAACACAACAAAATTTTTGACTCGTGCAAATTCCAAGCATTTGCAGACAACTTATCAAAGGTGGCTCAAATGATGAAACTTACCTATAACTGAAAAGAAAATATTATGGAAAAGAAGAAAATGCTGGTAACCACAAATTTTTCAAAAATCTCAGGTTGTAAAAAAATGGGATTGTTTGTGCCAAATCATCCCCATTTATTTATGACCCTGAAAAAGACAAATACATCATGGGAAAAGGAGAAAATGTTGGTTAAAAGCTTTTTCTCCTTTTACCCTAATGTTTTCTTCTGTATCAATGACAAATCCCATCAATTTTGTTGTTCATGAACAAGTCTAAAATTTTGTTGTCTGGTAAAGACAGTTAACTGTTTACCAAACAACAAAATTTCAGATTTGTTCAAATTTAAGGCATTTGCAGACGACATATTTGATTTTATTCACATGATGTGACTTGCCTATGGACAGGTAGAAAACCTTGTGGGAATGTTTTCAAAATCCATCTTCCTCTGGGTAGTTAAAAGTCAGGATTGCGTGGTAAAGGATTAAAGAGCGGGTTCATTGATTTGTGTAATGGGGATCTAATTACTGTCACTGTAACAGTGTTACTAACAAGTCTTTACCCAAGAGTTGGTTTTTATGTTGAACAAGAATGTTAATTCTTGAATATAAATTAGCTGAAGTGTTATAAAATTACCACATGACTCATTGAAAGTAGAGATCAACCTGTGAGCTCTCAAAGAAAACACTCATCAAAATTCAGATTTCGTTAATTTTTGCAAATTAATACTCTGTCATGGGAAGCCAATGTTTTTGTTAGTTTTAAGGCACTAGAAACATACAATCCTTTATTATTTGTCCTGCAAAACATTTACTAATGATATTTTTTTTAATGTTTGATTGAGTTTAGTTTTTGCATCAAAGGACATGTCCTTTTCCCATTGCTGTACATATTTTTTCTAGTTTTATTGTGAAATTTTCTTACTCCTGGTTTGAGTTGGTTTTGTCATTGCATTAACCCTTATCCTGCTGAAAAAGTTAAATGAAACTTTCAAGTCGATAGCAAAAACCCACATTTTGCTTTTTCAAAGTTATTTTTTTGGGAGAAATTATTTTCCTTATCTGTGCAGTCTGATTTTGGATCTACACTGTCCACAAAAGGTCATTGAGTTGCACTTTGCACCTGTGGGTTAGTTCTTAACTTGACCAAAATTTCATACTCATCCAGATTGAAAGCTTTTGCAGACATCAAATTCAGTGTGTTCAGAATGAATTTTGTATTCTAACAAGCTTATAATTGCAAATATGTTTGATAGTACAATAAACTGAAAGGTACAGAGTTAACAAGAAATACCTTTAAAAAAGACAGATGGCGTAAATTTGCCAGCAAATAGCCAGGGGCTCTCAGAGTAAACATTATCTACATTTTTGACCACAGAGGGCCTTAGAATAAACATGTCTACATATTTGACCAATCACAATTTTCTATTTATTTTCTATCAGGACCAAAAAGTAGGTCAAAAGCCTCACATTCAGCTACGTCGAAAAACGTTGAAATGGCTAAAAAAACAGTTTGCTTGTCATGTACAAAGTTTTTTTTTCTAGTTTTTGGCTGTTTTCTTCAATGTTTCCTCCCTTGTCATTTTCATTGAATAGAGAGCAGTCCCAAAATGTTCTTGGTGTCTCTTTCTTGAAATCTTACGAAAGGACAGGAATACTCTCCCTAATCACATGTGTGTTTGGAACTCTTGGGGTGTCATTGATGTCTTGATGACACTAATCTAACACACTGTAGGAACTGAGAACGGGCTTGTACCTCAGTGTATGAGACTGAAACATTTATATTGTGATTTATACCAATTATTTCTGTATAAAACAGTTGTAGTGCTGTTTACTTTCTCACAGCTAAACACATGACCTAGATAGCTGAAATATAAATTAACTGGAACTCAGAAAGATTTCTATCACATGGACTTGACTAAACAAGCCTTTGGTATAGATCCAAGACCTGACTGAACCATCTAGTTCTCATAGTCAGAGCACCAGATAGAGGGAGTGATTTTGATTTAAAAATTGAAAATAAAATTCATTCTCCACTAAACCCAATGTTATGGGTACTCATTAGAATTGCCTCATCGAGGCACTTCTACTGAGTACCCCACAACATAGGGTTTCAAAGAGCAATCATGGATTTAGAATACCATCACTCCCTCTTATCTGGAGCTTGGTTGAATCTATGCAGTTTGATCTTGACCAATGCTGTCCACATGAGCTACATCTTAAAGTATGGCAGTGAAAGAGTTAATTTTATGTAATGAAAATTCCTCTTTTCTTTATTTCAGGAATTGTTATAAAGAATAGAGCCACAAAATGGTATGAAAAGTATTGTTTAAAGGCCTTTTCACATGTTGATTTGTCTCCTCTCTTCATGGACTTTTTTCTTCAATTACATAATGATTAAGATGAATTTTTCTGTTTTCTGTCATTTACCATAATCGATTGTCCCAAAGGTGTCTGGGAAAGATTCTTCTTGGAGGGTGATTTACATGATCTGGTCACATGACCATACCCAGGGGTCATTTGGCAATCTTTTTTACCTTCATTGATGGGCCATCTGATTAGTTCTGAGAAAAGTATCAAGATTTTATCTCAACAAAATTGTTTCCCATTTTTGTTGTTCCGTAAGTTTAAACAAAATAAGGGGGTGATTTTCAGTGTATATGATCAGGGTCTTTCATAAAGATGTAAAAAAAGTCACTAATTTAGGAACTTAGGACTGCGTTGATCATTTAATGTTATTCAAAGTTGCCTGCTCTAATTTCTTTCATCCAGTACTGAGTTAAAAAAAATTTAATTCTATAACCCTTTACCCAAGAAAAAAGCCCTTGGAAAACATTGTTTGAAACTGAAAAAAAAAAAAAAAATGCTGGTAACCAGCATTTTCTCCTTTTCCCACAATGTTTTTTACCCTATCACTGACAGAAATCATCATTTGAGCTACATTTATTTTGTCATCTGCAAATGCTTTCAATTTTTATAAGTCCAAAGTGTTTGTTGTTTGGTAAAGAGTTAACAGGCAACAAAAGTCTAGACTCCTCTATATTGAAAGAAAGAAATTGCAGACAATATATTTGATGTGGCTAAGTGTCCTTGAAAGGCTAGAAAACATTTTTGGAAAAGGAGAAAATGCAGTATTTTGTCATTTTCCCCGCATTAAATTCTAAAAGCTTCTTTCTTCCTTTGGAGTGTGTGGCAAAGAGTTAACCCTTTATCAGACAATCCTGTGTTTTAATGACCATGAGAAAGAAGCCTTTTGAAAATATTTTTGATAAGGGAGAAAATGCTGGTAACCAGCATTCTCTCCTTTTCCCACAATGTTTTCTACCCTTCCAAAATATTTAGCCATAACCAATACGTTGTCTGCAATTTCTTTCTTTCAGTGTGGAAGAGTCACATTTGACTTGTCGTCTGCAGATGCTTTCAATTTGGATCAGTTTAATAATATGTTGTTTTTTAAAGAGTTAAGCTGTGACACATCACTACACATGTCAATAGAAGTGGCGTAAATAATGATGATGTGTGTAAGAGGCGCGTGCCATTTGTATCAGGTATGCTATATGGAGTACAATTTTCTCATTAAAGCAAGCACCAAATTAAGACAAACAGTTTAGTTCCTCCAATTGCTGGCTCAGTTGAACTTGACCAATTACATAATGATTATGTGAGCCTTTTGCCAAACAATTACCTGCTGTAAAGACCCGAAAAAAGCTTTCAAAAACATGGTGGAAAAAGGAGAAAATACTGGTTGGTAACCAGCAGTTTCTCCTTTTCCCACAATATTTTATACCATTTCCAAGACAGAAATCATCTTTTGAGCTAAATATAAGAGTTTCGTTCAATTACAAGCTTTTTTGAACTTAACCATTTGGTAAAGGCCAAAGAATATAGAGAGAAGAAATTTTGCTGTTTGCAATAATGACAAAGAAAACGTTGAAAACATCCTTGTAAAATGTAGACAATCACCATGAATACATGTATCAAAATGTTTTTTGAAAGCGAAAAGTGGTCTAATGCAAGACAAAAAGAGGCGTCTGCAGTAAGTGATGAGTGAAAACTTCACCAAACTATAAAATTCTGGACTGGACCAAATTGAAAGCATTTGCAGTGCAGATGACAAAACAAAATTGTGACTCAAAAGTTGATATTCATTTTGAGAGGAGTAGAAAATGTAGGAAAAGGAGAAAATCTGGTTAACCAGCATTTTCTTCTTTTCCCACAATGTTTTCAAAAGCTTCAGGATTGTTTGGTATAGGGTTAACTCTAAACCAAAAACAACAGAATTTTAGAGTTGTCCATGTTGAAAAGTATTTATAGACAAAAAAAATGGACTCAAATGTTGAAATTTGTTTTTGGAAAGGTCTAAAAACATAGCTGGAAAACGTCAAAGGTCTCCTCTTAGGTTGTTGAAAAAATCAGCATTGTTTAGAAAGAGTTTATTTACTCTTTACCAAACAATCCCGAGTTTTAGAGTGCTGAATAAGTGGACAGGCCCCCTTCCATTTGGAAAAACATCCAAAACTTCGCAGAATGTGTAGACTGATCTTGATCTACATTGTCTACAAAAATAACTTGAGCAGTTTCCTGTGCTTTATGGGTTAACAACCTAAGGAAAAACGGCTTTTGAATACATTGTGGGAAAAGGAGAAAATGCTGGTAGCCAGCATTTTCTGCTTTTCCCACAAAGTTTTCTACCCTATCACAGACAAATTCCCTCATTTGAGCCACATTTGTCTTAGACCTGCAAATGGTATAAATTTTGATCAGTCTAAAATTGGCCAAGACCTGTGGCTCAGTCGGTAACATATAAGGCTTGTAGTAAAGGCATTTGTTGAAGTCCCAGTTACAGGCCAGAGTTCTTTCATGGAAATAATGATTTTGCATTGCGACAGGATTTGTTCTTCTGTCACTGTTTTGAGGATGCTTATAAGGGAAAACAACTACTTGGAAGGAGCCTCCGGAGTATTGTGCAATTTTAGTACTGGTAAAGAAAAATTCCTTGAACAAATGGGTAGATGCTCTTGCTGCCATGATGTGACTTAACAACATGGAAACTTGTATATTAGACATCAAAGAAACAAACATTCTTCCACAGCCATTGTCTTTTTTGTTTCCTTTTTAAGTTTCTAGGAATAATCAGAAAGATTGAAGTGGTGTCTAATCAAAACAGAGAAAAATTTGGGCTTGTAGGGAAAAAGGTTACAATAAATTTAGTTTTCAGATCATTGATTTGTAGATTCACTAATTTGTAACATTGAATGCTTCCATAATTTGGATAATCGCTCTTTGTCATTTATCCTGAGGGACAAATTGCCTCCACCTGTGATTAGGTGACATGACTGGTACTTTTATTAAACCTGTTACCAAAGAATCTCATGTTTTAGTGACCCTGAAGAAGAAGGCCTTTGAAAAAATTGTGGGAAAAGGAGAAAATGCTGGTACCCAGCCTTTTCTCCTTTTCCCACAATGTTTACTCCTTCATGGACAAATTCCATAATAATCTGCATGTATTCAGCTACAATTATTTTTTTGTTGGCAGTTGCTTTGAATTTGGACAAGTCAAAAATACTGTTGTTTGGTGGAAAGTAATAACGATTAGAGTGCGGTATAAGCCCAAAAGACACTTTTCGTCTAGAAGTAAGACCTAGATAAATATTATGATTTCAGGGTTGCTTTTGTCTATAGTGTCTTAGCAAAGAGGGCAAATTGGATGTTTTGTGCTCTCTGATCTTGATCTGCACCGGGAGCAAAGCTTAGCCATTGTTGTGAAAGGCCCTTTACCAAACAGTTCCTAGTTTTAATAACTGAGGAGGAAGACTTGAAAACGTTGTGGGAAAAGGAGAAAATACAGGTAACCAGCATCTTCTCCTTTTTTCCGCAGTGTTTTTTAGCCTTCCACAGACAAATCTCAGCAATTGAGCTACATTAAATTTGTTGTCTGTAAATGCTTTCAATTTCGACCAGTTCAAAATTTTGTTGTTTGGTAAAGAGTTAAATTCAAGTGAAAGACGCTTTAACTTTATCAAATGGATAAATTTTGGACTTGTCCAAATTCAAAGCATTAACCCATTACCACACAATCCCAACTTTTACCGACCCAGAGGAGAAAGGCTTTTGAAAACATTGTGGGAAACGGAAAAAATGCTGGTAACCAGCATTTTCTCCTTTTCCTACAATGTTTTCTACCTTTCCAAGGACAAATTTCAATTTTTGAGTCTCATTTATTTTGTTGTCTGCAAATGCTTTCAAATTGGACAAGTTTAAAATTTTGTTGTTTGGTAGAGTTAATTTTGCAGACGACAAATTTAATGTGGTTCAAATGGAAGAAATTGTAATTGGAAGATTAGAAGAAAAAATTGTGGTGAGAGGGCAAAAAGCCAGCATTTCTGCTGGCCACCAGCATTTTCTCCTTTTTCCACAATGTTTTCAAAAGCTCCCTAGCTCTGGATTGTTAAAACTCAGGATTGTGTGGCAAAGGATTTTTTTTTTTTAAGTTTTAAAACTTAAATTACCTCCAGAAAACACTTGCAACAACCCACTTTTAACTCTGAACCGACCCACAAAATTTTAGACTGGTTCAAATTGAAAGCATTTGCAAGTGACAAATCAGAGGTGGCCCAAATGAAGAAATTTGTCCTTGATAGGGTAAAAACATTGTGGGAAAAGGAGAAAATGCTGGTTACCATTTTCTCCTTTTCCCACAATGTTTTCAATAGCCTTATTCCTCCGTTCAGTTAAAGTCGGGATTGTGTGGTAAAGGGGTAACACATGGATTAGATCATCAAGATAAATTATGGTGCAAGTTTTTACCAGACAATGAAAATTCTTTACTTGTGTACATTGAAAGCAATTTGCACACAACAAATCAAAAGTAGTTAGAATCAAAGCTGTCTACAAGGGGCCACAAGGGGGAGTAAACATTGTTGGAAAAGGAGAAATGCTGGTGACCAGCACCTTGTCCTTGTTCCACATTTTTTCTTTGAAGCTTTTGTCCTCAGGGTTGTAAAAAGAAAGGACTGTCTGGTAAGAGATTAATACGTAAATTCAATCTTTAAACATTATGGCAAAAAGAGGGGAGTACCTGTTGTCAAAAACTGTATTTGAAATTTGGTTAACCTTTAATAAAGTGCCTTTCACACCTATAGTTGCTTTTGCGGCTAGTGCAGATCAAGATCAGACAACACAAAGCAGCCTGGTCTGTTATCTGCACTGGCTGCTTTGCTGAGACATTCTGGACAAAATATACCTTTAATTTTGGTCTTACTTCTGGGGTTAAAACACCTGTTGGGTTTCATTCAGGTTTGATGGCATTTTATGCCGCTTTTAACATTACTCAATGACATCACAGTGGTGGCTTACTTAGTGAGTGTTACCTGGGTTTCAACTGACAGACCAGCTCACATAGCTCAAGAGGTAGAGCATAGGACTTGTAAACATCAAGTCTTGGGTCACTTGAGGGTGTGGGTTCTAGTCCCACAGCTGGGCCATCTAAAATAGCTAAAAATCTTTCAGATGAGACATTAAACAGAGGTCCCATGTGACGATGCTATACACCGAGCATGTTATACAGTGTTATAACAGGGTTCCAGTGTAGACATAACTTAGGATAAGTTTAATCCTGTATCTTGCACTATCCCCGTAACAAAAACTAACCGCCTTCAATGGCTGACGCCCATATGGGCAACCGTTGGGGACAATAAATAAGTGCGAATTCGTTCAATCAAATCAACTGATAGTGCACTTTTGCTCCCTTAACCCTTTACCACACAATTCGGACCCCAAGGTGGAAGACCTCTAAAAACAATGGTGGAAAAGAAGAAAATGTTGGTAACCAGCAGCATTTTCTTCTTTTCCAACAATGGGTTCTGTCCTTTGGGAGAAAATTTCATGTTTTGAGTAACAAATAATTTGTCATCTGCAAATGCATTCAATTTGGATCAGTCAAAATTGTGTCATTTGGTAATTTTTCCTAACAGGATATCTTGATTACAAATCCATTGCCCTTGCCTGACTGAGCCTCAGATGATCCCTACATAACAGACTATTGAGGAAGACTGATTAGATCAACAAAATCCCACCTATCCATTTAAAAATGGAATTCAACACCCGTTAAAACTTACAGAAGTAATTAATGAATACATATATCAATTACATTCTTTTAAATGTTAACTGACCTGTTTTATCTGAGATATACATGTTTTTTATTTTCTTGAAACACATGACCTTATTTGTCAGTGGCCAAAAATAAACAATGCTAGTGTAAATATGCATTTAAATTTAAATCATACCTTTTAAAAGTATGGAAAATATTGTGAAAATGACAATATGTTATTGTGTGATCGGTCCAAGTGTTGGTTGCTGGGAGAAAAATGAATTTTGAAATCAGGTAAAGATTAAACAAAAGATAGAGAGACCTGGCACTTTTTAACCTATTTTTCAAATTTATTTTTCTGCCAGTGGCTAAATCATGGACTGACCATACCTTGATAGATTGTTGAGGTTGTTTCAGGAAAGCTGCATGTTTTGTGCAGTCTGATCTTCATCAACACTTGGCACAAAGGAACCAAAAGTTGTGAAAGGGTCTTTCAGGGTTAAATTTTTTGTAATATGATAGAGTCTGGATCATTAGATTTTAACAAAGTAACTGATTTGTTAATTTGATTTGGCTTAATGTATACTTTTCACTTCATCTTACCTTTTCCTGATAGCTAGTGGGACCCAAAGCCATATTTTACTTTAAAGATACATCTCTACTTGTTTTCAGCCAGTTTTTAACCCATTTCATCTTTATTTTATCAAACTATAATCATTCTTGTATCTTCATGCCAAATGTTGACAGTTGCAAAGTTGGATACATTACGACCGATAGAAAATGCTTTTCATTTTATGGAGGCCATCAGAGAAATCACTGTTGTGACATTTCTGGTTGTAAATGGAAAATTTCCTATATTTATATACTTATCCCTTACACCATTTATATGGGTAATTTATCTGTGTTTAGACAGCAGACTAAATTCTGAACCATTCTACAGTCTTATCAAATTTTAACAGCATTTTTTTTCTGGCTGTAAGGATGTATATTTAACCCTTAACCGCATAATCCCAACCTTTAACAGCACTGAGGAAGAGGGCTTTTGAAAACATTATTGGAAAAGGAGGAAATGCTGGTAACCAGCATTTTCTACTCTACCCACAATGTTTTCTAACCTGTCAAGGACAAATTTTGTCATTTGGGTAACCTTTTAATTTGTTGTCTGCAAGTGCTTTCAATTTTGACCTGTCTAAAATTTTGTCATTTGGTAAAAAGTTAACCCTTTACCAAACAATGTTGATATCAAACATCCCTGAGGAAAGAAACCTTTTGACAAAAACATTGTGTTTTCCCATAATGTTTTCTATCCTTCACAAATTTCAATTTGAGCCAAATTTGTTGTGTAATCTGCATATGCTTTCAATTTGGATCAGTCTAAAATTGTGTAGTTTGGTAATTGACTCTTTACCAAACAATCCATGACCCTTGGAAGGAAAGCTTTTGAAAACATTGTAGGAAAAGGAGAACATGCTGATAACCAGCATTTTCTCCTTTTCCTACAATGTTTTCTATCCAATCAGTGAGCTTAAAGCTCATTTGTACCAATTGTAATATTTTGTCTGCAGTTCTTATGAATTTGAACGAGTCTAAAATTTTGGCGTTTGGTAAAGAGTCGAAACACAACAACCTTCAGACAGCCTTTCACACAAGGGGCAGATGACTTCTGATAAATGTTGTTTGACAAGAGGAACTCATTTGTTATAAGAGTTTACTACTTTTGCCATAAATGTTTTTACCTCTATTTCACTTTCATAGATGTTGTTTATCAACATTTAACATGAATCTTGGTCACTATCATCTGCAGTCAGATTTTCAAAGATGTGGCATTAATTTTGTAAGTTCTTATACAGAGAACATTGTTTAGATGGCTCATAAGGCATTTATAAGTTTTCCTCTCGCGGACATCATTTACTGGACCCCCATAATGGCATTTATAAGCTCTTATGTAGAAGACAGTGTTTGGATGGCTCATATGGCATTTGCAAGATATGATCTATAACATACAAGGTGCTGAAAAAGACAATGCTCAGTTGGTCCATATGGCATTTGCAAGTTCTTCTGTAGAACAATACCAATAAATGAGCCCATAAGGCATTTGTAATATTTTCTCCAGGAGATTGCTTTGTTGGCCCATATGGCATATGTAAGTTCTTAGTCAAGTGATATGGCATTTTATGCAAGTATGTGCTGGTATGTATGTAAGCTTTCCTGGAAATAGTATTTAGAATTGAGAGGCGGGGGTGGGGAAAGAATAGAAGGTGGTGGGCTCTAGAAGGGCTCTAGAGGACATTGCTTAGTTTGGCCACATGGTATTTGCAAGTTCTTATCTGGAAGACATTGTTTAGTCTGTGCATATGGCATTTTTAAGTTACTTTCTAGAAGACATTGACTGTTAAGTTGGCACATTTGGCATTTGTTGGCTCTCTTTTTATAAGATATCATTTAAACAGCACATACTGGCATTTTCAAAAGCATATTAGCCATGACACTGCAACAGCTGCTCTGTTGTTTAAGTCTGTCCTTAGTTTCAACAGTTCTTGGCTCTGCAGTATCTTGCCGAAGGTTACTTCCACATAACCAGTGCTGTCTGTGGAGATCAGACAAGAAGAGTCTTAACCATAAAGCTGCTAATTGCAGCTTGATGGGTTTATGTAGAAAGTGTAGATTAAGGTCAGGCTGCATCCACACTGTCCGATAAGATAAGACTTTTTCAGGAGAAAGGATCATTAAAAGCACTATATTTGGAGTTTTACGTTCAGCTGGGTTTGTCAATTCAATTTGTAGGCTGCAAGAATTGACCTGGCAGGGCGGGACTGTGTTACAATTCACTGCATTTTAAATTGGGGTAAGACAGGTTATTCAAAAATCATTGTGAGTAATGGATCAACAAAGTACTGTTATGATGTATGTATTTATGTAGATTTACAACAAATAATTCCGAAATGGCTTGAGGCCACTAAAATGAAAAATAAGCTTCTGTCAAAGTTAGCCACGCCCTGCCCGATTAATTCTTACAGACTAAATGTAGCTGCAAAAAGAGTAAGAATATTACAAACAAATACTAACAGCAATGGAAAACTCATTGCCCACAGAGGAAAGGAAAAATAAATGGATCAAATTTCATATAGTTATTAAAGATTTAGCTGGCGATTAAGACCTGTTTGAGATAATTTATATCATATATTTTCGTTTTCTTGTTTTGATTACTGTTGATAAATTTGGACTGAAATACTAATTGGTATGATGGGATTAATTTGTTTACTATGAAATTATTTGAATATTTACATTGGTGATCTTATTGTGTTTGCTGGCATTTTTTGTAAACTAAAATTTCAGGTAGGCCTATTTTATACTTTTTTTCCTCAGCTCACTTGAAGACAGTAGTGAGTATGATTTTTTGTGATCAGTCACCCAGTTACTGACGATAACAACTACAGTCTGGGGATTTAATAACAGTTTTCAGGCCCATGGTTATTGAGATAATCAGCCTCCAAACTAATAAGTTTTTACAAGAAAAGGAGTCCCCAAAACTTTTTTTTTTGAATTTTAATTCCATAATTGCAGTGAGTCCTTTAATCCATTAAAATATGCCATAGATACTGCATCCTGATAGATATCACTGCTACCCTGTAACAAACAGAATAAGAAAATTAACTGACAAAAAACTTGATGTCCATCTCATGTTTTCAACATGTATTTCTGTCCATAATGTTAGTTTTAAAATCAGTTTTTGCTAGCAATTTTTCGTTGTTTTTCCCAGATTTCCTCTCCCTCTCTCTCTCCCCACTTACCTCCTCCTGTCTCCCCCCTCCCACCTTGAAAACACCCCGAGAAAGTAAAGCTGGATGTATGTAACTTTAAAGGTATATCTATACTTGTTTTCAGCCAGTTTTTAAACCATTTCATCTTTATTATTATCTAACTATAATTATTCTAGTATTTTAATGCCTAATGTTGCCCCCGACGGTTGCAAGGTTGCGTAGATTACAACCGATAGAAAATGCATTTCATTTTCTGGAGGCCATCTAAGAAATCACTGTTGTGACGTTTCTGGTTTTAAATCAAAGATTTTCAATACATGTCTATCCCATAATACCATATTTATTGGTAATTTATCTATGTTTACACAGCTGACTAAATTCTGAACCATTCTACAATATTTCTAATAGTAACAGTGTTTTTTCTCTCTGGCTGTAAGGATCTTTAAGGGTTAAATCCTAGTGCCTTGACAGTTACAAGTGGTTCCTATAGAACAGAAAGGCCTTTGCTCAGTTTCTCTTGAACTTGCAACATTATATTGGAGCACAATAGTGTAAAAAGGCACAAGAAATGTTGAGAATGTTTACATTGAGCATTGATTATACAAATTATGTAGAAGAGATCTCTTACAGCCTATCTTTCATGCTCTTATTTTAACCCTTTCCCAAACAAGTTTTCTTTAAATGATTTAAATGATTGAATTTGTTTTGAAAGGATAGAAAACATAGTGGGAAAAGGAGAAAATGTTGGTTACCAGCATTTTCTCAGTTTCCCACGTTTTCAAAAGTCTTCTTTCTTGAAGTTGTTAAGTCGTCATCATGTGGTAAAGGGTTAAACCCTTACCAAGTGGCAAAATTGTAGATGTGTCAATATAAACCGATTTCAGAAGACAAAGTAAATGAGGCACAAATGATGGGGTTTGTCTTTTAACACTTTACCACATAATCCAGAGTTTTAATGGCCCTGAGGAAAGAGTCTTTTAAAAACATAATCGGAAAAGGAGAAAAATGCTGGTGACCATTTTTCCCACCATGTTTTCAACCCTTTCAAAACAAATTCAATCATTTAAAGGCCCAACAGTGGCCCAAATAACAATGCAGGTGTTAAAATGCATGTAAATTTAAATCATACCATTTGAAAGTATGAAAGATACTGTGGAGATGACAATCTGTTATTGTGTGGTCAGTCAAAGTATTGGTCACTTGCTGAAAAATGAATTTTGAAAACAGGCAAAAAGTAAACAAAAGATAGAGATCTTGCAAGTTTTAACCTAGTTTTTAAATCAATTTCTTTGACTAGTGACTAACTCTTGGACTGACTGTACAATAACAAATTGTGTCATCTTCATAATAATTTCCATGCTTTTAAATGGTATGATTTAAATTTAATGACGTTTGGTATAAATGTTCACGCGCATCCATACTGCACATTTGTATTTCTCACAGATAGTAAAACTATCAGTGCTATTGTGTATTTTTCTGCACAAATGGCAATAGTAACAGCGAACCGACGGTGCACTTTTACAAGTAGAACTTTCTACGGATGGTACTACATTTTCCAGACAATAAAGTGGTTGTTGATCAAATAATGGGATTTATCTCTAGCAGGGTTGGAAAGCATTGTAGGAAAAGGAGACAATGCTTCTTTCAAGCATTTTCTCCTATACCCACAATGTTTTCAAAAGCCTTCTTCCTTAGGTGTGCAAGAGCAGGGCTTATCTGGTAAAAGGTTAAACCCTGTGTAAATATGCAGTTATATTACAGTAGCAGTTTGATTGAACATGTGATTCAATTACATGTAGATGCAAGTTGTAATGATATGTTCACTTTTTGAAAAACTACTGTGAAAAATAGTATGCCATTTTGCTAAATTCTCACAAGTAGCAATTTTCTCCTATATTTTTTTTCTAATTTTTGCAAAACTTGCAGCCTAATGTAAGGTATGGTATCTATAGTCATTCAAAGTGAAGGTTCTCAGGCCAGTGTTTCCTGAACTTATTTTCTTCATCCAGTTCTTGACCAGTCACATTTTCCTGACACTGACAGGCCAGTTGTCATGCTATCCTTTCAGGATTAAGGTGATGGCATCAAAACTGGCCTGCCAGTGTAAGGATGATATGACCGGTAAAGTACTAGCTGGAAAAAAATGTCCAGTTACACAGCAAACAATGAAACAGGCAGAAAATTGAAGTTGTTGAAGTATACCTATTTCTTGAAGTATAGCTATTTCCTCTTCGAAAAATACTGTGGGAAAAGGAGAAATTTCTTCTACTGAGTAATTTTTCCTTTTTCCATCATGTCTGCCAAGCTTTTATCCCATTTTTTTCCACAGACATTTTTTTTTTTGTATTTCTATGAGCCGTATGGCCATAATCATGTGTGCAGATTTATAAAAAAAGAACTACATGTAGATAATGAAGGGTTTGATATGAATTTGAGGTATATAGGCTATGTTCATTTTTTGAATGAGTATAGGATCCAAAATTAATGTGGGAAAAGGAGAAATCGCATTTAATGAGCATGAGCAATTTCTTCTTTCCTACTATGTCTGCTGAGCTTCTATTATATAGTTTTCCTTGAAAAAATTAACTTCCATAGTGACCTTCATCACTGTTTCCTGGGGAAAGAAGCATGGGTAGGTGCCATTTTTATTTTTTCTTATTGTCTAGATTTATAAGTACTATGATTGTGGAAATTTTAAAAAAACCTGGTCAAATTATCTCCCTTTTTAACTCAATGGTCTATATATAAGATGCATATTGGTACATTTACCATGCTTAAAACCAGGCTTTTATATGTTTTTTGTGCAAAACTGAATTATTTTTCTTTAAAGTGATGTATATTTGTATATTCTTCTGGTAATTTTCCTGTTTAATTGACTATTAAAGGAAAGTGTGTTAAATCCAGTATATGCTGAATTTTGGAACTGTATATACCTTTTTCAAAAGCGAATTTCTCGGAAACGAGCACGGGGACCCCTCTTTTTTTTCATTGTAATCTACAAGAGACATGATGAGCTTTGTATGTGCAAAGTTTAAAAAAAATCTGTCCGCTGGAAGAATTTGTCATATACGTCATTAAATGCATTTTAGCACCAGCTTTGTTTAGTTTTTGGTAGTTATTGTTACTTTAAACTATATTAAATTTGTTGTCTGTAAAAGCTTTCAGTGTGGACATGTCAAAAATTTTGTCACATGGTAAACAGTTAAAAGATTAAAGAAAACCCTCTGCCTCATGACCTCCAGAAACATGTACACTTAGAAGACACTCATGTAAAACATGGCAATTCAACATTAAAAAAAAAAAACGTTTAGGCCACAGTTTTTGGCTCACCTGAGCACAACGTGATTGCCCTATGTCCAGCATCTGGCGTCCATCGTCCGTCAACAATTTCTTTAAACATCTTCTACTAAAACACTGGGCAAATCTTGATGAAATTTGGCAGGGATGTTCCTTGGGTGAAGCTCTACCAAAGTTGTTCAAAGAATTGAATTCCACCCTTAACTCTGGTTGCCATGGCAACAAAAAGGAAAAAAATGCAAAATCTTTGAAAATCTTCTGTGAAACTAGGAGGCGCAGAGATTTGATATTTAGTATGTAGTATCTCCTAGTGGACCTCTACCAAGTTTGTTCATATGATGCCCCTGGGTCAAAACTGGCCCCGCCCCGGGGGTCACAAGCTCCAGCATAGTAACAAAGAAGGAAAACTTTAAAAATCTTCTTCTCTGAAACTTGAAGGCGTAGAGCTTTGATATTTGGTATGTAGCATTTGCTAGTGGACCTCTACCAAGTTTGTTCATATGATGCCCCTGGGGTCAAAACTGGCTCCGCCACGGGGGTCACAAGCTCCAGCATAGTAACAAAGAAGGAAAACTTTAAAAATCTTCTTTTCTGAAACCGAAAGGCGTGGAGCTTCGATATTTGGCATGTAGCATCTCGTAGTGGACCTCTACCAAGTTTGTTCATATGATGCCCCTAGGGTCAAAACTGGCCCTGCCCCGGGGGTCACAAGTTCAAACAAAGGAACTAAGGAGGAAAACTTCAAAAATCTTCTCTGAAACAGGAAGGTGTGGAGCTTTGATATTTGGTATGTAGCATCTTCTAGTGGGCCTCTACCAAGTTTGTCCATATGATGCCCTTTGGGTAAAAACTGGCCCTGCCCCGGGTGTCACAAGTTGGAACATAGGAACAAAGAAGGAAAACTTTAAAAATCTTCTTCTCTGAAATTGGAAGGTGTAGAGCTTTGATATTTGGTATGTAGCATCTTCTAGTGGACCTCTACCGAGTTTGTTCATATGATGCCCTTTGGATCAAAACTGGCCCTGCCCAGGGGGTCACAAGTTCGAACATAGGAACAAAGATGGAAAACTTTAAAATTCTTCTTTTCTGAAGCCGAAAGGCATGGAGCTTTGATATTTGGTATGTTGCATCTCAGAGTGGACCTCTACCAAGTTTATTCATATGATGTCCCTGGGATCAAAACTGGCCCCGCCCTAGGGGTCACAAGTTCGAACATAGAAACAAAGAAGGAAAACTTTAAATTTCTTTTTCTCTTAAATGGGAAGGTGTAGAGCTTTGATATTTGGTATGTAGCATCTCCTAGTGGACCTCTACCAAGTTTGTTCCAAGGATGCTGCTTGGGTCAAAACTGGCCCAGCCCCGAGGTCACAAGTTCGAACATAGGAACAAAGAAGGAAAACTTTAAAATTCTTCTTTGAAACTGGAAGGCGTAGAGCTTTGATTTTTGGTATGTAGTGATTCTCTTCTAAGTTTGTTTGCCCATCTAAGCACAGTGAGTTCATTGAGTTCAAAATTGGGTCATCTTGGGTCATAAACTAGGTCACTAGGTCAAATTAAAGAAATACCTTGTTGGCACTCTCGAGGCCAGATTATTTGCTCGATTGCCTTGAAAATTGGTCAGAAAGTTTGTCTTTATAAAATGTCACATAAGTCTGAATTAGGGTCAACTGGGGTCATAAACTAGGTCACTGGGTCAAATTAAAAATACCTTGTTTGCACTCTGGAGGCCACATTTATTGCTCAAAGGACCTGAAATTTGGCCAGAATGTTTGTCTTGACAAAATATCAGATGAGTTTGGATTTAGGTCACTTGGAACCATAAACTAGGTCACTAGGTCAAATTAAAGAAATACCTTGTTGGCACTGTAGAGGCCACATTATTGCTCAATTGCCTTGAAAACTGGTCAGAATGTTTGTCTTTATAAAATCTTACATGAGTCATAAATTGGGTTACTGGTGTCATAAACTAGGTCACTTGGTCATATTAAAGAAATACCTAGTGGGCACTCTAGAGGCCACATTTATTATTCAGTTGATTTGAAAATTTGTTAAAATGTTTCTTTTGATAAAGTCCAAGACCATTTCGAATTTGGCTCACCTGGGGTCATAATCTAGGTCACTAGCTAAAATTGAAAAAAAATTACCTTTAGGGCACTCTAGAGGCCACATTTTTTGCTAAATTGACTTGAAAATTGGTTAAGAATGTTTGTCTTCATGAAATATGAGTTTGAAATTGGGTCACCTGGGGTCATAAACTAGGTCACTTGGTCAAATTAAAGAAATACCTTTAAGGCACTCTACTCAGGTAAGCGATCCAGGGCCATTATGGCCATCTTGTTTGATTTTTCGTTTTACCGATCCGCCAACCCAATTTTTTCGTGACACCCCCCCCCCAAAAAAAAATAAATGTACTTTTTTTCAATATTATTTTCCGTCACCATTCTGACTCAATGAGCAGAACGGTGTACCCGTATACATGAACGTCTTTTTTACAAGCACCAACAGTTTCCACACTATCTTGAAAACAGTTAAGAAGTCTAGAATTTCGAAAAAATTTTCAACTGTTTTGCTTTTATACAATTTTGAGTCAAATTCAGACCTAAAGAAGTCAGGAAAAGTATGACGTAAATGGGTATCTGTGGTTTCTCCCATAATGCCTCGATAGACAAAGATTGATTCTGTGGCACATTTTCTCTCTTAAAATATGATGCGAATCGCTTGCAAACGACAGAAATTCTCAACATCATGCCATCTAGATCTATCTCCCTCCACATGTAATGGCTGCACTAGCATCGTACTTTCCCACGTAAACAAATTAAGCATTTGATTACTTGAAAAACACCGTATTTAACTAACAACATGATGTACGTGTAACTTTTGTCACGAACGTACATGTATGTGCTTTACAGTCCTATGAAATTTGATGCTAAATTTAGACACTGTCTTTCTCTGATCTACCTTTCTGCCTTCTTTACATTCACGAGAACTTGCGGCGCTTGCTCAATAGTAAACAAACCCTTATTTGGACATGTACTACACTTCAATAGCTTTCAATGAGAAAACGGTCCTCTGGCAGTAGAACAATTTCTCATCAAACAAAACTCATTTTCTTACAATAAAATATTTATACAGGTCAACTGTTTACTCATACAGCAATCTTGCCGCAAGACTTCGGATTTTTGTACATTTTCGAAAAAATTAACATTTGAGGTAATTATAAAAAGCATTGGGGTTCTTCTTTTTGGTAATGATTTAACTTTTCACCGGTGACTCTTTAACTTGCAGAACTTTATTGAATGGAATAAATCTATTTGCATAAATAAAACAGAGGTAAATATTTGAAGCTCGCACTGTGCATTTCGTTAGATCTATATCTGGATTTAGACTACTTGGTAATTCTCCAAAAAAAGGATTTAGATGCAAATTTAGTTGCAGTAACACAACAGAATTTTTAATAACCGATAATGTCGAGATGAGACGTCTGCATTCCTCAAAAGTTGTTTTGAACAGTATTAATTTGATGATATTTACGTGTTTCATTTTTCCTATATGGACATATTTCCGAAGATACTGCTAAAAATATGTAAATCCCGCATAAAAAAGGCGCTGACAGGACGTCTGTCGCCTACTGAAAATTATTGAGTACGAAGTAGATCTACTGATTCCCAAGCAGTTAATATGACGGGTGAACTAAAGATATTAACAAAAGCGCACCTTTAGGGTCAAAATGTCTTGGATGAGTGAAATTATGTCACAAAAAACCTGTTGGCCTATCATGATAAAAAGGTGTCAGCTAGCACATGCAGACAGTCGTGAATCCATTTTAATTGTCATTAGTTTTCGAGTTTTTTCAGTCGCCGATTCTGCGATGACACAGTCATTGTAGAAGTAAACCAGATGTATTCATTGTATCCTTGAATGACAAAATGCACAATATTTTCCAACTTTCCTCAAATAAAAGATGTGTGAGAACAAATTTCACGTTATTTGTATGTGCTAAAGACTCTGTTGATTAGTGAACAGTTTCTGGAAGTTATAAATCAATATTGCGGAATTCATTACCCCCCCCCTCTTCTATCTGTCTGTCTCTCACAACACAGTTATTTTTTGATTGTAAATCATGACTTTTTCCATGGTTTTTCTAGCAAAACACAATGAGTGATGAGCTTGCTAAGGCTGCTCTACTGTACAGTTAAAAGAGCAACCTCAGCAAGCTCATCCTGCACAGACTACCACGTGACTACATTTCAAACAAGAGGGCCATGATGGCCATGATGCTTTATTAATAAACCTAGATCTTATGGTTAGGAACTAGAATATTCATTTAGTTTTCAGTGTATAAGCCCATGTAAACAATTTTGACCCCTAGGGTGGGGTCAACTTTGACCCCAGGGCTGTGATTGGGACAATCTTGGTAGAGGTCTACTCAATGAACCTGCATGCAAAATTTGGTAGCTCTAGGCCTTATGGTTAAGAACAAGAAGACTGAAGTTTCACTATATACTAGTAGTAAACCCATGTAAATCTTGTGACCCCTGGAGTGAGGTCAATATTAACCTCACTGCTATAATTTTAATAACCTTAATCAGAGTCCAGTAGATAAAGCTACATGCCAAATTTGGTAGCTCTATGCCTTATGGATAGGAACAGGAAGATTTTTGAAGTTTTCACTATATATGCGCATGTAAACTTGAGACCTCCCCACCCCACCCCACATTTTTGGCCAATTTTGACCCCGGGGCTATAACTTGAAGAAGTCTGGTACAAGTCCATTAGATGAAGCTACACACCAAATTTGGTAGCCCTAAGCCTAATGGTTTCGGACAAGAAGATTTTTAAAGATTTTGAATATTTTTTAGTTTTGTGGCCATGGCAACCAGAGTTTTTATTGGAATCAAAATTGTTTTAAGAGATGCAGAATTCTGTTACGTTTCATCAAAATTGGATGGGTAGTTTCAGAGAAGAACATGTTTGCAATAAAAGTTAATTCAAGCACGCACACACACACGCACACACACACATGCACACACTGACCGACGGACACAAGGATGGACAGAGGGCCATGACTGAAATTTGCTGGCCTTCCGCCAGTGAGCTAAAACTGGTGAGTTTGCAGATATGAATTCAGTTTGGCTCATATGATGGGACTTGTCTTGCAAAGAGAGAAAAGTGGAAAATTCAGGTCATTAGCATTTTCTCCTTTTTCTACAATGTTTTCAAAAGCCCTTTTCCTAGGGGTTGCTTAAAACAGGATTTTTTGATAAAAGATAAAGAGAAATAGTTCAAAAGAAAGCAATTTGAATGTGTCCTTGTTTGTAGCTGCAATATAAACGACGTAACAGAGTGATAGTCGTGGTGAATTTTATTTTTATTTTTTGTTTTCGTGCTCCGTCCCTAACTTTTCACGAAGAAAATCAGTAAAACAAAAAATTGAAAAATTCTGGCCTTAAAATACTATGTTAATTTTTAGCTCCACTGGCTGAAGCCCAGGAGAGCTTAGGTCATGACCCAGTGTCCGTTGTGCATCTGTGCGTATGTCCATGCACGGCTGCATTAACTTTTATTTCAAACATCTCTGAAAGTACCCATCCAATTTTGAACAAATTTCACAGAAATGATCCTGACATAGTCTTATTCCTGTAAAACTCTGCTTGCCATGGCAACAAAACTGGAAATATTGGAAATCTTTGAAAATCTTCTTCCAAACCGTAAGGCCCATGGCTATCAAGTTCGATATGTAACTTTATCTAATGGTTCTCTACTAAATTCTTCAAATTATAGCCCTGGGGCCAAAATTAGCCCTGCTCTGGGGGTCACAAGTTTTACATGGGCTTATATATAGCCCTGGAGCTAAAATTGGCCCCGCACTTGGGTCATTAGTTTTACATTGGGTTACTGTTGTAAAAACTGTAAAAATCTTCTGGTTCTAAACAGTATGGCCTAAGGCAATCGAATTTGGTATGTAGCTTCACCTAATGAACCTCATTCAAGACTCTTCGGCTTGGCCAATTTCTTTCCGAGGATTGATGATAGTCATCACAACAGGATTCATTCCTCTCTCACCGCTGACCATTGTTTCGACGATGACTAAGTGGGAAAGCAGCTAGTGGCTCTGAAAGAATGGATAGGTGCACTGGCCGCCGTGATATAACTGAAATAATGTTGAAAATGGTGTTACACACCATACAATCGGCCATACAATCCAAGATTCTTCAAATTATAGCCCTTGGGTCACAATTGGCCCTGAAACGGGGGTCACAAGTTTTCCACCAACTCTTGTAGCGAAAATCTTCTTTTTCATGACTGTAAGGCCTAGGGTTATCAAATTGGTCATATGGCTTCACCAAGTAGACATCTGATGAATTCGTTCAAAATTTATCTTTTGAATGGAAATAGGCTGTGCTTCTCATGTTTTTATTGAGGAAACTTTAAAAATCTTCTTTTTTATAACCATATGGCCTAGACCTATATTATTTGGTATGTGGCTGTATCTTGTTGATCTCTACCAGGATTGAAGTAATTATAGCTAATAATCATAGCTTGAAATTGTAATTGTAGGTCAGTAAGACCCGCCCTGGGGGCACAATTTTCATAATTATAGGCTTTTATAGAGAAAACTTTATATGTGTTCTTGTTCAAAACTTTTGGCTTAGAATTATGTTTGGGGTGTATGGTTTGTACATATTAACCAATGGAGCAATATGGGCCATCATGGCCCACTTGTTTCAAATTCTGAAGAAGATTGTGAAAAAAGACTAAAATGCCAGTAAGCAGCTTTTTCTGATTTTCCCATATTGTTTTCAACACACCTTTTCTTCAGGGTCATAGAAACACAGAATTGTCTCGTCATTAGGTTACGCCACAACTTCAAGACCCAGTAGTGGCCAAAAGTAAACAATGCAGGTAATGAAATGCATTTAGATTTAAGTCACACTGTTTAAAAAAGTATTGAAATTATTCTCAAGATGTTAGTCTGTCATTTTACAGTTGGTTCAAATGTTAGCTGCTGACAGAAAAATGTATTTTAAAACTAGGTTAAAAGTTGGCAGGTGACTGTATCTTTAGTTTACATTTAACCTGGTTTAAAATTCATTTTTGTGGCATTTGTCGAAGACAATGCCACTATGAGTACAATACGGCATTTTGAAAATCATGTATTGTAATTTGTGCAAAACTGAAGGAAGTAAACCCAATTAAACTCAATTTTTCTGAGACAAATAAGTGTTTCAATTGCACTCAGATATAAAATTGAAAATGGCGCATTAAAATGAATTAGGCCATCGGTCGTTGAAACACTTCTTTTTATCGAAAATAGCTTTACTCACAATGGCATTCTATTGGCTTAATGATACACACAATCTTTGTATCCTGAACAATCGATTCCGTGCTTGTTCGTCCCAAAACCAGTTCGTTTCTGGGCTTACTCGTCCCTGGGCTTGTTTGCTATGGCTTGTTCGTCCCACAACATTGCACCTACTCTATTGGATTGTGCATGCCTATATAGTAGGTGGACTTCAAGCAAATATTTTGAAACCATTTCTGTTGTTTATTTTTCAAATTATTAATTCAACACAATGGCTTCATTGACAAATGCCACACCAGTGCTTTCAATGTTTTGATTCTACCAGCTACTAACACATGGACCGATGAAACAATGTCTTGTTTTAAATATTAGTAATATCAGTAATATTACTTTTTGTGACGTACAGCTCTTTATAGTTTCACTGTTTTCGAAAGAATGTCAATGTATTGTCGTAGACCTGTTGCCTGCATCATCATCATAGTCGTATGAAAGTTTTGACATTTTGTAATATCTCTGTTATTACTGGAGAAGGGGAACCTATACAACAAGGGCAGGTAACCATCAAAGTATTTTTGACAGTCGTGCCCCTTTTTTGACCTAGAATTTTCACTGAAAGTCATCTAACTGCAGCTGAGCGTTTGCATCCGCATGCAGTGCTCTTGTTTTTACCTAAGAGAGGTAAAAATATGTTATTGTTAGGGAAACCTTGACTCAAGTATCTTCAATAAGATTAGGACTGTGTTTATTCAGGTTCGCACTCGGTGCACATTTCTGTGCAATTTAATCTTGATTGTCACTGTTGGAAAACTCTCAAAGTCGTCCATACCATTTAACCCTTTATCACACAATCCCGACTTTTAATGACCCTGAGGAAGAAGTCTTTTCAAAACATTGTGGGAAAAGGAGAAAATGCTGGTAACCAGCATTTTCTCCTTTTTCCACAATGTTTTCTACCCTTTCCATGACAAATTTCAAATTTTGAGTCACATTTATTTTGTTGTCTGCAAAAGCTTTCAATTTGGAGTGGTCTAAAATTTTGATGTTTGGTAGAGTTAAACGGCTAAATTTAGGATTTTTTCTCGACACTAGGCTATCAGTACAGAATGAATCACATCTTTTGCAAACAATTAAACAAATTCCCTAATTAGTTTTTCTTGCACTCATGTCTCTATATTGTTGATTCAGGTATTGCTTTACCCCTCTGGCTGTTAAACACAACTTTGACATAACAGTGTGTATCAAGATCAGACTGCACAATTCAAGCAGTGTGATCTTTGAACTATTGTGCCCAATTTGGTGCTATTATTTTGGTAAGGACCTAGAAATCATAATTTGTGTAATATATAGATTGCCTTGAAATTTAGCTTTCATTTATTGAGCAGTTTAAACCTTTGTATTTTTAAGCACAAGTATAGTTGCTTTTGAGGACTGTGAAGATCAAGATCAGACTGCACAGAACATACCGTTTTATTTTGGGTCTTCACTGTCTGAAATGTTTAAGACAGACTGAGGAAGCTTGCCACAAGATTCGATTGGCCTTTATCTTTTGCACTCTGACAGAAATCATGGTATCATTTGTTTGCCTCTGTAAGGATTAATCCTCTACCAGACAATCACAGGTTTTTACAGTCCTGAAGATGAAGGCATTCGAAAACATTGTAGGTAATGTTTCCCACAATGTTTTCAACCAGTCTCTTTCACAGGGTCTTACAACTTGAAATTGTTTGGTAAAGGGTTAACTTTATTATCAGCAAACGTTTTGAGTACAGGCAAGTATAAAAGTCCTATGGTCTAGTGAAGGATTGATCTCTTTGATTTGATGGTTCAATCAGCAAGTAGGTACTGAGCAAATATTAATTATCGTTCGATGTTATATCAGGAAAAGTTTGAGATCTCTCACTTTTCTAAACTAATTATATGTGTAGCACTTTTATAATCGATAAACCATTAATCCTTGAGAATTAAATAAATAAAATGTGGATTTAAAGCTGCCCAATTCTAGATCTTGATCAAAAAACTATTTTATAAGAAAGTCTGTGTATAGTGAGATGGAAAAAGCATTAGGATGGTACTGTTTACTCTTAGATGAAAAACACACCTCAAGCATTGTTTTGCCATCACTGAGGTTCAAACCAAGCTCTCCAAGGACCCAACAACCTAGCCTGAAATGTTAATTATGAGTAACAGAATAGTTTGTAAAATTTTGCTCTTAAACATATTTATTTTACATTGACTGAGAAACAAGTTCTCGCAACTTATACTAATCTCTCTGGATTCTGCTTCTTGGAGACTTAACCAGTACTCGCACCGAATGTGGGGCCAAAGCAGTCCCAGAGTTGACACCCGCTCCCTGGTATCGAACGCGGGACCTTATGGTTATGAGGGCGACACTCTACCTCGCAACCACAGACACCACTAACTTTTGCTCTTAAAAGTTAAACTTGTATTTTTTAACTTCTCAAATTAGGACTGTGATAAATGAATGTTGAAGCTTATTAACGGTAGCAGCAAATCATCATTGGTCTTTTTAGCCATTTTGGCAATGCAAAACTTATATTAAAATTTATAATATTTATGATTTAGATATGGTCCTGTTGAACTCGATACTTTTCTATGATCTCTTACGATCAGCACATGGCTTTGAAAGCTGTATTGGGACACTTCTATTTGATACTGCTGAGGGAGTTATCTCGGTGGGAAAAAGACTGATACTATTGATGGAATGAAGCCATACTGTTGTTGTAGGGAACACAGTATCTACTCTAAATCATGGAGAAGCTTAACAAAATGGTTTTCTAGACAAACAATCGATTCCAGATTCAGGTAATAATGATAGGACACTGATATTGGTCATCATTATAGGGATCTTCTTTTGGCTTAAATTGGGTAGTTTTATGTTGTACTTGTAAATGAGGCATGCTCTGTGAAAAGGGGTTTTAATGTATCTTCACAGTGTTGACGCAGGTCAGCCTGCATAGTCCACCTGAGGCTTATCTAAGTCAAACTACTTGCTTTTTGTAAATTTTCAGCTTGTCTAAGGACCATGCAGTCTATCTTATGATTCAGTTGATTGTTAGACAAAATGGATTTTATGAATCCATAATTATGTAATGGCATGCTTGGTATAAAGCATCACAGGAATCCATTATACCCCCTTTTGCCAGAGGATATCTCAAATATTTGTCATCTTGGTACTTTTCTCGTTACCATATGGCAAAATTTTAAACTTGGCCAAATTCAAAGCATTTGCAGGGATAAAGCATGTTGCTTAAACAGGATTGGATTTCTTTTCGAAAGGGTAGGAAACACTGTAGCAGAAGGAGATAATGCTGGTTACCAACATTGTTTTTGCTTTCCCAAAATGTTTTCAGTGCCATTTTTCATCTGGGTCATTGAACTATGGGATCCATTTGGTAAATGGTGAACACTTATATAGGGACAGTGCACCTATCATTGCAGTCATACAGTTAAATTCTTTCGGTGTGCGACACTTCGTCAACAGTGCGTTTTGTGAAAAGCCATGTTTGTTTTAAAATACTGATCGCTAAATTCCCAGATTTACTTCATGAAAAGCTTTGTCTAGGAGGAACATTTGAGCCACAATTCATCTGGGTTAGGGTAAGAGGTAGGGATTGTTTTTGAAGAACATTGTTTTCAGTGAAATGTTGCGGATCCAACTTCTTTACCAACCTGTCCTGTATTTTTATGACCCTAAACAACAAAGCTTTTGAAAACACGGGACACAGAAACTTCTGACATCCAGCATTTTTTCCTTTTTCATTAATTTTTTCTACCATTTCACAATCAAATTCTATCAAGGGACCAACAATCACTTTGATATCTGTAAAGTTTGGACAGCTTTTTAACTTTGTCATCTTGTAAGGAGTTAGCAAGTTCTGTGCACAACATATTTTCTAAGTCATTGGGTTACTTTCCTTAGATAAACTTAGTTCATATTAACAATGTTCATCAGCGAGAAAACTATCAACCCGTTAAATTTTTGCCTTAAGGAAAGAGTTGAGTCAAGCATGCATCGTAAGTCACAACTCCTGGGCTTAGTTTGGTAGTGCAGTCAGTATTGTAAAGGAATGAGATAGTGGGGTCTGACTGGTTCAAATCCCCAATTTGACCATTTTTTTTTCAGAGGATTGTTGATAGTCATTGCAATAGGGTTCATTACTCTCTCACCGCTGATCATTGTTTGGATAAGGGTTATGTTGGAAAGCAGCCTGCGGCTTTGGAAGAAAATTGTGCAAAGTACTGGTAATAGAAACACCAGGAAAGAATGGATAGGTGCACTGGCCTCCCTGACATAACTGAAATAATGTTGAAAATGGTGTAAAACACTATACAAACAAACAACCCCTGGTTTATGAGTGTGCTTTAAGAGGAAAAAGTTTGGCTCCAAGTCTTTGCTAATAATCATTATTCCATGGCTATGCCTCGAAGTATTTTCAAGCATGGCTGTTTGGTTTTGCCATTATTGATTGGTGCCGAAGACTGACAAATACTTATTAGGCTTCAATGTAAATGTCCATCATATGTCATAAATAGCATTTAAAGTACTTAGAGGAAAACATCTTTGATAGTTAATGCTTTACCACACAACCCTGAGTTTTAACAACTTTGAAGAAGGCGGCTTTTGAAAACAATGTAGGAAAAGATCGAATTGTTCATGATGAGCAGTTTCACCTTTTGTCACAATACTTTCAGATATTATGATTTTAACCCTTTACCAAACACTCTTTAGTTTTAACAACCCTAAGGAAAATGCCTATTGAATACACTGTGAAAAAGGAAAAAATGCTGGTGACCAGCATTTTCTCCTTTTCGCACAATTTGGTCTGCGTTTCCAAAGATGAATTTCCATGTTTGAGTCACAGTCACTTTGTCGTTTGCAAAAGCTCTTCAATTTTGACAAGTCTAAACTTTTGTCATTTGGCATGTTTTCATCAAATTCATTGAAGAGTTAATTAGTAAAGGAATCCTGTTCTCTGTTGTTGTCCTGCATAAATCTGCCTAGATTTTGTGGATAGTGTAGATTAAAATCGGGCTGCACAGAAATTGGAGTCAGATTTTAAGACATCAAGAAAAGTGATATTTCTAGAGTTGAAAGTGAAAGAGTTAAAGTGCCAATTAGATAAAATTTAGATTTTCAGATAGAAAAGCGGTAGATTGATTGACTGATTGATTGACTGACTGATCGATCAATCGATTGATTGATTGAAGTAGGGCAATTTCAAGCTTTATTTTTAGCCAGAATATCTCAGGTATAGATCCAAGATCAGAGTGCATCAGCCTGATCTTGATCTACATTGGCTGCAGAAAAACTATAATAAACGGCAACGTATAGTTTTGATAGTTTTGCTATCCATGCAACTTTTCTACGATAGTGCAATCAATGCAGTAACACCGAATCTAAAAAGATAATGACAGCACAATTTAAGGAGTAAAGATTTTCTTCTCATACATCAAAAACTTAAATAGGTCAGGTGACAAAATAATAGAGAACAACATGGTACCAGTTTCTGCAGTGCTAGTGATAGATATCATTTGTGTTACCCTCTAACACAAGATCCCATGTTTAAATGACCCTGAAGAAACAAGTTTTTGAAAATATTTTTTGGGAAAGGGAGAAAATGCTGGTTACCAGCATTTTCTCTCTTTCCCACAATGTTTTCTTCCCTGTAAGAGAAATTCAGTTTTGAATTTGTCATTTGTAGATACTTTTTATTATGAAGCATCTAAAATTTATTGTTTAGAAAAGGGTTAAAAGGACAAAATATCATTGATTCATTTCTATTACCTGTCTGTTTCGTATTTCTTTTTCTAGTCGATCATCTTGCAGAATACATTGTGGCAAAAGGAGAAATTGATTATAGTGAGCAAATTCTCCTGTTACTATAATGTTTACATGTATCAGTTTTTTAATTCATGTTGATTTAAGTAGTTCTTCTACAATTGTGTTTTCAAAGTTGCCTGCAGTGAATTGGTTGGCCAAACTTTTCCCTGTATAACCCTTACTAAACAAGATAATATTAGGCTGGTCCGAGTTGGAAGCACTTTCAGATGACAAAATTGTTATCTAAATGATGGAATTTTGTCTCTGAAAAGGCAGAAAACATTGTTTGAAAAGGAGAAATGCTGGTTACCAGCATTTTCTCCTTTTCACACAGTGTTTGTAAAAGACATCTTCCTTAGAGCTGTTGAAACCTGGGATTGTTTGGTATAGGGGTTGAACCTAATAAAGCTTTCGAAAGCATTGTGAAAAGAGGCCAAAATGCTCCTTTTTACAAAATTATTTTCTACTGTTTAGTGGATTTGTATAGCAGACCTGCTCACTGTGATCAAAATGGCCGACACGAAATACATGCGTAACATGATGCTTGTGCAGTCACTTTTAGTTTTGAATGGCTGGTCTGTACTACGTTACTGGTTTGACCAGAACCAAATACTGTCATACATGTTTGCGCTCTACTCTCAGTTTTAGCTAGTTCATCACGACATTGTTTTTGTCACTACCGTATATATAGTTCTACATGTGTACATACAGTCCTAAATCTTAAACTGGCAGAAAAGTGTGTCAGGTTGATGGATCAAATTGCTATTCTTTAGTAAGTTCATGTAATAAGATAACAGTTACTGCACATCCCATTTGGCAGAACAACTTCGACTTTCCTTGCCCTTGTTAACTCCACTAACCAGTTACATATACGTACATGTTCATCTATTTCATGTAATGAACATTTTATTTTTCATTAGACCATATCATAGACTAACTCTTTCACCACTAATGACGACTTGAGTACCTTTTGCGGATGGTGTAGATCAAGATCAGACTGCACAGAAAGTGCAGTCTGATCTTGGATCTGCACCGTCCGCTACCCTGTTTTTAAACTATGACGACAGTCATTTTCAATAGCAGAGGAAATCTATTTTCAGAATTCAGAAAAAAAGTGGAATTTCCTGAGTTAGTAGCGAAAGAGTTAATACTGTTCCACAGATCAGCTTTTCAGTACTTCGAGTCCTTTGATTCAAAGACAAATCCAGTCATTTGTGTAACATTATTTTGTTGTCTGCCCTAATATGAACAAGTCTAAAATTTTGACATCTTGTAGAAAACTGATGATGATTTAATGATCAAAATCCTGAAAGAAGGTACTGACAAAGTAAATCAAGAACAAAGTGCTTGTATCAGCTGACTGACCTTGTTCTGCAGTTGGCAAATAAAAGTTGTATCATTGATGGGCTTTAGCAGGATACAGGATTCACCCTTATGGTGCTAAAAAAGTGAATGAGACATTCTATATCAGCACAAAGGATGCCGATATTGCAGTTGTAAAACTGTTTCTGTCAAAACTTCTGGCAAAGTAGTGGCCTTTCTTTTTATTCAAGAACAGTCTGCATGTTTCAGGCGGAGTCTGATCTTGATTGGCACTGTTCCCAAATGTAGTTACTGAAAGGTTTAGTGCTTTAAAGATTCAGGAAAGGGACACACATGGTTCTTCCAATTTGTAGAGCATAAATTGTCCAAATGATATACTAGGAGCATAAATTGCCAGAATTATATATGTGGAACATTCAGAACATTATTACACTAATATAGTTACAATGTTCCTGGCTTAGTAATTTGGATCAATAGATCTTATGCATGTCTTTTCTACTAAAGAACCTTTACCAATTGGTGCCTTTTGTCTATAAATGTGGTCAATGGAAAACACTGGAGACTCAGATACCACAAGGTAGTGATTCTGGTACTGATCACTTCAGAGTGTCCTCAGGCAAGGCACTGAAGAGCCCCGAGTTAGAACTGATGAAACCCAGGATAAATACAAGATGTGATATAACTTAAAATACTGTTGATAGTGGCATATTGATTGATTTTATAGTGATTAACTCTTTAACACACAGTCCCGACTTTTAACGATCCTGATGTTGAAGCCTTTTGAAAACAGTGTGGGTAACCAGCATTTTCTCCTTTTGCCACAATGTTCTCTACCTTATCAAAGACAAATCGCATCATTTGAGTCACACTGAAATTGTCATCTGCAAATGCTTTCAATTTTGTTGTGTGGTAAAAAGTTAACACCCTTTCCAACATTATTTCAGTTATATCGTAGCGGCCAGTGTATCTATCCATGCCTTCCTAGAGTTTCTGTAACCAGCATTTCTTCCCAAGCCACTGTCTGCTTTCCCACAAAACCATCTTCGAAACACTGATCAGTGGTGAGAGAAGAATGAATCCTGTCACACTGTGATTATCATCATTCCTCTGAAAGAAATTGGCCAAGCTAGATATTCAAACTAGCGACCCCCTGTTCTCAAGTCCTGTATGTACTGACTCCCCTACTGATAGTGGCGGAAAGTGTCATTAAACAGACAAAAAATGAAAAGTCATGTCTTTGCAATATGGAATTGAGGACTATGACTCCTGTAGTGTGACATTTGGTATATGGCCATAAGTACTGGCAGAGCTAAGGAATCAAACTTTGACCCCTTAAATATGGGAGCCTTACAGTTAACCTTTTATCAATCCTGTAATTTTACAACCCCGAGAAAGTAGACTGCAAAATACTGAGGTAAAAAGAGGGCATGTTGGTAACCAGGTAAACCATGTATTAAACTTCTCAATATATTAGCACATAAATAACTGCAAAAGACCACCTTTGAAGACATTATTGCCAAAGGAGAGGTTGCTTGAATCAAGTATTTCCTTTTTCTATATTGATCATATATTGGACTCTAGATACATGTTAATTTTCCATATTTTACATGGATGTTATTGAAGTTGTATGCAGCAAATATTATATGGAGAAAAGTAAGTAACGACCTTACATATCAATTGCAGACAGTCGCACAGCGACTATGTCTATTTTCATATCATGTACTTCGCTGCTACTGCTTGCCTCCATATGTTTGTTGTGACAGCTTTACCCAGGATTATAACTTTATGTTTCGCTGATTCAGATTTCTCTTTGTAGTATTCTTGTATTGAACACATAGACTGCATCTCTTCCTTTGTCCAACGTAAAGCTGTGACAACAGTATCTGCTTTGGATGTCTGTGATTTTGCATTTTCATGTGGTGTCCAGTCCATTGCAGGTTTTTCTGATCAGGATGTCTTCCATTGAAGGTAGTCCCACCTTTTCCAGCACTTCCTTCTCCTTTCAGTTTACTTTCAGTTGATACAATATTGGACATGGTGACACAGTAAATTAAACATGAACTTGTTGAACAAATTAGGCCTGACCTAAGTCATACAGTAGTTGAACAAACTTGGCGTGACCATAGACATGGAGTAGTTGAACAAATTAGACAAACAGACATGGGTGGTTGAACAAATCATCTATGACATTAGACATTAAGAATTAGACAGGGCATTAGACATGGAGCAGTTGAATAAATTAGGTATTACATTAGACATGGTATAATTAAATAAATTAGGCATGACATTTGACATGGAGTGGTTAAATAAATTATTATACAATATTAAACATGGATTGCTTGAACAAATTAGATATGACAGACATGGAGTGGTTGAACAAATTAGGCATTAAATTTGACATAGAATGGTTGAACAAACTATTTATGGCATTAGACTTGGAGTGGTTGACCTAATTAGACTAACAGAAATTGAGTGATTGAACAAATTAGACATGACATTAGACATTATATAATTGAACAATTTAGGCATGACATTAGGCACAGAGTAGTTGAACAAATTATACATTAAATTTAGACATGGAGTGGTTGAACAAAACAGAAATGACTTTAGTCATAGAGTAGTTAAAAAATAGGACACGGCATTATGTATGGAGTGGTTGACCTTATTAGACTAATAGACATAGAGTAAAACAAATTAGGCATCTCATTAGACATGGTGTAATCAAAGAAATTAGGCAACAAATTTGATACAAAGCAGTTGAATAAATTAGGCATGACATTAGACATGGAGTTGTTGAACAAATTAGGCTTGACATTAGACATGGAGTCATTGAACAAAGTAGGTTTGACATTAGACATGGAGTGGTTGAACAAAAAAATGGCATTAGACATGGAGTGGTTGAACAGATTAGGCATGCCATTAGACATGGTGTAACCAAATTAGAAATGACATTAGACTTGGAGCATTTCAACAAATCAGAAATGACATCAACTGTAGAATGGTTGAACAGTTAGAAATGATTTAAGATGTGAAGTAGTTGAACAAATTCGATAAGACATGAGAAGTTGAACAAAATTTTTATGAGACATGACTTTAGACATGGAATAGTTAATGGCATGATTAGATCATAAGGCAAAAGCCTTATAAAGAGATTCTGTTAAGCCTTTCCCAAACAAGCCCTGGTCTTCACGGGTCTGCAGTACAACTCTTTTGAAAACACTGTGGGAAAAGGAGAAATTGCTTGTTATGAGGAATTTCTCCTTTTCCCACAGTGTTTTCTACCCTTTTTGATACCTTTCTGCCATTTTCATCAAATTTAAAATTGTCATCTGCAAACTCTTTCAATTTGGACCAGTCCAAAATTTGTTTGGGAAAGGGTTAAGTTACTAATTTGATTTTCTGAGTTTGCTTTAGCTTTATTGACATATCTGTGTTCCCCAACTATTCTTGAATTACCGTAATATTAATTCTAATATTAAGAGAGCTCATCAGATTGGCACATGTTGTCTGAGCCAACAAGATTGTCAGTCTCAGGATTTGGAATTGGAGCAATAATTAAGATTTTTGTTTTTTTTAAGTTGTTTGCTGCATAGTTTAGAAGATGAGAAATGATGTTAGACATGAAAAGTTAGACAACAATTGAAAACATACAAAAGCTTTTGCAAGAGATACTGAATATGCCATAGGAGCTGTGCAGTAAGCGCAAGGTTTGAAAACCAGGAGTTGCAAGGTCAGATCCTCTGCTTGAAAAAAATCTATCTGAGGATTTATAAAAGTGATTCCTCTCTCAACTCTAAACATTTTTTATACTTGTTTAGTGGGAAAACAGCAAGTGGTTTAAAAGAATGTGTGGTACCTGTATAGAAACACGGGTAGGTGTACAGAGCTACTATAACATCAAAGGCACAATGCTCTTGGTGCACAATAGGCCGATAGGTAATGTTGAGAAACAAAAAATGAAAATAAATTGAACATACTTTTATAAATCATCGGTTACCCAGAATGCTTTGATATCTTTACACTTCATCTGTTTGCTAGTAGGTGTAGAGAATAACAATGACTTCATATTTGTAATGTCTGTTAAGTTAAAAGAAACCTAGATTAGGGTATATTATGATTGTAACCCTGGTTACACCCTTGAATGTGAACGGAATACAGTTGAAAGCAGTGTTAAATACCAAACAAACCAATCAAGAGATTCTGTCTTGTCAATGATGGATTTCCTGATGTGAATTATGGTGCTATGACCTGGATGGCTGTAATTTTGGTCTGGTAAACATCATATTTCATCATAGTGTGCAAATATTAGTCCTGGTATATCTGTTGCTTCTGTGGGTTAAGGTGACTTGGCATAATCCTTAGAGAGCTGAACACAACTCTTGATGTTTTTGTAGACAGATTAACATTAGACTGCACAGAATGAGCAGTCTGATCTGGGATCTACATTGATATTTGGGTAAATATTTTGATAAAAAGACTTCTTTGCAGAGAGCAATTTAAATGTGGTTCAAATGATGGAACTTTTCTTTGATACGGTCCAAAGCATTGTGTTAAAAGGAGAAAATGCAGGTTAGATCTATCAGCATTTTCTCCCAAACACACAATGTTTTCAAAATCTCCGCATTGGCTTTTGAAAACATTGTTAGTAAAGAAGAAAATGTTGGTAACCAGTATTTTCCCAAAATGTTTTTTGTCCTATCACAGAGATAACTCTTGCTTTGGACCAGATTTGTCACCGGCAAATGCTCTGAATTTGGGAGAGGTTTATTTTCTGTCATTTGCTTAAGAGTAAAAGAAAAAGCAGTGCCAAATAGGGAAAAAAATGCTGGTTGCCAGGATTTATGGTTTTCAAGAAACCTTCTTCGGGGATGTTTAAAGAATGGGGTTGTCTGGTAAAGGCTGAAATTCAACAGGAAAATCAGTGGTGTTCATCTAACAATAAATGTCCATTAAGCTTGTTTCCTTTCAGCTTTTTTATTGGCCAATGTCTGAGACTTTGTGACCTTTAAATTGGTTGAACTTTTAGGTCTCAGACATTCTAAATATCTCAGACAGCATAAATGTTTCCATAAAAAAATAGTGCTAAGTAGAACCTGTTTTCATTTTAAGTTTTTTCTTTTACTTTCTTTGGCTCTCTACTCACTGTTAATTCATTACAGAAATATACCATGTCTTACTGCTGTCCTGATGAACAAGAAACCTTACTAGGTCCTGAGTCTTGATACAAAAATAAATTTCAGTGATTTTCTTTAACCCTGTACCACACAATCCCAACTTTTAACAACCTTGAGGAAGAAAAAGTTTTGAAAAACATTGTAGGAAAAGGAGAAAATGCTGGTAACCAGCATTTTCTCATCTTCTTACAATATTTTATAACATGTTGAATATAAATTTCAAATTTTGAGTCACGTTTATTTTGTCATCTGCAAAAACTTTCAATTTGGTCAAGTCTCAAGTTTTTGTCTCATCTTCGCACAATGTTTTATAACATGTTGAATATAAATTTTAAATTTTGAGTCACGTTTATTTTGTCATCTGCAAAATCTTTCAATATGGTCAAGTCTTAAGTTTTTGTTGTTTGGTAAAGTGTTACGGAAAACAGGACAGAAACAGTTCTTACTTCTTAAAAGGTTGCTATGAATATAATTATTAAAAAAGAATGTAATGCCACCCTAGAAATATTCTCTGATCACCTTCAGTGCAAAAACTTCATCCAAGCACATAATGTAAAGCATACTTAGTGCTTGATGCTAACTGTCAGAAGATGCTGGTGATCAAGGGAATCATTGCTAATATCATGCTTCTGGGATATGATTAATAAACCTCTCATCACCTAATTTAACTCTTTACCAGAAAACAAAATATTAGACATGACCAAATTCAAAGCATGTGCAGATGACATTAAGTATGGCATATCGAATAAAGGGACTTGCCTTGAAAAGGGTAGAAAAAAAGACAAAAAATGCTGGTTACAAGCATTTTTTTTCTTTTCCCATAACCCTTACCCTGCTGAATAAATTGAATTACACCTTCAAGATGATAGTAAAAACCCAACGATTGCTGTTTCAAAAATTTATTTTTGGGGAGAAATATCTCCTTATCAGACAGTGTAGATCCAAGATCAGACTGCATGTTCTGTGCAGTCTGATCTTGATCTACACTGTCTGCAAAAGTCCTTGAGTATCACTTAGCAGCCTAAGGGTTAAAAGTTTAGTCATCAGATTTGTTAAAACACTAGATTGTTTGGTAAAGGGCTTAGCTCTTACAGACTCAACTTTTATCCAGTGGAATTGTCAAATTTTGACTTCTTTTCACCAACTATTCTATTAATACCTTGTTCTTATGCTTAAATCCAAGACTAACCATCTCATTGGCTCAGACTTGTATGAACTAGCCTTCTGACTGGCTGAAACTTTCAGGCTCAGCTGTTCAAATGGCTCGTCTTTAAATGCAGAATTGGAAATGAATTTACTGCTTGCCTAATAATCCCATGTTTTAATGACCTTTAGGAAAGAGGCTTTTGAATACATAGTTAGAAAAGGAGAAAAGGATGGTAAAAACATTTTCTCCTTTTCAACAATGTTTTCTATCCTTTTTGGGCCATATTTTGGGCCACACTGCATTAAATTTTGTGGTCTGCAAAAGCTCTCATCAGTTGGTGGAGTCTAGAGTTTTGTGTGTGTGTTAACCCTTTACTATACAATCCCAAACTTTTAACGACCCTGACCCTGATGAAGGCTTTAGAAAACATGGTGGGAAAAGAAGAAAATGCTGGTAACCAGCATTTTCTCCTTTTACAACAATGTTTTCTACCCTTTGAAAAATAAATCTTATGTTTTGAGTAACATTTGTCATCTGCAAATACTTTCAATTTGGGCCTAGCTTAAAATTTTGTTGTTTGGTAAAGAGTTAACGAGTGGTTGATGGGAGCAGCAGCTGACTGTGATGTAACTATTCTCTTATCTTTGTTCTTTGCAGTTTAGCTAATTTTTTGCAATTTGAGCAATTGTGATAATGACTTTGCTAATTTGTGTGCAACACCCTGAAATATTAAGTTCACATATTTTGCAGGTACACTTCAGAAACCTTACAAAAATGATTCAGAGTATATGAGAAAAGCAGATTATGATATCAGCTATTTAGAGTGGCAATCATATTCATTTTTAGTCACTTCTGAACAGTTAACAGAATTTTTTTATTTGTATTTCAATGAATAAATTATCAATTTATATGGTTGAAGAGAATAAAAAAAGCTGCAGATTTCCTGTAGCAAACTGATTTTGGTTAGGCAAAACTGCCTTAGGTCAAAATCATAAATGATGGTGGCAAGTTGCGATAATTTATTGCTAGAATCCTGCCAGTCATTTGCCTAACCCCATCTTATGCTACGCTACACCATGTTCCTAGCAGCCACAGATGCCCCGTTTCAGACAGCCATGGACAAAACTGGATTGACTTAATACAAAGCAGAGGAACGGGATAAGCAAACCCGTCAGACCATGATTGCCATGCCAGATTTTTAAACTGTCGTAAAATTAGCCATGGTAGTTACGGTGCAAATGAAAAATCTAACCGACCATAGTGGAAAGGATTGATTACAGCAAAACTTACCAGCACGTAATAAGCCTTAATAAGACTCAGAGACAGTCTGTGTTTGGATGTGGAAGCATTGTTTTCACTGGTATCTCATGGTTCTTTCAGGTTTTGTTGCATTTCTTCATGGTTCTCTCGGCAAGCTTGGCTATGCCCCAGCCATTTTGTTGTGCTCTATCAAGGCATGTGCCAGCTTATGTCATGATGTGCTGTGCTCTTCTACGGCCTGCACGGACATCCATGGTCTCGGAGCATATAAAAGCTGCAATAGGAAAATAAGTCCAAGAAGTCAGGTTGGCAATGTGCAAAGAAAAACATGTCCATCACCACCAGTGACACCAGAGAAGGACCAGGTTCAACCTGATGATCCACAAGGGCCCGATATCTCTCAAACTCCAGTGCTGGGGCTCTACTTTCATTGGCCCCACAGTAACAATGAACACTTCATCATTGTATGCTTCTGCAATGGTATTGCACACTTTTCTCACCATGTTGCAGATCTGGCTGCTTTACTATACCGAAACGCACAGGAAAGTAATGAATAATTGTCTGTCTCAGAGTCAGGAATAACTTCTGACAAGGTTATTTGGCAAAGCGGTATCTCTTGTCCTGTCTCTCAATGGTTGTTGTTACCCTTTCCAGGAATTTGTCAAAGGAGCTCTGGAGGCATCCTTAGATATTTCTGGAATATGTTGATATCTGTAGTTCAAAATCCCTGGTGAGAGTTGTTTAGCTGTAGCCAAGGTAGCCAAGGTGTTGCTTCCTTTTTTCTATATCCATTTGCGGACCCACATGGATCTTGGTTTTCTTGTTCTTCTTCTCTTTCATCTTGCCTACTGCAATGTGGCATTCCATCCTTGCTGTAATTCCCCATCTTTTTGAGACAAAAGATTGTATTCACCAAGCAAATATACACAAAATCTTCATCTTTGCATGTCATATTGACAAGTCAAAATCTTAGACTACAATGATAATTACTGCTTGTGAAGCCTTCCTTTTAAACCATAGACACAAAAGTGCTCAAAAAATGTCTGTGCACCATGTTCCATCCCCCGAAAACCTTGAGAGAATGTGAAAAATGTGTTCAACCTTGATAGGAATGTTAGAAATATGAGAGGGCTGATAAGAGCTTGATGGGCCGGGATGGAACATACATGCATCCATGGTAGAACGCGGGTCAAACCATAGTAGATCTTTGAGCACCGTGGAACTGAGCTGCCTCTTCCCTCCACAGCCTATCAAGGATACAATGAGGTACCGTAAAGAAACCTTGCTAGACCTAACTGAACTTGGTAAATGGAGAAAAAATCTACAAAAATTTCATGGTACACTACGTTTCCGACAATAGGGCCTGCTGTGGTCACCGGGAACATAGTGTAAACGTAGCATTAAACAGAAATCTACTTGTGACTACCACGTGGGAAATTGCAGTACCCATCAACTTTGGTAACTTGTGATGCGTGTTGCTCACCTTGTAAGAGTTAGGGTTTTGACTGGATTTGCTTGGCAAATCTGCATACTTTGATTTTTCAGAGAAGAACTGACTGCTGTCATCATAGGCATATGGTCTTGGCATCCTGTTTAGTTTCAGCTATTAAAAACTTAGACAACAGATCTGATAAATTAGCCAACCAGTGCTCATTGTTTGGTCTTTATACATATTGCATTATACAGTCAATCTTGTATTAACACACCACTGAAGGTGAAGGGGCTGATGCAAAATTGGTCTCTAAATAACACGGTCCCATGATACAAAAGCCTCATTTTCCTTGAGTTGGGCAATGTAGGTTTGATAGTTTCAAACAATCTAAAGATAAAGCAGCAAGGGCGCAGTGTTCCCTGAGCAAATTGCATATGCTATTGATACGGAAAGATCCGGAACTTTAAGTAAGAAGGCTGCAGCACAGGCTTACCCTGTTCCTCGCATTGTTCTGCCACGGTTTTTAGCAAGAGGGGCCACTGTTAATTAGACATATTTCTGTTGCGCCATCTGTAATTTTTTAGCGCTGATCCCACAATGGCGCATCCTCGGCAGAACTCTGTCCTTGTACAACTTTGTTTGATAAACTGGCAGGAAGAGTGCCTGAACTTGCAACCCACCAGCTGGAAACCCACACTTACCATTGCTGAGGAGGTAACTTTAGTGTGCTACTCAAAATCAATGTATGAAATGGGTTATGCTTTGACTATACATGAATTTCGTAAAGAAGTAAAACATGTCCTTGATAATGATGGTAGGGATAACCCCTTTAAAACTAACTTAACTAGCCCATCATTAGTTTGAACTCTGCAGTAAACGTAACCCTGAAATGACAATGCGCACTCCTATGGGTCTTGGACAGGAGCAAGCCAAAATAAACATTAATATAATTTCAAGTTGGCTTGATGAGGTAATGAACTACATGTATTTGGTAAAAGAGGTGCCTGACTTTGATCAGCTACTTAAGAACACTAGGGGCATATTTAATGCTGATGAGTCTGGTTTTCCATTATGTGTAAAGTCAAATAGCGTTATGGCTCCAAAGGGAGTTCATAATGTTTACCAGGTTGTTACAAACAGCAAGTTGCAAATTATAGTTATGGCAGCATTTTATGCCTTTGGAGATTATTTGCTACCTTAAAAATACTTTGCTGGGTGAATGCCTAAGACATGTTGGTTTAGGTGGATTTCCAGAGTCCAGGAACGCTACAACAAAATCTGAATGGATGGATTTGGACACATTCTTAGCTTTTCTGAAAATGCTTCAAGAAATCGTTAAGGACTGGAAAATTGAATTGCCAGTCCTTTTGTTTGTTGACATACATCTAAAACACTTGAATCTGCATGCAGCAGAGTTTTGTCGTGATCATGAAATTATTTTGTTATTTTTTTAATCAATTGCTCATCATGTGTTGCAAGCATGTGATATTGGGTTTTTCAGTCCTATGAAGAAAGTCTGGCAATAGATAGTTAAAGACTGGCAGGTGAAAAATATTGGAGTTGCAATAGGAAAAAGGATTTTCCAACACTACTGAAATTGACCTGGGATCAGATGCCGACATTTGAAAATGCTGCACATGGATTTCTAAAGTTGGGTATATTTCCATTTACAATTAAGGGCATTGATGAAACAAAAATTGGACCTACTCAAATAGTAAAACAAGATCAACCGAAAGAAAGGTCAACTCAGGATGAAGATATGGAGATTCATGCTGCTGGTGTGGCTAGACCCATTACTGCAGATAATACTACCCAGGAAGTCGTATACAAGTCACCTGAGCAATCGACATCCACCAATGACCTTTGGGATAATGTCACTCCTTCATTTTCTAAATTAAATGTCCCTGAATTGGTTCAGAAAAAGAAGAGCATGCAAAGTTTACGAGAAAAGCCAGCGAAAGCCATATCTGGATCTGAGGCTATTCAAATGTTAAGAGAAAAAGAAGAAAGAAGGAAAGCTGAAGAGGCAGCAAAGCTGAAATGCAAAGAAGAACGTGCACTTAAAAAGGAAGGGAGGGTAGAAGAAAAGCATATAAAGAAAGAAGAAAAGTTAGAAAAGGCAAGGAGAGAGAATTTATAAATGCCAAGCAAACAAAAGGGGAGAAAAGCACGCAGTTGAGTAGGATTCAGACTGACATTCATAATGCAAGCATAACCCTCACTAGCAGTAACAGAAGTGACTTTGAAGGGGAATTTGAGATGTGTTCAGCCTGCAACAAAGGGAATAAGCATCCTTCACAATGGGGAAAGTGTTTAGATTGTGCTACAAGGTGGCACTACGATTGTGCAAACAGGTCAGAATCTGAACTGCTAAACAAAGATGAATGAAAAAAAGTAGACTATCTGTCCACTTTGTTTGTAACTCTTTGCTAGTAGTTCAAATTTAAGCAGTGAATTCATAGCTATTAGGGATCCAATTATACAAACGGAAAGAACTATTCAATCATTGTTTGTGAAGTTGATTTTTAAAAGCTCATCAGGATGTCGATATATGGGAAAGGGGTGTTGGTAAAAGGGCGATTGTTGATAATTTGACAATTTCACCTTGTCAAATGAAACCATCAGTAATTGATTTATACATGCTCCGTACATAACATTGTGTTGAAATTTAAGCCAATCAAAGGGTGTCTTTCAAAGTTACCACAAGTACAGCTATGGATCATACTGCGGTATCATTCCATTGTAGGTAGACGCGTAAGGTGTCGATTTATGGTGAATTTACTCTATTGGACAGTGATGAAGATCAGACTGAGTCACACTAAGCAGCCTAAGGAGGAAAAGGCACTCTCTTTTAAGAGTGCTTAATGATTCAGAACCTCTGGTTACGCCCCTGAGAAGTTCAGATACATATACAAAAAGGTAACAATACATTCCATTTTATTATTGAATTATCTTAAATTGTTTAAATAACCCATCTATAGAAATTAATTTATTGAAAAGAATCAAGGAAAGAAATTAATAATGGTAAAACATATGCGTACAGTGGGTTACATGACACTGAAATTTATTAATGAATTTTTAGAATATCCATCTTAGGGTTCGAAAAATCCATGCATCCGCTCATATTGACGAGTAAAAATTGGGTCTGGACAAGTAACATTTCCTAGGCAATTGCCTGAAGGGATGAGTAGCTTTTCTAAAGGTAGATCAAACCAAACTATCTAAGAGTAATTCCCTGAAAATAATGGTGAAATCTCAAGACCGATATCTGGACAAAACAACAAAGTACTGATTATTTATTTTTCCGCAGAAGTGGTAAAACAAACACAGAAATCTCTTGTTGACACTGTGCATGCATGATGTCCATAATGTATGCAGTACTCTATTTTATCAAGTCGGAGAAAAGATTAAGGTTTTGCTATAATGCGAATAAAAAAAAATTTTACCTTTCCGATGGAGTAAAACTATGGTAAATGAATTCTAAAACAGTTGAATATTATCAATATACGGATCCATCTTGGTTTTGTTTTTCTTATGCATAATCTATAAGGAATATGAATTTGAAATAGATTATTCATCAAAGAAGAAATGTACTTTCAGTTTCCTCGATCAAAGCCTACCTTGTAAACAATGTACGCTGAACGTTTGTTCTTGTCATACATCCCAGACTCCGACCAACTAAGCTGTAGGAACTTATACCATATTAGATCCTTATTATGGCTTGTCTTTGATGATTTTAGTCCACCACAGTGAGATACCCAGTATCTCAGTATTATCGAGACATGAGCAAAAAATCAATCGTTATGCACTGTACATCCCACCCACTTTCCAAACGTGGTCGGCAATTCCTTCACTTGATATATCCCTTTGACGTCTTTCAGTTACAGAAATTTCATATCCACTCATTTATCCTACTTGTAATAGATCCAAAAAATGTGCAAGTTAATCCCACCAAAGTCCGCCATGCATTAATTATCATTAGAAGTGAATTACAGCGAGAGTACAAAACAGTGGCACAGGACTATGGCCTCTCACTACACATAACAAAAATTTCATCGTCGAATTCCGGTTTTGACCGGTACAGGTCTGGTACATTTCAAGACCGTTTCTTTGCATTTCTATGGAAATATTATTTGCTTTCGGTGCAAATTATTGCTAAAATACATTTATTTTATGCAATAATAGTGTTCATTCATGTTTTTTCGGTCGTTTCATTCGCAGAGGCCCTCAAAATGGTTGAACACCCTCGTGCTTCGCACTCTAGTGTTAAACCATTTTTCAGGCCTCTGCGAATGTTAACGACCTCAAAAACATGAATTAACCCTATGTACTTCAAGCATGAAAAGGATATCGTCAGTCAGGCCATGTTTTTGCAGTGTAGGTCAAAGATCAGACTTTATGATCATTGCAGTCTGAACTCAATTCACATGTTTGCAAAAGCAACAAAAGATGTAGCTGAGTCATTCTTACTTTTTGCCAAAAAAAAATCACTTATCTTTGCTTGTTTGGATGACACCTCAACCCCTAAGCTCTATTGTTTCCTAACATTCATTCCTATCCACACTGAAGTGCATAACTTTAAAGCTTTTCAATCATTTTTCCTGCTTCGATTGGTGAAACCCAACTAAAGTCATTGTCACAGTTGTCATCATCATTTTCATCACCATTCATGGTCGGTTGCTCCACAGAAGGGTGTCTTAAAGAATCAACTAGTTTCTTGGTATCATCACTCCAGTTAATGGTAGACTCACATGCATCACACACAGGAGCAAAATGGTCAGTATTTGGTAACTCATGAAATTTAACACCAAAAATTTCTTTTGACATTTTCAAAACAGACAGGGACACTTATCTTCATCTACTTCACAGTTTTAATTGTCACAGACTAATCCATAATCACTGACCAACAAATCTGAAGAAAGTCCACATTTCTTAAATAATTCAGAATTGTGGATGGTATGATTTCCTTCCAGGACCTGTTGATCAAACAGGTTGTATTCAAGACAGAAATTTGCTTAAGAATAGCTGAACCTGGCTTGTCTGTGGAATTCATTTGGCCTAGAACGTATTGAAACTGTCTCTTTCTGTACTTAAGCTTGAGGGTCTGTATTATCCCCTGGTCCATTAGCTGTGCCAGTGCAATATGGTATTAGCTGGTAGAAAGGCCAGGTTAATGTTGTGGAGTGTTAGATAGGGATGAGAAGGGGCATTGTACAAAAACAGATTTTTCTACTTTGTGCTTTTATCCTTTTGTTGATTTTTTTTTTCAACCATTTAGTCATGTGGTCAGTTGTCATCCATCTGTTGCTTCTGTACATTACTGGCAGTTTTTCAGTCTTTATTTTTTTCAAACATCTTGGTTGGGCCGATTTTCAATAACCAGGGGTGAAGCTTTTTGCCCATCATGGATGCACACTATGAAATGGTTACTCTTTCTTTAGATCGTTTATGGCATCAGATTCTGATCAAAATAAAAAGGGATGGTAAGTGAATGATAAAAGATTTCACCATAGAAAAGCAGGTAAATGGGAAAAGTTCTAATTATGCAAGAAATGTTATAGGAAACAATACCCGTTGGTCTTTACATGAATTTGGTTGTTTAGAGTGATTTCCCTAAAAATGACTAGGCTTCTGTTGCTTGTGCCCAGGGTTTTATCAATTTAACATGTATCACAAATTAAGGGATTGAAATTCAGTGACGTTACCTTTGAAATGATAGGATTTCCAAGTTGTGTCCTGGAAAAATAATCTGGTTTCATCCATATAGAAGGTGTTTTCTGGAGGATATCCTTCACATAAGTTGAAAGTCTTTTCTTCCATTTCTCTACAGTGTCCTTACATCACTATGTGCACCAGACATAGTTCTTTTAATAATTCTTTTAAGAAGGACCCCAGCGAAGCGGCAGAGGCTTTAAACTATGTATTGTTCAGTTTAGAGGCAAACTTTAGGGTCTCTGTGGTCAAAATTGGCCCAGACACTAATCGCCGATATGTTGCATCCTTGAACCATTCTGAAACAAGATCCTTGATGTCCTCATTGCCGGTTTTCCTATGCACACATTTTCTATCACCTGAGATGTTATTTTTGATGTTATCCGACACTTCTTTCAGCTTCAAAAAGTTCTGAATTTCAGTTTTTTTCAATTTTGATAGTTACAACATGTGAAGCTGCTCATCCAACGTTAAAACTTTTTGACATTTTACTCTGGAAATCTTAACATTGTTTGCAAAAAGGTATATTCGAGACCAAATTCCAAAGTGGGTAAAAGTGTAGTATGAGAAGACAAACCAAAATGCAATCTCATTTTCATTGGTCCACAAAGAGATTAAAAATCAACTTCATTTTTTTTTGAGTTAACAACACCTACACAGTAAAATAAACAGTTTGACATGATATCACATTAATCCATTAATCAATGCTTGCGCAGGGCCTTATTTATGGATTGATCTAACACTACAACTGACCAGCAAAATCCATTACCAGTTTTGAGGCTAAACGTCAGTCGGTCGCTTATCTATGATGGAACGTAAGTGCTGTGCTGGTGGGCACTTGATGCGTAAGACAAAAGTTGCTGAATAAAACTTAAGAGTTTAAATAGTGGAAAATGGCTCGGATGGCCTTTAAAACAATCTTTGAGCACAAAAGTCACTTAAGATACATGTTTATTTGAACAACATTGACGGTCCAATATTTTATTGATACATTTGATCTGTAACTGTCTGTGTAATATAGACACTTGCTTACGCTGGTGTCTATATAATAGACAGTCCCACACATCTTTACGCTACATCATATGCTATTGTATTGTATATACTCGTGCTACAAACTCGAATATCGTATACTAGCAGAAAAATCGTGTCAGATTGATGCTCTGGTTTATCAACTCTTTACCACACGACAATATTTTTGACTGATTCAAATTCAAAGCATGTGCAGACGACAAATTAAATGTGGCTTAAATGGTTGGATCTGTTTCTGAAAGGTTAGAAAACATTGTGGGAAAAGGAGAAATGCTGGTTGCAAGCATTTTCTCCTTTTCCTAAAATGTTTTAAAAAGTCTAATTTCTCAGGGTCGTTAAAAGTCGGGATGGTGTGGTAAAGGGTTAAGCCACTGGATAATTGTACTTTGGTATGGGCATCTGCATAAGCAGTAAAATCATAATTAGCCGACTGGGCTGATTAACTCTGATTTTCTTTGCCCCTCTGTTTGTTCCATCATGTGATGTTATGAACATGTATTACCTTTGACATCCTCGCTAGTCAAGGATGACAAACACAACCTTGCTTTATTCACCTTTGGCTGATCTAGTCGAAATTCGTAATCCCCACAATATGCATAATTATTGGTTGCAGTATGAACTCAAAGCATCAATTAAATAGCGCATGACATTTCCTATATATCATCAGCAAAACATAAAATGGCAACTGCCAGAGAGAATTGTCATATAGGCTCGTAATCATTACCAAAAACGTATAGACAAACAATTAACTTGAACATTCACTGTAACAAATCACTTGAATAAAGATTTTGGATTTCCAACACCAGATGATTGACTGTCAAACCAAGTCACAGTTTTGATTGGTTTTTGATGATGTAACTCTAGGGGTGATAACTATCAAAATCCATTGAGCGGTGTATCACAGGGATTACAAATTTTGACCAGATCAGCCAAGGGTATACAGAGCAACATAGTGATGGTCACCCTTGGCTAGTGTAGATGCACATGTGATGAAAAGTTTAATTTTCAGTCCACTGTTGCTGAATACTGCTTCTCAAATCTGTTTTTTCAGCACTTTCAGTTCTTTGATTATGTGCCTAGTAATGCTCCAAAGCCATAGGGATCATTCTGAATTATTGAACAATGTGGATGATGAATAGTAAAAAACAGAGAGTGCTATCCTTGGTAAGAGTTGAATGACTGAAATAAAGAAGGCTTGAAAATTTATATTTAAGGCCAGTTGCAAAACATTCCCATGTTTTAACAACACAGTGATAAAAATGTCTTGAAAAAATTAAGAGAAAAAGGAGGAAATGCTTGTAAGCAGCATCTTCTCTTGTTCCAACAAAGTTTTCTATCAATTCACAGATGATTCTCATCATTTAACCTTTACCACACTATCCTGAGATTTAACGACCTTTAGGAAGAAGCTTTTTGAAAACTTTATGGGAAAAGGAGAAAATGCTGGTGACCGGCATTTTCTCCTTTTTCCACAAAGTTTTTACCCTGTCAAAAGCAAAATTCATCACTTGAGCCACGTTTAAAATGTCATTTGCAAACACTTTCAATTTGGACAGGTCTACATTTTTGCCGTGTGGTAAAGAGTTATGTTTAACTTGTTAACTGCAAATGCTTTCAATGTGGATGAGTCTGAAATTTGTTGTTTAGTAAAGAGGTTAATACCAGGGAAAGGATTAAGTCATTGGTTCCTAAAGACAAGATGTAAGTGCTTTAGTCTTTAATGCAAAACAGATTACAGTTTCTCTGAAAATTTTGAATCAGGCACCTCTAAAGTTGTGATTTATGACTTTATAACACCTTTAGTAAATTAATCCTGCACCTAGTGTAGACAGAACATGTAAAACAGGAGTCAGAATTGTCTGAGCGTAATCCCTGGCCAGCTTGAGTTGGTTAGAACTGCAGAAAAGTTAAACATTTACCAAACAATCCTTTGCTTTAACAACTCTGTGGAAAAAGGATCTTGAAAATATCGTGGGAAATGGAAAAAATGCAGGTAGCGAGCATTTTCTCTATTCTCAAAATGTTTTCTACATTTACAATGAAAAATCTCATTATCTGATTTTATTTTGTTGTTTTGCAGATGCTCTAAATTCGGACAAGACTAAACTATTGTTGTCCTCGAAAGAGTTATATTGATATAGATGAAATGTACAGACTGTGTATTCTGAACTTGCATCTACACTGTCCAGTACTCCTTTAGAAATAATGTGAATTCAAAACAGCCTTCTAGGTTTAATTCTTTGAGTACTGAAAAAGTGATGAGTGAATGATTCATTCTCTGTGAAAAGGGGGCTTACTGCATCAGCAAAGTATCAACTCAGGTCATACTGAGGAGTCTTTCAGTTCGGGTGAACCGGGGTTGAAATGTTTTGCCATTGGTAAATTTTTTGCATGTCAACACTCAGGATTCAGGTTTCTTTTTAGACAAACAGATTGCATATTATGAGATGACTTGCTTTATATAATGCATTATGAAGATGCATAAAACCCCCTTTTGCCAGAGCACCACTCATTTATCTATGAAGTCCACATATTCACTTTTAAATGCTTTTTTGGCCAGGTTTATGAAGGAAATGAATAAAGTGGGCCTAAGTTTCATTCAGTAAAAACAGCTAAATTACTCCTAGTTCATGGTTGTTTTGACCAGTATATCTAACAAAGTAGCTGACAGACTAGATCCAGAATCAGACTATGTTCCGTGCATTCTGATCTTGATCTACACCATCTGCAAAATGGAAGCAGTTTAGGCCCAGTCCTGCTCTTCATGGGTGGAATAGAAAACAAGTCGATATCCAAGATTTAAAATGCTTGCAAAACAGGCAAAGTAAATGAGTCGTGCCCCTTGAAAAGGATATTTAATGAATTTGCAAAAAGTATCGATCCATGTCAGCCTCCGGCGTGCGTGAAGGCTGAATTGGGTTGGTACTTTTTGCTATTTGTAAATTTTTCTGATGTCCAAGGACCATCATATAACAAGGAGAACATTTTTACATGTTGCTTACATAAGCAGAACGTAACCACGGCCCCCCCCACCCCACTTGCCAGATACCCTTTATTTTTTCTCATTCATCAAGTTATGATGAATTGCATGTCAAAATGTAATGCATCATTTGCACTGCCTAAAGTTTTTTTTTCCTTTGTCTTCAAAGTTATGTAAGGTAAAAAACTTTTAAAACCCATTTGATAAGTTCTGATAATTCTTATAATTCCCCAAAGACAAGATATCATTTAATCTTTTGCTAAACAGCTATCATTTAGATACAGAATAAACCTTTTTCAAAACAATCATGTGTATCAACAACCTCAAGGAAGAATTTCTAAAAACATTTGAGGAAAAGGAGAAAATACTGGTTAGTAGCATTTTCACTTTTTTTTGTATAATGTTTTCTACCCTGCAAGAGAGCTGCAGCTCATTCCTATAATGTTTAACTGTAAAAGAAACAAAAACATTTTTTTTCTAAACTATTATTGTAAGCATTTTTTGGAAGAGTCCAACTGTTTTTGTCCTTTCCTCAAAGTGTTTTCAAAAGCTGAAAAAGAAGGAAAATGAAAGGCTGTTTATAGGAAGATTTTTTTCAAATCCTTTTCCATTCCAGTTTTGATGCTCAAATCCTCCAAAGGAATTGTGAGTTTCGATGGAGCTAATGGACAACAGTGGTAGCAATAAACAGTAACTGTTATTGAAACATTCAATGATTTTGATGATGATGTGATTCTGAGGTAAGTGCCCATCATTATACTTATATACCCATCATCTTGATACCATGGCATGAGCCTTATTTTAACCTTTTACCATACAATCCCGTGTTTCATGACACAAAGGAAAAAAGCCTTTGAAAACATTGTTTGTAAAAGAGGTTACCCAGCATTTTCTCCTTTTCAACATATTCCATCATTTTCAAAAAATGAATTATTATGTCATCATTTGAACTTTGATTTGTTGTGTGCAAACAAAGTTAACTGCACTAACCCTTAAAGGGCAAAATAAACCCAATTGTCATTTTTATTCTAGAATAAGACCCAGCTACTAAATTGCAATTAAATGGCTGCCTTTTGTCTGTTATTGCTTCAGCAGAGCAGAGGGTATAGATCACAGATCAGACTGCATGTTTTGTCAGTCTGATCTTGATCTACTCTGGCCGCAAAGGCAACTATGAAAGTGAAAGGTGCTAAAAGGTGTTAAAAGGTGAAAAATATGATTCAGAATTTGATTGGTTTATCTAGTCATGAAGTTACTTGATGTCAAAATAATAGGAACAAAAAAGAAGTGTTTTATTGATGGACAATATAGATCGTCTATGCCTGATAAAACAGTTCAATTTGATTGATTTGATTTCTTGTCTAGAAATACATTTACACATAACAGATGTCACATGTAAGGTTTTAGCAGTGTTTGCAATGTGCTCTTTAGCTATGTAAATGCCTCTGCTCCCAAGCAGGTCAACAGACTTGGGCATACATTTTAAGGTCCTGGCCTAAGATAGGGTATTGTGATAGATAATGTATTGAACCACAGTTTCTCGACCAGACAAAATTTTAGACTTGTCCATTTTGGAAATATATGTAGAAGAGAATTGATTTAACTCTTTACCAAACAATCCCGGGTTTTCATGACACAGAGAAAGAAGCCTTTTGAAAACATTGCGGGAAAAGGAGAAAATGCTGGTAACCAGCTTTTTCTCCTTTTCCCACAATGTTTTCTACCCGTCCCAAAGCAAATTTCAGTTTTTGAATCACATTTATTTTGTCGTCTGCAAATGCTTTCAGTTTGGACAAGTCGAAAAGTTTGTCATTTGGTAAAGAGTTCAGGTGTCAAAGAAGTGAGACTTGTTTCCAGAATGGCAAAAAACATTGTGGAAAAGGAGAAAATGCTAGTTATACCAGCATTTTCTCCTTTTCCACATTGTTTTCAGAAGCTTTATTTGTTAGGGTTGTTAAAACCCAGGATGGTTTGTTAAAGGGTTAAAACACTATGCAGAATTGCTTATTGTGACCAGTTTCTCATTACTTACTTAGCTTTGGAAGAGGCAAAAATGTTGTACATTTTTCAAAATGGTTAGAAATAGTGTACTTTTTTCCATATTTTCCTGTTGTGAAGGTATGTCAGAAAGGTGCCTGTTTTAGATCGAATTTAGGAAAATTAACTCAAAGCCGAGAGTAGCTGGTTCCAAGAAATTTGCATAATCTGGGCTAATGAAGGGGTTGACAAAAAATATCCAATTAATAGATGTAAAGCTGATCCCCAGGGTGTATTTTCGGGTGCTAATTACCCAGCATGGTCAAGGAGCTTTAGCCCACTCCAAAATAAAGTCCGCTTTAATTTCATGGACAGCTGTTAGAATTGGACCATTTATGATTGGGAGATCTGGGACTTTTTGGATGTGTTATTTCAAGGTTTAACACTATACCAAACAATCATCTGTTTTAACAGCCCTGACAAAAAGGCTTTTGAAACATCATGTGAGAAGGAAAAAATGTAGGGAACAAGCATTCTTTTCTTTTCCAGCAATATTTTATACTCTTCAAAAGGCAAAATATTTTATTGCTCAAGCTGTATCATCTGCAAATGCTTTGAGTTTGGATGAATCTGAAATGTTGTCTGGTAAGCCTTCACCACGCAATCCCAAGTTTTCACAATCCTGACAAAAGAAGCCTTTTGAAAACATTTTGGGAAAAGGAGAAAATGCTGGTTTTCATCATTATCTCTTTTTTTTTTCCACAGTGTTTTCAACTCTTTCAAAGACCTATTCAGTTGTTTGAGTTATATTTTATTTGAGATCTGCAAATGTTTTTAATTTGGATAAGATATTTTTTTTATACGGTTAACGGTCAAAGACTTGCGTCATAAGAAAGAGGCTATTGCTTTGCTTTGGAGAGCTTTAGAACTTTCAAGGACAATACTTTGCTTTTAAATCTTCACCACACAATCTTGAGTTTCAACGACCCTGAGGAAATGGCCTATTGAAAACCTTGTGGGAAAAGGAGAAAATGTTGGTTACCACAAGGTTTCCTTTTACCACAAGGTTTCTACACCTTCACATTCGAGGTATAATTACTATCATTTCAGGTACATTTATCGTTTGCAAATGCTTTTGATTTAGACAAGCCTAAAACTGCATTGTTTGGTAAAGAATTGAAACTCAATTTTAAAAAAAAAAGAAGCCTAGTTTATTGGTTATTTGATAGGCTGGGGTAAGCTTGTGCAACCAATAAGTTTTGTAGATGATGGAAATTTAAAGTACAATTATCATTAACCCTCTCTGCATCAGAGGGGAAAAAAGGGCTTTTGCAGATGGCATAGATCAAGATCAGACTGTACAGAACATGTAGTATGATTTTAGATCTATTCCTTTTGCTCATTTAGCCAAGCCTGTAATATAAAAACTTTCTGAGCTTCACAGTAGATTGTTCCTTCATCTGGTGAGGCTAAGTTTCTCTTTCACTACCATACACTTATTTACTGTTTACTTACTGTTCCAACACCATGGGTAAACTGCTAGCTTCTTTTGGTCCTTATCTTGTAACTTCTTTTCTTAACTCTTTACAACACAATCCTGACTTTTAACGACCCTGCAATAGAGGCCATTTAGAAATATTGTGGGAAAAGGAGAAAATGGTAGTAACGAGCATTTTCTCCTTTTCCCACAATGTTTTCAGCCCTTCCCAAAACAAACTTCAGTTTTCTGATAACATTTATTTTGTCATCTGCAAATGCTTTCAATTTGGACCAGTCTAAAATTTTGTCGTTTGGTAAAGGGTTAAATTAATATCCAAGAAGCAACTGTAAATGAATTACATTTCTTCAATGGTTACAAAATGGTTTCCCTACAAGAAGAAGAGGCAGTTTGGTTATAATCTAGAATAGGTCTGATCCTAAACTACACTGTCCACAAAAGCTTCTTGAGTTTTCAATGGTAAGGAAAGAGTACAATCAGCACAAAAAGTTATTAGAGCCAGAACATGCCAATTCATTTTACTTGAGATGAAAGAAAAGCTCCATGTAATGTGATTGTTGTCAAGTTCATTGTTATTAGACAAGTACAGTGTGCCTGTTTCTGCCTCATTTACCTAAGGATGTCGGCAAATTAACCCTTGACTAAACAGTTGTGTGTTTGTAAAATCCTGAAGCAGAAAGATTTTAAGAAAATATTGGGAAAAGGAAAAAAATGCTGATAATTAGCATTTTCTCCTTTTCCCACAATGTTTTTTACCATGTGAAAGACAAGGCCAATCATTTAACCCTTTACCACACAATCCCGACTTTTAACGACCCTGAAGAAAAAGCCTTTTGAAAACATTGTGAGAAAAGGAGAAAATGCTGGTAACCAACATTTTCTCCATTTCCCACAATGTTTTATACCCTTCCCAAAACAAATTTCAATTATTGAGCCATATTCAATTTGTCGTCTGCAGATGCTTTGAATTTGGACCAGTCCAAAAACTTGGAGTTCGGTAAAGAGTTAAGCTACATTTAATTTGCTAATAGAGAAGTGCAGAATTTTTTCATAGGGTAAAGGACTAACAATGGCCTGATAACTCTATTTTACCATATGGGCTTATCAACTTGATTTTTTTTTTCACAAACGACATTTACTCTTTCACAGGAAGGGTAAAATTTATGATGATTTTGCAGTGTAGATCAGGATATGATTACTTAGAGTATGCAGTCTGATCTATGATCTACAATGTCAGGTAAATTTTGGGAGATGGTCTGTTTAAAATGGAATTCAAATTGCTGCAAGTTTTGATTACAGGGATTTAACGCCATTTTCAACATTATTTTGCCATTGTTAGTGCACCTGTCCATGCTCTCCTGTAGATTTTCTTAAGTACTTTTCACAATAGTCTTTGAAAACCACTGGCCACATTTCCTCATAAATGCCATTGAAAAAATGTTCAGTGGGGAGAAAGACCTTTAAGTCTGTTGCAGTAACTGTCACCAAAGCACGAAAAGAATTCAGCAGAGCTGGGAATCAAACCAACAAACCCTGGGTTTCAAACATCCATGTAGTAAACTGTGTTACTGTCTGTGCCACTCATTGCTATTAGTGAAGCCACTTTCCATTGACTTCAAAATTATAATGCTTTAAAATTGGATAGGTGTAAAATAATGCCTGATAAAGAGTTCTGTCAGTGTAAATAGGTTTTAAGGGCCTGAGGAAAAAGGCTTTTCAAAATATTGTGGGGGAAAAAGGAGAAAATTCTGCTAACCAGCATTTTCTCCTTTTCCCTAATGTGTTCTGCCCTTTCACAGACAAATTTTATCACTTGAAACTTATTTAACTTGTTTTCTGCATTCGCCTTTGCTTCCAATCTTGACACATTAACAATTTTGTCCTCATATTTAGAGTTAAAAATGTGCAGGACAATCACCAAAAAAGTGATTATCAGCGAATCGCATATAATTGACTTTGTTCCTTTTCATTGAAATTTGATAAGAAGCGGTACTCCTGGGGGCGAAATATGGTCACTGGTTCTCGATTGAATTATGCAGATGAGTGCACATTATTAGATTGTTACGAGTGGCTGGACAGTGTAGGATATCCTCCGCTAATACAATCAGCGCTTTTTTGTTGATGAGAAGAAAATATTGTTGTTGTTGTGAACTCGCAGATTGCCAAAATAGATGAAACAGGCACTCTTGGTTCACAGAACAGTCTCAAACATTGCAGTTTAACCCTTTACCAAATGACAGAATTTTAGAAGCACAAACTGAAGGAGGGTCAAATGATAGAATTTGTCTGTGATAGGGTCAAAAACATCGTGGGAAAAGGAGAAAATGCTGGTTACCAGCATTTTCTCCTTTTCCCACAATCTTTTCAAAAGGTTTATTGCTTAGGGTCATTAAAACTCAGGATTGTGGTAATGGGTTCATTTCATTTTAAATACAACTGTACTAATATGAGGGGTGTTTGATAAATACGCCGAAAAGTACTGTCATTCTCTCAGTTATTGCTTCAATACAGCACAATTGATACATATTGTAGACAAAGTAATTCTGATTGACAGTATAAATTTCATGTCAGTATTTTAACCACTTTTAAAGATATGGTTGTTACAGCAGCATCATGTATCAAAAACCGGCCCAACGTCATCCAGCGTCAATTTTACATTGCTACATTTGGATTTCTTATTGTTTCTTTTACATACCTAGATGAGATAACTGTCCAAAGAATTTCATCTTTTTCAAAATACTCTCCTTGCAATGTAGTACACTTTTTGCATCGTTTCACCCATGAATAGAAGCTTTTCTTGACGGCACCAGACTCAATGGAAGCAATCGCCGACTGCACTACAACCTTTACATTGTGTTATCGACATTGAACGTCCACTCCTCTGGTTATCTGCCACACTTTCATGACCGTCTTCTTAATGCGCATACCATTCATATAAAGCTACTTTCTTTGTTGCTTAATTTGCCTTGATTAACGTTCCTATTGTTTCTTTTCTGGATTTTCCATTTAAAGCACAAAATTTAACTGCAGTTCTCTGTACGGTACTCATTTTGATGCATGTGAATAAACAATATGGCCGCCAAACGTAAATGTGACTTTATGAACGTTATACCAAGAGTTGATTCCGAATCATGACAAAAATTGGTGAAGATACCTGATCAGACACAAAAGAGACACATTGTTTTCCAAACGGCAAATGCTTTCGTTTTTAGCTCACCTGAGCACAACGTGCTCAAGGGGAGCTATTAGGATCACCCGGTGTCCGTCGTCCGTCATTTGTCGTGCGTCATGCGTCTGTGCGTCGTTCGTCGTGCGTCGTCAACAATTCTTTAAACATCATCTCCTCCTAAACCACTGGGCCAATTTGGACCAAACTTGGCAGAAATGTTCCTTGGGAGGTCCTCTTTCAAAATTGTTCACAAAATTTGATTCCATCAAAAACTCTGGTTGCCATGGCAACGAAATGGAATTTTCTAAGAAATTCTTTAAAAATCTTCTCTTCTGAAACCGCTGGTCAGATTTTGAAATAATTTCACAGGAATGTTCCTTGGGTGACCCTTTTCAAAAAGTGTTCGCGAAATTTTGATCTGTCAAAAAACATGGCTCTGGTGAATGGGGGCTACTTGCACTATACAGATATGAAGAAATTCTTAAAAATTATTCTTCTCTGAAACCGCTAGTCAGATTTTAAAATAATTTCACAGAAATGTTTCCTGGTTGACCCTTTTCAAAAATTGTTTGCAAAATTTTGATCCGTCAAGAAACATGGCTCTGGTGAATGGGGGCTACTTGCACTATACGGATATGAAGAAATTCTTAAAAATTCTTCTTCTCTGAAACAGCTGGTCAGATTTTGAAATAATTTCACAGAGATGTTCCTTGGGTGACCTTTTTCAAAAATTGTTCGTGAAATTTTGATCCGTCAAGAAACATGGCTCTGGTGAATGGGGGCTACTTGCACTATACGGAAATGAAGAAATTCTTAAAAATTCTTCTTCTCTGAAACGGCTGGTCAGATTCTGAAATAATTTCACAGAGATGTTCCTTGGGTGACCCTTTTCCAAAATTGTCCGCGAAATTTTGATCCGTCAAGAAACATGGCTTTGGTGACTGGGGGCTACTTGAACTATATGGCCATGAAGAAATTCTTAAAACTTCTTTTTCTTTGAAACGGCTGGTCAGTTTTTGAAATAATTTCACAGAAATGTTCCCTTGGTGACCCTTTTCAAAAATTGTTTGCAAAATTTTGATCTGTCAAGAAACATGTCTCTGGTGGTGGGGGCTATTTGCACCATAGGGACATGAAGAGGAATTTCTTAATTCTTCTTCTCTGGAATGGCTGGTCAGATTTTGAAATAATTTCACAGAAATGTTCCTAGGGTGACCTTTTTAAAAAATTGTTAGGGTAATTTTTATCAGTCGAAAAACAACAGCCAATTGTTGGCACCTGCATGTGGTGCTCTTTTTTGACTTATGTTCTTTAGCTCACTGGAGCACAAAGTGCTTATGGTGAACTATTGTGATCGTGCTGTGTCCGGCGGTGTGCGTCGTCTATCGTCAACTTTTTACCTTGTGTACGCTCTAGAGGCCACATTTTCGGTCCGATCCTTATGAAACTTGGTCAGAATGTTTGTCTTGATAAAATCTGGGACAAGTTTGAAATTGGGTCATGTGGGGTCAAAAACTAGGTCACTAGGTCAAATCTTTGAAAAACCTTGCGTGCGCTCTAGAGTGACCCTGGAGTGAAATTTCGCCTATTGACTCAGGTGAGCGATCCAGGGCCATCATGGCCCTCTTGTTATTTATTTTGGGTCTGGTTTTGGAACACGATGTTGCCATAACTACCATATCTTTATATGATGTTGAAATAATAAAATGAAATTTGTTCTTTGAGTACAGTATTAATTTGTCTACAATATGTATCAATTTCGCTTTATTCAAGCAATATTTGAGAGAATTAGTGTACTTTTCCGCGCATTTTTTTTTTAACATTCCTGGTACAACTATGTACAACTCTGTGACAGTTGACAGCTCCTTTTCCAACAATGTTTCCATGATGATGATCGCTAATTTTCTTTCCTTGAAATGTTTGTCCTGACAGTTAAAGCAGAGCCTCTGTAGATTAGCTGGTAATTTACAGGGTTTGAAACCCACTGGGTTGCTTAGTTTAGTATTTCCAGCTTGGCCATATTCTGTCGAGAATTGATGATATTCGTTGCAGCTGGAATCATTTCTCCTCTCTCAACGAAACATTGTTTCCAGGATGTCTATATAAGAAAGCAGCCAGACACTTGGAAAGAAGATTGTTCAAAGTGCTGGTAAAACCGGCATTACCAGTATTTTCTCCTTTTTCTACAGTGTTTTCAATAGGCTTCTTCCTTCAGGTCATTACAACTGAGATTTGGCGGTAAAGGGTTTAGATTTAATACATTTGAAAACTCTGTAACAAGAGAAGTTCTCTATGAAAAATGACTCAGAGAATATTGTGGAAAAAGGAGTAATTACTGGTAACAGGCAGTTGCTAAAATGTTTTCGAAAATTGTTTACTATATTGACCAAAAAAATAGCTTGGTAATAGATTAATTAGCTCGACCATAGAGAACTGGATAAACTCAACAAATATCTCATTATAGAAATTTGACCCAAATAATTTCAATGTCAATGCTGCTTTTGTCCAGAAAGTTTCAGCAAAGCAAACAGTGCAGATCAAAGATCAGACTGCATGTTTTGTGCAGTCTGACATTTTTTGTCAGTGGCAGCAAAGAGTCAACTTAAGTTATGAAAGGAGCTTGAAGGGTTAATTGGGCTCAGAAAACTTGGGCTTGAGTTTAATTGAGGCCCCATAGAGAGTTTAACACTTCATGTTCAGAGTAGTTAAACTTGTCATTTCAAATTATTCACATGCTGAAAAACTCTTAGTGTTTTTTTTTTGTGACATTTCTTTTTACCATGTAGTTATATTTTGACTCTTTAACTTAGGAAACAGTGTCACAAAGGAAGCAAGGTTCAAGTTAAGCTATTGAACCTATTTCTGCATTTCTTAGAATAGTTTACTTTTGCTGCAGTGTAATCATCAATTAATATATGCAACAATCAAATTTCACATCGCCACCTCCAGTATGATTAATTAAATATGCTAGTGGGGTAAACCATTCCAAAGGTTTTGATATTTATCTCCTGCTGAAGGGCTGAAGGGTACTGTTTCTATGTTGTTTGTCCATTCTTTCACTGACTGTGCATTGGTCTGTATGTCCATACATCCTGTCCTTTTTGTCATACCCACCACAACATAGGTGAGGGTGAATTGACTGGAATCAGTCCATAGACATAATTTTGTGTTCTTTTCTCCTCCTACAGTTTTCAACTAATCTGGCTAAAAATTTTAATGGAAGCCTTTTTACCATGGGAACTTGTGCACCTGCATTTTTCATATTGATTGATTTAATTTTACAGGAGTTATGGCCCTTTAACCGTTTACCACATGATGCCAAGCTTTAACGATTGTGGGAAAGAAAGTCTTTGAAAACATTGTTGGAAAAGGAGAAAATGCTGGTACCCAGCATTATATCCTTTCCCCACAAATTGTTTTCTAGCCCTTCACAAAAATTTTCATCATTTGAACTACATTTGTCATCTGCAAAAGCTTTCAATTTGGACTATTTTGCTGTATGGTTTGGACCTTTATCCTAATTCATTGTCACGACAATGGGATGGGGGGAATTCATAGGCCTAAGCAGGGCTACAGAAATTTTGTAATCGCAATTAGTCTGGCAGATCGACGGCAGTGAGTTTACGTTATCCCAACCACTTTCTTTGTCACAGTCCAACGTGCGATCAGTCTGGGGTTGTCTCATCACAAACTCATTGACAGCAATGACATCAATTAAAATTTCTGACTGGCCATATTAAGATTTTTCAGACCGTTTTTTAAGATGTTTTTGAAAATAATTTGGTTTTCTGTGTTATGGATCAATCTGATCCGATGGTTTTTCAGACTTCTGTAGCCCTGGGCCTGAGACCGTTCAGGTTTTATGCCTTCACTGAGTTATATTTTTTTTCCCTCTTTTGCTGGAGCCATCAGTTCAGAAGATGTTGCCAAGTCTTTTCAGCAGTGCTATAGCTGCTTGATGTCAACATAGTTTCCTGTTTAGGTAACTGTTTGCCAGCAATAGGGTGATCTCGTTTAGACCCTTCTAAAACAACCCTTCCAGCATTCTGTCTTAATTATTGTGGGAGGAGATTGTAAATAGAAACACCATTTTGTACGGGTTTGATGTCAAAGAAGCTAGCTGGTAGGGCTATGTAAAATATTATAGTTTACATGAGGTTAATAATTAAAATAACTAAAGAATGTGGTAAAACTGGAATTAAGTTACTGTTCTCTTTTTCTTTTCCCTCCAAAATTGTCAGCCTATTGGCTCCTGAAATTAATTTGAAGCAGATGACTTTTAAAAACATACTTGTAAAAGAAGTGCTAGTATCTATGCATTCCTGTGTGTTGCTTTAACTCTTTCCCAAACGACAAATTTTGGACTGGTCCAAATTGAAAGAGTTTGCAGACGACAATTTTAATTTTGATGAAAATGGCAGAGAGTTATCAAAAAGGGTAGAAAACACTGTGGGAAAAGGAGAAATTGCTCGTTACCACTTTGAGATTTGTCGTATGCAGATGCTCTCAATTTGGACAAGTCAAAATTGTTGTCCTCTGATAAAGGGTTAACCCTTTCCCAAACAATCCCTGGTACAAATAAACTTAAGTTCTTTGAAAGGATAGAAAACATTGTGGGAAAAGAAGAAAATGCTAGTTACCAGCATTTTCTCCTTTTCCCACAATGTTTTCAAAAGGCCTCTTCTCCAGGGTCGTGGAGACTCGGGATTGTGTGGTAAAGGGTTAACCCTTTATCAGATGACAAAAATTTTGGCTTGTTCAAATTGATAGTATTTGCAGATGACAAATGCCACTAGACTGTTTGAATTGCTTGCGAAAATAGAGATAACTGTGTTGGACAAGGAGAAAATGCTCATTATCAGCATTTTCTCTTTTTCCAACAATATTTTCAGAAGGCCTTTTTCCCACGGTCGTTAAAACTTAGGATTGCATGATAAAGGGTTAACACTTTACCAAACAGTTCTGCGTTTTCACTAGCCTGACGTAGACAGCTTCTGAAAACATAGTGTGAAAAGGAGATAATGCTTGCAACAAACATTTTCTTCTTTTTCCTAGACTGTTTTTTACCTTTCTAAATACAAACTTCATTGCATCAACCCTCCTTTATTTGTTGTTTGTAAAATTATTAGTGTTTTCAGCATAGAGTGAAAATGTTGTGGTGTCTAAAAATGATGTGACCCTTAACCAGAAGATCCTATGTTTTCAGGACACTGAGGAATAGGGCCTTTGGGAACATCATGGAAAAAAACATTGCTTAATTTTGACGATAATTATAGGAAATGGTTGAATTTGGTAAGGAATTGTCCCAGTATTAAGTCTAGATACAACTTTGAATTTCCGTTTCATAGGTAGAAAATGGGAGTATTATCATTTTCCATACAAACATAATAAACAGAGTCTATGTACAGTATCGTTAAATTCAAGGAAGAAAACTTGAAAAACCTTTGATGAGTTGATTTTTTTCACGTTTGTCATTATTTTCAAAACTTGGATCTTATGTTTCGTGTTTTTTCATTAGTTTCAAAACCTTGACATTTTTATCAGGTTGTTTGTCAGGATTATTGGCAGATTTATCTGCAGCAAAGATTTTTATAGAACCATTTCAGAGATGAAGTTCCAGTTCTGTCATTCAGTAAATTGAAACGAAAGAAAAATGTTGGGTTTTTTTTTTTTGCCTTCTATTTTTGTTTCAGATGACTCAAGGTAGACAAAACATGTTGTAATCTTTAAGTCTGAACTTTTTACCAAACAATCTCGAGTTTTAATGACCCTAACCAAGAGACCTTTTGAAAACATTGTAGGAAAAGGAGAAAATGCTGGTTACCAGCATTTTCTCCTTTTCCACAATGTTTTCTAACTTATTAAGAACAGAAATTGTCAATGAAACAATGTTAACTTTGGCGTCTGCATCTGCTTTCAATTTGGTTTAGTCGGAATTTTTTTCGTTTGGTAAAGAGTTAACTCTTTACCAAACGACAAAATCCAAGACTTGTTATACCCCAGCAAACGAAGTTTGTGGGGGGTATACTGGAATCAGCCTGTCGGTCGGTCGGTCGGTCGGTCATGCGGTTGGTCGGGCGGTCGGTCTGTCCGCGAAATCTTGTCTGGACAACTCCTCCTACAGTTTCAATCCAATTCCCTTGCTACTTGGCAGAAGTGTTCATTAGGAGCTGTAGATGTGCAAGACACACATTTTGTAAAAATTCCATCAAGAATTACTGAGTTATTGCCCCTGATTTGACTTAAAAATGCTTGTCCGGACAACTCCTACAGTTTCTGTCTGATTCACTTTAAACTGGGCAGAAATGTTCATTAGGAGCTGTAGATGTGCAAGACACACATTTTTTAAAAATTCCATCAAGAATTACTGAGTTATTGCCCCTGATTTGACTTAAAAATGCTTGTCCGGATAGCTCCTCCTACAGTTTCTGTCTGATTCACTTTAAACTTGGCATAAGTGTTCATCAGGAGTTGTAGATGTGCAAGACGCAACTTTCTTGAAAATTCTATGAAGAATTAATGAGTTATTGCCCCTGATTCACATTTAAAATGCTTGTCCGGACAACTCCTCCTACAATTTCAGTCCGATTCGCTTTATACTTGGCAGAAGTGTCCATTTGGAGTTGTAGATGTGCAAGACACACACTTTGTAAAAATTCCATCAAGAATTACTGAGTTATTGCCCCTGATTTGACTTAAAAATGCTTGTCCGGACAACTCCTCCTACAGTTTGTCTGATTCACTTTAAGGAGGTCTTTTCTGTCATATGTATAGTTGGCCAACATTATGCGAAAAGGCACCTTTGGACATTTGCAACAAGCGTGGATCCAGACCAGCCGCTGTGTCTCAGACATATTGTCAGATCATGGTCTACACCTTTTTACACTCATTTAGTTTTGTGCCCAATTAAATTGATACTTTGCATAAATATTCACCAGGAGCAGTAGAGGTTCAAGATGCATTTTTCTCAAATGTTTGCCAAATTAATTACCCCTGAATTTACTCAAAACTTCTTGTCCAGAGAACTATTCCTTCAGTTTAAGTCTTATTCACTTGATATTTGTCATGATATTCACCAGGAGCAGTAGATGTGCAAAGCACAAATTTCATGAGTGTTGGCCTAATGATTATGGAGTCATTGCCCCTAAATTGACATTGCAGAGTTATTGCCCCTGTGACATGAAATATAGGGGCGGGGGTATTTATCACCTTTAGTGATAGTTATTCTAGTTCAACTTGAAAGCAGTTGCAGTAATTTACAAATCAGATGTGGCTAAAATGATTGAACTTTATAAAGAAAGGATAGAAAACATTGTACATGTGTAGGGAAATGAGAATATGCTTTTAACCTGCATTTTCCCTGTTTTCCGCAATGTTTTTAAAAGCCTTTTTCCCAAGGTCGTCAAAAGTCTGGATTGTTTGGTTAAGGGTTAACCCTTTAACCCTTTACTAAACGATAATATTTTAGACTGGTCCAAATTGAAAGCATTTGCATACGACATTAAAAGTGGCCCAAATGATGAAATTTGTCATTGATAGGTTAGAAAACATCGTGGGAAAAGGAGAAAATGCTGGTTACAAGCATTTTCTCCTTTTCCCACAATGTTTTCAAAAGGCCTCTTTCTCAGGGTCGTTAAAAGTCAGGATTGTAGGCTTAAGGGGCCTTTTAAAACTGTAGTTGCCTTTGTTGCCAGTGTAGATCATGATTAGACTCCACAGAATGTTCTATCTGATCTTTGATCAGCACTTTCTTGTTTGGTGAGACATTCTTGACAAAAACATCCTTGAATAATTATTTTTTGGGTCTTGTATTCTAGGTCATAGATATTTATTGGGTTTATTTGGAGCTTCAGATGTTAACCCTTAAGCTGCTGATCGCGACCCACTGACCTTTTGCGGACAGTGTAGATCAAGATCAGACTGCACAGAACGTGCAGTCTGATCTTTGATCTACACTGTCCGATACGGTATTTTCTTTCCGGTGAAATCAACTTTGGAACCGCAATGTTTGGGCTTTTAGTATTGAGTAGAAATTTGCGTTTCATTTATTCAGCAGCTTAAGTGTTAACTGTAGATTACCTTACAACATGATTTTAGACTTTTCCTTATTGAAAACATTTTCAGATGGCATATAAAATGTGACTTAAAAGACATGTTTGTTCTGTATAAAGAGTAGGAAAAAAACCAATTTGGAAAAAAAGGAGAAAATGCTTATTATTAGCATTTTCTGCCTTTCTAATGTTTTCAAAAGATGCTTTCCCTCAATATTGTACAAACGTTGGATTTGTTTGGTAAAGTATGATTATACATATAAACCATGCTCTGGCAAAAGGGGGCTTAATGTATCTCTGTGCTGCATGATACCAAGCAAGTCATCACATAATTGTAGATTCATAAAGTCCATTTTGTCCAACAACAAACTGAATTGTGAGGTAAACTGGTCCTTGGGCAAGCAGAAAATCAGACCAATAGCAAAATGTTTCTACCCAGGTCCACCTGCGCAGACTGTGCAGGCTGACCTGGGTTTATACATTTGCAGACACATTAAGCTTCCTTTTCACAGAGCATGGCTTATATCTTTTCTTTCACAAGTTTAATGTCCTCAGAGATGGATGTGTGAGGGTCATACATGGATGTGTGAGGATCCTACATGGATATTTGAAGGTTGTACATGGATGTGTTAGGGTCATACATGGATGTTTGAGGGTCATATATGTGTGAGAATCCTACATTTATGAGGGTCATACAAGGATCTGTGAGGGTCAGAGGTGTGTGAGTGTCCTACATGGATGTCTTAGGGTCATGCATAGATGAGTGAGGGACAGACATGGATGTACAAGGAAAGTATAGATTTTTTAAGCTTATTCATGATGTATAAGGTTAAGCCATAAATGTAGGAGGTTTGTGTATGAATGTATGAGGGTCATACATGGATGTGTGAGGCTTGTACATGGATGTATTGGGGTCATACATGGATATATGAGGTCAGGTTTGTATGTGTATGTGTAAGGGGTATACATGGATGTGTCTGGGTTGTGCAAAGATTTATGGGGGTCATAAAAGGATGTGTGAGGTTTTGAAATGAATGTATGAGGGTCACCCATGGATGTAAGAGGTGTTTACATGGTAAATGAGAGTCATGCATGAATGTGTGAGGGTCAAACATGGATGTATAAAGGTCATACATGGATGTGCTGGGTTTTTGTACATAGATTTATGAGATTTGCACATGGATGTTCGACAGTCATACAGGGGTCCTGCGTGGCTCAGTGGTAAAGCGTGGGACTGGTAACCTGGAGGCCCCGTGCTAGAGCCCCACCCGATCCGCTGAGTTTTTCATGGGTGTGTCCTTGGGCAAGACACTTCAGAGAGCTAGCTTAGTACTGGTAAAACCCTGGAAATACCTGGATATGTCAGCTGCCGCAGTGATATGACTGAAATAATGTTGAAAGCGGCGTAAAACGCCATTCAGTCACAATCAATTGACGATCATACATGGATGTAGGAGGTTTTGAAATGGATGTATGAAGGTCATACAGGTATGTGTAAGGGTTTCTGAAATGGATGTATGAGGGTCCTACATGGATGTATGAGGTTTGTATGTGAATGTAATCAGGACATACATTGATGTGTGCGGCCTGTTCATGGATGTATGATGGTCATAGATAGGTGTGTGAGGTTTTGAAATGCATATATGAGGCATAATGAGTGTCATACATGGATGTGTAAGGTTTGTACATGGATGTTTGAGTTTTTTTTTCATGAATGTGTAAGGGTCATGTATGGATGTGAGGGTCATGCATGGATGTGTGGTGGTCAAACATGGATGTATGAAGGTCATACATGGATGTTTGAGGTTTATACATATATGGATGTATGAGGTTGGTATATGGATGTTTAAGGGTCTTACATGGACGTGTGAGGTTTTGAAATGTATGTATTAGGGTCATATGTGGATGTGTGAGGTTTTACAGAATGGATGTATGAGGGTCATACATGGATGTATGAGGCTTGTATGTGAATGTATAGGGCACATACATCAATGTCTGAGGTTTTTCATGGATGTATGAGGGTCATAGTTAGGTGTGTGAGTTTTTGAAATGGATGTTTGAGGGTCATGCATGGATGTGTAAGGTTTGTATATGGATGTTTGAGGTTTGTTCATGAATGTATGAGGGTCATGCATAGATGTGTTAGGGTCCTATGTAGATGTGTGAGGGTCAAGTATGGACATGTGAAGGTCCTACATGGATGTGTGAGTGTCATGCATGGATGTGTGAGGGTCCAAGATTGATGTGTGTATCTTATGTATGGATGTTTGAGGGTCATGCATAGATTCATTAGGATCCCACATGGATATTTGAGAGTCATTTATGGATGTGTGAGGATCAATCATGGATGTATGGGGGTCACAATATGAATATCTGAGGTTTGTAATTATTAGTTATTAGGGGTATAGATGGATGTATGTGGTATATGGATCTATTTGGGCCATACATTGATGTGTGACGGTTGTACATTGATGTATGAAGGTCATAAATGGCAGTGTGGAGTTTTTAAATGGATGTATGAGGGTCATGCATGGATGTGAGAAGTCTGTACATGGGTCTGTTGAGGTTTTGCATGAATGTATGAGGGTCATAAATGGATGTGTGAGGTTTTGAACTGGGTGTATGAAGGCCATACATGGATGTGTGAGGTTTGTTTGTTTGTACTAGGGTCATAGGTAGATGTATGAGGTTTGTACATGGATGTACAAGGGATAAAAATGGATGTATGAGGGTTGAGCATAGATGTATGAGGATCACACATTGAAGTGAGAGGGTTGTACATGGATGTGTGAGGGTTTCTTATGAATGTGTGTGGATTGCTTATGGATGTGTGGGTGTTCTGAATGCATGTGTGAGGGTGAAGGAATAATTCCTCACTGAAACTTACGATTTCGTATCCTACCACTAAACTGCACATATATTAAAGTATCAAAGACCCATCTTTATTGAAAAAAAAAAGAACTTGCAGGGAGGATAAGAATTGGAAGACTTTTAACTGTAAAAGTGCCACACAGCTTTAGTTTATTTTGCTGCCTATGAAGATGAAGACCAAAGTGCATATTCCTGCAATCTAATCTTGGATCTACACTATCTGCTATGGAGAGATGCCCTACCCACCTTACTAAAAATGTACCTAAGTTTGCATTTAACTGCTATATTAGTCAATCCCATGTTTCTCCGACCCTGAGAAAGACATTTTATTAACCCTTTACCAAACAACCCCAAGTTTTAACAACCCTAAAGTAGAGGGCTTTAGAAAACATTGTGGGAAAAAGGGAAAAATGCTGGTAACCAGAGAACTACAGTTCATTTGTACAAATTTCAAATTTGTCATCTGCATTTACTCTTAATTCAGAAGAGTCAACAATGTGTAGTTTGGGAAAGGGTTAAAACAGAGGGAAAAGGAGAAAATGTTGGTGTCACAATTTTCTGCTGTAGACCAGTTTTTAACTCTAAACCAAACGACAGAATTTTAGTTTGGTCCAAATTGAAAGCATTTGCAGACAACAGAATAAATGTGATTGAAAAATTGAAATTTGTTTTGGGAAGGGTAAAAAAAGTAATGTGGGAAAGGGAGAAAATGCTGGTTACTACCATTTTCTCCTTTTCCCACAAGGTTTTTAAAAGGCTTTTTTCACAGGATCGTTAAAAGTTAGGATTGTGTGGTAAAGAGTTAAAACATCGAGGAAAAGGGGCAATTGCTCATGATGAGGCATTTCTCCTTTTGCCACATATCTGAAATATCAGTGTTCAAAAACCTTACTGTAACTCTCTACCACATGACAAAATTTGAGACTGGTTAAGTCAAAAGCATTTGCAGGTGGCAAAATAGATGTGACTCAAAAATCAAAATTTGTTTTGGGAAGGTAAGAAAACATTGTGGGAAAAGGAGAAAATGCTGGTTAGCAGCATTTTCTCCTTTTCCCACAATGTTTCAATAGCTTTCTTTCTCAGGGTCGTTAAAAATTAGGATTGTGTGGTAAAAGCTTAAAGTGATGTAGAACATTTTAGGAGCTTTTTTTTTTTCAAATTTTCAAAGTCTGTCTGCTGCACCTGTTTCAGGACATAATGAATTATGGGTATAATGACTGCCTTCACCCTTTATCAAATGTTCTGAGTTTTGAATACCCTGAGAAAGAAGGTTTTTGAAAACATCATGGGAAAAGAAGAAAATGCTGGTAAACAACATTTTGTCTCATTTTACCACAACGTTTCTTGCCCATTGGAAGACAAATCCAATCATTTGAGCCACTTTTGATTTTTCGTCTGCAACTGCTTTCAATTTGGACTTGCCTAAAATTTTGTTGTTCCTGTGTAGAGTTCCATCCTGAACCATCAGTTTCATATTTATAATGTTGATTAAATGCATTTAAAACCTGTCATGGTAGTTTTTCTTCATTCAAACCTATTTCTAATGGTTATAATGACAGCTTAAATGAGTATTCAAGTATTTTATTGATTTCATAACAAAAGATTTCCGCTCTCCTCATTTATGTCATCTAATGATTTTTCAGCAATTTTTAACCCTTTTTACCCGAAACCAATCTCATGTTTTTATATCTTTGAGAGAAATGGTTGGTGGGAAAAGGATAAAATGTTACCAGTGTTTTTCCTTTTCCCACTCTGCTTTGTACCCTTTTCATAGATATACCTAATTAGAGCCTCATTTAATGTGTTGTCTGCAAATACTTTCAGTATAGATGACTTTAAGTCTGTGCCAAACAACAAAATTTTAGACTCCCGTCCAGATTTAAAGCATGTGCATACATTAAACTAGATGTGGCTGAAATGGTGATAATTTTGTCATCGAAAGTGTAGAATACATTATAGGAAAAGGAGAAAATGTTGGTCACCAGCATTTTCTCCTATTCCCACAATGTTTCAAAAGTCTTTTCTGTCTAGGTTGAAAAAAATCTTGGTATTCTTGGTAAAGGATTAAATTGCTCTTGCCTGATAAAATCAACCCTTACTAGATGAAACACTTGAGTTTTCGGTAACCTTTTACCTAACGACAGTATTCCAGACTTATTTGAATCGAAAGCTCATGAGTGCCAGATGACAAAGTGAAATATGGCTTTAATAATGGTGTCTGCCCACGAACGGGGAGACAACATTGTGGGAAACGGAGAAATTGCTATTATATTGAAAACAACCAGTAAATTTTGGTATTTTCCCCCTCCCAAATTTATAGAAATTCTTTTTTTGGATTAAATGATTACACTGGAGTTTGTAATAGATGACAGTAAAAACCCTGCTGTAAAATGGAAATAATGAACTTAACCAAGATACTATACATGAACATATGCAAAAAAGTGTGGCAAAAGGAAAAATGGTTGAGTATGAGGAATCTGTACTTTCAGAACAATGTTTTCAAGTGTTGGTCAGCTGCAGGATAGAAAAGCTGGCTTAATGATAATGTATTAACCCTGTCTCGAATGAATAAGTCTGTACTCATCAAAATTGAAAGCATCCGCACATGCTTAATTTGAACTTGGTACAAAATGATCAAAGTTCTCTGAAAGTGTAGAAAAAACATGAGAGAATTGAAGAAAATGCTAGATACCAAAATATTTTCAAAATTCTTCCTCCTCAAGGATGTTAAAATTTGAGGTTGCCTGTAAAGGGTTGAACAGTTTCTTCCAAGTTGAATTTTGAAGAATAAAAGAAAAGTTACAAATTTAAATGTGAAATACTTAGACTTAAAGCAAAACCCCTTATAAAGAACTTGTCTGTCCATTTTTCTCAGGTAAAAATGTCTGTTGCATATAAATGCATCAACTTTCTATCTGAAAGTTAAGCTGTCATGAATAAAGTATGAAGGAAAAATAAAGGATTTTAATTGACAATATTTCAGCTGTCTATTCGGTAATAATGGTTTGAATTCTTTAATTCATTTTAGTTCATCTGTGTAAAAAATGATTAATCTATTACATTTTGGAAAAAAATTGTCACGATAAAAATCAAATGTGTCATTTTCAAAAGAAATGATAGGATTTAAAATGATTAAAGTGGGGCATTAATTCTTCTCTGGAGGACAAAATTTTAGACTTTTTATAATGTTATAAAAGCTTTTACAGACGACAAATGTTGCTCAAATGATGGGAAAAGGTTGAAAACATTGCAGGTAAAGGAGTAAATGCCAGTTACCAGAATTTTCCCCTTTTCTTACAATGTTTCAAAAGGCTTCTTTCTCAGGCTTGTTACAATTCTTGATAGTTTTTGTAAAGGGATATATCACAGAAAAGGAATGAATTATGCTCAAATTTCAGCTGTAATCACCAAAAATTATGTATCTGTTATTAACCCTTTACCAGACAGTCCTGAGTTTTTACAACCTTGGGGAAGAAGGATACTGAAAACATTGTGAGGAAAGGCGAAAATGCTGGTATCCACAAAACAAAATTTGTCAACTGCAAAATTTAAGCCAGCGATTTCTGCATGTCAAAAGTTGATTTGATTGTAAAAGGATTAACCCATTTTGGTGCCTGTTACAACATAAGCATTGTTGTAGACAGTAGATCAAGATCAGATTGCACATTGTGTGGTCTGATCTCTAAGCTACACTGTTTTCCATTATATGACATTAGTCTGACTAAATTAGCACAGGAACTGACAATAAAATGGTCATTTTTACAGAATGAAAATTCATATATACATTTTTTTCAAATTTAATTAGGCATTCCACGTTTTAGTTTTTTACAAGACAACATTGAAGACTTGTCCATATTAAAAAAATTTAAGGACAACAACTTCAGTGTGGCTCAGAAGATGGGATTTGTTGTTGAAAAGGTAGAAAGCATCATTGAAAAAAGAGGAAAGTTTGATGATTACCATTTTCTCCTCATTTCTTGATGCTTTCACAACCCCTTCTCTCTTAGAGCCACACAAACACAAAATTACGTTTGGAAAAGGGCTCTGTGAGCCTCAAACAGCTGACTGAATAAGGTCTATTTTTTACCATTTTGAAAAAAAAGCGTGCATTGCAGTTTCAAAGTGTTTCCCTTACCACATTCTTGACATATTGGAATAGTAAGAGCCAAGATCAGATAGACATCCAGGGAATCCCTGAAGTTGTTCTTATCTTTGTAAGCACTCATGCTTTAGGTTCTGTCAGTGAATCCCTGAAGTTGTTACTAGTAATGTACAGTTTTGTAACTTTTTTTAACCCTTTACCACACAACACAATTTTAGACACAGCCATACTGAAAGTATTGAAAGAGGAGAAACTAAACGACTCAAATGATGAGATTTGTTTTTGACAAAGTAGAAAACATTGTGGAAAAAGGAGATAATGCTGGTTACCGGTATTTTCTCCTTTTCCCACAATGTTTTCAAAAGGCTTTATTCTGGGGGTTGTTAAACTCGCGACTGTGTAGTAAAGGGTTAAGGGGCATTGACCAGATTTGACCCCAATCTTTTTTTTGTGGGGGTGGGGGAGGACAGAAAGTTGACATTTTGTAAGGAAATATAAGGATGTAACTGTTTATCTTAACTTAGGTAAAAACAAACCAAAATGCCGAAAAACAAAATGTTCTACTGTTGGACTTGAACCTGTGGTCTTCAAAAGCAAAGCTGAGCTGTAAAGCCAACCAAACTTGTTATGCAATGACAGCTGTACTGAGTGACTGTTTCTCATGGAATAAGAAATCTCTGTTTTAATTTGAAAGCCACTTTTGCTTATGGATGAAAATTAGCAGTCTTTGTTAGTTTTCTAAATGCCTATTTTATAGCTGCATTAAAGTAGATTTTAATTGAAATAATTTTATGAAAAAACCGAAACACAAAAGTACTATGTTAACTATTTTCCGTCATTGAGATTCGAACCTGCAGCTGTCATAACCATATAATTATATAGCCTAGTGGCTCTACTTACTAAGCCAATTCCGCACAAGTAACTATTCAATGTGTGGAAAATACGATTATCCCGCATCACAGAATAACTGCTACCTTACGACAAATGGAGAAAAAATTTTAAAAAAGAATTGGGACATTCCTTATTTTTCTACATGTACTCCTGTCTACATCAAAGTTTTAATGCCATCTTTGCAAGCAATCAAAAGCTATGAAAATTTCCTGAAAAAACTTGCAAAAAGAAATCTGATTGCATACCTCCAGGGCTCAAAATTAACACTAGCAAACTCGCAAAATGCGAGTGGTAAATTGATTTTGTGAGTGGAATTTACGACCACTAGCATTTTTTTGCGAGTACAAATGAAAATTTGTTTGCCGACCATAATGACCCAGTTGTGACTGGTTTGCGTTTTATACCATGCCGACTGGTTTACAATCCTAATCTGAGCTCTTATGGTTCCATTCAGCTATGGAATTTTTTGCAAATCGTAAACCAGTCTATTTTTAGCAGATGACAACAATGTTGAAGCGGACGATTGTTGTCTATACAATCCGAATCAAACGTCATCGGTAATAGTAAAACATTGTTTTAACCATAAATATTGAAAGATCTTACAGTGTATTTCATACAGTTATTAATAGCTTGGAACACTACAAGTCTCGAGTAGGAAATAATGATGATTGGTACCAATTACAATTCGTACACAGCCTGTTTTCACATTTTTTTTCTTTTTATAAATAACATCATGAGAACCTACTCAGTTAACAGTATTACAGAATATTGAATACATCATCCCACTGGGCACCAACAAATCTTTCTATCTTTTTGACATCCATTTTAATGAATGTTGAAAATTTAGTAAAATTTGCTAGTGAGCGTCAATTTTTGCTAGTAAAAATTTTGTCCACTAGCAAAAATTTGCTAGTGGCAAAAAAAGTTAATTTCGAGCCCTGGCCTCTGTAAATTGCTATGTAGTATTTTCCTGACAGAAAGCCCATTCTATTCACTTTAGCTGGTTTTCAGCATTTTCACCTTTTCCGACAATACTTTTAAAGACCTTTCTTTTTGTTGAGTGGTTAATATTCTGGTATTGTTTGGTAACTTGTTGATGTTATGAAAACAGATTCTTTAATTATTTATGGAGAGAAGTATGTTTCCATAGGGAGAAGGGTATAACCATTAGCCTTTTAATGGGAGGTCCATGATTTATTATTGGTTTTATTAGACAAATTGTTTAATTGATACTAATTTCTATGACCAGTTTATTGGAACTGACAGCTGCATGTTTCAACAAGGCCCGAGTCAGGACCCACAGTTTAGATTGGTATCAAAGTGTAAGATTTTTTAACTCCTCTCGTCTGGACATTAGTAAATGGGTGTTAACCCTTTGCCACATAATCCTGAGTTTTAACAACTCTGAAGAAAAACACTATTGCAAGCACTGTGGGAAAAGGAGAAAATGCTGGTAACCAGCATTTTCTCCTTTTGGTGCAATGTTTTCTACCTTATCAAAGACAGAAATCAATGCGTGAGCATCCTTTAGTTTGTTGTCTGGAAATGCTTTCAGTTTGATCTAGCCTAAGATTTTGTTGTTTGTTAAAGAGTTAAATACCATGGTGGGTACCATGACCTTTAATATCTTTATCAGAAGAAGTGTCTAAGATTAACTGTTTTAAATTTTGATAGGATTGTGAAAAGCAAAGACATAATCTTTAACCAAAACAAGAGCAAATTGCAACTAAAGAACTGGCACCTACAAGTTATTAGAAATAGATAAGTTGTCATGATCAAACTTAAGTTATCCATCCTATCTTAATTAAATTACAAATGGACAATCGGATATACTGACAGTTGAATATAATTATACTCATACACTTTTGGTAATATTAAACTTGGCAGCAAACTTAGAAGAACCGTAAAAAATAAACTTATTGGAAAGCAGTGCCTCTGATACAAAGTACCTTATGCTTAATTCTAAAAACAGTCAAACCAGAGGTAGAATCATTATCCAACTTCTGTAAATACATCTTTTTCACACAGCAGTTACTTTGCTGTTGGCACTTACTAAAAGCCTATAGCCCAGACAGCAATGAAAGTGTCCTTTGAAAAATTCAAATTTATCTCTATTTATGTCCCCCTTTTGAAAATGTAACACTATGAGTGTGTTAACTCTTTACCAAATGATAAAATTTTAGACGGGTCCAAATTGAAAGCATTTGCAGAGGACAAATTAATGGTGGCTCAAATGAAGAAATTTGTCCTTGGTAGGGTAGAAAACAAGGTGGGAAAAGCAGAAAATGCTGGTTACCAGCATTTTCTCCTTTTCCCACAATGTTTGCAAAAGCCTTCTCTTGCAAGGTCGTTAAAACTTGGGATAGTGTGGTAAAGGGTCAAATGCAGAATATTTGGCTTAGCAGTTGTTTTCCCACTCTGGGAAACTGGATTATTCCTTGACAAAGCAATCCGTGTCTTTACCACCCTCAGGAGATAATCTTGTGGGATAAGGGGAAAGTGCTGGTAACCAAAAAGCAGATCTGTTTTTTGAGCCACCTGTAATATGTTGTCTGCAAATGCTTTCAATTTGGACAAGCAAACAATTTTTTGTCTGGTAAAGGGCTATCAGTGAGTATTTGAGATACCTTTTTTACATCATTTTCCCATGCCACCATGTATATTAATGTCCATTTTATGACCATATAAAAAAGCCAAAGTGATATCTTTTGATGACCTTTGTTACTGTTTGGTTGGCCCTTAACCCTTTCCCAAACGACAAATTTTGGACTGGTCCAAATTGAAAGAGTTTGCAGACGACAATTTTAAATTTGATGAAAATGGCAGGAAGTTCTCAAAAAGGGTAGAAAACTCTGTGGGAAAAGGAGAAATTGCTCGTTACGAGCAATTTCTCCTTTTCCCGCAGTGTTTTCAAAAGACTTGTACTGCAGACACGTGAAAACCAGGGCTTGTTTGGGAAAGGGTTAATGTGGTACTTACATTACTAACAATTTATTTGTAATAAAAAATATGGGGCAAAAAAGATACATGGGATAGCTCAAGATTTTTTACCCTTTTTGACACATTTTAGACTTAAAATTCCCTGTGATGCTGAACAGTGTTAAATTGATTCAGTGGACAGTGTAGAACAAGATCAGGCTGCACAGAACATGCAGTCTGATCATTGATCTATACCGTCTGCTCCTTTGCCAGATACTCGGACAAAAACAGCTTCAAAATAAAAATGTATGTATCTTTAGTTCTCTGACTGGGAATGTCCATTTATTCTTTTAGTGCTACAAGGACTAACTCTTTACAACACAATGCGGGTTTTGAAAGACCTTGAGAAAGAGGCCATTTGAAAACATTGTGGGAAAAGGAGAAAATGCTGGTAACCAGCATTTTCTTCTTTTCCCTAATATTTTCTATTGTATTACATTAATTCCATCATTTGAGCCATATTTAATTTGTTGCCTGCAAATGCTTTTGATTTTGACAAGTCTAAAATATTGCTGTTTGGTAAAGTGTTAAGTAGATTTGGCAATTATTGAACAAACTGCGAAATAAGTAGCGACATCTATCAACATTTTTCAACAGGGTCCTGCTTGGCCCCTTGCTTGAAAAGATGGGATTTTTCATCCAGAGGTTTTCGGTTTGATAGTGACACATGCCGCTGGATTCAAGTTGAGATTGAGTTGGCGGGATAGTTACGTGATTAGCGTATCAGACTCATGACCTTGTGGTTGCAGGTTTAATACCCTGTTGAGCGAATTTTCTTTACTGCAATTTTTTGCCTCTCACTTCTGATGTATCAGAGAAAGTAGTTAGTGGCTTGGAAAGAAAGCTGTGTCAGTACTGGTGTGAGGAAGCCAGGAACACATGCCTAGGTGCACTGGCCATGGTGATATTAGCTCTTAAAACAGTGTTAAGCTCCAATAGAAATAAGCCGAGAGTGTGTTCTTTGACAGAGTACTGTAGAGTCCCAGCCTAGTGTCAGTGAAACTCAGGGAACACATCAACCAAACAAAAAACTTTAGAGTCTTCTTACTTGAAAAGATCTGTAGATGGCAAAATCCAAAGTTGTGCAAAAGAGCTGAAGTTCTTTGACAGGATAGAAAACATTGCGGGAAAAGGAGTAAATGCTGGTTACCAGTATTTTCTCCTTTCCCACAATGTTTTCAGAATGCTTATTCTTTGCTTGTCGTTAAATCACTGGATAATGTTTTGTAAAGAGTTAATAAGTGAAAGTAAGCAATTTCCTCTGCCAAACTGTTTTTAAACTTGTCTGTAGGCTGAAATGTTTTGATAGGGTTTTTGAGTGGAGTAAAAAAGAGAAAAATGAATGATTGACTGTATATTGTTTTATGCTGCCTTCACCATTTCAGTTATGTCATGGCAACAGCTCACATCTTCATGTATTTCCTGGGTTTCACCAGTACTAGGCCAGGGCTATGAAGTGTCTTCCTCAAGGACACTCCCACAAAAAACCCAGAGCTTCTAATGGGGCATGAACTCGGGGCTTCTAGATTACAAGTCTTACACTTCAGCACCGAGCCATCAGGAATCCAAAAGAAATGAAGTAAATGGGGAATTGCACTGTGTTGTTTATTTTCAATTTAGACAATAAAGTCATTTAATGCCAATTATGAAAACCATGAAAACCGAAATTGATTTGTCATTTCAATTTTTGTCAACATAATCGAAACCCTGATGCCACAGTTAATTAGGCTTTAATTCTTTTTGTGTGTTTACAGTGTGACAAAAAATGCAGTCTGTTGACTCTTTTTCCAAAATTTTGTTTAATCCTGCAACAAAGTTTTTGACCTGTCCGAAATTTTAAAAGCATTTGCAGATGGCAAATTATCTGTCTTATGGAATTTGCTCATAAAAATGGAGGAAAAACTGTGAGAAAAAGAGAAAATGCTGGTTTCAAGCATTTTTATATTTTCCCACAGTGGGATTGTTAAAACTCAGGATTGTGTGGTTAAGTGTTATCGCTTTAGCAGATGACAAAATTAAGACCCATTCAAATTGAAAGAATTTACAGATGACAAACTGTGTATTATAAGTTATGGAAATTGTCTCTGAAATGCCAGGAAACATTGTGAAAAAAGGAGAAATGCTGGTTTCCAGCGGGTCATGAAAAGGTAAAGTACATGTACATGTTTCGAAAAAAAGAAAGTGCACCTTTTCCCACAAATTGTTTTCAAAAGCCTTCTCTTTGTGAGGGGTCTCTAGAATACATAATTGTTTGGTAAACTGTTAAAACTTGTTGCAAGAGAAGCAAGTTCTTCCACTGCCACAATATTTCAATCAAAGGACTGATAGTCCTGAGAGTCGCCTGGAGGGTAATGGGTTAGAAGTTTTCACCTTTTTTGTTCAAATCTATTAAAAGCATTCAAGATACAAATTAACTTAACCATAAGACAGTATTATATGCAAGCATATTTCCGAGTTGTCATCCTAAAATTACAAACGTTAATATTAAAATTTACATGAAAAAAAGTATGTGGTGAGAATTAAAATTTACAGCTTTTGAAAGTTCAAATTCTCTTACCCCGGGTGACTTCATTTAAAAATTGTCATCAAAAGGTACAATCAATATAAAACAAGTCATTTCGTTGTATTGTGTTTTGCATGTAAATGGCTTTTTCGTTATTGGTGAAAATATACATTAACCCTTTACCAACCAATCCCAGGTTTTCACGACCCGGGGAAAGAAGGCTTTTGAAAACATTGTGGGAAAAGGAGAAAATGTTGGTAACCAGCATTTTCTTCTTTTCCCACAATGTTTTCTGGTCTATCAGAGAGCTTAAGTTCATTTGTACCAAAGTTGAATTTGTCGTCTGCAAATTGGTCTAGTCTAAAATTTTGTCGTGTGGTAAAGGGTTAAGCCCCCTTTTTCCATGATACAGCATTTTATGAAATAAAAATAAATACTGATTGTCTGTGGTTTGTGATAAACAATATATATATGAAGTATCATAAAATTTTGTCCAGTCGTTAAAGCCATATTGGTCCATAATAGAAAAATACATCAAGCCCCCCTTTTTCCGTGACACTGCATTAAAAACAAAAACAAAATAAAACAAAACAAGCAGACTGGAAGACATCAGGCCCCCTTTTTCCATGACAAGGCTTTACATTAAAAAAGGTATATCGGCAGACCATCATGAGGAACACATGTATGAAGTTTCATTAACTTTCGTCATCGATTTTAGAATATATCTGTCTGGATGGACGTGGATGGAAGAACGGGCAGACAGACAGACAACATGAAAACTATATCTCCCCCACCACCCCAAAGTTCGGTTGGACATAATAACTGTCGAGGTTCCATCAATATTTACAGTTCCTCCCTAGTTCAATAATGCCTGTAAAGAATGTGGACAAAAATTAGGCTTCCAGGTTGATAAAAATGTTTTTCTAGCGCAGAATCTAGGTGACTTAACTTACATGTATATCTTAATTCTTACACATATTGCTAAAACAAACATTCTCAATAATTTCAGTAGAATAGGGAAGCAATTTTCTCTCCAGATTTAGAACACATGCTGTTTTTGTATGACACAAATTTTCTATAACTTGAACACATGGTTAAACATATATTGGTTAACATAAATAATTGTCCTTTCCAACTACAGGATGCTGGACATGAAATTCGGGTATAATTGCTTATACAGTTCAGAGGCGGTGATTTTGAAATGTTACTACTCAGTTCTGAAGCTTCTGTGAAGTTTATAGAAACAGAGCAGAACCACTTGAACAGTTTACAAGAGGACTATCTAGGCAACATTAGAACTCAATTGAACTTTGTCTTCTGGTATAGGATCTAGTGACATACTTTTAGACCAAAAATGCCCTTTTGCTACTCACAAATATCTTATCTATGCAGTCTAACAAAGTTTCATGATTATTGGACTGAACATAATGGATTCTACAGCACTATTAGGGTTTCGTCTGATTTGACCTAGTGGCAACCTTTTTCTTTTTAACCCCAGGTGACCTACATTTAGTTTTGTCAGAAATATTACTGAGACAAACAGCCGGACCATTTCATGATCATTGGACTGAAATGTAGCCTCTGGAGTGCACACAAATATTTGACTCAGTTATTTACCTGTCCTTTGGAAATAATTTGTTTTTGTTGTTGTCTGGGTTCAAGTTTTGTCCACAGTGGACTTTAAGAATGTGGCTGCTACAGCTCAAGAGAAACGATATAACCCAATAGCATGATCATCAGCCTTTTAACTTAGTCTGCGTTTTATAACGTCCCAGGAATTAGTACTGCTTCCACACCAATTGAAAATTGTAGAGATCTATATGTATATTGCTTTGGTGTAAACTAAATGTTTGCAATTCGCTCTATTACCCTTTACAACAATCTTTTACAAGATTACAAACACTGCAATAAAGAACTTGTTGTTCGAGTGGGTTAACATTGATCTGTTCTATTATATTTGAAATATAGTGGAGTAAAAAGTCAAGTTCTCAGACTGCTGGTTGTAAGAACTATGTGGTTTCAAGTTTAATTCCCTGTGAATTCAGATTTTGGCAGTTACGAAAGCACTTGCGTTCTTACACTCGCACTAATAAATTGTTGTTTCATAAGATCTATGTAAATTGCACACTGGAAAAAACAACAGCAGACTTTGACAAATCAACCTCTTTAAAAACGAAAAATAATAAATTGAACACAATTAACTGTTTAAAACACTCTCTCTGCATGGATCGCATCGTGACGCACTAGGTCAGTGTATGCTGAAAATGAAGGCCAGTGCAGCGAGTGATTCATAAATATGTAAATTTATAAAGAATTCTGCTGTGCAAATGACGTTGTATGTCACATGATTATAAGATCTATATTTGTTGCACAGCTACATTCCAGAAAGCACCTGCTAAGCGATGACTTGGTACATCCTAGAATCGTGCGCATTACACACACTATGTACGGTCTCTGCTTGTATATCAAGAATATGGGTGTGCAAAGTATTTAAAGTCTAGCATAAAAAGCTGTGAAGAAGCAATGTGTAATAATGTCTAAGAAGGCAACGCAACCATTCCACGTCGTTATAAATTTGTTAGAAAAAAAATAGCCTACTTTTTGGAAAATTTTCCATTGAAAGCTTCCATGTTTACTCGGTATCACCTTTCTCTTTCCGATCATAGGTTGAGTGTTGAATTGAAGTAAGACTTACAATTAAGAACAGATTTTAAGATTTATAGAGTACCTCTGATGAATAATTATCAAACAATTTTCACTAAGAATTGTCCACAAATACGAGCGTGCCTTAGTAAATACACTGGTAGTTGAAGAGTGTTTTTCAGCATGTCCGCAAACTTTAGTCCACGACCGCTATTTTTAGATACATACATAATGCGCTATTTTAAGAGATGATGTCTTCTTAGACTATCGTGTACCCTTGTGAAGGAAACAATTGTTTCAAAGGTGTGAACCTTTAAATAGCTCAGTCTTTATAGACATAATTCATTATCACAAAGGCACAATTGTAGGTTATTTACAATAGAAAAAACTAGGTTGTTTACCGAATGATTAGAAAACTATGTTTTATCTCGTAAACCGGAACTTGGGACAGGAAGCATTACAAGGCCGGAGGTATGCTTACGTCACCCCATAGATCGGGATGATAACAATGAGAGCCTGGTTGCTATGCAACCAGGCGACTCAAAAATTGGTCTGTACCAAGATGAAATTCTTCATTTGCTGATGACAAAGGTAGCTTGATTGATAAAATTTCACTTTGATAGGATAAAAGACATTGTGAGAACAGGAGAAAATGCAAGTCATCTTTAATTTTTTCCTTTTCCCATAATATTTTTGAAAACTTTCTTCAGGGTCATTAAGGGGTCCTGTGTGGTTCAGTGGTAAAGTGTAGGCCTTGTAACCTGGAGGCACCGGGTTCAAGCCTGACTGGAAGTAGTTGTTTTTTTGTGGGAGAGTCCTTTGGCAAGACACTTCAGAGCCTAAGCCTAAAAATACTGGTAACACCCGTGACAGATATGAATAATTAAACTATTGCCTTGATATGACTGAAATAATGTTTAAAGCAGTATAAAATACGAATCAATCAATCAATCAATCAATCAATTAGGATTGTTAAAATGCTCGATCTTTTAGTAAAGGTTTAATGTATTAATTAACCTGTTACCAAACAATGTCATGTTCTAATGACCCAGAGGATACAGCTGTTGAAATATTGTGGGAATAGGAGAAGTTGCCAATAACCAGCATTTTCTCCTTTTCCCCCACAAGGTTTTCTACCCTTTCATATACAGATTTCTTTATTGTTGTGTCTGCAAATGGGATCAATTTGGAAAATTGAAGAAAAAAAGTTGAGATCCCATAAAAATTCCAAATTTTGACGCGTTACGTGATACAAAGTCTATTTGGTTCGTTAAAGTGAGCTGGGCTGTGGCAAAGGGGGTTTAATGAATCTCCTTGATGCAGTATACGAAGCAAGTTGTTATATAATCATACGTAAATAAAATCCAGTTTGTCTGACAAGTGGACTTAATCATGAGGTAGACTGGTCCTTTGACACAGAGAAAATTGACAAATAGAGAAAGCAGTTTTGACTTAGGTCAGCCAGCACAGAGCATGCATTTGAAATTTTAAGACTAAAGCACAATTAGAGGTTGCGGATAGACTACAATAAATTAATTGGGAAAAAATTCAGTGACATCTTTGTGACATTTCGACAAAAATGGAGAGCTTTCAGTTGGTTGATTGCAAGATTGCATGATAACATGTCATCAAAATGTTGAATTGTTCATCATTTTGGAGAAAATGTGATTTTAAGTATTTGCGGAAAAAAACAATATGTAGGAAATGGTGACAAACATGAAAACATATTTCTACTGCCCTGCACGAATACATGACAATTGTCCATGTTACCAGACTGCTATCATATTATTATCTATTATGTACACTCTACAAAGTTTTACTTTCTTTTGATTTTTATGCTTTATTTTCTTGTCAAAACAATACTTTGAAAATAAAAAAAGTTGTCTTGTATTCTTTATGAAATAAGTATTATCTTACATGATATATTATTATATTATCAAATATATGAGCCATGCTCTGGTGAAAGGGGCGTAATAGATCTTCATGATGCATGATACCAAGCACTTCATTACAGTATTAGACATCCTTAAAATCTGTTTCGTATAACAACCTACTGAATCATAAGGTACACTGGTCCTTTGACATGCAGAAAATTGATCAAAGCAAAGTTTTGGCCCAGGTCAGCCTGTGCAGACTGCACAGGCTGATCTGGGTTGATACTTTTTGTAAATGCATTAAGCCCCCTTTTCACTGAGCAATTTGGCTCTTACACAAATAGACTGAGATTAATGCAATTGGGCAAAAACCTGATGGCGAAACGTCTTACGCCTCATCTCCATTTTCCACGGTATTTCAGATGCTTTATATTACACATGATTAACTCTTAAGCTGCTGAAAAAATGAAACATAGATTTCAACTCAATACTAAAAGCCCAAACATTACGGTGTCAAAGTTGATTTCATTGGAAAGAAAATACCGTATCGGACAGTGTAGATCAAAGATCAGACTGCACTTTCTGTGCAGTCTGATCTTGATCTATATTGTCTGCAAAAGGTCAGTGGGTCACGATTAGCAGTTTAAGGGTTATGATATACATAGTATGACTTCATGTGATGTCATTTTGTGTTTCTTTCAGAGAAGTGAAATGGGTTTCATTCCTGGAAATTACCACATGTACATGTATAGTTTTGCATATTATGACCTAAAGTTTGCAAAATTTCATTATGTGATGAAAAGAATCTGACATTCATTGGTTTTTGAGATTAAATTTCATTAAAATGTCTACAAAAATGTTTTTAAGCTTGCCAGAAGCAGGCTTAATAAACATTTGCCAAACAGTTTTTTTCTTCTTGCAGAAGATATCTTTCAATAAAATTAACATTGTGCCAAATGGTGAAATTGATGGAAACAAACAATATGATCTAAAAAATGTCTTTTAGTTTGTCAAAATGTCTCAGTCATGTATTCCTGTATCAAACTTTCAGTCATGTTACTTATCCATATTTTTACAATAATGTTTTTTTTTTTTTTAACTCTTAACCACACAACCCATAGAAAGAAAGCTATTGAAAACAGTGTGGGAAAAGGAGAAAAAATGCTGGTACCTAGCATTTTCTCCTTTTCCCAAAATGTTTGACTACCCTTCAAATGGCAAGTCACATCATTTGAATGAAATTAAATTTGTTGTTTGCAAATGCTTTCAGTTGGGACAGGTCCAAAATTTTGTTGTTTGGTAAAGAGACTGCTGCAAATGTGGGTCAGGAGGTAATGACTTAATTGCGGTTTGTAATGTCTTGAAGATGATATCCATTTTCTGTTTGATTGTTTTTGTTATGGTTTGTGATCTAATGTATTTTTGAATGGGTATTGATGACATTAGAGTTGTTTGTTATCATACGACACAAAATGTTGTTTTATGTTTTGTTGCAAGACCTGAATTAACTCATTACCAGAGAACAAAGTTTAGAGTTGTCAAAATTGAGAGCATTTGTAGACGACAAAATAAGGGTGCCTAAAACATTGGTATTGTTTCTGAAAGAGCAGAAAACGTTTCGGGAAAATACGTATTACCAGCATCTTCTTCTTGTTCAACAATGTTTTCAAAAGCAGTTTTTCCTCTTAGGGAGTTAAAAAGATAGGACTGTCAATTTGAGGACAAACTTATTATAGTCCATTAACTTTTAGCAGAACAGTATCCTGTATTTTAACAAACTTGTCGAATAAAGTTTTTGGAAACATTGTGGGAAATTAAGAAATGCAGAAATTGCTTTTAACAAGCATTTCCTCTTTTTCCCCACAGTTTTCTACTTTTAAAGACTCATCCCAGCATTTGAACAACTATTATTTGTTGTCTGCAGCTGCTCTTAACGTGGACAAATGGAAAATTTTTTTGTATAGTCCAGACTTGAAGTGCATTTTGTGAATAACTGGTGTCTTTTAGTACAGATAGTAGAGATTATGATGAATTGTTTAGCTCTGTGCCTGGAACTGTGGATGTTATTTATAGGTGTAGTGGCATGTTTTCATTAATATGATTTTTCTCCAATCAACCATGTAGTTTATACATTAATCATCTGTATCTTCCAATTTCACCTTTGATCTCAAAGGCCAAGTATCTTTATATTGCCTGTCTTTTCCTAACATGTAGATTCACATTTGCCTCTACAAAAAAGCCCATGTTTTAACGACTCTATGTAAGACTGAAGCGTGGAGCTTTGAAAACCGTAAAGGAAAAGAAACAAATGCTTTAATTAGCATTTGCTGCTTTTTCAGCACTGTTTTTGACCCTTTGAGGGACTAATCCTATCATCAGGGACTCACTTGTTTTCTACTTCCAATTTTATTGTGCCTAAAATTTGTCAACTCATAAGAAGTTAACAGATTTGGGGTATTTTGGGGGGTACCTGAAAAGGACCGACATCTGTGTTTAACCCGTTACCACACGATACCGACTTTTAACAACCCTGAGGAAGAAGCCTTTTGAAAACATTGTGGGAAAAGGAGAAAATGCTGGTAACCAGCATTTTATCCTTTTCCCACAATGTTTTCTACCCTATCAAAAAAAAGATCACACTACTTGAGCCACATTGAAGTTGTTGTCTGCAACTGCTTTCAATTTGGACGGGTCTAAGAATTTGTCATATTGTAAAGAATGAAGAGACAGGTTCATTCATTAAGTTTCTAAAGTGGCTCTTTTTACAGGTTTGACCATAATAGGTTTTGTCCTGGAGGGTTTTTCAAGGGACACATAAAAAGAACAAAGGCTATGATATCACATACTCTCCTTTTCATACAATGTTTTCATGAGATTTTTTCACCCAGGGTGTTAAAGAATTATGTTTGGATTGTCAAGGGTTATAAAAATCAAATGGGTTACTCTATGTATTTTATCCTGCATAAATCAAACAATATACAGAAACATGCATTTGATTGGCTCTAATTTTTGGAAGAAACATGCTTTCAATAAGTGTTTTATCTGTTGTCCATAAAACGCTTTCAAAGTTTTAATTTCTTCCTTGTGAACACAGAAAAAGAGTGGGAGATTGAAAGGAATAATGTCTGTGGATTTCTTTGTGTTATTTTCCTATTAGGATATGCAATAAAACAACAATTAGAGCCGTCATAAATCATCAGTTAAAATGAATTACTCATATCCTGTTGCACCATGGGTAAAGTTTCATAGAATTTCGAAGAAAATACAAAGACTTATTGTAGTCATATTTAACTTTTAACAATCCATTGTGTTTTACTGACCTCTGAAATTGAGGGATTCGAAAATATTGTTGGAAAAGGAGAAAATGCAGGTAATAAGCACTTTCTCCTTTTCCAACAATGTTTTCTTCCCTTTCAAAGAAAATCTCATCATTTGAGCCACATCTCAGTTGTTGTATGCAAAATTCTCACAACAAATACATGGAATTCTGTCAGCTGGTAAGGGCTTAACTCTTTACTAAATAATTTAGTGTTCAGAAAAAAAGTATGAAATCATAGTGGGGGGAAAAGAGAAAATGCCGATAACAAGCATTTTCTCCTTTTCCCAAAAAGTATTATACTCTTTTAAAGACAGACTTCATCACTGTTTGCATTCAGTTTGTAATCTGTAAATACTTTCAATGTTGAAAAGCCTAAAATATTGTTACCGGTAATTGGTATAGAGTTTCTTCTTCAGACTAGCAGTTTTCAATATGTTGATTATTCATGTTTTACAGAAAGGTTTTCAAAGTTATCAGATGTTGTTTGGGAGGTAATGTGTTATATAAATGAAACCACTTACATGAATTTAAACACTGTAGTTTTGAACATAAATAATACTCAGAGAGGACAAAGAAAATAAACTTTAGACAGAGATTCTATCTTTTTGAAAGTACATAATTACCAAACAGTTTATTCTGTACAAAACTTAATTCCTGTTTTTGTTCAGTCTGTGTAGAAATTGAATGACATGATAAAGGACAAGGTTTACATGTCAAGGAAATGTGTAAGAATTAGTTTTCTCTCAATCAAAAATCTCTGCGATTTCCTGTTTTATGAGATTGGGATTTTCTAGGATTTGCCTCACTGTAGGGTGTTCATATCAAGGCAAGGTTTATAGGACTTCACATTGGCTAAAAACAAACAGTAGCCAGGCTTGTACAGAAGTTTCTAAGCTTTAAAATGCAGATACATGTCTTAATAATTGAGTCACTGTACTTCAGATCAGTCCTTTAATCTGTGATGATTTTCCCCATGTTCAATCCAGGTTTGAACCTCTCAGTATGGAAGTGAACATTGGACAAACCTTGGAAATGAGGGAGAGGGAGCAATTGGGTGTGATAAGTAATTTCATCTTTTGCCAGAATGCTGTGTTGAGAATTTATGATTGTCAAGGCCATTACACACAATATGCAAGTGGGTATTAAAATCCACGACCATAGTTGTAAATCACATGATCATATACATGTATTGATTGTTCTGTAAATCTGCACGCCTTTTCAAACTAATAGATGGATTAAAGTAATTAAATGGATTAAATCGCGCCCTGCCCATTGGCACTTTGTGCCTCACTGCACCTGTGCTTGTGTCGTAATTTATTAACTATTTACCAGACCAGAAAATTTGTAGACAAGTATTAAATATGGCAAAATTCATGGTCTTTTTGTCTGTGGAAGGGTAGAAAACTTGGTGAGAAAAAAAAAAAAATGCTGGTTAGCCTTTTTTCTCAGAGTCATTAGAACACTGAGTTGTTAGGTTAAGGGTTATAAGCAGATGTTTCAAAGTTTGGCAACAATTTTGTAAGGGTTTCTTTAGTGCCCTAATCCTTCATCATAAATCTGGACTGTGTGGGACCCAGGAACCAGCTTGCCATGATATAGTATAAACTGGTCCCTGTTGTAGAAATACTTATTTACAACTGGCACAGGCTATTGTGTCGTTGCTTTTCATTGGGCTACATGTGTATCACAGAATAGCCAATCAGAGCAGCATACACATTTCCAGTTTGGCAGTAGAGGTAACATTGCGATTTTTGCACAATTTGAAATTGGTAATGGAAACTAAAAAGAATGTTAGCAGACATAAACATAAAAGGTGATCCCAAAAATACTATTCACTTATTCGTGAGGACAAAAATATAAAAATCTACTCTGGAAGTGACAGTGACCTCCCCTGAATCTCTTAGTCAAGCGTCATGGCTGTTCTAAAAATAGAATTCCGCCCGTTTTTAGTAGCCTGTACTGATTCCTATACACTTGCTGTATCAGGGGAGGTATTCAATCTAGACATAGTAGACAGAGAAAAAAAAAACCAAAATTGGAAAGGTGTGTACTTTGTGATCACTTTTTTGGTAGTCTAAAAAGCAGACTGTTCAGTTATATCAAGCTAACTCTACCAAACACAAAATTTTAGACTTTGCCATATTGAAAGCAGTCGCAGACCACAAATAAAGTGGGGCTGAAATAATTGAATTTGTCATGGGACCATAGAAAACATTGTGGGAAAAGGAGAAAATGCGGGTAACCAGCATATTCTCCTTTTTCCATGACGTTTCCCATGACGTTTTCAAAGGCCTTTCGAAGCGTTTTTAGTGAAGGGTTAAAGAAAAATGAGGACTTGGACATAATCAATAGGTTTATTATAGATATAGCATGGCTGGCAGATACCAATTTCTGTGAAGTCTTGCATGATAATATACCATATAGGCGCGAGAACAATATTCTGAAACGTGAGTGTCTATTATATCTAATGTAATCGAATGGTACCATTATAGGTTATTCTAGAGGTATGAGGTGAACCGTCCCAAAAACATATAATAAAACGTCAAACTGGAGTGTAAATTTTGGATGTTTGTCCTCGTAAAATTATTGCCAAGGCAATGGTGATGCAGTGGTCAGATAATGTAAGCCACTGCTCAGGCAAGGGATGCTGCAAGATTAACCCTTAACTTGCTACCTAAGTTAACTTTCAAGCCAATATTACAAATCCAAATTTTGCTATTTCAAAGGTACTTTTGGGAAAAAGAATACCTCTTTATTGGACAGTGTAAATCTAAGATCAGACTGCACATACTGTGCAGTCTGATCTTGACCTACATTGTCTGCAAAATGTCTTTCAGTTGTGCAGCTTAAGAGTTAAAAGATATTGTAATTAGAAGTTAAGGCCCTTTTTGATGATGCTGGAACTGTCCTTGTGCAAGGCGCCATTTGATCCTTTAGGAAACAATTATGTGTTTTACAACTATAGGGAAAATGTTTTGAAAACATTATAGGAAAAGGAAAAAATGCTTGTAAGCAGCATTTTCTCCTTTTCCTACAATGCTTTCTTCCTTTTAAAGTCAAGACCTATTATTTCAGCAACATTTGATTTGAAATCTGCAAATCTTTCAATATGTTTAAGTCTATGATTTTGCTGTTTGATTAATCTTTTACCACACAACTTTAATGAGCTTGAAAAAGAAGGCTTTTGAAAACATTGTGGGAAAAGAAAAAAATGCTGGAAATCAACATTTTCTCCTTTTTACGCCCCTGTCTTGAAGTGGGAGGAGATTATAGAAATGGCCATCATCTCTTTGTTTGTCTGTCCATTCATCTGTCTTGTTGGCTCCATATCTCCTGAACCTTTTGAAAGATTTTCATAAAACTTTGGTCAAATGTTCATCTCAGTGAGATGGTGTGCTGTGCACAGGATCCATAACCTGGTCTTCATTATTTTTGGAGTTATTGTCCTTTGCATTTTTGTCCGGAGCATAACTTTCAAAGTATAAAAGCTATTGCTGTTAAACTTCATATGCAGTTAAATCACATTGAGGGCAAGTGCAGTGCACAAGATCCATAACTCTGTAGTCATTATTTTTGGAGTTATTGCACTTTGTTATTTTGCATATCAGATTGTTGTCAGATGCATAACTTCCAGGGTATAAAAGCTATCAACTTCCAGTGATAACCACTTTGACCAACTGTTAAAATAACAGACTTTAATCTTCACAATAATTCCCATACTTTTTAAATTGTATGATTTAATCTAAATGCATTTTAACACCTCCATTGTTTACTTTTGGCAGCTATTTGGGCTTTTAAATCTTGTCATCTGCAAATGCTTTCAATATGGACCAATCTAAAAAAATTTCATCTGGTAAAACAAGGAACAATTATGATGTAATGAAGAAGACAAGAATAAGTTCTGATGTGTCCTAAGAATGTAAATGTTGCAAACAGTAAAATGTTCCACCAACACCCCTTTTTGTGACATTGCTTTTCTTCTGGCACTGTACTTTCACTTTTTACCAAACAATCTGAGTTTTAATGGTCCTGAGAAAGAAGGCTTGGAAAACTTTGTGAAAAAAGGAGAAAACGCTGGTGACCAGCAATTTCTCCTTTTCCTATGATGTTTTCTACCCTTTCAAAGACAATACTCATCATTTTGGCCACATTTAATTTGTAGTCTGCTGATGCTTTCAGTGTTACATCTAAAACTTGTGATTCGGTAAAGAGTTAAGCATTTCAATTCCAATATACCTGGGATAAAGAGGGTTTTGGAAAATTGGTTGCTGTTACATGTTGTGACCCAGTAATCAGATAGGGGCACAAGGCAAATAAATCATAAAAGTAAACAATAAAAGAGCCATTTTTGCATTAAGCATTACCTTCTGTTATGGCTTTCAGAAAATTATGGCAACCAAAAGAATGATAAAAAGCCTTAGTTATGATGGAAAAGAGTTGTCTGAAGATTGTGATGAATTAGTCCTAAGATTTTGTAGGCTGATGGATTTATAGCTATTCAACATGAATACTTTCTTTGAAGTTGGCTCGTACACAGAAATATAATGTTATTTTAGAGCCACATTGAGACCCATTGGGAGATTTACACTGTTTGGTTTAGGATTCACTCAGATTTATGGAGGATTGCAGAACCTGATTGCATTTACACTTTAACTCATGAGTCTGAAACTGATGCTCGTAAACATAATTATCAAAACATTTGGAGCCTGTGTTGTTTGCAACTGCTTCAAATAGTACAAACAAAAAGATTATACAAGGACAGAATTTCTTGGTTTCTCAACTTTCGATTGGTGTTAGTTTAGAATGTATATTTAGTTTTTTTTTCTTACTTACATCAGCTGTTTTTACCATTTAAAAACTTTTTCCCGCAATACTTTCCATGCCGTTCACATCTTCATTTCAAATTTATCTTCTTTACTGAGGCTTGTACTTCTTAAAACTAACAGTGCAAACTGGCATCACACTGTCACGAAACTAACACCAGATTGCGATTATACCAAGAGATATAGAAGTTTTGACTGTGCAAAGTGAGCCCAAAAACCTGGGTCATTTGTGTGAAGTTAGCCCATAAAAGTGGTCACCAGCTACTCAAAAGGTTTATAGCCCCATTCCACTGGGCAGCGATTCCACTATGCTTCAGAATTTTGGTCAAAATGCTGTAAATCGTACGAGAAATGGCAACAGCGCAGTATAAATGCCTTAATTGTAGTAGAAGCGTATTGGAAGCTTCATCATTGCCACTATAACCTCCATTCCACTGAGCGGCGATTCCTGAGTGCTAAGAAATCTTGGTCAAAACGCACGGAATTGTAGCAGTAATCAGCGCAAAGAAATGCCTTGATTGTAGTAGAAATGTATCAAAAGCTTCAGTATTGCCACTTCACAGCGCTTATTTTGACCTTGCTCAAAATTTATGTAGCGGGATCTACATGGGCTTAAGCTTATTTTGACCTTGCTCAAAATTTATGTAGCGGGATCTCCATAGGCTTAAGCACCACAAAAGAGTAGTAAAAGCACAGCAAGAAATTTGTGAATGCAGCAGTATCGTAGCGGCAGCGCGAGTGATGTAGTGCAAGTGCAGCGCATGGTTACAAAAGCAACACCCAACCTTATCAATCTATAATTCAACCTGGGGCACAGCTACTGCAGCATTTTGATCCACTTTCTTTGAAGTCTAATGGTCAACTACTGCCAGAGCAGTTAAATCGTGGATTATATATAGAAACGTTCCAAAAGCGCAAAAGAAGGGCAGCTCCTGTGTATAGGTTGTAGCAAGGTTGCAGCAGAAACATAGCAAGCCTGAAAACACGTGCCGGACGTTGTGGAAGCATAGAAGAGGCATCTTGGAGAGACCTCAAGTGCCATAGAAGCCCAACAACGACGTGACTGTTAGCGTACTTGAAATGCTTAAGTCCCAAAATATTGCACATGTCTGCACTTCTGCAGCAATTCGGAAGATTTTGGAGAAGTGCCATGATAGCAATGTGTGCAGTGTAATCGCCACCCAGTGGAATGGGGGCATAAGTAAGTACAATGCAATGAAGATCATGGGGTGGGTGGCTCATGATGCCCTTACAATGCGGGCCAAATTCTTACACTGTTCTTACAAAATTGCCGTTTGGAAAGTACAAAATGCATGTAACTTGATTTTGACTTGAACTTAGTCTACAATTTTTTTTGTTTGGTGAATGGTCAAGGAATAATTTGAGAGAAACGCTTCTTTTCGTCTCGTAACATTTAACGCTTAACCTTTTACCAAACAACCCAAAATTTCAATGACCCTTGGGAAGAAAATGGGCTTTTGAAAACTGAGCAGAAACAGGAGAAAATGCTAGTAACCAGTATTTTCTTATTCTTCAACAGTATTTCCTCTCTTCTCAAACAATTCCCATAATGAGAGCCACATTTATCATCTGCAACTGCAATACATAATGGACTGGTATACAACTTTGTCAGGTAAAGAGTCACAGTAGAGAATGAATTATTTGGCAGAACCTAACATAGAATGAGATGGTACCACACACCCAATTAGCCAAAGGTTTTAAAAGAGCTCAAGACAGGGTTAAAGGTTTCCTATGATATATTAGGCAAATATTTGACTGCCCTGTCCTTATCCAATGATTTATGTCTGTGGGACTTGAAGTATTGGCACAACATTTGTTAGCTGTATAAAAGTGCTCAAGAAATGGTCACTGTTATTATTGGACACAAGCAATGCCATATTTCATTGTCCATCCTATCTTGTTGGGTCAGTTGGGGTCAGACATATTCCAATTTTCGCAGAGATCTTTATGGATAAAATGTAAATATACAGAGTAGGTGCATAAACAGTCATTCTGAGTTACGAGGTTTGAGGTTAAAGTATATTCAATTTAGCCTTCAATATGCAGAATAAAATGTAACAGGCATTTTAACCTATATGTTTATTCTTTAAAAATGAACATTAATAACACTATAGATGAATGCTTTTTCAGACAACAACCTGTATTAGCCCAAGAATAGTCTTTTCGAATGGTTGATGAATACAGGCCCTCAGGTGCCACAAATTATAGCTGCTAAAGCAACCCAGGTTGTGGTAATCAGTTTTATATAATTTTGAAAAGATCAAGTTTATACCACACAGAACAATAAACCTGACCTTGGATCTACCCTGTCAAAAATTTTATGAGGTATTTTGGCCAAAACTGGTTACCAGCATTTTCTCCTTTTCCCATGATATTTTCAAAAGGCCTCTTTTTCTGGGGCGTTAAATCTCTGGACCATTTGGTTAAGGGTTAAACCTTTTTCAAACAATCCCAAAAGATTCTGACAAAAAAGGGTTTTTTAAAACTTTGTAGAAAGAAGAAAACACTTGTTACCAGGATTTCCTCCTTTTTCCATAATGTTTTCTACCCTTTCAAAGATGAATTCTGTTATTTGACCCATGTTTAGTTTGTCGTCTGCAAATTTCTTATAATTTGAAAGACTCTAAAAATTTGTTATGTGGTAAAGAACTTATAACTCTTTATCACACAACAAAAATGTAGACTTGTCCAAATAGGAAGCATTTGCAGATGACATTTTAAATGTGGTTCAAATGAAAAACTTGTCTTTTATGGGGTAGAAAACATGGTGGGAAAAGGAGAAAATGCTGGTCACCAGCATTTTCTCCTTTTCCCACAATGTATTCAAAAGCCTTCTCTTTCAGATCATTAAAACTCAGTATAAATGTGTGCTACAGGGGTTAAAAGGTGTAAAGTTGGAGATGAATGTTTGAACATAGAAACTTTTTTTCGGCTTTGATCTGAACATGGTCTTTCAAAACTAGACTGCAGATGAGTTCAACAGATACAAAGTTTCACTCCATTAAAACTTCAGTGTCAAATCACAAAGCAATAGATGAATCATTTAGAGTGTTAGTTACAGGTAATTAATACATATCTCATGTTGCAAACTGATTGATTCTTTATCAAACAATCCCATGTTTATTGAACCTGAGGAAAAAGGCTTTTGAGAACATAGTGGATATTAAGGAGAAAATGCTGGTAACCAGTATTTTCTTTTTTACTCAATACGTTTTCAACCCTTTCTAGGACATTCCATCATTTCAGCCACAGGTGTCTTCTGCACATTCTTTCAGATTGGTTGAGTCTAAAAGTTTGTCATCAGGTAAAGCATTAATTCTTTCAAACTACAAAAAATTTAGACTTGTCCAAATTGAAACATTTGCAGATGACAAATTGAATGTAGCTCTAAGGACAATTTCTGTCTTTGAAATGGTAGAGAATGTTGTGGGAAAAAGAGAAAAAGCTGGTTACCAGCATTTTCTCCTTTTCCCACACTGTTTTCAGAATCCTTCTTCCTTGGGGTCGTCATTACATTGGATTACTTGGTAAAGGTTTAATAGCTATCTCATGGTTACGAGCTGATGAATGTAGAAAGATGCAAGAAGTACTTCCCACCAGCCTGTTTTGATGCTTTTTATACGCCCGTCGAAGACGGGACGTATTATGGGATCACCCAAGGCGTGCGGGCGGGTGGGGGGCGGGCGGCGTCCAGTTCTTTGTCCGGAGCATATCTCCAAAACTATACTACCTACGGTTATGAAATTTCATGTGTGGATAGATCTCATCAAGGGGGAGTGCAGTGCACAGGAATCATAACTCTTGCTTCCTTAATTTTTGAGTTATTGCCCTTTGTTGTTTTTCATACTTGAATTTTGTCCGGTGAATATCTCCAATACTATACTACCTAGGGTTATGAAATTTCATGAGTAGATAGATCTCATCAAGGGGGAGTGCAGTGCACAGGAATCATAACTCTTGCTTCCTTAATTTTTGAGTTATTGCCCTTTGTTGTTTTTCATACTTGAATTTTGTCCGGTGAATATCTCCAATACTATACTACCTAGGGTTATGAAATTTCATGAGTGGATAGATCTCATCAAGGGGGAGTGCAGTGCACAAGAATCATAACTCTTGCTTCCTTAATTTTTGAGTTATTGCCCTTTGTTGTTTTTCATACTTGAATTTTGTCCGGTGAATATCTCCAATACTATACTACCTAGGGTTATGAAATTTCATGAGTGGATAGATCTCATCAAGGGGGAGTGCAGTGCACAGGAATCATAACTCTTGCTTCCTTAATTTTTGAGTTATTGCCCTTTGTTGTTTTTCATACTTGAATTTTGTCCGGAGCATATCTCCAAAACTATACTAGCTACGGTTATGAAATTTCATGCATGGATAGATCTCATCAAGGGGGAGTGCAGTGCACAGGAATCATAACTCTTGCTTCCCTAATTTTTCAGTTATTGCCCTTTCTTGTTTTTCATACTTGAATTTTGTCCGGTGAATATCTCCAATACTATACTACCTACGGTTATGAAATTTCATGTCTGCATACATCTCATTAAGGGGGAGTGCAGTGCACAGGAATCATAACTCTTGCTTCCTCAATTTTTCAATTATTGCCCCTTCTTCTTTTTCATACTTGCATTTTCTCCGGTGAATATCTCCAAAACTATAGTACCTAGGGTCATGAAATTTCATGCCTGCATACATCTCATTAAGGGGGAGTGCAGTGCACAGGAATCATAACTCTTCCTTCCTTAATTTTTGACTTATTTTCATACTTGAATTTTGTCTCGAGCATATCTCCAAAACTATACTACCTATGGCTACGAAATTTCATGCGTAGATACATCTCATCAACTGGGAGTGCAGTGCACATGAACCATAACTCTTGCTTAATTTTTGACTTATTGCTCTTTCTTTATTTTGAAACTTTAATTTTGTCCAGTGCATATCTTCAGAACTATACTAGTTAAGGATATGAAATTTCATGCGTGGATACATTCCATCAACAGGAAGTGCTGTGCATATAAATTTCAACTCTTGCTTGCTTAATTTTTCAGTTATTGCCCTTTCTTGTTTTTTTTTCGAACTTGAATTTTGTATGATGCATATCTCTCAAACTATACTACTTCGGGTTATGAAATTTTAGGGCTGGATACATCTCATCAAGGGGTAGTGCAGTGCACATGAAATATAAATTGCTTATTTTTTATGCACCAGCATTTTCTCCTTTTCCCACAATGTTTTCTACCCTTTCCAAACCAAATTTCAATTTTTGAGTTACATTTAGTTTGTAAACTGCAAATGATTTCAATTTGGACTAGTCCAAACTTTTGCTGTGTGGTAAAGAGTTAATAGTGATACAATAATAAACAAGAGTTCCGTCAACACAAATACACTGCCATTATCTTCAATCAACAGTAAAAAAAATATTCTGCACTACTATTTTTCTATACCTCCCCTTTATCATTATTATGCCCCAACTTTACAACTTGGGGTAAGGCGGGCGTATCTTGCGACAATTTGCCGCTCTTGTTTAGGTTGTGTTTCTGAATAAACAGAGTAAAATTTGAAAATGTTCTGCTTCTATGGAGGAACAGATCTAATCATAATGATTCTGTCATCAAAAAAAATTCTTGCAAAGCAAGGTTTCTTAACCCTGTACAACACAATCCTGGGTTTTCACGACCTTGAGAAAGAAGCCTTATGAAAACATTGTGGGGATAGGAGAAAATGCTGATAACCAGCATTTTCTCCTTTTCCCAAGATGTTTTCTACCCTTCCGAAAACAAATTCCAATTACTGAGTCAAATTGATTTTGTCGTCTGCAAATGCTTTCAATTTGGATGAGTCTAAAACTTTGTCGTTTGGTGAAGAGTTAATTGTGGTGGGCTGAACCCTTGTGGTTACAAGCTCTGTGTGTTGGAACAATTTGCAATCTGTGTAGGAATTGTCACTGTCCAATATTTACACCCCCAAAACAAAGATGAAAAGGGGGGTATACCAGAATTAGATTGTCTGTTTGTCTGTCAGTTAGTCTGCAGGATGCCCACTGGGTTTTCAATTTGGGGGTACATGCACCCCCCAGGTTTTGAATTGGGGGTACAAAGAAAAAATTGGGGGTACACTGTACCCCCTAGGTTTTGAATTGGGGGTACAAAGAAAAATTAGGGGGTACAGAGTAACTTTGGGCTGTTTCAGTTTTATTAATGAATTTTAACACCCTAGCTCCTTTACCATAATGAATGGGATCTAAATTAAATTCGTAAATTGTGCATTTGGTGATTACATGGATGCATCATATGTCTCCATGGCATGCACATACTTAAGGTATAATCGTAACAGCGGGTCAGGGTTTAAAAGCCAAACACGGCCATGAGTTTTGATAATTGACCGCCTTTATGAAAGATTGTTCACCTTTATTCCCTTCTCAAAGTTGCTAAGTACATTAGAACTGCTTTAAAAAGGAAGTGTAGACAGATTGGTGCTCGTTGTCCAAGACGATGTTCGTAGATCTGGCTATTTTAAAATCACAGAGGAGATTGGCTCATTGTAACCTAAAACTATCAAATAAGGCGATGCAGTGTTAGGGCAAAATAAAACAAAATGTCTAATGGTAGAATCACTTGTGCAAACCTACCTTTCTCAGATCTTCATGCTGTAAAATATTTTAACAGCTTTTGTTGTGATGACATTTTTTTTGCAGCAGACGCCATACATATGAAAATTACCCGTTTAATTTGCGGTTCGATTTTTCAGGTTTCATATGTCAAAAAAGTATGTTTTTAACAATAACTGTGCATCATAATATTATTAAATGATTTAAATTTCTCATTGAAAATTAGTTACCAGATTTCCTGTACATGTGGTAGATTTTGACACCTTAAAAAAATCAACGCGAAAATTATTGAGACAGACAAGGGAGCCGCAAAATATATATTGTGAAAATATTTGGTAACCCGCTCTATATTGAGGACAAAGCGTGGTACCCACTTACGAGGAAAACTACTTTCATTTTGTTTGTTTGGCATGCAATACGAAATGGTATCTAATCTGTGCAGTGTACGTAATTACTTTCCATTTTGTAGTGCGTGCATGCACATAAGCACAAAAAATTTGTAAGCACGGAGTAAAATTTATACGTGAATTACGCACTGCAGTACGTGATAGGGCACCCTGGTCTGTAGGTGCACTTTTGTGTCCTCTTCTCCTCCTACAGTTTTGCTGGAATTTCATGGAAACCTAATCCTACCATGGAAACTTGAGCATCTGCAGTTTTCATTGTGATTGGTTGACTTTAACATAAGTTATGGCCCTTCAAATTTTTTTCCTGATCCAATGCAATTAACTGCCAGATGGAGTGTTTGTCTACCTATGACAGCTCTGGTTAGTAGCATATTCTAGAGGTCCCATATTCTAGCCAAAACAGACAGACAGAAATTGCAACAATTACATCTGAACACTTCTGTTCTTTAATTCAAATTACTGAAAGTACTGACAGACCAGTGAATGTGGAACAAGTGGCCTTTGTAAACATAGAGCTTTGTTTGGTCCATACAAGATTGAAGATAAATGGTCCAATTGGGTAATTTAAGTCTGATCCAGGTTGATCTGGTTATTAAGTATGTTCTGGTTTGGCCCTGTCCAATCCGGTTATTAAGTCTGATCAGGTTTGATCTGATGATTTTACCCACTGCTCATAGCCATTTACTTGTCACAATGGGAGAATACCATGAAATAATTCTGTTTGTTGATCTCATCGTCTACAAAGCAAACAAAGAAGATATCTATTTGATGATTTGGGGTTGAATACTTTCTAGAGTTCAATTATAGATGAACTTTCATGCTTTATACCTTTCTTATCAGTTAGACAAATTTGTTGGTAGACTAGACCTACAACATGTGCAGAAAACAGAAAGATGTAAAAGGTTGCCTTGGGATAAGTAAAGTTAGCTTGATTTGCATAGATCACTGACTTAATTTACATAGGAATTATAAGCAAACATCTCATACCATGTCAATGACAGCTTGTTGAGCTGAGTCTATGACTTTGTAAGCAGACATCATTTAAATTGGAGTGGTAGAGATTTTGTAGTTGATGTCAACCTAGTGATATTTTACAGAATCATGATTTCTAACAGAAAGAATTATTTTCTGTAGGGCACTATTTGGGAACTTTGGGTTATTTCATTACATTTGGATCTTGGTCACTCTGGAAAGCAATAGGCTGTAGATCTTATGATCACATCTAAAGATGTTCAAAGTGTCAATGTTTCTTCTTTTCGCAGTCTTACCTGGGGTTATTTTATGCATTATTGCTCACAAAATATCATTAAGTTTCTTATTCCTTATTAGTTTACATTTTGGAGACAACGTTGTTTCTCCTAAAGCTGTATGTTGTTTCATTTTATTATTGTGAGAAATTTAAGACTTTCATTTCTTTTATTTAAAACACACAATGTCTTTAAACTTTACATTGTTGATATGTCACTGAACCTTTTACAACACAACCACACATGTTTTAATGACTGAGGAAGAGGGCTTTTGAAAACATAATGGGAAAAGAAGAAAATGCTGGGTACCAGCATTTTCTCCCTTTCCTGCAATGTTTTTTAGCTTTTCACAGCCAACTCCCATCATTTCAGCCACATTTAATTTGTTGCCTGCAAATTCTTTTAATCAAGAAGAGTCTAAAACTTTGTTGTTCAGTAAAGAGTTGAATACCTCAAAAAACAGAGTGTCTGCACTTGATCCTGTTTGTCTAGATTTTTTTCTGGTTTCCTAAATAAACTTTTGTGTTTTTAATTTTATGATTTAACTTGTTCTGTCTCCTGAACCCCTTGCCTATCTATGAAAACATTCGATATGTGTGCACCTTGATGTGAGGACATGTAAAGCAGAAGATTCAGATGCCAGGCTACAGGTCTAAGGTCAAGCTCAAAGCAGGAGATCAAATTACCAAATGCTCATCAAATTTGTCTGCTCTTAAGCCCGTGGTCTGATTTTGAAAATATTTCAACATGCAAAGCAGAGGTTTCAGACACTGGGTGGTAAGGTCAATGTCACAGCAGATCAAAAGTCAAATACTCTGTCCACTCCATCTCTCACAAACTCCAGGCTCCAAGGTCAAGGACATAGGGTGTCATAGGTCATATGCTCTTAATTTTTGTACACTCCCTATCTTCTGAGTGTCTGGTCTGATTTTAACCAGCATTTTCTCCTTTTCTCCAGAATATTTTCTACCCTTCCCGAAACAGTTTTAATTTTCGGGTCACACTAGTTTTCTTGTCTGCAATGCTTTCAGTTTGGACTAACCTAAAATTTTGTTGTTTGGGAAGAGTTAAGTAACAAATCTCTTCATTTTTGTTACATATGATTTTGTGTTTGCAAACACTTGAAAAATTTTTGGTGACTGTTTAACCCTTAAAGCGTCGAATAAACCCAATTTTTGTTGTAGAATAAGTCCCTGATAAAAGCAATTTAGTGGGTGCCTGTTGTCTGTAGTGTTTCAGCAAAGCGGACAGTGTAGATTAAAGATCAAACAGCATGTTTTATGCAGTCTGTTCTTAATCTACACTGGTTGCAATGGCAACTATAGTTGTGAAAGGCGCTTTAAGGGTGTAGGAGTTAATGTGACATGGATAGCACATTAGAGAATCAATTTAAGGATTACATTTCCTCTTGTTAAATATAAGTTCAGAGTTGAAGAGTTTTAATGTGATAATTTGATACTGTCAGTGATGCTACATTAACTTAATCTAGTGTAAGTCGAGTATGCATTTTCTCAAAGGAACTATTTTTTTTTTGAAAAAACAATGTGGGAAAAGGAGCAATTGCTTGAGACAGGCAATTGCTCCTTTTCCTGAAGTGTTATCCATATTAGTCCTGATTCAAAAATTTTCTTCCTTCTTTCAAATGTTTTGCCATTGTCTTACTTCAGCACTTTTAACCCTTTACTGCACAATCCTGAGTTTTAAAAACCTTGAGAAAGAAGCCTTTTGAAAACATTATGAAAACATTATTGGTAAAGCAGAAAATTCTTATAATCAGCATCTTGTCCTTTTCCCACAATATTTTCTATCTTTCAAAAGATATTTGGTGTTTAGGTTGCTTTAACTTTGCCATATATAAATGCTTTCAATATACCCTAAAAATAGGCTGCTAAGCACGACTTAGGACTCTTTTTGTGGACAGTGTAGATCAAGATCAGACTGCACGGAAGGTGCAGTCTGATTTTGGATCTACGCTGTCGGATAAGGAGATACCTTTCCCTCCAAAATTAACTTTGAAATAGCAAAAAATCTTGTTTTTTACTGTTGGCTTGAAAGTTTCATTTTACTTATTTAGCAGGATAAGGGTTAAGTCTTAATTTTGTGTTATGGTAAAGAGTTATAGAGGATCTTACATGAGTGTTTATGTATTATCATTTTTATTAAACGAGTTGACTAAAAATGTATGACGCGAGCCTTGGGGAGCGTCAAATACATTTTAGTCAACAAGTTAGATAAAAATGATAATACATAAACACGAATGTGAGATTCTATTTATCACATAAAACGAATGATAGGCAAAATATATCCTGCATCATCACCTTTAGCCTATACACCATTCACAGGTCCATAGTTACAGTAGTTTGGTTTCAAATGTGTACATACACATGTAGATAGTTCTTTGATATTTACACCGAAAGTAGAATGAACCAGTTTCTAGAGGGGATAAGTCCGCCTATTTCCGCAATTTTGTTGAATTAAAAGACTTTTGCTGCATTTCTTTGTTTTTATTATACATGAAAATCAAAAACTTTCCACGCATATATGCCTTAGCAACAATGACGTCATTTTCCAGCAAAACGGCGTAGTGGCACAAATTCCGGCACGTGCTGTGGCTGGTTTCTCCGGATTCACACGCTCATGACTAAAAACTGATCAGAACCTGGATCCAAAAAATGATAATACATTAGTGTATTGTCAAAAATAACTCATGGGTTTAATACACTGCCGGAGGAGGTTTTAGGTGATAAAAATAAAGTCAAATTTGTATCAAGAAAGGACAAAGGGAACTGAGAAAAGTGGTTGCTTACAGTAGGTGGTCTGTTGATGCAAGTTCAATAATGTTGATGAAAAAAGTGATGCAGAATTAAAACATTGGTCTCTTAACCCTCAACCAAACAATCCTGAGTTTTGACGTCCCAGCGGAAAAAGTTTCTTGAAAACCTTGTGGGGAGAAATAAGAAAATGCTGTTACCAGCATTTTCTCCTTTTCCCACAATGTTTTCTGCTCTTTTAAAGACATATTTCATTATTTTAGTGACATTTCATCTGTCCTTTGCAAACATTTTCTTATGTGGTGAAGAGTTAATCCTTTACCAAACAATTCCAAGTTTTAACAACTCAAAAGAAGAAGGCTTCTGATAACTTTGGGGAAAAGGAGAAAACGCTGGTTACCAGCATTTTTTTCCTTTTCCCACAATGTTTTCTACCCCTTCAAATATACTCTCCATCATTTAAGCCACACCAAGTTTGCTGTTTTCAAAAACTTTGGTTTTGAACAAGTTCGAAATTTTGTCATTAGATGAAATTAATAGATGACATCTTGAATCATAGTATATAGGATGGAAAATCTTGTGGTTCTTGTTTTGATACACTGCATAAAAATTCACACTCCAAGCAAACACCATGTGAAAATTCTAAGCCATAAGTATCCAAAACTAAAGCCTTTATGACAGGGTATAAGCAAAGAGTGTGAATTTTTATGACGGCATAATTGTACCATTAAATCCAGACATAGTTGTGCCTAGATTGATCGATAAAGTTATACACAAGACAGAAAAGCCATTTACCTAAGATTTTGTCAAAATTTCACCATTTTCTGTACACTGAATCAAAACAAGAACCACATGATTTCCTACATAATTTTGGTCAGATAGCCACTGTTGTACATGGAGAGTTAATTTGATTGTCCCCAGAGCTCCAGATAGAGGGAGTGATTTTGATTATAGAATTGAAAATATTAATTATTTTCAAGTAAACCCTATGTTATGGGTACTCAATACAATCATCTCATTGAGATGACTCTAAAGAGTACCCACAACATAGGGTTTGGAAGAGAAATAATGGATTTAGAATACCATCACTCCCTCTTAAATGGAGCTCTGGTCCCTATATTTTTTAATGTCTTAAACCACAGTTATTTCATGTGGCTTTTGATACAATAAAGTCAAATAGTTTCAAATAGTTACTACACCTCTGTCAGAACTAGAGAAAAGTATTCTAGGTATATGTCCATATTTTTTTGCAAGATTGCAATAGTTGATAGGGGGTGGCCTTATTTGTGGTATTCTTTGATGCAAGATGCTGTAACAACATGGCGTCATCTTACAGAATCTCATCCCTCGTCTTTGATCCTTGAATTTTCAAGTTGTAAGTAGATATGCTAAAAGCATGAAATGGGTTTGGGGCGGGTTTCCATCATGCTTTACATATGTTGGATGGGCTTTGCATTTTTTATAATCTATTGAAAATTAACTCAAAACATGGCTTGCTTGCATAAAACACACCCCAAACAGATGATTTTTAATACATGTTTGCACAGATCTGGGAACACAGTCATTTTCATTAAATACGGCACAGCTTATTACCTACTGAAACAAATTTGTGGCAGACAGCTCTTGCAAACCCTTGTAAAATGGAAAGATGAATATGAAATACCTCTGACTCTTTGCCAAAAGACAAAATTCTAGGCTGGTCCAAATTGCAGACTGCAATTCCAGTGTGGCTCAATTAACTCTTTATCATACAATCCTACTTTCAACGACCCTAAAAGGAAACCTTTTGAAAACTGTGTGAGAAAAGGAGAAAATGCTGGTACCCAGCATTTTCTCCTTTTCCCACAATGTCTTCTACCATCCCATAACAAATTTCAATTTTTAAGTCATTTAATTTGTCGTCTGCAAATGCTTTCAATTTGGACTAGTCTAAAATTCTGTTGTTTGGTAAAGAATTAAAGGGATATGTTTCTGAAAGGGTAGAAAGCATTGTGAGAAAAGGAGAAAATGCTGGATACCAGAATTTTCTCCTTTTTCAGCAATGCTTTCATTAACTCTCTTCCTTAGGATTGTTTAAATTTTGTATTGTTTGGTAACGAAATCAGACTAGACAAAATTGAAAGCAATAGCAGACGCCAAAATTAAGTATGGCTCATTTGATTGGATTTGTCACTGAAATGGTAGAAAACATTGCAGAACAAGGAGAAAATGCTTGTGAAAGCCCCATCTTCAGGATTGTAAAAACCTGTGTGTGGTAAAGGGTTAATGCATGAACAAGAAATGCTCATGGAAGCAATTTCTCTTTTTGGCAAGTTTGTGGTCTGTTACAAATTTGTGGTCCTATTTTCTACAGGAGCTTATGAGTTAGTTAACCCTTTACCACAGAATCCTAGATTTTAAGGACCCTGATGAAGGAGGCTTTTTAAACATTTTATGGGGAAAAAGAAAATGTTGATGACCAGCATTTTCTTCTTTTTGCGCAATGTGGATTAATAAAAATATTATGTCTTAATAGTAAAGAGTAAATACAACAGCAGCAAACTTGTTCAAAATATTTCAGAAGAGAAGTCAGGCAAGTGATTGATGCACCGTGACTTTGCAGGCTATTTTTTTCATAAATTATGACAGTAATTTCTTTTTTGGTTTTTGTGGCATGTGTCAAAGACAATGCCACTATGAGTTCAATATGGCATTTTGAAAATCATGTATTGTATTTTGTGCAAAACCGAAGGAAGTAAACCCATTTAAACTCAATTTTTTTATGACATATAAGTGTTTTTGAATACACTCAGATATGAAAATGAAAATGGTGTATTACAATATATTAGATTAGGTCATCAATCATGGAAATACTTCTTTTTTATCGAAAATAGCTTGATTCACTATGGCCTTTTATTGGTGTAATGATACACACAATCTTTGTTTCCTGACCGCCCGATTCTGTGCTTGATCGTCCAAAACCAGTTCGTTCCTGGGCTTATTAGTCCCAGGGCATGTTCGCCAGAGCTTGTTTGTCCAACAATATTGCATGCTACTCTATTGGATTGTGCATGCTACACCAGTGTTTTCAACACTTTGATTAAGTGTATTTTTGAATTTCTTTTTAGACTAAACTGTTGACCTGTTGATGTTTCAAGGCACTGTCATCCCGACTAAATCATCAACTCTTGTGAGACCGTGGTTGAAAGGTTCATAGACAACTGTGAATTTAGTGAGCTGTTACAGACTAGAATGATGCTTGATAGAGGGTAAGTTGCCAAATGTTGCAATTATTATGAAGTCTTAGCTAAAACTGGTTGTAATGGCTCACTCATTTCATGTCCAGTCACCAGAGGTATACTTAGGATTTTGTTATGTGACACAATCTATGCATGGTTAGTTGCCAAAAAACCTTAAAGGTAGTGAGAAAGAGCACATCATTTAGTCCCTACCTCCTGGTTATCATAAGACCATCAGTTAAAAGCTCATGCTATTCTTATGACAGAATTGACGGAATGTAGTATATTGGTTGGTTTGCCCATGGCTGAAATAAAGTTATAAATCTTGGCAGCCTGTTCCATAACTTTCAGGCTTATTAAATTCAGGCTTAGAATGCACTAAGAACCCTTTAAGTATAGCTGATTAACCTTTCACCACACAATCCCGACTTTTAACGACCCTGAAAAAGAAAGCTTTTGAAACATTGTGGGAAAAGGAGAAAATGCTGGTGACCAGCATTTTCTCCTTTCCCCACAATGTTTTCTATCCTTCCCAAAACAAATTTCAAGTTTTAAGTCACATATATTTTGCTGTCTGCAAATTCTTTCAATTTGGATTAGTCTAAAATTTTGTTGTTTGTAAAGAGTTAATCCTTTACCAAAGAATCCCATGTTTTCAGTACCATTGGATTAAGACTGCTTTTGAAAGTGTGCCAAAATGCTGGTAGCCAATATTTTCTCCTTTTCCCATGATGTTTTCAGCCATATCAAACTGCTTCGGCTCATTTTTCACCAAGTGAAATGAAACTTCTATGTATGGGTAATTAACTCTTTACCAAACGACAACATTTTTTAATAGACCAAATTGAAAGCATTTGCAGACTACAAATTAAATGAAGCTAGAATGATGATTTCTGCCTGTGATAGATTAGAAAACATTGTAAGAAAAGGAGAAAATGCTGGTTACCAGCATTTTCTCCTTTTCCCACAATGTTTTCAAAAGGCTTCTATTTCAGGTCGTTAAAAGTCGGGATTGTGTGGTAAAGGGTTAAGCTGCTTTATAAATGAAACGTCAAGTGGATTTCAAAAAACCCAACTTTTGCTATTTCATAGGTATTTTGGGGGGCAAAAATATCTCCATATCGGATATCGGACAGTGTAGATCCAAGATCAGACTGGACATTCTGTGCAGTCTGATCTTAATCTACACCGTCTGCAAAAGGTCAATGGGTCGCGCTTAGTAGCTTAGGGTTAAGGAAATATACTGAGAAATAGTTGTGCCTCTGTCTAGCAAAATTTTCCAATTTATCATAAAGTATTAATTAGTTTCGAGGATTGCAAGAGATGGGTAGTAGGGAGTTATATTTTTATAGGATTAATCTATACTAATTGATCAGCTCTCCTCAGTCTGACAATGACAAATTCGTTTAATTATTATTCACATGGCATGGAGTGATTTATGTCACTTCCTGTGTGTGGAGAAAACAGACCAAGCTTGGAACCAGTCAGGCAACTCTCCTATTAAAGGAGGAAATTTGTGTCTTCCTTTAGGTTGAGTTTTTTTCCCCTGCATGTTGATTGGCTGGTCCCTGTTCACTAATGAAAATCATTTTGCTGATGTGAATCAGTCAGATGAAAAACATGATTGTCAAGCATTTTCAGAATGTGTCTTTCAACCCTTTGAAGTGCAAAGACTTTCAGTAAAAGAAAAGATCCAAATATCTACCATTTCAAGCCTCTATTTGACCGAATGTCTCAGCAGAGCGGATAGTGTGGATCCAAGCTGGGAGTTATGGGTTAGTGCAGTTTGATCTTGATCCACATTGGCTACAAAAGCAACCTAATTTGAGATAGCACTTTAAGGATTAATCCTTTACGAAGCAATCCAGTGTTTGAAGGACGCTGAGGATGACATAGTTTGAAAACTTTCTGGGAAAAGGAAAAAATGCTGGTAACCAGCATTTTCTCCTTTTAAACGCCAAGTTTTCTACTTTTTCATAGATAAATCTCATCATTTGGACACATTTTAAATTGTAAATGATTTCAAGTTGGACAAGTCTACCATTTTGTCGTCTAGAAAAGAGTTAATCCATTGTTGCATAACAATAATTATTAGGGAATTAGGTTTGTTTTGAAATTGATTTTGGTGAGCAAATGAATTATTTTGACAAATGAGCCATGAACTCCAGGATGCTGTGGACAATTCAAAGGCGTATTTATGGACTGCAAAGAACATGGAATCTGATTTCGGATTACACTCTTTGATAATTAGAGAGATAGTTTGGGCAAAGTGGCCTTGAAAGTGCAACACCAACCTTGTTTTTTTATTGATCTATATTATTTATTTCGCAATGTATTAGAACAGTAAAATAATTAAAAGAGAAAATGGCTGAGTGCCCATTTCCAGGTTCTGAAATGTAGATCCCGATGTGATAATAGAGTTAGTAGATTGATTAAAGTGTTAAAGAGCACTATCTTAGTGTCAGTATCTGGCACTGCTATGTTTTAAATCTTCAGGGTATGACGCTGCTTTCTTTATTTGCAAGCTAGGTAGTACTCAGCTATTTGCAGAGATTTGGTTTTAGTAAAGGATATTCTGAATATCTCTTCAGAGGGGTAATGCTATATTGCATTAATTCCAAGTGTGGCTATCAATAGAGGCGCACTACTGGCATCTGGGAGTGACCAGCAGCGTTTCTATGTTGATTCCTATGACAGCAGAGTTGCTGCTTGAAGTGGAAACAAATGAAAAACAGCTTAGATACGAAGTAATACTGGATGCGCTTCTGATAAGAATTGGATTCACTATTGGTATGTTAAGCAAGTCTTTCTTGATCTGAGGACCCTCGACCTCTGAAAAGTTCTAAGAACCGAATGAAACTGGTCAGAGACATAGGATGTCATAGGGTCAAAAACGGCCTCTCCGAAGTCAAGCCAAGCAAAATGCATATCTCCATTTGTCCCTCCCCAGGCAACCTCTGTTAACATTAACATTTTGCCAAACATTATATTATAATGAGTAAAAATGCATGATTCTGACTTACCCTTTCCATCATGAAGTCTGAAGTTGGGGTTTTAAGATTGAAGCAACAAATTTAAAAATTATCCCCAAAATAACAGTGTCATAAACATCAAAACTCTAGAAAGAAATTGATTAACCCTTTACCAAACAGTCCCGGGTATTCACGACCCTAGGAAAGAAGGCTTTTGAAAACATTGTGGGAAAAGAAGAAAATGCTGGTAACCAGCATTGATTTTGCTCCATCAGAGAGCTTAAGCTCGTTTGTTCCAAAGTTGAATTGGCATCTGCAAATGCTTTGAAATTGGACTAGTCTAACATGTTGTTGTTGTGTGTGGTAAAGAGTTAATACAGTATTATGTAGGTCCAGTTTTATTCCACTTTACCTCTGCCCATACCCGTGGCCAAAAGGTCAAGGTTGATCTATTGCACTTACTCTGGTGTCAGAGTTGGTGTTTGGTCATCTGTTTTAGGCTGGGACTCTGTTGCTGTTTCAAGGGTATCAAGACAGTTCCCCGACTAGACAGTTCCCCGACACAAGTATTCGAGGCAATTCCTCAACAGATTTGAAGACAGTTCCCCGACACTTTTGAAGACAGTTCCCTGACACTTTCGTGGAATGTCAAAAAACCTGTTACTGATAAATAATCATGAGAAATTTTGAAATATTTATGGATAATTGATGTAATTTGAATCTATTTTTTGTACCTTGTGGTGAAGAATTCTATGTATGTCCAATGACGGACCCATACTTTTTCTCCAAAGGGTGAATTCATGATGATTTACAATAGGCAATAGAAAATTATAGACATTTCATAATTATACCAGTCATAGAAAATTAGGTACGCGTTTCAAAGGTTTCAAACAAACTTTACATAAATTCATCCATAAAATTCTCCGTCAACCATTTCTACACATGATAATTGTCATTTGAAAACCAGCTAAGGTCTGGGGGATCTGTCTCCAAAAGTGTCGGGGAACTGTCTTCAAATCTGTCAAGGAACTGTCTCGAAAGCTTGTGTCGGGGAACTGTCTTGTCGGGGAACTGTATTGTTCCCCTTTCAAGGCACTGCCATCCCAAATAGATCTTTTCCAGACGAGCAGTATGTGTTTCACATGATTTCAAGATATAAACCATCACCAAACTATCATTCCAAATGCTTTCAATTTGGACGAGTCTAATATACTGTCCTATAAAGCATTAACTTTTTACAATCTGACAAAATTTTAAACTTTGTCTTAATTAAAAGCATAGGCAAACAACAAAATAAATATGACTCAAAAATTGAAATTTGTTGTGGGAAGGGTAGAAAACATTTTGGGAAAAGGAGAAAATGCTGGTTGCCAACATTTTCTCCTTTTCCCACAATGCAAAAGGCTTTTTCTTCAGGGCAGTTATTGTGTGGTAAAGCATTTAATCTAATTCATGCTATGTATTCTTTGTGTATTTTAACTCTGTACCACACAATCCCGACTTTTAACGACCCTATGAAAGAAGCCTTTTGAAAACCTTGTGGGAAAAGGAGAAAATGCTGGTAACTAGCATTTTCTCTTTTTCCCACAAGGTTTTCTACCCTTCCCAAAACAAATGTAAGAAAAGGAGGTAACCAGCATTTTCTACTTTTTCCAACAGTATGTTCTACTCTCTCAGAGACAAGTTCAATCATTTTAGCCACATTTAGTCTGTTGTGTGCAAATGCTTACTATTTGGACCAGTCTAAAATCATGTCGGTTGATAAAGATTTTGTGGTAGAAAAGTCTATTGGTTCATTTTAGGAGTCAAAAACTGTTCTTCTGCATCAGTGTTTTAATCACATTTTCAATCACATTTATTTAGTCGTCTGCAAATGCTTTTAATTAAGACAAAGTTTAAAATTTTGTCGGATGGTAAAGAGTTAAGTGCTATTGCAGTAAATTTTGCTTTGGGAGGTAATGAGCTAATTGTGGGTATGATAAGGAAAAAGTTAGAGGAGGAAAGCCATGATGAACGAGAGTCCTGTATTCAATGTGTATTTACACTCAGATGGATTCATCGATTCCTAATAAATCATGATAGATTTATATCCTTCGAGGGGTAATCACAGTGGGCAAGATGTTTTTATTTAATGATCATTTTTTCAGGGAAGTCAAATCGACTGACATCTTATTAGGGCATGCGGAGATGAATGGGGACTGTGTGACATGCATGGGTAATGATCAAGGGCAACCATTGTTGGGTCTGCAGTCTTTTTGTTTAACCCTTTACCACTCAGTCATGGGTTTTAACAACACCGAGGAAGAAGCTTTTTGAAAAAAATGAAAAAAAAAAAGCAGAATGCTGGTAATCAACATTTTCTCCTTATCCCACAATGTTTTCTACCCTACTGAAGACAAATTCCATCATTTGAGCCACATGTGAATTTTCTTCTGCAAATGCTCTCAACTTGGACAGATCTACATTATTTGTTGTGTGGTAAAGGGTAAACCCTTTCTCAAATAATTCTGAGCTTTGACAACGCATCGAAAGAGCTCGTTGGAAAGAAAACTTGGGGAAAAAGGAGAAAATGTTGGTAAGCAGCGCTTTCTTCTTCTCAGAATGTTTTTTACTTTTTCTACGAAAAATCCCATTATTCAAGCAACACTTTAACTGTTCTCTGCAAATGCATCAAAGTGAAGAGGTCTGACATAGGGTTGTGTGATTTTACTTCTTTACCAAAGAACTATTTTTTAGACTAGTCCAAATTGTACATGAAAGATCAGACTGCACAAGACATGCAATCTTATCTTTCAACTACACACTCCTCTAAAGCTGTACAAGTCCCCAGTTGGTCGCGAGAAAGTAGTCTGGTACCCCACCGCATTACAAGAGTATGTCAGGCAAAGTGCAATAATGACAGCCCCGGTTGGTAATATGCAGAGGAGATGGGATATTGTTATTTCACATGATCAAATCGGATCATAGGCTGAATTCAAAATAGATCGCTTGCAATTAATTTAAGTCGTGGCAGTGAATTTTTCTACATGTCATTCTTATTTAGCGAGGAAAAACTACATATCAGAAGTGCTTTAAGTATCGGAAATGTCAATGGACCCATATAATGTCCAAAAAGAGGGCTACTTCTAAAATGACTCATAGTTGAATTTATAATTAAACTATACCCCAACATCATGTTTTAGATTCGGTAATGTATTTTGTGTACAAAATAAATCTCATTTTATAAACTGATCAAACTGGATCACAAGAAATCAGGGAAAACGGGGAAGCAGGTAGGGGTATGCTTGAGGACACCTAGGAGGCCACCATTATTGCGCTTTGCCTGACCCGATAACCTAGTGGTAGGGGCAGGTAATCCAGACTAGCAAAACAGTTGCAATGACTCTTTACCAAATGATGAAATTTCAGCTTGTCTACAGTGAAAGCTTTTGCAAGCGACAAACTACATGTGATTCAGTAGATGGGATTTTTCTTTGAAAAGTTAGAAAACATTGTGCAAAAGGGAGAAAATGCTGGTTACCAATGTTTTAATCCTTTACCAGATGGCTAAATTTTAGACCAATCCAAATTGAAAGCCCTTACAGAATGACAAATGTGACTCAAATGATGTAATTGGTTTTTGAAAGGGTAGGAAACCTTTTCCCACAATTTTTTTTTAAAGTTTTTTTTAATTCAGGTTTGTTAGAACTCAGGATTGTATTGTAAAGGATTCAAAGACCTTCCTCTTAAGGGTTGTTAAAACAGGATTGTTAAGTAAGAAGTTAAAAGATTCAAATACAAATCTGGTATTTTCATAGATCCCTCCCAAGTTTATTGTAACCCCACATAGGTTCCTGATGACAAGATATCAGTTGGGATCAGCAAGGCTCATTACCCCTTATCTGATAAGCCCTAATTGCTAACTGTAGGATCTCTTTTTGATACTTGTTCATCCCCTTTTGATATTTTTCGGTCCTTGTTCTTGTTCCAATATACTGCTGTAAACATTACTTTTAAAAAATGGCTTTTCATGCCCCTGACCTAAACTGACTTTTAGAAAAAACGCTGAAGAAAAAAACAAGGGCTCTGCTTGTCTCTGTGAATGTTTTACACAGATCTAACATGCCTTTCCTTCTAAAAAATTATGTCAGTAGACGGCCACCATTGATACTTGTCCTCTAAATTTTTCTTATTAATGTCAGTTTAAGGCCTCAGTTTCTCACACTAATCACTTAGGTTTATCACTAGAAATGCCATTAGTAAAGAGTCCGAGGAAAGGTCAGTCTGCACTGTTATTGGTTCAGAAAATTAGTTTCCATTCATTATGCTTAGTTTACATTAGCCTGCATTGAGCTTACTGTATCTATGCGATGCCCATATCCCTCTTTCAGTGTGGCTTCTATACAGTGACTACATGATTACCATAAGGATTCATGGGTGCTGTAGCCTCTACAATTTGTTAACCCGTTACCACACAATCCCGAGTTCGAAAGCCAGGTAGTTGAAGAAGGAAGCATTAATGGTCGTTCTTAACAGCTGTTTGGAAATGACTGAATTACTGTTAAATTTTAACCCAGCCTTAATTTCTTTTCTGGACAGAGTAGATCAAGAACATGGAGTCTGATCTTTGATTTACAGTCAGTTATTTTTCATATATTCTGACAAAAACCAGCCTTGAAGTGGCAATATTGGCAACAGACTGAGAGTGTTACAATAGCCTTACAAATCAGACAAAGTTGTGAAGGAACCAGTTGCTCTTGCTGTTTGGGTCTGTGTAGCCAATCAGTCTGATCTTTAACCCATTACCACACAATCCCAAGTTTTAACGATCCTGTGAGGGAAGGCTTTTGAAAACATCTTGGGAAAATGAGAAAATGCTGGTAACCAGCATTTTCTTCTTTTCCCACAGTGTTTTCTACCTGATCCGAAACAGAAATCATGCGACCTACATTTCATTTGCTGTCTGCAAATCCTTTCAATTTGGACCCGTATAAATTTTTGTCGTTTGATAAAGAGTTAAATAAAACTTTTTTAATAAATCATATATATCATGCAGCCCAAATGAAATGGACCTTCCTGGTTACTAGCATTTTCCCCTTTTCCTACATCATCCTCAATAGCTTTCCCTAAGGTAGATAACATACATGATCTTTTGGCAAAGGGTTAAATACAGGATATGTGGACCCAAACTCTACAGCTCTGGAGGTATTCTGGTGCTAAATGACAAGAGTAAAGGATTAATTGCCAGGAAAATATTTACATAGATGGTCAAGTGGTTACTGCTCAGTAATTTGTATTATAGATTAACAGACATTCAATCAATTGTCAGGGAAGAGCTTTGTTGGTTCAGGTCCCAGGCAAGTTTTTCCTATTTCATTATAGTGATGTTTGTCGGATGCGGCTATCTATTCCTGAAACAGGTTTAACTCTTTACCGGACGACAAAATTGAAAGCATTTGCAGCTGAAACAATGAATGTGATAATGGGGTTTGTCTCAATGTTTGAAAACATAGTGGGAAAACTAGAAAATGTTGGTTACCAGCATTTTCTCCTTTTCACACAATGTTTTTCAAAAGTTTTCTTTCTCGGATTGTCGAAACCCCTAGAGCACTCAAACAGTGAGTGGGCAGTCTAGAGTTCAAGTCGGGGTGAGGCCACTTCATTTTTCTCCTTCACATAAGTTTACAAACCATCTTCTAAACCAGTATATTTTCTTTTTCCTACATTTTCTACCACGACAAAGACTAACTCAAGCATTTGAGCCAAATTTGTGATTTTCAAAGGCTTTCAATATGGGTAAGCCCATATTTTCTTGTGGTAAAGATTTAATCCTTTACCATACAATCATGTTTTAAAGACCATGAAAACATTGTAAGAAAAGGAGGTAACCAGCATTTTGTACTTTTTCCAACAGTATTTTCTACTCTCTCAGAGACAAGTTCAATCATTTTAGCCACATTTAGTCTGTTGTGTGCAAATGCTTACTATTTGGACCAGTCTAAAATCATGTTGGTTGATAAAGATTTTGTGGTAGAAAAGTCTATTGGTTCATTTTAGGAGTCAAAAACTGTTCTTCTGCATCAGTGTTTTATTTATCCAACTTTTGACATGTTTACACATTTTCTTGAAAATAGATTGGCAAAAGGTTAAAAGTCAACAATTACAAGCTATCTTTCTTTACTGTGTATGACATACTTTTTGCCTTCGTGGTAGGGCTTAGTAACACAGTTTCAGCACAATTGCCTTAACCAGGCAATCCCGTGTTTCAAGGACCCTGAGGTGGAAATTGTTCTGAAAACATTGTGGGAAAAGAAAATGCTGATAACCAGCATTTTCTCCTTTTCCCACTATTTTTTCTACCCTTTGAAAGACAAATCTCATTATTTCAGACATATTTGGTTTGTTGTCTGCAAATGCTTTTAGTTTTGACGAGTCTAAAATTGTGTCATTTAATAGAATACCTTAACCAAACAACAGAAAATGTAGACTTCTCCAAATTAAAAGCATATATAGACAAGAGATTAAACGTGGTTTAAACGATTAGATTCTTGTTGGAAATGGTAGAAAACTGTGGGAGGATCATTTTCTCCTTTTTCCGCATTGTTTTCAAAAGCCCTCTCAGTCAAGGTTGTTAAAACTCAGGGATTGTGTTGAAAGAGGTTAATGCATTTATTCAGTAATACATGTATAATTATGCCAAAGGCCTCTTATACATGTATATATTACAGAGAAAATGCTGGTTACCAGTATTTGCTGCTTTTCCCACAATGTTTTCAGAAGGCTTTTTTTTCACGACCGTTAAAAGGCGGGATTGTGTGGTGAAGGGTTAACGCAATTTTTGTGGCTAGTAACTGTAAAACTTGTTCGTTAACACAAAATATTTTCAGAAGGTTCCAGGATTATTTTGAATTAGTGAGGCGATGCAACAATTCCATAATTATTGCCATGTAATTTAATAATGGGCGGGGGGTGTCATCTTTAGCATTCTACCTTGACCTTTGACCTTTGCAAATGAGCATGCTTTATCGCCTTGGTGACAAGCAGTTGCAATCAGCCATTTAGCCCTATCAGTAATGTAATTTAAAAGGAAATTTAATGATTGAGACTTGGTTGTTTCACTTTTGAAAGTTGAACTTTCGACAAGAAAGAACAAAAAAAATATCAGACAAAAATGAGAGCTGCTGAAAAATCCTGCTCCTCCTTGGCACAGTGGAAAAAATCCTTGCTCCTCCTCGGCACAGTGGATATGATGCAGCCTCTTATCTCGGGCAATGCCTCACTTTTGCAGCCGAGCCCTGGTAGCTCAGTCGGTAGCGTACAGGACTTGAGAACAGGTCACTGGTTCGATCCCCGACCCAGCCAAATTCTTCCTGAGGATTGATGATAGTCATTGTGACAGGATTCATTCCTCTCTCACCACTGACCATTGTCTCAATGATGATTATGTGGGAAAGCAGCCAGTAGCTTGGAAAGAATGTTGTGCGGTCTGAATTCACCAGCCTTTCTTAAGAACGTTCTCAGTGTTATTCTCCAGAATTTTATAAATTTCAAAGTTACAACTTTTGATTGGCTAAACCATTTGTTTTAGCCAATCTTAAGTTGTGTTCTGTTCAAATTTAGGAAATCTTGGGGAATAAGACTAAGAATGGTTGGTGAATAAGGACTCAGGATGACAAAATTTTGGACAGCCTGAGAACAAATTATATATGGCTCAAGTACTGGTATTTGTTTCTTGATGGGTAAAAACATTGTGAGAAAAGGAGAAAAATGATAGTTACCAGCATTCTCTCCTTTTACCATAATGTTTTCATTAACTTATATTTGATTAGGGTCAATAAACCATGGGATTGTTAGGTAAAAGTTAAAACATGATTCATCTTGGTGGTCTATATTTTATCCAGAGGCTTCTGTTGCAAATTTGTTTCGGATGGTATCAAGATAGGCTTTTACCTCTTAAGGCATTTTTCACTAATGTTGTTACTTTTATGGCCAGTGTAGATCAAGATCAGACAGCACAAAATGTGCAGTCTGATCTTTGATCTACATTGTCAGCTTTGCTGAAATGCTGCAGAAAAAAGGAAGACATGATTTTGCAATCATCTTGGTCTTATTCTAGAAAGAAAATGTCCATTGAGTTTATTTGATGCTTTAAGGGTTAAAGATCTAGTAAAGAACAGTAATAACCAAAGAAGTGCTGATACTTGTTATTTACATCCCCGAATTCAGCCCTCATCAGTTCAGTTGCTCTGACATGGGTCAAGCTTCTTCAATTCTTAATGATTAATGAGAGGCCACTGACCAAAGGGTTGTTGTGACCGCTTGACCAGAAACAGTTGTTAATCAGGCGAGAAATGAGAACAATTAGTGAGGTAGAAATTCTAATAAATTTAGGGGTGCATGTCCACAGAAAGGTTGCAACTCTTGGCACCTTGGACTCTATAACTCTGTACCAAGTGACACAATTTTAGACTAGTCCAAATTGAAAGCATTTGCAGGCAATAAATTAAATATTGCTCAAATGGTCAGATTTGTCTATTATGGGTTTGAAAACATTGTGGGGGGGGAGCAGAAAATGCTGGTAACCAGCTTTTTCTCCTTTTTCCCCCACAATGTTTTCATAAGGCTTCTTCCTTAGGGTCGTTAAACTCTAGATTGTGTTCAATAAAGGCTTAAGTCAAATCTTTCGTACCACTTATAGCCACTGAAAACATTTAAGAAAATACATCATTTAATGGGAGAGAGCAATTTTAGCTCACCTGAGCATGAAGTGCTCAAGGTGAGCATTTGTGATCGTGCTGTGTCCGTCGTCCGTCGTGCGCCATCCGTCGTGAATTGTGCAGGTGTCAACAATTACCTTGTGTGCACTCTAGAGGCTACATTTTCTGTTATATACTTATGAAACTTTGTCAGAATCTTTGTCTTGATAATATCTCAGACAAGTTCGAAATTGGGTCATGCCGGGTCAAAAAGTAGGTCACTGGGCTAAATCTAAGAATAACCTTGTGTGCACTCTAGAGACCATATTTTCAGCCTGATACTCTTTGATATTGGTCAAAATGTTTGTCTTGATAATATCTGAGACAAGTTTTAAATTGGGTCATGTTGGGTCAAAAAGTAAGTCACTGGGCCAAATCTCAGAAAAACCTTGTGTGCATTCTAGAGGCCACATTTTCAGCCTGAAACTTATGAAACTTGGTCAGAATATTTGTCTTGATAATATCTTGGACAAGTTCGAAATTGATGTCCGGTCAAAAATTAGGTCTAGGACAAGTTTGAAATTGGGTCATGTTGGGTCAAAAAGTAGGTCACTGGGCTAAATCTTACAAAAACCTTGTGTGCACACTAGAGGCCACATTTTCAGCCTGAAACTCATGAAAATTTGGCTAGAATGTTTGTCTTGATAATATCTTGGACAAGTTCAAAATTGGGTCATGTCTGGTCAATAAGTAGGTCACTTGGCTAAATCTTAGAAAAACCTTTTGTGCACTCTAGAGGCCACAATTTGAGCCTGCAACTCATGAAAGTTGGTCATAATATTTGTCTTGATGATATCTAGGACAAATTTGAAATTGGGTCATGTTGGGTCAAAAAGTAGGTCATTGGGCTAAATCTTAGAAAAACCTTGTGTGCACTCTAGAAGCCACATTTTCAGTCTGAAACTCATGAAAGTTGGGTAGTATGTTTGTCTTGATAATATCTGGGACAAGTTCAAAATTGGGTCTTGTATGGGAAATAAGTAGGTCACAGGGCCAAATCTTAGAAAAACCTTCTGTGCACTCTAGAGGCCACAATTTCAACCTTATACTGATAAAAATTGGTCAGAATGTTTATCTTGATGATGTCTTAGATAAGTTTGAAAGTGGGTCATGTCAGGGCAAAAAGTAGGTCACATGGTCAGATCTTAGATAAACTTTGTGTGCACTCTAGAGGCCACATTTTCAGCCTGATTCTCATGAAACTTGGTCAGAAAGTTTGCCTTCAAGATATCTTGGATAAGTTTCAAAGTGGGTCACATCTGGTCAGAAAGTAGGTTACTGGACCAAATTTTAGAAATACTTTGTGTGCATCATAGAAGCCACATTTTTAGTCTGATACTCATGAAACTTGACAGAATGTTTATTTTAATGATATCTTGGACAAGTTTGAAATTTAGTCATGTTGGTTCAAAAAGTAGGCCACTTACACTCATGTGTTTTACATCATTAAAGCTTACAGCTTTATCAACTGTAGATGACTACTCAGGTGAGCTCATTAGGGACAGTGGCCCTCTTGTTCATATTTACAACCTTGTTTTCTGAACTCGCTCATCAAGAAAAGTGAAATTACACAAAAAAGAGAAATTGCGGCTTTGCCTTTCCTATACAGTGTTTACAAGACCATTTCATATTTCGTTCCATCTGTCAGTTTTCTTCAAACCTGTGTCTGAATTCCTTTTGCCTGACTCCTTAATTCTTTACCCAACAACAAAATTCTAGGCTGGTCCAAATTGAAAGCACTTGCACATGATAAAGGTGGCACAAATGACAAAAAATGTTCTTGACAGGGTAGAAAACATTGCAGGGAAAGGAGAAAATGTTGATTACCAGGATTTTCTCCTTTGGCCATAATGTTTTCAAAAGCCTTCTTCTTCAGGTACGTTAAAAGTCGGGATTTTGTGGTAAAGAGCTAATTAGCCTCTGCTATAAATTATGATTAATGATGATTTCTTTATTCATTAAAATAATTTTCTGCAGCTTTTTTCTACAGATGCCAGTGGGCTTAAATGTTTGCATTTGCAATATAGATTAACCCCTGGGCTGTTAAGTGCAACTCGCTGACCTTTTGCAGACAGTGTAGATCAAGATCAGACTGCACAGAATGTGCAGCCTGATCTTGGATCTATGCTGTCCGATAAGCAGATTTCTTTTGCTAAAAATATGTTTGAAATAGCATTATTTAAGTTTTTTACTACCAGTTTAAAAAGTTCATTTCATTTATTTAGCAGGATAAGGGTTAAGCAGAACCTGAAAATTGCAATTTTTATACATGATTAATCCTTTACCACACAATCCCAACTTTTAACGACCCCAAGAAAGAAGCCTTTTGAAAACATTGTGGGAAAAGAAGAAAATGCTGTTAACCAGCATTTTCTTCTTTTCCCACAATGTTTTCTACCCTTTTAGAGATAACATTATGTTTTGAGCTACATTTAAAATGTCGTTTGCAAATGCTTTCAATTTGGACTAGACTACGTTTTTGTTGTGTGGTAAAGAGTTAATCCTTCATCATACAATCCCATGCTTTACTGGCCCTGAGAAAGGAGGCTTTTGAGAAAACATTGTGGGAAAAGAAGAAAATGTTGTCTTCTTTTTCTTACAATGATATCTTTTAATTCCATCATTTTAACCACATGATGTTTGTCATCTGCAGCTGTTTCTGGTTTGGACAAATGTAAAATTCTATTGTTGCATAGAGAATTAATGGTGGCAACTAAAGCTATTCTTGAAAAATATTTAGATGAAACTTCACAGATGATTTAATTCTTCACCAGTCGACAAAATTCAAGACTTTGTCCAGACCAAAAGCATGTGCAGATGACAAAATTTATTAAATGTGGACCAGATGGTGAAATCTGTCTTTGAAAGAGTTGAAAACTTTGTGGGAAAAGGAGAATTTAACGCTTGTAACCTGAGCACTTGCTTCTTATCCCACCATGTTTTCAAAAGCCTTCTTCTTCAGGGACATTAATGAAACTCAGGGTGATTTGGTATTGGGTTAAAGAAATGATGCTTAACTACCAAAGGACAAAATTTTCAACTGGTCCAAATTGAAAGCATCTGCAAAAGATAAATGTAGCTCAAATAATGATATTTGTCTATGAAAGAGTTGAAAACATTTTATGAAAAGGAGAAAATGATGGTTGCCAGCATTTTATCCTAAATTCCCAAAATGTTTTCAAAAGCTCTCAATGTCAGGATCGTTAAAACTTGGGACTGTGTGGTAAAGGGTTGAGGCTTGATGAAGCACTTTGATTCTGCATTAATTGGAAAACTTATTAGCAACTATTAATCTTGAGGACATTCTGCAACACTTTAAAGACTTTCTTAACCTTTTACCACACAACAAAATTTCAGGCTTATCCTAATTGAAAGCATCTGCAGATAATAGATTTGAAAGTGGTACAAAAGACGTGAATTTCTTTCACAACATTGAAAAAACATTGTGGGAATAGGAGAAGATGCTGGTTACCAGCATTTTCTCCCTTTTCCAACAATGTTTTCAAAAGCTTTCTTTCTCTGCGACGTTAAAAGTTGGAATTGTGTGGTAAAGACTAATATTACCACACTGAGTGCAACTTTGGCAATACCCTGTACTGACAGTTTAGATTCAGATCAAGATCAGACTGTACATAATTCAAGAAAATTTCAAACAGTTTGCAGTAGAAAGCTCACAGAATGCACAGTTTTGTAGGTTTTATATTTAGTACTTATTCCCATATGATATACTTTCACCTATGGATCCTCTGTGATTGGGTAATATACATGCATCATGTCATGTGATTTCCTGCTTAGGCCTGCCCTCCACTGCAACCCTGATTGCTTGTCGAAGGGTTGCAGATGAAAAATGGCTAATTTCGGGGAGCTTTCAGGATGAAAATGGGCGGAGCTTGGCAAACGGGGCTCGTTCGGCAGTGATACGCGGAACAGTATGCGAAAGGTTGCCGAAATCTTACCGAAGTATGCGGATCCAGTTCTGAAAAATGCCGATCGGTCCAGGATTGTTGACCGAGTGTTTCCCGATCACGCAGAATGGCTGCAGTTCACTTGCAGAACATACAGAAGCGTTTAAGAATCAATGCCGACATGTTGGCGATGTGAGTGCCAAGGTATATATAGGTGAGTTATTTGAGGGGTTCAGTTTCAGTTCACGTAAATCATGGTTGCAAGAGACGTAGAATTTGCTTTGGCTCTACAGTACCAAGTTCAAGCCGACCAGGCCGCAATACTTGCTTTGGCCGTACATTTACGTAGGAGGCGAAGACGACGATGTTGATGGTGGGTCCGACCTTGGCTTTCTGACGATAGAAGGTTGCAATATGGCCAATATAACACACTGATGCAGGAATTACGGGACAAGGATGTTTCATCATTTAAGGGGTACTTGAGAATCACCCCGACAATGTTTGACGACATACTTCAGCGTCTTGCACCTCGCATCCAGAAAAGGGACACTAGATTCCGCAACGCCATTCCAGCTGGTCTTAAGCTTGCACTGACATTGAGATACATGGCAACAGGAGACTGTTAGAATAAGAAACCTCGCCGAATGCTGCCGGAATGATCGCTGAAGGTTCCCCGAAGGGATGCCGACGCTTCCCCGAACTCAACGATCGGCGTCCAAATTTTAAAACTTTTAAAATTTGGATCCCGAAGCTTCTTTGATCCCGAATAGGCCCCGACACACTAAGAATGTTTCCAGATGGGTTTAAGAAACACCAAGAATGGTTCCCGATCATTGCGAAGATGTGCCGAAGCATCCAGTTCCTGTCTTTTTTACGATTGGAAACCTTTCGGGGTCCTAGTGGAGGGCCGGTCTTAGATTAAAAGTGATTAATCAGTTATTAATCTTGGGACCACAAACCTCACACAATCCCTCATTGAACTTTTTACTGAACGGCAAACTTTAAGAGTTGTCCAAATTGAAAGTATTTGCAGACAACAAGTTGAATTTTGCTCAAATGACAATTTCTGTCTTTGATAGGGTAGAAAACATTGTGGGAAAAGGAGAAAATGGTGGTTACCAGCATTTTCTCCTTTTCCCGCAATGTTTTCAAGAGCCTTCTTTCTCAGTGTGGTTAAAACTCGGAATTATGTGATAAAGTGTTAAATAACCTTGAGGAAGAAGGCTTTTGAGCAAGTTGTTATGTACATAGATATGGCACTAATGATGGAATTTGTCTCAGACTCTCTGAAAGGGTAGAAAACACTTAGAAAGGAACAAACGCTGGTAACCAGCATGCTCATTTCTCCTTTTTCCACAATGTTTTCTACCCTCTCAAAGACAAAAATCATTTTTTGAGCTACAAGTAATTTTTCTGCAAATGTTTTCAAATTTGTACAAGTCAAAAACATTGTCGTCTGGTAAAGACTTAAGCCTTTACCAGATGAAAAAAAGTTTAGACCCATCCAAATTTAAAGCACTTGCAGACGAAAAAATCAGAAGTACTTCATATAATGAGATTTGGCTGTAAATTAGTAGTAAGCATTGTGGGAAAAGGAGAAAATACTGGTTACCAGCATTTTCTCCTTTTCAAACAGTGTTTTCAAAAGGTGTCTTGCTCAGGGTTTTGCTTGGTAAAAGGGTAAGGGTTAACCTATTACCACACAATTCCAACTTTTAATGACCCTAAGGGGAAAAGCTTTTGAAAACATAACGGGAAAAGGAGAAAATGCTGGCAACCAACATTTTCTACTTTTCCAACAATGGTTTCTACCCTTTGACGGATAAATCATGTTGAATTTTTCATTTTCAAATACTCTCAAGTTGGGCTAACTTTTGTCGATGGGTAAAGAGTTAATAAAGAAGCACAGAAAAGCCATATGAAGAGTGGAAAAACAGTGACATTATGATTAATCTCTCTATAGTTGACTGCAAGTGAAATTAGCCTGTTTTTGTTTGAAGATGAAAGCCCAAATCCATGATGCAGAGACTCATTGTCTGCAGACAGAGAATTGTTTGGTGAGCATAAGTTGATTAGCAGAAGTTTTAAAGCACTTTTATTCAAGGCTAAATCTTAACATTTATTTTTAGCTCGGCTGTTTTCAAAGAAAACATGTCGTAGCCCTGGCGTCTGAGTACTTGTATGGAAACTTTGACAATCATACTGAAGATATTTACTTCAAACTTGGACAAGTTGCTAACTATCAAAAGGGGAACCTATACAAGACTGAATCTAAACATTTATTTTTACTTGGGCTGTTTTCAAAGAGAACGTTTAGGTAATGTCATAGCCTTGGAGTTGTTGTTGTCTGCGTCATCATCATGTAAAACTGACATTTTCAAAAACTTTGACATTTTATAATATCTCTTTCATTACTGAAGATACTAAGTACTTCAGACTTGGGCTAAAGGAGAACCCATATGACAAAGGCAGGTAACCATCAAAGTATTTTTGACCCAGTTATGCTCCTTTCTTGACCTTGAACTTTCATAGAAAATCAAGCAACTGCAGCTGAGCATTGGCACTGAGATGTGGTGCTCTTGTTTCTCCTTGCAGCAGTCTTTTTTTCGAAAACATAATCAAAAAAAGAAAAAAGAAATTGCGCATTAAAAGCAGTTTCTTATTTAGTTGGCTGTTTAGTTTTGTGCTAGTTTTATTCTTTGCTGAAACTGGAAATTCAATTTTTAGCTCTGCTATTTTCGAAGAATACATAAAGGTATTGTCAAAGTAGCCCTGTTGTCTTTGTTGTGTTCATCATTGTCTGTCTTGTCTGCATCATTGTTGTGCAAAAACTTTGACAATTATAATACCTCTGTCATTACTGAAGATATCTACTTTAAGCCCAGACTAGTAGTGTACTATCAAAACAGGAAACTCATAGAACAAGGGTAGGTAACCATCAAAATATTTTTGACACAATTATTCCCCATTTTCGACTTGGAAATTTCTGACTTCTAAAAATTTCACAAGAAGTCAGTCTATTTGTAAAAGCAACTGCAACCGAGTGTTGTTACCTGCATGCAGTGCTCTTGTTTTTCCTTACAGTGAATTTCTTTGTGTGAAAGCGTAATTGTAACCAAAGAAATTGTGCTTAAAATGCAATTTCTCATTTACTTGCAATGTTTTCACAATAATTCTTGAGTTAACTTCTTCCAAGATATGATGGAAGTTAGACAAATTCTGTTGTCTGGTACAGGGTTAGCTCATTTCTGCTTTATAATGAACTTATTGGAAGCCGGCTCTTGAAGCCGGCTTCCAGTAGGAATGCTTTTTTTTTTATGCACATGGGGAATTTTGGGATACATCATTGCACAACTTTTCCGACATATTCACTCAAATACTTTTAATAGTATGTTGCTATTAAGCTCAAAATCATGCATTTTTAGCTCACCTTAGCACAACATGCTAAAGGTGAGCTATTGTGATCGCCCTATGTCCGGCGTTCGTCGTCTGTCGTCCGTTGTCTGTCGTCCGTCGTCCGGCGTCCGTCAACAATTTCTTTAAACATCTTCTTCTCCTAAACCACTGGGCCAATCTTGATGAAACTTGGCAGGGATGTTCCTTGGGTGAAGCTCTACCAAAATTGTTCAAAGAATTTAATTCCACCCACAACTCTGGTTGCCATGGCAACAAAAAGGAAAAAAAAAGCAAAATCTTTGAAAATCTTCTTCTCTGAAACTAGAAGGCGCAGAGCTTTGATATTTGTTATGTAGCATCTCCTAGTGGACCTCTGCCAAGTTTGTTCATATGATGCCCCTGGGGTCAAAACTGGCCCCGCCCCGGGGGTCACAAGTTTGAGCATAGTAACAAAGAAGGAAAATTTTAAAAATCTTCTTCTCTGAAACTTGAAGGTGTAGAGCTTTGATATTTGGCATGTAGCATCTCCTAGTGGACCTCTACCAAGTTTGTTCATATGATGCCCCTGGGGTCAAAACGGGCCCCGCCGCGGGGGTCACAATTTCCAACATAAGAACAAAGAAGGAAAACTTTAAAAATCTTCTTCTGTAAAACTAGAAGGCATAGAGCTTTGATATTTGGCATGAAGCATCTCCTAGTGGACCTCTACCAAGTTTGTTCATATGATGCCCTTGGGGTCAAAACTGGCCCTGCCGTGGGAGTCACAAGTTCAAACATAGGAACAAAGAGAGGAAACTTTAAAAATCATCTCTGAAAGTGGAAGGCGTAGAGCTTTGATATTTGGTACGTAGCATTGCCTAGTGGACCTCTACCAAGTTTGTTCATATGATGCCCCTAGGGTCAAAACTGGCCCCGCCCCGGTGGTCACAAATTTGAGCATAGTAACAAAGAAGGAAAACTTTAAAAATCTTCTTCTCTGAAGCTTGAAGGCGTAGAGCTTTGATATTTGGCATGTAGCATCTCCTAGTGGACCTCTACCAAGTTTATTCATATGATGCCCCTGGGGTCAAAACTGGCCCCACCCCGGGGGTCACAATTTCCAACATAAGAACAAAGAAGGAAAACTTTAAAAATCTTCTCTAAAACTAGAAGGCATAGAGCTTTGATATTTGGCATGAAGCATCTCCTAGTGGACCTCTACCAAGTTTGTTCATATGATGCCCTTGGGGTCAAAACTGGCCCTGCCCCGGGGGTCACAAGTTCGAACATAGGAACAAATAGGGGAAACTTTAAAAATCATCTTCTCTAAAAGTGGAAGGCGTAGAGCTTTGATATTTGGTACATAGCATTGCCTAGTGGACCTCTACCAAGTTTGTTCATATGATGCCCCTGGGGTCAAAACTGGCCCCACCCCGGGGGTCACAAGTTTGAGCATAGTAACAAAGAAGGAAAACTTTAAAAATCTTCTTCTCTGAAACTTGAAGGCGTAGAGCTTTGATATTTGGCATGTAGCATCTCCTAGTGGACCTCTACCAAATTTGTTCATATGATGCCCCTGGGGGTCAAAACTGGCCCCGCCCCGGGGGTCACAATTTCCAACATAGGAACAAAGAAGGAAAACTTTAAAAATCTTCTTCTGTAAAACTAGAAGGCATAGAGCTTTGATATTTGGCATGTAGCATCGCCTAGTAGACCTCTACTAAGTTTGATCATATGATGCCCTTGGTGTCAAATTGGCCCTGCCCAGGGGGTCACAAGTTCAAACATAGGAACAAAACTTAATTTTTTTTCTCTCTTAAATGGGAAGGCATAGAGCTTTGATATTTGGTATGTAGCATCTCCTAGTGGACTTCTACCAAGTTTGTTCCAAGGATGCTGCTTGGGTCAAAACTGGCCCAGCCCCTGGGGTCACAAGTTCGAACATAGGAACAAAGAAGGAAAACTTTAAAAATTCTTCTTTTCTGAAACCGAAAGGTGTGGAGCTTTGATATTTGTTATGTTGCATCTCAGAGTGGACCTCTACCAAGTTTGTTCATATGATGCCCCTGGGTCAAAACTGGCCCCGCCCCGGGGGTCACAAGTTCGAAGTTAGGAACAAAGAAGGAAAACTTTAAATTTCTTTTTCTCTTAAACGGGAAGGTGTAGAGCTTTGATATTTGGTATGTAGCATTTCCTAGTAAACCTCTACCAAGTTTGTTCATATGATGCCCCTGGGTCAAAACTGGCCCAGCCCCGGGGGTCACAAGTTGGAACATAGGAACAAAGAAGGAAAACTTTAAAATTCTTCTGTAAAACTGGAAGGCGTAGAGCTTTGATATTTGGTATGTAGTGATTCTCTTCTAAGTTTGCTTGCCCATCTAAGCGCAACAAGTTCATTGAGTTCAAAATTGGGTCATCTTGGGTCATAAACTAGGTCACTAGGTCAAATTAAAGAAATACCTTGTTGGCACTCTCGAGGCCACATTATTTGCTCAATTGCCTTGAAAATTAGTTAGAAAGTTTGTCTTTATGAAGTCTCACATAAGATTAATTTGGGTCAACTTGGGTCATAAACTAGTTCACTGGGTCAAATTAAAGAAATACCTTGTTTGCACTCTGGAGGCCACATTTATCGCTCAAATGACCTGAAATTTGGCCAGAATGTTTGTCTTGATGAAATACCAGATGAGATTGGATTTGGGTCACCTGGAACCATAAACTAGGTCACTAGGTCAAAATAAAGAAATACCTTGTGGGCTCTCTAGAGGCCACATTCTTTGCTTAATTGCCTTGAAAATTGGTCAGAATTTTTGTTTTTGTAAAATCTCACATGAGTCTGAATTTGGGTCAACTAGGGTCATAAACTAGGTCACTTGGTGAAATTAAAGAAATACCTAGTGGGCACTCTAGAGGCCACATTTATTATTCATTTGATTTGAAAATTGGTTAAAATGTTTCTTTTGATATAGTCAAAGACCAGGGTCCATATTCACCAACCATTCTTAAGAACATTCTTGGTCTTGTTCTTCAAAATTTTCCAAATTTGAAAGTAACACACCTTCTGATTGGCTAAACCATATGGTTTAGCCAATCGGAAGTTGTGTTACTTTCAAAATTGGAAAATCTTGAAGAATAAGTCTGAGAACGTTCTTAAAAATGGTTGGTGAATACGGACCCAGTTCAGATTTGGGTCATCTGGGGTCATAATCTAGATCACTAGGTCAAATTAAAGAAATATCTTTAGGGCACTCGAGGCCACATTTTTTGCTCAGTTGACTTGAAAATTGGTCAGAATGTTTGTCTTCATGAAATATGAGTTTGAAACGGGTCACCTGTGGTCAAAAACTAGGTCACATGGTCAAATTAAAGAAAAACCTTAAAGGCACTCTACTAAGGTGAGCGACCCAGGGCCATCATGGCCCTCTTGTTTTGTATGTACTGTTGAGATGAATTTCGAGCATGAAAAGTAAAGATTTCGTATTTATAGATATTTATTTAATAACTGATTAATGATTGACCCCACAGGCAGCGTAACTCTTCTTAAACTAGTACAGACTGGTTACCTCCCCTGATACTACTATACGTGTAAGTAGATTAGCGCAATATTACGCGTTTTTTTTTCCTTGTGCTGTTCACATAAATTGCGAGCATGAAAACTACAGATTTTGTATTTGAACTCTTATTTCTAAAAACGCTCAGTAAGATTTTAATCGGGATATCTCGTGCAGCACTGAAGAATTTCTACTAAATTGCGCGAGATATCCCTATTAAAATCTTTTTGAGCGGCCTAAAACTCTTGCTCTAAAGAACGCACCTCAGTTTTTGTTTTTGTTTAACAAAGCGGTACGCTTGCAATTAAAGCTGCTCTTCCACATATTTTGGTAAAAAAAGAATTCAAAATTTTGAAAAACACATTTCTTATACATACTTTTTAGCTCACCTGAGCACGAAGTGCTCTGGGTGAGTTATTGTGACTGGTCATCGTCCGTCGTCCGTCCGTCCGTCCGTTAACAATTTCTTTAAAAATCTTCTCCTCCAAAACCAGATGGCCAATCTTGATAAAACTTGGCAGGAATGTTCCTTGGATGAAGCTCTACAAAAATTGTTAAAAGAATTTAATTCCATGAAAAACTGTGGTTGCCATGGCAACAAAATGGCTGAAAATGGAAAAAATCTTTAAAAATCTTCTTGTGACAAACCATAAGGCCGAAAGCATTCATATTTTGTATGAAGCATCATTGGGTGACCCTTTACTAAAATTGTTAAAATTAATCCCCTAGAGCCATATTTGGGCTTTGTCCGGGCGCACCTTATTTCACATAATAACAAAGAAGGAAATCTTTAAAAAATCATCTTCTGACAAACCATAATGCCTAGAGAATTCATATTTGGTTCATATATGATGATCCTCTACCATAATTGTGAAAATTAAACCTCAGTGGTCATATTTGGGCTCTGCCAGGGCACACCCTATTTTACATGGAAACAAAGAAGGAAATCTTTTAAAATCTTCTTGTGACAAACCATATTGGCTTGAGCATTCATATTTTGCATGTAGCATCATCTAGTGACCCTTTACAAAAATTGTGATAATTATCCCTTTGGGGTCATATTTGGGCTCTGGCTGGGCGCACACTATTTTACATAGAATTAAAGTTGGAAATCTTTTAAAATCTTTTTGTGACAAACCATAAGGGCCAAAGCATTCATATTTTGCATGTAGCATCATTTGGTGACCCTTTATTAGCTCACCTGAGCACATAGTGCTCAGGGTGTAGTATCATCTAGTGGCCCTCTACCAATATACCTCAAATAATGGCCCTAGTATGGAAATTGGCCCTATGTTGTGGGTTCTCAGATTTCACATAGAGATAAAGAAGGAAATCTTTAAAAATCTTCTTGTCCCAAACCGTAAGGGCTAGAGCTTTCATATATGGCATGTAGCATCATCTAGTGACCCTCTACCAAAATACTTCAAATTATGGCCCTGGTTTAAAAATTAGCCCTATGTTGTGGGTTCTCAGATTTCACATAGAGATAAAGAAGGAAATCTTTAAAAATCTTCTTGTCCCAAACCATAAGGGCTAGAGCTTTCATATGTGGCATGTAGCATCATCTAGTGGCCCTCTACCAAAATACTTCAAATTATGGCCCTAGTGTTGAAAATGGCCCTATGTTGTGGGTTCTCGGATTTCACATAGAGATAAAGAAGGAAATCTGTAAAAGTCTTCTTGTCCCAAACCGTAAGGGCTAGAGCTTTCATATTTGGCATGTAGTATCAGCTAGTGGCCCTCTACCAAACTACTTCAAATTATGGCCCTAGTGTTGAAAATGGCCCTATATTGTGGGTTCTCGGATTTCACTTAGAGATAAGGAAGGAAATCTGTAAAAATCTTCTTGTCCCAAACCATAAGGGCTAGAGCTTTCATATTTGGCATGTAGCATCATCTAGTGGCCCTCTACCAAAATACTTCAAATTATGGCCCTAGTGTTGAAAATGGCCCTATGTTGTGGGTTCTCGGATTTCACATAGAGATAAAGAAGGAAATCTTTAAAAATTTTCTTGTCCCAAACCATAAGGGCTAGAGCTCTCATATATGGCATGTAGTATCATCCAGTGGCCCTCTACCAAAATACTTCAAATAATGGCCCTAGTGTAGAAATTGGCCCTATGTTGTGGGTTCTTGGATTTCACATAGAGATAAAGAAGGAAATCTTTAAAAATCTTCTTGTCCCAAACTGTAAGGGCTAGAGCTTTCATATTTGGCATGTAGCATCATCTAGTGGCCCTCTACCAAAATACTTCAAATTATTGCCCTAGTGTTGAAAATGGCCCTATGTTGTGGGTTCTCGGATTTCACATAGAGATAAAGAAGGAAATCTTTAAAAATCTTCTTGTCCCAAACCATAAGGGCTAGAGCTCTCATATATGGCATGTAGTATCATCCAGTGGCCCTCTACCAAAATACTTCAAATAATGGCCCTAGTGTGGAAATTGGCCCTATGTTGTGGGTTCTCGGATTTCACATAGAGATAAAGAAGGAAATCTTTAAAAATCTTCTTGTCCCAAACCGTAAGGGCTAGAGCTTTCATATATGGCATGTAGCATCATCTAGTGGCCCTCTATCAAAATACTTCAAATTATGGCCCTGGTGTTAAAAATTGGCCCTATGTTGTGGGTTCTCGGATTTCACATAGAGATAAAGAAGGAAATCTTTAAAAATCTTCTTGTCCCAAACCGTAAGGGCTAGAGCTTTCATATTTGGCATGTAGCATTATGGTGTTGAGCTCGGTTGCATTTCAGGTGAGCGATTTAGGACCATCATGGTCCTCTTGTTTGTAAGAATGTACCTTTGTTGTGACAAGCCTTGCATACTAAGAGCACAATTGAGACACACTAAATCCTTGGGCATTTACTTATGAGCCATGCTCTGTGAAAAGGCAGCTTGATGCATTTGCAGAAAGTATTGGCCCAGGTTAGCCTGCGCAGTCCGCGCAGGCTAACTTGGACCGACACTTTTTGCTTTGGTAATTTTTCTGCATGTCAAAAACCAGTGTACCTCATGTTTCAGTTGGTTGCTAGACAAATTGGATTTTATGGATCCATAAATATGTGATGACTTGCTTGAATTATGGATGACAGAGATACATTAAGTCCCCTTTTGCCAGAGCATGTCTCATATGTTTTAATAACCCTGAGGAAGAAGACTATTGAAACGTAGTTGCAGGAGGACAAAATGCTGGTTACCATCATTTTCTCCTTTTCATACAATGTTTTCTACCCTTTCAAAGGTCTAAAGTAAGGCTGGAAAGGAAATGTAATGGAACTTTTGATGTAGCGTTTAAGGGTATTGCACTTATTTTTGTGGCTTTAGGGCTCCAGCCAAACTTGGGTTCTGCACCTAGTTATAAATGACCCTCGATAGCTTTTGACTGATGTTGTACATCATTGCACTTGAGCCATGCTCTGAAAAAGGGTCTTAATGAATCTGGGGAAAAGTATCAACCCAAGTCAGCCCACTTGGACTGTGCAGGCTGACCTGGGCTGAAACTTTTCGCTATTGGTAATTTTTCTGTATATTTAAGGATCAGTCTACCTGATGATTAAGTTGATTGTATTAAAAAAGAGGCTACATGTATTGTTGATCCTTAATTATGTGATGGCTTGCTTGGTATCATGGATCATGGAGATGCATTAAACCCCCTTTTGCCAGAGCATGGCTCATTTACATGTTCAACTATTACATTGTAAGGGGGCTATTCAGATTTTCATAGTCAAACCAACCTTGAAAATATTTTATTGCTCAATTTAGTAAGGCAATAGCTGACTAAGAATCAAGAAATAAAGCAAGAAGCAAAGGAAAAACAAATTAATGGTACTTCTTCAATGGACTAGTTGGCCTCTTAACTCTGTACCCTACAACAAAATTTAGAACTTGTCCAAATTCAAAGAAGTTGCAGACGACAAATCCAATTTGGTTATAATGATGAGATATGTCTCTAAAATGGTAGAAAGCATTGTAGGAAAAGGAAGAAATGCTTGTGATATGCATTTTATACTTTTATTGCAATGCTTCTTTTACTACATAATCCCGACTTTTAACGACCCTGAGAAAGAAGCCTTTTGAAAACATTGTTGGAAAAGGAGAAAATGCTGGTAACCAGCATTTTCTCCTTTTCCCAAAATGTTTTCTAACCTTTCAGAACAATTGCAATCATTTTAGCCACATTGAAATTGTCGTCTGCAAATGCTTTCAACTTGGACTGGGCTAAAATTTTGGACAGTATTGTCCAAATTCAAAGCAGTTGCAGACGACAAATTAGATTTGGTTATAATGATGAGATTTGCCGCTGAAATGATAGAAAGCATTGTGGAAAAGGAGAAAACGCTTGTGACAAGCATTTTGTACTTTTCTCACAATGGTTTTAGAAGCCTTTTTCTTCAGGGTCATTAATTAGAACATGCAATTGTTTGGTAAAGGTTTTTTTAGCTTTTGGCTAAAATTTTGTGAAGGCTTGTTGGAATGTCAAGTGATCATGCAATAATATGCATCAGCTACGGCAGAGCTCCAGATACAGCATGGGAGTGATTTTGATTTCAAAATTGAAAATATTAATCAATCTCCACTAAACCCCATGTTATGGTACTCATTAGAGACGATTCTAATGAGTACCCACAACATAGGGTTTGGAAGGGAAATAATGGATTTAGAATACTATCACTCCCTCTTACCTGGAGGTCTGACTACGGTTTGTAGGATCATATTCATGTAAGAATGATAACAGTATTTTGATCTTGTCAAAATATAGAAAATACCTAATCCAAAATGACCATGCTTTTATCTGAAGAGCAAAATTGCACCATTCCTGTTTACTGAATGTAACTGTCCTCTTTCCGAATGCATGCAGGAAAAAAAGTGAAGTTTATATTAGTGTTTAACTCTTTACCACACAATCCTGTGTTTTAACAACCCTGAGAAAGAGGCATTATGAAAACATTGTGGGAAAAGGAAAAAAAGGAGAAAATGCTGGTAACCAGCATTTTCTCCTTATCCCACAATGTTTTCTATCCTTTCCAAAACAAATTTCAATTTTTGAGTCACATCTATTTTGTCGTCTGCAAATGCTTTTAATTTGGACTAGTCTAAAAGTTTGTCGTTTGGTAAAGAGTTAAACAAAAAATAGGATTTACAGCAAAAAAAAATCTTAATTAGCCCCCAAAATTGTTGCAGTCGGTAAAATTTTCTACTGGGTCTGTATTCACCAACCATTCTTAACTTTCTTAGTCTTATTCTCCAGAATTTTTAATTTAAAAGTAACACAACTTCTGATAAGCGAGTTATTCCGAAAGCACCTTCCTCATTGATGGTAACAAAAAAATTGCTGGCTTCTTTGATGCTATGCGTCAAATATTTGTCTTGTTAACTCTTTACCAGATGACAAAATTTTGGACTGAACCAAATTCAAAGCATTTGCAGACGACAAATTAAATTTAGCTCAAATGCTGATTTCTGTCTTAGATAGGGTAGAAAACATTGTGGGAAAAGGAGAAAATGCTGTTACCTGCATTTTCTCCTATTTCCTCAATGTTTTCAAAAGCCTTTTCTTTCAAGGTCATTAAAAGTTGGGATTGTGTGGTGAAGGATTAAATTGGGTCAAATTCAAAATTTAATGGTTTAGAGTCTCTCTCTTTTCGGTGCACGACATTTCGACATGTTTTGTCGAAATCCTCGTTTTGAAATACTGATTGCTAAATTCTTAGATTTATTTAATGAAAAGCTCTGTTTGGGAGGATGATTTGAGCCACAATTTGTCTAGGGTAAGGGTCTGGGATTTTTTGTTTTTGGACAAACATGGTTTTCAACAAAAATCATCTGTAAGCTGGGATGAGGATGGAAGTATTCTCTCTGTAAAAGTGTTAAATTCATTTCAACACCTTTAATTGGAAAGTTAAAACTTCCCCCCCTGCTGCTCTCAGTCTATAAATCTCTGTTAGCAGCATGAGTGTGCAATAGATAACATTGTTTCAGACACTGAGAGCTAATTTGGTATTTCCATAAAATTCTTGTGCTGGAAATAATTAGATTTATTTTTTGTAATTTTAGCTGCAACAGTTATTCTTCACCTTCATAAATTTTATGCCCCAACTTTTAACCTTTTACCACATAATCCCGAGTTTTGCCGACCCCGAGGAAGAAATCTTTTGAAAACATTATGAGAAAAGGAGAAAATGCTGGTTACCAGCATTTTCTCCTTTTCCCACAATGTTTTCTACCCTATCAAAGGCACGGCTGGGTAGCTCAGTGGTTAGCGTATCTGACATTGTGAGTTGGTGGTTGCCACTTCGATGCCCAGTCAAGGCAAACTTTCTTTGTCATGATTTTTCGCTTCTTGCCTCTGATGCATGTGAGAAAAGTAGTCGGTGACTTGGAAAGAAAGTTGTTTTAGTACTGGTGGGAGAAAGCCAGGACACACAGGTATAGATGCTCTGACTGCCGTGACTTAAGATGTTAAAATGGTATTAAACTCCATTGCAAGCAAAACCCTATCAAAGACAAATTCTATCATTTGAGCAAAATTTAAAATGTTGTTTGCAAATGTTTTCAATTTGGGCAAGTATAATTTTTTCGTGTGTGGTAAAGGGTTAACGCTTTTTACCAGATGACAGAGTTTCAGACACATCCATATTGACAGTATTTACAGCTGATGAATGAAATTTGGTTTAGCTGTTGGTATTTTTTTTTAAAGGCTAGAAATTATTTTTTCCATGCCGTACAATGTTTTGAAAAACCTTCATCAGGGTCATAAACACATGGGATTGTTTGGTAAAGGTTTGAATTTTGTGGACCACCTCCGAAAACTAGACTGTTTTGCAAGAAAGAGGTTGAGATTTTCATGTTTTAATACATTACCACCAGTGTACAACTTTTGTATACCCCACACAATGAAATAAGAGCGCTGGTTTTTTTTTGGGGGGGGGGAATTAACTCTATACTTGAGTCATTGTGTGTCTTTCTGTTTGTTCATAGATGTAATCTTTTGTCCTCCTCTTATTTTTGTGCACCAGACATTTTTTTATTGGCCCCCCCCCCCCTCAAAAAAAAAAAATTTCAGGGGCATTAATTCTTTGTTTAGTCTGTATGTCCCTCCGTCTGTCCATCCCTCCCTCTGTCCATCTGTTTTTTGTGTCTGGGCCATAGCTGTTTTCCCCATCGCTTAATTTCAAAATTGCACAAAGAATTAATGTTAACCACATCTAAACGATATGTCTTGCGCAAGTCATGTCTGTAATTTAAAGGTCAAGGCCACTGCAAGTACTTGTATCATTGGAGGGCTAGTGTTTGTGTCCAGCCTGTAATTTTTTTGATTACAAATGAAAAAGGGCAAGGTCGAATGTCTACTATTATGTCCGGGTAATAACTTTTTTTCCATATTACTTTATTTCAGAATGACTCTGTACAAATCTGAACTACATTAAGACATGTTATGCGCTGGAGTCATGTAGGTTAAAGGTTAAGGTCACAGTAAGGTCAAATGTCTTTGGGATTACTGTATTCATGTCCAGCCTGTAACTTTTTCTAATGATGAATGAATTTCTGTGTATTTTGTAGAATTGTCAATCACATATAATCAATAATGTAGGGCCTAAGAACCATGTCAGTAGGTCAGAGGTCAAGGTCAAATATGATTAAAAAGAGGTGGGTGTTGTGTTCATGGTCCCTTTGTTGATTTTTTAATCATGAATGAATTTCAATATAATTGTGAAAAATTGTCAACCACCTAAAGATGATGTATCGCCCCCATGATTCATGTCCGTATGTCATAGGTCAAGGTCATATCAAGGTCAGTTATCTGATTTCTGTTCCAGGCAATAACTCTTTTCCCTATGACTTAATATCAAAATAACTGCAGAACTGGCATCTACATGTAAACAATGTGGACATGTAAATAATGTGTCATGCACAAAAAGTCAAAAGTCAAGGTCAGGGCAAGGTCAGATGTGTTTGTAAATGTTGTGTCCATAGTCAGTGTTCATGCTCACAGCTCACAGGAAAAGGTTACTATTTTCAGTGACATGTCTTGTTATACCCCCACAAATGAAGTTTGGGGGAATATACTTGAGTCACCCTGTCCGTCTGTCTTTCCATCACTTTCAAAGGATAAAAGCTAGGAACTGCAAACTTTATACACAGATAGACCACATTGAGGACAATTGCAGTGCACAAGAACTGTAACTCTGTCTTCAGTATTTTTGGAGTTATTGCCCTTTGTAAGTTTTAGCTTTGGATTTTTGTCCAGAGCATAACTCCCAAGGGATAAAAGCTAAAAACTTGAATCTGTTTTGGGACAAAGTGCTGGTGGGGGTATTAATCAACTTTAGTGATAGCTCTAGTTGTGATTGGTGTACCAGTTCAGGAGTTATTGCCCTTCGGAAGTTTTTCACTGATCCAGTGACAAGAGTAAGTTTTTTCCTGATCCAGTGGCAAGGCATGGGGGGGGGGGGTTATTTGTTGTCTTGCAACAGTTCTATGTCTTGCACTAACCAGCTAACCATATTTTAAAAACATTGTAGCAAAAAGGAAAAATTACTTGTAATTATTTGGTTACCAGTGTTTTCTCCTTTTCCTAAAATGTTTTCTAAAGCTGTCTTTCTCTGGATGTTTTCCACAGGTGTCTTCCACAGCATTGTATTTTTTTCGTAAATGGATGACTCTGTAAACCTTTACTATACAATGCTGACTTTTGATTACCTTGAGAAATGGGACTTTCGAAAACAATCAGACTTATCAAAGAAAATTTCCAAAATTTTTAGCCACATTGAATTTAGTGTCTGCATTATGCTTTGGATTTGGACAGGTCTTAAATTTTTGATGTGTGATAAAGGGTTAATTCTGTAACTATGCCACAGTTCCTTTTGAGGTTGATTCATCAGGATCAGATTGCTCAGATTGAGCAGGGGGTTGACTGATTTGTCTCGGAGTTACCTGAAAATTGCTCTATGAGCAAATCTGGCAGAAAAACTCTATTGTGATATGTATCACTTTTGTAGTATATCATTATTGTTGCCCAAGTATACTTGCCAAAATGAAAATAATCTCTTTTGAATGAAATGTGAGCCCAACCCTGGCACATTAACCCTTTACCAGACAATCCCATAATTTAACGACCCCTTGGAAGACGTCCTTTTGAAAAAATTGGGGAAAAAGGAGAAAATGCTGGTTACCAACATTTTCTCCTTTTCCAATAATATCCTTTCAAAGATAGCAATCATCTTTTGAGCTTTATTTGATGGATCTTCTGCAAGTACTTTCAGTTTGGTCAAGCTTTAAATTTTCTCATTTGGCAAAGGGTCATGCCCTGAAACAGATTTGCCACAGGAAAATATAAAAAGATCCTCATAAAAATAAGGGATGCTCACTTAAAAACATGGTTTAGTGCTTATTTGATATAATGTAAACTATTTGTCACCAAAGAGAAAATCTGCATTATGAGTTTTTTTTTTTTCTTTTTAGTGCAATGTTTTGAGAAGTTTGTCTGCAACAGGAAGAAGAATAAAGGTGCTCGCTGGAGGTAATGGGGTGGGAGAGAAAATTCATAACTCTTCAGCCAAATGTTTCAGGAATCTAGCTGATTTATGGCAGCACACAAGAGCACTTAATGCATTATGCACTTAATGTATTATAAAGGATTAGAAAATAATGCACAGTTGTTGCTACATGTCAAAACATGTCTGATTTATCGTTTTACTCTCATGGCATACTTAATACATATATCATTCATAAGATTCTCTACATAGAGGGTTGCTGTACAGCAAAAGGTTAATATCAGCTATCAGTTGACCAGATAATAATATTTGAGCCTTGCTCTAGCAAAAGGGGGCTTTATGCATCTCTGTAATGCATTATACCATATGAGTCATCACATAATTATGGATCCATTATATCCATTTTTCTCTATCAAATGACTGAATCCTGAGGGTACTATGAAGGGTCCTTGGACATGCAGAAAAAGTGACCAAAAGCAAAAAGTTTCTGACTAAGTCAGCTTGCACGGACTGCGCAGGCTGACCTGGGTTGATATTGTTTGCAGATGCATTAAGCCCCATTTTCACAGAGCATGGCTTATTTATTATCATAGTGATTATACTAAGTCAGACATGATTTCTTTTAAATGGATCATTCAGTGAAATATTTTATCAGATTTTTTCCCTGGTTAACCCTTAAAGTGCCAAATAAACCCAACAGACATTTTTCCTTTTTAGAAATAAAACTGAAATATTTGCAATTTCAAGGTTGCTTTTGTCTAGAACGTCTCATCAGAGTGAACAGTGTAGATTTAAGATCAGACTGGATGTTTTGTGCATTCTGATCTCAAGTGATCCACACTGGCCCCATTAAGGCAACTATAGTCGTGCTGGGCATTTTAAGGATTAAGATGAGTTTAAAGACTCATACTTTTTTCATTATTAACCCTTTACCACACAACAAAATTTTAGACTCGACCAATTTCAAAGCATTTGCAGGCGAGAAATTCAACTTTGGTACAAATGAGCTAAAGCACTCTGATAAAGCAGAATTAAACATTGTGGGAAAAAAGAGAAAATGCTGGTTACCAGCATTTTCTCCTTTTCCCACAAAGTTTTTTAAAAGCCCTCTTTCCCAGGGTTGTGAAAATCTGGGATTGTTTCGTAAAGGGTAAACAGAATCCCAAGAGTTTTAGCTGAGCAAAGATTGCAAGGTTTGGCTACTCATTTTTGAGTAACAAAATCCTTAAAGTTTTATCAAAGTAACGATTGCAAGGTATGGCTACTTATTTTGAGTAACAAAATCCTTAAAGTTTGATCAAAGTAACGATTGCAAGGTATGGCTACTTATTTTGAGTAACAAAATCTGTAAAGTTTTGTCTAAGCAATGATTGCAAGGTTTGGCCTCTTACCAACAATTAACCCTTTTCCAGACATTCCCGAATTTTAACGACCTCAACAAAGAGGGCCTTGGAAAACAATGTGGGGGGAAAAAGGGAAAATGCTGGTAACCAGCATTTTCTCCATTTCCCACAATCTTACCTCGAATTATTTATAACGGGCTTTTGGTAATTGTCTTTTTAATTAATGTTTTAACCCTTAGGCTGTTAAGCGTGACTTTTGCGGACAGTGTAGATCAAGATTAGACTACACAGAATGTGCGGTCTGATCTTGGATCTACACTGTCTGATAAGGATATGTATGCTCCCTTTGATACCTTTGTAATAGCAAAATTTGGTTTTCTACTATTGACTTGGAAAGTTTAATTTCACTTACTTGGCAGGTTAGGGGTTAATATACTGGATGCATGATCCACTGGAGTGAGAAAAAAAAGGAAAATGAATGTTTTACCAAATGATCCTGTGTTTGAACATTAGTAGGGAAGCAGACATCTGAAAACATTGTGGAAAGCAGAGAAAATGCAGCAGTTTTCAGCATTTTTTCCTTTTACCACAATATTTTCATTTCTTTCAAATACAAACTACTTGATTGAGCCTTGTTTAATTTGTCATTCTTTCAGTTTCGACAAGTAAAGAATGTGTCGTCTGGTAAAGTGTTATTTACAAACATTTGAGCCCTGCTCTGTATCTCTGCAATGCATGATACCAAGGAAGCCATCATTATGGATCCGTAAAATCCATTTTGTAAACAACTGCCCGAATCCTGAGGTATGTTGGTCCTTTGACATGCAAAAAATTGACAAATAGCGAAAAGTATTGACACAGGTCAGCCAGCGTAGATTGCGCGGACTGACCTGGCTCAATACTTTTTGCAGATGCTTTAAGCCCCCATTTCACAGAGCACAGCTCAGTTATTTTTGGTGTTAATGAAAGTAATTATTAATCATTTTTGCAAACTGTCAAAGTAAAAACAGGCACCCGATTCAAAAGCTTGCAGTTGAAGGTGTCTAGGAAGTTGGAAGTCTCTAAAACTTATCCATGAAGTAATTCTGTTTAATGGGTGCAGATGGAAACCGTCAAATATTAAAGAAGTGTGAACATACTTGAAGTAATTTTAAACAGAAATTACAAAAAATGCACATTTTTTAATAGAGTGTGAAGGCGGTAGAGACCCTTTACCAATTGATCATCTGTTTTTATGACAATGAGGAATTAATCTGAAAACATTGTGGAAAAAGAAATTTCTAATAAACAGTATTTTCTCAATTTTCTGGCAATGTTTTGTACCCTTTTAAAGACAAGTCCCATGACTTATGCCAGAATTGATTTTTTTTAACCTGCAAATTAAGTATAGACATGTTTACAATATTCTTTTGTGGTAAAGAGATAAGCTAGTCTCAAACAGAGTTTATAATGGGATAATTGTGGCAAAGTTTTCATTTAAATGATATATACAGCAAAAGTTTCCATCATTTAGCACTCAGGATGTGATGTGAATTGGCACATTTCCTGTAGCAGGGATTTTTTTTCCAACTTTTGAAAACATGGAAGCCAAAAGTGAAGTGCCAAGATAATTGTGCCATTTATCTTTTACCTCTTTAACAAATGACAAAATTCTAGACTTGTCCATACTGAAAGCATTTGCAGACGACAACTTAAATGCAGCTCAAATGATAGGGTTTGTCTTCAGAAGTTTAGAAACATTGTGGGAAAAGGAGAAAATGCTGGTTCCAGCATTTTCTCCTTTTTCCACTATGTTTTCAAAAGGCACCTTCCTCAGGGTCATTTATACTCTGGATTGTGTGGTAAAATGTTAACCCTTTACCACATCCGGTGTCAAAACAATGCTGAAAAAGAATGCTTTTGAAAACCTTGTGAGAATAGAAAATGCTGGTAACTGGCATTTTCTCCTTTTCCCACAATGTTTTCTACCCTTTCAAGCACGAAGCTAATCATTTGAGCTGTGTTTCATTTGTCCCTTACAATTGCTTTCAATTTGGACAAGTCTAGGATCCTTCCATCTGGTAAACTAGAACTTGATTCACAAATTGGTTATCCATGCGCAAAAGGGATGTTCTCGTAGGACATTGCTTCAAATTCGTTTTAGCTCCTTACCAAACAACAAAATTTTAGACTGTTCCAAATTGAAAGCATTTGCAGACGACAATATAAATGTCATTGAAAAATTGAAATTTGTTTTGGGAAGGGTAGAAAACATTGTGGGAAAAGGAGAAAATGCTGGTTACCAGCATTTTCTCCTTTTCCCACAAGGTTTTCAAAAGGCTTCTTTCACAGGGCCGTTAAATGTCGGGATTGTGTGGTAAAGGGTTAGGAGATTGACTGATTGGACAGTGTTTTATCCCCTTTCAGTAATATTTCAGTCATATGGTGGTAGCTCATCATAATTATGCTCATGTATGTCCTGCGTTTCTGCAATACTAGGCTAGAGCTCTGAGGTATTATTTTCCTAAGGGCACTCCTGCAAAAAAACCCCCAGAGCTTCAAGTGAGTATCAAAACTAGGGTCCGTCCCCGCTGTTCACCAACCATTCTTAAGAATATTCTTAGTCTTACTCTTTGAAATTTTCTAAATATGGAAGTAACACAACTTCTTATTGGCTAAACCAAATGGTGTAGCCAATCAGAAGTTGTGTTTTTTTCAAATGAAGAACATTCTGGAGAATAAGACTAAAAACTTGCTTTAAAATGATTGGTGAATACGGACCCAGATTAACCTCCAGGTTAGGAATTCTACATGTTTCAGGAGATAAGATTGACTTGAACAAATCAGATTCTGATTCATTCAGTAACAGGTCTACTTGATTAGTGTTTGAGTTCATCTTAAAAATTGAACAGAATGATGTATTACAATTATCATTAGCAGCCAATCCAACTCTTTACCAACCAGTGTTCTTTAAAACCTTTGAGGATAAATGCATTTGAAAACGTTGATGGAATACTGGTAATCAACATTTTCTCTTGTTCCCACCATGTTTTCTAACCATTAGATCAAACCTTATCATTTTAGGAATCAAATTTGATGTCTGCAAATGCTTCTGAAGTTTGAAAAAGTCAGAAGTTTTGTTGTTTGGTAAAGAGTTAACCCTATACCACACAATCCCAAGTTCTAACAACCCTGATGAAGATGGCTTTTGAAAATATTGTAACCAGCATTTCCACCTTCTCCCACAATGTCTTCTACCATATGAAAGACAGAAATAATCATTTGAGCTACATTCAAGTTGTTGTCTGCAAATGCTTCCAGCTTGGTCCAGTACAAAATTGTGTCGTCTGGTAAAGAGTTAATTGTTACAAAATAGCTGCCAGTGTGTGCACAACACTTAACAGTTAATTGAGTGGACAGATTATAAAACATTACCAGACCACAAATTTTAGACTTTTATGTTTGCAGACCACAATTTAACCCTTTACCAAACAATCCTGAGTTTTAATGACCCCAAGTAAGCAGCTAAATTTGAAAACATTGTGGTAAAAAGAGAAAATGCTGGTAACAAGCATTTTTCGCCTTTTCCCACAATGTTTTCGCTCCTATCAAAGACAGTTCCATCATTTGAAGCAAATTCGAATAGTTGCCTGCAAATGCTTTCAATTTAGACGGGTCTAAATTTTTCTCGTAAAGAGTAAAATGTGGTTCAACTGATAATAGATGACACTGAAAGGGTAGAAAACATATTGGGAAAAATAGAAAGTGCTGGTTTGAAAAAAATTTTGGAAGAGAAAAAAATGCTGGTTACCAGCATTTTCTTCTTTTCCGAAAATGATTTGAAAGCCTGCTTTTACCTCAGAGTCGTTGAAATTTGGGATTGTTGGGTAAGAGGTTAACCCGTTTTCATTGAAATAAAACTTTATAAACTCCTGAAGTAGACAGATTGAATATAAAGCAATTTCTGGTTTTGATCCCCACTCAGAATTGCTGTTTTTTTTGTGAGATTGTTCTTGGGCAAGGTACTAAAGAGCCCTAGCTTAGTGTACACTCTTAGATAAATAAACTGTCACTGTGATATGACTGAAATAATGTTGAAAGCTGCATAAAGATTCATACAGTTCATTCCCACATTGAAAAAAAGTGTTGAATTATTTTTCTAAATCTCAATTCAAATCTTTTCAGTGGCTTTAAATTTTAGGCTTTGACGATAGATAGGACTCAAAACATAGTAACAGTAGGTGAAACTTATCTCATATTGAAGAATTTTACCAATTAGCATGATATTTTCAACAGTGAAATGCATCACATGAACATGTTTTGTTGAGCATTTTTCATGATGATGATGTTGATGACGACAGTCTGATAATTTATTACAGGACAAACAATAAGCCTGTTAATAAAGTGTGACATATTTTTAAGGTCTGTCTACAAGAAATTCGAAACTTACCAATGGATGACACAATTCAAGCATTTGTAGATGACAAATAAAATGTGGTTCAAATTATAGAATTTATCTTTCGAATGTTTGAAAAAAATTATGGGAAAAGGAGCAAATGCTGTTTACCAGCAGTAACAAGAGTACTTTTTCCTATTCCCACAATTTTTTCAAAGGCATTTTGTCTCAGGGTCTTTAGCCCTTTACCACAAAATCCCCAGTTTTAAAGATCCTTAGACATTGGGCTTTTGAAAACATTATGGGGAAAGGAGACAATGGTGGTAACCAGCATTTTCTCCTTTTTCCACTATGTTTTCTACCATTTTTAAGACAACTTTGTCCATTTCAACCACATTTAACTTGTTGTCTGCAAACTCTCTCAGGTTGGGCAAGTCTAAAATTTTGTCGTTCGGTAAAGAATCAGTTGGAATTGTTTGACTAAGAATTAACTCTTTACAAATTGAAAGCATTTGTAGACAACAAAATAAATGTGACTGAAAATTCAAAATTCATTTTGGAGGGGTGGGGGTAGAAAACACTGGGGGAAAAGGAGAAAGTGCTGGTTACCGGAATTTTCTCTTTTTCCAACTGTTTTCAAATGGCGTCTTTCTAACGGTTGTGCCAAGTTGGGATTGTGTGGTAAAGGATTACCGTATATACTCGACTATAAGACGCATTTTTTTCCCTAGAATTTTGAGCTTGAAGTAGGGGGAGCGTCTTATAAGCGCATAATCCAAGGACTTTGTAAAATTCCATCAGGGGAACCTTCTTACCTGCCGACCAACACGAAGAGATACTACCACCTCCCGATCTAGTCACGCTGATGTAAAGTTTTAAGTGTCTCAGAAATAGTTGTAATTGCCATCAATGTGAAGAAATAAAAGTTTGGAACAAACTTTTTTGAGTGGTTTACTTGTTATTTTAGCTTTAAATCCATTCCAGACTTTGCGAATATTCCTCTTGTTGTTGTTGTTGCACCCAGTGTATAATACGGCCCTCGAGTTGACAGTGATAAATATCAAAGTACCATGTGTATTAATTGACCCTTTTGGCAATTCTTAAATTGAAAGGTGAATCGATACTTTTTTTATGATTGGTAATTTTGATCATTGAGATGAATTAAAATGATGTAATAACACAAGTAACCTAACAGAGGCAAATATTCCCAAATATTTCTATCTAAATAGAAATTTGGTAGCGTTTATCGAGGTAAGGAAGTAAAGGGTTGTGATCGCAGTCTGTGTTTTACTAAACAGACAACACCTGTTTTTAATGAGATTAACAGCTAGATGTCAAACTTTCACAGCTTGAACTGACCAAGCATCCCATCGATAAATTAGTGCTGATATAACACCAGAGATTAACAATTAGCTTTAATTTACGACCAGGATAGCCGATTATACAATTATTCCGATTAAATCAGCAAGCATCAAGGTCTCCATTTTGATAGCTCATGATTTAACGACGAAAAAATTATCCTGGCCATGTAGATATTTCACTCTTTACCAAAAATCTCGATTATTAACAAATCGAAAGAAAAAGAATTTTGAAGACATTGTGGGAAAAGGTGAAAACGCAAGTAAAAAATTTCAATTTTTGAGTCACAGTTACCTTTTTCTCCTTCAAATCCTATCAATTTGGACAAGTCTAAAATTTTGTCGTTTGGTAAAGAGTTAAATCACATTGTGCTGGGTGTAAGATACTGGAGTACTTTGATCCTGTAATGTAACTCTTCACTGTCGAGGTAAACTTTATACACCAATTGATAAATAACAATTTTGAGTAAACCATCGAAGGCCTAATTTCCCTGATAGGATTATTTATACAAAAAATGTGAGTGTTTTGGACTATGCATTACATTCTTTTCAAGTTGCTTTTTTTCAGTTTTAAAAAGAAATTAGACTTGAATCAAGATACGATCGGCTGAGATACAAGAGATGTATTTTGGGAATGATGCAACTCCGATAGACCGTAATGTCTGCGAGGCGTATTTCCAGCTGAATACTCAAAATTTTAGCATTCTTATGATCAGTGTGAAGTCTACCTGCGTCTTATAGGAGGTCATCAATGAAACCCCTGATTTTGAATCATGAAGTTGGGGGAGCGTCTTATAAGCGAAGGCGTCTTATAGTCGAGCATATACGGTAATCAATGAAACACCAAGTTTGTTGAACTTCAAGATCATTTTGTTTCCAAATTATTATTTCAGATATATTACTGTTTTTGCAATCATGTAATTCTGGTGGTCAAATATTTAACCTTCCAATTTGACATGTAAATATTTGAGAAGCACTTATAAATTCCCTGCAATTGTTTTGTCATACAAGTACCTATTTTGAAAAGGCATTTATATATTTTCATAAGGCATATTGTGTATTTTCTTGAGGATTCACTGAAATGATTGACTTCTTTTAACCCTTATCCTGCTAAATTAGTGATATGAAACTGTCAAGCCGAGAGTAAAAAACCAAAGTCTGCTGTTTCAAAAGTATTTTTGGGGAAAGATAATCCTTATCGGACTGTGTAGATCCAAGATCAGAGTGCAGTCTGATCTTGATCCACACTGTCTGCAAAAGGTCCTTGATTGGCACTTAGCAGGATAAGGGTTAACTCTTTACCAAATGACAAAATTTTAGACTTGACCAAATTCAAAGCATTTGCAGACGACAAAGCAAATGTGACTCAAAAATTGAAATTTATTTTGGGAAGGATAGAAAACATTGTGGGAAAAGGAGAAAATGCTGGTTACCAGCATTTTCTCCTTTTCCCACAATGTTTTCAAAAGGCCTCTATTTCAGGGACGTTAAAAGTCAGGATTGTGTGGTAAAGGGTTAACTCTTTACCAAATGACAAAATTTTAGACTAATCCAAATTGAAAGCATTTGCAGACAACAAAATAAATGTGACTCAGAAATTGAAATTTGTATTGAGAAGGGTAGAAAGCATTGTGGGCAAAGGATGATGTTTTCTTTCCCATGATGTTTTCAAAAGCTTTCTTTCTCAGGGTTGTTTTAAGTCTGGATTGTGTGGTAAACAATAGAAAATTTAAATGTAGGTATTCTTTGGGGACAGTAAAGAGTAAGATCAGATTGTGATAAAAATTGCAGTCTGATCTTAGGTCTATGTAGATTGTCTTGCCACAAGCCATCTGTGAAATGTCTTATCTGAAATGTATCTATTCTATGTGACTTTGAACAGATTATCCAGAGAGTGTACAACTGTCTCATGACAATGCAGAAATAGGGGACGTTTTTAAGATTTAGTGAGACAAAGGCACCAAAGAACTATAGCGCTTTACCGCACAATCCTGTCATGCCTCTCTCACCACTAACCATTGTTTCGATGATGGTTATGTGGGAAAGCAGCCAGTGGTCTGGAAAGATTATTGTGCGGAGTGCCGGTAAAAGAAACTCCAGGAAAGCATGGATAGGTGCACTGGTCGTCGCAATACAACTGAAATAATGTTGAAAACGGCGTTAGACAGTCCATATGATCAATCAATCAGTCAATCAACCACACATTGCTGAGTTTAAATGACACTGTGGAAGACAACATCGTGGGAAAAGGAACCAGCATTTTTATTCTTTTCTTACATTTTCTGCCCTATTCAAAGACAGATCTCATCATGTAAGACATTTGTCGTCTGCAAAGGCCTTCAATGAAGGCAGTTCTAAATTTTGTCATCTTGTAACGAGTTAATTTGGACAAGTCTAAAATTTTGTAGTCTTGTGTAGAGTTACACAAATTGTGGATTGATAAATGGATAATGGAATTCTTCCTGAAACCTTTACAGTTCGGTGCACAGCCCGAGGAAGCCCCTTAAAGATATTAGAGCCAAAGAAGTGTTGCTTATGTAATTACGGCCCCAAAATTGCTTCATTGGCTTTTCTCTGTGCACCCTTAGTTGCTCATAACCCTTATCCTGCTAAATAAGTGAAATGAAACTTTAAAACTTGTAAAAACCCGAATTTGCTATTTCAAAGGTTATTTGGGGGAAAGATATCTCCTTATCGGACAGTGTAGATCCAAGATCAGACTGCACATTCTGTGCAGTCTGATCTTGATCTACACTGTCCGCAAAAGGTCCTTGAGTCAGGCTTAGCAGCTTAAGGATTAATATTTCAACTATCATATTTTACAAGGATGTTTTTTTCCGAAGTCATCTTCTGCAAATTAATCTCGGAGGACTCTGCATAAAGAAGGAGTATTGATTTAGTAGTTAATAAAAATATATATGAATTTTCATTGGAGTAATCAAAATATTCTTTAACCCATTACCACACAATCCCTACTTTTGACGCCCCTGAGAAAGAAGCCTTTAGAAAACATTGTGGGAAAAGGAGAAAATGCTGGTAACCAGCATTTTCTTCTTTTCCCACAATGTTTTCTACCCTTTACAAAACAAATTTCAAATTTTCAGTCACTTTTATTTTGTCCTCTGCAAATGCTTTCAGTTTGGACCAGTCTAAAATATTGTTGTTTGGTAATGGGTTAACTCTTTACCTAAACAACAAACTCATCCAAGACTGAAATTTTGACCCAGGTCGGCCTGTGTGGAGTATGTGAGCTAACCTGGATTGATACTTTTTGCAGATGCATTAAGCACCCTTTTCACAGAGCATGGCTCACGTTTATGGTAGGACAAGAGGCAATTGCTTGTTAAAAGTATGCAGTATTATGTTCTTCAAACTGCAAAATGATGTTATGTTCTGAAGGTAAACTGTTTTGTGGCGTGATTTGTAAAAAAAACTGGAATTAGTTAGTACAATACTGGAGTAGTAGCAGAAAAGGATTTAAGTTAACTCCATGAAAATTTGTAGACTGTTCTTTATTGAAAGGGTTTGCAGACAACAAATTGAATGTGGCTACAATAGTAGAATCTGTCTTTGAAATTATAGAAAAAATCATGGTCTGTGGAGAAAATGTTTGATTTCAAATTTTGTTCATTTTCCCACAATCCCTTAAAAAATCTTCTTCCTCTCAGGTCATAATATCATAGGATCAGAAGGGAAAGGGTTAAAAAGACATGGTCCAAATGATCATTAGTTCCATCAAATTAGCCATATTATGAAATCTTGAAAATCTCTCAAAAAAATGTGCGAATTAGTGTTCCATGGCTGAGAACAAAAAATTAGAGTCTGGGTTGTTACCCTTAATACTTTACTAAACGACAAAATTTAAGAACTGTCCAAATTCATATCATTTGCAGATGACAAAGTAGATAGAGCTCAAAGTATGGAGTTGTTTTTATTGAAAGCATAGAAAACATTGTGGGAAAAGAAGAAAATGCCAGTAACCAGCATTTTCACGTTTACCCACAGTGTTTTTTCTACCCTTTCAGAGGCAAATCCCGTTATATAAGCCACAATTAATTTGTTCTAAGGAAATGCAGTCATTTATCATTTTATCATTTTATTCATGCTGCTGAAACTTGCAGGGATTCTGTAAAACAGTATGTACAAAAATGGATTTTAAACAATTCTTTTTTGAGAAATTGCACTTTGGTAATTTCACTATTTTTTCCATTCACCATGCCTACTTACTATGCTGTTTTAGTGGGTTCAAGCAGTTGCAACACTCTCCCCAACCCACCCTCTTCATTTGAACTATTGAATTTGTTGCGTGCAAATGCTGCTCAATTTGACAAGTCTAAAATTTGTCATTTGTCAACCACTGAAACAGCTACCAATTAAAACACCAGCCCCATTAAGACAAGTGGCTGTGTAGTGCAAGGATTTATTTTTAATTCATATAGCAGATTTAGGACATTAATACAGTTTGCTGCTTTACTAACTGTTGACTAGCCAGGCATTCAAGCCTTGCATCATTCGGTATACCTTGGGTGATCCGGTGATCAAATCCCTCGGCTGTATCACGGAGCTTGATATGCAACTACATGGTACATTTTGCATGTCTCCGGAAGCACACCACTTTACCGTTATTGAAATTGTAAGGCTCCCCTTAAAAGAGAAAACATGAGTAAATTTTCTATCGTTATCTTTCTAAGAATATTTCAGTCAGCAAACAGTTTGTACATTCAATTTTTAGTGTGGTTTATCAATTCCATTGGGAGCTTTTATTGACAGATCGACAGAAGTGAATAACTTCACCATGTTTGTTCATGTCATTGCTAAGCGATCTACAGGGGCGCCGCATGTTTAAGATCATGGGGTTGATAGTTCAAAATGGAAGCTTCCTTTATATGGACGAGGTTAGATGTAGGTACGGAATCGGCCAAGTTGTGACGAGTGGCCCTGCATTTGAGTCACTCCAATAAACAAGGCAGAGCCCCAGATAATTTCTTGAGCCAAGGAGTATTTAAGCATCATTTTTTTTATGATAGGGGTAAAATGAAATAACTGTGCTTAAGCAGCCAATTTTTAAGCAAGAAAATTTTAATGGTAGCATAAAAATCGAGTTTTACCCCATCATTGAGCATAGTATGTTTCAATCCCACGATGTTAACTTATTTTATTTTATATAGTGTCCAGCTGGTAAGACTGATTGAAAAATATGTCAATTTCATTTTATTCTTTTTATCTGAAATATGCTGAGCATGGTATAAAAAGAAAATGTTTTGCTAATTTGTAGGTAGTCATATATTTTCATTTCATAACGCAACCAATGGTTTTACTTACTACGAAAGGGACATTTTGGCTTCTACTACACGATTTAACCCTTTACCACACAATCCCAACTTTAAACAACCCTGAAGAAAAAGCCTCTTGAAAACATTGTGGGAAAAGGAGAAAATGCTAGTAACCAGCATTTTCAGCTTTTCCCACAATGTTTTCTACCCTTCCCAAATCAAATTTCAATTTTTGAGTCCCAGTTGATTTATTGTCTGCAAAAGCTTTCAATTTGGACCAGTCTAAAATTTTGTCATTTGGTAAAGAGTTAAACAGAGATTTTGTGTAAATTCACTGTTTAAATTCATTCTTAAAGTGCCTCTGATTGAAGGTCATCAAACTGACCTTTGTTGTGTCATGGGTTTTGGTTTTTTTTTTATACCCCCCACAACGAAGTGGAGGGGGGTATACTGGAATCACCATGGCTGTCCGTCCGTCTGTCCGTCTGTCTGTAGACACAATTTTGTCCGGAGCTTTTTTCCTACAGTTTTTCAAGTACTGCACTGAAATTTACACATAATGTTTGGGTACATATGAAATTGTGCATGCGCAATTTTCATGACCTTGCTGCCATTGGTTGCCGAATTATCTCCCCTTAAGCTTGTTGCCCTTTGTAAATTTTGATTATGGATTTTTGTCCAGGGCATAACTTCCAAAGTATAAAAGCTAGGAACTTCAAACTTCACACAAAGTTAGATCACATTAAGGAGAAGTGCAGTGTACAAGAACAGTAACTCTATTTCATTTATTTTTCGAGTTATTGCCCTTGGTAAATTTTAACTTTGGATTTTTGTCCAGGGCATAACTTCCAAAGTATAGAAGCTTATGACTTCAAACTTCACACACAGATAGATCACTATAAGGCAAAGTGCAGTGTACAAGAACCATACCTCTATTCCATTTATTTTTCGAGTTATTGCCCTTTGTAAGTTTTAACTTTGGATATTTGTCCGAGGCATAACTTCTGAATCATTTAAGCTAGTGACATCAAACTTCATATACAGATAGACCACATTAATGAGAAGCACAGTTTACAAGTACCATAACTCTTTTTCCACTTTTTTTTTCAACTCCTATTTTTTTACGAAACCATTCTGCATTCGTGACAAAGAGCTGTTTTGTGACAAGGAGCTGGTGGGGGTTATGATCACTTTTAGTGATAGTTCTAGTTAATTTCCGGGACAATTTTTCATGTCAATTAATCTTTGGAGAAGTATTTTTACATCATTTTACATGAATTTTTCAATTAGTGTAGCAGGTAACTCTAAAACCTGTCATTTTACGCTAGATATAGGGATGAACACTATTATCACGTTTTCATAAAATGACTAGCCAGTTTGATTAGTTGTGATAAACAGAGCCGTGTGCGTACTTCACATTTGATACTGATTGTGTAACTTATTACTGCCCATATACCTGCCGGGTACATGTTCGCAAGCTAATTTATATGAAGCTTTAGCCGATGATCTTATGTGTCAGATTGACCTTTCGTCAGATATTTTTGAGCGTAAAAAAACCAGGGTCATTTCAAATTTTCCAAGTGTCAATGAGAAGTGATAGACCAAGTTAGAAAATTAATGTATAAACTCTTTTTCAACGAAAATGTATTGAGAAAGATTCTAAGAAAAAATTGTGACGAGTGTTTTCTTTTTCTAAGTAGAGTATTACGATTTAAGAACGATAGAGCGGTGTATTTTTCGAGTAGAAATTTACTGTGTATGTGCATATCAATCTACGTGATACAGCCGAGGAATTTGATTGAAGAATCACCGGAGGTTTGTCGTATGCCAAATCAATTACACATATAATCAGCATTCGGCAAACCTTGGGTGATCCGTTGATCAAGTTAGATGAAGGTACGGAATCAGCCGAGTTGTGACGAGTGGTATAATCAGCTGATCTAAGAAGCTTGCAATTCGTTCAGAAAATGATATGCAAGCGTTTCAGTGACAACACAGCCGATCAAGATGATGATCTCGGTTGTCAACAAAATGCGCAATGAAAATCAGTCAAATTGCGTATCGTGAAAAACATGTGCGTATTTGTTACGCTTTAAAATAAGTTTTGTTGCGTATTTACTGTTCCAAATAGAGTAAAATAAGCAAATAGGCAGCTTATCTGGAGCACTGCAAGGTACATAACTATTGTAGACTCAGAAATATATGATGTTACTTGCTCTTTATCTGAAATAAATCAGACCTTGAGAATATTATATGAGTGTGTTTTGTTCTGCTGTTTTATTTTATGATTTTTTTAAATGAAAATGCTCTATTTAATGGACTGTACCAGTCTAACTGTTGACCAATAATTATATAGGAGTGACTGACTCAAATGAGCAATTTTTCCAAATGTCTTAACTCGTTACCAAACAGTCCTGACTTTTAACGACCTAGAGAAAGAAAGCCTTTGAAAACATTGTGGGAAAAGGAGAAAATGCTGGTAACCAGCATTTTCTCCTTTTCCTACAGTGTTTTCTACACCTCTGGAAACAAATTTCAGTTTTTGAGTCACATTTATTTTGTCACCTGTAAATGCTTTTAATTTGGACTTGTCAAAAATCTTGTTGTTTGGTAATGAATTAATAGAGTTTTGTGTCTGATCTAGAATATCTTCCTATTCTGAAGAAACTTCTGATCTTTCCTTAACCTATCATGTACACTGGATGACTTTGAGAAAATCCTTTTGTGGAATATGGACTATCAAAATGAGATACCATTAATTGATTAATACAAGTGAAAATAATTGTAACTATTAATTGATTAATACAAGTGAAAATAATCGTAACAAAGGTAGAAATTTCTCAATTTGAGCAATCAGAGTAAGGAAATTTATATGCAGTAGTTGATGCTCTAAGCCATGTCAGTACTTGCTGTGGTGAAAAAAAAAAAAATGGTTATGAAGCAGTGGATTAATTAGGAAGAATTATTCATAAAAAGATCTTATTTAGATCTAACCTTTTTGTAGACATTCTTTGGTCTCAAAGGGGTCTTGATGTAAAACAACTGATGGAAATTATACTGATTTTCTATGACTGCTTTGCACTTCTTTTCAATGAAGTACAGTACAAAGGTGGACAGCAATCAAACATTTTTGGTTTCTTTTTTTTTAGCTCACCTGAGCACATAGTGCTCAGGGTGAGCTATTGTGATCGGTCAATGTCCGTCGTCCGTCTGTCCGTCTGTCTGTCCTGTCTGTCCATAAACAATTACTAAAAAATCTTCTCTGATGAAACAGCCCATCAGATTTCAATGAAACTTCACAGAAATGATCCTTAGGTGATGCACTTTCAGAATACTTCAAAGAATTGAATTCCATGAAGAACTTTAAAAATCTTCTTGTCCCAAACTGTAAGGGCTAGAGCTTTCATATATGGCATGTAGCATCATCTAGTGGCCCTCTACCAAAATACTTCAAATAATGACCCTAGTGTGGAAATTGGCCCTATGTTGTGGGTTCTCCGATTTCACATAGAGATAAAGAAGGAAATCTTTAAAAATCTTCTTGTCCCAAACTGTAAGGGCTAGAGCTTTCATATATGGCATGTAGCATCATCTAGTGACCCTCTACCAAAATACTTCAAATTATGGCCCTAGTGTTAAAAATTGGCCCTATGTTGTGGGGTCTCGGATTTCACATAGAGATAAAGAAGGAAATCTTTAAAAATCTTGTTGTCCCAAACCATAAGGGCTAGAGCTTTCATATTTGGCATGTAGCATCATCTAGTGACCCTCTACCAAAATACTTCAAATTATGGCCCTAGTGTTGAAAATGGACCTATGTTGTGGGTTCTCCAATTTCACATAGAGATAAAGATGGAAATCTTTAAAAATCTTCTTGTCCCAAACTGTAAGGGCTAGAGCTCTCATATACGGCATGTAGTATCCTCCAGTGGCCCTCTATCAAAATACTTTAAATAATGGCCCTAGTGTGGAAATTGGCCCTATGTTGTTGGTTCTGGGATTTCACAAAGGGATAAAGAAGGAAATCTTTAAAAATCTTCTTGTCCCAAACCGTAAGGGCTAGAGCTTTCATATTTAGCATGTAGCATCATCTAGTGGCCCTCTACCAAAATATTTCAAATTATGGCCCTAGTTTTGAAAATGGCCCTATGTTGTGGGTTCTCCGATTTCACATAGAGATAAAGGAGGAAATCTTTAAAAATCTTCTTGTCCCAAACTGTAAGGGCTAGAGCTCTCATATATGGCATGTAGTATCATCTAGTGGCCCTCTACCAAAATACTTAAAATAATGGCCCTAGTGTGGAAATTGGCCCTATGTTGTGAGTTCTCGGATTTCACATAGAGATAAAAGAAGGAAATCTTTAAAAATCTTCTTGTCCCAAACTGTAAGGGCTAGAGCTTTCATATCTGGCATGTAGCATCATCTAGTGGCCCTCTACCAAGGTACTTCAAATTATGGCCCTGGTGTTAAAAATTGGCCCTATGTTGTGGGTTCTCAGATCTCACATAGAGATAAAGAAGGAAATCTTTAAAAATCTTCTTGTCCCAAACCGTAAGGGCTACAGCTTTCATATTTGGCCTGTAGCATCATCTAGTGGCCCTCTACCAAAACACTTAAAATTATGGTCCTGGTGTGAAAATTACCCATATTTTGTTGGTCTCGGATTTCACATAGAGATAAAGAGGGAAATCTTTAAAAATCTTGTTGTCCCAAACCGTAAGGGCTAGAGCTTTCATATTTGGCCTGTAGCATCATCTAGTGGCCCTCTACCAAAACACTTAAAATTATGGTCCTGGTGTGAAAATTACCCATATTTTGTTGGTCTCGGATTTCACATAGAGATAAAGAGGGAAATCTTTAAAAATCTTGTTGTCCCAAACCGTAAGGGCTAGAGCTTTCATATTTGGCATGTAGCATTATGGTGTTGAGTCTTCTTGCAAGTGGTTTACTGTATTTCCATTTCCTATCAAATGGAGACTTTCTGATTCAGTTGTTTCAAAAAAGCTTATATTTATAAAACACACAGAAAAGTCGATTCTTTTTTGATCATCGTTGACTCAAACACCGCATCATGGAACTCCTTTAAACCATGCACAAATGTTAATACCTTTGTAAAACATTGCAGTATACAAGAAACATAACTACCTTCATTACCTATGAGAAAACATGGGTAGTGGTTAGTACATGCATTGTGTTATCTAGGCTTGAAAGACTCAACTTAAGGATGAGGTGAACTTATGTGATCAATGACTGTCCATCATACATTGTCTTTGAGGTTTGGAAACAAATGTAGGCTAACCAACACATTCTGACCATAATTAAGAGATATAGTAAAACATCTATTTATCGACCACTCAAGGGACTGCCAAAATTGGTCACTTTAGAAAATGGTCTCTTAATGCAACAAAACTTATTCAGATTACATGGAGTGGCAACATTTCTTGCACTCAAATAATACCTTACTTTCAAGAAAAGCCTTTGTTGGTAATACTCATTACAATACTCTCACTAAGACGATTGTAATAAGTACTAACAACATAGGATTTAGCTCAGCATAAAGGCTTTAATCCATGGGGCGTATCAATTCCAGCTAGTCTTATATATTTCAACAGAGACATTGGAATTCCTATCGCTTAATAAAAGTGTTGGCTTAATAAACGTAGTCACTTAGCTAAGCAAGATCAGCTGTATTGCCCTTTGACAAATTGGAATTCATGAACAACTCTGGTTTCCATGTCAACTGCTGAAAAAAAAAATCAACCCAAACACAAAGCCTACAACTTAATTGGCAACAGTAGCACTGTACCAAAGTACATCGAATTGTGACCTTAGGATAAAAAAATAAGTTTTTTGTTGTTGGATTCCAGTTTCCACATCCAAATAAAAGATCTTTTAAAATCTTCTTTCATCCAAACATTAACCCTAGAACTTTCATATTCAGCATGGACTGGTGGATAGTTATGCTCCCGTAAGGGCGAGCATATAGTCGCCACTTCGTCTGTCTGTCTGTCTGCCTGAAGCGATTTCTCAACAACCACTTGACGGCTCTTGTTTGCTAATAGCATTTACCAAATTTCTTCCTTGGAATCACAAAAAGTCCTTTGTAGTCACAATATGGGATCAAATATGTATAGAGTGCATGTATTCTTGGAATCCTCCTTTTCTATATTGTATGGCCCACAACATACATTTGGCATGTGATTCTGTCTGAAAACCCATTATCAGCTCACCTGAGCATAACATACTCATGGTTAGCTTTTATGTATCCTTGAATATGCGTCGCCAAAATTCCACTGTTTATTATATAAGTATCATAATTCAAGCATAATCTTGATCCATTGCCCAGTATGTTTGTAAGGTTGTGAACATGAACACATTCAGCAACCACAATTCTGGCTCAGTCATACTCAAAATTTCCCTGGATGTTCATAATGACCTAAGGACAAATCTGATCAAAATGGGGACAAGCTAAAAGCATCAAAGTAGGGGATCTTGATGACAATTCCATTGTTTACACTCTAGGGCCTATAATTTCGACTAACATTTTCTTACCTGCTCTGATTGTTGGTATTGTCATATGGATGAATCATTTTCAAAACTAAAACATTCCAGCAAAACACAAGAGGCAAGTGGCCATAACAATGACAGCTGAGTTGCATTTCAGGTGAGCGATTTAGGACCATCATGGTCCTCTTGTTTTGTTTCTGCCATTGGTTGCAAGAAATGCTATCAAACCTGCATTCAGGGACCATCTAAGGAAAGTAAGAAAAGTGGTCTTGTACAACAAGTGGTCCCTTGATGCAGATCTTATTAAGTTGATAGAAGGAAGGATGCAGAGACAAGTGGTACCTTAACTTCCTACCATATAATCATGAGTGGTAATTAACCTGAGACCTAACAGTTTTTTCCTTTCCACAATGTTTTGTACCCTTTGACAAATAAATTTCATGTTACTAACTTGGTCTCTGCAAATGCTTTCAATTTGAACAAACCCAAAATTGTGTTGCATTGGATTTCTGAGTACACTGGACTGGTGGTCTCAAAAACAGATTGAACTTTTAATAGCTCAAGAAACCAAGCATCCATGTATAACATCATTAATTGAGCCAGTATAGCAAACCAACATGACTGATGCAGTTTACATCAATAATGTATTAAGATGTTAAAAAGGAATTGTAACAGAAGATAATTATTACATCTTCGATTTGGGGTAAGAGGTGGGGGGAAATTGGCAAGCATTTCTTGGGGGAAAAAAAGTATCTTTTGTCATCAAAACTTACTTTATATGAGTCATACTCTGGCAAAAGGGGGTGAAATGCATGTCCATGATGCATTGTACCATGCCAGACATCACTTAATGCTTGATTCATTAAATCCATTTTGTCTAACAACTGACAAAATCCTGAGGTAGCATGATCCTCTGCCATGCAGAAATTTACAAAAAGCAAAAAGTTCTGACCAGTGTCAGCCCGCATGGACTGCAAAGACCAACATGGGTTGATACTTTTTCACAGAGTATGGCTCCTATACAGTTAACCCTTTACCAGACAACAAACTTTTAGCCTTGTCCAAATTGAAAGCATTTGCAGATGACAATTCTAATGTGGTGCAAATGGTGCAATTTTTCTTTGATAGGGCAGAAAATCTTGTGGGAAAAGGAGAAAATGCTGGTTACCAGCATTTTCTCCTTTTCCCACAATGTTTTAAAAAGGCTTCTTTCCCAGGGTCATCAAAGGCGGCATTGTGCGGTAAAGGGTTAACTTAAATGTTTTGTTCAGCATAATATTATATTCGGTATTGTTTTGGGCTAAGTTTTCTGCAGTTTTAAGATGCTATCAAAAACTGCATACAAGGTAATGCCTAATTACAAAACTAAATGAATGTTTTGTGTAAACTCTCATTTGAAGAGAAAAAATACAACATATGTTTAACACCTGTAACCTCAGTTAAACAGGAACTTTGAAATTTGAGCAAAACAATGGCTATTTGCTTTCGCTTTCTCTGGCTTTAGAAGAGCTCTGTACAAAGAAAGTTTGCTATGAAATGTATACTGTACAATAGACTTTTATGTCTATTGTAATTAAACTTAATTAACCCTTCAAGTGCCTTTCACAACTTCATTTTAGAACTTTATGCAAGTGTAAATCAAGATCACCTGCATAAATGATGCACTGTGATCTTCAGTCTACTCTAACAGCTTTACTCAGGTTAATGCAATTCCTATTGTTACCCAGTCTTATTTCTGAAGACTGAAAATGTCTGGGTTTATTCACTACTCTAAGGGTTAAACTGTTGAGGGCTCAGTCTCTGAAATCAACCTTTCCTGTTCAAAAAGCAGCCAAAATATTGCAACTTCAAGGTTGTTTGGCCAGAATACACTACCAAGTAAAGGACAGTGTTGATCAAAGATCAGAAATTGATCTTCATTGTCTGCCAAAGCAACAAGAAAAGCTGTTAAGACTTAATAGACTGTAGAATGTTAGAAAACATATATTTAAAAAAAAAGAACTTTGACTCTTTTTCCAAGTTTGTTAACATGGGAGCTCTTCCAAGTCTTTTATGTATTTATGTACATGGTTTTCTATAATGTGAAATTAGGCTAGCCTATTTAAACTCCTGTAGATGAGAAATTTCAATGTTGGCTTAGACCTGGAATTACATAGGAAAACTTAACATGAAATAACTGTTTTCTTGACATTGGAATATGTTAATTGCCAGTAGAGTGATTCAGGCCTTCATTGGCCTCTTGTTCACAGTGTTTTCTGAAAATACTCATCAAAATGTATGAGTATGAGGGAGATGGATATGTAGGCATTTCCGCTAATTTTTGTTTCAGTGAACTTTAATTCTTTGCAGTAATTTCTGAGTGTGACTATATTAATACCATGCAGCTTTATTGAGTTTTGTTTTTTTGTTCTTTTTTCTTTATGGTATCTTTGTTTCACATCTAATGAGCCACATTTAGTTTGTAATCTGCAAAATAGTTCCAATTCAGACAAGCTTACAATTTCTTTGTCTGGTAAAGATTTAACAGGATGAAATTGAAACCACAGCAGCTTAGGGTGTTTAACTCTTACCAAACCATAAAATTTTAAACTCGTCTAAATTGACAGCATTTGCAAACGATAATAAAGATGTGATTAAAAAATTAAAATTTGTTTTTGAAAGGGTAGAAAATATTGTAGGAAAATGAGAAAATTCTGGTCACCAGCATTTTATCCTTTTCCTACAATGTTTTCAAAGGCTTTCTTTCTTGGGGTCATTGAAAGTTGGGGTTGTGTGATAAAGGTTTAACTTATACCAAACATACATTTTCAGAATAGATATAAGATAACATGATTGCAGTTTCAAGGTTACTCTTTTCCAGAATGTCTGCCAAGTGGACAGGGTAGATCATAGATCAGACAGAACTTTTGGTGTAGTTTGATTTTGATCCACACTGGCTGCAAATGTAACTCAAGTTATTTAAGGCATATTAAGGGTTAAATGGAGCTATTTGTAAATGAGGTGAAAGATGGATGTGTTATTTGAATACTTTTACCAGCTGTACAGACATGCTTATGAATGGAATCTGTCAGACAGACAGAAGGATGAGTTGTCTGCTGATCAGACAGGCTAGACTTTCAATTTGGCAGTAGTCTTCTGGTACTCCCAGTTCTGACACCATTAGCACTTTGATCTTCCTGCATCCTTTGATTGGTTATCTCATTACCTCCAGCACATGACCAAATAAACAAGATTCCTATTGGTTAGCTTTCAAAGTGCACTGATAAAAACAGTGCTTTCTGTAGGCTTCAGCATAGCTTTTGTGAATTCGGCAAACCTTGGGTGATGCATTGATCAAGTCCTTTGGCTGTATCACGTAGCTTGATATGCACCTACACAGTACATTTCTTAGCCGAAAATATACTGCTTCACTGTTCATAACTCGTAATACTCCACTTAGAGAAAGAAAACACAAGTCACAATGTTTTGTTGGATTCTTTCGAAATATATTTCCGTTCACAAATAGTTTGTACATTTATTTTCTACCTTGTTGCATCGATTCCGTAGGCATTTTTCAGCGACAGGTTGCTTATCACCGTGGCTCTCATTGCTGTTGCTAATCGACTTATATGGGCATCACCATTTCTAAGATCATGTGACTGGAGTATTTCAGAATGGAGACCCTCTTGATATAGATGAGGTTGCATGTAGGCACAGAATTGGCCAAGATGTGACGAGTAAGCTTTTGTAGTAACAACTCGTCATTATGTGTAGAAATTGTATCGTAACTTACAGTAATTTTATTTGAGGTTTTACTGTGCTTAGTGACACTTCTTTTCAGTGTTGCTGCTCAATTTCATTTGTATAAGTTATTGTGACAAATCAGTTAGAACATAAACAAACTAATTTCAGTTTTTTGAAAACATGAGGTTTCTAAATTCCCTTACCCTGTGTTCTTCTGTCCTGACTTAGTTGAATTTTTCCTTTGAGAATCTAGACCTTAATATTACAGAGAGAAGTTCGGTTTAAAGCATTGAAATACTATCTTGCTTGAGAGAGCCATAGCTTTTCCAGCAGTGTGGTTTGGTTCTCCTTTTTGTGGTAAGTTAACTCCAAGTAGTGCCAAATGTCTGGTGCTTGGATGGGTGACCTGCTGACATTGCTCATAACAATAGATTGAATTGACTGCACAGGAACACGTTTCATTCCATTTCCAAGACAGGCTGAGGAATGTACCACAGCCTCTGGAAAATTCATTAAGAACCTAGGTGAAATAGACTGTTGAAGCCTGTCACACAGTCCATTATTAACAACTGTTGGTAATGGCCCTTCTTTTCATTGGGGAATGACATAAACCCCTTTGCTTGTTTGAAATAAATTTAGATGCCTTGCAATGTAGATCAAGATGAGAGTGCATAGAATGTGCAATGTGATCTTGATTCTACTCTGGCTGATATTTCATGAGATGCTGTGGCCTAACTGGTACACACATATATTTCTACAACTTGGTTTTTCTACTGATTTGAAATTTCCATTTAATTCAGTTGGTTGTTAACTTTTTCAGAGCCAAAGGCAAAAAGAGGGGCATTTGGGAAAGGCATACATCAAGATCAGACAGCAGAGAATATTCAGTCTGATCCAAATTGTCACTAGTAGAAACATGACAAAGCATTGTGACCAATGGAGAAAAACTTCAATTGCAGTAGCAGTCAAGTACAAGTTACTGCATAGGGGCTCAGAAATATTGCTACTACAAAATGAAGATCAAGTTAACAGTTTAACTTTTTAGTACATTACAAAATATTGGACTCAAACAAATTGAAAACAACAAATAAATTGTAGCTCAAATGATGAATTCCTGTCTTTGGGTAGAAAACATTGTGGAAAAGGGAGAAAATACTGGTTACCAGCATTTTCTCCTTTTTCCATAGTTGTCTTCAAAAGCCTTCTCTTTCAGGGTCTTTAAAACTCGGGATTGTGTGGTAAAGGGTTAAGCCACCTTTCAAGTCTCTCAGAAGTCCTAGAGGAAGAAGGTTGCAGAAAATGCTGATTTTCAGAAGTCTTCCCCATTGTCATATAATCAAGGTGGCCATTTGGTTACATAAATCTAAAGACTTAATTCCCTTCCAGACAACAAAGTTTTAGACTTGCATGTTACAAGCCTTTGCATATTAAATATGGCCAAAATGATGATGTTTGTCTTCCAAAATACATAAAACTTAAGGAAAGCAAAGAAACCATCTTTTTCTCCTTTTCCTACCATATTTTCTTCTCCAGGGTCTTTAACCCTTTGCAGTACTAAATTAATCAAATGGACCTTCTCAAGCAGTATAAAAGGTGCATTGCATTGCAATTTGGAAGCTGTTTTTCTCAGAAAATCTGGCAAAAAAGCAGACAGAGTAGATCCAAGATCAGAATGCACATTCTGTGCAGTCTGATCTTGATCTACATTGTCCACATAGGCATTCAAATCTGGGTTCAGCACTACAAGGTATAAAACAAGTAATTGTTCTGTAGGAATTTCTATGGGATAGCAATAGAGTGCAAAAATGTCAAATTGCCCTTTGTTGGACTTCTGTGATGAAAGATCCCATAGTCTGAAATCCTTTACAGTACAAGTCATGATCCATTTCTGCATGTAGCTCCGAAAATCTTTGTTATATTTCCTTCATACATTGCCGGTTTTGGGACCTCCACAGTAACCCATTACCACACAATGCCGACTTTTGACATCCCTGAGAAAGAAGGCTTTTGAAAACATTGTGGGAAAAGGTGAAAATGCTGGCAACCAGCATTTTATCCTTTTCCCACAATGTTTTCTACCCTATGAAAGACAAGTTCTATGTTTTGATTTCTATTTAAATTGTCATCTGCAAATGCTTTCAATTTGTACAAGGCTAAAATTTTGTAGTCTGGTAAAGAGTTAAGGTTACTCTTTACCAGACAACAAAGTTTTAGACCGGTCCATGTTGAAAGAATTTGCAGATCACGGATTAACTCTTTATCATACCATCCCAAGTTTTAACAACCCCGAGGAGGAAGACTTTGAAAAAACATTGTAGGAAAAAAATGTTTCGGCCACCTCCTCCTTTTCTCACAAAGTTTTGAAAAAAACTTTTTTCACAGGGTTGTTAAATCAGGGGATTGTATGGTAAAGAATAAGGCTTAACCTCAGAGCACTGAATTAATGAAATGGACCTTTCCTTTTTGAAAAGGCAGCCAAAATATTGCAATTTCAAGGGTTGTATCAAGGTACATACAAGATCAGATTGCTAGTTCTGTGCAGTCTGATCTTGAATCTACACTGTATGCAAAAGTGCCACAAAAATTTTATTAAGCTTACTAAAAGCTTGCTAAAATCTTTAGACTTGATCAGTTTGAAAGTATTTACAGATCATAAATGAATGTAACTCAAAAATTGATTTTTTTGAACGGTAGAAAAAGAAAAAAAATTGTAAGAAATGTAGAAAATGGTGGTTACCAGAATTTTCTCCTTTTTCCCCAAATTTTTCAAAAGTCTTCTTCTTTGGGGTCAGAATTATTTGGTAAAGGGTTAATAACATTTTTCTAGACTTGTTTAATGAAATTTTATCTCAAATGCCAACCAATGTCAGATCCAATGTATCACTTTTATTACAGATAACTTGGATCAAACAGTATCCCAGCTCACATAAAAATCTTGGACATAATTATGGAGGCAAAAGAGGCACTTGATAAAGACTAGGTAAATAGAATTTTGACTTACTTTCAACTTTATTTTTGATTAGGCAAAAATATATAAACTTGAATATTCAATAAAAGCTTTTAATGAAACTCTCAGAACTTGAGCAATTCTAGCTGGGAAATCTTTGGATTTTGTTTTTTGTATGCCATCAAAAAAACTTTACTTGGCAGTGGTAGGCTTAATTTTCTCATCATTTCCTTACATAATATTTTAATTTAGACTTTACTGAAAAAGCGTAGAATTATAATGAATAAACATGGAGGCTCATCTGGTATTCATTAATCCTCGAAGCACTAAGCAGCAGCTTATCCCTTTCCCAAACGACTAATTTTAGACTCTTCCAAATTTGAAACATCTGCAGATGACAAATTCGAAATTAGTGCAAACAGCTTAAGTTCTATGACAGGGTGGAAAACATGGGAAAAGGAGAAAATGCTGGTTACCAGAATTTTTGCCTTTTCCGATTCTTTTCAAAAGCCTTCCTTTTCAGGGTCCGTAAAAACTCAGGGATGGTGTGGTTAAGGGTTAAATTTTTTTCATAGACCAATTTAGATCAGGATCAGACTACCTTTTTGTAGACAATGAAGATGAATATCAGATTTGCCTGATGCTACACTGTCTGGTATTTTGTGGCATAGTCTGGCAAGTTTTGTAACACCCTCAAAATAGCAATGCTTTGGTCTGCTTTCCTGTTTGAGATAGTCCATTTTTCATTTGTATTGGGTTCTAAGGGTTAAAATGATAATGAAAACTTCCTTTATTAAAACACTTCATGTGTGAAGGGGATTGTAATTTCCTCAGAAATATGGAATAATGAACAATGTCTGGCTTGTAATGGGATAGAAAAAATGTTTCGTCTATTACTTCATTAACTCTATCGAACAACAACATTTTGTTCTTGTGCAAATTGGAAGCATTTGCAGACAACAAATAGGAGGTGACTGAAATAGTGGAAATTGTCTTTGTGGGGGTAAAAAACATTGTGGGAAAAGGAGAAAATGCTGGTTACCAGCATTTTCTCCTTTTCCAACAATATTTTCAAAAGCCATCTTAATTGGTGCCATTAAAACTCGGGATTGTGTGGTAAAGGGTTAAAATAGTTTAGCTTTAAACCTTAGGCATGCTAAGTCTGACTACATGCCCTTTTCCTGACAGTGTAGATCAAGAACAGACTGCCTAGATTGTGCAGTCTGATGTTGGATATAGACTGTTCTGAATTGGACAAGATTTTTCCATTGAAAAGATTTTGTTGCAGATTGCAATATTTTGGGTTTTAACAACATGGCTGAAAATTTTTGTTTGATTTGTTTAGCAGTTTAAGGGTTAGTCCATGGGATGATTAACAAAAACTTATCCATGGTACTTTTGCAGACAATGTAGATCAAGATCAGGCCTTACATTATGAAAAGTCTGATCTTGATCTACATGGTCTGGTCATAATTATGTAAGTCATTATGCCTTTGATTTAGTTACATCTGCAGACTGAAAATATCAATTTCATTAAAAAAGGCCATTACCTCCAGTAATACATTTCACAGCTGATGACTTTGAAATATGGGTAAACAGCATGAATTATGATTAACCCGTTACCGCGCAGTGCTGCCTTGTAACAATCCTAGGAAAGAAGCCTTTTGAAAACATTGTGCGTAAAGTAGAAAATGCTGGTAACCAGCATTTTCTCCTTTTCCCACAATGTTTTCTGCCCTATCAAGAGAAAATTGCACCATTTTAGTCACACTGAAATTTTTGTCTGCTAATGCTTCCAATGTGGACAAGGTTAAAATTTTGTCATCTGGTAAAGGGTTAAACAAACCCAGGAATACATTATAAAAGTATGGTGGCAGAAGAAGACATAGTCTATTATGAGCTATCATTCACCATTTCTCATATTTGCCATTTTATATTTAAAGTAGTCTGCTGGATCATAACAAAAGACATGTGCTAATTGCATAATGTTTTTAGACCTGCAAACGCTAAGTCTGTTGCCATCAAGATAGCCTGGGTTCAGGAGGTAATAATTTTTAACTAGTCTGTATCATGCTCTCCCTAGAATCGTTGTCTGCTATCAATCCTTGGCAGCTATCTTTTTATCGTTTTCATTATTACTACCGCCTGGGTACATTCGAAAGTCTCCCCATGATTATCAGTTGTGTCGATCATCTAATTATAGACTTGTTTATTGTGTGACGTCACAATGTTAATAACAATGGATTTGTGCGTTTTTCGACCGATTCAGCGCGACCTTCAACAACACTTGTTATAGCAGCCTTTCATCCTCTTGCTTTTCACAAGTGTTGTAGGGCTCCTCTAGTTATGAGTTCGTGCCACTGATAAAAAAGCATGAAAACATGGAAACTTTATCTAAAAGTGAACTCTAGAAAGTTTTCAAATGCCATATCATCAAACTGATATGTTCTTCATATGAACTTTTTGATTTAAGTCCAGCAGATAACATTTTTCCATGGCATTTCCCATTGTGACAAATAAATGGCTATAAAGGATCACCAGGGTGAAGTCACAAATGCAAACTGGATCAAACTTTATATGCGAATTAACCAAGATGAACCAAATCAGAGTCTTTAACTGGGATGGACCAGATCAGACTTAATAACTGGATTGGGCCAGATCAAACGTAATAACCAGATTGGACTCCAAAACTGGGATTGAATTTTCTCCTTTTCCCACAATGTTTTCAAAAATTTCGTTCTCCAGGTCATCAAAAATTTATAGGATTGTTTGTAAAAGCCCAGTTAATTGGATGATGTTTTAAATTAAAGTGAAACAGTGTGAAAAGCAATAAAAAAACATATTAACCCTTTACAAGACAATCCTGAGTTTTAACAACCCTGAAGAAGAAGAAGGCTTTTGAAAACATTGTGGGATAAGGAGAAAATGCAGTTAACCAGCATTTTCTTCTTTTCCCCAATTGTTTTCTACCCTATCACATATCTTAGGCTCATTTGTCAATTTCGAATTGATCAATCATGATGAGACTATCATTGCTTTCAATTTGTAAGAGTTTAAATTTTATTGTTTGGGAAAGAAAGTCACAGTTATTTTCCATGAAATCTGTGGCTGTCTCAATGACATTGTTGTTTTGAGATCTCTGAAAGGATGAACGATTAACCCCTAAAGCATCTTCCACAACTTATTTCTTATTCTGCTTTTAAGTGCAGTATAGATCAATGACTGCACAAAACATGCAGTCTGTTCTTTGATCCACTCTGTCAGCTTTGTTGAGACATTCTGGACAATAACAACCGTTGCAATGCAATAATAGGGGTCCTGTTTGGAGAATGAAAGTGTTTTTTGGGCTTATTCAGCCCTCTAAGGGTTAAAAGGTAACTGGATTTCCTACTTGTATGATAGTGTATGATAGTCATAATGTAGAAATCTTGTGTTTTGTGTTTTGTCAAGAAGTTCTTCACTTCACCTATTTTCTCTTTTCCCTAATAGCTTTTGTAGTAACTAATGTTTTTCAAGTACAGTGCTTAGTCTTACAAGATGCTATGAGTTAACCCTTGAGGTGCTTTTCACTACTGTGTTGCTTTTGTGGGCAATGTAGATCAGGATCAAATTGCACAAAATATGCAGTCTGACCAGTTGGATTTGCACTGTCTGCTCTTGCTAAGAGATTCTGGCTGATACAAGTGCTGAAACAACAAATTCTTGGGATTTTAATCCAGACTTAAAATTTGGCAATCTGATGGTTAACACTTTACATGTTTACATTATTACCTCTTACTATATGAAATAAATTAGCAGTATGCTTCTTTTAACTCTTTCCCAACAACAAAATTTTGGACTTGACCAATTGAAAGCACTTGCAAACAACAAAAAAAACTGTAGCTCAAAAGCCTTCTTTGGGGCCATTAGAATGTGGGATTGTGTGGTAAAGGGTTGAACATTAAGTATGGATAATTAGCATGAATGAAGGATTACTAAATGAATATATGGCAAAATGAGAAATTGCTTGCTATGAACAACTTCATTTGTCTTTTTTTTTTTTCAAAAGATTGTTTACTGCATGTCATCTGCAGCTGACAATGTATCACGAGTGTAGCACCACAAAGAAAGTCTTTCTGGTTATCTACATCTCCTTTTCCAGGACTGTTTTCCAGAGCTCCAGACAGAGGGAGTGATTTTGATTTCAAACTTGAACATATTAATTATTCTCCACTAAACCCTATGTTATGGGTACTCATTAGTATCACCTCATCGAGACAATTCTAATGAGTACCCACAACATGGGGTTTGGAAGAGAAATAATGAATTTAGAACACTATCACTCCCTCTTATCTGGAGCTTTTCAAAATGCCATAATTGGAGTAGCTGTAATTTGTTTTCTGCAAAACGCTGTGACACAGAGCAGTTTGAAATTTTGTTCTGTCTTAATGTGATAAAAAAACAAACCTTACTGAACTTTTAACTTGCCACCATCTTTGTAAACAGCAAGCAAACACTCTAACACCTCTTAGCTCACCAAAAAGTCCTATCATAGTGCACTTTGGTCAGACTTTGTCTCTTGTACATTTGAGCAATACTATGGCAAAGGGGGGGCTTCATGTACCTCTCTAATGTGTTATACCCAGCATTTCATCACATGATAAGGGATCCATAAAATCCATTTTGTCTAACAAGCAACTGTATCATAGGGTAGAATGGTCCTTTGACAAACAGAAAATTGACCAATAGCGAAATGTTTCGGGCCAGGTCAGCCTGCGCCGACTGCGCAGGCTGACCTGGGTCGATACTTTTCAAAGATGCAGTAAGCCCCCTTTTTGCAGAGCATGGCTCATTTGTTTGAGAAGTAATTCACTTATTTTGAAAATATCCCCTATTTTGGCAAGTTTATTTTGCATTTTTTGCTTTCTGAATGATACTTGGCAGAATGTGATAATAGCTCGGGCTTTAGAAAAGTTCAGACTTAACTGAGATTCATTAAAAAAAATGTGAAAAGCGGATCTATCTACCCATGAAATGTGGAACCACGATATAAGTGCTTATGCAGAAAATGTTAACAAAGATCAGACTACACAGAATGAGCAGTCTGATGTTGGATCTACATTGTCAGCTTCTTTGCTAGGTATTCTAACAAGAACAGCTTTAGAATGAGACTGCAACACCTGATTCTCTAGTAATGACTGAAAATGTCCAATTTCATTCATTTAACACTACAAGGGCAAACAGAAACCTTCCTTAACCAGATTTACAAGAGACAACTTTGAAAACAACCTAGTGAAATAGGGATTATCAACAAGAATTAAGGTACAACTGTTTAAATACATGTTAAACATTGTGGCTAAAGGAGAAATTGCTTGTCACAAGCAATTTCTCCTTTTGCTGAATTGTTTTCAAAAGCAGTCTGCTTCAAGATGAGAAAAATGAGAAGAATTGCCTTAATGGAGGTAATGAATATCCCCTTATTATGCACAATAGATTATCATTTACTGTATGGGTTATTCAAGAAGAGACAATTTGAAAAATATGGATAGATTAATTTACAGGAATGTTAAGCCAAGAGGACATTATAAACTAATCATTTACAATTTATCATTTTACTGAAATGTTTTTTCAAGTCTGGAAACCATAGATACTTGGAGAATTTTCATTGACAAGGATGAAGTTGATTAACCCAGCATTTTGCTTACTTAAGTTGGCAATCTTTCGGCAACCATTAGAGCTTGTCTCTTTGAAGTTGGATTCATTTTCACAACTGGTTTGGCATTGGTTTTGAGAATTTATTGTGCAAGGTTGATTTAATTCGGTAAATATTTATAACTGGTAGGTATCTGCTGAATCTCAAAACACCATGGAAGGAGCTAATTATAATTGCAAGTGAGGAAAAAACAACAAACATATTCATGTCAAACATCGCCTTCTTTCGGGGGCTGTGGGGCTTATTAGTTGTTAACTTGGGCATTATTATTCTTTTCTGTAACTCTTTATCAAACACAAAATTTTATACTTGTCCAAATCGAAAGCATTTGCAGACAACAACTTAAAAGTGACTCAAAGGACAAGATATGCCCATGATTGGGTAGAAAACATGGAGGGAAAAGGAGAAAACGCTGGTTACCAGCATTTTCTCCTTTTCCCTCAATGTTTTCAAAAGGCTTCTTTCCTCAGGGTCATTAAAAGTCGGGATACTGTGTGGTAAAGGTTAAATGATATAAAACATTGTAGGAAAAGAGCAGTTGCTTGTTCAGAGCAAGGGATCTGTTATTTCTGTGTATTAACCCCTCCATCACACAATCCTGAGCTTGAACCACCTTGATGAAGAAGGCATTTGAAACCTAATGAGAAAAGGAAATGATGCAGGTAACCAGCATTTCTTCCTTTTCCCATAAAGTTTTCTACTGTTCCAAGAGCAAATCCAGTCATTTGGTTTAAAATGAGCATAAATTTAATCAAAGAGTTAAAAACTGTTGTGTACCATGCAAAGCAATTTGTCTTTGATCCCAACTAATAGGTCTCATGTATGTAAATACTAAGGTCTCACGCTAAACAAGCAAATGTCTTGCAAGATGTTTCAAAGGGTCGATCAGATATTGAACAGCCTGTTAAAATCTAGACAGCATTGTCTGTGCAGTCTTAGTCTACACTGTGCACAAAATGTTGGCCCACTATCCAAGAAGTAAATCATTCTGAAACTGAAATGATAACCATGTTGGCAGTCTTAGTCTACACTGTGCACAAAATGTTGGCCTACTATCCAAGAAGTAAATCATTCTGAAACTGAAATGATAACCGTGATGATAAAAGAAACATGATTGGGATAATCTCATTCTGTCAGCATGAGAGAAGTTTAGGCTGACCTTCCATCAATTTTGGCAGTCAATTTTTCACATGGTGAATTCATTTTGAACTTGTTCAGGTCATTATTAGATCAGTTTTTCTGGCAAAAACTGAGGTTCACCCCTTCACAAAAATCCCAGTGTTTTGATAACCCCAAGGAGTGGGTTTTTTAAAAATGGTTGGAACAGGAGAAAATGCTGGTAACCAGCATTTTCTCCTTTTCCCATAATGCTCTCTTACCCTTCCAAGATTATCTCATTTGAGCCACAGTTGATTTGTGTGGTCTGCAAATACTTTCAGTTTGAGCAAGTCTAGATTTTTGTTGTCTGGTAAAGAGTTGACTAGGAGCCAGCAATGATAAGAATATGTTCAGTCATTTAGTTACCTTTTACAACACTCGTCACAATTTGGCCAATTCCGTACCTACACCTAACCTCGTCTGTATCAAGGGGGTTTTGAAATACTGCCAGTCACATGATCTTAAACATGGCAACCCCAATGTAAACTGATTAGCAACGGCAACAACAGCCATGGCGATGAGCATCCTGTTGCTGAAAAATGCCCATGGAACTGATAGACCAAGTTAGAAAATAAATTTACAAACTGTTTGTCAACAGAAATGTGTTTTGGAAGATTCTGATAGAAAACTGTGACTAGAGTTTTCTTTTTCTAAGTGGATTATTACAGTGTAAGGACAATAAAGCGGTGTGTTTCTGGCAAAGAAATGTACCGTGTAGGTGCATATCAAGCTGTGTGATACAGCTGAGGGACTTGATCAGCGTATCACCCAAGGTTTGCCAAATGCTTCTACAAGAAACTTGCTTTACCAATACTTCTTACAATTTATACATCTGAAAATATCAATGTCTTCAAGTCCGCAAGAATACAGTAGTATCAGAAGGATGCATCTTCTTGACAGCAGAAAATCTCATAAAAGAATGCCTTTGGCTCTTAAGTGTTGGGACTGGCTGCAGAATATGCCGTCATATCTTGAATCAATGCTGTCTGCTATTTTGTTACATATTTTGGCAAAAAACAACCTTGAAACAGGAAAAGCTCAACTCTTTCTCCTCAGTGAAAAGGACCATTCATTAATTTAGTGTTCAAAGGGTTAATACTTATTACAAGGTTAATATTGCAAGGTTTATTATTATATCTATTAGAAGATTTATTATAAAAGAAATTCTGTTACACAAATGCCATGACAACTGTCAAAAGACTTTTAACTCTTTACCAAACGACAAAAATGTAGACTTGTCCAAATTCAAAGAATTTGCAGACGACAATTTAAATGTGGCTCAAACGATGAAAGTTGTCTTTGGTAGGGTAGAAAACATGGGAAAAGGAGAAAATGCTGGTTACCAGCATTTTCTCCTTTTCCCACAATGTTTTTAAAAGGCTTCTTCCTCAGGGTCATTAAGAGTCGGGATTGTGTGGTAAAGATTTAAATCTTTGCCACGCAATCCTGACTTTCAATGACCCTTTAGAAGATTTATGAAAATATTGTAGGAAAAGGAGGAAATGCTGCTTACTGGCATTTTCTCCTTTTCTAACAATATTTTCAACCTGTGCAAAAAACAAAGATGAATTTTTGAGTCACATTTATTTTTTTGTCTGAAAATGTTTTCAGTTTGGGAAAGTCCAAAATTGTGTTATTTGGTAAAGAGTTACATAAAAGTAGTACTGCTGTTGCACACTTTCATCACGGGGTTACTTTATGTATGGCAAAATTCAGAATTTCACTGTTTACTAGCAATCAAGGAAAGCCACCCACTCATTTTCTGTACAAGATGGAAGTCTGTCAGGAAACAGCTGATCTCTGCTATGTTTTTTCATTATGCTTGTGGAATTCTGGTGGGACTGTTTTAGAACACATTTGAAATGTTGGTGAACATGGGCTCCCATAATTCTGACAGTCATGTAATAAGTATGTTACTTGCCTGTCTGGCATACTGGTATCAGGACAATTTTATTGTGAAGTGTGTTTTTAACTTACAAAAGTAAACAAATGTCTGATCAGGCTAATTGAAGGCACTTGGACTATATCTGCAAACCTAATTTTGATGTCAGAGACAGCTGAAATAATACCTTCTCTCAGGTCATACGACTTGTATGCCATGGTCACATGGTATTTGTCAGACCTTAGCTGTTCATGGGTTTGGTTCACTTCACATCACTGGCAATTACAGGGTGGGCCTTCTGAAATGACGTCTGAAGAAAAGATTATAAATGGAACAATTTAAACATGGATGGCCTAGAGATAATCTTAAAACCATGGCAAAATATATCAAAGGACTGATAGTCCTGAGAGTCGCCTGGAGGGTAATGGGTTAGAACTTTTCACCCTTTTCTGTTCAAATCTATTAAAATCATTCAAGATACAAAATAACTTAACCATAAGACAGTATTATATGCAAGCATGTTTCTTGGTTGTCATCCTAAAGCTGCAAACATTTAGGCACCAGGAAAAGGTTTAAAAAGTTCAAAGTCTCTTACCCCGGGTGACTTCATTTAAAAAATGGTTTTCAAAAGGTAAAATCATCACAAAACAAGTCATTCGTTGAAATGTTATCCACTGCCGAAAAAAAAAATTTTTTTTTAGATAGAAACATAATTATAAGAGATATGGTGTTTTGCATGTAAATGACCTTTTTTTCATTGGTGAAAATATACAGTAAGCCCCCTTTTTCCATGACAGGGTATTTCATTAAATAAAAACAAATACTGACTGTCTGTGGCTCATGATAAACAATATAAATATGAAGTTTCATAAAATTTTGTCCAGTAGTTAAAGAGATATTGATCCATAATGGAAGTATACATCAAGCCCCCTTTTTCCATGATACTGCATTAAAAACAAAATAAAACAAAACAAGCAGACCGAAGGACATCAAGCCTCTTTTTTCCATGAAAAGGCATTACATTAAAAAAAAAAAGTATATCGGCGGACTATCATGAGGAACACATGTTTGAAGTTTCATTAACTTTTGTCAACGATTTTAGAATATATCTGTCTGGATGGACGGAAGATCAGGCCCATGAACGGACAGACGTACAGACAACATGAAAACTATATCCCTCCACCCCGAAATTCAGCGGGGCATAATAACTGTCGAAGTTCCATCAATATTTACAGTTCCTTCCCAGCGTAATAATGCCTGTAAATCAGGCTTCTAGGTTGATAAAAAATGTTTTTCTAGCGCAGAAACTGGGTGACTTAACTTACATGTATATCTTAATTCTTACACATATTGTTAAAACAAACATTCTAAATAATTTCAGTAAAATAGGGCATACATTTTCTCTCCAGATTTAGAACAAGTTGTTTTTGTATGACACAAATTTTCTAACATTGGACCATGTGATTATACATATATCTATTAAATTGAATAATTGTCCCTTCCAAAAGCAGGATGCTAGATATGAAATTTGGGTATAATTGCTTATACAGTTTCAGAGGCCGTGATTTTGAAATGTTACTACTCAGTTCCGAAGCTTCTGTAAAGTTTATAGAAACAGAGCAGAACCACTTGAACAATTTTACAAGAGGGCTATTTAGGCAACATTAGTATGGAACTCAACTGAAGTTTGTCTTTTTGCACAGGATCTAGTGACATACTTTTAGACCAAAATTGCCTTTTTGAAACTCACCCATATCTAATCTAAGCGGTCTGACAAAGTTTTGTGAGTATTGGACTGAACATAAATGGATTCTACAGCACTAGATCTATTACATGATTTGACCTAGTGACAACCTTTTTCTTTTAACCCCCGGTGACCTACATTCAGTTTTGTCAAAAATATTACTGAGACAAACAGCCGGGCAATTCCATGAGCATTGGACTGAAATGTAGCCTCTGAAGCACCCACAAATATTTGACTCAATAATCTACCTGTCCTTTGGTTCACGTTTTGTCCACAGTGGACTCTAGAAATGTGGCTGCTACAGCTCAAGAAAAACAATGTAACCCAAAAGCATGATCATCAGCCTTTTAACTTAGTCTGCGTGTTATAACGGCCCAGGAATTAGTACTGCTTCCACACCAATTGAAAATTGTAGAGATCTACATGTATATTGCTTTGGTTTAAACTACATATGTTTCCGATTAGCTCTAGTACCCTGTACAACAACCATATACAAGATTACAACCGCTCCAATAAAGACCTTGTTGTTGCAGTGGGTTAACATTGATCTGTTCTATTATATTTGAAATATAGTGAAGTAAGAGTCAAGTTCTCAGATTGCTGGATGTTGGAACTGCGTAGTTTCAAGTCGAATTCCCGTGTGACTTCATATTTTGGCAGTTACGAAAGCACCTTGCGTTCTGACACCTGCACTAATAAATTGTTACATAAATACTAGATCTAGATCTAGGTCAATCGCACATTGAAAAAAAAAAAAAACAAGAGCAGACTTTGACAAATTCACCTCTTTAAAAACGAAAAACAATTAATTGAACACAGTAAACTTTAAAACGCTCTCTCTGCATGGATCGGTGAGGCGCTAGGTCGCTGTACTCTGAAAATAAAGGCTGCTTCAGCGACTGATTCATTCATAAATATGTAAATTTATAGAGAATTCTGTGGTGCAAATGACGTTATATGTCACATGATTATAAGATCTATATTTGTCGCACAGCTACATTCCAGAAAGCACCTGCTAAGCTATGACTTGGTGCAGTGTAGAACCGTGCGCATTACATACGCTATTGTACGATCTCTGCTTGTGCACCTAGAATATGGGTGTGCAAAGTAGTTGATGTCTAGAATAAAAAGCTCTGAAGAAGCAACGTTTAAGAATGTCTAAGAAGGCAACGCAACCACTCCTAGTCGTTATAAATTTGTTAAAAAAAATAGCCTACTTTTGGGAAAAATCTCCATTGAAAGCTTCCACGTTAACTCGGTATCACCTTTCTCTTTCCGATCATAGGTTGAATGTTGGATTGAAATAAGACTTACAATTACGGACAGATTGTAAGATTTAGAGTGTGCTTCTAATGGGTAATTATCAAACCTTTTTCACTGAGAACTGTCCACAAATAGAAGCGTGCCGTAGTGAAGACGTTTGTTGTCGAAGAGTATTTTGCAGTGTGTTCGCTAACTTGTTCAGTTCACGACGGCTATTTCTAGATACATACATAATGCGCTATTTTAAGAGATGATGTCTGTGTAAAAGATAGGCTATCGTGTACCCTTGTGGACGAAATGATTTTTCAAAGGTTTAAACCGTTAAAGAGCTCAGTCTTTATAGACACATTCATTATCACAAAGGCACAATTGTAAGTGAATTACTACAGAAAAAATAGGTTGTTTACCGAATAATTAGAAAACTATGTTTTATCTCGTAAACCGGAACTTGGGACAGGAAGCAGTACAAGGCCGGAGGTATACCTACGTCACCCCATAGATCAAGATGATAACAATGAGAGCCTGGTTGCTACGCAACCAGGCGACTCAAAAATAGCCAATGTCTCGAATAAGTTTTCAAACTAGAACCGTTTTAAATTTGTTTTGGATAGTAATGGCAAAATAATAGATAATGGCTTTGCCTAGAAAGACTTTTGTGCACATACTTTTTGAGAAGGGGGGGGTTGCATCATCCAGAGTAACTACACAGGCAGCAATGATATAGCTGTTGAAATTGTGGTTTGGGCTAAAAACTTATTTGAAGAAGGCTGTGTTTGTTATGTCCAGCCTGTGCAGCAATAGTTTAATGAATGATAATGGAAATTTTAGCTGGCCTGGACCCCATTATAATTAACTTTTTTTAGGCAAGCTGTGCTGCCTGTTTATGAAAAAAAGACCTAAATCATTCTATTCTGAACTCTTTATTGCAGATATACCTCAGAAATTTTGATTCAATACTGCATCTCTTCACCAAATTACTGTCTGGCTCGGTTGCACTCAGAGGTCAGGGTATCTGACTTGTGACCTGGTGTTTGTGAGGTGCAATATGTGGTTGAGGCAAACTTTCTTTCCAGGGATTTTTCACCTCTCACCTCTGATGCATGTGAGATAGTGGTCAGTGACTTGGAAAGAAAGTTGGGTCAGTCCTGGTGTAAGAAAGCCAGGAAACACTGTCATGCACTGACCACTGTAACGTGACATGTCTAAGCTGTTAAAACAGCATTGAACTCCAAAGATCACCAAATAATAAAAATTTTAGATTTGTCCAGTTTAAAAGTATAAGGAGACAACAAATTAAATATGGTTCAAATAATAGTTATGATTGCCATTGGAGAGAAAAGAGAATGCTGGTTACCAGCACTTTTCTCCTTTTCCCACAGTGTATTAAAAAGCATTCTTTGTTGAGGTCATTAAAACATGGGAGAGTGTGGTAAAGGATTAAAGCACATAAAGACATAGCTCTTTACCAAAATTTCAGATATATGAGCCATGCTTTATGGAAAGGAAAAAGGGGGTTTAACTCATCAGCAAAAAGTATCATCCCATGTCAGCCTGTACAATCCATGCAGGCTGACATGGGTCGAAACTTTTTGCTTTATGTAAATTTTCTGCATGTCAAAATACCATTCTACCAACAGATCAAGTCAATTGTCAGACAAAATTGATTTTCTTGAGCCATAATTATGTGAGGACTCGTGTGGTAAAATGCCTCACAGAGATGCATTAAACCCCCTTTTTTCATAGCATTGCTCATATCTAATGAAGTGAAAGATGCAAGAGGGTTGTTTTGGCAAGAATGTAATTTGCACAGTGTAGGTAGTAAACCTGAATGGGTATTGAGTATTTTAGAGCTGTAAGGTGGCAAACATGATAATGGTTAAGATACTGCAGATGGAATTACAGATATTATGTCCAATGTAGTGGAAGATGACATGAGAGATAGCATTGTTGACACTAATATGACTGCCACTTTCTGATAGCTTGGGATTATCTCATACCCACCTGCAAATGAGTTTAGTTTAATTGGTGGACATTGTCTTTCAAAAGGTAGAAAAAAGTGTTTGAAAAGGAGAAAATGCTGTTACCGCTATCTGCCTTTTCCACAATGTTTTCAAAAGGCTTCTTCCTTAGCGTCTTTAAAAGTTTTGATTGTGTGGTAATGAGTTAATACTTTACCTCACTGTGTGGTAATGAGTTAATACTTTACCCGACGATGAATTTTAGATTTGTCCATATTGAAAGCATTTGCAGACGACAAACTACTTGTAAATGTTACTAAAACAATAATATTATTTTGTCTCTGAAAGGCTAAAAATCATTGTGGGAAAAAGGTTACCAGCATTTGCTCCTTTTCCCACAGTGTTCCAAAAGCTCTGTGTGCCAGTGGTTGTAGAAACTGGGATTGCGTTAATTCATGTACTGTATGTATTGGAAATCAAGGTTCAATTAGCTGGACTTAGATAAGATGGCCGTCAAACCAGGTGTGAATTATTAGGATTGTTTTATCTTTATTGGTCATAATTAAGATAAATATCTTTCTAAGTAGATTATAGTCTTTACTGAATCGATTGTGAATATCTTCTCCTCTGCCAACAGTAATGATGTTTTTAGAGCATTTGACTCTCTGAGGTTTAGAGCTGTAACCCTTTACCATACAGTCATGGGTTTTTATGACCCCGAAGAAAAATCGTTTTGAAAACATTGTGGGAAAAGGAGAAAATGCTAGTAACCAACATTTTCTTTTGTCACAAAGTTTTCTAAACTTTAATAGAGAAAACAAGTTATTTCAGCAATCTGTAATTTGTCGTCTGCAAATGCTTTAAATTCGGATGAGTCAAAGATTTTGTCATTTGGTCAGATTTTGTCTTTTGGTAGAAAATTAATTCTTTACCAAAATGCCAGAATTTTAGACTCATCCAAATTTAAAGGATTTCTGACAAAATATTACATTTGGTTTCAAGGAGAGGATTTCTTTTTCTTTGAAAGGGTAGAAAAAATTGTCTGAAAAGGAGAAATTGCTGGTTACCAGCTTACTTACCAGCTCACTTAAGTACTCATATGTTTCCTTAGTTTCATCAAAATCAGTAACTTGCACACAGACAGTCCTACAGAAAAAAAGAAAAGAGAAAAATCTGGAACCAGGTATCAAACCTAGGACCTCTTTTTTTCTAATCCAATAACTTAAAGCCACTGAGACAATTAGGAGCCGTGGTAAAGGAATGAAAAGAAATTTACAGTACTGAAGAGAGACTTGATAATTGCAACTTCAAGGCTTCTTTTTACCAGGATGTTTCACAAAAATTGGAATCATATAGATTTTCAGTTCAAACTGCATATTTTTTTTTTGTCTGCACTTCATCTGCACTGTCAAAAAAAGAAAGTGAAGTTGTGCTGTAACTCTTTACAAAATAACAAAAAATTTAGACTTTTCCAAAATTGAAAGGATTTGCAGACAACAAAGTAGATGTTTTAAATGATTTGATTGTCTTTAGATGGATAAAAAACATTGTGAGAAAAGGAGTAAGTGCTGATTACCAGCATTTTCTCCTTTTTCCACAGTGTTTTCTAAGCCATTATCTCATATTTGTTAAATCTCAGGAGGATTGTTTGGTAAAGCTTTCAACTGTAAGTATTAAAACTCTGTGGATACTGGTATACCTTACATACCATTATGTTTTACAAATAAATTTGCAGCTGTAAGCCTTAAAATCATCCTTGTAAAATAGATATATTTGAACATAATTGAGGTTAGATCCATTATTGCCTATGAAAACATTGTGGCCAAAGAAGAAATTGTTACGAGCAATTTCTGATATTACCACACTGTCTGCAAACTGCATGCAGCTGTATACATTTACAGCAAGAAAGTGTTGGTAACCAGCATTTTCTCTTTTTCCCACAATGTTTTCTACCCTATCAAAGAAAAATTGCATCACTTTGAAATTGTTGTCTGCAAATGCTTTCAATTTGGACAGGTCTAAAATTTTATCTTGTGGTAAAGAGGTAAACTGGGACTAGTATGAAAATTTGTCGTGTGGTAAAGGGTTCTTGGAGCTATTACAAGATAACTCTCTGATAGGGAAGTGTTTATTATAAGCTATTACAGAGATAGAGATAGCATGTTTGAAAGAATGCTCCAGAATGCCAATCGAATCAATGTTGTAGTAATGGCAGGTCTTTACCAGGAGGCATGATTTGTTTGTTTGTTTTGTGTTTTATGCTGTTTTCTGCAGTATCTTAAAGACAGGTCATTGTCACTAATCATTTGTTTGTTTGGTGTTTTATGCTGTTTTCAACAATTATCATGGCAGTATGTGCATGTACCAGTGCATTCTTGGTGTTTCTTTGACCATAATTATGTATAACTTTCTTTCAAACTCACCAGCTGCTTTCCCACATATACATCACTATGATAACATTCTATGGTAAGAGTGCTTCAGTGATGCCTATTAGTGGTACCAGCCATTTATTATCTATCACCACTGAGTTGTAATCATTCATTCGTTCATTGTAAGGGCAATAATTAGGAGAGGACCATCACGAAGGACCATCTGTAGCTTTCTAAACCTAACCTATTTCTTTCAATTGACAGATTTTTCTACCCGTACAGCAGTGTTGTGCAGAGGTGGAATTTCTACAACATTCCAGCTATAAAATGAAAAATTGGCCCAGATAGGACATTGTTGCATTCATGAACATATGTAGGCTTTCGTGGGTATGTCCTTGGGCTAGAGTTGCACAATCAATCAATCAATCAATCAATCAATTGTTCAGAGCCATAGGTTGCTTTCCTATTGTATGTATGGTCAATGCAGTGTTCACTGGTATAAGATAGAGACTTAAATTGGTATGAATCTCAAGAAAATAAAAAACCACAGTTCCTGTGTGGTATTGGAGGGGATGGTTTAGCCGGGAATGAAAATGAAGAAACTACACTTTTTAAGATTAATTTTTATTTTCTTGAAACCATAATGTTTCTCATTTCTTTCCTTCCTTCACCTTTTTTTTAGCTCACCTGAGCACAACGTGCTCAAGGTGAGCTATTGTGATTGCCCTATGTCTGGCGTCCGTCGTCCGTCAACAATTTCTTTAAACATCTTCTCCTAAACCACTGGGCCAATCTTGATGAAACTTGGCAGGGATGTTCCTTGGGTGAAGCTCTACTAAAGTTGTTCAAAGAATTGAATTCCACCCTTAACTCTCTTTGGCATGGCAACAAAAAGGAAAAAAATGCAAAATCTTTGAAAATCTTCTTCTCTGAAACTAGAAGGCACAGAGCTTTGATATTTGGTATGTAGATCTCTTAGTGGACCTCTACCAAGTTTGTTCATATGAAGCCCCTGGGGTAAAACTGGCCCAGCCCTGGGGGTCACAAGTTTGAGCATAGTAACATAAATGAAAACTTTAAAAATCTTCTTCTCTGAAACTTGAAGGCGTAGAGCTTTGATATTTGGTATGTAGCATCTCCTAGTAGACCTCTACCAAGTTTGTTCATATGATGCCCCTGGGTCAAAACTGGCCCTGCCCCGGGGGTCACAAGTTCGAACATAGGAACAAAGAGGGAAAACTTTAAAAATCATCTTCTCTGAAACAGGAAGGCGCAGAGCTTTGATATTTGGTATGTAGCATCTTCTACTGGACCTCTACGAAGTTTGTTCATATGATGCCCTTGGGGTAAAAACTGGCCCTGCCCCAGGGGTCACAAGTTCGAACATAGGAACAGAGAAGGAAAACTTTAAAAATCTTCTTCTCTAAAACTAGAAGGCATGGAGCTTTGATATTTGGCATGTAGCATCTCCTAGTGGACCTCTACCAAGTTGTTCATATGATGCCCTTGGGGTCAAAACTGGCCCTGCCCTGGGGGTCACAAGTTCGAACATAGGAACAAAGAGGAAAAACTTTAAAAATCTTCTTCTCTGAAACAGGAAGGTGTGGAGCTTTGATATTTGGTATGTAGCATCTTCTAGTGGACCTCTACCAAGTTTGTTTCAAGGATGCTGCTTGGGTCAAAACTGGCCCACCCTGTGGGTCACAAGTTCGAACATAGGAACAGAGAAGGAAAACTTTAAAAATCTGCTTCTCTAAAATTGGAAGGCGTAGAGCTTTGATATTTGGTATGTAGCATCTCCTAGTAGACCTCTACCAAGTTTATTCATATGATGCCCCTGGGGTCAAAACTGGCCCTGCCCCGGGGATCACAAGTTCGAACATAGGAACAAAGAAGGGATACTTTAAAAATCTTCCTCGCTGAAACAGGAAGGCGTGGAGCTTTGATATTTAGTATGTTGCATCTTCGAGTGGACCTCTGCCAAGTTTGTTCATATGATGCCCTTTGGGTCAAAACTGGCCCTGCCACGGGGGTTACAAGTTCAAACATAGGAACAAAGAAGGAAAACTTTAAAATGCTTCTTTTCTGAAACCGAAAGGCGTGGAGCTTTGATATTTGGTATGTTGCATCTCAGAGTGGACCTCTACTAACTTTGTACATATGATGCCCCTGGCGTCAAAACTGGCCCCGCCTCAGGGGTCACAAGTTCGAACATAGGAACAAAGAAGGAAAACTTTAAATTTCTTTTTCTCTTAAACGGGAAGGTGTAGAGCTTTGGTATTTGGTATGTAACATCTCCTAGTGGACCTCTACCATGTTTGTTTCAAGGATGCTGCTTGGGTCAAAACTGGCCCATTCTAAGGGTCACAAGTTCAAACATAGGAACAAAGAAGGAAAACTTTAAAATTCTTCTTTGAAACTAGAAGGTGTAGAGCTTTGATATTTCGTATGTTGTGGTTCTCTTCTAAGTTTGTTTGCCCATCTAAGCACAACAAGTTCATTAAGTTCAAAATTGGGTCATCTTGGGTCATAAACTAGGTCACTAGGTCAAATTAAAGAAATACCTTGTTGGCACTCTCGAGGCCACATTATTTGCTCAATTGCCTTGAAAATTGGTCAGAAAGTTTGTCTTTATAAAATCTCACGTAAGTCTGAATTTGGGTCAACTGGGGTCATAAACTAGGTCACTGGGTCAAATTAAAGAAATACCTTGTTTGCACCCTGGAGGCCACATTTATTGCTCAAATGACCTGAAATTTGGCCAGAATGTTTGTCTTGATGAAATATCAGATGAGTTGGATTTGGGTCACCTGGAACCATGAACTAGGTCACTAGGTCAATTTAAAGAAATACATTGTGGGTACTCTAGAGGCCACATTATTTGCTCAATTGCCTTGAAAATTGGTCAGAATGTTTGTCGTTATAAAATCTCACATAAGTCTGAATTTGGGTCAACTGAGGTCATAAACTAGGTCACTTGGTCAGATTAAAGAAATACCTCGTGGGCACTCTAGAGGCCACATTTATTATTAAGTTGATTTGAAAATTGGTTAAAATGTTTCTTTTAGTAAAGTCCAAGACCAGTTCAAATTTGGGTCATCTGGGGTCATAATCTAGGTCACTAGGTGAAATTAAAGAAATACCTTTAGGGCACTCAAGAGGCCACATTTTTTGCTCAGTTGACTTGAAAATTGGTCAGAATGTTTGTCTTCGTGAAATATGAGTTTGAAATTGGGTCACCTGGGGTCATAAACTAGGTCACTTGGTCAATTAAAGAAATACCTTTAAGGCACTCTACTCAGGTGAGCGATCCAGGGCCATCATGGCCCTCTTGTCTTTGAAAAATTACTTGTGAGATCTGGGCTTTCAGGCAACTGTCTAGCTACATGTACATAACCTCGACTCCACAATAAGAAACAAAGGCCGACTATTTATTGGGCATTTAACCCTCAGCCCTTTTACAACTATGGATACTTTTGCGGCCAGTGTAGATTAAGATCAGACTGCACTCAATGTGCAGTATGATCCTTGGTCTACATTGTCGGCTTTGCTGAAGCACTATAGAAAAACGCAACCATGAACCTGCAATTACTAGGGTCTTATTTCTACACTGAAAACATCCGTTGGGTTTATGGGGTACTTTAATGGCTCAGCTGTTTATCTCTTTACCAAATGACAAAATTTTAGACTTGTCCAAATTCAAAGCATTTGCAGACGACAAGATAAATGTGATTAAAAAAAAATGAAATTTGTTTTCAAAAGGGTAGAAAACATTGTGGGAAATGAGAAAATGCTGGTTACCAGCATTTTCTCCTTTTCCCACAATGTTTTCAAAAGGCTTCTTTCTAAGGGTTGTTAAAAGCCGGGACTGTGTGGTAAAGGGTTGATGGATCAGATGTAAATCTCCAGCCAATAGTTAAGAACAAAATATTGCAATTTCAAAGTTTGCCAGATATAATTTCTTCATATTGGACAGACTGTGTAGATCCAATGTCAGACTGCATGTTCTTTGTAGTCTGATCTTAATCTGCACTTTCCAGAAAAGTACAAGGAGTCTTGCTCAACATGCCTAAGGGTGAAGAATTATTAGATATTGATGGTGAGTAATCAGCATGGCCAATGAAACATCCCATCAAGGTAAATTATAAGGACATCAAAATTCCAGGAACAAATCACTGGGAATAGTATTGAACTAATTGACTTTTATTTTCCTGTTTTTATCTAAATATCCTCTGGCTGACCTTTGCATTGAGATAGGTTGGTGGACTTCTTTTCAAAGTATTGTGGCAAGAGGATAAACTTGTCCCTAGGAACAATATCTCCTCTTACCACAATGTTTTATTATGTATTTAGCTTTGATTTTTCTGACAATAGGGACTTGAATAGTAGCACAGTGATAAAACACAAGCCTGCCAATTCGGCAATCCGATGTTTGCAGGTTTGATTCCAAGCCTAGGCATGGATTTTTCAGAGACACATGTACCTTGTGTTCCCCACTCGGCTTGAGGTAAACTAGTAAGAAACAGAGGAAGCCTGAACCGTTTACCACAAAATCCCAAGTTTTAACAACCCTAAGAAAAAATCCCTTTGAAAACATTGTGGGAAAAGGAGAAAATGCTCTCCTTTTCCCACACCGTTTTCTACCCTTTCATAGAGCAATTTCAGGTTTTGAACCACATTTGATTTGTCGTCTGCCAGAGCTTTCAATTTGGGAAAGTCTAGAATTTTGTCTGGTAAAGAGTTGAGTGTGCCTTACACTGGCTAAGTAAAAGAACCATGAAGGGCTACTTGTAAAAGAGCTACGAGCCTTGCACATGTACCTGCAGTTCATTACCAGATGTAATTCTTTCTCACTAGATTCTTTCTCTCTGCTGGGAATCAGCAATTTCTCCTTGTCCAAGGTGCTTTTCAAAGGCTTACTCCTTAAGGTCATCAAAATATGGAATTGCTTGCTAAAAGGTTAATGGTCAAATGGCATCATCACTGGACATGCTGGACTGTGATGGTCAAGCCAGTGTACAATTAAGTCTTTTGGGAAATTAAAACGCAAGCTACTGACGTAACTAGCCTTCTTGTTGAAAAACAAAGAAGCACACAACCCTTTCTTAGAGTTGGTAAACCCTGTAATCTGCCAGCTTCCAATAATTGCTCTGTAAGAACATCAAATGAAAGAGTTTCATTGAAAGTTCCATAAACATTATTTTTATATCCTTGTGAAACCCTATGTTTTTGTCCTTTTCTTGTAATCTTTCAAGGGCACTTAACTTGTGAAAGTTTATTTTTTAGCTCACCTGAGCACGAAACTGGTCAAGGTGAGCTTTTGTGATTGTGCTGTGTCAGTCATGCATTTTTTTGTCAGTTGTGCATTGTCCAAAGTCAACTTTTATCTTGTTTTCCCTCTAGAGGCCACATTTTCAGTCGGGTACTCATAAAACTTGAGTGTTTGTCTTGATATATCTCGGATGCGTTTGAAAATGGGTCACGTCAGGTCAAAAAGTAAGTCATTGGGTCAAATTTTTGAGAAACTTCTATAGGTCATATTTGCAGTACAATACTCATGACAGCTTGTCAGAATATTAATTTTGTCTTGATAATATCTTAGACGATTTTAAAGAGGGGTTATGTCTGGAAAAAAAGTAGGTCAAAAGGTCAGATCTTTGAAAAAATCATGTTTACACTCTAAAGGCCGTATTTTCTGTTTAATACTCATTAAACTTGGTCAGAATCTTTGTCTTGAAGATATCTTCGACAAGTTTAGAATGTTTGTCTTGATGATATCTGAAAACAGTTTGAAAGTGGGTCAAGTTGAGTGAAAAGGTAGATCAATGGGACAAATTATAGGAAAACCCTTGTGTGCACTGTAGAGGCCACTTTTTCCATCAAATAACCCTGAAAAAAGTTGATAAGAATGTTTGTCTTGATGATATCTCAGATGACTTTGAAAATGGGTCATGCAAAAAAAAAAAGTCAATGGGACAAGCACTAGAAAAACTTGTTTAACACTGTAAAGACCACATTTTCAGTCCAGTACTTCTGAAAGTTAATCATGATGTTTGTTAAATTATGATCTCAGTCAAGATTTCATGAAACTGGTTCACATCTGGTCAGAAAGTAGGTCACTGGAACAAATCTATAAAAAAAATTTGTGTACAAGCTAGAGGAAACATTCTCAGACTAATACCCATGAAACTTAGAGTGCTTGTCTTGATATCTCTGATGATTTTGAAAATGGGTACCATTTAGTTGAGCCATGCTCTGGCAAAAGTTGGGCTTAATGCATGCCCATAACGCACTTTACCAGGCAAAACATCGCATGATTATAGATCTATAAAATCCATTTTGTCTAACAACCGACTAAATAATGAGGTAGACTGGTCCTTCGACATGCAGAAAATTGACCAATAGCGAAAAGTATCGACCCAGGTCAGCCTGCGCAGGCTGACCTGGGTCGATACTTTTCGCAGATGCATTAAGCTCCCTTTTCACAGAGCACAGCTCAGTTATAAAGTAAAGTCAGTGGGATAAATCTCGAAAGAAAACCTGTCAACACCCTAGAGACCACATTTTCAGCCCAATACTGATGAATGTTCTCATTGGTATACAGGCTCAGGTAGGCAATGCACGGCCATCATGGCCCTCTTGTTTTTGTTTACTCAGGATTTGAAGGATGTGTAATATTCAGCTTTTCACCCTTAACCACTTGTCTTGTGTTTTGATGACCCTGAAGAACAAAACTTTTGAAAACATTGTGGGTAAATGAATGCTAGTAACCAGCTTTTTCACCTTTTCCACAATGTTTTCTAATCTTTCAAAAATACAATAATTAAGAATCATTTAAGTTGTCTTATGTGAATGCTTTCAGGTAGGACAAGTCTAAATTTTTGTTGTTTGGTAGAGATTTAGCTGCTGAGCTTCATGGGTAATCTGCAATTAACACTCTAAGTACTTTAATTTGAGGGGAGGGGAATCAAAGCACTGCAATGAATATGGCAAAGAATCTTAAGCTTGTTATCACTAATTCTGTAGCACTTATATAATTTTCTTTTGCTCTTATTCTCCTAATATTTCAGGTAGACTGTGTTGAAGTTCTTTTCTGCTTAATATAGGATATGCTACAAAAAAAACTGTTGAATAACTCTATTGGTACACAGTTAGCACTTGAAGTGCTTTGATGGAGAGAAAATCAAAATATTGTAAGTAGTTCGTTAATTCGTAAACTGGTACCCATTGTATCTCCCGTAGCCGTCCGATAGACAACAGGAAACACCCGATTTATCGACAGCAGCTATTGGTTTTCATATGTACCAAATCCACCAATCAGACAGCTCGTAGCAGAATGCCTTAATTTGTTTTAAAATAACCAAGCAATATTCTATCTTTGGCTAAGATTTTCATGATAGACAAAGATTTTTCTGACCATTATCAATTTATCAAAATCGGTAAAAAATTTAATCTTTATCGATAATGTCTATTTCTGTACATAAATAAGATCACAATTTAAATTTCCAAGTCTCACGTTATCTCATGAAATCTCGAACCGGGCAGAAACTCGACTTGTAAGCATTTGGTGTTACCTGTTGTTGATACGAAGATCGATAACAGGCTGCCAGTTTGGTTAATTTGTAACTTCCTGGAACTAATTCATGGTAGGCAACTTTGGAAAAGACCATATTCAATATGCTTAACTCTTTATCACAGAATCCCGAGTTTTAACAATACTTACAAAGAAAGCTTTTGAAAACAAGGTAGGCAAAAGGAGAAAGTGCAAGTGATTAGCATTTTCTCCTTTTCCTTCTATGTTTTCTACCCTATAAAAACACATTCCATCATTTAACCCACTAGGTACCACACTATCCTGAGTTTTAACGACCCCAAAAAAGAAAGCTTTTGAAAACATTGTGGGAAAAGGAGAAAATGCTGGAAACCAGCATTTTCTCCTTTTGCCACATTGTTTTCTACCCTTCCTGATACAAATTTCCATTTTTGAGTCACATTTATTTTGTTGTCTGCAACTGCTTTCAGTTTGGACAAGTCTTATTTTTTGTCATTTGGTAAAGAGTTAAGCTACTTTCCAATTGTTGTTGGCAAATGCTTTGAATTTGGACTAATCCAAAATGTTTTTGTTTGGTAAAGAGTAAATCAACATGAATTAAGATTTTAATACTTAGAATATGTGAAAAGAACTTGGCAAAAGGAGAAACCACTCAATTTCTCTGTACCACAATGTTTACAAGGGTTGTCTACAAAAACTTGTCTGCAGGTTATTCTTTGTGTAACCACCTTTCTCTCCTTTATCCACATTGCAATTTGAAATTCTGTTATGCGGTAAAGAGCATCTTTGCAAGCCAAGGTGATGATCACTACATGGATCTTGACCCTTGGCTGATCAAGTCGAAATTTGTTAGCCTCGCAATAGGAGTAATCATTGGTTGCAGTCAGGACTGAAAGCACCAATCCAATGGCGCATTACATTTGCTATCCAACAACAGCAGAACATAAACAAAAATGACCACAGGAGAAAGTTATTGGATATGCTGGGAATTATAACCAACAAAATACCAACGAAATATATTTTCTTCAACATTCACTGTCACAAATCAAATGAAGTTTTAGGATACATCCCAACACGAGATGATGGACTGTCAAAGTAAGTGTGTGCCTTTTGCTTCGCGAAACTTAAGATTTCGAAAATAGATTTTGACTTGATAAATTGTCTGTCAAGTTTGCAATCTGAAAGGCAGTCAATTGTTGGCGAATTAAAGAGAAAGCATGCTGAACAAACTATAATTGAACCAAACCTTAGTGGCCAATTGTCAAGGACCCCTGTTAAAACAACAACACCAAAGCCCTTAACAGATCATAGCCCAACACCTAGAAAAGTAAACAAGTCTTTGGCCAAAAAAGTTGTATTATGCTATGTTTGATTGGTTTTCGATGACGCATATCTAGGTGTGATAGCAATCAAAATCCAGTAGGTTGTGCGTCGCCGTGCTAACAAATTTCGACACGATCAGCCAAGGGGTGAGATCCATGTAGTGATCGTCACCTTGGCTTGCGAAGATGGGTAAAGAGTTAATGAATGCACTGTGTATCAAATGTAAATGTTTAATGTAAAGTTGTTTGAATAATATGTAAATTATTTTTCTTCTCCTTTTCTTGTACTCTTTCAACAGCACTTAATTTGTAAAAGTTTTCCTGTTTACTTAGATTTCAAAGATATGTATACTTTACTCTGAAATGTTGAGTAGCCTCAATAGGTTCTAAATTGTTGAATAACTCCATGGGTAATCTGCAATTAACACTTGGAGTACTTTGATGGTAAAAAGATCAAAGCTCTGCGAGTAATGAATTAGGCAAGATCCGTTAATTTGGGATTTCACTCATCTGTAGTCCTGTTTGAATTAGATACACAGTTGTGATATAAGTCAGCAGGTTGCTTAAGAACAATAACAATCAACCCTTGTCCTCATCATTATGCTGTTCCTAACCCCAAGAGTGCTGAATAAATTGAGTAAATAAGTAGATAATTAGAAAACAATTTTCCTACAGTGTTTTCAAAAACCTCCTTCTTCAGGGTCATTAAAACTAAGGATTTTGTGGTAAAGGGTTAAAAGAGTACAAAGAATTTGGGGAAAAGGAGGAAATACAGCATTTTCTCTTTTTCCCTCAATGTTTTCAGAAGCCTTCTTCCTCAGGGTTGTTAAAACACTGTATTGTTTGGTAAAGGGTTAATTTTGATTGTACATATTTTACAAAGACATTTTCAAAGCCCTTCTGGTACAAATTTGTCTCTGAAAGGACATACAATAATAATTTATTGCTCTCCAAGAAAAGACCCCTTTTGCTTCAGTTGGGATTTGTAATTTATTTGGTAATAAAATGTAACAGATCTGTTTTTCCCTTGTAATTTACAGTGGAAATTGTTCTAATATATAAGATATTAGACAGTAGAAGTGGGAGCTTTCTTTTGATAATTTATGTGTCTAGCTAAACCCAGCTGTGCGAACTCTTGCCCAAAAGGATAAGTTTAACTCTTTACCAAACCACAGAATTATAGACTGGCCCGAATTGAAAGCATTTGCAGACAACAAATCACTTGTGGCTCATAAATTGAAATTTGATGTGGGAAGGGTAGAAAACATTGTGGGAAATGGAGAAAATGCTGGTTACCAGCATTTTCTCCTTTTCCCATAATGTTTTCAAAAGGATTTTTCTTCAGGGTCATTAAAAGTCGGGGATCGTGTGGTAAGGAGTTAGGACTGGTCCACATTGAAAGCATTTAGAGACTACAAATTAGTTGTGGCTAAAGAATTGGATTTGTCTTTGGATGGATAGAAAACAACAGTGGGAAAAGGTGAAAATGATGGTTACCACCATTTTCTCCTTTTCCTACAATGTTTTCTAACACCATTTTCCTCATGGTTGTAAAAAATCATGGGTTGTAAAAGGGTTAGCTTTTTAGCAATGATAGGTATAACTTGAAGCAGTTCTAGAGTTAGACATTTTGAAATAAAAAACATTAAGCCTGATTCTTGACAGGCTAAAATTCTGAGACAAGAAAAAAAGACTACTTTTAACCCTTTCTCACACAGCAAGATTTAGACTTCCAAATCAAAATATCTGCAGACGAAAAGTTCGAAATTTGTATGAAGGAGCTCAAGCTCTCTGACAAGTTGGTAAACATTGTCAGAAAAGGAGTAAAATACTGGGTACCAGCATTTTCTCCTTTTCCCACCATGTTTTCAAGAGGCACCTTTCTTAGGGTCGTTGAAACCTGGGATTGTGTGGTAAAGGGTTAACATTCACCAAATAACAATAGTTTTGGATCATCCAAACTAAAGTATTTGCAGACAAAAATAAGATATGTTTATTAATGGTCAAATTTGTCCTTGATTGGGTAGAAGATTGTTTGGGAAAAGGAGAAAATACTAATCGCCAGATTTTTAACAAGTAGTATTCATATAAAAAAAACTGTACTGAAAAGAAAAATTTTAGACTTGTTCAAATTGAAAGCATTAATTTTGCAGACAACCTCTTAATTGTGACTTAAATGATGGATTTTGTGTGTGATAGGGTAGAAAACATGGTGGGAAAAGGGAAAAAAAAAATACTGGTTACCAGCATTTTCTCCTTTTCCCATAATGTTTCAAAAGCCTATTTTCCCAAGATCATTGAAACTGGGGGTCATGTGGTAAAGGGTTAGAGTTAATGTCTTAATCATTGGAGAAAGGCAGATTTTTGAATCACTCATTTCTTTCCCTGCATATCATTGCAAAAGGCATCTTCTTCAGAGTCCTTAACCCTTTACCAGATGACAAAATTTTAGCTTTGTCCAAATTGAAAGCATTTGCAGACGACAATTTCTACATGGCTCAAATGGTGCAATTTTTAGCTCCACTGGCCGAAGGCCAGCGGGCTCATGTCATGGCCCGGTGTCCGTCGTGCGTCCGTGCATCCGTCCGTCCGTGCGTTAACTTTTATTTTAAACATCTTCTTCTCTGAAACTACCCATCCAATTTTCATGAAACTTCACAGAAATGATCCTGCCATGGTCCTCTTCAGAATTTCTTGAAAGAATTTGATTCCTTCAAAAACTCTGGTTGCCATGGCAACAAAACTGAAAAATATTGGAAATCTTTAAAAATCTTCTTGTCTGAAACCATAAGGCGTAGGGCTACCAAATTTGGCATGTAGCTTTATGTAGTAGACCTCTATCGTGTTTCTTCAAATTATAGCCCTGGGGTCAAAATTGGCTCTGCCCCAGGGGTCACAAGTTTTACATAGGCTTATATAGAGAAAACTTTAAAAATCTTTCTATACCTAGCCATAAGGCCTAGAGCTAACAAATTTTGCATGTAGCTATATCTAGTGGGCCTCTACCAAGCAGGCCAAAATTTTAGCCCTGGGGTCAAAATTGGCCCCGCTTCAGGGGTAACAAGTTTTACATGGGCGTAGATAGTGACAACTTAAGAAATCTTCCAGTACCTAGCCATAAGGCCTAGAGCTACCAAATTTTGCATTTAGCTTGATCTGGTGGGGGTCTACCAAAAGTGCCCAAATTACAGTCCTGGGGTCAATTTGGCCTCATGCTGGGGGGGGGGGTTCACAAGATTAACATGGGCATATATAGGGAAAACTTTTAAATCTTGGTGTACATAAGGCTTAGGGCTACCAAATTTTGCATAATTATAGCTCTATCTAGTGGACAACTACAAAGAGGGCCCAAGTTACAACCCTAGGATCAAGTTTGGCCCTGCACCAGGGGTCACAAGTTTTACATGGGTTTATGGAGTGAAAACTTCAGAAACCATCTTGTTACTAGCCATAAGGCAAGAACTCCCAAATTTGGTCATAAACATGTGCTTATAGGGTGAAAATTCAAAAAAATCCTTTTGCTCCTAACCGCAAACCCAAGGGCTGCCAAATCTGGAGCACTTTTGATTTTTTTTTTGAAATTAGCCTCACATCAGGGGTCTTATGTTTTACAGAGGCTTCATATGGACGAAAATTGAAAATCACCGTATTTATAACCATACAGCATAGACTTGTATTATTTTGGCATGTGGCTTTGTCTTGTGGACCTCTACCGGGGTTCAAGTGATTATCGCTCTGGGATCAAAAATGGCTTTAACATGGGCTTTTACAGAGAAAACTTTGTAAGTCTTTATTTTGAAACCATTTGGCTCAGAATTGAAATGTTTAGTATTTATGGTTTATATTTATTAGCCAGTGGAGCGATACAGGGCCATCATGCCCCTCTTGTTCTTTGATAGGGCAGAAAACATTTTGGGAAAAGGAGAAAATGCTAGTTACCAGCATTTTCTCCTTTTCCCACAATGTTTTCAAAAGGCTTTTTTCCCAGGGTTGTTAAAAGGCGGCATTGTGCGGTAAAGGATTAAGACACAAGATTGTTTGGTATAGAGTTAAGTGAGCTCAGGGAGAAGCATTTGCAGGATTTTTCATCTCTTCCCCCCCCCCCCTCCACATACACACACTGAATTTAAAACGGAGTGGTGTCCATGGTTGTGAGGGAAAGTGTCGGCCTTATAGCCATAAGGTCCTCAGTTTGATACCTGGGAATGGGTGTCAACTTTGGGATTGTTCATTTGCCCATACATTCGGCCTGAGTACTGGTGTAGTTTGCAGGAAGCAGAATCCAGAGAGTTTAGTGTAAGTTGTAAGAACTTGTTTCTCAATCAATGAAAAATAAATATGTTAAAACTAAATTAAAGGTAAATCAAAGTGGACATGGGAGAAACTGCTTGTTTAAAAAAACTGGCAGGAATAATCAAAGGAGAAAGATCCCTCTGTTGACAAATGAATGATTTTCAATTAGACATTGAGATAAAGAAGATATTAGCCACAAATTATATCTGATATTAGATATAAGATTGCACAAGTGACTCCAGTTAGAAGTAGTTTGCATCCACAGAGGTGAAATTACAGTTTCTTGAAATCTGTATGCATCTAGCACCATGTAGTTTATGAGACTTATTAGGTACTTACCAGTACATGTATATATGAGCCATGCCATGTGGAAATGGATCTGCAAAAAGTGTTGACCGATGTCAGCCTGTCTTTAACTTAAATGATAACATTATGATCATGAATGATAAAATTACGATCATGAAGGACAGACCTGACACAAAATTTGACTGGCAAATAGAATTGCACAAACTTGATGTCTAAATATGAAAATACAGAGGGGTTGTATTATCTGGTTATGGATATACAATATGTCTAAAACTGTTGTTTACATGCACACAGTGGTCAAACATGCATTGTATTGGCATACAGCAATAAAGTGAGATTGTTTGGTAAAGGGTTTAGTATGAATCTTTGAAATCTTGATTGATTAACTGATTGATTGGATGGTTTTAATGCCTTTTTCAACATTGTTTCAGTTATACTGAACAGGCCAGTGTGCATAATCCATGCTTTTGTGGGAGTTTCTTTTTACCAGTACTTTGTACAATATTCTTCCCAAGCCACTAGCTGCCTTCCCACACAACCCATATAACCATTGTCAAAACAATGATCAGAGGTGGGAGGGGAATGAATCAATGACTGTCATCAATTCTTGAAAAGAAGTTGGTTGAGTTGGTAATTTGAACAAGCAACCACCTATCCCCAGTAGCTCAGTCGGTAGCATACAGGGCTTGAGAACAGGAGGTCGCCTGTTTGATCCCTAGCTTGGCCAATTTCTTTCCGAGGATTGATGATAGTCATTGCAACAGGATTCATTTGTCTCTCACTGCTGACCATAGTTTCGGTGATTGTTATGTGGGAAAGCAGCCAGTAGCTTGGAAAGAATATTGTGCAGAGTACTGGTAAATGAAACTCCAGGAAAGCATGGATAGGTGCACTGGTCGCCGTGATATAACTGAAATAATGTTGAAAACGACGTTAAACACTATACAATCAATCATGAACCTGTGTGAGCAACCCCCTGTTCTCAAGTCCAGTACCTGTATTCTACTGACTGTGCCTCTGAGACATGGCTTGAAATCTTGCTGCAGATGACATTGACAATAGGGAATCTTGAGAGATGTAAAAAAAAAATGCTCTGAGTAGTCTCCTGGTGGTAACCAGTCTGCTGGTAACCAGCATTTTCTTCTCCTCCAATGTTTTCTATCCTATAAAAGACAGATTCCATCATTTGAGTCATATATTTAACCTTTTGTCTGCAAATGCTTTCTATTTGGACAAGGCAAAAAAATGGTTTGGTAAAGAGTTGAAGCATTGTCAAAGTGCATTTAGATGAATGTAAAGGATTTGCCCTTTTCCAAAAATCCACATTTTTAAAAACCTGTAGGCAAAAAGGCTTTTGAAAATATTGTAGGAGAAAAAAAAGTGTTTTCTGCTCTTCCCTCTAAATCTTCTACCTTTTCAAAGACAAACCCTATCATTTGAGCCCCATTTTATTTGTTGGCTGCCAGTGCTTTCTACATGAACAAGTCTTAACATTTTGTTGTCTGATAAAGTCAAAATACACCTTGTTTAAACTGCACATAACATAAATTATAAAAGAAACACCAATTAGTTTAGATACAATCTTAATGTGGACACCGAAAACAATAAAACTGACAGCTTTGTGTCACAAGTGTCCCACCCACAAATTATGTTTGCCCATTAAACAATTTATAGGTTGTACCTGCCCTGAAATACATGTAACCTAGAGAATACAGCAGGAAGGTGTAAAATTATTACTTCCTGCAGATGATTTTTTTTGTGTCTTGTTGCATGCCACTTTTGAAAACATTGCAGAAAAAAAAATTGTGCATAATGGGTTACAATAATAACTTTCCTTAGTGGCCAACTCTATTAATCAACCCTTTACCATACAATCCCAAGTGTTAACAATCCCAAGGGAAAGGACTTTTGAAGCATTGTAGAAAAAGGAGAAAATGCAAGTAGCCAGCATTTTCTTCTTTTCCCACAATGTTTTCAAAAGCCTTCTTCCCCTGGTATGTTAAAACTCGGGACTGTGTGGTAAAGGGTTAAGCAAGCAGCCTGTATCATTATGCAATCATATTTCTGTTCTCAGAGGAGACCATTTGGTTTAAGCAAACACATGTTAACCTTTTACCACACTGTCACATGTTTTATCGACCCTAAAGAAAAGGCCTTTTGAAAACATTGTGGGAAAAGGAGAAAATGCTGTTTACCAGCATTTTCTCCTTTTTCCACATTGTTTTTTACCCTTCCTAAAATGAATTTCGACTTTTGAGACAGGTTTATTTTACTAGTTGTCTCTATTTTACATGTATTCACATTTTCAACCTTAATTTATGCTCATTATCTATGTTTTACAAGGATGTTTTCAAAGTTGTCTGCAATTAATTTGTTGTAAGATGTATTAAGCTTTATACACAATGTAAAAAGGTAACTGATGCAGGACAAACATTAAGAACAGAATCAAGTGCTCTTCCTGTTGATAAATTGGAGCTATTCAGATTTTTATAATCACACCAGACTGCAACAAGAACCGTCAGACAGCATAACTCGCCTGGAAAAGTTAATAGTTGGGGGTGGAAGTGCCTTGAAACAGCAACAGGGTCCCATCTTGGGACAGAATACCAAAACAACTCCGACATCAGAATTAGTGCGATAGCTTCTGGACTTTGTTCAAGAAATTGTCTGTGACCTTGACCTTTTAGGCATGGATGTAGCAGACTGAAACCTTGGACCTATATCCATCATCACTCTAAATATGAACCAAATCAATCTTTCATTCTGCAGAGTAGGAACTCTTGAAAAATCTTAACATGAAATTTCAAAATCTCTGACCTTGACCTGAAGATATGGGCATAGCTAGGGTATTGCTCATGCAATGAAACTTTGGACCTGTATCTGTCACTTAGCCAAATATGAACCAGGTCCCATCATTTAGTTTGGAAAATATGAGCTCTTAAAGTAAGAGGAAAAATATCAAATTCTACACCCTTTAGCTTTAGGTCTTGGAGATATTGCCGAAAGAAACTTTTTGACCTATATCTATCTATCATGTTACCAAATGTCAACCAATTTCATCATATGGTTTGGAACATGTGAAGATAGATAAATGTAGGAAAAAAATATTTGTTTGGGTTTTATTCCTCTAATTTCTTTATGCTAGCAGGAAAAAATAATTTTTGTGGCATTTTTCACTGTTTAATCAAAAACTTTGAATTGTGAAAAATCTTTTAAAGGCCCCTTTAAAAAAAAAAAACAGAACAGGGATTGTTTCTTAGAGTAAGTGTATCTTAAGTTCCTTAGACAAGGGAAAAGAAAATTTGATTGACAGCCGATTAGGACTATTGTCTTTGACACTAATTTATCCAATTATCTTATCCCAGAGGGGTAGATCCCTCTTTCCCCTGCCAGAGGGGTCGAATCCCTGACAAATTTTGGACAAGTAGATATCTCTCAAAAATGTCATAGATGTCATAACTTGACCTCATAATGACATAACTGATATGATGTTATTTACGGTTATGTATGTTTTATAGTCAAAAACTGTTGTTTTAGTTAAAGTAGCAGTAGTCTAAATCCAACTCTGTGTACTTTTCGGGATAGTGTAGATCAAGATCAGACAGCAAAGAATGATTACTTGACAATAATCCTGAAAAATAAGCCTGTTAAAAACAACATTGGAAGCAGAGAAAGTGCTGGTCACCAACATTTTCTCCTTTTCCCACATGTTTTCTACTCTTATGAAAGACAAGCCCCAACATTTGAGCTACATTTTGCAGTGTTTCTGCTAGCTCATAAATTTTAGGGGTGCCTGTGACTCGCTGTTTGGAATTTCGGGGGTCATTCAGAAATTTTATGCTTCATGATCTATAACCTTTTCTGTTGTTGTTGTTCACATGTTGTTTGCCTTTGCCAGTATGTAGATGTTGCATAATGCTAAGAGTTTTAAATGACAGTGTGGTATTAAAGGTAAAAGTAGAAAACAGTGACCTTGTAGAAACTGTTGTCTGTCATCCCGATTACTTCCAAAATGGAAGCATTTGCAGATGACAAAATTTAATGTAGTACAAGTGATGATTTCCTTCTTTGATAGGGTGTAAACATTCTGAGAAAAGGAGAAAATGCTGGCTACCAGCATTTTGTCCTTTTCCCACAAAGCTTTCAAAAACTTTCTTCAGGTTCACTAAAAGTCGGAGTTGTGTGGTAAAGAGTTAACCATCCTATGATACTTTATTTCCTTTTCTGTGAGCTGATTTTATTTCTCATTTTCCATACGGGTGTCTTGTTCAGTACATAGCACAATGTTTTTCGTTTGCTAACAGTTTTGATCAATATTAGACTGCACACTATGTAATTTTTTCAATCTTCGATCTATATTGCATGCAAAAGCATATGAGCCGTGTTCCGTGAAACATGGGTTTTATGCATCTGGAGTTCACTTTAAAACAATTTTGTTCTACATCAGTTGAGAAACAATGTCTTAGCAACTAATAGTAATACTAATCTCTCTTAATTCTGCTTCCTAAAAACTACACTAATTCTTGCGCCGAATGTGTGGGCCAATGAATAGTCCCAAAAATGACACCTGCACTCATGTATCAAACTTGGGATCTTATGGTTACAAGGCCGATGCTCAACCTCACAACCATGGATACCAAAAATGTATTTGCAAAAAGTCTTGACCTAGATCAGCCAGTGCAAGCCACGCAGGCAGACCTTGGTCAGAGGTTTTTTTTGCTATTTGTCAATTTTCTGCATGTCCACGGACATTCTACCTCATGATTTAGTCCACGGATGGATTTTATAGATCCATAATTATGTGAGGACTTGCTTGGTATAATGCATCGCAGAGATGCATTAACCCTTTAACACACAATCTTGAGTTTTAACGGCCCTGAGTAAGAAGCCATAATGAAAACATTGTGGGAAAAGGAGAAAATGCTGGTACCAGCATTTTCTCCTTTTCCCACAATGTTTTCCGTTCTTTCAAAGACAAATTTTGAGGTTGAGTAATATTTAATTTGTCCTGTACAAATGCTTTTGATTTGGACTAAAGGAAAAATTTTGTCATCTAGTAAAGAGTTAAATGAAAATTTTCATCTGATTGCAAAACCCCGAATAATGCCAAATATTTTAAAATAATTTTTGTGGGAAAAATCCCATCAGATCTGACATTGTAGATCGAAGATCAGACTGCATATTTTGTGCAGTTTGATCACGATCTGCACTGTCCACGAAAAAGCCTCAAGTTTAAAGGTCAACAGCTTTTTTTAATCTGATGCAGAATTTTGTGACCCATGTGGCTGCCACGTAATACAAAAAGTTCAAGCGTAAATTTTTTGTTTTTCTATTTTCCTACCCAAATGGTTTAAATCGTTTGTGTATTTATCTTGCAAATCTTCTCCAAATATTCTTCATGATTTGGTGAATCCTATGAAAACATACTTTACTGTCAAGAGATTTTCATAGATGAAATATTATTTTTTTAAATGTTTTCTCTATGTCCCCAAGTGGTTTGTTAAAAGATATGCCTGAGGATTGTATTTAGATACACCAGTATAAATTAAATTCCATTTCACACACTTCAGCTGTGGCTGTTAACTGTTTATTCTATGATTATCATTGGTTGAATTGGATAAGATTTTGAGAAAGATTGTGATATAACATGCTGGGGGTGGGGGAAGAGCTAGCAAAATGTGTGAAGCCAACAGTAATGAACAATAATGTAACAGGTACTTCGAGGGTCTGTGGGTCTTCATTTCCTTGAAAAATTTTACAAGGTGGCCACAAATAAGTGGCTACCCTTATGCATTTTGGGTGGAAATTTTTGGGTTTGCTTATATCAAACATGGGTAAAGCAACTGCATTTTGGCCTTCAAGTTGCAATGTCCCAGACATTTAATCACAGCCTTCCTACATTTCATTATGAACAGACCCTTAAATCACCCTATGAATCCTATGAAAACATACTTTACTGTCAAGAGATTTTCATAGATGAAATATTATTTTTTTAAATGTTTTCTCTATGTCCCCAAGTGGTTTGTTAAAAGATATGCCTGAGGATTGTATTTAGATACACCAGTATAAATTAAATTCCATTTCACACACTTCAGCTGTGGCTGTTAACTGTTTATTCTATGATTATCATTGGTTGAATTGGATAAGATTTTGAGAAAGATTGTGATATAACATGCTGGGGGTGGGGGAAGAGCTAGCAAAATGTGTGAACCCAACAGTAATGAACAATAATGTAACAGGTACTTCGAGGGTCTGTGGGTCTTCATTTCCTTGAAAAATTTTACAAGGTGGCCACAAATAAGTGACTACCCTTATGCATTTTGGGTGGAAATTTTTGGGTTTGCTTATATCAAACATGGGTAAAGCAACTGCATTTTGGCCTTCAAGTTGCAATGTCCCAGACATTTAATCACAGCCTTCCTACATTTCATTATGAACAGACCCTTAAATCACCCTATTAAAGAAGAGACATTTTCAGTCAAGAAAGGATACCCAAGCAATTTTAGAGTTACTCTTGTCTAGAATGTGCCCACACAAGCGAACAGTATAGATCAAAGATTTGACTGCATGTCTTCTGTAGTCTGATCCTGATCTATGCTAGCTACACTGGCAACAGTGGTTGTGAAATGCACTTTAAGGTAAGACCTGTGTAATGGAAAACAGCTATTTCCACTAAAATATCATCCTGCAAAATTAGCTATAATTAAAAATGAGTATTATTGAACTACTTTCACCTTTTCATTTTTTCCATTTTTTCCTTTTTTGAATTATCATTTATAAATTTAAAACCGCTATATTCTCAATTGAAAAAGAGATAATAATTACCTCCCTTTTTAGAAAACAAACAAAAGTATCAAAAAAAAGTTTCAAGATAGACATAAACGGAATTTCTGATCCATTAGAAATATGCAAAAATATTATTTCGGCATAAATCCTTATTTATCCTTATTTAACTACCAATTAGAATTTTTGCCCAATGTTCACCGGAAGTGCATTACACAGGTCTTACCTTAAGGGTTACAACTCAAGAAGTCACAACTGGTTTAATGTAACCAAGTTTGATCTTTTTCAACTCATTATCACACAGTCTAATGTTTTAATAACCTTGAAGATGAAGGCTTCTGAAAACATTGTGCGAAAAGGTGAAAATGCTGGGAACCAGCCTTTTTTTCTACCCTTTCAAAAAAAGATGTCAATTTGAGCCTCGTTTGTCATATGCAAATGCATTTGATTTGGAGAAGTCCAATATTTTCTCGTTTGGTAAAAAGGTAACTTTTATAGTGTTAAACACAAGTTGCTTCTGCGGCCATTTTTAGATCAAGATAAGACTGCACAGAATGTGCTGTCTAATCTTTGACCTATGCTGTTCAGTTTTGTAGCAAGCCCTGACCAAAACAACCTTGGAAATGCACTATTTGGCAGCTTTTCTTTATTGAATAGGTCCATTTCATTATGTCTTAATAGATAACAAAAATTTAGACTGGTTCAAATTGAAAACATTTGCAGCCAAATTTTAAATGTGGCTCAGATGATTGGATTTGTCTCTGATATTACAGTGTCTTGGATACCAAATGACTACGGCTTAAATGACGGTGTAATAGATTCAAAAAGTACAGAAGAGTTCCACTAAACTATGCTTTAAAATTAAATAATTCAAAACAGTAATTTATAATACAAAATAATGATAAATTCCTACTTACACTTCACAGAGTCTAAACAATTTAAACTGTCCAAAACTATCACAATTCCATGGATTCAAAACACCGAATAAGTCACAAAGAATAAGTGAAAATTCCTGGTCTCAAGAGATCTCCAAAAGCTGAGAATCCAATGATGATAATGACAGCATATGTTTCAACGGTGATGCCAAGTATTTAATCTTTAAATCCTTTCAAACTTCAGTCACAGTCAGAATATTCAATTTAGAAAAATGCCAATCTCCACACCTTTCTGACACACTACCCACTGTGTTTGGGCCTTTATAATCGTAATCGAGTGCACCCAGAAACTTCCAGAAGTACATTCGAAAAAAACACGGGAATTCCCAATAAAAATATATACACTGGATTATGGCAATAATAATGTCAGTTTCTCTTTGAGACCATGATATGGACCTATCATACTTGTAAACAGTTAAGTACCTACATTACTATTGATTAAAATCATTCGCTAATTACAAAGTAATTATGAAAATTAGTATTCATTCTAGAATATTCTGCATACATCATGTTTTGTAAACAAAACATCGAAAGTACTAGAAATATCTTGACACTGTTACTAAAATTAGAACACTATAAATGTTAATGCATTACTAGATTATTCACGAACATTCTGTAACACTGAAAGGTTAGAAGACATTGTGGGAGAAGAAGATGCTGGTTACCACCATTTTCTCCTTTTCCCACAATGTTTTCAAATGTCTAATTTTCTGGAGTTGTTAAAACTCCGGATTGTATGGCAATAGGTTAGTAAGCAGTCTGACGGTTAATTACACCTAAATGCTCAAAACCAGATCAGCCTCCTACACAAGAGGTTCAGGGTTTGAACCTTGTTGTGAACAGTATAAGCCATTGGCACCACCAACAATTTGGCTAGAGTACTGTCTAGGTTTCTGGGAAGCAATCATTATTAGTTATTGATTGAAAAATGTAAGTACTAATTTCACAACAATATAAAACATTTAAGTTTAACCCTTTACCGCACAGTTAGGAGTTTTTACAACCCTGAGGAGGGGGCATTTTGAAAACATTGTGGGCAAAGAAGAAAATGCTGGTAATGCTATTTTCTATCCTTTGAAAAACAAATTCTATGTTTTCAATAATATTTCATTATGTTGTCTGCAAATGCTCTCAATTTGGACCAGACTAAAATTTCGTCATCTGGTAAAGAGTTAAACTTATGTAAAGTCACCAAATGTCTAAAATTCTAAAATTCCAGGGAAAAAGAGGGAGCCTCCGGGCAAAGAAAGGGTCTAATTGTTTGTATAACTTAGTTACTATGTATGGGCATAAATAGATCTGAATTCTGCATTGGCCATGAAATCCTGCCTGCTGAAGTGTTTAATTTGATAGGCAGACTGGCGGAGCCATTATCTCTTTCTGACATTATTTGGCAGTGAAGCGTACAACCGAACCTTGATTGGACGGAGAACTGATTTGTTTGGATGGGAACAAATTGTCACATCATCGATAGTCGTGTAAATGGACCAACTTGTGTTTATGTGTGAATGAACGATCTTGTTACACCCTTTTTTTCCCGGAGAGATGGAGTCATTCGGTATCCATTTGACCGCTGAATGGCTGACAATTAACTTTTTATCAAGCAGCCCAAGTTTTCAGAACAATGAGAAAGACATTTTTTAAAACATTATGGAAAAAGAAGTAAATGGTGGTTACCTCCATTATGTTTTTAAAATCTTTCAAAACACGAATTCCATCACTTTAGGCATATTTGATTGGTCATATGCAAGTTGTTGCAATATAAAAGCGGCTGAAATTTGTCATCTTTTAAGTCTTTACCAAACAACAAAATTTTGGACTGGACCTAATTGAAAACATTTGTAGATGACAAATGAAGTGCAAATGATGATTTCTACCTTTTGATAAGGTAGAAAATATTGTGGGAAAAGGAGAAAATGCTGGTAACCAGCATTTTCTCCTTTTCCACACTGTTTTCAAAAGCCTTCTCTTCCAGGGTTGTTAAAACTTTGGATTGTGTGGTAAAAAGTTAGCCCTTTACCGCACAATGCCACCTTTTAACTACCTTGGGTAAGAAGCCTTTCGAAAACATTGTGGGAAAAGGAGAAAATGCTGGTAAACAGTATTTTCTTCTTTTCCCATGTTTTCAACCCTATCAAAGAAAAATTGCACCATTTGCGCCACATCGAAATTGTTGTCTGCAAATGCTTTTTTGTTGTCTGGTAAAGGGTTAAAGAGTCCCTGTACTCTTTACCACAATGTTATGGTCTCAAGTTTTAAAGACTCCGAGAAAATGAGGTTTTGAAAACATGTGAGAAAAGGAGATGTTGGTAACCACAATGTTTTCCCACAATGTTTTCTTTCTTTCAAAGACAAATCCAATAGGTTATGGAACATTTTATTTCTTGTCTGCAGAAATTTTGTCATCTGGTAGAGATTTAACTCTTTACCAAACGGCAAAATTTTGGACTTGTCCCAAATTAAAAGCCTTCACAGGCAACCAAACAAATATGACTTAGAAACTGAAATTTGTTTTTGGAAGGGTAGAAGACTTTTGGGGAAAAGGAGAATATGCTGGTTACTGGCATTTTCTCCTTTTCTCGCAATGTTTTAAAAGGCCTTCTTCTTTAGGGTTGATAAAACTTGGATTCAGTGGTAAAGGATTCACAGAGCTACCCTCTGCATTAGACTTCTTATATCAAACAAACCACTATTGAACAATTCAAATATTGCAAAAGGAGAAATAGCTGGTAAAAAGCATTAAATGAATCAAGTTTAATGTTGTTCACAACATTTCAGTTATATCTGACCGATGACTCGCCTATTCATGGTCTTTCCAGGGTTTCACTACCATGAGGCTTTTTAGTGTCTTAGCTGCAGTGACTGTATCAAAAGACTGGTGGAATTTTTGTCTGAAAGAGTAGAAAACATTGTTGGAAAAGGATGCTGGTAACCAGCATTTTTCTCCTTTTTCCATGATGTTTTCAAAAGCCTTCTTTTTTCAGGGTTGTTAAAAGCTGATATTGGCTGGTAAAGTGTTAAATGTGACTCGCAATATGCAGTCTGTCCCCCATAACTTTCGTAACGTTGTACTAACACAACCAAAAACTCAGTGTCTTTAGTTGACAACTAAAAGATCTATGTGAGAAATATGAGGGTGAGATAGTGTTGCATTTTCTGTAAATCTTACTGTCATTTGACCAAAAAAAGAAAGATGTGTCAAAATGGGTAAATTCAAGGGGAACCCAGCTACATAGTCATGAATCCCTTACAAACAAAACTTTAGGCTTGTGCAAATGTGGCTTTAACAAGGTTCCAGTTTTTGGTGGGGGAAAAAAAAGAATGTTTGAACAAACTTACTCTTTATAATTGGCAATATAATATATTATTCTTTCCCAGGAATGCTTTTGGAGCCTGTTAGCTTTAGATGTTCAGAAATGAGTACTTTGCCATTAGTTGTCTTGAATAGTCTCATCTGAGAGCCCCCTTGATATTTACCCTGTGTTCTCTCACCAATCAATCCTGTGTTTTAATGACCCTGACAAAAACTGCTTTTGAAAACATTGTGAAAAAGGGAGAAAATTGTTGTAACCAGCATTTTTTCCCCCTTTTCTCACAATGCCTTAATGCTTTCAAAGACAAATTCTATCATATGATTCACATGAATTGTATTTTTTTGTTTTCAAAAATCTTTTTTCAATACATTCAAAGTTGGGAATTTTGTCCGCTACTAAAAATCTAACACATTTCCTTCAGAAGGCAACTTTTCAGGTCCAGCAGCTGCTTACTTTTGAAACATTGAAGCAAATCAAAAAATTGCTCATAATGAGAAAAGTTGATGTTTGCCATTCATTTTAATGTGTTTTTTTGCTCAACGAAGCACAAAGCACTCAAGGTGAGCTTTAGTGATCGTACTGTGTCTGGTGTGTGGTTGTCAACATTTACCCTGTGTGCACTGTAGATGCCACATTTTAAGCCTGATACTTATGAATCTTGGTCAGAATGTTTGTCGGGATAAAATCTCAGATAAGTTTGAAATTGTGTCATGTTGGGTCAAAAAGTAGGTCACAGGGCCAAATCTTAGAAAAACATTATGTGCACCATACAGGCCACATTTTCAGCCAGATACTCACGAAACTAGGTCAAAATGTTTGTCTTGATAAAGTCTCTGGTTCAAAATGGGGTCATGTCAGGTCAAAAAGTAGGTCATGGGACCACATCTTAGAAAAAACCTTGTGTGCATTGTAGAGGCCACATTTTGAGCCAGATTAGAAATTAGGTCAAATCGGCCAAAAAGTAGATCACTTACACTCATGTGTTTTACATCATCATGACCAGGATCTTTTCAGCCTTATCAATCCTAGATGACCTTACTCGGGTGAGTGCTTTAGGGCCAATGGCCCTCTTGTTACATTTTCTAAATGTATTAAACCTTCCTTTATGTTGATCCTCCCAGTGTTATACTAGGACAATTTCAAAGTTGTCGGCAGCAAAATTATTCCGGGGGGGTATTGAGTTAACCCTTTACCCTTTATCCCATGATAAGCATAATTTTATGACTTGTGCAAATGGAAAGCTTTTGCAGATGACAAATTAATATGGCTCAAATGTCTTGAAACGGATGAAAACATTGTGGGAAAAGGAGAAAATACTGGTTACCTGCATTTTCTCCATTTCCCAACAATATTTTCTTAGCCTTCTCTCTCAGGGTTGAAGGATCATTAAGTAAAGGGTTAGGCTGCTAAATCTGGATTCGGTTGCCTCTGTGGTTGATATGGATCAAGATTTAATCACACAGAATAGAACATGCAGTCAGATCTTGGATCTGCACTATTCACTTATTGTTCACTTGTTGATTACATATTTTAGTCAAGACAACCTTGAAATAGCAATATTTCAGCTGGTTTACCGGATTGAAATAGTCCATTTCACTAATTGAACATTCTAAGGGTTGAGGGCCCTCAGAAACATTCTTATGGTACTCAAGAGTATTGAAGTTTTTGAGGAACTGTCATACACAAATCTACTTAAACACTTAGATCTCTCTTGGCATATCGTCAGTTGCTTTTGTGAACAGTAAAGATCAGGCTGTATAAAATTGTGCAGTCTGATCTTAGATTGGAAATACCTTTTCCTTTGCAAGATATTCTTGTAGAAAGAGGCCATCTGCTTCCTTACAAAAATATTCATCTTATTTTTCCCAGGCTTTTAATGCAGAAGGTAAACCCTTTACCAGACAATCTAGACTTTAGCAAACCTGAGGGAAAAAGCTTTTGAAAACATAGTTGAAACAGGAGAAAATGCTGGTTACCAGCATTTTCTCCTTTTCCCACAGTGTGTTCTACCCTATCAGAGACAGAAATAATCATTTGAGCTACATTTATTTTGTTATTTGCAAAAGCTTTCTACTTGGTTGGATCCAAAATTCTGTCATTTGGTAAAGAGTTACAGACATAAATCCATCATTTTTTGCTTCCATTGTATCCTCAAGTCTTCTAGCAGCAAGTATACCTACTCAACCATTTTTTGTTTTTTTGGTGTAACTGAATGTGCTGGCTTCTGACCTACCTTTTGGTACTGATAACAAATTAATAAATAGAAATTTGTGATTGGTCAAATATGTAGACATGTTTATTTTAAGAGCCGCTGCCTATTTGCTGGCAAATTTATGCAGTCTTTTTTCCCTTTACCAAACAATCCCTGGTTTTTACGACCTTGGAGAAGATTGCTTTTGAAACCATCGTGAGAAAAGAAAAAATTGCTGGACAAAATTGCTGGTAACCAGCATTTTCTTCTTTTCCCACAATGTTTTCTATTCTATCAGAGGGCTCAAGCTCATTTGTACCAAATTTGAGAGTGTTGTCTGCAGATGTTTTGAATTTGAAAGAGTCTAGATTTTGTCATTTGGGAAAGGGCTAAAGATATTTCTTGTTCATGGCTAAAAAAATCTACTGAAACTCTTTTCTTATCTGATTATTATGCATGATTGATACTTTACCATACATCCCTGACTTTAAAGACGCTGAGGAAGAAAGCTTTTGAAAACATTGTGGAAAAAGGAGAAAGTGCAGTTTCCCAGCATTTTCTCCATTTCCCAGAATGTTTTCTACCGTTTTCTACTTTATCAAAGAACTTCAGCTCATTTGTATCAAAACTAAAAAAAAAATCTTGTCTGCAAATGCTTTCAATATAGAGGAGCCAAATAATTGTCATTTAGGGAAGGTTTGTACAAGCTGCTTGTACAGAAACAAGATCAGTCTGCACATTCTTTGCAGTCTGATCTTGATATATCCCATGAAAAGCTGCTATTTTTCTCCATGATACCGAAAGGGTTTGGCAGGTCCTTAGCTTCTGCAACTCCGAAGCTACCTCCATGCCTAATTTACTAAATTTTAGATTTGTCTGTGTTGAAAGTATTTTGCAGGTGACAAATGTTGATTGATTGATTGACTTGTCTTTAACTCTTACCAGATAACAAAATGTTAGGCTTCTGGGAATTGAAAGCGTTTACAGAAGACAAATCAAAGGTGGTCTAAATGAACAAATTTGTTTGTGATAGGGTACAAAACTTAGCTGAAACCAGAGAAAATGCAGGTTATTAACATTTTGAAGACTTCTTTTCCAATAACATTTTCAAAAACTTCCTTCCTCAGGGTTGTTAAAACTTGGGTTTGTTTTGTTAAGGGTTAAATTGGTAAAATCAGTGCAAAAGAGAGGACTATAATATTATCTGTTATCAGTATTTTCTCCTTTCCCAAAATATTTTCTAAAGCCATCCTACTCAGGGACCTTATAACATAGGGTCCTTAAAGGGTTCAGAGGAATCGAGTAATAGATGCTGATGATACAGGTCTTACATGGGTTATGAAATTTGACTATAAAGCCCGAGTTCTCACTGTCTCTGTGCTGGTTCCAGTGCTGCCTGGTAATGAAAAGCCAGTTTAGAGTGATGATCCAGGATTGTTTTCTCAAAAAATGAATTGTTTTCTCACATTACTGACATTACTCTTGTGTAATTTTTAAGAGGAATCTTTAAGTTTGGAAAGCTCTTGGAACTGGAAATGGTGGTGGCTTAATACAATAGGCTGGCCACAACAAGTGGGCACTAACACAGATTTGAATGTTCCCTTTTTAGCAAGCTGTCATTGTAGTATGAATGACAGCATAAATTAGTTCTTAATGTAACTGATTAGTTTATTGATTGATTGAATGGTGTTTTAAACCATTTTTTAACATAATTTCAATGTAATATCAGTAACTAACATCGCAGCAACATTTCAGACATTTCATGGGCTAAGATTTCATATTATGAAAATATGAGAAACTTGAAGAAAAAAAAAAATGGGTATGTTGATCCTGATGGGAGTAATAAATGTAATGGATTCTTCAGAATTATGGTGGAGTTAGTCAAATTTGTCTGAAATTGTAGGAAACTTACCAATCACTGCCATCCATCTTGCAGATACAAGCTTATTGTCAGCAGTGGTAGGTAGTTATAGAAAAGAATTTTCTTGGCTGCAGATATTTCATAGTTTCACCAGTTACACTCTTGATATATGAACCATGCTGTGTGAAAAGGGGGCTTAATGCATTTGCAAAAATTATCGAACCAGGTCAGCCTGCGCAGTGCATGCAGGCTGACCTGGGTTGAAACTTTTTGCTATAGGTCAGTTTTACTGCATGTCCAATGATCAATTTACCTCCAGATCCAGTTGTTTGTCAGACTAAATTGGTTTTGTTGATCCATACTTATGTGATGACATGACTGGTACAATGCATCGCGGAGATGCCTTAAGCCCCCTTTTCCCAGAGCATGGCTCATATGTTTTTGTGTGCCTCCCCTGCTCTTGAAAGCTATTGAAAACTTTGTTGATGTTGACTTATTTCTTTTTGTTTGCACTGACATTCTGTAAGTTTTATTCCTTTTCAGATTTGTCAGTGATGAGTACAAAGCAAAAGTGCTATTGGTTGTAGACTGAACTTCTAATGCTTGTTAGATGCAACTCCAATCCCATTAGTCCTTGTTTTGGTAACACAGAATAGATAGTAAACCTTTAAGTATGATCAATTTAAACTTCTTTAAACTTCTTTATCTTAGAGTGATTTTGTCAGAGTTCTAAAGCCTGGGTCAATGTTCACCAACCATTCTTAAAAACAATCTCTGTCTTTTTTCTCCAAGATTTTCCAACTTTGAAAGTAACACAACTTTTGATTGGCTAAATGAAATGGCTTATCCAGTCAGAAGTTCTGTTACTTTCAAATATAGAAAATTATGGAGAATAAGACTGAGAACCTTCTTAAGAATGGTTGGTGAATGCTGATCCTGGGTATTTAAACAGTAATCATCCTTTGATGTGGGTAGTTCCAATGGTTTACCCCCTCTATTGAATACCAGGGTCCGTATTCACCAACCATTCTTAAGAATATTCTTAGTCTTGTTCTCCAAGATTTTCTACATCTGAAAGTAACACAGCTTCTGATTGGCTAAACCAAATGGTTTAGCCAAACCAAATGGTTTAGCCAATCAGAAGTTGTGTTACTTTCAAATGTAGAAAATCTTGAAGAATAAGACTAAGAACGTTCTTAAGAATGGTTGGTGAATACGGACCCAGGTTGGAACCCAGAATCTTTGCCATGTGAGGTGATGATCTACCCTTAACACTTCACCATACAGTCTTGAGTTTTAATGACCCTGATAAGGAAGGCTTTTGAAAACATTGTGGGAAAAGGAGAAAATGCTGGTCTCCAGCATTTTCTCCTTTTCCGGCAATGTTTTTTACTTTTCACCAAACACCAGAATTTCAGCCAGGTCTAAAATTGTCCTACTAGTCCTGTCAATGCAGATGAGACCAAAATTTTTTTGTCTGGTAAAAAATGTTGTCTCTGTAAGTAAGGAAATAGTAGTTTAATCTTTACCAGATGAGGAAATTTTAGACCTGTCCATAGTGAAAAGATTTGTAACTACTTCTTAAATGTGGTTCAAATGATCGCATGTGTCAGTGAAAGGGTAGAAAATATCATGGAAAAATGAGAAAATGCTGGTAACCAGCATATTCTTCTTTTCCAAAAATGTATTCAAAAGCCTGCCCTTGTAAGGGTCATTAAAATTTGGGATCTCGTGGTAAAGAGTTTAATATGATTGTTTCTGTAACGCTGTGCCGCACAATCCTGACTTATAACGACCCTGAAGAAGAGGGCTTTTGAAGACATCATGGCAAAAGGAGAAAACACTGGTAACCAGCATTTTCTGCTTTTCCCACAATGTTTTCTAACCTTTTGAGTATGGATTTCAATTTTTGAGTCACATTAATTTTGTTGTCTGCAAATGCTTTCAGTTTGGAGAAGTTCACAATTTTGTTGTTTTGTAAAGAGCTAATGCATAGCACAATTCGTCATTGGTATTTTTTAAATAGGTATCATAGATCCTGGTAAAGAATTTTGTTTACATGGGATTCAGACATGCTACTCCTCGATGACTAGCCATGTTTGTCTTACAGACTGAGCTTCCTCGGTTTGATGACAGGTGCTCCAAAACATGTCTAGTTATGAAGATGGGTTAAACGGAGGAATTTTCAGTCTTTATATCAGGCTTAACCTGTCAAGCAGTTTCTTGATGAGCAAAGCAATTAATGTGCAATTTAAGTGTGAAAACAGAGCTGGTTAATTAATTAGAATATTACATGCACAGAACATTATGCAGGGAACCAGCATGTGGCTTTCAATCATGGTCACATGACATGTCAATCATGCAGGGGAGATGAAATAAGCATAATTATGAGAGTCATTTATTTTCTCTTTGTTTTCTGGTAACCTCTGTCGCTTAGGTAACCTTTTTGTGTGGATAATGGGAAAAAGGGTCCCATGCAAAATTAAGCGTCTTTAAGGTTTTTTAATTGTGTCTCACACCCATGTGGTTTAATCCTTTTCCAGATAAAAAACTGTAGACTTGTCAAGTTGAAAGCAATTGCAGATGAAAAATTGAAATTGCTGAAATAGCGTTGCTTGTTTTTGAAAGGATAGAAAAATACTGTGGGAAAGGGAGAAAATGCTGTTAATTAGCATTCCTTTTTCAGTTTTTTCATTGCTTGGAAAACAGTGTTTTCAAAACCCCTCTTCTCTAGGGTAGTAAAATCTCAAGTTTGTAAGGTAAAGAGTTAATTTGTTACCTCTGACAGAAATTAAATTTTGCATTAGATGACTATGAAAGCATACATAAAATCCTAACTTAAATCATACCATTTAAAAGTATGGAAATTATTGTGAAGATGACAATCTGTTATGGTATGGTTGGTTCAATTGTTAGTTGCAGGCAGAAAACTGAATTTTAAAAGTAAGTCAAAAGTTGCCAGGTTGCTCTACCTGTTGGTTAAAAAATTCATTTCTCTGCCAGCGACTAACACTTGGAGTGACTGTACAATAGCAGATTGTCAACTTCACAACAATTTCTGTACTTTCAAAAGGTATGATTTAAACTCAAATGTATTTTAATGCCTGCATTGTTTACTTTTGGCTGCTATTGGGGGCTTTGGAAAGATGCATTATCAAAATGAATAGCAGTTCAAATATGTGATGACATGTTAAAACATGTAGGAATTTTGTAGCTATCAAGAAATTACCAAATACAAAGAAGATTCTCTTTAGATGGTAACTTATTAAGCTCCATCAGCACCCCGACTAATACCTGGACGGTAACGTTATCGTCTTCCTAGGATAATTCTATGTCTTTTTACCTTGATTAATCACCCCTTTACGGCAAATGCAATGCCCCCGAATGCGTTAAAAATAGACAATACGGTACATTTAGTCTTGAAACATTATATACTGCAGATCCAAGGTAGCATATAGAAAGGGTTGCCATTCACCAAGTACTCTAAATTGCATTTTCATTCTATTTCTAAAGAATTTTCGTAAATTTCAAAGTAACACAATATCTGATTGGCTATACAACAATGTGGAATGAGGCTCAAAAGTTTATTTTGAATGAATTGCAAATACTTGCCCAACTCTTTCTCTGTTCTGACAAACCAACACTCCCACCCCCATGCCCCCATGAATACTGGAGGAGTCTGGGCTAAATTCACTCTTACTTGAAAAATGACTCGCATGTTACCATTATTTTTCCCTCTGTCATTCTTTCTATAACTCAAAATGTTGCTGCTAAGCTAAGATTTTTTTTTACAATAATTTATAAGAAGACACTAGACAGTGCAGATCCAGAAGTGCACATTTTGTGCAGTCTAATGTTGTTCTGTATTGTCCAGAAAAAGCGGGTAGTGTTGCCTAACTTTGTAACCAGACTACATACTTTTAGACTAACAAACATGTTGAATTTTGCTGTAATGATATGATTCGTCCATGAAAGTGTGCCAGATTTTGTTGGAGAAAGAAAAAAAGGCTTCCTACAAGTATTTTCTCCTATTCTGACAATGTTTTCACAGCCTTCTTTCTTAGTGTTGTTAAAATGCTACATTGTTTGGTAAAGAGTTAAGCATGGAGTGAAATGTAGGCTAAATCCACTCTTATTTTTATAATAACTCACATTCAGCCATTGATTTTCCCTCTATTATTCTTACTGGATGATTATTCAATTTCTTTCTTTTACAACTGTCAATGTTGAAATATTATCTCCGTAAAGGTTTTGCCATGTTTTAATGGAATATTGATGATATGGCGACAGATGAATATTCCATTCTTGGATAGCCTGTGACATAATTATTGATTTGATAATGTGATAAAATATATAAGGAAGATGTAGGTTGTGTGGCTTTCTTGTGGGTACAGGAACTGAGATGGCTTGTAGTCACCTACATTTGAGATACTTTGGCATAGTCATTTGTGTTAGAGCTCCCAAGCCTTATAAACCCTTTACCACACAATCACAAGTTTTAACCACCCTGAGAAAGAAAGCTTTTGAAAACATGGTGGGAAAAGGAGAAAGTGCTGGAAACCAGCATTTTCTCCTTTTCCCACCATGTTTTCTACCTTTTTGCAGACAAATTTCATAATTTGAGCTACACTTGATTTGGCGTCTGCAAATGCCATCAGTTTTGATGAGCGTAAAATTTTGTTGTTTGGTAAAGAGTTAATCTCATGCACTACAGATGCTGCTGCACTTTTTTGGTCTCCTGTCCTAGATCTGCTGTAACATTCTGTCCTTCACTACAGCTGCCACCACTCTGCCACAGCGTTATCCCTTGCATATGAGCAGCTGCAGTTTTATCGCTGACATCTGTATCTGCTACATCAAGCTGCCACATCTTTACAGGAAACCTGCTTCAGTTTCATTTCCCTCTGCACAAGAGCTTAGCATGGCTTTTTCTCCTAAAAAAGGGTTACCATGGCTCAAAGTTCTCCTACACAGAACTTTCCTATGCTTTATTTCCTTAACAAGAGCAGCTATGGCTTTAACTCTGACACCAGAGCTATCACTTTTTTTTATCTCCTACATAATGTTTACCATGGCTTTATCTCATAAACTAAAGCTACTGAGGCTTAATCTCATACAGAACAGCTACCATGGCTTTATCTCCTGCACAAGAGCTACCGTGGCTTTATCTCCAAAAGAACGGTACTATGGCTTTTTTGGCTGAAAGCAGAGCTACCATGGTGTTATCTCCTACATAAGAGCTACAATGGTTTATCTCCCACAAAGTACTACTTTGGCTTATCTTCTTCACAGTGCTAATTTACCATGGCTTTATATCCTACACTAGAGCCACTGTTACTATTTCTCTCTAAACAACAGCTACCCGGTGATGGCTTTATCTCCTGCACATGAGCTACCATTGCTTTTGTCTTGTAAACAAGAGCAACCATGACTTTTTCTCCTAGACAAGAGCTGCCAAAGCCTTTCTCCTATACAAGAGGCACAGTGGCTTTTTTCCTCAAAACAAAAGCTACCATGGCTTTATCTACTGCACGAGAACTACCATTGCTTTCATCTACATAAAAGCTACCTTGACTTTTTCTCCTAAACAAGAGCTACCATGGCTTTATCTCCTACATGAAAGCTACCATGGCTACATCTACACAAGAGCTATTATTGCTTAATCATCAACACAAGAGCTATTATGGCTTTATCCACTCCACAAAGACTATCATGGCTTATCTCTATACATGGGCTACCATGGCTTTTATCTCCGATTTTTCTCCTACACAAAAGCTACCATGGCTTTACCTCAAAGTCAGAAGAGCTATCATGGCCTTTACACAAGACTTACCACAGCTTTATCTCCAACACAAGATCGAGCTACCGTGGCATTATCTCACAATTTCATTAGTTAGCCTCACTGAAATTTAGACATGTCCATATTACAAAAAAAATTGAAGACTATGAAGTAACTGCAGTTCATGTTGTGGTATTATATCACTCAAATGGTAGAAAATATTGTTGGAAATGGAGAAATAGCTGATTACCATCATTCTTCTCCTTTTTCCACTATCTTTTCTCAAGCTTTCTTCCTCAGGGTCATGTAAACACATGATTTCTCAGAAAAGGGTGAAGAGACATGGGACAAAATATACCTGGCTGAAATCAGACACCATGTGGATATTGTATATTTTTTCTGAAAGCTAGTTTCTTGATTTCTGTTTGATTACTGCTACAGTTTCAATATTTTGTAAGGGTTGCTAGGCAACAGTTTGAAAACAATAGCTGCTATGTTTTCTTATCATTTTTTTTTTCTCTCTCGGAAGCAGGTCAATTGTATTCTGAGCAGGCAGATTGAAATTGATGTAAAATCAATTTTATCCGTTATTTATTCTGATTGTATGGCAGAATTGTTGTGACCCCTTTTGTCTTGAATAATCACTTTCGTTTCAGCTACTGTAGTGACAGAACCAGTTAACTCATTACAAGACAGCAGAATTTTGGACTCTTTCAAATTAAAAGTATTTGCAGACAACAAATGAAATGAGGCTCACATGATTGGATTTTTCTTTGAAAGGGTAGGAAACATTGTGGGAAAAGGAGAAAATGCTGGTTACCAGCATTTTCTTCTTTTCCTACAAGGTGTTTAAAAGCCTTCGACTCGAAGATGGTAAAAAAAGAAAATCCCAACAGAATTGTTTCATAAAGGGTTAACTCATTTTCACTCACAGTTCACTCAAAAACTAGTGTACATTGTAACAAATTGTATTCAAGTAAAGTAAAGGAGAAAATTTTTAAGGAAAGGAAAATCTTTTGTGTAGATGTGATAAACAAAATGAAGGAAAAAAAATAGTGCATGCTAATTTTGTAGCACTGCTTGGCCTATCTCCCAGCATTGATTTGCTCATTTTTGGACATTGTTTCAGTCATTTTCCCCATATTGATTTTAAAGGCTGTCCACAGAAAGGATATTATCAGACCTTATCATTATCCGTCCTTACCATTCTGCTTCTAAGCTCTACTAAATGACTAATGATAGAAGCGGCCAACTTGAAAGCATTAATTTGCAGATGACAAATTGAATGTCACTTAAAAACTGTTAACTCAGTTTTTTCTTCTCAAGATTAGAAAAGATTGTGAAAAAATGAGAAAATGCTTGTGACCGGTATTTTCTCCTTTTCCCAAAATGATTTCGTAAGCTGTCAAAGCATGATAAACAAATCAATGTAGCAGCAGCAACACAGTGCAGCTGTGCATCAGAAATTTTAATTTTATGCTTTCTGGAACTTCCTGGCTGATGGTATCTATGTAAATTCTTTACCAGAGGACAAAATTGTAGACTAGTCCTCATTGAAAGCATTTGCAGAGGACAAATAGGTAGATTTGTCTTTGGAAGGATAGACGATAGTGTGCTATGATGGATTAATTGCTGAAAATACTGGTTTTTAGAGCCCCCTTCATAAAGATCTGGATTTGTCTAGTTAAAAGTTGTTCTCTAAAATCCATGATCTTCTCCAAATATCAGGTGAACAATGTGAAGGGTGGACTAGATTTGTTGATGAAGCAGATTTTTGAGGGGATTTGACATGCTATTCAGCATTTTCCTGTTGAATGTGCAGGGAATTTCTCCAGTCAGTAATTGATAACCCTCTCCTTCTTATTTGATTTTTTGACATGGTTTCTCAAATGGAAACAAAATGAATGAAGAGATGTGAACCACAAAAAGATAAAAATGCATCAATCCTACCAATGGAAAATGTCTGTAATATCTTCCATTTTTTGTATTTCTGATACCTTTTTGTTTCTATTTATTCCAAGATTTAGATTCTTTGACACTCTATAGTTTCTTTACAAAGGATGTTTTCAGTTTGGACATGTAAAAAGTTTGCTTTTATGGGATCATACTGTAGAAAATGTATCAAACAAGAGTGTTACATTAACCCCCTGAAAACAACTTTTAAGCTTGAACAAACAACTTTTGAAAAAAAAAATTGTTACAAAAAGGAATTTCTTTTTTTTTTTAACAATCATTTTGTAGCTATTAACCCTTAACATTTTAACACATAATCCCGAGTGTTCAGGACCCTAGCCTAAGGAAGAAGGCTTTTGAAAACATTGTGGGAAAAGGAGAAAATGCTGGTAGCCAGCATTTTCTCCTTTTCCCACAATGTTTTCTACACATCCAAAGAGAAATTTTACCTTTTTAGTAACATTTGTTGCCTGCAAATGCTTTCAAGTTGGACAGGTCTAAAATTTTGTCATGTGGTAAAGAGTTAAGCTGCTTATCGCAACTCACTGACCTTTTACGGACAGTGTAGATCTAGATCAGACCGCACAGAACATGCAGTCTGATCTTTGATCTACACAGTCCGATACGGTATTTTCTTTCTGGTGAAATCAATTTTGTAACCGCAATGTTTGGGCTTTAAGTATTGAGTAGAAATTTGGGTGTCATTTATTCAGCAGCTTAAGTATTAATTTATTATATACCTGAAACTTTTTCAGCTCAAATACATGTGTCGCACATGGATAGAATAACACACACAACAGAAAAAAAATCTGTATCTACACACTATGAAATACTGTTCCAGACATGGTATGATGATGTACCTCACACATAGAATATGTACGTATGTATTCGCAATTTGATTGGTCAAAATGCTGCTCTATAATATTCATCTGCCTTTCATAAAAAATGAAGCTACTGGCCTCTTGACTATTATTTCTTTTATTCCCTCTACAGTTATCAAATTAAATATCAATAACTGCAAAATTTTGCCTTTGAAAGTGGTAGGCATATAATAAAAGGAATATTTCTTGCTGCTGAAGAAAATTCTGACATCTCGCTTGACCTTTGGTCACGTGTGATATTAAATTTTCTCACACTGCTCGAATTGAATACAAGCACAAGGAAAGTTACTACTACATAATATTCTGTATGTATTCAATCTTGATTTAAATTATTGATATTTCACAAGAATAGACCAGAATATTTCCAAAGCTCAACAGTCTGCACTGTGTTTCAGTTGGTAATGTGGTATGGGAAATGAAGCATTACTGTGGCTATTTTCAAGAGACTTGTAACTTTATTCACATTATTATTGTAGGTATTTTAATCTGTCCATCTAATAAAAGTAGTCATAGTGCCACAACGTCTATCTGTGCTCCTGGCTGAATTAAATACTCATTTTCTTCATATTTTGAACTCTGTACACATTATATCTGATTTTATATTAACTCTTTACCACAATATCCCGACTTTCAATGACCCTGCCAAGAAAAAGGCTTTTGAAAACATTGTGGGAAAAGAAGAAAATACTGGTTACCAGCATTTTCTCCTTTTCCCACAATGTTTTCTAATATTCCATAAACAAATTCAATGTTTGAGTTGGGTTAATTCTTTTCGACTGCAAATGCTTTGAATTTGGACAAGTCTAAAATTTTGTCATTTGGTAAAGGGTTAAAAGAAGTACTCTTAAAAAAAAAAAAGATAATTTCTTCTTAAACATAACCATTATAACAATGATCTCTCTCTCTCTCTGTCTCTGTCTCTCTGTCTCTGTCTCTCTCTCTCTCTCACACACACACACTGCTTTATCCTCCCCGAGTTTTCATAAGAATTTCTTGAGACTCTACAACAATGTATTTCAATGACATTCAGTTGTGTGCTCTTAAAAATTGCTCCTGAATTGAACAGGAATACATGTAGGCAATTTCTCTAGTCAACAATGACAACCCTGTACTTTTGGTTTTGAAGATATAACGTTAAGCCAGAGAGAGAAAAACACTGTTAAAATTTAAAAGACTGTAGGATGATTTAGAATTTAGTTAGTAGTGTAACCATAGATAAATTACTGATAAAATATGGTGTAAGGGATAAATACATAATATTATATCGGAAATCTTCGATTTAAAACTGTAAATGTCACAACAGTGATTTCTTTGATGGCCGCCAGAAAATGAAATGCATATAATAATGGTCATAATGTATACAACTAGGCTACATATTATGGTTAGTTACAGTATTCCAGACTTGTGTGCCATTGACTTTTGGAATACCTAAAGAAAGTTTCTTTTGCAAATAACTGTATTCCATGCACTTCCGATTTCAAAAATAGAGTAAGGCTACTTATTATAGCTAGTTAAAATATTTCAGAGTTGTATACCCATAAAATTTTGAATACATGTAAGCAGTTGTTCTGCCAATATTGATGCAGCATGCACTTCTGACTTTAGGACTAATGGTAAGCTAGAAACGTGGCTGCGAAGTTGAAAACCTGGAAGAGTTTCTAACAGGTGTGCCTTTTCATTGTTTCAGAACTCTACATTCCTCAAACAAAATTGAAAATACGTGTTTATGGATCAGATGATTACAAAAGCCAAATGGAATATAAAGTCACAATTTGGTTTTGGAATTAACTCCTTACCACACAACCAAATTTTAAACTGGTCCAAATTACAAGTAATTGCAGACGACAGTTTCACTGTGGCTCAAATGGTTCAATTTTTCTTTGATAGGGTAGAAAAGATTGTGGGAAAAGGAGAAAATGCTGGTTACCAGCATTTTCTCCTTTTCCCACAATCTTTTCAAAAGGCTTCTTACCCAGGGTTGTTAAAAGTCGGGATTGTGTGGTAAAGGATTAAAAGCTGGTGTTATTCCTATAACTCCTTACCAGACGACATAATTTTAGCCTTATGCAAATTGTAAGCACTTGCAGATGACTAATATTAAGTTACTCAAAACATTGCATTTGTCTTCCATAGGGTAGAAAACATTGTGGGAAAAAGGAGAAAATGCTGTATACAGTGTTTTCAAAGGCCTTCTTTCACAGAGTGGTTAAAAGTCGGCATTGTGTGGTAAAGGGTCAATTCTTTACCAAATGACAGAATGTTTGACTTGTCCAATTTGAAAGCAGTTGACAACAAAGTCAGTCTGAGTTAAAGATAATAGGATCCTGATTTGAAAATGCAGAAAACAATATGGGAAAAGGAGAAAATGCTAGTTATTTTCCCACAATGTTTTCAAAGCCTTCTTTGCTCAGGGTTGTTAAATTGGGATTGTTTGCTAAATTGTTAAAGGGCTCAATTAACAAAGATCCAGTGCACATTCTGTTCAGTCTGAGTCTGCAAAAGCACCGCAATTTCTAGGGTTTCAAAGATGAAGTAAAAAGAAATCTGATTCATGCTCTGCCAAAAGGGGGCTTAATGCATTTGCAAAAAGTATCAACCCAGGTCAGCATGCACATTCTGCACAGGCTGACCTGAGTCTATACTTTTTGCTTTTGGTAATTTTCTGCATGTTAAAGGACTCATCTACCTCATGATTCAGTTGGCTGATACACAAAATGGATTTCATGGATCCATCAAACTGTGATGGCCTACTTGATATAATGCATCATAGAGATGCATTAAACACCTTATTGCCAGAGCATACCACATATGTATAGGTTATGATGATTGGTTGGGATGATAAATCATTTGAAAAAATTGGGAAATGAATATTTTACCCATGATGAGGCCAAAAATGTACATACAATCATGTACAAAGGTGTCGTGGATCACAGAATATAACATTTGTTTGGTAAAGCCTTGAACCAGCCACACAGGAAAAGCCTGAGTGCTTGCGCAAGGGTCTTTGGTATAACCAAGGGTTTTTCTAAACCCTTCACCAAACTATCCCATGTTTTTGCAACATCAAAGGAGAGACCTGAAACTATTGTTTGAAAAGGACAAAATCATGACAGCAAGCATTTTTCTCCTTTTCCCATGTTTTCATCACTTTCAAAGGCAAATTCCATCAGTGGACCCACATTTAGTTTGTTGTCTGCAAATATTTTGAATTTGGACAAATCTTAAATTTTGTAAATTGGTAAAGATCATTTAGTTGGTTCAACTGAGGACTCTCCTATAAGAAACCCTTTACCAGGGGATACCTAAAGAAGTAGGCTTTTGAATCCATTTCGGGAAAAGAGAAAATGCTGGTCTCCAGCTTTTTCTTTTTTTCCCACAATGTTTTCTATACCCTTTAAAGGACAAATCCTGTTATTTCAGCCACATTACAGTTGCTGTCTGCAAAATAATGCTGTCAGTTTTGTCAAGTCTAAAATGTTACTGTGTGGTAAAGGGTTATCACACAACCACTAGAATACATTATTTCACATAAAGTTTAGATTGGGAATAAAAACTTATTGGTCAGACAAGCCATCATAATGGTCAACAGCCAAGGTTGAATCGGTCATGCCTATATAAGGCAATTAGTCTAGATATACCAGATAAGATCAGCATCTAGTTGAGTGCAACTTCATAAAATTGTTTCCTCTGGTTTTGGTTATGAACTGATCTGAGATATTTAATGAGATAAAAAAGAGATAAGTATCTAATAACAAGTGGGTAGAAAATTTCACACCAGGCTTCTAGGACCTCTGTGGGTTTGACATTTTTCCCACTAATTTTATATATAGGAGAGTAGTACATTATGCTCTTTCTTGTGTAAAAGCGGACAATTGTGCAGTGAGAGAAATGTCCAGTTTATCACATTAATAGTTCCAGACGCCAAGCCTCAGTAGCACAGATGGTAGTGTACAGGATTTGAGACCAGGAGCTGCTGGTTCAAATCCCTAGCTTGGCCAATTTTTTTCTTAGGATTCAGATGATAGTCAATGCAACAGGATTACTCTCTCACCACTGGTCATTGTTTTGATGATTGATATATGGGAAAGCAGCCATTGGCTTGGAAGAAATATTGTGCCAAGTACTGGTAAAAGAAATTCTAGGTAAGCATGGACAGGTGCTGCAATATAACTGAAATATTGTTGAAAATGGCAATAAAAATCATCCTATTCAAATACAAAGTAAGCAACAGACATCAGAACTTTAGATATGCCCTTACTGAAAGGAATAATATTAACTCTTTACTAAATGACAAAATTTTAGACTAGTCCAAATTGAGAGCATTTGCCCGACAAAATAAATGTGACTGAAAATTTGAAATTTGTTTTGGGAATGGTAGAAAACATTGTGGGAAGTGGAGAAAATGCTGGTTACCAGCATTTTCTCTATTTTCCACAATGTTTTCAAAGGGCTTCTTTATTAGGGTCATCAAGTCAGGATTGTGTGGTAAAGGGTTAATACAGAGCACAAATTTAGCTCTATACCAAACAACAAAATTTTATTAGAGTTGTCCAAATTAGACAAATTGGATGCATATGCAGACAACAAATTAAGGTGACCCAAGTGGCAGAATTTGTCCTTGACAGAGTAGAGAACATTGTAGGAATAGGAGAAAATACTGGTTTCTAGGATTTTCTCCTTTTCCCATAAAGTTTTCAAGAGGCTCTTTTCCAGGGGTCAATAAAGCCTGGAATCATTTTGATAAAGAGTTAATCAGGCTCAAATGAAGAGATATGTCTTTGAAAGAGTGAAAAGCATTTACAGTAAAAGGGCAAATGCTGGGTACCAAGACCAGTACTCCAGGATCTGCAAGTTGGATTCCAGGCACTGCTAAACTTGTTACCAGCATTTTCTCTTTTTTACCACATTGGTTTCAAAAGCTTTCTTCCCCAGGTTGTTTAAACAAGGGATTGTCTGGTTAAGGGTTAAGGGGTTGATGATACTAATTGTGATATGAATCATTCCTCTCCCAATACTGAAATTTGTTTCAACAGTGTTTATGTTGGAAAGCAAAGGCTTTGGAACAGTATTGTACAAAGTGCTGGTAAAAAAATCTTCTGGAAAGCATGGATAGGTGCTCTGACCTCAGCAATATGACTCCAGTAATGTTGAAAACTACTATCAACCCCATACAAACAAATGAAGCAATGTCCAGAGCAGCCTTCTGCAAACAAGAGGTACAGAAATGTTTCTGAAAACAGAATACCTGAACTCTTTACCACACAATCCCAAGTTTTAACCCTTTACTGCACAATGCCTTCATTAAACGACCCTGGGAAAGAGGCCATTTGAAAACAATGTGGAAAAGGAGAAAATGCTGGTAACCAGCATTTTCTCCTTTTCCCACAATGTTTTCTACCCCAGAAAAGAAAAATTCCACCATTTGAGGCACATTGAAATTGTCGTCTGCAAATGCGTTCAATTTGGACAAGGCTAAAATTTTGTCATCTGGTAAAGGGTTAAGGACCCTAATGGAGGGGGCTTTTGAAAATATTACGGGAAAAGGAGAACATGCTGGTAACCAGCATTTCTCCTTTTCCCAAACTATTTTCTGCCTTTTTAAAGACAAAGTCCATTATTTAAACTACATTCAGATTGTCATCTGCAAATGCTTTCAAGTTTGATAAATCTAATACTTCGTTGTTTGGTGAAGAGTTAAATCAATATATCACACTTGCAAATAGCAACAGGTGTTTTGTAATTCAACGTTTTCACACCAAGTTTCAGGAACAGCAACCTAATGAGACTTCCAACTGATGGTGTTTAGTGCAGACTTTGTTCCATGGGTGCCAAGTTTGTAGACCTGTTATGAAAATCTACCACTGTAGCATAACAGGTGCGAAATCTATGGTGGTTGTGTTGAATATTGGGCTTTGCTTGTGAACGCATAATGTTTGTTTTGAAATTTGTGCAGAGCAGACAACATGGGGAAAAGGGTTAAAATATGGCTAAAAATTAAACCCTAAGAGCCTCTCACAAGTTTAGTTGCCACAGGGGCCAGTGTAGATTAAGATCAGACCCCATAAAACATGTAGCCTGATCTTTGCACCAAACTGTCTGCTTTGCTAGGACATTCTAGAGAGTGCAACCTTTAAATCATAATTATATAGGTCTTATTAGACGAAAATGTCATTCAGGTTTATAACAATGAGGCTGTAAGGGACTCAGAACAGCAAGGGAATGTGAAGTCATTACCTCGCGACATAGACACAAATTAGAGTGGCTCAAATTACTGAATTTGTCTAAAGGGTAAAAACATTGTGGGCAAAAGCAGAAAATGCTGGTTACTAGCATTTTCTGCTTTTCCAACAATGTTTTTAAAAATCTTCCAACTCAGGATCATTAAAACTTTGGATCTTGTGGTAAAGGGTAAATCGACTAACATAAACTGAACTCCTTCTTTTTGTGGCCCTTTTGGCAAGGAAAAGGAAAAAAATGGTGATCACAAAATTGTCATGAGCCATTTTTGAGCCAAGGTTTAGCTCTATACCAAACAACTCTGGTTTAAGTTGCAACGCAACTCGCAACCCTTTAACCCTTTACCGCACAATGACGCCTTTTGACGCCCCTGGGAAAGAAGCCTTTTGGAAACATTGTGGGAAAAGGAGAAAATGCTGGTAACCAGCATTTTCTCCTTTTCCCACAATGTTTTCTACCCTATCAAAGAAAAATTGCACCATTTTAGCCAAAATGAAATTGTCGTCTGCAAATGCTTTCAATTTGGAGAAGGATAAAATTTTATCGTCTGGTAAAGGGTTAAAGAATAGAATTAGTTTCGAAAGGATTTAGGAAATAGGAGAGAACATTGCTCATTTTCTCCTTTTCCCAGATTGCTTTCTATGGTTTCAAAGAGAAATCCTTGCATTTTTCTCTCTTTCCCTCCATCTTTTCAAAAGCTTTTTTTTCCAGTGTCATAAAATTACAGGATTTTTTGTTAACTCTTGACCAAATGACAAAGTTTTAGGCTTGTCTAAATTAAAAGCCTTTGTAGACAACGTAATTATTAAATGTGACTCAAATGAAGGACTATTTCTTTTACTCTTTACCACACAATCCTGAGTTTTAACAACCCAGAGGAAGAAACCGTTTGAAAACACTGTGGGAAAAGCAGAAAATGCTGGTTACCAGCATTTTCTCTTTTATCCACAATGTTTTCTTCTCTATCAAGGACAAGTTCAGCCATTTGAGCCACCCTTAATTTGTCGCTGGCAAATTATTTCAAATTGGACAGGTCCAAAATTTTGTCATTTGGTAAAGAGTTAAAAGGGTAGAAAATAGGTTACCAGCTTTTATTCCTTTTTCCGCAATATTTTCAAAGGCATTCTTCCTCAGGGCTGTTCAAACAGGAGATTGTGTAGTAAAGGGTAAAACAGTTATAAACCCCTGGCACAAAAGTGACAAATTGTAACAAAAATAATACTATATGAGTAGGTCTCTGGGAAAGGGGGGTTTAATGCCTCTCCTTAACCCTTTATCAGATGACAAAATTTTAGCCTTGTCCAAACTGAAAGCATTTGCAGACGACAATTTTAATGTGGCTCAAATGATGCAATTTTCTCTTGATAGAGTAGAAAACATTGTGGGAAAAGGAGAAAATGCTGGTTACCAGCATTTTCTCCTTTTCCCACAATGTTTTCAAAAGGCTTCTTTCCCAGGGTCGTCAAAACGCGGCATTGTGCAGTAAAGGGATAATGCAATATACCAAACAAGTCATCACATAATTATGAATCTATGAAATCAGTTTTGTGGAACAACAGGCTGAATCATGGGTTAGGATGGTCCTTTGACATGCAGAAAATTGACTAACAAAAAGTTCCAGCCCAGGTCAGCCTGCGCAGAATGCGTAGGCTGACCTGGGTCGATATTGTTTTTGCAGATGCATTAAACCCCTGTTTCACACAGCATGGCTCATAATGTATAATCTTTTTCTATTTATTAGTCACAAGTGTGAAGTGGACGTAAACTGAGTAATAACATTCATTTTCAAACTTGTTAAGATTAGCAAGTTAATATTTTCTTTTCTTCTTAACTTCTGTGAAAATAGTGATGCCATGAAGTAAGGATATTACCTCAAAAGGTATAAAAAGTACTGTGTGAAGATGTAATTATTTTTTTCAATTACTTTACCCTTAAAGGCCCTTCAGGTCTATAGTTGCCGTCACAATGTAGATCAAGATCAGAATTCGTAAAACATTGTCTGATCGTTGATCTGTGCTGTCCATTTTGCTTTGACATGTTGGGCAAAGGCAACAATGACTCTGCAATTATAAAATAAGGACTCTTATTTCTAGACTGAAAAAGTCTATCTGGTTTATTTTGTGCACTTAGAATTAATTCTTCTCATGACTTGGATCCTAGTCACTGTTTGCTAAATATCAGCCACTGCCTGACACACCTTGTAGTACATAAATGATGTATTTTTAGAGAAAAATACAATATTTGTTGAAGTTGATCTGTAATTACCTGACATACTTATATTGTTCACCAATGGCTAGATATTGTTGTTGATTTTCATTTTATAGTCGCCACCAGTTGCCCACATGGGCAATTCCCCCCCACCCCCATCCCCTCGGAAGACTTAAGTCATAATATGGGGGATAATGCAAAATACAGGGCAAAACCCATCCTAAGTGACACCTAGTTCTTTACCCTGCTCAGTATATAGCATCGTCAAACAGGATGTAGGTTTAACATCTCATCAGAATGACTTTTTAGCTCACCTGAGCACAACGTGCTCAAGGTGAGCTATTGTGATTGCCCTATGTCTGTCGTCCGTCAACAATTTCTTTAAACATCTTCTTCTCCTAAACCACTGGGCCAATCTTGATGGTCCTTTGGTGAAGCTCTAACGAAGTTGTTCAAAGAATTGAATTCCACCCTTAACTCTGGTTGCCATGGCAACAAAAAGAAAAAAATGCAAAATCTTTGAAAATCTTCTTCCCTGAAACTAGAAGGCGCAGAGCTTTGATATTTGGTATGTAGCATCGCCTAGTGGACCTCTACCAAGTTTGTTCATATGATGCCCCAGGGGTCAAAACTGGTCCCTCCATGGGGGTCACGAGCTTGAACATAGTAACAAAGAAGGAAAACTTTAAAAATCTTCTTCTCTGCAACTTGAAGGCGTAGAGCTTTGATATTTGGTATGTAGCATCTCCTAGTGGACCTCTACCAAGTTTGTTCATAATTATAATGCCCCTGAGGTCAAAACTGTCCCTACCCTGTGGGTCACAAGTTCGAACATAGGTCCAAGGAAAACTTTAAAAATCATCTTCTCTGAAAATGGAAGGCGTAAAGCTTTGATATTTGGTATGTAGCATCTAGTAGACCTCTACCAAGTTTGTTCATATGATGCCCCTGGGGTCAAAACTGGCCCCGCCCCAGTGGTCACAAGTTCGAACATAGGAACAAAGAAGGAAAACTTTAAAAATTGTCTTCTCTGAAACAGGAAGGCGTGGAGCTTTGATATTTAGTATGTAGCATCTTTTAGTGGACCTCTACCAAGTTTGTTCATATGATGCCCTTGGGGTAAAAACTGGCCCTGCCCCAGGGGTCACAAGCTCGAACATAGGAACAGAGAACGAAAACTTTAAAAATCTTCTCTGAATTGGAAGGTGTAGAGCTTTGATATTTATTATGTAGTATCTCCTAGTAGACCTCTACCAAGTTTGTTCATATGATGCCCCTGGGGTCAAAACTGGCCCTGCCCCGGGGGTCACAATTTCGAACATAGGAACAAAGAAGGAAAACTTTAAAAATCTTCCTCTCTGAAACGGGAAGGCTTGGAGCTTTGATATTTGGTATGTAGTATCTTCTAGTGAACCTCTACCAAGTTTGTTCATATGATGCCTAGGGGTGCGCGGTATTATCAGTATACCGGTATATCGCGGTACGATTTGAAAATGATACAAATATCGGTACGGCTTGCCCGTATCGCTTTACTCGGGAACTTTCGTGGGTTTCCGTAACCCGCTGAAACTTTTTTTTCGGCCGCTGATGTCTTGCAAATTTCGATTTATAAAACTCGATTTTCTTCATTTCAGTAAATAAAACAAAAAAACGATAATCCAAAGTAATAATTTAACAGTAAAGAGTCGGCCTTTGACGTGCAAAACAAGTAATTTACTGACCGCTCCCAGAATTCCTGCGATCGCTATAGTAACGTAGTAACTATATTCAACATGGCGGCTTCCGATGATTTCCATTAATCGACAATGTGAAGGGAAAAGCACCTGTATGGAAACATTTTGGCCTGATTCAGAGGAACAGGAAAATTGAAGAAAACGTTGCTGGCTGTAAGATCTGCCGCTCGATTGTCAAATGTAGTGGAGGGACCACGAATCTCACAACTCACTTGCGATGACATCATCCGAACAAACTTAAGTACTGTCTGAAAGTAGATCTACTCCTAAATGCACAATCCCCCAAGTGCACAAAAGATTAGCTCCCCTCTGACTTCTTCCTGTATAAGACAACCGACCATTCAACACATATTCTCCAGTTCCCAGAAATACCAAAATTCGTCTGAAAAGGCCCAGCGAATTACTTCAAAAATTGCCAGATTTATAATTAAAGATACGAGGCCATACAGTATGGTAGAATGCACAGAATTCAGAGAAATGCTGGCAGAGTGTGAGCTACGCTACCAAGTACCATCCCGAAAAAACATGTTTAGAGGTTCTTATTCCAGAAATGTATGCTGAGGTCTATCAAGAGCTCAAAGCAAGCCTGAAAAATGCTGAAATGGTAAGATAACTTTTTTTCTCCAAACTGAGCACCCAATGCCAGAGATGTTGCTTGCAGTGTGGAGAAAAAAAGTGTAGCTCACACTCTGCCAGCATTTCTCTGAATTCTGTGCATTCTACCTAAGGGTGCACGGTAGTAAGTTTTTCATTACAGAACACTTGGGACTAGTCAAACACATAAAGTCAAAAATATCACGATACGTATCGCGATACGCTTATAAAATATCGTGATATATCGCGATACAATTCTTTTGGCGATACCCATCCCTAAATTGATGCCCTTGGGGTCAAAACTGGCCCTGCCCCGGGGGTCACAAGTTCGAACATAGGAACAGAGTAGGGGAAAACTTTAAAATTCTTCTTTTCTGAGACCGAAAGGCGTGGAGCTTTGATATTTGGTATGTTGCATCTCAGAGTAGACCTCTACCAAGTTTGTTCATATGATGCCCCTGGGGTCAAAACTGGCCCCGTCCCAGGGGTCACAAGTTCGAACATAGGAACAAAGAAGGAAAACTTTAAATTTCTTTTTCTCTTAAACGGGAAGGTGTAGAGCTTTGATATTTGGTATGTAGCATCTCCTAGTGGACCTCTACCAAGTTTGTTCCAAGGATGCTGCTTGGGTCAAAACTGGCCCAGCCCTGGGGGTCACAAGTTGGAACATAGGAACAAAGAAGGAAAACTTTAAAATTCGTCTTTGAAACTGGAAGGCGTAGAGCTTTGATATTTGGTATGTAGTGATTCTCTTCTAAGTTTGTTTGCCCATCTAAGAACAACGAGTTCATTGAGTTCAAAATTGGGTCATCTTGGGTCATAGACTAGGTCACTAGGTCAAAGAAATACCTTGTTGGCACTCTCGAGGCCACATTATTTGCTCAATTGCCTTGAAAATTGGTCAGAAAGTTTGTCATTATAAAATCTCACATAAGTCTGAATTTGGGTCAACTGGGGTCATAAACTAGGTCACTGGGTCAAATTAAAGAAATACCTTGTTTGCACTCTGGAGGCCACATTTATTGCTCAAATGACCTGACATTTGGCCAGAATGTTTGTCTTGGTGAAATATCAGATGAGTTTGGATTTGGGTCACCTGGAACCATAAACTAGGTCACTAGGTCAAATTAAAGAAATACCTTGTGGGCACTCTAGAGGCCACATTATTTGCTCAATTGCCTTGAAAATTGGTCAGAATATTTGTCTTTATAAAATCTCACATGAGTCTGAATTTGGGTCAATTGGGGTCATAAACTAGGTCACTTGGTCAAATTAAAGAAATACCTAGTGGGCACTCTAGAGGCCACATTTATTATTCAGTTGATTTGAAAATTGGTTAAAATGTTTCTTTTGATAAAGTCCAAGACCAGTTCAAATTTGGGTCACCTGTGGTCATAATCTAGGTCACTAGGTCAAATTAAAGTAATACCTTTAGGGCACTCTAGAGGCCACATTTTTGCTCAGTTGACTTGAAAATTGGTCAGAATGTTTGTCTTTGTGAAATATGAGTTTGAAATTGGGTCACCTGTAGTCATAAACTAGGTCACTTGGTCAAATTAAAGAAATACCTTTAAGGCACTTTACTCAGGTGAGCGACCCAGGGCCATCATGGCCCTCTTGTTTTTAAAATACCAACTGTTTACTGCAAATCTCTGTAGACAGTAACTGTTGCTTTTTCCCATACTTTTATGGGCTATGTTTATAAATGGCTGGTGCATAGGTTATATGCTAGCTAACCATGACTGGATGAATCATACAAGGTAGGTTTTAGAGAGTAAAAATATATTCCATTTTGAAATTTTTTGTATTGATTGCTGCCTTGAAAAATAATTCAGTTCTGTGCCCAGAATGCCTGTATCCGATAGGTTATGTATTTGAAAAAGGCCACCTAGCAGAAGATAATGCCCTCATGATAATAATTTTGGCATTTCATTGGTCAGTTCTTTATGCAGTTACAAGTAAAAACATGTAGACTATATGCAATAGCAAAAATATTTAGTTATTTCTCAGGCAGCATCTAACAGTAAAACTTTTGCTATAATTAAACAGATCTGCAACACTTTGCGGAAAAATACTTTTGTCAAAAATGATCCCAAGCCCTAACCCAGATGCATTGTGGCTCAAATGTTCCTCCCAGACAGAACTTGTCATGGAATAAATCTAGGAATTTAGTAATCGGTATTTTAAAACATACATGGATTTGACTCTTTGAATGAAACATCGTGAATCAAACTAAACAGTAAGTCATGAGCATCAGTTAGGATCCAGGCTGGGGTTCATTGTTTAGTTATCATAATGCAACCACTTAAATACTTAAGAAAATATAACAGGAAGGTGTAAAGTTCTATCAGTTTAATCTGCTTACCAGGCTTTGAGGTGGTGACATTTCAAAATAAACAGACTTAAGTCTTTAAAACAATAAAAAACAACAGATGTATTGGCTACCTGTCTGATCTTTAAGTCTGACTGTATTTTGCAGGATTAACTGTCTTTGTCCTATAAAAACTTGGAAGTATTACAGGAACGTATCTGAAGGTGAACTGCCTGTGATACCTTTAGCTTATTGTTGACAAGTCAGTTGACTTACACCTCTTACACCACTTACATTTGATACTGTAGGTATAATACATGGACATGTAACTCGTGCTTCCTAAATATTTCTGAAAGTCACTGGTCTTCTAATACAATTCATCTTTTACCTGGACAAAAATAAGCTTTTTTCAAAGTTTAGACTTCAGTTACAGAGATTTTTCCATTACTTAGTCCATCATATATACTTCAATAATTTCACCACAAGTGCAAGACTTTTACATTACCAAACAAAATATACATGATTTTAACAGGGTAATATGATTACCAGATGTTTAAATCGAAATCAGAAGATACATAAAGAAATGATAGGTTACCAAATTGACTTTTTCAAGTTCGAGGGAAAAACCCAAGGAAAAAAATAAAAACATGAATATATTTCTAAGCATTGGCCGCAAAATACTATTCTGTAAGAGTAATAGAAAAATAAATTGACTTACACATTGAACATGTATAATCCAAATTTCAATCACTAATAATCGTTGAAAGGGGTTATAGATGGTCACAAAGTGTCAGACTGATAGGACACATGTGTGTAATTTTACAAGTAGGGCAGTACTGGACGCTCTTGGGGTGGTACACCGATATCAAAGGAATACCGCATTTATATAAACCCTTGCTCCACGTTTTGCATAAAAAGTGGCAACATGTACAACAAATCAGACAAAAACGGCTTGATTGGTTTCTCTTTGATTTTCGATATATAAATAATAGTTTGAGAGAGATTAAAAGACTGAAAATAAAGGGAGAGGGAAGATGGTAATATATAGGATGGCATATCGTCTTTAATTTAACAGGCGTTAAGTTTGCATTCATAAATGTGTTAAAATATAGAGACCAATGAGAACAATATTGGTTTTTAATGGTTTACTGATGGAGGAAGATGGCACTTGTTTTTAAACAAACTTCTAAAGTGTGCCTACATTACATTTTATTTTGAAAGGGGGGGGGCGCTGTTTAGGTTTGACTTTCATGAAGACTATATGAAAAACATTTTCGAGGAAATTAACTATTTTTACACCAATTTTGGCGATTCAGATTTTATTTAAGGATAATTTGCGAGGGGAACAAAATCTACAAAAGAGATATAACCAGCATTCAAAATAGCAAGTCAACTCGATTTGGTAAGAAAATTAATTATAGAGTATATATTTAAATGAAAAGTAAGGTAAAGAAAATAAATAACTGAACATGATAAAATCCAATCATTGTCTTTTAATATTATCTATACATTTCTTTCAGTAAAGAAACGGGTATCTGATGCTAAGATTGAAATTCTGGAAAACTTATGGCAATATAACAGCATATTTACGAGAAGTATTCAATTATCTTTCTCCTTTTCAATCTGAATTCGTCTTCTGCAACAATAATTTTACCTGGTATAACTCTGCATCTTGAAATTGCAGTCCTAAGGATTAATAATGGATATCAAGTTTAAAGTTATCTGTTTTTTCTCATATTATATACTCTACATTTATATATACTTAAAACTCCTAATGATTCAGAATGTCTAGGTTTTGTAAGGGTAAGACGGCTTCCACTCTGAGTGGAAAAAATGCTGATCGCTGATTGGCTTATTGATTTTTTTGATTGACAGCTGTTGTTTGGTCAGTTGTTCTCCTTTTCCCACAATGTTTCAAGCTCTTGAAAACATGGGATTGTGTGTTAAAGGGTTAAAGACCTTGAAGAAGGCTTTAGAAAACAAAGCAGGAAAAGGGGTATCAATGGCATTATCTCCTTTTTTCACAATGTTTTCATGTCCTATAGAGACAAATTTGATCATTTGAGGTATGTTTCATTTGTTGTCTGCAAGTTCTTTCAGTTTAGATTCGGCTGAAATTTTGTTGTCATGTGAAGGGTTCATCAAATTGTCACAAACATTGTCCAAAACTTGTGAGAGCCAATAATATTTATAGAACTATGTTACAAACAACTACTGGGACAAAAGTTTTAATCCTTAGCCCTTTACTATACAACAAAGTTCTATACTGGTCCAGTTTGAAAGCATTTGCAGATGATGAATTAAATGTTGCTAGAATGATGATTTCTGCCTGTAATAGGGTAGAAAATATTGTGGGAAAGGGATAGAATGCTTCTTCATCAAGGCTGTTATAGGTCGGCTTTATGTTTTAAAGGGTTAACTCTTTACCAAGCGACAAATTTTACACTAGTCCAAATTGAAAGCATTTGTAGACGACAAAATAAATGTAAATGACAAGTTAAAATTTGTTTCGGGAAGGTTAGAAAACATTGTGGGAAAAGGAGAAAATGCTGGTTACCAGCATTTTCTCCTTTTCCCTCAATGTTTTCTAAAAGCTTTTTTCACAGGGTCGTTAAAAGTCGGGACTGTGTGGTTAAGGGTTAAAGTGTTGATTAAACCCAACTGGTATTTTCAGTCCAGAAATTAGACCCTAATCAGGTGCAGTTTCCAGGTTGATCTTGTGCAGATATTTGCAGCAAAAGTGGCTAGTATAGATCATAGATCAGACTTTGTGCAATCTGATCTTGATCTACATTGGCTGCAAAGCATCTAAACTTGTGGAAGGCACTTTAAGTGTTAATTCCTTGTCAAAATAAGATCAGTTTGGTTTGAAGATTTTTGCTATGGAGTTTTAATTTGTTTACATAGTCTGCATAACATGGAAGTAGAGTTTTAGGAACAAACTGTGAAACATTCAAAACAGTCTCAAATAGTTTATCACAAGGGGGTTTTAGAGATAATCTCTTGTTTCTTTCTTTTGTAGATTAAGAGATAGGTAGGGTCAAGATTAAAGATAAAAGGGGTTAAATCTCTGTTCTTGAAGATAGACATTTTTTTAACACCTGATTATTATATATCAGGAAATTGTACAATAACTTGAAAGAATTTAATTTTTAGAGCACCCAAGCCAAAATGTAAATGCTTAACCTTTTATCAAACAGTCCTGAGTTTTAACCCTTATCCTGCTAAATAAGTGAAATAAAACTTTCAAGCCGATAGTAAAAAACAAAATTTTGCTATTTCAGTGGTACATTTTGGGTGGAAAGGCATCTCCTCATCGGACATTGTAGATTCAAGATCAGACTGCACATTCTGTGCAGTCTGATATTGATCTACACTGTCTGCAAAAGGTCATTGAGTTGTGCTTAGCAGCCTAAGGATTAACCAACCTGAAGAAGAAAACTTTTGAAACATTCAAGAAACCAGCATTTTCTCCTTTTTTCAGTGTTTTTTACCCTTCCAAAAACACATCAATTTTTGAGTCATTTTATTTTGTCATCTGCAAAATGGTTTCAATTTGGACATAAAACTTTGTCCTTTGGTAAAGAGTTGAGCAGACAGTGTAGATCAAGATAAGGTTTAGCTGTGTAGCCAGTCTATATATCTTTCCTAATGAAAAGATACTGTTGGCGGCTGCATTCAAAAAACATTGTGGCAAGTAAGAAAATATTGTAGAACTCAAAAATATTTCTGTTTATACATGTACTGTCTAATATTCTCTCACTGGTTTCTTTGAAGACTGTGCAAAATGATGCAATTTAATACTTGTTCATATTGAAAGCATAATGGAAGACAATGATTAAAATAGTGGATTCTTTCTTTTGTAAAAGAAAAGAACACTGGAAGGAAAGAGAGAACTTCTGGCTACAAGCATTTTTAGCTGAGCTGCATGGTCTTTCAAAGAAAACTTTTAGTTTCTGTCATAGCCCTGTCGTCATTGTCTGCATTGTTCAAAAACTTTGGCATTTTCTTTCTGTTATTACTGAAGATATTTTCTTCAAATTTGAGCTAGTTGTTTACTTAAAACAAAGGAACCAATAGCAGAAGGGCAGGTAACTTTTGACACATTTTTGACAAGTTATGCCTGTTTTTCAACTTCCAATTTTCACAGAAAAAGCACCAGCAGCCCATCGTAAGAGCTTGTATGCAATGCTCTTTTTCTTTATATCGATACACTGTTCTCAAAAGCCTTTTTCCTGTGTAACTCTCATCTATTTAGCAGCAGAATAATAGTGGATTACTAGGGATTTTTTAGGGACTTGATCAAGGTCCCCTGAAGGTTTACATAACAAGATCTTTATCAGTGAAACGGCTGTTAGTTTATCTAAATGACTTTGAAAACATGGGCTCACTGCTCATTAACCCCTCTTTACTTCATTTGCTGATTTTGGACCCGTCTGCATGGAGGACTTGAAATTAAAAAAATACTTAAAAGAACAGTCAATTTTATTGACCGTCTAGATCCTAAGATTGTCACTGTGCTTTGTAAAGTCTAACTCAACAACAAAATTGTAGACTGGTCCAAATTGAAAGCATTTGCAGATGAAATGTGGCCAAAATAATTGGATTTATCTGTGAAAGGTTAGAAAACAGTGTGGGACAATGCTTTTAAAAAGCTTCTCTTGCAGGCAGTTAAAACTCAGGAATGTGTAGTAAAAGCCGAATTTTAGACTCTTCCATATTTTATAGCATTTTCAGATGACTTGTTCAGTATTGCTCAAATAATGGGATTTGTCTTTGAAAGGGTAGACAACATTGTGGAAAAAAAAGAAAATGATTTTTATCATCATTTTATCCTTTTCCCACAATGTTTCCACACACTTTCTTTTCTGGGGTGGTTAAAACATGGGAATATGTGGCAAAGGGTTAACAGAAAGTTGGGGTATTTGTCAAAGTTAAAAAAGATCATACAGTATGAGACTTAAATTCTGTACTCCTACGTACAAAATTTGAACTTGTCCTTATTGACACACTATGGAAAAACTGAAAAAAAAAAAGTTGAAAACAAATTAAAATTTCAAACATTTGTGTATGATTGAGAAATTTTTAAATTGTTAAACATATAAAGAAAGTTGTCTGTTTATTATCATTTTTATTAGATTTTCACAAAATGGTTATAAATTGTACATAATACAATTCATGCATGACCACGGACAAGATAATTGTAGAATGGGGGTGATACAACCTTTTTCAACAAAGACAATTTTTAGACTTCTTCAACATAAAAACTAATGTAGATGACAAATCAGTTGTGACCCAAATGACTGGATTTGTGTTTAAAACGGAAGAAAACATTGTAAGAAAGGAAGAAAATATAGTATTTTCTCCTTTTCCCACAAAATGTTTTGAAAAACCTTCTTGCCACTGAGGCTTGTAGAAATATGGGATTGGTTTATAAAATGGTAAAAGAAATGAAAATAATACCCCAGAAATATTGAAGAACACTGACAGAAAAAGAGTGATTATTGATTGTACAAAAGCAGTTAATAGCCATTTACCACACAGCAAAATGTTAGTCTCATCCACATTGAAGGAATTTACAGACAACACTTCAAATGTTTTTCAAATGATAGTATATGTTCTTTAATAGGTAGAAAACATTTTGAAAAAGGAGAAAATGCTGGTTACCACCATTTTCTCCTATTCCCACAATGCTTCAAAAATGTTTTAAAACGCCTTCTTTTTCAGGATGGGTGAATTGGTGACTGGGGATTGTGTGGTATAGGGTCAATTTTCTCTCCATATCTTTATAGACTCTACTGCATGCAGAGACATAAAAGTTCCGTTTTGTATGGCTATTTGTTCCTACATTTATTTCAAGAAACCAGTTTATTAACACTTCACCAACCAATCCCATGTTTATACGACCATGTCATTCTCACTTTTTCCCACAATGTTTTCTACCCTTTCAAAGATGAATTCCCATCCTTTGAGCCACATTTGATAATTTATTTGCAAATGGTTTTGACATGGATGAGTCAAGAATTTTGCTCCCTGGTGAAGAGTTAAACAGATCATACACTAGAAAAATATATTTGCTTCAATCATAAATTTCATTTTTAGTAGATACTATAATCGTTAAAACCCTTCACTACACAATCCTGACTTTTAACAAACCTGAGGAAGAAGGCTTCTGAAAGCATTGTTGGGAAAAGGAGCATTTTTTGTTTCCCACAGTTTTTTCTGCCCTCTCTAAGAAAATTTCATGCTTTGAGTAACATTTAACTTGTCATGTGCAAATGCATTCAATTTGGACAAAACTAAAATTGTGGTGAAATGAAACTGTGTAAAGAGTTCATTCTTTACCAAACAGCAAAAATTTAGACTTGGCCAAACCGAAAGCATTTGCAGAAGACAATTTATATGTGGTTTAAGTGATGGAATTCGTTGTTGATAGGGATTGAAAACATTTTTGGAAAAGGAGAACATGCTGGTTTCCAGCATTTTCTCCTTTTCCCACAATATTTTCAAAAGGCTTTTTCCAGAGGGTCGTGAAAACTCAGGATTGTGTGGTAAAGGGTTAAAATGTGTCACATTCTCACAGTCAGTGGGTAACAAAAGCATAGTAGATAGAAAATTAAGGTATTTATTTAATGTTCTTGTTCAAAAGAGACAATTTTGTAATTGTGTATTGATAGATAGCAAGGCCATATTAACACTCAGTTACAATTTTAAAAATTTGCAGAATAGGATATACAAAATGTTCATTTAAAAGTGATTAACCCTTTACCACACAGTCCAGAGTTTATACGCTCCAGAGATAGAAGCTTTTGAAAACATTATCGGGAAAAAAAAGAAAATGCTGGTGTCCAGGATTTTCTCTTTTTCCCACAACGTTTTCTACCCTATCAAAAGCAAGTTCCATCATTTGAGCCATCTTGAATTTGTCATCTGCAAATGCTTTGAATTTTGACAAGTCTGAAAATTTTGTTGGTTGATAAAGAGTTAAATTAAGTTTAAAAGGTTTAAAACATATGAAAATATTGTAGCTAAATGAAAAGTTGAATGTTTAAAAAAGCAGTCTCAGCTTCAAAACGCAGAATGTAATCTGTAGAAAATTTAATTGTTTCAGAATTGTTTGGACTGTTTCAAATTAATACTGCTGAGTGCTGGTAGTGCACTCAGTAGCGTACAGGACTTGAGACCAGGGGGTTTCTGGTTCGATCCCCGGCTTGGCCAATTTCTTTTTAAGGACTGATGGTAGTCATTGCGACAGGATTCATTTTTCTCTTACAGCTGATCATTGTTTTGACGATGGTTATTTGGGAAAGCAACCAGACAGCTTGGAAGGAATATTTTGCAGAGTACTTGTAAAAGAAACTCCAGGAAAACATGGATAGGTGCACTGGCCGCTGTAATATAACTGAAATGTTGTTGAAAAAGGCGGTAAACAATCACTGGAATTTATACTAGAGGGAAAATCGTATCTATAAGAGCAATTTTTCTGTGAAGTTAAACGTTGAAACATTTCGTGATATGTTTATTTTACTAGCATTGTGTAAAAATTTGTTTTCCTGCATATGCACCATGACACACTAAAAGATTGCGAAGTTAGGGCTGGGCACGATTATATAGATATTAAATCACCTTAAAGAAATTGTTCAAAATTGGTCTCAAAACCCGCCAATCATGATTTTTTCCCTTGATCTTATTTTTTTTCAATGCATTTTTTTGGGCCCACAGAAAGGTAGAACTACTATGGGTTGTCCAAATATTGAAACTGTTCCAAGAAATATGAAGAAGATTAACTTTGGAGGGAGGATTACTTGAACATTTTTGAGATGGGATACAATTTAATTATTCTAAGTGGCACAAGCTTTTGTGAGAAAACCTATTTTGTTGAAGCAAAATTTTGCAGCAAAAATTTATTTCTTTATGAGGCCATTAAATTTCAAACTCTTCAATACTGAAAACACTTACACACAACAAATTTCATAACGAAATGACTGTATTTGTGGATGATTATGACAGAAAACATACTGGGAAAAGGAGAAAGAGCTGCTCTTAAAAATACACAGATTGTGAGAAATTATAGCTGAAACATCCTTACTTAGTTTACTAATAACACTAATGCAGTGATGAAATTAGATGATGAAAGCTGTGTAAAGCACATTACAGTTTGCCCAACTTTTCAAACCAATCAAAAGGCTGAATTTCATTCAAAACTGCTGGATTTAATTCCATACAGACTCAATATCTCGCAATATGCGACCACTTAATTATTAAATGGCTGACCTATATACAAACATTTCTCGCTAAACCTGAAGCTCGGACCACAGTATTTTAGCCAGTCGTTGTACAAGTAAAAAATACAACAATGTGTGCGCTGCCGTAAAGGAGGCAGGGACTATTGCAACTTTTGGGATCCTGAAAAGTTAACTGAAACAAAAACACGTACGAACGAGTTATCTTTATATTTCTCTAGGAAATATCAAAAGAAATCCAAACACTTTTATCCAGTATTCACAAAACACCCTTTCCTGAAGATGTAGTACAACTGGCGAAATCTTTAAAATTGAAAGCATTTTGCAATCTATGAATTTAAAGTTATGGGTAAATGGGTCAAATGAAGGGACAGACAACTTTTTCGACTATCAGACAGCACGTAGTAGTATGTGCAGACACATTTTTATCTTCGAGTGAATATGAGTTTAGATCAAGTTTAGCACCACAGCATGACAGTTGTCCTAGATCAGGTTCAGTGCCAAATTAAAGGTGACACGATACGACTCAGTGCGCATGTTAGTACTTCGTCAACCACTAGAGGCGTGGCGACCGCGTTCTCTGTCCGACTTGTATGGCTCTTTCCTCCGAGAGGCTGCCTGTCAATCAGTTAGAAAGTAGGGCAAACTGTAAGTCAGTTATTGATCGTATATTTCATTTTTAAGGAATTAAATCGTCGGACGGCTTCGCCTCTCTCCAATTTAATTCCCTAAAAATGAAATATATGATCAGTAACTAATACATATTGTTTTGTAGTGCTTAACAATTTCTTTACTTGTCACAATCCTCTTCTATTATAGTGATTCAGTCATATGATCCAAATATTTCAAAAAGTGACAGTACCAGAGAAAGCATTAATTCATTTCAACACACACAGCATTTAATGTAATGATCTCACTTAAAACCAATGCAATTACAGGAAAACAGTGTCCAAATAAATATTTTCTACAAAACAGCAGTTTGTTAAAGTCAATAAAACAGAAATTCTAGAATATCTCACTAATTTTGTCAGTCTCAGCAAGCTGCATCTGTATATTCAACAACCCAGCATAATAATGGTGAGAAAGCTTGCTTCTGATTGGTCGAGAATTTTACATGTTCATTTCATACAAAACTGTCAGTTATTCAAGAGATTGTAGTTGATCGGGCCAGTCATGCGGGGTTCTCTCTACAGTTGATAGTAGAATTTATAGTATAAATTGACATTTCAAGTTATATTTTCTTGTGGATGAGTTTTAAAAAGAAAAAAACAGTTATAAAAATAAAATATTTGAATGGATTTAATTTTGTATTATATGGATAGAAGTATGCCTTTTGACTGAGATAACATCGAACAAGGAATATTGTACTTGGATAAATGGGGATTAAAATAGGAGGGTAGATAGAAAAAAATTGACGGATTTAAAAATGAAAGGTGATTAAAATAGTTTGGATTATTTCATTGTTAATCTGCTCTTTTTCTGTAATGTAGAATTTGTATTTGGGATATTTTTAAGTGGTTGTTGAATGCTTATAGCAGTTGAGTAAAGTAGGTTTGAATTGGTTTTTGATCTTGATCCACAATGGCTTTAACTCTTTACCAGATGACAAAATGACTTTTTCCAAATCGAAAGCATTTGCAGACAACAAGTTAAATGTGGGGCAAATGATGAAATCTTTCTTTGAAAGGACAGAAAACATTGTGGGAAAAGGAGAAATTGCTGAATTACCAACACTTTCTCCTTTTACCACAATGTTTCAAAAGCTTTCTTTCTCAGGGTTGTTAAAACTCAGGATTATGCAGTAAAGAGTTAAGTAATCGCTTTCTTTCTCTTTATCAAACAACTCTGTGGGTTTACCATCCTGGAATAGGAAGGCCTTTGAAACCATTGTGGAAAAAGGAGAAAATGCTAGTAACCAGCATTTTCTCCTTGTCAGACATAATCTTGCTTGAAATACAAATGTTATTATTTCTGTTGCATTTGTCATCTGCTAAGGCATATCAAACTAATGTAGCTTTGCTATCTGCAGGTAAAATACTCAATCCTTTCCCTCATTGTTGTACTCATTGCCTTTTGAAGTAAATATACAGCTGACTTTTAACTCTTTACCAAAAGACAAAATTTCACAGACGACAATATACATGTTTCTCAAAAATTGTTCAAAATTTGTCTGTGGAAGGGTAGAAAACATCATGGGAAAAGGAGAACATGCTGGTTACCAGCATTTTCTCCTTTTCCTGAGATGTTTACAAAAGCTGACTTCCTCAGGGTCCTTCAGGATTATATGGTAGAGGATTGATTTCTGAGTATTGTAGATGATTGTAGGCTATTGCAGCATTCTCTTTTACCGAACAACAAAATTTTGGATTAGTCCAAATTGAAAGCATTTGCAGACGACAAATTAAATGTGGCTCAAATGATGATTTCTGTCTTTAATTGGGTAGAAAACATTGTGGGAAAACGAGAAAATGCTGGTTACCAGCATTTTCTCCTTTTTCGGCAATGTTTTCAGAAGACTTCTGCATCAAGGTCTTTAAAAGTTGGGATTGTGTGGTAAAGGGTTAAAAATACAAATAAAAAATTTACAGATGTGACAGTTCCACCATCTGTCCATCAGATAATCTTAAACTTTGTCTGGGGTACAAGAAATGAATTGTGATTGATCTTGCAATGGTAGACTATAGATATTTTCTGTTCTTATAGAAATGAATATATCATTTTTTTTAAAAACTGAATTAACAGATTATTAATGTTGTATGATATATCAAAAGATTGATGGTATTTATCAGTCCACCATGAAAATAATTGCTTGAATGAAAGGACAAGTATGTTTAGAAGTTATGATAATGTAGCACTTTCAATCCTGTGTTAACCCTTTAACAGACGACAAAATTTTAGCCTTGTCCAAATTGAAAGCATTTGCAGACGACAATTTCAGTGTGGCTCAAATGGTGCAAAATTTCTTTGATAGGGTAGAAAACATTGTGGGAAAAGGAGAAAATGCTGGTTACCAGCATTTTCTCCTTTTCTCACAATGTTTTCAAAAGGCTTCATTCCCAGGGGTGCAAAAGGAGGCATTGTGCGGTAAAGGGTTAAGCAGCCTCTCTAGAGAACAAACAAAGCTAGCAACATTAGGCAATGAATTGATACTGATAAAGTAAGGAATTTGAGCTTAAAAATGGTGCTTGTTTCATACAGGTTGCCGCTGAAAGCAAGAGGATGCTTACAGCAGTTTGACTTCATAATGTAACATTTCTTGATGATAAAAAAATTTTGACCTCATACCAGATTACAAACTTTCTAATTTTTCCAAACTGAAAGCATTTGCAGACGTCAAATGGCCGTGATAGTGGGAGAAAATTTTGTATAAAGTGGAGAAAATGTTGATGACAAGCATTTTCTCGTTTTCTCAAAGTGTTAATAGGGACTGTTTTCATAAGGGTCATGAAAACATGGATTTTTTGGTAAAGGGGTTTAAAGGAATAAATAGATAAGATGAAAAGAAAACAACCATGGAAATTATGTAAACAAGCCTGTAGCATTTTTTACCCTGATAGTGTTGCAATAGTGAAATAAACCCTTTCATTTATGAAAGCTGAAAATTTATTGCTATGTTGGAAAGAATATGTAAGAAGGTAGCAGACAGTAAAGATTTAAAATCAGGCTGCAAGTTCTGTGCAGTCTGATCTTGCATTTAGGCTGTCTGCAAAAGCAACTTATGCTGGGTCATATGCTTTTATTAGATGACAAAGTTTTGGACTTGTCCATTTGACAAAATAAATACTGCTAAATTAACTCTTTACCAAACGACAAAATCTTAGGCTTTCCCAGATTTAACACTTTCCCAAACAACAAATTTTGTAATAGTCCAAACTGAAAGAGTGTGCAGACAACAATTTTAAATTTGATGAAAAATGGCGGAAAGGTCTCAAAACGGGTAGAAAACACTGTGGGAAAAGGAGAAATTGCTCGTTACGAGCAATTTCTCCTTTTCCCACAGTGTTTTCAAAAGACTTGTACTGCAGACACGTGAAAACCAGGGCTTGTTTGGGAAAGGGTTAAAGCATTTGCATAAGTCAAAATAAATGTGATTCAGCAATTGAAATTTGTTTCTAGAATGATAGAAAACATTGTGGGAAAAACTGAAAATGCTGGTTACCAGCATTTTCTCCTATTTCCACAATGTTTTCTAAAGCTTTCTTTCACAAGGTCGTTAAAAGTAGGGATTATGTGATAGGGTTAATGGAGAATGCTTTCAAAAATAGAGAAAAAATTGTGGATAAAGGAGAAAATCCTGCAGCTAGTTATAAGTATTTTCTCCTTTTCTCACAAAGTTTTCAAAAGGTCTCCATTTCAGAGGCATTGAAACTTGTGATTGCCTGGTGAAGGACCAAGGGTTTATGTCAGACAGTTTTATTGTGGCATTTGTCGAAGACAATGCCACTATGAGTTCAATACGACATTTTGAAAATCATGTATCGTATTTTGTGCAAAACCGAAGGAAGTAAACCCAATTAAAATCAATTTTTCGGAGAAAAATAAATATTTCGATTGCACTCAGATATGAAATTGAAAATGGCGTATTGCAATAAATTGGATTAGGCCATCGATCGTGGAAATACGTCCTTTTTATCGAAAATAGCTTGATCCGCTATGGCCTTCTATACCGAGCTTGTTCGTCCCAAAACCAGTTCGTTCCTGGGCTTATTCGTCCCAGGATTGTTCGCCCTGACTTGTTCGTCCCACAAGATTGCACCCTTCTCTATCGTATTTTGCATGACTATATAGTAGATTGACTTTCAAGCGAATATTTTGAAACTGTTTCTGTTGTTTATTTTTCAAATTATTAATTCCACACAATGGCTCCCTTGACAAATGCCACACCAGCGTTTTCAACGCTTTGATAACTGGGTCTGTCTCCCATTCTAAGTATTCTACTGGTAAAGAGAGAGAGAGAGGGTGAATTATTGTGAATTATTTCCCAGCGGAATAATTTTACTGTGATCTATAAGGATAATTACTGGAATACTGAACATCTGTAACCTCTTTACCCTATTATAGACTATGACAAAATTTGGATTTTCTAGAAAAATTATACTTAAAGAAATAAAATTTGATGCCATGTTAAAGGATGGGATTCTAGTCTGAGATTTTTCAGGTACAGGTACCTATTATTCTTTACCAGAGTCCTGATAAAATTTAAGACTAGTCCAAATGTAAAGAATAAACATGCAAACTGCAAACTAAAGTGAGGCTGAAATGATGACTCTGGATACAGCCTAAACCCTGTACCACACAATTCCGACTTTTAGCGATCCTAGGAAAGAATGCTTTTGAAAACATTGTTGAAAAAGGAGACAGTGTTGGTAACAATGTTTTCTATCCTTCTGAAAATAAATTTCACTTTTTGAGTCACATTTATTTTATTGTCTGTAAATGATTGAATTTGGAGCAGTCTAAAATTTTGTCCTTTGGTAAGGAGTTAAAAGGGTTGTAAACATTGTAGGTAAAGTAGAAAATACTGTTTACCAGCATGTTCTCCTTTCCAAATGTGCTTTCAAATGCTTTCTTTGTCAGAGTCATTGTTGTATGAAAAATGATAACTTGACTATCAAGTAGATCTATGATATTATTGACACATGTTGGACAAACATTTTAAGCAAAGGGAAAGGGGTTTTTGTATGATATGAACATCACGGGAATTCATTATTCTTGTTAATGTATCTTTATGTCTTTTAAAAGCATTATAGGAAAAGGAAAAACTGCCCATAATGTGGAAAAGGTCTGACAAGTCAGGCTGGTCCAAGCTGAAAGCATTTGTGGATGACATAATAATGTAGCAAATATAATGAGGATTTGTCTACGAAAGATTAGAAGACATTGTGGGAAAAGGAGAAAATGCTGGTTACCTGAGCATTCTCACCTTTTCCCACAATTTTTTCAAAAGCATCTTCGCATACAGTCATCAAAACTCGGGATTGTCTGGTAAAGGGTTAAAACATACAAATTGACTATTCCAAAATCCGAATCTGTTAGCCAGTCACCGATGGAAAACATTATTTTCATTTATTGGTTCAGAGGGTGTGACACACACTGATTCATTTTTGCTTAAGTTTTTAATCATATTGACATTTGATATGATTCATGTACTTTGGAAATGGTTTTACTTGAAAAAAATTGTGACAAAGAGAGAAACCCGCAGAGTAACAACCAGGTCAACTCTATACTGTTCAGGTTTGTCACTCCTAACCAGACAGATGACAAAATTTTAGATATGTCCATATTGTTAGCATTTGTCTTTGTCTTTGAAAGGGTAGAAAACATTGCGGAAAAGGAGAAAATACTGGTCACCTGCATTTTCTCCTATTCCCACAATGGCTTACAAAATCTTGCATAGGGTTGTTTTAACTTGGGACTTTTGGTTAACTCTTTACCACACAATCCCGACTTTTAATGACCCTGTGAAAGAAGCCTTTTGAAAACATTGTGGGAAAAGGAGAAAATGCTGGTAACTGGCATTTTCTCCTTTTCCCACAATGTTTTCTACCCTTCCCAAAACAAATTTCAAGTTTTCAATTATATTATCATCTGCAAATGCTTTCAATTTGGACCAGTCAGTAAAGAGTTAAAGGTTACATACTTAGGTGTTTCCTTATTTTACCCATTCACACAGTCCTGTGCTATTGTTCAGGCACCACGCTGAAGTGGGTACTGACCATTGGTATAAGTTTGTGTGAAGTGTGGTCAGATTTATTTTTGCCATTCTGGTATGTCAACAGTATTGCTATTTTAATTGGATGGTCCGATTGAAGATTGACCACAAGAGATTTAAGGTTTTACCACCTTACTTAACCCTGAAAGCACCTTTCACAACTATGATAGTTGCCACTGTGGCCAGAACAAGATCAGACTGCACAAAATGTACTGTCTGATCTTTGATCTACACTCTCCACTTTGCTGAGCCTTGATGGACAAGAGCAAGCCTTGACATTGGAATCATTTGGGGCTTATTTCTGGATTGGAAGTGTACATTTGGGGTTGTTCGGCACTCTAGGGTTAAATCCTTTACCACACAACCCCAGGTTTTTTTAACTTTCAGTATGAAAGAATTTAAAAACATTGTGGGAAAAGGAGAAAATGCTGGTAACCAGCATTTTCTCCTTTTCCCATAATGTTTTCTTCCCCTCCAAAGGCAAATCACATCATTTGAATAAAGCTGAAGCTGTCATGTGCAAAATTGCTTTCAATTTGAACAAGTCTAAAATTTTGTTGTTTGATAAAATTTTGTTGTTTTCTTTTGACTCATCACAAACTTAGGTTAGTATTCCAAGCATTAATTTTGCAGATGACAAATTTTAAATGTGGCTCAAATGATGAGAATTGTCTTTAACAAAGAGTAAAAGATTGTGAGAAAAGGAGAAAATTATTGTTGCTAGCATTGCATTCTTTTTACCTCAATTTTTTAAAAGTATTCTTTCTGTGAGTGGTAAAAACACAGAACTGGATTGTTTGGTAAAGGGCCAAAGCACAAGAACAGTCATAAAAATTGTTTGTGATTCTATTTTTAATTTCTACAATAACTGTTGAAAGGAACAATAAATAAATGTTGAATGACCAATCCTCTTCCATGAGCATACTGTCATTAACCCTTAACCCTTTACCAAATGACAAAATTTTAGACTAGTTCAAATTGAAAGCATTTGCAGACGACAAATGAAAGGTAGCCCAAATGATGAAATCTGCCTGGTAGATTAGAAAACATTGTGGGAAAAGGAGAAAATGCTGGTTACCAGCATTTTCTCCTTTTGCCACAATGTTTTCAAAAGGCTATCTTTTCAGGGTCATTTAAAGTCGGGATTGTGTGGTAAAGAGTTAAGCTGCTAAGCATGACTCACTGACCTTTTGCAGACAGCATAGATCAAGATCAGACTGCACAGAACGTGCAGTCTGATCTTCGATCTACACTGTCCAACACGGAGATATGTTTCCCCAAAATATACTTTGAAATAATGACATTTGGGTTTTTACTATCGGCTTGAAAGTTTCATTTATACAGCAGTTTGAGGGTTACCCTTTACCACAGAATCCTGAGTTTTCAGGACTCTGTGAAAGAAGCCTTTTGAAAACATTGTAGGAAAAGGGGAAAATGCTGGTAACCATTTGTTTCAGGAGGTAAATGGGTTAACCCCTTACAATGCAATGCCTAGTTTATTCACCGTAACTTAGGCTAAGGAAATTGCCTTTTGAAAACATTGTGGGAAAAGTAAAAAAAAAAAATGCTGTTTCTCCCTTTCCCTCTATGTTTACTGCCCTTCCAAAAGTTCGGTTCTAATTATGAGTCTCAGTTATTTTGTTGTCTGAAAAAGTTTTTAATTTGGACAAGTCTGAAGTTTTTTCATTTTGGTACTTTGGGTTAATTAACCCTTTACCACACAATGAGGACTTTTAAGGACCCTGTGGAAGAAGGCTTTTGAAAACATTGTGGGAAAAGGAAAAAAAATACTGGTAACAAGCCCTTTCTCCTTTTCTCACAATGTTTTCTACCCTATCAAAGAAAAACCACATCATTTGAGCCACATTAAAATTTACGTCTGCAAATACTTTCATTTTGGACGGGTCTAAAGTTTTGTCATTTGGTAAAGGGTAAATTAAGCGATGAAGTGTGAAATCAGAATGTTGCTGGGTAAAGGCTACATTCATAGGTGATTCATTTTACAACATAATTGTTCTGGAGGGCCAGTTCATGCAATATTTCTGTGTGCATGAATAGTTTTATAAGGTCATTTAATTTACCCTTTGCCACACAATCCCAAGTTTCAACAACCTTGTGGAGGATGGCTTTTGAAAACATTGTGAGAAAAGGAGAAAATGCTGGTTACCAGCATTTTCTCCCTTTCCCACAATGTTTTCAAAACGGGGTTTTTCAGGGTTGTTAACACTTGGGATTGTTTTGGATAGTGTCAAGAGGACAGCTTTTTAAAATGCCGTTGATAAAGGAGCAATTACTGCTTTCCAGCAACTTACTCTCATTATTCCTACAATAAACTTAGTAATGCTCATTTCCTTCAAATTTACTTTGTCTCAGAGCTTGTGATAGATTTTGTAAGTCAAAAAATAGCCTTTACAGTTATGGGTTATGTTTGAGGAAAATAAGACAATAAGTTTCAGTTTCAGGGCTTACTGTTGTCAGATTATCTTAACAGAACAGCTGATTAATAGCCAGCATTTTCTCCTTTTCCTACTACTTTTCTACCATTTCTATGGTGAATCTTACAGGTGATCTGTCAATTGAAATTGCTTTCAATTTGGAACAGTCCAAATTTTTGTCGTCAGTTCACAAGTTAATCCTTTACCAAACAATTACATGTTTTAACGACCCTGTGGTAGAAGGTTTCTGAAAACATCTTTGGAAAAGGAGAACATGCTGGTAACCAGCGTTATGAGAGAAAGGGAGAAAATACTGGTATCTAACATTCTCTCCTTTCCTGTTTTCTATTACTTTCAAAGACAACTCTCATTATTTGGACCATGCTTCATAAAAGTTTGTGGTCTGTAAAAGCTTTCAGTTTGAACAAGTTTTGCTGTCTGGTAGATTTAATACAGTGCAGACGATTCAGATGTAATTATTCATATCCATTCTTTAAAACTGCATGAAATTATTTTTTTCTAGGGCTCCGAGTCTCATATTATAAAAATTCATCAAAAAATCTCAACCTCATTCTCCGGAGTATTGAATTTAGATAGGGAGTCCTTTTCTTCTCCAATAATTGTTGACAAACGAAATGGGAGGGAAAAAAAATCCTCAATAAATGAGTACTCATAATGTTTGCTGATATTCATGAAAAGAAACTCTTTATTTTTTTGTATTTTTATGAGAGATTTTCTGTCTCTGATAACTCTACCCGGCAGACAACTTTGAGACATGTCCAATTTGAAAACCTTTGTAGATGCCAAATAAACCCTTAACCCTTTACCAGATGACAAAATTTTAGCATTGCCCAAATTGAAAGCATTTGCAGATGATAATTTCACTGTGGCTGAAATGGAGCAATTTTTCTTTGATAGGGTAGAAAACATTGTGGGAAAAGGAGAAAATGCTGATTACCAGCATTTTCTACTTTTCCCACAATGTTTTCAAAAGGCTTCTTTCCCTGGTGTCGTTCAAAGGTGGCATTGTGCAGTAAGGGTTAAGCTTCTAAATTAGTGAAAGGAAACTTTCAAGTCGATTGTAAAAACCCAGTTTTTGCTATTTCACAGGTATTTTTGAGGGGGAAAATATTTGCTAAACAGACTGTGTAGATCCAAGATTAGACTGCACATTCTGGGCAGTCTGATTGTAATCTGGTCTGTCCCGAAAAGGTCCGAGTCGCACTTAGCAGTTTAAGTGTAAAAATGTGTTTCAATTGTTGGAATTTGTTACCAACATTTTCTCCTTTTCCTCCAGTGTTTCAAAAGCCCTTCTTCTCAGGGTCCTTAAAAGGCAGGATTGTATGGTAAAGGAATACACAAGTTAGAATACAGACTTGACTCCTCATTCTCTAGCCAAATGGTTTGTTGCCAGTTTTTGTTTGTTTTCACAAATGGCTAGAATGGCAATCGACAGCCTGATCCCTAACAGTATTTTTGGAATGTGTCTTCAGCAAGATGAAAAAGAGCAAGTTGTCATGTTTAAAACATACTAAGGATTAGGTTTAACTCTTTACCAAACAACAAAATTTTAGATTTTTCAAAATTATAAGCGTTTGCTGAGGAATTGAAAAGTGGCTGGATTTATGAGATTTGGCTATAAAAGGGTAGAAAACATTTTGGGAAAAGAAGCATCATCTCAGTGTTAGTAAAACTCTGGGATTGTCTGTTAAAAGGTTAACCCTTTTAACCTTTACTGAACAGACTGTGACTTTATGGTCCTAATGACCTCTGAAAGCATTTGGAAAACAGGAACCAGCATTTCCTCTTTCTCGGACAATGCCTTCTACCCTGTCAAACACAATGCCTCCTATCTATCCTGTCAAAGACAACTCCCAGTCATTTTTGCCACATTTATTGTCTACAAAATGCTTTCCAATTTGACATGTTTAGAATTATGCAATCTAGTGAAGAGTAGCTGTGGGTAGCATAAAGGTGTAACTAATTAAAGTTATTGCAGGTGTCATTGTCAAAGATTAAGATCTGACTAATTTGTGAGGAGCATGTAGATCTTTATCTTCACTGGCATGACAGCTATCTGATTGCGACCATGGGACATACAAAGGACTTGGCGAGTGATAAAGTCACATGATACTTGATTGCAATGTAGATATGTGACATGAAATAAACTTTACAAGAAAACAAAATTTTAGACTAGCATTGTGCTGCTAAGGTAGATATTGTAGGACATAATGTCCTAGTGACCAAGAAAAATGTCCCATCATGATATCAACTTTTTACCACCCAATCCCAAGTTTTCATAACCTTAAGGAAGAAGACTCTGAAAAACATTTTGGGAAAAGGAGAAAATGCCTGTAATGAGCATGTTTGATGGCTGAATACAAACCTACAACTTTTGTTATGCAAAATGATGACTATGATACATAAAATGTTACTTTTAAATGGGTCCTTTTTGTTTACACATTGTAAGAGCCAAGAGGTATTTCTCCATTTACAATAATGTTTTCATACTTTGTGAATATTCTAATTAAAACATTTGTAATGCAGATCAAATGGTAATGATCAATTAATGGTAAACACAGGTAAATGTTGAACTCGTTGCATGTTTAATCCTTTACCGCACAATTTCTTTTTTTAACAACCCTGAGACAGAAGGCTATTGAAAACGTTTTGGGAAAAGGAGAAAATACTGGTATCCAGCATTTTCTCCTTTCCTCAGAATGTTTTCTACCTTATTAGGTCCTGTCATTTGAGACTCATTTAATTTGTTGTCTGCAAATGCTTCTGATTTAGTTGATTCTAAACTTTTGTTGTTTGGTAAAGAGTTAAAACGACATAAGATGCATTTGCAGACAGTGCAGATGAAGATCAGATTGCATAGAATATGCTGATATTTTATAGAAATATCGTGGTCAGAATAGCCTTGACAATGCTGAAACAAATTTGTCTTCTGACAGAATTTTTTTTTTTCATTGCCTTGAAGAATTAATTTTTTACCAGACAACAAAATTGTGAACTTACCCATATTGAAAGCATCAGCAAAAAACTAATAAATGTAGCTCAAATAATGGGAGTGGTCTTCTAAAGGATTGAAAAACATTGTGTGAAAAGGAGAAGATGCTGGTAAGTAGCATCTTCTCCTTTTCTCACCATGTTTTCCAAAGCTGTTTTCCACTGAGGGCTGCTAAAGCACGGACCTATTTGGTACAGGGTTGAAAAGAAGCAGTCAGATAATTTTCTATCTTGCCCCAGGGAGGCTGGAACAAAACAATACAACTTGTCAGAGTTAAGCTTTTCAATTTAATTTGTGACTTTATCTGGGAAGATTTCCTGTGATTTTCCATGTGATGATAAAAGGTTCGGAGATAACTAAAGTGTTTTCAGAACAAACATGAGAGATGGGAGGGGGAGAGAATGAGTTGGGGGAAAAAATTGAGGGTGTAATCATTTAACTCTTTACCAAACGACAAAATTTTTGACTTTATCAAACTGAACGCATTTGCAGACGGCAAAATAAACATAGCTCAAGTGATAATTTCTGTCTTTGATAGGGTAAAAAACATTGTGGGAAAAGGAGAAAATGCTGTTTATCAGCCTTTTCTCCTTTTCCTACAATGTTTTCAAGGCCTCTTTCTCAGGGTTGTTAAAACTTGAGGTTGTGTGGCAGAGTTCCACAAATCATCATAAGTCTATTGAAATCAAAGAATACAGTGAAAGAAAAAAATAATTTTGTAGAGAAATTAACCATTACCCGTCACTGCTGTCTTACAGTAGAATTCATCCGTCCATCCATCTGTTCCCAGTATCACTTGTCCACCTTTCTGTTCAATCCATCCTGTCAGTCAGTCTGTCAGCCTAAAAAATTACTTATTTTTATAACATTCTTCATTCAAATGGGCAGTGTTCAGATTTGTCTGGATTAAATTATTGATGCACTCAGCAGTTTAGATTTGCAGTTAGGACTAATAGTTCATAAATTATTCAGAAACTGCAATCCTTGTCTCTATCAGTTACAGTACAGTACCTCCTAATGACCTCAATTCATTTTAAGTCTTAACCAGATAACCATATTTTAGACTTTTCCAAATTAAGGAAAAACTGAGGAAAAAATGTAATTGAAGTGTTGTGGTTGGGGTTTTAAAGGAAAAATCAAAGCATTGAAAACACTGGTGTGGCATTTGTCAAGGAGCCATTGTGTGGAATTAATTATTTGAAAAACAAACGACAGAAATAGTTTAAAAATATTCGCTTGAAAGTCACCTTACTATATAGTCATGCAAAATCCGATAGAAAAGGGTGCAATCTTGTGGGGCGAACAAGTCTGGGCAAAAAGCTCTGGGACAAACAAGCCCAGGTACAAACTGGTGTTGGGACGAACAAGCACGGTATGTGTGTATCATTACGCCACTGTAGAAGACCATAGCGGATTAAGCTATTTTCTATAAAAAGGAAGTATTTCCAGGATCGATGGCCTAATTTAATTTATTGTAATACACCATTTTCAATTTCATATCCGAGTGCAATTGAAACACTTATTTCTCTTGGAAAAAAATATTTTAATTGGCTTTACTTCCTTTGGTTTTGCACAAACTACGATACAGGATTTTCAAAATATCGTATTGAACTCATAGTGGCATTGTCTTGGACAAATGCCAAAATAATTGTGGGAAAAGGTCTAAGAAACTGCTGGTTACCAGCATTTTCTCCTCTTCCCACAATATTTTTAAGAGGCTTCCTCTTCAAGGTTGTTCAGACTTGGGATTATGTGATAAAGATTTGTTTGTATTGGAGTTTAATGCCTTTTTTACAGCTGTGGTCATATGGCTGTCAGTGCATCTTTGCATGTATTGTCTGGCTTTCTTACACCAGTGCCAAGCCCTGTAGCTCAGTCGGTAGTGTACAGGACTTGAGAACAGGAGGTCGCTGGTTCGATCCGCGGCTTGGCCAATTTCTTTCTGTGAATTGATGATAGTCATTGCGACAGGATTCATTCCTCTCTCACCGCTGACCATTGTTTCGAAGATGGTTATGTGGGAAAGCAGCCAGTGGCTTGGAAAGAATATTGTGCGGAGTACTGGTAAAAGAAACTCCAGGAAAGCATGGATAGGTGCACTGGCCACCGCGATATGACTGAAATAATGTTGAAAACGGCGTTAAACACCATACAATCAATACAATCTTACACCAGTACTGACACAACTTCCTTTCCAAGCCACTGACTACTTTTCTCGCATGCATCAGAGTTTAGAGGCGAAAGAACACCAGAAAGAAAGTTTGCCTCAATGGGGTATCAAACCTGCAACCAACAGGTGATTCAGATATGCTAACCATTGAGCTACCTCACTAGGAGAGTTAAGCAATCAACTTGTATTGAGTCCTAAACACATATCAAGATTTTAGACTTGTGCAAATTGAAAGCATTTGCATATGACAAGAGTTGGTTAAAATTATGGAATTTGTCTTTGACAGTATGGATTACCAGCATTTACTCCTTTTCCCATCATGTTTTCAAAAGCTTTCATCATCATGGTCACGAAAAGACAGGATCATTTGATAAAGGGTTAAGCAAGTATAAATTGAGTTTTAAGAAAAGGCAAGCATGTTGAACTGCACCTGTACTCAGCAAATACCTATCTTAGGCAAGCACATTGTGAATGCTTTTTAGGCAGCCAATTCTCGAGCTGCTTGTTGTTTACAGGATTGACTATGCATATGCATATGCATATGCATGTAAAAACCATGTGGCAGAAAGGAAAAACGACTTGGCCATAGCAGTTTCTCCTTTTGCCGAAATGTTTTTTTAAAAAAAAAATGGCTCAACTGTAAGATGAAAAAAAAAAAACGGTCTGCAGGTGGTGAGGCGTAAACAAACCCAAAAGCGGCAATGAGAAAATAGGAATGCTGTTGGATCTCGGAAACAGGGGAGAATTTATTGGGGAGAAGTTAGCAACAAAATATTATTGATTTTCATAGCAATACAACTGTCTCAGCACAAAAATTATTAGGGTGAAGTGGAACAAGTGAGAGAGAGAGACTTCTTTATTGTGGATGTTGAATGCTCATTATTTGTTGTAAAATTTCTCTTGTTCACCCAGTATCTTTTCAGAATTTACTATATTGATGTTACTGTAACAGTTTCTAGAAAGGATAGAAAAGATGGTGGAAAAAGGAGAAAATGCAGGTCACCTGCAGCATCCTCTCTCCTTGTTCAGCCATTATTTCAAAAGCCTCTTTGCCATTGTTATATTTGATAGGTCAAATGTCAAGGTCACCTTTGAAGGTAAATGAAATTGGCATACACTGAGCTTTTAGAGGCTTGTTAATGAAAACCAAATGCTCCTTCTCTTGCAATGTTTTTAGAAGCAAAGGGTATTCAGTAAAAGAAAGCTGTACATAGAGTGTAGAGCCCAGTGGCTCAGCTGGTAATGTTCAGGTCTTGAGACCTTAGGATTGGTGGTTTGATTCCCAGAGTAGCAAATTTCATCCCAAATTTCAAAACCCTATACCAAACCAATCCTGAATTATAATGACCCCTTAAAAGAAGAGTTTCAAAAACATTGTAGGAAAAGGAGAAAATGCTGATGATCAGCATTTTCTCCATTTCCCACTGTGTTTTCTACCCTTTCATAGACATTTATACTTGAAACAAACTTAATTTTTGTCAGCAAAATTCTTTTTTGTCTGCAAAATGCTTCCAATGTGGATGATTGAAAATTCTGTTGTTTGGTAAAGAGGTAATGATAGGTTTGATTCCTCTCTCACAAGTGAACTTTTTTTGCTGATGTTTATGTGGGAAAGTAGCAAGTGACTTGGAAAGATCACTGTGTGAAGTTATGGTGAAAGAAACTCCAGGAACCTATGGAAAGCTGCACTGGCTGCAGTGATATTGCTGACACAATGTCGCAGATTGCATGAAACACCAAACAAATAATTGTACATAAAGTAATCATTTAATCTTTGCCCTGTGAAGTGTTAAAGATTTGAAATCATTTCTTTAATTGGCAGCCTCACAATGTTGCTACTGGGCAGCCGTCTAGTATGACCCAGAACAAAACAGTCCCAAGTTTAAAAAACCCTTAAAAAAGAAGGCAACCAGTATTTTTTCCTTTTTCCCCCCACAAACTTTTTTCACCCAAAAGACAAGTTCCATCTTTTGAGTGACACCTATATTGTCTGCTAATGCTTCCAATTTGGACCAAGTGCACATTTTTGTCTTGTGGTAAACAGACGACAAAAATGTAGACTTGTCCAAATTGAAAGCATCTACAGAAAACAATTTTAATGTGGCCAAAATGATGCAATTTTTCTATGATATGGCCGAAATGATGCAATTTTTCTATGATATGGTAGAAAACAATGTGGGAAAAGGAGAAAATGCTGGTTACCAGCATTTTCTCCTTTTCCCACATTGTTTTCAAAAGGCTTCTTCCTCATGGGCATTAAAAGTAACTTTTAATGGGCATTGTGTAGTAAAGAGTTTACTAATTTTATACTGCCAAACTTGAAATCAAATTTTGCACATGACAAATTGCCATGGGCTAGAAAAATTTGTCATTGTAAGGGTAAAAAAAATTGTGGGAAAAGGTTACCAGCATTTTCTACTTTTCCCACATTGTTTTCAAAAGTGGTCTTCCTGAGGGTCATTGAGCCCCGGTAGCTTAATCAGTAGCATCCAGGACAGGAGAACAGGGGGTTGCTGGTTTGATTCCCGGCTCAGCCAATTTCTTTCCGAGGAATGATGATAGTCATTGCGACCGGATTCATTCCTCTCTCACTGCTGACCATCGTTTCGATGGTGGTAAAGTGGGAAAGTAGCCAGTGGCTTGGAAAGAATTTTGTCTGGAGTACTGGTAAAAGAAATCCAGCAAAGCATGGATTGGGACATGACTGGCCGCCATGATATAACTGAAATAATGTTGAAAATGATGTAAAACACCATGGAATCAATCAATCCTGAGGGTCTTTCAAACCTTGTATTGTGTAGTAAAAGGTTAGCTTCTTTACAAAAATTTTAGTTAGACTTGTCCAAATAGAAAGCTTTTGTAGACAATTGATTTAAGCATTGCTCAAGTGATAGCATTTATCTCTGAACTTGTGAGAAACAATGTGGGAAAAGGAGAAAATGCTGACAATCAGCATTTTCTCCTTTTCCAACATTGTTTTCACAAGCCATCTTGCCTGCAGTTGATTAAATATTGGATTATTTGGTAAAATGTAACGGTTCATATTAAAACCATGAAGTGATGATTGATTGATTGATTGATTGTATGGGGTTTAACGCCGTTTTCAACATTATTTCAGTTATATCACGGCGGCCAGTGCACCTATCCATGCTTTCCTGGAATTTCTTTTACCAGTACTCTGCACAATATTCTTTCCAAGCCACTGGCCGCTTTCCCACATAGCCATTGTCAAAACAATGGTCAGAGGTGGGAGAGGAATGAATCCTGTCGCAATGACTATCATTAATCCTCGGAAAGAAATTGGCTGAGCCGGGGATCAAACCAGCGACCTCCTGTTCTCAAGTCCTGTATGCTACCGACTGAGCTACGGGGCTTGGCTGAAGTGATAATACAAAACTGAATAAAATTGAAAATTTGAAAAGTGGCCTCAATTTTACACTTTAGTGTTGAAATTTTGTGGATAATTTTAGGGTAATTCAGGACAAAATAGCTACAATAGCTTTCTAAAATTGGATATATGGACTGATTCACTCTTTACCTCAGTTTCAATGACCCTGGGAAAGAAGGCTTTTGAAAACATATAGTGAAAAGGAGAAAATGCTGGTAACGAGACTTTTAAAGCATTTTGCTGATAACCAGGCTTTTTGAAAAATTTGGGAAAAGGGGATTATGCTGGTAACCAGCATTTTGTCCTTTTCCCACAGTGTTTTCTACTTTTCTAGAGATGAATCCAGTCACTGGAGCCACATTTGGTATGTCATCTGCCAATGCATTCAATATGGGTGATGTTAAATTTTTTTTATCTGGTAAGGAGTTAAATGTATACCAGACAACAAAATGTTAGATTAGTCAAAAATGAAAGCATTTGCAAAAAACAGATTTTCTTTGGAAGGGCTGTTAACCCATATCCTGCTTTATAAGTTAAATGAAACTTTCAAGCCAATAGTGAAAACCAGGATAATGCTATGTCAAACTTACTTTTTGGAGGAAAAAAAAAAGATCTTCTAATGGGACAGTGTAGGTCCAAGATCAGACTGCATGTTCTGTGCAGTCTGATCTTGATCTACATTGCCCGCAAAAGGTCAAAGAGTTGTACATAGCAGCCTAAGGGTTAAAACACAGGGTTTGTTTGGTAAAGATTCACTCACAATAATATATATATTCATTGAAATTCTAGATGCTTCCTTGTTGAAACCATTAGCTGACATCAAATTTAGCTCTTTACCAAATGACAAAATTTTGACTCTTCTAAATTCAAAGGATTTGCAGAGGACAAACCCAAGTATAAAAAAATGATGGGACTCGTTTGTGAAAAGGTAGAAAACATTGTGAGAAAGTGGAAAAGGCTGGTTACCAGCGTTTTCTCTCAGTGTTTTTGAAAGTTTTAATCCTCAGGGTTTTTGGGTTTGTATAGTAATGGGTTAATGTGGACTAAAGGATAGAATTGTCTATTATAGGGTAGTAAACATTGTGGGAAAAGGTGAAAATGCTGGAAAGCTACTAGCATTTCTCTTTTCCCAGTTTTTTTGAGAGCCACATTCTTAAATCTTTACCACATGACAAAATTTTAGACTGGTCCGAATTGAAAGCATTTGCAGATGACAAAATCAACGTGACTCAAAAATCAAAGTTTGTTTTTGGAAGGTTAGAAAACATTGTGGGAAAAGGAGAAAATGCTGGTTACCAGCATTTTCTCCTTTTCCCACACTGTTTTCAAAAGCTTTCTTTCTCAGGGTCATTAAAAGCCAGGATTGTGTGGTAAAGGGTTAATGATTGGAAAGACAGCGATTTTTTTATCTTTCGTAAAGCTATATTGGATATTTTGACTGAAATGGTTGTGGTGAAAGTTGAATAGGTTGTGCTGGTTGTGTAATTGTTCTTTATTCGTTTGTTGTTTGTTTGTATTGAAACATTTTTATGGGCATTGGTGATGGAATTACTTTTTAGCTTCACTGGCCAAAGGCCATCCTGCTTCTGTCATGGCCCTGTGTGAGTCATGTGTCCATCCGTGTGTTAACTATTATTTAAAACATCTTCTCTGAAACTCCTGATCCACTTTTGACCAAACTTCACAGGAATGATCCTGCCAGGGTCCTCTTTGTTGAAAGAATCTGATTCCTGCAAAAACTCTGGTTGCCATTGCAACAAAACTGAAAAATATTGAAAATCTATGAAAATCTTCTTGTCTATATCCGTAAGACCTAGGGCTACCAAAATTGGAATGTAGGTTCTTCTAATGGACCTCTACCAAGTTCCTCATAGCCCTGGGGTCAAAATTGGCCCCATCCCAGGAGTCACAAGTTTTACATGGGATTATATAGTGAAAACTTTAAAATTCTTCTGGTTTTACATTATTAGGCTTAGGGCGACCAAATTTTGCATGTAGCTTCATCTAATAGACCTTTTCCGAAATTTTTTCAAATTATATCCTTGGGATTAAACTTGGCCCCACCATAGGGGTCAAAAGTTTTATATGGACTTATATTGTGAAAACTTTAAAAATCTTGTCGTTCCTAACCATACAGCCTTAGGGCTACCAAACTTTGCATGTAGCATTGTCTAGTAGGCCTCTACCAACTGTTTTCAAATTATTGCTATGGGGTCAAAATTGGCCCTTCCCCACAAGTCACAAGTTTTACATATGCTTATGTACTGAAAACTTTAATGATCTTGTTCCTGACCATGAGCTATAGCTGTAATATTATTTTGTGAATGTTATCATCTAGGAGGACTCTTCCAAAATTTTTCAAATGAAAGCCCTGTTGACAATATTTGCCCCTATTCATGGGTCATAAGTCTTGCTTATTATGGGAGTGAAGATTCTTAAAGCCTCTTGCTCCTAATCATAAATCTTGGGGCTACCGAAATTGGCGCATAGCTTCATCTTCTGGATCACTTTTGAATTTGTTTAAAATTTAGCCCTGGGATTGAAATTACCCTCCTGCAGGTGTCTCATGATTTGCAGGGGCTTTATTATTCCGAAAAAACTTTTAAAATCTTCTTGCTTGTAACCGTAGGGCCTAGACTTGTATTACTTGATATGTGGCTCTATGGTCAAAAATGGCTTAGCCTTGGGGTCACAACTTTCACATGGGCTTTTGTAGAGAAAACTTTATAAGTGTTCTTGTTCAAAACAATTTTGCCAAGAGTTGTAATGTTTGGTATGTATGGTTTGTACTTATTAGCCAGTGGAGCAACACAGAGTCATCATGGCCCTCCTGTTACTAACTGCATCTATCCATGCTTTCATAGAGTTTCTTTTACCAGTATGTTGCATAACATTCTTCCCAAGCCTCTGGCTACTCTTCCACTCAAATGCTGTTGGAGTATTACCCAGATGTGAGAGAGCAGTAAATCTTGTTGTAATGACTAACTTCAGTCCTTGGAAAGAATTTGGTCAGATTGGGAACCAACAACCAATGGGTTTCAAGCCCTCTGTGGTAGCAACACTGTCACTACCTAGCTGAGCTGAACTAGAATTTGAATTTGATCACAATATAAATGAGTGGTGCTCTTGTAAAAGGGGGTTTATTGCAGTTTTGTGATGCATTACACCAAGCAAGTCATCTAAAAATTAATGACACTTAACCCTTTACCAGTCGACCAAATTTTAGTATTGTCCAAATTGAAAGCATTTGCAGACGACAATTTCAATGTGGCTCAAATGGTGCAATTTGTCGTTGATAGGATAGAAAACATTGTGGGAAAAGGAGAAAATGCTGGTTACCAGCATTTTCTCCTTTTCCCACAATGTTTTCAAAAGGCTTTTTAACCAGGGGTGTTAAAAGGCGGCATTGTGCGGTGAAGGGTTAAAATCAACCAACTGAATCCTGGGGTAGAATTGTCCTTTGACATGCAGAAAATTCACTGAAACCAAAAAGTTTGGGCACAGATCAGACTGCGCAGGTTGACCTGGGTTGATTCTTTTTGCAGATGCATTAACCTTTTCACAGAGCAAAGCTCAAATTTATCTTTGTAATGGGATACTTCCCCAGCACTGTTTATCTAGTCTATTGACTATTATAGAAGAGACTGTGACCATCTGTCAGTGATAATAATACACTGACAAAAATGTAAACAGATTAATGTCAAACCCCTGTGCCCTTGTACAATGGCACACCCGGATGTTTGTCATTCAAGAAACAGGGCTGATCATCTCTAGGCAAACATTGTCATACTTCTTGTTGTAATGGTAGCTCATTACCCCATGAAACAATTTTGCAGTAGCAAACTTTGAAAACATCCTTGTAAAAATGAACCATGTGGCAAAACCCCAGGATTTTGATAGATCTATGTCCGTCTTCACTATGCTCAACCAATCTTAAGAATATTCCTTCTCTAATTTTCAAGATTTTTTAAGATTTGAACATAACACAACTTCTGATTGGCTAAACCATTTGGTTTGGCCAATCAGAAGTTGTGTCACTTTCAAATTTAGAAAATCTTGGAGAATAGTAAAGACTTAAAGATTGTTCTTACAAAATGGTTGGTGAATACAGACCCTGATTGAAGAATGCCGAAAGACATTTTCTGTCTTGAATAAGTGCAGTTTCAAGCTTCTTCTTCTCCAGCTGTGTAGATCAGATATCAGATTGTATATTTTGTGCAGTCTCATCCATCTACACAGGCGGTAAAGGCACCTTAGATGTGAAAGGCACTCTGATACACTTAACCTGCTAAATAAAGTAATTGAAACTTTCACGCTGATTGTAAAGCCTAATTGTTGCTATCTCAATTTATTTATTTTTTTTTGGGGGGGGGGGGGGGAATACATCTTTCTGGAATGTAAATCCAAGATCAGACTATGTTTCTGTGCTGTCTGATCTTGATCAACACTATCTGCAAAAGGTCCTTGAGTCTCCGCGTGACTTATCTGCCTAAGGGTTAAATGATACTGTGAGGAAGACTTTTCATAACATGGGGAATGGAGAAAATATTGGTTACCAGCAATTTCCTCCTTTCCTCACAATGTTTTCAACCCTTTCACTGACAGAGTCCAGTAAATGAGCCACAGTTTATCTGTTGCCTGCAAAATGCTTTAAGTATAGAAAACGCTAAAATTTAGTGTTCAGTAAATTCTCCATTATTATGTACATTGGCAGACAAATCAAACTCCTCTCTAATAGGACCTCTAGAGAATTTTATGTAAATATGTAGCTCTAATTAACCCATCACAACATATTCCCTTGTTTTAAAGACCCTTGTGAAAATGGCATTGTGAAAAGATTGTGGAAAAAGGAGAAAATGGTGGTCACCAGCATTTTCTTGTTTTCCTACACTGTTTTTACCCTTTCAAAGGCAAATCTGCTCCAATTAGCCAGATTTGAATTTTTGTATACAAATTCTTTCAAGCCTAAAAGTTTGTCCGTCGTTAAAGAGTTAATTAGGTATAGTAGGCACAAGTTGGGGTGCACAGTTCCTGTTGCAAGCAGTTTATTCCTTTTTCCAGAATATTTTCCATTGAATTCATTTGTTACAGCTTAGACCATGCTGATTGGATATTTCCTGTGTAAATTAGTTTACAGATGTAGACATCGACAAGAATGGCAGGGACAATTTGGATGTAAAGAATAAACTATTACCAAACTTTCAGCTTGTTTTAATGACCCTCAGATGGAGAAAGGTCTTGAAAACATTGTGTAAAAAGAAGGAAAGGCTTATACCCAACATTTTCTTCTATTTCAACAACAAATCCTATTATTTCAGCCACATTGAAATCATTGTCTGCATATGCTGTCACTTTTGACCAGTCTAAGATTTTGTTGTCTAATGAAGAGTTAACTCGTCAAAATTTTAGACCTGTCAAAGCATTAATGACAGGACATGTCTTTGCAAGGGTTCTTCCTTAACCATTTACTAAACAATCTCGTGTTTTAATGACCCTCTGGGAACCAACCTTTTGAAAACATTGTGGGGAAAGGAGAAATTGCTGGTAGCATTGTCTAACCTTGCAAGGGCAACTTCTGTCATTTGAGCCACATTTAATTTGACATTTGCAAATGCTCTCAGTTTTGGCAAGTCTAAAATTTTGTCATTTCGCAAAGAGTTAAAGCACAGGATTATTTGATAAAGCATCACCAGAGGAGTGGCAGGGACAAGTGGAAGAGCACAGTTCCTGTTTACAGTGCTCACAGTACTTTTAGGGTTTTGACATCCCTTTCTGGTCATGTGTGCTCAAGTGGTTAAACCTGTTACTGAAGTGGGCTCATAACTTTGGAACATACCTTAAAGTAATTGCAAATTTTAGAAAGGACACAAATTTGAAGTACAGGAAGTTATTGTGCAGTATGGAAAACATTATGGAAAAAGAAGCATTTTGTGACCTTCTACAACCGTTGACTGAGGACTCGGAGGAATACAAGACTTGAAAACACTAAGAAAAAGGAGAAAACACTTGTTACCAGCATTGTCTCTTTTATTCCGAATTTTTTTCTACCTTTTGAAAGATAATTCATGGGATTTAGCTACCTGGGAAAGAAACCTTTTGAAAACATCGTGAGAAAAGGAGAAAATGCTGTTAACGATCATTTTCTCCTTTTCCCACAAAGTTTTCTGTTCTTTTATATGACAAATCCTTTCACTTGAGCCATGCTTTATTTGTGAATTCCAAATAATGTCAGATTGGACAAGTCTAACATACTTTCGTGTGGTAAAGGGTTAATCCTTTTCCAAGCAATCCGGAGGATTTAGCTGCCTTGAGAAAGGAGGCTTTTGAGAACCTGGTTAGAAAAAGGGACAATGGTAGTGCCCAGCATTTTATCCTTTTCCCTCAATGTTTTCCATCCTTCCACAAAACAGTTATCCAAATATTTGAGGCACATTTAACTCTTTACCACACAATCCTGACTTTTAACAACCCTGGGGAAGAAGCCTTTTGAAAATATTGTGGGAAAAGCAGAAAATGCTGGTAACCAGCATTTTCTCCTTTTCTCACAATGTTTTCTACCCTTGACAAAAAGAAATTTCTGTTTTTGAGTCACATTTATTTTGTCGTCTGCAAATGCTTTCAATTTGGACCATTTCAAAATTATGTCGTTTGATAAAGAGTTAATTTGTTTTCTGCAAATGATTTCAGTACGGGTGAGTCCAAAATTTGCCATCTGACCAGCAAGGACTAAATCAAAACTGTTGCGTAGCACAAAAGTCTGGGATGATAAAATCCTGTATTTAGAAGTGAAATTCACAGCTTTCTGGCCTTTGAAGCAATAATATAGCAGACTTCTAGAAAACTTACTTGTGTTTGGGATGCAACTGGCTATTCACTTTCTGGCCCTTCTTCATCTGTCCAATGTTGCCCCCTTAGCAAAGTAAGAGTTAATCTTTTACCTTGCAATTCATGGGATTTAGCTACCTGGGAAAGAAACCTTTTGAAAACATCGTGAGAAAAGGAGAAAATGCTGTAATAATCATTTTCTCCTGTTCCCACAACATTTTCTGTTCTTTTATATGACAAATCCTTTCACTTGAGCCATGCTGTATTTGTGAGTTTCAAATAATGTCAGATTGGACAAGTCTAACATACTTTTGTTTGGTAAAGGGTTAATCCTTTACCAAGCAATCCGGAGGATTTAGCTGCCTTGAGAAAGGAGGCTTTTGAGAACCTGGTTAGAAAAAGGGACAATGGTAGTGCCCAGCATTTTATCCTTTTCCCTCAATGTTTTCCATCCTTCCACTAAACAATTATCCAAGTTTAAGCCACATTGAATTTGCTGTTTGTAAATCTTAAAATGCTTTCGATTTGGACAACTCTAACAGTTTGTCATCTGGTAAAGAGTAAATCATCATGTCTTCCATTGATTGGTAAATTATTACATTGATGGGGGTAAAACAAACAGAAATGACCATGCCAAGATGACCACTTCCTCTGTAAAATTGATCCATATGTCTCCTATAATTATACCCAATAGTCCAGTCTTTATCCTTACCCACCTCAGGTTTTGATGCTTCGGCATTTTCAGACATCCTTATATGTATATACATGTAGATCTTTTGCTTTCGCTTGCAGTAATGAATGCAAATGCTATCAGATAGGACAAGTCTCAACTTTTCTTGTATGGTAAAGAGTTAAGGTCAAATCTGATATGGGCATGCTTTCTACAGAAACTTTTGCATGAAAGCAGCTTATCTAACCTTGCACCATGCCAAAAAATTTTAGACTGGACCAATTCCAAGGCATTTGCAGACGTCAGAGTGGCTCAAATTGTTGGCATTGTCTGTGAAAGGGTAGAAAACACAATGGGAAAAGGAGAAAATGCTGGTTACCAGCATTTTCTCCTTTTCCCACAATGTTTTCAAAAGGCTTATTCCATAGGGTTGTTAAAGTCAAAATTGTGTGTTAAAGGGTGAAAGATGGGTATGAAGTTTGGAGCTGATGCTAATGTAATAATTGCAGACAGTGGGAAATCACAGTACAACCTGACTCTGTGAGCCATTAACAGGTCACTCCATTATTCTGCTATTTTGTCTGCTCTTAGTCACTATTATTACCTCATTGTGCAGTGTCCTTCTGTTTCTGATACCATACACTTAACAGGATTTCTCATTATCAAGAAATGGCATCATTGCTAAGGAATGCCATATCTGCTTGGCTTGAACATTTGGTTAAACCAGTCCTTAAAAAATATTCTGGAAAAGGGAGCAATTGCTAACCAAGTCTCAGGTACTTGAGGCAGAGCACTGTTGGTCTACCAATGAGTTTTAAGAACTTTGAGATTACAGTCAAAATGATTAAAATGTGAGCTTATTGTGGTTAAAAAGGGGGAAAAATGTGTTATTAATGTTAAATTGACTTTATAGATAGTGACTGATAACAGTTATTTTGAGCTTTAATCAGGTTACACATTGTAACCTTCCCCTTTTCAGGGTGTAATTGGCATGGTTTGTTTCCATGGCATTACATGTCTTTTATAACATTATTTCATTAAGAATTATGATTGTCTTTCAAAACACACACACAAAATTTTGTAGGAAAAAGAAGCTGTTACTTATGGTAGTGTCCCTTTTGAAAATTAAAACTATAATAAGTGAATGATTAGAAAAGGATTGGAAAAGGGGGAAGGTGTCGAGGACCCCATTTTGAGATAACCCAGTGGGACAAATCATTGATAAAAATCAAAGTAATGATGGTGTCTATGATAAAGATCTCCTAGTTAGTTGAAACCACTGTCATTTTGTACTGTCATGTAACAGGGGAAAGATCTCCCACTTGTTTGCTTCGCTGTGGATGGAATTTATGGAATTGTTTGTTGCATTTCTGTTACTTGTTATTGTATGGAATTAAGTTTTGCAGTATACGATTCTTAGGTTTCTAGTTATGGACTACTTCTTTTCATAGTATATGGGTAAGTTTTACTGTTTCTAGAGTTTTTTTCTGATAACCTGCAAATATTTTTAAATATCTGTAGTCTACATGCAGCAGATAATTTTTTGAAACACTGTGATAGATTAGGATTATTCATTATTGCCAACTTATTTTTTTGCAAACTTATCAGGATATTTTTTTATCATACTCATGTATTGAACAAAATTTGGACTTTCTCAATCTAACCCCATAACCTTTTTTACTGCACAATGGCCACTTTAACAACCCTGGGAAAGAAGCTTGTTAAAACATTGTGGGAAAAGCAGAAAATTTTCTCCTTTCCCCACAATGCCTTCTACCCTATCAAAGAAAAATTGCACCATTTTAGCCACAATAAAAATTGTCATCTGCAAATGCTTTCAGTTTGGACAAGGCTAAAATTCTGTTGTCTGGTAAAGGGTTAATCACTATCCTGAGTAATAATGTACCTAATAGCTAATGCTTTTGAAAACTATGGGAAAAGGAGAAAATGCTGATGACTAGCTTTGTCACCTTTTCCTGCAAGGTTTGCTTCCCTTCCAAAATCAAATTTCTATTTTTATGTCACATTTACAAGTTGTCTGCAAAAGCTTTGAATTTGGACAAATCTAAAATTTTGTCCTGTAGAGAGTGAACAAGAATGTTTTCAAAGGGGTCTGCTGCAAATTTGTTCCAGGAGGTTTTGAAATGAAAGCTGTTTTTTTCCTCAGAAAAACATGTTTTGCAAACCTGTGCAGCATTCTGTAAACATTTATATGGACTGTCACCTTCAAATTACTGAATTTAGTAAAGGAAAATTGAACAATAATTGTTCAGATACAAATAATATTAAAGAATATGAAGTCAGCTGAAGTCGACTACAGGACCAGGCCAGTATTGGAGAGACCAAGGGAGTCTTAAAAAAAAAAACAATACATGATGTATTATTGATCCCCATCTCAGTGCTGGCTGTTTTCTGTCCTTGCAGATTTATTCATATTGGATAAATACAAAAGTACTGTGTGTCTTTTAGAATATTCCTGCTTGCTAACGGAACATTTACAGGAATTGTCCTAGAGTGTACTTGATTTGTCTAGCTGATTAGGAGCACTTGTTATGGTGTTGAATTGAAAGGGAATTTTTGGGGTTATCAACTTGGAATGGGTGTGGAATTTGGGATTTTACTTTCCATGATACCTGATATAGATTTCATACATTGTAAACAGGTAATTTTAGTCATTTGATAATTTATTATTGTTTTGCTTTTATTCTAGGGATTTACTTGATATATAATGTTATAAATTTTCTGAAGCAGTACTAATGATAGTAATGGGCAAAATTTATTTTACAAATGACTAGTCTGAACTTTTTGAAGTCAATTCTACTCAAAGAGGAAATATGATTAGACAAAATTTTTGTTATTTAAAAGTTCACAAAAAGATGACAAAATTTCAGACTTCTCCATAATTTTAGACAAGAGATTACATTGTGAAGATGTGTTTGGGAAAAAGTAGGTATTTTATAGATCCAAGGTTATAATGTGCACGATTCTAACCCTTAACCTGCTAAGCGCAACTCAGTGACCCTTAGTGGACAGAGTAGATCAAGATCAGACTGCACAGAATGTGCAGTCTGATCTTGGATCTACACTGCCCAAATTTTTTCTCCAAATTATAGTTAGAAATGACATACTTCAGGTTTTTACTATCGGTTTTATAGTCTTATCTATATCAAATGACCCCAAGTTTTAACAACCCAGATGAAGAATATGTTTGAAAACATTGTAGGAAGTTAATATCTTTAATTGGGTGACTATTTTCTTGAGAAGAGGTAACAGCCAGAGTGGAGATAAGTATAATTTTGAGATGTAAATAATGGGGACTGAAATATCCTAGGTGATACAAAAGTAATTGGATATTTCAGAACCAAGATGAGACAGGACTTTTTTTAAAGTCTGATTGTGATTTACATTGTCCTTGTCTTGCTAAATGATGCTCAGACTACTGACCATTTGGTTTAGTGGTATGTAACCTTTCACCAAACAATCCTGAGTTTTCACAACCCTGAGCAAAAAACTTTGAAAACATTGTGGGAAAAGGAGAAAATGCTGGTTACCACCATTTTCTCCTTTTCCCACAATATTTTCTAACCTGTCAGAGATTAATTCCATTATTTGAGCCACATCTAATCTGTCGTATGCCATTGCTTTCAGTTTGGACCAGTCTAGAATTTTGTCGTTTGGTAAAGAGTTAAAGTAGGGTTTTTATCTTTTAATGGGGTGACTATTACCTAGATCATAAAAGAGATAACAGCCAAGTGAGGATGAGCATAATTATTATGTAGATGTAAATAATGGGGGCTGAAATACCCTTGGTAATACAAAAATAATTGACTCATAGGGATGTGAGTGATTACACAGCAGTCCATGTAACATATGGGAATGACAGTCTGAAAACAATAAGCTAAACCCTTAGAGTACTGAAGTAATAAACTGAACCTTTCCAAGTCAGAAAGACAGCCAAAGTATTGCTATTTCAAGCTTGCATTAGCGATAATGTGCAGTAATGAAAGCAGACAGTGTAGATCTTAAGATTAGACTGCATGTTTGGTGCTGTCTAATCAAGCTTGATCTACACTTTCTGCAAAAGCAACTTAAGCTGTTTTCTGAGTGCCTTAAGGTTAAATATCCTTATTCTTCTTTATTTTCTTGGTGTTTGATGCTGTCTTCATCATTCATTCAACTGCATCTTAGCGACCGGTGCTCCTATTCATGTATTACTCTCTTGAGCTTCTTTTGCCAGTATTTTCCACAGCACTTTTTCCAACCTAGTTACTGCTTCCCAAATAAATATTTTAGACGCAATGTTCAGCAGTTTGAGGGGTATAAAACCTGTCACCCTGTCACATTTATCCGGGAAAGAGTTTGACTAAGCTGAGACTGAGTACTGAATTAAAAGACTGGTGTGCCTCTGCACCTTTGCCTATTTTCCGGAAGTCCTATTCATTTACTGGGTACTCCCTTCCTGCTACAGACAGCTTTTTTCATCTCCGGCAGATCAACTTTTGAGGAAAATATTTTTTCTTGCAGAAGAAGAAATTGCTTGGTGTGTGTGTGTGTGTGTGAGTAATTAAGCAGCTGTCAGTGTAACAGATGTAAAGTGCTGACTGAACATAATGGGGAGATTCATTGCTTTGAAGGACAGGCAATACTTAAAACTCTACAAAACAACAAAATTTTGGACCAGCCCAAATTGAAAGCATGATTTTTTATGCACATGGAAAAATTAAATGTAGCTTAAATGACAATTTCTGTCTTTCACAGGAAAGCATTGTGGTAAATGGAGAAGATACTGGTTACCAGCATTTTCTCCTTTTCCGGCAATTTTTTGAAAAGCCCACTCTTTCAGGGTAGTTAAAAGTCAGGATTGTGTGGTAAAAGGTGAACTCATTGCAGCACAAGTAGAAGTTTGAAAAGTCTCTTTCAAAAAAAGAGACATTTGGAAATGTCGTGAGGAAAGGAACAGCTGCTTTTAAAAAGCATTTACTCTGTTGCGGTTGAGGTTTCAAATACTGTCTGAAATGAAAAAAATTCCTTTTTTGAAATTGCTACTGAGTACTTTTTCCACATGCCACATTTTTTACTCTTGTATTCTTTACATGAGTCAATATTTGGTGTTGATTTATCATACTTTACGAGGAAAGGCACAAACGTGCCTGATTTACTTTTGTTTCATGAAGTAATGGATTAAGAAGCTAACATAGCAAAGATAATAGACAATTTATTATGAGTGATGAATGACACTTCCATAATGAACTCTCAATTAGTCAAGCTGGGCTGTGTTATGTAATATCTAATTGACTTCAGTAATTAACCCTTCAAACACCTTCCACAACATAGGATGGAAATGTCTGTTAGGATTATTAAAAGCACTCTATTCCCAAACAATAAAATTCATACCCTTCAAAATTGGATGTTTTTAAAAGCCATCTTTCTCAGGATCACAAAACTGCATTATTTGGTAAAGAGTTAAAATAATTTTCTTGATAAACATATGCATCTGAAACACCAAAGTGGAGGTATTCAGCCAGTCATAATTTTTGGAAAATTTCATGTTTTGTGTTGTCTGATCTTGATTTCACACCAGTTGCTAAAGCAACTGTAAAGTTTACTCTTAACCAAACAGCAAAATTTTAGACCTGTCCAAACTGAAAGCATTTGCAGAAAACATAGTAAATGTGACTCAAAAATTGAAATTTGTTTTTGGAAGGTAAACCTTGTGGGAAAAGGAGAAAGGAAAGTGCTAGTTACCAGCATTTTCTCCTTTTCCCACAATGTTTTCAAGAGCGTCTGTCTTCAGGGTCGTTAAAACATGGGATTGTGTGGTAAAGGGTTAAGATTAAAAGATAGTTTTGGAAAATACCTTAGAAACATGGATAACAGAAAGATGGCTGGTAACCAACATTTACTCCTTTTCAGGGAATGACTTGTACCCTTTCAAAGACAAATTCCATCATTTGAGTCAAATTTAATGTCATATTAAAGTTATGTCTTTACCAAATGGTAAAATTTTAGACTTGAACAGGTAGAAAGCATTTGTAGGCAACAAGTTAATTTTGGAATAAATGATGGGATTTGCTTTTCAAAGGGTAGAAAAAAAATTGTGGGAAAAGAAGAAAATGCAGGTTACCAGTATTTTCTTCTTGTCCTACAATATTTTCAAAAGTTGTCTTCCTTACAGTCATCAAAACAAGTTGTACTCTGATAAAAGAGTTGAAGGGTAAAAGACGGAGGGAAATGTGACTCTCCTGATACAGCAAATTTGAGCAAAATTTGCATAAATAAGGCTTCTGTGTGATCGTTCCAAGGTTGCGGAAATTAGGTCTCAGTAGCACGGCATGTTTGTTTGAAGAAGATCATTCAATCTTGGAACACAGGCTTGTTCTGCAACATAAACAAAAAAAAAGTTCCAATCCTTTTCTTCCTTAACTCTTTACCAGACAAAAAGATTATAGCCTAGACAAAATTCAAAGCAATTGCAGACAACAAAATAATTCTTATTAAAAACCTGAAATTTCTATTTCAAAGGTTAGAAACTATCATGGGAAAAAGGCAAAATGCTCATTATCAGCCTTTTTTTTTCCCTTTTTCCTACAATGTTTTCAGCCTTCTTCCCTAGGGTCATTGAAACTGGGGATTGTATGGTAAAGGGTAAAATCTTTACCTAACAACAAAACTGTAGACATGTCCAAATTCAAAGCATATGCATACAACCAATTAAGGGTGGCTCAAATGGTGAAACTTGCCTTAAATTGGGAAGAAAAAATTGTGGGAAAAGGAGAAAATTCTTACCAGCATTTTCTCCTTTTCCCACGATGTTTTCAAAAGCCTTCTTCTTGAGGGTCGTTAAACTGGGGATTGTGTGGTAAAGAGTTAACTCTTTTTCCGACGACAAAATTATGGACGTAATCCAAATTCAAAGCATTATACAGGGGTACAAATCAAGAGTGGCTCAAATGATCAAACTTGCCTTTAATTGGGTAGAAAACATTAAAGGAAAATGAGAAAATGCTGGTTACCAGCATTTTCTTATCTTCTCTCAATGTTTTCAAAAGCTTTGTTTCTCAAGGTTATTAAAACTCTGGATTGTGTGTTAGAGAGTTAATTAAAGCCATGAAGGGCTAAAACCTTGATCTGTTAAACCTTAAAATTTTAGACCAAAGTCCAACTTTGAAAATATTTGCAGACGACAAATTAAATGTGGCTCAAGTGGTGGAGTTTGTCAGTGGACGGCAGAAAACATTGCGAGAAGAGGAGAAAATGCAGTTAACGGTTAATACAATGTAGTTTGTTTGATTGGTTTGAAAGGCTGTGAATTAATTTCCTCTTACAAAAAGGTCATTTCTATATCCTTAATTTATGAGGTTTGCAGACAGAATTTTTATGGAAACTTTATTTCCTTCCTGAAGATGCATTTTCACGCCTCTGCAGTCTGTGAATTTCAGAAAATATCGTGTCAATTGGAAAGGCATTATGCCTTTGTATAAAAAGTTACCTCATTTATGTTGGAGTGTTGTTTGTAAGAGTTTGAAAATAGACGTTTTCACAGAATTATTAGTTCTTACTTCTTTAGCTAACAAACTTAGGTTTTTTTATGACCTAGATTAACAAAAGTTTTGAAAACACTACAGGAAAAAGAAAATGCTGCTGACCAGCTATTTCTTTTTTTGCTGCAGTATTTCTTCCCAGTCATAGATTCAATCATTCGAGCCACATTTAATTCTATTCTAATAATTGTGTACTGAACCACAGCATATACTTTGTAAGTAGTGTAGATCAAGATCAGACATGTGGTGTTTTTGCAGATATATACTGTCCATGCTGTGTTTTTGCAGATACATACTGTCCATGCTGCAAGGGTTAAAAGCTGAATTACATAGACTTGAAAACTCAATAACATGGGTAGTAGTTAACCCTCCAAGAGATTTAGAAGTACGTGTGCACCTTACTCAACTAGAATAATTTTGGTATCATTTTGTGTCTCAAAAAATTGCATTAACTGGGATTACTTTACCATATGATCCCAAGTTTTAACAACGATGATGAAAATATTGTGGAAAAAGGGTAAGCTGAGCATTTTCTCTTTCTCCGATAATGTTTTCTAGCCTTTTGTAGACAGGTCCCCCAGTTTGAATCACATTTGATATGTCACCTGCAAATGCTTTGGATTGTGACAAGACTGAAATTTTGTCATTTTGTAAAGACTGACTGTTTGAGGGGAGGGAGAGAGAGAAAGGATTAACTGAAAATACTGTGACATTTATTGTTTCTTTTTTGTTTTTGCAGACTTGGAGAGGATGGATTCTGAAAATGCAGGATGTAGCCAGATGTGACATAGACAAGCAGACGTAAATCTTGTACATGACAATAAAATATAATTGACGAAATAATGAACTAGCAGATCGTAGAGGGAATTAAGCAGACATTTTATGTGAACAAAAATCTCTTCCTGACATACACACCTGCAGGAAAAACTTCAGAATTGGAACAATATTGAGCAGAAATCACAAAAAATCACCAGTGAGGAAAAGAAATTTCACATCTTTCAGAGGAATCTTGTAATTGGTATGTGATTTAAAGAAGGAAAAAAAAAAACTGAAAGTTTTAGTAGGGGGAAAAAAGGTTCATCAAAATCTTTCAGTGTGAAGAGAAAGTATTGAATTAGCGACAGGCATGAAGTAGCATGTAAGTGCGTTGAATGTTCCGAGGATTGTTGATCACGGGATTATTATGGATGGAAAAACGTTTTCCAGGAGCATGGTATTTCTCTGGCAATGGATGGTTTACTTACATTTGTTCTACTGTTGTATTGCAGGTAAGCAAAATGTGTTCAAAGATTTGAATTGTGTAATTAGAATTACTAGCCTATCTTTCAAAATATACTGGAGTAGGTGGTAGCAAGATCAAAAAGCATGTATTGTGAAGTCTGATTTTGATTGACACCATCCTTAACCCTTTACCACACAATCCCAACTTTTAATGACCCTGAAGAAAAAGCCTTTTGAAAACATTTTGGGAAAACAAGAAAATGCTGGTAACCAGCATTTTCTCCTTTTCCCACAATGTTTTCTTCTCTTCCCAAAACAATTTTCAATTTTTGAGAAACATTTATTTCGTCATCTGCTAAAGCTTTCAATTTGGACTGATCTAAAATTTTGTTGTTTGGTAAAGAGTTAGGAGCAACTTGGTGCTACAGTGTTTACTCTCTACCAGATTATTCATTAACCCTTGGAGCACTGAATATACCCAACAGACAGTTTCAGTCCAGAAATAAGATCAAATTATTCACAGTATCAACATTTCTCTTGTCAATATTAATATCTCAATACCAAGAATGTCTCTGCAGAGCAGATTATGTAGATCAAAGATGAGACTGCATGTTTTGTGCAGCCTGATCTTGAGCTGCACTGCCCCCAAAGACAACCGTGAAAAGTGCCTTACGATTTTGTTTTAGACTTGTTCTTGTGGAAAGCATTTGCAAACCACCAATTTTTTTTGGCTTAATTGATATAATTTATCCTGTGGAAGGATGGAAAATGTGAAAATAGAGGAGAAGGCACTTTACATTTTCACCTTTTCCCACAATGTTTTAAAAAGCCGTCTTCCTCAGTGTTTGAAACTCTGGCCTGTTGGCAAAAAGGTTAACACAGTGAATCAAGGAAAAATTCAAAATTACCCCTCAAAAGTGCAAAATAATAAACATTTCGAAGATGTTTTGGCCAGAATCAGACAACATAGACTAAAGATTACACTTCAGAGATTGTGTAGTCTGAACTTAATTTTTGCTCTTAACATTTGAAGCACCTTAGTTTGTAGTTGAATTTGACCCATTTTATCTTTATTTTATCAAACTATAATCTTTCTAGTATTTTCATGCCAAATGTTGCCCCTGATGGATGCAAGGTTGCAAAGATTACAACAGATAGAAAATGCATTTCTTCTTCTGGAGGCCCTTAAAGAAATCACTGTTGTGATGTTTCTGAATTTAAAATCAAAGTGTGCGTTATGTGCATTAGTTTTTTTTTTTTCCTCTTTGGTTGTAAGAATGAATCTTTAAGCCTTATTATAATTATGCAGCAGGAAATGGTGCTTGAGTGCCAACATGAAATAATTTGTCTTCTACTGGAGTGGAATACATGCTAACACATTTCCTCATTAACCCTTCACCACACAATCATAAGTTTTAATGACCCTAACAAAGGTGCTTTTTGAAAAATTGTGGGAAAAGGAGAAAAATTTAACGCTGGTGTCCAGCATTTTCCCCTTTTTCCGCCAGTGTTTTACCCTTCCAAAAGCCAATTACTATTTTTGAGTCAAAATTATTTTGTTGTCTACAAAGCTTTACAGTTGGGCAAGTGCAAAATTTTGTTGTTTCTCCAGAAATTTCTAGATGTGATAGTAACACAACTCCTGATCGCCTAAACCATTTGGTTAAGCCAATCAGAAGTTATGTTACTTTTCAAATTTAGAAAATTTTTGAGAATAAGACTGAAAACCTTCTTAACCCTTTACCGCACAATCCCAACTTTTCACAACCTGAAAAATAAGCCCTTTGAAGACATTGTGGGAAAAGGAGAAAATGCTGATAATCAGCATTTTCTCCTTTTCCCACTATGTTTTCTATCCTGTCCAAATGAAATTTCAATTTTTCAGTCACATTTATTTTGTTGTCTGCAAATGCTTTCAATTTGGACCAATGTGAAACTTTGCCATTTGGTCAAGAGTTAAGAATGGTTGGTGAATACGGATCTTGGTATAGAGTTAAAACTTTCCTTCCTCAGGGTCTTCAAAAGCATGTTATAATAATGAATACAAACTTTTGGAGGCACTGATCTTTTCAGTGAAAAGTTTTTTTTTTTAATCATTAAGATGGATCATGTCCAGCAGCTTCCATGATTTTCTGATACATGCTACTGTACTACTGGTTGATTGCCAAAGGTACAGGTGAAAATTGTTATTTTTGCACAGTGTTTTCAAAAGCCTTCCCTGTCAGGGTTATTAAAACTTGGGATTGTGTGGTAAAGGTTAATTAACTCTTTCCCATACAGTGATATTTCCGACAAGTGCTTTTTAGCTCCACTGGCCGAAGGCCAGCGAGCTGTTGTCATGGCGTTGTGTCCGTCGTGCGTCCGTCCGTGCGTGTGTCCGTGCGTGCGTCCGTAAACTTTTTCTTTAAAAAACTTCTCCTCAGAAACTATTGACTGGATTTTTACCAAATTTCACAGGAATGTTCCTTTGGTGGTCCTCTTTCAAATTCCTTCAAATAATTGTGTTCCATGAAGAATTCTGGTTGCCATGGCAACCAAAGTAAAAAACCTTTAAAAATCTTCTCCTCCCAAACCGCTATTTGGATAGCATTATTATTTTGCAGGAATGTTCCTTAGATACAGGTTTACAGAATTCCTTTAAAAAAAAATGATCTGTCAAAAAACATGGCTTTTATGGGAGACTCATTTTCCTTTTATGGTATAAAGTAAAATCTTTGAAAAATTTCTTCTCTAAAACTATTCATTGGATTTCATTGTTGTTTTGCAGGTAAGTTCCTATGGTGGTTGTCTGCCAAATTGTTTCTATGGTGGTTGTATACCAAATTCCTTTTAAAAAAATGATACACCTAAAAACACATTTTTTTATAGACAAGGCTTATATTTCAAAAAAATGTTCTTCTCCAAAACTATTTATTGTGTTAGTTTTATCGACTAACAAAGAAAAAGGAAGAAAATTGGATTGACTTGACCTAGTCAGGGCTGTCCTATTTAAGCCCACGCATTTTCCTTGGTATTAAGATCACAATGTACTCCAATGATATGCTATTAGTTAGTACTAGTAATAAAATATCACTGGCCATAAATAAGATAAAAGCTTGAGCACCTTTCACAACTTGAGCTTTTCAATTTTGCCTTATTACTAAGCCTGAGTAACCATGCCAAGATAAAAAAGAAAAAGTATTTTAATAACAAAACCCCAATGTTGTAGGTACTTTATAGTCCTTTTGATATAGAACAAGAGAACCTCTGCACTTTTATTAGTTCTGGTAAAGGTTTGTTGACCTACTAATGAGTAAATGCAGAGTGGACAGAAGGGGTGTAAATCCTGGTGACCTGGTACAAAGTGGGACAGGGCTTTACATTTGTGATAAGGCATTAATGTTATCCAGTCAAACTGATCCCGCAACTTCAGTACACCAGAATTAATCTGTGCCCTGGAGCAGGATATTTGATTTATGTAAATGCATTTGTAGACCATTTTGTGTTGTTTGCCACAGAAGACATTCTAACTGTGACTGTGAAAAGTTGATTATTAGGGATTAGGTGTTCATTGTATGCCAGCATATTTCATTCTATCTGGTGTATTGATGTAAGTTGATCTATATTGCTATAACATTCATTCATTTGCCCTCCTAGCTGTTCTTTTAGATTACCCCTTTACCACACAATCAGAACTTTTAACGACCCTGAGAAAGACATATTTTCTATATTTTGATGTTTCCCCACCCAAAATGGTTTGTGAAAGGACCTGTTGCAGACAACATATCTTCAAATTGGTAAGACATATATAAAAAAGGATAGAAATTATTGTGGGAAACTAAGAAAATGCTGGTTACCATTTTTTTCTTCTTTTCTCACAAGTTTTTTCCATACCTTTTTTCTTCAGTGAGCTAAAATGCAGGATTGAATGGTAATTGTTAAAAACTTCTTTTCGCCATTATAGAAATATCAGGCCTGTGGAGCGATACAGGCGCTCAAGCGCCTCTAGTTTGTAAAATATTTGTAGGCAACTACCACGTATGGTAACTGAAATGGGCTGAAGTGGTAAAATTTGTCTTTGTTGGAACAGAAGAAAATGCTGCTTACTATTATATCCTCCCTTTTAGCTCGGCTGTTTTCGAAGAAAGCATCAAGGATTGTTGTAGCCCTGGCGTCATCTTCGTGGGGCAAAAAACTTTGACATTTTGTAATATCTCTGTTAATACTTCAAACTTGGACAAGTTGTTAATTATCAGAAGATGAACCCATACAACAGGGGCTGGCAATCATCAAAATATTTTTGATTCAGTTATGCCCCTTTTTCGACATAAAATGTTTTAAAAATCTTTGACATTTTATAATATCTGTGTTATTACTGAAGATATTTCAAATTATTTCAAATTCAGATAAGTTGTAAACTATCTAAAAGGGCAGGTTACCATGAAGATATTTTTTTACACAGTTATGCCCCTTTCTTGACTTAGAATTTTTGTTGAAAATTAAACAACGACAGCTGAGCGTTGGCAAGAGCATGCGGTGCTCTTGTTTCACAATGCTTTCAAAAACTGTCTTCCCCATGGTACTGTTTGATAAAGTTTTAAAGGTATGGAAAGGAATAAATGACTGCTGAAGCAATTTTTCATGCTCACAATTTTGATGCGTTTTCTTTACCAAAACAGTCGGACATTTTGAAATAAGCCTTCATAATGCTGTTTCTGTTGGTAAGGCAGTAACAATTTTTACAGTTTCTTGCAAATTTACTTTTTTCTTTTGCCAATGAAAATAGCAGACAATTTGGAAAGCAGCCTCCATATTATATGTGGGTTTTTGTCTGTAAGACCGTAATGATGTTATTGCATTCTTATGAGCAACTTGCATTCCCCGTAGAATTTCTGCCGACGGTACTAGAAAATTTTATGTGATACTTGTCACAAGAACTAACTCTTAACCAAACAATCCCAAGTGTTGAAGATCCAGAGGAAAAATTACTTTTGAAAATATTGTTGGAAAAGGAGAAAATGCTGATAACCAGCATTTTCTCATTTTCCCACAATGTTTTCTACTGTTCCTTGAAACAAGATTTCTATCATTTTGAGTCACATTTTATTGTTGGCTTCAAACATGTTCAGTTTGGACAAGCCTACAATTTTGTTATCTGATAAAGCGTTAACTTTTATCTGCTGTACTGTTATTTATGTCTTGCAGCAGACAGACTTGAGAACATTGTAGTAAAAAGAGGAATTATTGCTCATAGCATACAAATTCTCCTGAACCCTTTAGGCATGATGTTTTCACATTATAGTGAACTATTTCAAAATTGCTTCAGACATTGACTAACACAGGGCTTTTCTTGACTCAGTTTTCTTTGAAATTGAATACTAAAAATATCTCAATGCCCCCCGAAATTAAAATTTTGTTTTCTTTGATTTATTTGAAAGGGGGGGGGGTTCAATTGAAACCCCCCACCCCTATGTGACACAGTCCATGGAAAACCCACTGATGAGTAAAGTTTGAGCAGATAAATTAAATCGCTTGTCAGGATAGTGTAGACTAAGATAAGAGTGGCAGAATGTACAGTCTGATCTTTGAACCCATGTATATAATACATGTTTTATCATCTCGATATTTCCCTATTCTGTCTTGAGAAGCAGCCTCGAGCTTTCTACATCATTCCCTTTAACGTTTGAAAATGTGAAAGTCATTTATTTGGCACTTGAGAGTCAACAAATTTGTGAAATTGGTTTGTGCCAGCTTGGCAGAGCTCTGGTTTAGTGTTTGCCGCAGGCTAGAGTTGAAACTGAAATTAAAATATCGAGTCAACAAGCAGAAATTTAATTGGAGGATAAACACTGATTTTTGTTTTCCAATTCTACGCCATAATTGGTATTGAAATACTGATATTGGAATTCCATTAGACTATTTACATTGCCTTAGACAGTAAATTGAATTTTATTGTTAGTGGCATTGTGTTCATGTTTAACATTTCTATTTCATACAGAACTGTTGATCCCTTTATCTTGCATTTAAACCCTTCACAAAATGACAAATTTTCAGACCCGTCCAAATTGAAAGCATCTTCAGAGGACAAAATTTAAAGTGGTTTAACCCTTTACCGTACAATCCAGAGTTTAACAGCCCTGAGGGAAGAGGCTTTTGAAAACATTGTGGGAAAAGGGGACAATGCTGGTAATCAGCATGGCTCCTTTACCCACAGTGTATTTGTCCTGTCAAAGCAAAATCCTCACATTGGAACCACATTTAATTTTCTGTCTGCAGCTGCTTTAAATTTTGAGTCTAAATTTTTGTCCCTTCATATAGAATTAACTCCTTACACACGATCCTGACTTTTAACGACCCTGAGGAAGAAGACTTGTAACCAGCATTTTCTCATTTCGCACAATGTTTTTCAAACCTTTCAAATATAAATTCTAATTTATAAGTCACATTTATTTTGTCATCAAAAGCTTTCAATATGGACATGTCTTAAATTTTGTCATTTGGTAAGGAGTTAGATCAACTGAAGTTCTTTGACAGGGAAGACAACATTGGTAACCAGCATTTTCCCTTTTTCTCACAATGTCTTCTACCCTGTTAGAAACAGTTCCCATTATTGCAGACTCAGCTAATTTACTGTCAGCAAATGCTTTTAATTTGGATGTGTCAAAAACTTTTTCATTAGGTTGAGAGGTAACCTTTTACCAAATGACATTCTAATTCTTGGACCTGACCAAACTGAAATTAGTTGCAGATGAAATGTGGCAAAATGATTGAATATGTCTGTGAAGGATTGAAAAAATTGTGGGAAAAGGAGAAAACACTGGTTACCAGCATTTTCTCTTTTTTCCTAAACAATTTTCAAAGCTCTAATCCTCAGAATTGTTTAATCATGGAATCATTTTGGCAAGAGTACACAATTTGATAACCATCTTTATAATTCCTCCTTTTCAAAAAGTTGTATATTATCATTCCACCCATTTGGGGAAAAGTGTTGTTAATTGTATTTATGAACAAATATCAAGAAAATAGCCAGGCATCAATCTGTTTCAAAAATGGTTTTTATTTCCAAAGTGTTTTGAAAAACTGACCAGTTTAAAGTGTTGAAATGCAATCATGATGAAGTGTGTGGATTAGTGTTTTACCACACGATCCCGAGTGTTAACAACACTTAGAAAGAAGCCTTTTGAAAACATTGTGGGAATAGGAGAAATACTGGTAACCAGCATTTTCTCCCGTACACAATGTTTCTACCCTCAAACTCCATTATTTGAGTCACATTTACAGTTTTGTCTGCAAATGCTTTCAATTTTGGACAACTTTACATTTTTGCTGTATGGTAAAGAGTTAGGTAGCTTGTGCCTTCAGGTCACCCCAGTAAAGTTGAGTGGCTTTGAGTAATAAATTGAGACCCATTTCTCCCTCTGAATTACCCACACCAATTACTCTTTTCAAGTATTTAATCTGGTGAAATCTAGAATTTGAAACTGATATTTTGGCTAAATGTACTCCAAAGGATGCTCATATTAGAAACCACACTTTGTGACCTTACTGCAGTGATAAGGCAGGAGGAGTTATCTCCCTTCAAAGAGTGTGTACATCCCCTACTAGTTTTGTTCTGACATGGACAAGTTGACAAAATTAGCCCTAGAGTGATTCTATGACATAACTTGCTTTTGTTTCCAGTCCAGATCATAGATCAGATTGTACAGAACATGCATTCTGATCTTGAACCTACTCTGTGATATCTGTTGTTGAACTTTGTAAAAAGTTATCCATTTCTGTTTGTGTGTGTTGGCAGTGTGTCTCAGCTTTCATTTTCTTTTATACTTTTCAGATGCAGAGCCCTCAGATGCAAGTTCACGCCGTTTTCCATCAACCATTGGAAATCCTAGAATAACAGATCATCCACAAGACGGTTATTTCGCTAGGAACGAACCTGCAACCTTAAACTGTAAGGCTGAGGGCTCTCCACCACCCACAGTGACTTGGTACAAAGACGGGCAGCTAGTGGAGACCAACAAGGAGAACCCACTGTCACATCGTATGTTGTTGGATAATGGGCAATTATTTTTCCTCATGGTTATTCATTCAAAGAATGGAAATTCTGATATCGGAAAGTATTACTGTAATGCGACAAATTCCCATGGATCAGCCATCAGTAATACAGCTAATATACAGATTGCAGGTTAGTTGCTGAATTGTTTCTGGATCATTTATAAATGTCATTTACCAAACAATCCACAGTTTAAAACCCAGAAGAGTAACGACTTTGAAAACGTGGTGGGAAAAGGAGAAAATGCTGGTACCAGCTGGTATTAAAAAAAAAACAGATGAGCTTATGTTGGGTAAAAAGACCAAAACATCATTCTCTATGTTCCCATGGATTTAATTAGAGCACTCTATCTTAATTTTCTGATTTCAAGGCTTGCTGTCTATTTTTCGTATACAAAATTGCTGAAACTGCATATTTTTCTTGAAAGTTAAAATGATATGAAAACCATTACAATGACTGGAGTTGAATGACCCATTAAAGGTTTAAGCACAATTTTAGTTGCATCTTCCCATAGCGACACTGTAATGAGGTTAAATGACCCAATGAAGAAAGCTTTTGAAAACCTTGTGGAATGGGAGAAAATGCAGGTAACTAGTAATTTTTTATTTTTCCACAATGTTTTCTACTCGATCAAAGACAAATTCAATCATAATAAGCCACTTTTAAATTGTTGTCTGCATGTACTTTCAATTTTGGACAAAATTGAACTGTCTGGTAAAGAGTAAATCCGGATAAAAGATCTTGATGTTTTTGTCATACAGGACCATCAGTTTTTTCATGTGTCACAATATTTTCTTCAGCTGAATTTCCTTTTTTTCCCTCAGCTCGGCTGTTTTCAAAGAAAACCTTGAGATATTGTTGTAGCCCTTGTGTCGGTATCGCACAAAAACAGAGAAATTTTATATCTCTGTCATTACCGAAGACATTACTTCAAACTTGAAAAAATTATTAACTATCAAAAGGGGAACTAGTACAACAAGGGCAGATAATCATCAAAGTATTTTTGACATGGTTATGCCCCTTTTTTACTTAGAATTTTCACTGAAAATCAAGCAAATTACAGCTGAGCGTTGGCTTCCACATGCGGTGCTCTTGTTTTCCCATCAATTTGGAGAACTTTTTCTCTCAAAACATGTGTATAAAATTCAGATCTGTTTGATTGATGTTGGTCTGATTCTTGTCGGAAATGCTCGCAAATGATGAAATAGGACCCCAACCTCCAAAACATGAGCTCACTGGAATTGTGTTAGAATATCAGTATCCTATATTGTCCATTAGTATAATTGCTTTGTACCCCCTTACACCATAAACAATATTTACAAATTTTCCATATTAAATAAATCATTTGAAGAATGAAGAAGTTTTTTTACATGTAAACATTTTTTTTCCCTTAGATTTTTACAAAAAAAAAAAATCTGATGCATAAATAGCTCATAATAAGTACTTTCTCCTTTTTAGCAATGTTTCCAAAGTCCTTGGCAGCAGGCACAGCAACAAGTGGGTTTTTTCAGGAGATCTTTAACCCTTCACCAAACTATTTAGAAAGAAGGACTCTTGAAATCATTGTGGGAAAAGGAGAAAATGCTGGAAGCCAGCATTTTCTCCTTTTTCCCACAATGCTTTCAAACACAAATCCCATCATTTGAGTCATATTTAAGTTGCCCGCAGGCATTTCCAAGTTGGACAAGTCTGTAAATTTGTAGTCTGGTAAAGTGTTAACAGCTGGATTTATATACAAATATTTCAGTTACATTTTCCATAAAAGTTTTCCATGTAATGATTGTCTGGCTTGAGTCAATTTGTTGTGTTTGGCAGTGTTTTGGTCTTTTTTTTTTCCCAAAAAATAATTGGATTAAATGACATCCCAGTAGCTCTATCTTGTTACATTTTATAATAATCTCATAATTCCAGGGGTTTTTTTGCGTCTGGAACAGGCAGCCTACATGAATTTTTGAGAAAGGCAAACCTCCGTTATAATGTGAGCGTAACATAGAATTGATTCTTCATTGGATAATCCTGTACTTTAATGACCCTGACAGTTGTTCTTAAAACATTGTGGGAAAAGGGAAAAAATACTGATTACCAGCATTTTTAGCTTGACTGTTTCCGAAGGAAACATTGAGGTATTCTCATAGCCCTGGCATTGTTTACTGTCATCATGGTTTTCCAAAAGCTTTGACATTTTGTAATATTTCTGTTGTTATTGAAGATATCTGCTTCAAACTTGGACATGTTGTGTGCTGTCAAAGGAGAACCAAAACAAGAGGGGCAGGAAACCATGAACATAGTATTTTTCACACAGTTATGCTCTTTTTTCAACTTAGAATTTTCCAAAACGTTGATATTTTATAATATCTCTGTTATTATTGAAGATATTTACTTTAATCTTGGACTAGTTGTTAACTGTCAAAAGGGGAACTTATATAACAGGGGCAATTAAATACCAAAATATTTTTGACACAGTTATGCCCTTTTTTCAATGTATAATTTTCACTGAAAATTGGGTCCTTGCAGCTCAGCACTGCATGGTACCTGCATTCATAGCTCTTGTTTACTTTTCCAAAAATGTTTCATTCTCTTTCAAAAACAAGTTTGGAAATTTGAACCATATATAATTTGTCATTTACAAATGAGTTCAAAATGGAAAAAATAGCAAAAAAGTCATCACAGTAAAGAAATATTTGAATGAAACAACACAGATGACTGTTTACAGTGAGTTGAAACCTTTTAAGTTTATAGTGATAATACTTGAATAAATGGGCTTAAAAACAAAATTAGATCTTGCAACAAGTAATGGCAGATGTGGAGAAAATTATGTAATTTCTTTTATTGTGCTTTCAATAGTATTGAAATATGAATACATAGAAGTTCATGGGGGCTTTATGTTTTTAGTGGTTAAGTTTTATTGCCCATTGGTGGCCCCATAGCTATTCTTTTTCCATTGGAAATGGGCTTGGTTTTATTGTGGTTTGGGAGTTAGGTCTTTACCAGATAACAATAGCTCGGACCATGTTGAAAGCATATAATAGATATGACAAATCAAATGTGGTTTAAATGATAAGATTTGTCTTTGACAGGGCTCAGAAAACAAAGTAGAGAACAGAATTTGTGCTCTCTACCAGCGATTGCTTCTTTTCACTCACTGATATCTAAAGCCCTGGGCTGCCTTTCACTAACCTATGTATGCATGAAATTTGCATAACCAGTGTAGGTAAACAAACAGCAGATCAGAAAACAAGTTTCACTAAACTGCATAACTTTATGATTTTAGTAAATATTTGCACAACTTTTCATTTCTTTTGAAGTCTGAAATGCTTTAAACTTGGACCAGTCCAAAATTTTGTCATGTGGCAAAGTGTTAACTCTTTACCACACCATCCAGACTTTCAACGGCCCTGAGAAAGAGGCCTTTTGAAAACATTGTGGGAAAAGGAGAAAATGCTGGTAACTGGCATTTTCTCCTTTTACCACAATGTTTTCTACCTTTCCCCCCAAAAAATTCAATTTTTGAGTCACATTTAATTTGTCGTCTGCAATTGTTTTCAATTTGAACCAGTCTAAAATTTTGTCGTTTGGTAAAGAGTTAAGTGAATTAAGCCTTCATATAGTAATGTTAGGGTCTTCTTCTACCAAGTCTAAATAGGGCTATCATTTACTGATAGTTACCAGTGGAAGGGTTGAGATGAAAAAAATGTAGAGGAAAGCAATTGAACCATAATATTTTAACAATAAAAAGATACTGTCATCAGCTGGGTAATAAACATGCAGAAATTTTCAAGTTGTCTTTGATGTTTAAATGATTCATTTTTTAACTTTTGTAATAATAATATTGGGTACATTATTTATTTTTCAAAAATGCATCCCCCATTTTATGGCAGACTGGAGTATTATTACAGTTATAAAGCATTTAGAATTTATCTTGAAATTCAGTTTAAACCATCTTTCCTGTGGATTACCACACTTTTGTGTTGAATTACCCTTCACAAAATGATGATAATTTAGACTTGTCCAATTTGAAAGCATGTTGAAACAACAGGTTAAATGTGGTTCAGATGGTAGAGCTTGTCATGGAAGGGCAGAAAACACTGTGGAAAAAGGAGAAAATCTTATTTACATGCATTTTCTCATCTTCTCCTGTTTTCAAAAGCCTTTCACATCAGCATCAGGACAGGATTTTTCATTGAAGGCTCTTAGGCACCAATGAAGTAAAATGTACATTTTCATTCAAGTAAAATGGGTATTTTCACTTGGCTGAAAATGTACACCATTCCAATTTAGTTCTTGCCAGGGTATCTTGCAAAATATTGGAAAGAGAGATCTAAGATCAGGCTGCATGATCAGTGTTAACTTGTATACGCTGTTATGTTCTCAGAAAAAGTACCTATGGTTGTCTTTAGAATTCCAATCTAACAGATCTAGGACATCTCGGACCTGTATCACAAACAGGTTGGACTTTTCAAATCAGACATTTGTAATAAATATACTACAATTAGATCTACAGATTTCAAACTGTAAACAACTGTTTTATATAGCATTATTTCCAAGTGACTCACCAAAACCACTGAGCGTATTATACAGGGTTTGAAACGACTCAAAGGGAGAAGGCTTTTGATAACATTTTGGGGAAAGGAGAAAATGCTGGAGACTAAAATGCTGTCATGTTTTTACCTTTTCACACAAAAGTCCTAACATTTGAGCAATTTGTAATGTGTCGTCTGCAAAATAATGCTTCCAATTGAGAAGAGTGTAAAATTTTAGTGTTCAGAAAATCGCTGAAGGCCCCCGACAAAGGAGAAAGTTCAAAGGAAAGGAAAATGTACGAATGCAATTGAATATACAGCAATTTCTTTGGGGTCCTATGATGCTCAGTGGTATAGTTGTAGGATGCATAACCTTGTAGCCCCAGGTTCCTTTCCCTCTTGAGGCCCTGTTTCATTGGGTAACAGGACACAAACTTAAGAACCTTAGACTAGTACTGATGGAGCCCAAGAAGCTGTCATTGTGATGCAACCAAATGAAAGTAGCATGAATAACCCTTTACCACACAATCTTAAGTTTTAATGACCTTAAAGAGGAATGCTTTTGAAAACATTGTTGAAAAATGAGAAAATTCTGGTTACCATCATTTTCTCCTTTTTACCACAATGTTTTCTACTCTTTCAAAAAACAACTTAAGCATTTGAGCCATATGTAAACTGTCATCTGCAAATGCTTTAATTGTAAAAACGTCCAAAAGTTTGTTATTTAATAAAAGAGTTAAGCACCATTCAATCAATCAGAAATGAGTTGAGCACTCCTTTTCTGGAAATATTTAGAACAATTATCACTGGTTACAAGCAACTACTCCTTTCTAATTATTATGACTAACAGGACTGGTATAGTAGATGCACTGCTCAATATGATAATGATGACAGTGGACTGGCACAGTGTTGTAAATGATAGAATTTTTCACAGACTTTAGTGGACTGTGTAAAAAAGGAAGCGATAGATACACATAGTTTGTTTTTACCAGATTTGCTGTTTTTATTTCAGTGTTAAAGGGGGATTTCAAGGAAGAGCCTATGGATACAACAACAGCCGTGGGACAGACTGTTGTCTTTCACTGCAAGCCACCTCGGGGAAAACCAGAGCCCAAGGTCATCTGGCACAAGAACAGCGAGATTCTGCACCCCAATGATAGAATTGAGATACAAGAAGATGGTGACTTGATCATCAGCGATGTTGAGAAGAAAGATATGGGAGAATATGTATGCTTTGCCATTAATACTGGGGGTGAGAAGCAAAGTAAACCAGCTCAACTTACTGTCTTAGGTGAGTTTAAAGATTTTATACCTAATTAGCTGTGGAAAAGAAATATATGGGAGAGTATATATGCCAATAGTATTGGAGTGAGGTGGGGGTTTGAGAAGCCAAGTAAACCAAGCAGTTTTTGGTGAGTTTGACTTTTAAAGCACTGATTATTTGTAGAAAAGAAAGATATGGGAGAAATTACTTGTGCTTTGCTGTTAATGCTGGGTGTGAGAAGCAAAGTGAACCAGTATAACATACAGTTCTGAGTTAGACTTACATAATACTGATCATTTAAAAAGGAAAGAAAATCGGAGAATATGACTGTGTGCTTTGCCATTAATGCTGGGGCTGAGAGGCAAAGTAGGCCAGCCAACAGCTGATACTCTTTGGTGACTTAACCAACTTTAAATATTAAAGGACTTTAATATAAGATGTTAACTGTTTACCACACAATCCTGAGTTTTAACAACCCCTAGGAAGAAGCCTTTTGAAAACATTGCGGGAAAAGGAGAAAATGCTGGTAATCAGCATTTTCTCCTTTTCCCACAATGTCTTCTACCCTATTAGAGACAAATTCCTTCCTTTGAGCCACATTTAAATTGCCATCATTTAGTTGGGACAGGTCTAAATTTTTGTCATGTGGTACAAAGTTAAGATGCATTTACTTTACTGCAGAAGATAATTGCCCTTTTTTATTGTAGACATTCCTGTATTCCACAAACTGCCCAAAGATGTAAGTGTGACAGCTGGGAAGGACGCCATGTTTTATTGTGATGTTGTGGGTGACCCACCTATCAAAATACAGTGGAGTAAAAATGGCGGAATCATCAGCTATGGAAGGTAACTCTTTACCAACAAATGAAAATGTAAACTTACCCAATTTGAAAGCACTTGCAGACGACAGTTTCATTGCAGCTCAAATGATGCAATTTTTCTTTGATAAGGTAGAAAACATTACGTTACCAACATTTTCTTCTTTTCCGGTAAAGTTTTCTAACCTTTCAAAGACAAATGCTATCTTTTGAGACACATTTATCTCGTACCAAAGAACAAAGTAATAGACTGGTCCATATTGCTAACATTTGCAGACAACTTATGAAATGCAGCTCAGTTGATGAGATTTGTATCATAAAGGATAGAAAACAGTGTGGGAAAAGGAGAAAATGCTGGTTACCAGCATTTTCTCCTTTTCCCACAATGTTTTCAAAAAATGCACACATGGTTGATGAACACAGGATTGTGTGGGAAAGGGCAAAATTGATGTCTACAAACACTTTTCAAGTCTCAAATTTTGTTATCTGATAAAAATTCAACTTGTAACCACCTGCAGCGGACCATATTGTGTTTTGTCTCTCTGTCATGTTGCACTTTTCTCGTAACAGTTAAAGTAAACCATCATCTTGTTTAACCCTTTCCCAAACGACAAATTTTGGACTGGTCCAAATTGAAAGAGTTTGCAGATGACAATCATACATTTGATGGAAATGGCAGAAAGGTCTAAAAAAGGGTAGAAAACACTGTGGGAAAAGGAGAAATTGCTCGTGACGAGCAATTTCTCCTTTTCCCACAGTGTTTTCTTAAGACTTGTACTGCAGACACGTGAAAACCAGGGCTTGTTTGGGAAAGGGTTAACCCTGTACCAATCAATCCTGCGATTTAATGACTTTTGAAAACATTGTAGGAAAAGAAGAAAATGCTTGTTATCAGTATTTTCTCCTTTTCCCATAATGTTTTCCGCAGAGACAAATCACATTATTTTTAGCTACATTAAAATTGTTGTCTGCAGATGCTTTCAGTTTGTGGCGTCTAATTTTTTTTTTGTTTTATAAAGAGGTAACCCTTTACCATATAATCCTGAATTTTAAGGTATCCAAGGAAGAGGACTCTTGGAAAAAATTAGGTAAAAGGAGAAAATGCTGGTTAACTACCACATCAAAGGTACATCTTATCATTTAGGCTCCTTTAACTTGAACCTGCAGATTTTCACATTTTGGATAAGTCTAAAATTTTGTCCTTTGATAGACTGTTTTGTGACTAAGAGTTTATATAGATGGAAAATTGTTGTGAGGAATGAATAAATATTTATCCATTGCCATCATCTAGACATTGACAAGGTGGAGATTTATCTGGCAGTATTATAGGAGCCAACAAGACGGAGCTCTTTCTCACAGTAATATCAAGTCAAGAAACCGATCTCTACATTTGTGTATTCCATAGGTCAACCATCCCTAAACAGAGTTGCCTTTAGTAGTAACTTGTGATAATAATGTGACATAAAGCCTCTGCAGTTTGAAGCTTTTCAAAACAGGGTGGGGAAAAAGAGCAACTGCTTCTTATAAATGATTTCTTTTTCTTTCCAAAGTTTTCCATATCTATAATTCTATTCCAGAAGACAAAGTTGTACACTTGTCAATAATGAAGGCATTTATAAACAACAAATAAACCCTTTAACACAAATGCCAAGTTTTTACGACCTTTAGGAGAAAAGCTTTTGAAAACATTTTTGGAAAAGGAGAAAATAACCAGCATTTTCTCCTTTTCCCACAGTGTTTTGTACCCTACCAAAGACAAATTCAATCATTTAAATTGTCATCTGCAAGTGCTTTCAAGTTAGACAAGTGGAAATTTTTCTTGTGTGGTAAAGGGTTAAATGTTTCTCACATGAAGGAACTAGTCTTTCAAAAGATGGGAAGTATTACAGGAAAAGGAAAAAAGCTGGTTACCGCAGTTTGTTCTCGTTTTCTTATAATGCTCTCAGAAGGCTTCTTTCTCAGAAATGTTCAATAGGGGGTGAAAAATATGTAAAAAAAGCCTCTAAGGTAATTGGATGAAACACTTCGGAAGGATTTTTGGGCCCAGGGGTTACAAACGATAATCATCAGAAAAATGACATCACGGCTTTTTCCCACAGCTTTGGAATCATAGTAAAACAAAAATAACAATAGCTTTGCAATATACTTTGAATTGGTAGAAAAAGCCCAGCTGTTGTGAACGTTAAGGTCATTTTAGCCAGAATTTAAGTTAACATACAATATTTGACAGTTTAGATCAAGATCAGTTTATGCTATCTGATCTTGGATCTACACTGTCATGGTGCAAGATATTCTGGCTCACATCATCTGAAATTTGCAGTACTCTTATCAGTCTGTCTTATCAAAAATACAGTGTTTGCCAGATGCTGAAATTGTCTCAATTGAAAGAGTTACTTTTGCAGACCACAAACTATATGTTTTTCTTTGAAACCATCCTGGGAAAAGGAGAATATGCTGGTTACAGCACTTTCCCCCCAAATTTTTTCAAAAGCGTTCCTTCTCAGGCCTGTTAAAACTCAGGACTGTATGGTAAAGGGTTAACTGTTAACTCCTTGCTTTCTGAAACAAATTTTTAGAAGACAGCTTTTAAAACATCCTTCTAACTCTTTTTAGGCGACAAAATTTTGGACTCGACCAAATTAAAAGCAGTTGCATTTAGCTCAAAAGATCATTTTTAGCTCCACTGGCCGAAGGCCAGCGGGCTTATGTCATGACCCGGTGTCCGTCGTGCGTCCGTCCGTCCGTCCGTGCGTTAACTTTTATTTCAAACATCTTCTTCTCTGAAACCACCCATCCAATTTTCATGAAACTTCACAGAAATGATCCTGCCATGGTCCTCTTCAGAATTTCTTGAAAGAATTTAATTCCTTCAAAAACTCTGGTTGCCATGGCAACAAAACTGAAAAATATTGGAAATCTTTAAAAATCTTCTTGTCTGAAACCATAAGGCGTAGGGGTACCAAATTTGGCATGTAGCTTTATGTAGTAGACCTCTATCATGTTTCTTCAAATTATAGCCCTGGGGTCAAAATTGGCTCAGCCCCAGGGGTCACAAGTTTTACATAGGCTTATATAGAGAAAACTTTAAAAATCTTCCTGTACCTAGCCATAAGGCCTAGAGCTACCAAATTTTGCAGCTATATCTAGTTGGCCTCTACCAAGCGGGCCAAAATTTTAGCCCTGGGGTCAAAATTGGCCCCGCTGCAGGGGTCACAAGTTTTGCATGGGCCTACATAGTGACAACTTAAGAAATCTTCCAGTACCTAGCCATAAGGCCTAGATCTACCAAATTTTGCGTTTAGCTTGATCCAGTGGGGGTCTACCAAAAGTGCCCAAATTACAGTCTTGGGGTCAATTTGGCCTCATGCTGGGGGGTGGGGGGGAGGTTCACAAGATTTACATGGGCTTATATAGGGAAAACTTTTAAATCTTGGTGTACATAGCCATAAGGCTTAGGGCTACCAAATTTTGCATAATTATAGCACTATCTAGTGGACAACTACAAAGAGGGCCCCAAGTTACAACCCTAGGATCAAGTTTGGCCCTGCACCAGGGGTCACAAGTTTTACATGGGTTTATGGAGTGAAAACTTCAGAAACCGTCTTGTTACTAGCCATAAGGCCAAGAACTCCCAAATTTGATCATAAACATGTGCTTATAGGGTGAAAATTAAAAAAAATCCTGTTGCTCCTAACCGCAAACCCAAGGGCTACCAAATCTGGATCACTTTTGATTTTTTTTTGAAATTAGCCTTGCATCAGGGGTCTTATGTTTTACAGAGGCTTCGTATGGACGAAACTTGAAAATCACCTTATTTATAACCATACAGCATAGACTTGTATTATTTTGGCATGTGGCTTTATCTTGTGGACCTCTACCAGGGTTCAAGTAATTATAGGTCTGGGATCAAAAATGGCCTTGCCCTGCGGGTCTCAACTTTCACATGGGCTTTTACAGAGAAAACTTTGTAAGTCTTCATTTTGAAACCATTTGGCTCAGAATTGAAATATTCAGTATTTATGGTTTATATTTATAAGCCAGTGGAGCGATACAGGGCCATCATGGCCCTCTTGTTGTTTTTGATAGGGTAGAAAACATTGTGGGTAAAGGAGAAAATGTAGGTAACCAGCATTTTCCCCTTTTCCCACAATGTTTTCAAAAGCCTTCTTCGGGGGTTGGTAAAACTCACGATAGTGTTGTAGAGAGTTAAATTATGGATATGAAATTTACCTTGAAAGATGTCTATAATTAGTAAAGATTAAATACATGTTTATAAAATCAGTCAATTATTTAACCCTTGACCAAACAGCAAAATATGAGACAAGTCCAAATTGAAAACATTTGCAGACGACAAATTAAATGTGATTCAAAAATTGAAAATTGCTTTTGAAAGGATTGAAAACTTTGTGGGAAAAGGAGGAAACACTGTCTTTGTCAAGGTAATTAAAAGTTGGGATTGTGTAGTAAAGGGTTAATTTATGATTATGTTTGAAAGGAAAGTTGCAAAAAGAGAATCAGATCTCTAAGGACAATTCTTCCAATTTTCCTCAATGTTTTCAAAATTTGTCTGCTGGAAAACACAATTGTCTGAATGCTATAATGCTTTAAACTTATACCAAACAGTGCCTTGTTTTTACAACCTGAAAATTCAGGAAGACGGCTTTTCATAACATCTTTGGTAAAGGAGAAAGTCCTGTACAGAAATGAGCTATAGATTGAAGTATTGTATTTAAAAATAATCCATAATTGTAGTGGGAAAACATTTGTGTGATATGTTTCAGGGCTCGAATTTTATCAGACAAAACTTTACGCATTGACAATGTAGAACCCAGTGATGAGGGGGTGTATGAATGTACAGCAGAAAATGCAGCTGGATCAACGAAAGCCTCTGCACGATTGGTTGTCCTATGTAAGTATATAAACACCACACATGTAGCTTGTGCGAGACTTCAACAAATGCATTTTGATGTATCTTTTAACTCTTTACCAAACAATCCAGAGTTTTAACAACCCTAAGAAAAAAGGCTTTTGAAAACATTGTGGGAAAAGGAGAAAATGCTGGTAACCAGCATTTTCTCCTTTTCCCACAATGTTTTATCTTAACAGACAAAATCCCTCTTTTTAGCCACATTTAATTTCCCCCTGCAAATGATACCAATTTGGACCAGTGTAAAATTTTGTCAATTTGTAAAGGGTTAACTTGTTATGTAACTTTATCTCAATCATTCAGTCATTTTGAATGTTTGGTTGTTTTGTAAGTACTAGCTTGACTGTTCCTGGTTTCAGGGAAACCTTGTTACGTAAAGGCTGCAATTTTGTACAAATCTTGAGGTAGTTTAATCAGAAACTTTTTCATGGTGATATATATAGATAACCTTGTAAGTCACTCTGGGTCAGAAACCTTGTGCCCCTTTCTCATTTACAAACATCAGCAAATATTGTTTCAAATTACATTCTTAGGATCTAAGGTGAGCAATTCAGGGCTCTCTAGGTTCTCTTTGTCTGCAGAATGTTCTCAATGCTGAGAAATATGTCTGAGGAAATAAGTTTTTAGAGAAAGGAAATTGAATACCAAGTTATACATGCTTAGGTTATTAAGAGTTTTAACCCATTACCACACAATCCCAAGTTTTAATGACCCTGAAGAAGAAGGCTTTTGAAAACATCGTGGGAAAAGGAGAAAATGCTGGTAACCAGCATTTTCTCCTCTTCCCACAATGTTTTCTACCCTATCAAAGACAGAAATCATCATTGAGTTATATTTAATTTGTCTTCTGCAAATGCTTTCAATTTGGTTAAGTCCAAAATTTTGTTGTTTGGTAAAGGGTTAAAGGGATAAGTTGTGTAATTTCAAGTTACAGTGAAATAACTTTTTTCCAGGTAATCCACATGTATTTCACTTAATATTTCAGCTCCACCTTCTTTTTTAATCCGGCCCAAAGATCAGGTTGTTGCCAAGGGCAGAACAGTTACACTTCAGTGTGTTGCTAAGGGCAATCCCCCACCCACTGTCTTCTGGAGAAAAGACTCACAGGACGTAAGTACAATTTCCTGATGGTAATCTCAATAGCACCTTTCACAACTTTAGTTGCCTTGGCTACAGTGAAGATAAAGATCAGACTGCACACAAGGTAGAGTCTGATCTTTGATATACACTGTACACTTTACTTAGACTGAATACTGTTGGGCTGATTTGGTATACCACTTAGGGTCAGGACTACTAGAATACAAAATTTTTTACCATGAAAGCACTTACAGGAGGCAGATTAAATGTTGCTCAAGTAATGAGGCTTGTTTTTAAAAAAAAAATGCAGAAAAAGGAATTAGCTTTAGATTTTTTAACCCTTTACCACACAATCCCTATTTTTAACAATCCTGATAGGGAAGCCTTTGAAAACAATGTGGGAAAAGGAGAAAATGCTGGTAACCAGCATTTTCTCCTTTTCCCATAATGTTTTCTACCCTTTCCAATATAAATTTCAATTTTTCAGTCACATTTATTTTGTCGTCTACAACTGCTTTCGATTTGGACCAGTCTAAAATTTTCTCGTTTGGTAAAGAGTTTATTGTTTTGGAAAAGTATATATGAAAAAAAGTACTTACCTCACATAATTGCTCCTGTTTACATGTTTTCAAAGTTTTCTGCTGCAAGACAAATAAACATCACCAGCCACAGTTAATGTTTTAACTCTTTGCTACATGCCAAAATCTTAGACTTGTCCAAACTGAAAGCATTTTGCAGACAACAATTTATATATGGCTCAAGTGATGGAATTTGTCTTTGACAGTGTAGAAAACATGGTGGGGAAAAAGAGAAAATGCTGGTTACAAGCATTTTCTCCTTTTCCCACATTGTTTTCTTGAGGCTTCTTCCTCGGGGTCATTAAAACTCGGGATTAAGTGGTAAAGAGTTAAGGGAGAAAAGAACAGCCTTCAGAGAGAAGGTGCTCAAACTGCAGAAATCTGACATAAACTTCTCTGACACAGATTATCAAATTATCAGTTCATGTTATCTTGTAAAAATGCTATCTTTATGCAGATCAGCTGTAAGATCCAAGATTTTGGTCTAGGACATACTGTGTAACATAACTTACCGTTTAAACAGTGGCTCCAGCCTATCTCACGATAAAAAACTCACAAATGTACAACTTGATTTGTGCCGGATGCCACCCCAGCCAGACTCTAATCATTCATAAAGCAACCTTAGTTTCTGCTGACCTTTCTCACAACATGATTTTTTCCTTTGATTTCCTTTGGCAGATGGTGTAGACTAAAACCAGAATGTGCAGTCTGATCTTTGATCTTCACTGTCTGCTAATTTTTAACATATTTGGACCAACCCTGTAAAGTAGCACCAAAGTTGTCCTTAGCATTTTTAGCCCTTTGCCTAACAACCAAATGTTTAACCCTTTACCACACAATCCTGAGATTTAAGGACCATGAGAAAGACATCTTTTGAAAACATTATGGGAAAAGGAGAAAATGCTGGTACCCAGCACTAATATGGAATAATGAAATGTAGAAAATGCTAGTAACCAGTATTTTAGTTTGGAAACCTCAAGTTCAGGAAAAGCCATATTTCGTTGTCTGAGCCTTTTTTGATTTTTTCACCTGCACATGCTTTTCAAATTGGACAAGTCTAAAACTCTGTCGTCCAGTACAGAGTTGAGGGTTAGATTTGTCATATGTTTTCTCTGTTATTCTTCTAATGTCATTAGGTCAGTTTTCATGCTGTTCACAAGTATGTTGAATTAATTTAACCCCTTTACCACTCTACAAAATTTTAGACTTTCAAATTGAAAGCATTTGCAGCCTACAAATTAGATATATCTCACAATATGCAATCTGTCTACCACAGGGTAGAATACATTGTGGGAAAAGGAGAAAATGCTGGTTTCTCCTCAAAAGTTATCTAACATTCAAATTTTGAAAATCTTGGAGAAAAAAGACAAAGTATGATGAATATGGACCTAGAGTTCTTTTTGTTTTGACTTCGAAATAAAAACAACAATTGTCATTATTTTCCAGAACTTGATGTTTCCAAATCGAGACTCTGGTGGGAGAATATCAGTGGCCGAAGATGGAACATTCAGAATTGAGGCAGTCAACATGACAGATGCTGGTATATACACTTGCGAAGCCTTAAACACAAAGGGACAAGTCTCGGCTAATGCCAGGATCAAAGTTGTAGGTCAGTGTCTTCTTGTAACTTTTTTCAGATGACAGAATTTTGTACTTTTCCAGTCAGAAAGCAATGAAGTCCATGAAGGGGTCAGAAACATTGTGTGATAAGAAGAAAATGATGATGACCAGCATTTTCTTCTTTTTCCACCTTGTTTTCAAATGCCCGTTTCCTTGGTGTTGTTAAACTCTGGATTGTTTGGTAAATAGTGAAATTTAGAATTGGTTGTGCTGATTCATCTAGCTGTAGCCTTCCGATTTGTTTAACCCTTTACCAAACGACAAAATTTTCAACTTGTCCAAAATGAAAGCATTTGCAGACGACAAATCAGGTGTGACTTAGATTTCGGGATATGTCTATGATAGGTTAGAAAACATTGTGGGAAAAGGAGAAAATGCTGGTTACCAGCATTTTCTCCTATTTCCCACAATGTTTTCTAAAGGCCTCTTACCCAGGGTCGTTAAAAGTCGGGATTGTGTGGTAAAGGGTTAAATACTTAATGCATGCTCCACAGTATCTGCCACATACATTGACCTATCTGCTTACTCATAATCGCCTGAAACAAATTTGCATGCAGTTGACTTAACTCTTTATCAAACAACAAAATTTTAGACCAGTTCAAGTTGAAGGCATTTGCAGACAAAAAATTAAATGTAGCTAATGTAATGATAGTCATCTCTGACAGGATAGAAAACATTGTTGAAAAAAGGAGAAAATGCTGGTTGCCAGTATTTTCTCCTTTTTCCACAATGCTTTCTGGAGCCTTCTAACTCAGGGTCGCTGAAATCAGGGACCGTTCGGTAAGGGATTAATAAACATTCCAGGAAAATCAACAGAAATTTAAAAAAAAAAAAAAAATGCAAGAATACATTTGACGGGAGACACTGCTTGTTAAGAGAAATTGCCTCCTTTATCATAAGAGTTTTTAACTCTTTGACATACGACGAAATTCTGGACTAGTTAAAATTGAAGCCCTTACAGATGACAATTTAAATGTGTCAAAATCATTGAATTTGTCTTTGGTAGAGTAGAAACATTGTTGGAAAAGGAGTAAAATGCTGGTAACCAGCATTTTCTCCATTCTTCCCACAATGTTTTTAAAATGCTTACTTATTCCTCTTTAAAAAAAATTCAAACTCGGGATTGTGTGGTAAAGGGTTAATTGCAGTCTACTGGATGACGAAAAAGTCATTAGCAGTTTGTAACATACTTAGTCAACCTGAGTGGATAACAAAAAGAGATATCACCAATGATTTGAAATTTCCCTCTTTGCCTCTATGTTTTGTTGATTTTACCTTCATCTACCTATCATTTGGCAAGTCTCATACATTACCTTAGAGTGCAGAATGGACATTTTCATGGAACAATTAAGACCCAAATTCTGTAATTGCAATTTCATGGTTGCTTATGTCTTTAAAGACTTAGCAAAGAGGATTGTGAAGAGGACTGTGACGAACAAGATCAGCCTGTAGGTTTTGTACAGTCTGATCTTAATCTACATTGTCTGCAATTAAAGTCTGAAAGGCAATTTAACCCTATACCGCACAGTGATGCCTTTTAATGCCCCTGGGAAAGAGGTCTTTTGAAAACATTGTGGGAAAAGGAGAAAATGCTGGTAACCCACATTTTCTCCTTTTCCCACAATGTTTTCTACCCTGTCAAAGAAAAATTGCACCATTTGTGCCACACTGAAATTGTCATCTGCAAATGCTCTCAATTTGGACAAGGCTAAAATTTTGTCGTCTGGTAAAGGGTTAAGGTTTAGTAATGTTCTGTTGATGTTGTCTACTTGTAAAAGTCTAGAAAAAAACTTGTGTTTACCCTCTACTAAAGGTCTTATATTATACAACAGTAAGTAAGTGGTTTTTGAAAACATTACTGGAATAGAGAAAATGCTGGAATCCTGTATTTTCTCCTTTTCCTACACTGTTTTCTGCCCTTTCAAAGATGAATTCTTTCATTTGAGCCGCATTTAGATTTGTTGTTTACAAATGCTATTTGAATGTGGGCCATAGGAAAATTTTGTCATCTGTTATAGAGTTAAGATAGACTGTTAAACTTGAGGTATTTTGACATCTCATGTGGGCTTTGATGGCTCTTCCATGTGTTGATAATTATAGACTCATTTTAGAAGCCATGTGGCATTTCAAAATGAGGACTCAATGGCAACATACTGCCTTTTAACTCTTTACCAAACGACAAAAACGTAGAATTGTCCAAATTGAAAGCATTTGCAGACAACAATTTACATGTTGTTGAAGTTGTTTTTGATAGGGTAGAAAACATTATGGGAAAAGGAGAAAGTGCTGGTTACCAGCATGTTCTCCTTTTCCCACAATGTTTTCAGAAGGCTTCTTTCTCAGGGTCGTTAAAAGTCGGGATAGTGTGGTAAAGAGTTAACTCAATCTAACTCACCTAGTATTTAGGTGTAAATATGATGTATTTCTGGTCATTGATAGATTTATACAAATATTGCAGGAAAAGGGGTAATTCCTTGCTCCTTTTCTTGCAATATTTTCCAGACTGTTGAAAGTGATATTTACAACCACTGCATACAGACTATTGAAAATCTTAGAGATGACAACTGCATATTATCCATGCATTTGGTTGCTTTTGCAGACATTGTAGATGATGATCAAATTACACAGAATGTGAAGTCTGATCATCGATCTACACTGTCTGCTATTTTGTGACATGTTCTGGCCACTACAACCTGAAAAATAAAATATGGGAATGATTCTTTTGTTTTTCTTGATTGAACATGTCAATCAAGGTTATTTGGTGCTCTTCTTAATAAAACTTACAAAATACCAGTAGGTACTTTTTTGTATGACAGATACTTGAAGAGTAAATCTGTAAATCACTGTACCACTGTTGTGCTATAATTGTTCTGGGGAACTTTCAACACCAAAGTCTAGATACTTATTACAAACTCTGGCATCTTTCTCATATATTATCTCACCTTTCTTGAGCACTCCACCCATTCCTAGTCGGACAGCAAATCTTTCAGTCAATCAAAGACGAAAACCATTGGATATTGCAGTCATTTTTTATTTCCAATAGTTGTTTTACACCTGTCATAATGTTTTCTTGGATGTATATTTGTTTGTCCAAATTTTATTTCTTTTTTCAAGAAGTTATAAATTTATAGAAAGGAAAGCTTAAAATTGTGCCAGTCTGAAAAGCTGATCGGATATGGGGTTAACACTACCAACAAAATAAATGAGACAAATGACAGACACTTGAAAGAAAGAAAAGGAAAGAAAAAATGAAAGAAAGGAATGGAAAGGAAAGAAAGGAAAAGAAAGATGGTTTTTTCAACAGAATAGAAAACATTTTGAGAAAAGAAGTGGTAGCTTGTTACAATAAGTTGCTCTTTTTTCCATAATATTTTCCAAATTATCCATTATAAGATTATAAATGCTGTTAGGAGAAGGAGCAGTTTTCTTGTTACAACTCTTTAGCCCTCTATGTTTTCTAAATTGTCAAATATAATGATGTAGTTGGGTTGTAATAGGTAGACTCAAGTAGAATCCACTGAGTATTTTTAAAGACAGTGTGGATCATGATTGGAATGCTACTGTTTAACCCCTTAACCTTTTACCATACAATCCTGAATTTTAACGACCCTAAGGAAGAGGCCTTTTCAAAACATTGTGGGAAAAGGAGAAAATGCTGGTAACCAGCATTTTCTCCTTTTCCCACAATGTTTTCTACCCTATCAAAGAGAAATTCCATCAAATTTTGAGCCTCATTTAAGCCTATACCAAACAATCCTGAGATTTAACGACCCTGTTGAAGAAGCCTTTTGAAAACATTGTGGGAAAAGGAGAAAATGCTGGTAACCAGAATTTTCTCCTTTTCCAACAATGTTTTCTGGCCTTTCAAAGACAGATTTCACCATATGAGCCATATCTAATTTGTTGTTGGCAAATGCTTGCCGTTTGGAGAAGTCTACATTTTTGTTGTGTAGTAAAAGAAATAACCAGCCAACAAACTTTCAAGTCTTTTAGAATTGTCCATATTGAAAGCATTTGAAGATAACTAATGAGATGTTCAAATGACAGGATTTGTCTGGAAAAAGGTAGAAAAGATTGTTGCATTTGGGGAAAAGTACATGGTACAAGCATTTTCTAGTTTTTTTCTACAATATTGATATTAGGTTTTTCCCTCCAGGTTGTATCAACACAGGATTGTTTAGTAAAGGATTTAAAAAAAAAAAGTTTGCACAAGTATATGCTCTTACTTAATGTCATAGAAATGTAAAATATACAGTAGACACTCAGCAAAATGTTCCTTAGCTAATGAGAAAAAATATGAAACTGTAACTAAAGCAACCGCAATAAAGAATCCCGGAAAATTAACAATAGCAAATAAAAGTGTATATAACCTTTGTTACTTAGTTATGATGATTTTCCTTCTTATACAGTTATAAAAGGCCAATTCCCTTGAGTGTATGAGGTAATAAAAGTTGTTTTAGAGACAGACAGGGCAATGGGAAGGAGGCATTAACCTTAAAACATTTACCAAACAACAAAAATGTAGACTTGTCCAAACTGAAAGCATTTACAGACAATTATAGTGAGACTCAAATAACGGAACTTGTCTTTGATTGGTTAGAAAACATTGTGGGAAAAGCAGAAAATGCTGGTTACCAGCATTTTCTCCTTTTCCCACAATGTTTTCAAAAGGCCTTTTCCTCAGGTTCGTTGTGGTAAAGCGTTAAACATTTACCAAACAATCCAGAGTTCCAATGATCCTGAGAAAGAAGTTTTTTTGAAAAGATCGCTGGTATAGCTCTTTACCAAACGACAAAATTTTAGGCTACTCCAAATTGAAATCAGTTTCAGACGACAAAATAAATGTGACTGAAAAGTTGTAATTTGTCTTTGGAAGGGTAGAAAACATTGTGGGAAAAGGAGAAAATGCTGGTTACCAGCATTTTCTCCTTTTCCCACAATGTTTTCAAAATACCTCTTTCTCAGGGTCGTTAAAAGTCGGGATTGTGTGGTAAAGAGATAGAAGAAAATGCTGGTAACCATTGTTTTTTGCTGTTTCACAGGAACATTCCAGAAATTGAGCCACTGCTAATTTGTCGTCAACAATGTTTACAATTTTGACACGTCTAAATTTTTGTTTTTTGAATCTACTATGTCTTATTGAGATACACTGAAAAAAAAAAGGAGCCTTGAAAATATCATTCTTAACCTTTTTAATCCTAACTTAGCTCTGTATTTGATGAAAAAATCACAGACTTGTCCAAATTGAAATTATTTGTAGATAATAGAATAAACATGGCTTAAATTGTAGTATTTGTAGATAATAGAATAAACATGGCTTAAATTGTTGTATTTGTCTCTGAAAGGGTAGAAAACATTGTGGGAAAAGGAGAAAATACTGGTTAACAGCATTTTCTCTCTTTCCCACAATGCTGTCAAAAGCCTTCTTCCCCAAGGTTATTAGTAAGTAAGTAAGTACTTACTTACTAATGACCTTTTTCATTAAATTTGGGATTGAGTGATAAAGGGTTAAGATTGTTCATTTCTTTACTTAGAGCTGTAGGGGTGAAGCTCAGTTTTGTTAGAATTGGCAGTGATGAGAGTTTTTTCCCTTGCCAAAAAAGCTTTTATCATTTTCAAGCAATCATGTTTTATAACATTTTCCACTTTATCTGTTATATGAAGATATCACTATTTGTGTCTTATTTTTTTCTAGACATCATTCTATTGTATTTGTTTTTATTGTCTGGCAGTGGACTGTCTTGTCATTGTACAAAAATTCAATTCTTTACCAAACAACAAAATTTTACACTTGTCAAAACTGAAACCAATATTTCCAAATGACAAATTAAGGGCGACTAAATTGATGAAATTTGACTTTGATTGGGCAGAAAACTGTGTGGGAAAAGAAGAAAATGCTGGTTTTTCACAAGCCGTCTTCTTCTTCAGGGTTGTTAAAACTATGTATTGTGTGGTAAAGGGTTAAAAGTGATTTACAAGAATATGAAACTGATAACCCTTCCGTTCTATGGAAATGGTGTTTTGTCACAATATGTTCTGGTGGTCTGGTGTAGTACAATTTAACTCTCTACAAAACAACAAAATTTTACACTTGTCCGTACTGAAAGCATTGTAGATAACAAACTGCAATAACTCAAATGATGTTATTTAGCTTTGAAAGGGTAGAAAACATTGTTGGAAAAGGAGGAAATGCTGGTAACCAATACTTTCTCCCTTTTCCAAAAATTTTTTTGAAAGATCTGTCAAAATATGGGATTGTTAGGTAAAGAGTGAAGGTTGAAGTTGCTG